>OX422140.1:377517171-379917171 GCA_949129095.1 Volucella bombylans | reverse complement strand
TTAAAATGGGTATCCTCTTACCTCGAAAACCGTTTTTACGGTGCTCGTTTTAGGTCAGACCACTCGGCTCTTGAGTTCCATAAGGCACCCATCTCGGTCCCCTTCTTTTTATATTAAACACAAATGATCTCGATAGGATCACCAAACACTCGTTTGTCTCCCTTTATGCCGACGATACCAAATTTTTCAAAACCATTTCTTATCCCCATGACTCCTTCCTCCTTCAACGTCGATCTTAAAATTTTTTTGGAACTTAATATCCCCAAATGCCAATCCATCACCTTTTCACATAAGCGGCACCAATCTCCAACCAACTTATCTGCTCCGTTCAATCTCTTCGCGACCTCGGCATTTTGTGTGGAAGGGAGCTCAACTTCCGTTCACATATGGATGGAATAATCCTTCAACCAACTCTGCACTAGGTTTTATAAAACGATGGTCCAAAGAATTCACCAACCCATACGTGATCAGGCCCCGAACTATCATCGCGTTCATATCTCAAGAATCGAAAGCATCCAGGCCGTTTTCTTCGATTTGCTCTTGGTGGGATGATCCTTTTATTCTGCCCCCCTTTCAAAACCGTCTCCTCCTTATTAACTTAAACACCCTTGAGGAACGCAGCGATTCAGACGACTTTCTCTTCATTCATCGACTTCTTTCAGGTCACGTTGAATGCGCCTTTTAGAATTATATTTTCCTCAAGACTAATCCTCGTAATCCACTTACCCCTCGTCACTTCTATTATATCGGGTTTTCCAATAAGGAAAATTTTCAACGACTCGGCCACACATTTCGGTCGAAACGGCCGCTATTTCGCGTTCAATGTTGGCTCTGAGCTCTTCCAAGTCGTCGGCGTGTTGGCATAAACCAATGACTTAACGTAGCCCCACAGAAAATAGTCAAGCGGCGTTAAATCCCACGAACGAGGCGGCCAATCGAGCATTTCTTGAGATAACACGCTCACCATACTTACTCTTCAATAAATCGATTGTAGCGTGTGCTGTGTGGCATATGGCATCATCCTGTTGAAACCATATGTCGTCCAAGTCCATATCTTCCAATTCGGGCGAAAAATAATCGGTGATCATCGCGTGACGATCATTATCTTCGACAAAAAAATATGGCCCAATAACGCCGCCGGCATGCAAACCGCACCAAACAGTTATTTTTTGTGGATGAAGTGGTGATTTATGAAGCACATGGGGATTTTCACCCGACCAATAACGCATATTTTGCTTATTGACAAACCCATTGTGCCAAAAATGAGCTTCGACACTGAAGATGATTTTGCGATGAAATTCTTCATCTTTGCGCATCTTCTCCAGAACCCAATCGGAGAACGTACGTCGCTTCAAATGGTCCATTGGCTTCAATTCTTGAGCCAGCTTGATCTTGTATGAGTGTAAGCCAAGATCCTTATGCAAAATACGCTATAATGTGGTCTGAGCGATGCCCAATTCTTGAGTACGCCCTGGAATTGACTGATTTGGATCGCTGGCTACGGACGCCTGAACGGCAGCGATATTTTCGACACATCGACCAACCCGTTGTCTCACTGACACGGCAACATCACATATTTCATATTTCATATTTCATATTTATTTAAAAATTATCTCTGTACAGGTAACTTACAGCTAATATTAATTATGCACAGGTTGAAGATCTATTTAACAATTATTTTTTGGTAAAATTAGAACTATAAATGATAGGAAAAGGTGAAAGAAAGAAAACAATAGAGAAGGAAGAGAAAGATAGAGACATGAAAATAGAAAAGAAGAATTCTAAGATAATGAAGTCTAGTCATCTTTAGTATCGGAAACTTCAGTTTGCATCCAGGTAGTATTGAAAAGCCAGTTTTTTAAATTGATTCGCATTAGTACGTTTAATGTCTATCGGAAGTTGGTTCCATAGGCAAATTGAATGGACGAAAAACTGTCTAGAACTAACTAAATATTTATGGCGAGGTGGTTTAATTTGCAAAGATCTTTGAGAATGCAAGATAGATAATTGGCGCCTTATTCTCGAGGATCCCATGCAGTGCTACAACAGTACGGTATTTTAGGAGCGAATTCAGCGAGAGCCCAGCTATTTTCTGCGTATATGCTGAAACGTGATCATATCGATTAAGGTTGAAAATGTATCTGGCACAACTGTTGTATGCAACATTTAATTTTTTTTCAGAGCAAAAAAGCCAATTTACAAAAAAGCTCACACCCATATAAAATCGAAGGAAGAACATATGACTTGACAAGCTGGAGCTTAACTTTAGTTGGCAAAAAGCGTGCAGTTGGACTAAGACCACGGAGAATGCGGTAAATTTTGCCTACTATACTATTAATATGATCATGCCAGGTCATATCGCTGTTAATATATATGCCTAAGTTTTTAATTTTCGACACGAAATCTATTTTTAAACCATTAAGAAAAAGTTCTGGTGGTATTTGGTCTGTTTTGTTTCTACTGATTGTCAATGCTTTAGTTTTTTTAGGACTAAGGGCAAGTTGGTTTTGTTGGGACCATTGATGCAATGAGTCTAGATCCTCGTTTATGCCTACTACTGCTTCTGATTCGTCAGACTTTTTGAACAATTTATAAGTTTGCAAGTCATCAGCATAAATGTGGTGATAGCAGTTTTTAATACATTTTGAAACGTCATTTATAAAAAGCACAAATAGCAAAGGACCAAGAACGGATCCCTGAGGTACACCCGAACATATTGGCAAGTATGATGATTATCTATTCTCAGAAAAAAACAGCCTGAAGACGACCCTGTAAATATGAAGCTATTAGTTTACTTGCTGTAGTTTCAAAGCCAAATTGATTTGTAAGTTTTTCAATAAGTATTCGGTGGTTTACAGTATCAAATGCTTTAGAAAAATCCAGCAGCACAACTAAGCCATTTTTGTTGTCATCTATTCCACAGCGTACGTCTTCAGTGACTTTCATAAGTGCCGTTATGCAGTTGTGTTTTCCCCGAAATCCAGATTGGTACCTTGTTATTAAGTTCTG
This sequence comes from Volucella bombylans, assembly GCA_949129095.1. Taxonomy (NCBI): domain Eukaryota; kingdom Metazoa; phylum Arthropoda; class Insecta; order Diptera; family Syrphidae; genus Volucella; species Volucella bombylans. The sequence goes on along the minus strand of OX422140.1, from coordinate 379,914,162 downwards.
TTTCTCTAAGTACCCTTTAACTTGATTGCTTATAACAGATTCAAGAACCTTGCTCATAAACGAAATAACTGCAATAGGCCTGTACTCAGGATTTGTTGGCGAAGAACTCTTTGCAAGTGGAATTATTTTTGCAACTTTCCATTTATCCGGATATACACACGTGGTGAGGACGGTATTAAGAATATGTGTAATATGTTTAAGGATATAAGGGAGCAGAATTTTTATGAAATCAGGATGGATGCCGTCTAGTCCTACAGCCTTAGATTTTATTTTAAAAATTACTTCTCCAACGTCCGTCATATGTACATTTTTAAGGTTAAAAGAACTACTCATGCCCTGACTAACGCTTGAAAAACTAGAGCCTAATGTACTGTTAAAGGATTGTGTGGATTGCACAAATTTTTCATTAGGGTCATCTAAATTAACCCCGTGTAAAGAAGAAGAATTATTTGTGTTCAAACCTATCTGACGAATGTTTTTCCAAAATACAGCAGAAGACGATATGTTGGAGAACTTATTTTGAAAAAATGTACTTTTAGACTTGCGGACAAGGTTTGCCGTCATATTTCTGCAAACCTTAAACTCTTTCAAGATACTCTCGCATCCATACCTTCGCCATCTTTTATAAAGTAAATTGCGTTTGCAAATGGCTTGTCTTATTTCTGGGGTAAGCCTTTCTATGCCACGGGGTTTACTTTTTTTGTACATATGGGAACATATTTATCAAAAAGGTATAGTATATTATTTTCCAATGTTACGACTTGTTCATTGACGTCAGAAGTACAGTAAACAGGGGACCAATTAAGCAATTGGCATTCGTTGAGTAGCGAATGAGTGTTTATTCTCGAAAAATTGCGATATGTAACAAAGGTATCTGCAGAACCTGCAGCAAGCAAATTAACGGTTAAAAATATAGTATCGTGATGTGAAAAAGCAGGAGATTGTATTTGATCATAATGACCTATAAGTTCAGTATTAGAAACTAAGAAAACATCAATAAGGGAAGGAGTTTTATCGGGCATAAAATGAGTAGGCGTTTGACGGTTAACAAAATCAAAACTTGTTGATTTCATAACATCAAACAACTCTTCGGTTTTGTTGTTTAAAATATCTGCAACTACAATTTTTGCGTATAAGGGAGTTATTTCCTGCAGAACGTTTCTAATTTTATTTTGACTCGCTACATCAGGAGCCATGTAAACGGATCCTATCAGCAATTTGTCATTGCTTAAAGTAATTTCTAAGAAGATAAACTCATGGTCATCAACTTCTGTGGATGGATAATAACCTTGGCCTTCAAACCATGTTTTATATAAATGGCAGCGCTCCCACATTCTTTTCTACTCCTATCAGCTCGATACAATTTGTAGCCTACTAGTTTAAATAAACTATTGAGCATATCAGGTTTCAGCCAGGTTTCAGAAATGCAAACAATGTCAACATGAGAGTCCTCGAAAATCAAGCGCAAATCATCTATCTTGTTTACCATGCTTTGTGCATTCAAGTGGCAAATGTGCAGCCCTTTTTTAAAGTTGCACATTATATTAAGCAATGTTCTTGATTCGTCAATGCAAATCGCCCATGAGGAACAATTACTGGTCATTGATTAAGGGAACAATGGAAAGAGACACTAAACGTACGTTTAAGCAAAAAAAGTTGGTTTTCATTTACATACCTATGAAGTTTCTTCAGCATTATGTTGATGACGGATGTTGTAAAAGCTTTACTTAAAATATGTACAATATGGATTAGCAAAATTAAAATTAAAAAAAAAATTTCAGTAAATATGAATAGAAGAAATACAACAAAAGGGACAACATTATTAAAGAGCAATATAGAGAGAAGAAAATGAAAAGAAAACGAAGTTTGAAAAGAAAAATAAGAGAGAGGGATAAAGAGAAGAAGAAGAAAAAGAGACATTTGTAATGTTTTGATGAAAGTTGAGTTGAGCTTTTGTGGATGACAGATTACTCCGAGAAATTTCTCAAGTCGTCGATGCATCTAATCAGCATGGAATCCCCGCCCGGTGTTTTGCGTACAAAAACTTGTCCATTTAATGTGTACACAGTTGACACGATCTTCTGTTGTTTTAATTTGAGTGCATTGCGTTAAATAGTGTAATTGGTTTTCATCAGGCTTTCATTTAAATAAATTCTTTTGTGTGATTCTTGAAAACCAATGTCGTTTAGGGATAAACCAGTGCCTCTATCCTTAAAGAGCCCTAGGCAGCCCTTTAGCACTTTATTTTTGTCGTAACAATCGGCAAATTTTATTATGATTGCACCGTCGTTTGCGCCAGTGTTCAGCTTAGAGTGTGATGATTTTACTCTGAAAATTTTGTTGAGTGGTGGTGCGCTTACTTTTATTTTGCTGCAGATTGTTTTAAAAGTATTCTCCAAATTTTCGTTTTCGATTTGAGGAACACCGATCAGAACGGCATCACTGCTCACTTTTTCTCGTTCAAGATGGTCGATTCGAGATTCAAGCTGCATGCAGTGGCTTTGGAGTTCTTGAATTTTGCATGTGAGATTTTTTTCGATTTGGTTGACCTTGGCTAAAATTGTCTCGTCGATCGATGTCAGTTTGGAAAATTTGGACGTGACTTCTTCCGTGAGAACCGCAAGCCTTTTCTCAATTCGTGCCCACAATTCAGCGGCATCGAGGGACTTTGTCGGTGTATTTTGTTGTTGGGCCAGCTTGTTTCTTGTAGAAGACGACATTTCCTTTGTTTGAAGAGTTCTCAAAGTTAATTAAGATGATTTATTTAGACCACAAGGGGAACTAGTTAACGATTATAAAAAAGAAAAATTGTCAAATTGGGAGTTTATGTACTTTATGTCACAGAACTAGGATTTGATTAAAGGATTGTCGATCAAAAACTTAAAAAGATCCGGAGTAAACAATTTAACTACTGCTCACACAACGAATATGTAGACTCAAATTTTTGGACTAAACTTGTTATTGCCTGTCTACTAGGGCGAGAATTACGACCGAAAATTGGAGTTAACGCTCTTAATGTTGCAGTCACCGACTCCGAATTTCGGTAGAAGATTTTTATAATTTGCAGACGTTGCTCGTTCGTGTACTTCACCATGATGAATATGTTGAGTTTACTGAATAAATTGACAGTATCAATTTGATGATTAGTGAAAGAGTGCGTTCACAAATTAAATTCAAAGTTGTGAAGTCCCTATTGGGAAAGCCTTTATTTACCAAACCACCACACCTCCTATGGCTCGAACGAATCAATCTCCCGAACACTATGAAAAATTAATTCAAACATTACCGTCTTTGACTTCCACCGCACCACACCGCACCACACCGTACCTCAAATCCGTTCTCCTTCACCACTCCAATCAACCTTAGTTTTAAGTTTAAGTTATAGCTTGAATTAAGCCGAATAAATGAGGGCGTTCGCCCCCACCAAAATTTTAAAAACTACAGTAAGAATTGACAGTGCCTTTCAAACTGTTTAGCATGATGCTGTACCCGTCGTAGCTCCCCTACCTGACAAGACACAAAAGCAAGCGAAGAAAAATGGACACCTTTTTATACCAAGAATCAATATATGGATTATTCGGCATCACGACCAAACAAACTTTTATTCGACTCAGTTTTTGACCGGACCTGGCTGTTTCAGAAAATATACGTTCAAATGCAAACATGAAAGCATCGCAAGCTGTCCGTGTTGTAAAACTGTCTCACAAAACACGGAAAATGTGTTTTTTCTCTGTCCACGGTAGGAACAGCGGCAACAATTTGTTAATATCGTTGCATACTGTTATATGCTTCAAAACGAGGAAAAGTGGGCCCTTATTACTAACAAGGGCCGAGTAACTAACTAACAGTTATTGGATGGAGGTATAAAATTTTGAATATCGTACCAAAAGTGTTGTTGCTGATGCCTAGTAGACTAATACCCTTTTGGACGGCATCTTTTACAGCATAGAACACATGAATCTTTGCCAAAAGTTTTATAAATTCTGCATATTTTGTTTGAGTGTAATTCTGGTGGAACTATACTATGAAAATTGCAGCCTTGAAGACACATATTTACTCCCTTTTACGACTATCTATAAGCTATATCCAGAAATCTCAATCAAAGCGATTGAAATATTGTGTACTAAACAATAAATTCCTGTCTATAAATACTTATTCATAAAAATTATTCAAAGCAAGGATACCATCCACAAGGGCCCAATTGATATGCTCACGAGTACAAATGGACAAAAGAAATTAATGGGAATCCAAAGCAAATCAAGAAATAGACGAAACGATACGAAACCCTATATTCAATGTACATAAATTCTATTCAATTGGTTTTGTGTGGTTCTCTGTTATTCTTTCCGTACCTTACGAAGTAATTTCCCATCATCAATGATAGAACCATTTAACAGATCCCTCCTAAAGGAATTTAACGCAAGGACACTTTTCCTCCTCCTTGTTATTATTACCGTTTCATTTCTGAACTGAAGTTGAACGCAATTTCATCTAGGACGAAAAAGAAAAGTCAGCTTTCTTCTGGAATGGCATTCTTTTGTGCAAAATATCGAAGTATGAAGAGGGATCAAAGAAAATTGTTTACGTTACTTCTGGAAAATATTCCTCAGTATCCGTTCTCGATAGCTAAATGTAATTTCTGTTTATGAGAAATATTGTTTGAACTCGACGTACTCATACTATTGAGCAGTGGGAACGTGTTGGAAAGGTTCCTCTGGGAAAATACGAAATATGTAGTCATAATCCTTTTCCAAATGGAAATATTCAGGTAATATCTACGAAAGTTTTTTCAAGAGTTATTTTGCGTACTTTAAACAAATACATTTGCAGCAAAGGATTTCACTAACGTAAACATTTTGTTTAAGTCTGACATGCAATGCTCTGTGCGAAAATGTTTTATGTCGATAGTTGTCGATATGAAATGTTAGAAGCTAGTCTTTAATGTATCGTAGATGCACATGCAAACTGGCAAGTCGCTTGCCAGTGATCAAATGCTAGCTTCCCAACTATAAGTTTTCACACAGCTGTGACTCAGACTATTTAGGAATGAAGCAGCCATTGTACCTCTGACTGTTCATGGGTTGTTCTTCACTTCTTTCAAGTGTATTTCAAGTTGCTCGTACTTGGAGGAACTTCCTATATAAAGTCAAAAATTGAGCAACGAAATGAACGTCTTATCTGCGCTATTTCGTCATATTCCGAAATCCAAGGCTAAGTCGGGCTTTCCAAAAGAAATGTTTGTGGATGAGCTCCCACTCTCACAACGGGAACGTTCACATTCTGATGTGGGCTACTGACATCAGTTTAAACCGATATCTCTTCACGGTTTGTTTAGTAAAAGGGCAGGTGCTCTATATTTTGTGCTAATATATTTTGGATGCTCTAGCAAAGGAACATCGTAGTGGCTAGACCATTCAACGATGCTGTCGCGATTGACGCAAGGCGCTTAACCAGTTTATAGATGTTCGACTAATTGACTATTGTAGTTACAACCAAGCCTCGTAGCTGATGACACAACAACAGAGTTTTTGGTGGTCGATAAGTTCTGTGCAACCAGTATCAACTGCCCGACCACATCCACAAAACTCATGGATCGATGACGAATGCAGGCAAGCACACGTAGGGAAACAACTCGCCTACAAAGCGACACTGCATAGAAGGAAGAGAGTGGTCTCTACCAGCAAAAGAGGAAAGAAAAACATCGGCTTCTCTGTGAAGCGAGATTTGGAAATTTTACCAAAAAGTAAAAAGAGTGTTTTAAAGCAAAAAGACCTGAACTGAGGCCTGTAGAGATGAAACAAAGAGTAACAGTTGGTAGTGAAGATGTGGAAAAACCACTTCCGCAGACTGTCCAACTGCACGGATGGATGGTGTAAGTCAAAAGATCCGTACACGTGACTAAAATGATGTGTGAGGGACACAGGACATTGTGCTATTAGAAGATATGCGTAATAACTGGTCTTTCATAATAATTTTTTTTTTCAGGAGCTACAAGGAAGTTGTCTTGGCACGCATCAGAATACAACCCTTTGCCGGTTACCACCAACGATGTTAACAAATGCATATATCTGAAATCTCTTTCGTTCCATGATTAGCTAGAGTATTTGTACATAGCCCTGCAAGTGAGTTTAGTTTTTTTTATGGTGGGCACTATGACCTTAAAGGTTTACTGTCGAAGCACAGTCAGTTTGAGATGTTAGATAAGGCTAACTTTCTTAATGTACTTCAAGATCTCTCTAGTGGAGATACTTTGTATGTAGTTCGCTAAGATTTTCCTAAAAAAGTAAAGCCTTCTTACGGCGCAAGGAGCCACGAATACACACAAGATGTCGTCGACTTCTGTACAAAGGTAGCATACAGTTTAATGATTAATTCCAAGATTGTGTATAAGATATCAAAGCTGGTAGTGGATAGTTAGAAAGGCGACATCCTCTGATATCATCTCTTTTGAAGTTAAGATAAGATTTCATGGTTTTCTAACCTCTCGAAGGCCCGCAATATTCTCCCGGACTCACATTGTTTGCACAACTTTTGATCGTTGAATTGATCGCTGAATACGGGATCCCGAAGAGCTGAATCTTTGTTAGGCACTTCATCGGCTTTTTCATTTGTTTGTGCCTTGACTTTGTTTCTTTTTGATGGGTCTTGAAAAGTATTGAAACGGTACATCACCCATTTACTGCTTGCCAGTCAGCGCATTTCATTCCTGTTCCAAGGATGTTACTGGTGTTGTAATTATATCAAAACAACCACATAATACCCTAAAATAATGTAACGAAATTTATACTTCGTCAAGTCAGAATTACCAACTTACTTACTTACGGGTATACTAAATGTCATTAACGTGACTTATTTTCCTTTTATATGTAACAAAGAAGTCTGTGCAGAGAAACCAACGTGTATTTTCAATAGGTTATGGGCCCAGACCCAATTAATTTTTTGATTAAATTAAGTTTTCCAGTTGAGTTTCACAAGAATGGCTGCTAGTTACGTACTAAACGTTCTTAAGTTAAAGGGACGAGAAAACTATGATGAGTGGTCTTTTGCTGCCCAGAATTTTCTCATCTTGGAAGTAATGCTAGACTGCATTACAGGAGGAAAAGTAGTTGTCACTACTGAGGATGCAAAAGCTAAGGCCAAATTAATTTTAACAATCGATCCTTCATTATATGTTCATATTAAAGATGCTGATAAATCCATAGATCTCTGGACAAAACTGAAGACGATGTTTGATGACTCAGGTTTCTCTCGGAGGATAAGCGAGTAGATAGGAGCATTAATGCTAGCAGTTCTGCCACACCGATTTGCGCCAATGATAATGGCGACCGAACACTCTGGAGCAAAATACACAGCGGATTCCATCGAAACTAAGCTTTTGGATATGGAGCCAGAAAGCAGTGGGGTACAGACTAGTGCATTTGTGAGCAAAAGATGGCAACGGTGCAAAAAGGTAGGCAACACTGATTCGCATGCAAAGTCCAACAATAAAATTATAAAGTGCTACAAGTGCAAGCAAATTGGGCACTACAAGAGCCAATGTCCAAATGCTTCGTTCTTAAACAGCAAACGAAAACAATCTAACGTCTTTAGTGCTGTTTTTCTGAATGAAAAATTTAGCAAGCAAGATTAGTGCTAGTGTGCACATGACAACAAATAGAGAGTGGATTAGAAATGTTTCTTATAAGAGCCAAATGCGAGAGATAATTGTTGCGAATGAAACAAATGCCTGTGTTATGTGCTGGAGATGTGCAGATTACCACAATTTTAAATGAATGCTCTTACGATATCACCGTGCGAGACGTACTGTGTGTCCCAACACTTACGACCAACTTGCTATCTGTAAGCCAGCTGATTAGAAATGGGAACAAAGTAAATTTTACAAATGATGCTTGCCATATTTACGACCAGAAAAATTAGCACGTCGCTGCAGCTGATTTGGCAAATGGTGTGTATAAACTAAAAATCAGCAATTATGATTGCTTGCTAGCTCCACCAGTGGCTTCTGCCGAAGTTTGGCACAGAAGATTAGGTCACATAAATGCATTTGATATGAACAAGTTGAAGTGCGGGGATGTTGAAGGTATTTCATACCCAAGTAATGCGAACATTGGAAATATGAGATGTGCAGTATGCTGTGAAGGAAAGCAGTCAAGGCTACCATTTTCTCATGTTGGTACTAGAAGCAAACAATTACTGGAACTGATACACGGAGATGTATGTGGGCCTATGGAGACAAAGTCCATCAGCGGATCGATCTATTTTCTTCTCCTCGTAGATGACTATAGCCGAATGGCATTTGTTTATTTTTTAAAATCAAAAAGCGATGTTCTTAATCGCTTCAAAAAATTTAAGGTTTTGGTGGAGAATCAGAAAAATAGACGTATTAAGGTTTTTAGAACGGATAATGGTGGCGAATTCTGCAGTAAGGAGTTTAATGCTTTTTTAGGGAATACATGGATTATACATCAGAAATCCAACCCGTATACGCCTGAACAAAATGGGCTTTGTGAAAGGCTCAACCGCAGCGTCGTGGAAAAGGCAAGGTGTTTGCTGTTTAATGCTAAGCTGGATAAAAGATTTTGGGCGGAGGCCGTTAATACGTCAGTTTATTTAAGGAACAGGTCAATTTCATCTGGTCTAGGAGACAAGACACCGTTTGAGTGTTGGACGGGCTGTAAGCCGAATTTGAGTAATCTGCGTATTTTTGGTAGCTGTGTAATGGTCCATGTTCCGAAGGAGAGAAGGTTGAAGTGGGATAGAAAATCAAATAAACACATATTTGTTGGCTATTCAGAGAACATTAAAGGATACAGAGTATACAATTCTCAAAACAATACAGTGACTTCAAGCCAAGATTTTGTCGTAATGGAATGTGCTAATGGAGAAACAACTAATGTAACCATTGACAATAAATCATCAAAAGAAGAGAATTTGAATTCTGTGGGGGACTTAGAAGTTAAGAAATCTGATGTGAAACTCGAAGACGATTTCTCACTCCCTCAAGAAGAGGCAGATGGTCCAGAATATTTTAATACGCCGCCGCAAGACTCACCGAAGGATGCGAACGAGCAAGGAGATTCATCGGAGTTGCCGACACCCGACACTACACCATTGGTAAAGCGATCCACAAGACAAAGGCGTGAACCAGAACGTTTCGGTCTTACGAATATAGTGTTGCAAATGTTTCAGCCACAAGAGGATGTATTACGTTAAGCGAAGCGATGAATAGACCAGACAAAGAATATTGGTTGCAGGCGATGAAAGAGGAGTTAATATCATTCGACGAAAACGATGCTTGGAAACTGGTTGATGCACCTGAGGATTCAAACATCGTGCAGTGTAAGTGGGTGTACGGTGTCCGATTTGGATCCACTTCTTGCTTTTACGGTTTAATGTTGGGTTTTGGAAGTCTCATGCTTGTCGATTAGGGATATCTATGTTGAAACCTCTGTCGAAGATTATAGTTTGAGGTTTGTTGACCTTCAGGTCTACTCTTTGTAGTGCGTGCTACAATCGTGGCCTTTGGTATATTCGAGGATCTTGCATAAACTCTTCCTCTCGGTCTTGATCCACAAGCTTTAGGTGATAACTGCTGGTGTTGCTTTGGGACACAATGAGTGCAGGTGCTTTACTAATGGTAATTGTAGTCATGCTACAAGTTTTGTATTACAGCCTTTTCTAACAGTAGCTGGTGATTGATTTTTTGAGAGTTTCTGAATTTGAATTTTACGACATTTACGTGACATTTAAGGTCATTTAATCGTGTGTGGATCAGATTCTTCACTTCCGCTCTTTGCAAACTTTTCCAGGTTCTAATGTCGATTCCCCTGTTCTGTGCGTGACAGGTGCGATAATCTTCTCATTTGTTAACCCTATACTTTGCTGAAAGGACACTCTGAAGATAGGTGGTTTCGGAAAGGAATCTTTTTCCTCTAACATCATATCCAGACCACATTTCTCTTTGAATTTAGCGACTTTGCATTTACTATATTGGAACACACGAACAGGACCCATCCTGTGTTGTGGCTCAAACTTTCGAAGGATGGTTTGATCTTAGCATAGTGGAGCTCAATTGATGAATCGATGATTGTCTCTTGTATGCAGGCCATTTGTTCGTTACTAACGGGGTTGGCATTTATATCGATCGGAATCACACCTAGTCTGACAAGACTCAATATATTGCTCTTATGGACTAGAGTTGAGTCTTCGGATTCCATATACTTCACTTCGGTATTCTTTTCTTACCGCAGTAAGACAATTTTGACAATTTTTAGAGCACGGTCACTCACATGACTTTGCTTCAAAGCTGTGAATTATTCTCAGCGACTGAGATTTCAACCACCCTGCAAGATTGCGCACGGAGATCGTCAGACAGCATGCTTACTGTATATCATATGTGCTCGAGCTTGAGTCGCTCAAAAGTGAAAGATTTCTGTCTTCGCTTCTCATTTCGGTGTCAGAAACTGCAGGACCATTCCGATGTATGTTAGGGTCCACGGTATTGACACGGTGCGTAGTGGCGTGCCTTGAAGTTGATGCGTTTAAAGAAGCATCGGTGTTTATTGCAGGTTTTATTTGTTGATCAATTTTAATTCCCACAAATAATCGTGAGAGAAAGCCACCGGTCAGCAGAGCCCATTGTGCAGAGAAGAGGGCTGGGATTGGAATCGCAAGTCGTCTAGTATCCGAGACTGCCTTCTGTGGGTATATCGGATATCTGGTTGATGAGCGCGTTGTGAAATTGTTGTTGAATGCCTTTTTATTATTGCCATGGTGTGAATGCCATCACACAAATGAATGCAATCGGGCGATCGCTTATATGCATGAAGCTCAAGTCAACCCCAATTGATGTCACAACTATACTTTCTTTTATATCGGGTCCGGCAGTGATATCCGCTTTATAGCGATCTAAGGTTTACGCTAATTGCTCAGTGGCATGTGCATCTGTTAAGAATCTGAATCATGACCAGATGCTACAATCCCGAATTTGGAGGGATTCTGTCACTCAGTTGGTTAGTGTGAGGATATTGGCGACCATAGGGAATAGTACAAGTTGGGGCAAAAGTAATGTCATAATGTGAATTTGCTGCCATTTTGGTAGAGATGTTCCGTTTTCATGAAAAGTCTATCTGATGGAGTAAAATTGATCACATTAGGTTGAAAAATTATAGCAGTCAAATGAACACCTCCTGAGTGTTCGGCAAAACATCTGCCTCCAAATTGGTGATTTCTTCTTCAATGTTGGCTTTCAAGACTTGCTAGGTTTGCAGTTTTTTGTGGTAAACATCAGATTTCAAAAAGCCCCAAAGGAAGACGTCTGGCGCCATCAGATCTGGTGATCAGGCCGGCTAGTTTAAATCGCCAAAATGTGAAGTTACAATCTCCATCTTCTACTGGAACAAACAATGCTCGAGATCCAATTCAACAACTTACGGAAAAAAAAATCTCGTGCTGCCGTCGGCGTTCTCTAAAAATAAGAACCAATTTTCCACTGAAAATGATGCAATGGCTCTTCGTGCCCCAGAAATGCAAATTTTGTTTATCCACATAACCACTTAAGTGTGAGTGGGCTTCGTCGGTCATTGTGATTTTGGACACGTAATCGTCCTCTTCTTAGAGCAGGTTTAATAGAGCATGGGAGTAAGTTAACCTCATTGAACGGTTTGCACTTTCATCAGAAATCGAAGCAACGAATGTCTGTTGATGCCAAATTGTGTGCATCGTTGTCTCCTCGATGCTCGTGGACTCACTCGGATGTCCTCGGCGACAGCAGTGATATTGTCGATCGAAATAGCAATACGAAGCCGGCCAATTCTTGCGACATCTCTTGTGGAGCAAGTTTGCACGAGACGCTCAACAAAACGTTTAAGTGTTCTCGCATATGTTGTAGGACGACGAAATTCACGCTGCGTTAAAATAACAGACCGGAAGTTGGTCAAATAAGCAGTAACAATAGTTCCGGTTTCTTCAGGTGTATATCGCTCCACTGCTTGTTGGCAACTAATTCTCTATCTGTCTACGACATAAATATCAAAGCACAATGACACTTGACGCCATTTGCAAACATTATGGCGCATTCAAATTATGACATTACTGTTGTCCCATTTTTTAGAAAAGTAAAGAAACTGCGATCAGTATGGTACTGCTGTCTAAAATTTACAGTTTTGCAGCAGAAGAAAGGCTCCTTACTACTAGGTTAGGTTAGGTAAAAGTGGCCGTTGGAAAGACCAAGGTACTTAGGCCTATTGGCCCATTGTGATTCCACTACTCTTGGAACCATTTGAGTTTATGATGGAGTATAGCTGATTGTCAACGTCTGTATTCTTAAGATCACTTATGTCCTTGTAGAAGAAGACTTCTAAGTGGAGTTTTCTTCTCTGAGGGAGAGTTGGGTATGTACAAAGTAGGTGGAGGATTGTCTCTTCCTCCTCCTCGTCCATGAAGCTTCTGCAGAAATCTTTTCTTGCACGTTTACCTATAAGTCAGTGTCCAGTGATGACAAATATGATGGCACTAAGAAGTTTCCTATTTAGAAAGATTAAACTTTTAGAACGATTCAGATCCGGCTTTGACCAGATCTGTTTGACGGCTATACATGTTCATCCTACAGTCCACCTAAGATTTGCTCCTTTCCCACGTAGCGATTGGTATACCTATACTACCCTTTTTCGATGGAATAGGTAGAGTGATTCCAATTTTGAAATTTGAAGAGTTCGACGGCTCTACAATTACCTGGAATTTCTCCGTGGCCCGGCACCCAACGTCGATGAAGGTTGAACTATTCTGCTGTCTCCCTAAGAAATGATCGGCATTTAAGGGCGGTTTTAGAATTTAGTGAGACTGAGTCTAGGAACTTGATAGCGGCCTGACTCTCCGAAAAGATGTGGATATCCGGATGCGGATGCAGATATCACGTTTTTCTGCAGCCAGGACAGAGCTTCTTTAATCGCCAAAATTTCCGCCAGGAGCAGATATTTGGAAGACGGAAAGTGAGGCTTAGATGTAGCTTATCGGTTTTAGATTCATCTGTGTAAAATTGGATTGACGTGTCCTCCATGAAAGCATCTTCCTTCCAGCAGGACCTAGAGGGGAAGATTACATGGAAGTTTTTGTCAAACCAAAGTTGAGGTAAGGTATAATCGATGTTCTCTGTGAGGATTCCTAATGTATTAAGAATGTTAGGGTGGCCAAGTGAATTATTTGTCCACTGTGTAGTCGCCTTAAGCCGAATAGCTGCAGTCGCAGCTACTTACCAGCTGAAGATATCAAGGGGTGTCAAGTGAAAGAGAATATCTAATGCCGCGGAGGGAGTAGAACATAGGGCTCCCCTTATGCATAGACATGCTGTTCTTTGGAGAGTATCGGTCTTACGACGGAGATGTATATCCAGTAGGGTATGCGTGATAGGCCCCATTTCTTCCCAATGGCTTTGTTGTAAGAGAATAAAGCTACTGTAGCTTTCTTGACGCTTTCTTGAATGTTAGGTTTCCAGTTTAGTTTTCCGGCAAAAACACGACCCCGATTTTTCGTTGCATCGGAAAAGACTAGGCTTTTACCGCTGATTGAGGGAGGGTCTATGATTAGAATTTTATATTTCCTGAAAAAGAGGACAAGATCAGTTTTATGGGGGTTTACTCCCAATCCACAGTGATCCACCCAACGGTTTAGTTAAGTTTTGGCTGAAGGAGTTCTTTAATGGTATTAAGATGCTTACCAGAGACGTCTATAGAAACGTCATCGTCCAGCAGTTATATCAGCATATATACCAGCATATCAGCAGTTCATTAACCCCTAAGCTCCAGAGAAGGGGAGAAGGGACACCTAAGCTGGCACATCTTTCAATAGAAGACCCACCCAGTTTGGAGTTAATTATCCTGCATTTTAACATACTCGTAGACTGATCAACTCCCCAAGTGTGTGGTCTACCTGCAGAGTTGACAGCGCAGTCGTGATAGCGGATGTGTTGACATTGTTAAAGGCACCCTCTATGTCTAGGAATGCGACGATTGTGTACTCTTTATATTGTAGGGGTCGTTCGATGTGGCTAGTCAGTGAATACAGAGCCGCAGGCATGTTGAGCCGTTGACAAAAGTCGAGAGTTTTCAGAAGGCAAGACGATAAGCTTATAGGTCTGACATCTTTTGGCACAACATAAGAGCATTTTCCGGCTTTGGGAATGTAGCTCGGCAGGTATTATGCCGTCCGGACCAACAGACTTGTATGGTTTGAAGCTATGCAGTGCCTAGAGCAGTTTGTCTCTCGTAATTAGACCATGAATTTTGGTCCTGGTTGCAATATGCCTATTTGGGCTGCTACTGGCCGCGAATTAGGAGACACCTGGAAAGTGGGTGTCCAGTGGCAGGTTGAGTGATTCATCACTTGAGGATGTCCAGGAGCCATCGGTTTTTTTCAAACAGCTAGGCATCATAGGATTTGTAGAGCAGATTATTCTTACCTGCGACGCCTCAGAGGTTTCTGTAATTTTGTCACAGAATGACTTCCGGAATTGTCGCTTTGCCTTCCTCAGTTCTTTTTTGTATAATTTGAGGGATTTATTGTACGAGTTCCAGTAAGTCCCAGTTTAGTCTTTTGTGTAGAGCGGAGCTTATACACGCCTTCTACGATCCATGGCTCCGGGATTAGGGTGATGTCTGCGTTATTGGAAAGACGCAGAGTAATCTGGAGAAGCCGTGTCATTGCTACAATTTATCAGAGTAGTCTCCACTGTTCGAGTCCTCTGATTCTGAACATGTGTCCAAGAGCTCATCTTTTTCCTCTGGTCATAAAAGATCTCTTTTCTTTCTACTAAGGCCAACAAAAGTTATTGGGAACGTAAAGCCGAAAGAGATAGAGAGGTTTGATCAAAATCACCGGAAAATGTGAGCAGTACAAACTTACGAACATCTCACAGAGCTCACAAGAGATACGTCCGATAAACACCGGATACGAGCAGTTCAAGGTGAGATTTCTTATTGTGAATCCTAAGTTGTGTCCTTGAGTAACTTATTATTCCTTCTGCCTAAATCCGTAATGAAGTTGCGCTAATCTCGAGTTTAGAGTGCGCGAGTATGTTGAGATTCGATGAGTATTCTAAGAAGCAACAATCTAGTCTACAGTCTATACTTACCGAGTACTGCTCCCGGAAAGCGATGTGCCTCCAAGTGCCTATTGAGTCATAGTCATAACCATCATTTATCTCATAAGTAAACATGAACATTGCATTGTAAGAGCTGTAATTCTGTGTCGCGATTCTCTATCAAATAGGTGTTACACTCCATTATCAAGTCTTTCAGAGAAAATATTACGTAAATTTGCGTTTCTGGGTTCATTTAAGCATTTTTTTTGTGATACCAGCAAGAGCAGAATGTTTATCGTAGATAATTTTCAGTAAAAATGCCTATCAGCCCGTTAGCGGGAATCATAAACTTTTATGGGTCTTTTAGGGTGCAAATGGCAAAGTAAGCCATAATCATTTATGTTTTATGATTGTTCAAACAGCAACCAATTGTCTTTGCATTGCGAATGAAAAACGGATGTCGTTTATGTTTTTTTTATTTTGTTTTCGAATTGAAAGTACGCCTTTACCTGTAGGGCTATTGACATGGAACGATGATTGAAAATGGTGGGAATTATACGCACATTATACGGTTTCTGCGGTTGGCTAGGAGAAAAAGGTGCGCATACACGGGTATCGTTATGCCTTTTTCAATTACAGCTGGGTTCATTTGAAATGATTCTTTCGCCGTATTCGTATTGTTTTGTGAGGTTCAATTTTATTTTTTTAATTTTGCAGCCAGCTAGCTACGGAATGTACGTATCCGAGCATGCAATCAAATACAAAAATACAACCTGACCTAAGCTTACTGTTGCAGCTTTAAAACTGCATCGACTCTATCGATTTTTTAAATTCACTTAAAGCTAGGCATGTTGAATTTGCTGATTGTCCAGACGAGAACTTTGCAGTATTTTCCAGTGTTATACATCGAATACGCTAAGGATTTGAGTGCTCGACCAGAATAGTTAAGGTTAGTTCCAATTGGTTGTTCGGTGTAGCGCTTGGCCACCTCATTAAGTCTTACTTTCGCAAAGTTCATTTTCGCCTCAAAATTGTAGTTTTTCTGGGAAACAGTGAGTTTTGCCGCCCAATTTTGAATTCTATCAAGCAGGTGCAGAGAAGTTTCAGGATTCGACCATTGGGCATTGCACTCCAATTTTGGGCATATGACAGCTGTATGTACTGGCACCAGATCAGACACTTCATATTTGCAGGACCACCCTCAGTGGCGTCTAGAATATTTTGTTTCCACAGTCGATTAGACTGAAATATGTAGGTATTCGCGGTACAGTACTATTGAACAAGGTGACCGCTGACATTCAAGTAGTGGAATCAACACAGGGCCTTCGTGAACTCTGTGCTAGTCAGGAGTGCGACTATAAACTCTTCGAGGTGGCCCCTGATAACTGGTTCCTGGGTATGATAATGTCTCTGTCCGGGGCCTGCCAAATATGGTCGGGTGAAGAGAGTAAAATCTTTAAAATCCCCAATCCAGAAAGGAGCAGCATATGCCGAACAATGCTGGGCTAAAGGCTCGGCTTCACTTCGATAAAAGTCTTAATGCACTACTCGGGCTCTAGTGCTCTTGCCCCGAAACAGAAACAAACGACCTGGATACAGACGCATACTTGATTGACAATACGAGTATTTGTGTATCGATTACGGGCAACGATCGGATTCTGGTACGTGAAGACCTTCCTCGACTCTCGAGAAAAAGAGCGATAAAAATTTGACATCTTGTAACTGAGTAAAGTAAGATGGCGGGCCGCAGGAGAAAACATTTCAAGAACCGGGGACATTGAACAACACTACTTCGGCGGGAATCTGGTGTAGGGCTTATGTTAATGCCAGCCTCCTATTCTAGGCCCTTATAATGTCCGGATATTAACGGCCAAATTCTGTATGAAATCTAACCATCATCCAGTACTTCGCATCTACGGAATGCTCGACTGAAGACGAAAAGGGCAGCTTTTACGATCAATTAGACGTCACCTACAATTTAACTCCTAACGGTGACATCGTGATAGTGATGGAAGATCTCAATGGCAAGGTAGGAAGCGACAACACGGCGCTCAGGCACGCAATGGATGTTTATGGAATTGGAGACCTGAATGATAATGTCGAACGGTTAGTCGATTTTTGGAACTCCAACCACCAAGTCATTGGAGGTACTCTGTTTGAGTGCCTGACCTGCCACAAGATCAGCTGAGTCTCGTCTGAAGGGTAGAGAACATCAAAGCAGACAGACCACATCGCTATTAGCCGGTGATTTATTGTAGAAGCTGTCTTTATGACGTCTGTAACAGGCGTAGAGCCGACATCGGAATGGAGCCCACCCAGCATCTTATGGTAGCCAAAATTCGTCTTCGTACTGCATCTGTGACTAGCACCCTTTCCAACATGCTCACTATGCCCAGGTACAACACAGACAGACTACAGAATCCCGCAGCGCGCCAACAATTCAGGGACCATCTCCGCTTAGGAACTAACAACTAACAACTTTGTATAAACACTGGGGATCTGTAAAAAATGTTTTCACATCCAGACTGCAGAAGTAGAAATTTATCGCTAAAAGGCAGAGAAACCGCAGTACATGGTCATCAACTGACTCCTAGAGAAGGATCGAGGAGCGTATTTCACTCAAAATTCAGATTGCAGCAGCCCCAGCAGCAGTGAAATCTGAACTTAAAGCTCAGTACCGCGCAACCACATTAATGCGATAGCTCCACAAGCCGAAAAGGCAGCAAACCGGCGCGATTGTGGTTTATCTGTTACCACGGAACTTACAGGGGGACGCAACACCAAACAGCATCCTGTAAGAAATATAGACAGCTCCCCACTTATAACGGATGAGGACTAGCTCAGAAGATGGAGGTAGCACTTCGCGATGGTACTTAACCATATAGACGACAGCGCGAGTGGCCCGAACCAAAATGAGCCATCTGAAGTAGCAAACTTCCGAGTTCGAACTGGCCCGCCTAGTAGGGCCCAGCTCAATTATCAAGGCTTCTTCCATCAATGACGTTGGCTAATTAAAAGCGGGAGCAAAGCAATTACTGCTCTTATCGTAACGGTTTTAACGCCGCTGAATGTTGCTTCTATTTGACCAGTTACAAGTTACCGGTTATAGGTAATATTGGTGGCAGGACCACCGATGGTCCATACCATCCCACGGTACCATGGGAGCCAGGAGCAGCCAAGATTTCGGTCCGAGCCTGACTTGAAGAGGTAGGCCCCCTAGTGAGAATGTCATCGTGGCTGTAGTTTAAACCTAAAATTGCAGGAAGGGTTTACCATTTGGTTTCGACCCGATGTAGAATTGCAATAAGTGTTGGGTGCTGTGATCCTAACATCAGCAAGAGATTTCAGATCGTCCTCAACTCATACCAAGCGTGGAACTTCTGCTTCCCACACAGTTCCGAATTTGTATAAGGCAGCATACAAGTCGTATCCTTGCACCCATGAATGTATGGGCATCCCGTGAAATTAAGCTTTCGCAGAGAGGAGTTCACGTGAAACTGTAGAGACGATAAAAGCGCCATTGATGGAATTCCCGCCGAAGTTGTTCAATCTGCCCCAAATATATTGGCAGGGTTACTGACATCTATCATACCTAATGAATGGATAAATGAGCGTTTTCCGGAGGAGTGGAATCAGGGCATGACTAAGGCAAGTTGCCGAAAAAGAAAATCTGATGGATTGTGGAAATTAGTGGGGGATATGTGTTCTGCAGGCAGTGAACCGGATGCAAAGTACTAAATTCTCGATGTCGAACAAGCAGGCTTTCGTCCTAGATCCTCCTGCACTGACCATATAAACATCCTACGGATCATGGTAGAGCAATACGTCGAGTATAGTTCTCCGTTCTACCTATTTTTATACATTATGAGAAAGCTTTTGATAGCTTGAATCGGAATCCTTACGCAGGGAGGTATTCTTGCTAGAAGCGTTGCTATAATAAGGCTACACACGTAGGTGTACTGCACAACGGTAAGTTATCAGAAGCCTTTCAAGTCCAAAGCGGTGTTCGGCAGGGTTGTATTTTATCACCGCTTTTTTTCCTGGTGATACGAGTAATAACCTGCGGGTCTAGCACTGTCAGAGAAGAGCAGAGGTGTTCAATGCAGTCTTTCGTTAGCAGATGTCTACACATCATTTTGGGAGTGTTTTGACCCAACCGACTCTCAAACGCAGAGTTGATTATTTGAACAGCGAGGGAGCCCTCTCTCCGAAATGATCCGATCGATGAATTTCAGCTTTAGAGGAATATGCGTCGTTAGTAAGATCTTTGTATTTCTTGTGAGCAAAACTATAGATCACATGACTTTCCACAAGCGATCCAACAAATACTTCTCAAAACCCCTGTTTGATGATAGTGATTATGGTTTACCAGATATAGCCCTTGCCGTCTTTGGTTCCGTAGCAGGAAGGTTTGAGGGTCAAATTCTCTAAAGTTCTGGAAATCGCACAGGTGAGACATCGCACAAAAGACGTTGACTAGTTAAATATTATGGAGGTGACCACAAGTTGTATCCGAGGTAAACCACCACTCGGGTTAAAGAGTCTGGAGGCTCCAATGATTAAGGCACTGACCCGGGAACCGCCCGATCTCTCAACATTCATGACCGTTGCGGGCCTTTCTACGACACGCTCGGTAGATTAGGCTCGAATGATGGAGAAGAGTACTGGAGAGGTTCAGCATATTATAGATAAACTCCTCGTGAAATTAAAGAGGTCGAACGGACAGTTGAAGAGAAGAAGAAACGTGAGGCAAACGTAAGGTGATAAGCGACGGCAAGTGTTGTTCAAGGCGCGAGTTCTGAAAATTTCATTCCTCCAGCAGCGACGGAGAAGTGAAACAGATCGGCGGATGTGACATCTACTGAAACCGACGAAGCTCTCAGAACAGAAATTCCACCCTCTTCTTCCCTCTCGTATAGGTCCAAGAGGAAGAAAGACTCCCTTTGTCGACGGATTTTTCCGCGCCCAATACTCGGAGAAACCGATGATGCAGTTCTAGTTAAAGGGAATCGGATGAAGCGGCCAAACTCTACAAAAGCAAGCCCAGTGGTGATTTTACCTTCACATGATGTTTCAATAAAGCCGATGCTACAACCAGCATAGGTCGTAGCTCTATTGACGGAAGTTGGCTTGTACGGTTAAATTCATGCTGAGAAACAACTCCGGTGATGGTTTACCCAATGCGCAATATCCGGCTGAAAACGGTGCTGCAACTAGTTCAGGTCGACGGAAACTGGATGTCTCCGGAAAGCCCACCTTCAAGAAAACTCCCAAACGCCAAAGGAGACCGTTGCGCCTATGAGGATGTCGCTTTCACCTCTTCGACGTTTCTGATTGGGAATCTCAACAGCCTGAATGACACTGAGTACAAACACTGTGTTGATCAACTGTGCGACAGCCAGCTAAACCAGAAAATGTTTGCTTTGCATTCAAGCAAAGGGCTACAAGCAGCAAACTCTTGAATGAGCTTGAACAAGTTTATGGCGAAAATACCCCTCCTGGAAACTATGACTTGATCCTCACCAAACCCGACGCACTCCATCTTCTGGATTCCGGGGCAACTCAGGGAAATGGAGGATGTGCTCACACACCGTCATATCCAGAAAACTGGACGCGATACTGAAAAGTAGATATTCTATTTACACAAGTTGTCCTTTTGTACCGGATTCAATCTCAGCATCTATGTATATTTGGGATACTTCTTGGGGCAGTAGCCAATGTAATGTGAGAGGCAATCATCTCATGGTTTTATTGTCTGACTAGGTTATCAGCAAAAAACTGAAGAGAAAGGGATTTAGACTATAATCACTCCCAAGCAACCTAATCAGATCCAGCACAAAACTAGCTCCTATGAACGAACGAATGAGCTGAGTACATGCTGCTTCCTTCCTTTAATGGCTTCAAGTCGACTATCACCGTTGGCACATATCTAGTTACGCAACAAAGATTTATAGACCAGCTGCTAGTAATTCTGAAGAGAATCTCTACTGTTAGCTTGGTACTGGCATACGTATGTGCATACCCCTGGCAAACAGTAGTAGTAGCTCTAATACAGAAACTCAAACACGCTCACCAAAAATGTCAGACCTAACAGTCTCACTTCCTTTTAGAGATGATGGTCGTGCATCATATGAGCACTACTTTGCGAAAGGATCCTCTGTTCAAGACGTGGAAGATCTTTTGAGACTGCGCTTCAAAATCTGATGAAAGTGCATTTGACAAGAAGAAATACTCGTATTCGTTGGGCATATTCACCGATATCAAGGGTGTTTTCAACAACGCAACTTCTGACGGCGTAGAAGAATTAACAAACTTGTGGATGAAAGAAATGCTGTTGAATAGAATTCTGATTGCGGATGGTGTCTGCCTGTAGGCGCAGACAGCGCCAGATGTTGTAGACGATTGGTTAACTTGAAATGGAAAAAGTGTGCATTTCCCCAACAATGCTAAACATCTGGGTGTTATCCTGGAAAACAAACTTCTTTGGTCTAAACCGGTCATGCCAAAAATGTCCAAGGCTCTATCGGCTTTCTGGCAGTGCTTAGGAACTTTCGGCAAGGGTCGTTTGTGCCTGCCCGTCTATGATATAGTTATATCCTTTGCGTCGGTTGTAGGGTGGAACAAGCTTTGACAAAGCTGCTTTTACCAGACTCCAAATAACGATCTACCTCTGCTGAACGTACGCTTTTCCTTCTAAGCTTGGCTTTGCTATAGACGCGCTAATGAAGCCCCTCTTTTTGATATTATTATCATGGGCTACACTCTAAAAGTAGTTTTAAAAAATGTTCGTTGGTACAATATCCACTGGAGTTTTGATGGTTTAGAGCGTTATCCTTCGACTCTCGTGTTGTGAACACCCCATCTGATGCAATGACACCAGAACTATTCTGTTGCTGTGAAAATAAAAATACGACTCTTAGTATACCCAGGTATGATTTCGGCTAGAATCTGAACCAGAAAAGGAATGTATCCGGGTTTTCTCGAATAGTGCTGGTGACTTTTTGGAGGACGACAACAAAAACTTCCAAGTGGAGATCAAAATCCTGATGGCAATGAACTGCTTGTGTCATATGATGCGAAGAATTGGCGGAGATTCTAAAATATTTGCGCTTATACTGACAGCTTAAGGTCTTGCTGAAACCTCTTACTACTATCAAGCTGCATATTCGATAACAAAGGGTCTTTTGTTAAGAGCTTTCTATCTTTAAATTTAAATAAAACGAAGTGTGTGTGAGATATCATTGAAATTTTTTATTCGTTTAACAGTCCTATCGATGCCATTATGTATCGAATATACAATAACATCGTTGAAATGTCCACAGCGGCTTTTATGGGTGGCGTGCATCCGAAATGTCCAATTTTCCATGACTCTGGCGCCGGATTTATACGTTGATAATTCGACCGATGGCATGGGTTACGTTGGCTTTGAGGTCCGCTGTGGTTTGTGGCTTATTCGCTTAAACCTGCAACTTCAGAAAACCCCACAACAAAAAGTCTAGCGGGGTCAAATCGCACGATCTCTGTGGCCAGTTCACATCACCTCTACGTGCAGAATTTCCAATGTGTCGTGAGCTGTGTGACACGTAGCGCCATCCTGTTGAAACCACATGTCGTTGGTGTCCATATCATCCAAATCAGGTCAAAAGAAGTTGGTAATCATCGACCTATAGCGCTCGCCATTGACGGTGATGGCCTGGCCAACTTCGTTCTCAAAGAAATATGGACCGATGACGCCGCCAGCCCAAAATCCACACCAAACAGTGACTTTTTCGGTGTGCAATGGACGCTCTTGGATGGCATGTGGATTGGTATCGTCCCAAATTTGATAATTTTGTTTGTTGAGGTACCCATTCATCCAGAAATGAGCCTAATCGCTGAAGATTATTTTTCGATGAAGATTAGGGTCCTTTACCTTCAGCTCCTTGGTCAGTTGAATTTTGTGTGGATGCAGGTCCAAGTCACGGGTGTTGCTTTCGGTTTTTGTTATCGTTTACTGAACCAGTGGACTCGAATTTATCCACCACACTGCGAATAGTCCTCTCGGTAGGACGATTATGGCGGCCGTAAAATGGAACACCCCTTTTGTTGGTCTTTTTTGAGGTTCAAGTTATTGTGGCCTCACAGGAAAAAAAATCGCCAATGGACTTTCTAGGCGAGGCTCTGAGCAAATTTTTTTATGACTTGAATTGGGATCTCATGCTCTCGCAGTTGGGACTTCCATTGACAGTTGGGTTCTTGCAAAACTGCAGATGGCGTGACTCCAATTTGCCGACAGGGCACACAAATTACTTCCGATGTCTCTAAGAGGTCAGCGGCTTTGCTGTCACTCAGTAGGAAAGATTGTAGACTGCTTACTGACGTCGTAGAGGGGCATTATATGTGGCATCATGTAAGTTAGGCGTAAGTTGCTGTAAGGGTGATAACTAAACCGGCGAGCATTACTTTTGTAAAGTTTGGCCTAAGTTCGCACCAAACTGCAGGTACTCGTGGCTGACGAAGTGGGTTCTTGTACTGTAGGCCCAAGAAAAACTGAGAAATTCCAGTAAAAGGAACATACAAAGAGTACAATGGACATTGCTATATGCTCTATTCTAAAAGAAAGAATGCTAAATTATGTAAAGCTACTTCATCGCCCTTTTAGAAATTTGTAAATGACGTAATTGAAACATCTGCCGCCGTAATAACATTTCAAAAATGTGTCACTAAAAGAACGTTTAAAAATTGTCAAGCAAGGGGGTACATACCAATTGCCATAACAACATTTTAAAAGCTTCCACCTAATAAATCACATACTCTAGTTGTCGCATACCGCGTTCGCCTGCTTCCGTTCCATAATTAAAATTCCAAAAACGTGTTTCGAAAATATCAACTTCCGAAATACGAGTAGTTGTTCAAAAAGCAAATGAAATCTGGCCAATCTGTTGCCACTACACAATAAGCAATCCGCTGACTTATTGGAATTACAACTTTACCTATAAGCAATTGAAAACAAATTAGTTACGCAATTTCGAGAACTTAACAGAGCATGTGGATGAAAAATTTATTTCAAATAAATTCTCTGCAAAAATGTTCTTCAGTTCCAACTGAAGGCACTTCAAGTGCTGACATCTGTTACAAATGCCTAAAGTT
The DNA here is from genome assembly GCA_949129095.1 of Volucella bombylans. Taxonomy (NCBI): domain Eukaryota; kingdom Metazoa; phylum Arthropoda; class Insecta; order Diptera; family Syrphidae; genus Volucella; species Volucella bombylans. The sequence goes on along the minus strand of OX422140.1, from coordinate 379,889,957 downwards.
TTGCCTAATTCATCGTTTCTTTTCGCTTATGTGCCTTGTGCCCCGACGCGCTTGGTCTTGGACTCGCATACAAATAGTCCTCCTGACAAAAAGGACACGATTAGAGAGAACCCAGAAAAATTAAAAAACAATTTTCTTTGTTATATTATTTCGCTTTAATATATTTTCCGTTTTGGTCTTCAATTTACACACAAGTTAAAGTTGTTTAAAATTTTTTTTCATTTTCTTTCCACTTTTCAAATATATTTTTGTGTTTTCATTTTCATTTTCTTTTGTTTGTTTGTTTTTCTAAATATGTCGTTTGATAAATGTTTTTTTCTGTTTTTACGTTGTTGTTAATTTTTATAACTAAAATTCTAATAAAAAAATTGTATCGCTTAAATTTGAACGTTCTCTTCTACATGTTTGTATGGGTGTATCCTATATACATTTTACTCGTAAATTTATAATCATCTTGACACGTTTTCGATTTGCGAAAGGATAAGTAAATTAGAAATTTTCTGGTTTTTTTATTGTAAATTGTTAAATAAACATTTCTTGTATCTACGTACTTAACTATGGTAATTTTTCTATATATAACTATTTTGTAGTAGGTGTAGTTATTTTGCTTTTATCTTTGTATTGTATACTTGAAGTTGCAAGTTTTTATTTTTTCTTTTTTCAATTTTTGATATTTTACACGCTTCGAAGAAATACGAGTATTCATACTCTGCCCCACAGATTTTTGCAAGCACTCTATGTGTTTTTGTTTTTTCTAAAAAATTTTATATTTACAATTTTTTCGAAAGTTTTATGGTTTGTTTGTTGGTGATTTGGTTTTTGTAAAATGTACAGTGATATCGATGAATTGGAAATACAAGAGTTGTTTGCTTTGTTGTTGTTAAAATTTAAGAAAATAAAACCAAAACGTAACAATGTCTTTTTACATAATTATTTATATGTACGTATGTATATGTATGTAGTAATATAGTACAACGTGAGAAAAGGTTTTTACTTTTATTTTGAATTTCTTTTTTGTAATTTTTTTTTTTAGAACAATTTAAATGACAGCAATCATGTTCTTGGTCCTTGATAACGACAGTATGATCTGCCCATTATATCTTCCGGTGGAATTGACTGATCGGCTGGGGGGATTTTCTGCAGTTCCATTTGATCTCGTATCTGAAAATGTAAAAAAAAATGTGACATGCAGTTTTAGGACAATATAACTTTATTATATATCGGTTAAACGAAATTATAGAAAAATGGCAGGAATAAAGGCTGGGTTGATAAGCCAAGAATGAATAATATTTTTTCATTTCGTCTTAATTTTTATAAACATTTTGTAACCCTTAACTTTGTTAATTCAAGGGAAAACAAGTTAACTGCTAATAGGTTCAGCGAATGATTCAGAGTGAATAGACGTGTTGATAATCTCGTTCGGCTATACGAGGGGCGTTCAACATATTCTCGGTATCGGGGTGAAGCTGTGGTTGTATATATAAATTGACTTATTTATCAAGTAATACTATTATTTTAGTGCATTCATGTAAAATTTCATATAAATGTGATTATTAATTCGCATTTTATCTCTAGTTAAACAGAATCATAATGGCAACTGAGACGATGATGGTGAAAACTGAGCATCGCGCTGTAATTAAATTTCTCACTAAGCAAGGAAAAAGTCAAAAAACTATTCATGAAGAGATGGTGGCTGTTTACCAGGGTTCCGCACCTTCATTATCAACTGTGCAAAAGTTGTCAAGTGAGTTCAAGAGAGGCAGAGAGAGCATTGAAGACGACCCACGCTCCGGCGCCCCGGCTACTGCTTGTACGGGAGAAAGCATCAAAGAAGTCGAAAAACTTGTTCTTGAGGATGCCCGAATAAAGGTGAAAATGATGGCAGAGATCACCAAGCTTTCAATTGGTACCATTCACACCATTCTTCATGACCATCTTAACCTTTCAAAGGTCAGTGCAAGGTGGGTGCCACGAATGCTCACAGCGCCTCAGAAAAAAGTGAGAACGCGGACGGTGTTATGGATCGAATTGTTACTGGGGACGAAACATGGGTCCATCACTATGACCCTGAAAGCAAACAAGAGTCCATGCAGTGGCATAAAAAAGGAACAGACCCCCCGAAGAAGTTCAAAGTCACTCCGTCTGCCGGGAAGCTCATGGCCACAGTTTTTTGGGACTCAAAGGGAATGTTGCTCATTGAGTACAAAAAAAAGGTGAAACCATCAACGCCACATCCTACGCTTCCACTTTGCATAATTTGCGGGAGGAAATTAAAAAGAAAAGACGGGGTAAACTCGCAGCGGGTGTGTTGCTTCTTCATGACAACGCTCCTGTTCACATGACGCGAGTTTCCAAGGCTGCTGAGCGAGATTGTGGTTTCGAAGAAATCCAACACCCACCCTATAGTCCATACCTTGCCCCTAGTGATTATTTCCTGTTTCCGGATTTGAAAAAATGTCTTCGTGGAAAAAGATTTTCGGATGATGAAGAACTCAAGTCGGCAATAAATGGGTATTTTGCAGAGAAAGAGGAAATTTATTTTTTTGAGGGTTTAAAAAAGCTTATCTCAAGATGTAGCAAATGCATTGATGTTAGGGGAGATTATATTGAAAAATAAAAACAATTTAAATTGAATTCGCATTTTCCTTCATGTCGATACCGAGAATATATTGAACGCCCCTCGTATATTCGGTTTTCTGACAGAATACTAAATCCAAAGCTAAGTGTGAGATTTAAAAATATTCCCGCATAAAATTTCGCCTTTCTTGACATAGATAACGTCATAACTTTAATCAGCTGGACAATAGTTTAATCTTTTACTTTTCTTTTTGACTTTTCATACGCGCTCTTGTTTGTTTTTGTTGTTTCTTTGTAAACGTACTCCTACAAATAAAATGGCGGGGAAAACACGATCGACGAGTTCTTTGGAGAAAGACTAGCAGTCAACACCAACACTGGAGGCAACTATACGACCAACACAAAGCCTGGCTAAAGAGTCTGCACCAACACTGAAGCAAAACTTTACCCCAGTCGGACGAAAAGGAGCTATAAATAACTCTACACCAGCTGCCTACAATCCTGCCCCAGCTGTAACTCTTGCACACATCGAGGGCAGACTGCAGCTGCATTGACCATATATTTCTAAGACTTAATAAAAATATTAGTATGGTTTTTAATTGTAAAGTGCACGACTATAAAATAACCGATCACCATTTATGTGAAATTAGTCTTCAAATGGAGTCTTCGCCTAGGAAAAATTTTAGCAGGCAAAAAGCCCTAATAGACTATCAAGCATTGAAGGAAAAACTCAGGTATGAATTTTGGGAAACAGTTTTCTTGGAAAGCGACCCTTCTGTGGCCTACAATGCTTTTATTGCGATCTTAATCAATCATGTCCATAGCACAACCACTATGCTAAATATCAGACAGCGTGACTCGTTTTTAAAGCCTTGGATGACATTACGCCTACTTAATCAAATAAAGCGTAAAAAAGAAATTGCAAAAAAATGTAGAAAACACCCACAAAATCTTAGTCTGAAAAGCTATTACAATAATCTGTGCAATAGAACAAAGATTATGATAGAACAAGCACGTGATAGCTACTACTCCAATCGCTTAACTCAAGCCAGGGGAAACATAAAGAGGAAATGGGAATTAGTAAATAATATCTTAGGTAGGAAAAAGAAGTCTAATGATATTCATAACATAGAGGTTGATAACTCAACCTTGACCGATCCACGTGCTATAGCAAATACATTCAATAGCTTCTTTGTCAATATTTCTGATACTATTAAACCCTCCGAGCCACCTTCCAGTTGTAACTGCAATATCTCATCGAGCTTAATTGAAGATCGATGGCAGAGTAATAGTTTCTTTTTTCACCAGTTTACTTCCTGTGAAATTCTCCAGACAATTATGACTTTGCAAAACAAGAAAACCTGCACAAGTGATGGTATTTCTGCCATAACTCTGAAAAAAATCTCTTGGGAAATTGTTGATATCTTGTGTTATCTTTTTAACCTCAGTGTAAACGGCGGCTCTAAACAGGGCAGAGGTTCTGCCGTTATTTAAGAAAGGGAGTTGTAAAAATATAGCCAATTATAGACCAATTTCTCTGCTTCCCACGATATCAAAAATTTTCGAAAAATTAATGAAATCAAGAATACTGACGTTTTTAAAAAGAAGTAACTTCTTTTCAGAAGCACAGTATGGTTTTAGACCTTGGAGATCCACGGAGGATGTAATCTTAAATGTCTGCTGCGATTTGTTCAGTGGAGTTAACAAAAGCCATTGTACTATGGCTCTTTTCATTGACATGACCAAAGCATTCGATATGGTGGACTTAAATATACTCTTAACAAAATTATACAAGGCTGGTTTCAGAGGAATGACATACAATTGGTTTAAGTCTTATTTACTGGAGAGGGAGCAAAGAGTATTGGTCAATGGATTTTACAGTACTTCACTTAAGCTTATAAATGGCGTTCCCCAAGGTTCTGTACTAGGCCCAGTACTGTTCCTTGTTTACATAAACTCACTTTTCTTCCAGAACTTTTACGGAAATCAAAGCGCATTTGCAGACGACATCGCCTTCACATACACTGACGCTTCGCTACATGAATGCGTTGCGAAAGTTAACAACGACCTTCACTTTCTTAGAATTTGGTTCACCTTTCATAAGCTTATCATTAGTGAAAAAACAAAAATAATGAACTTTAAGCTATGCCAAAATAATTTAGATAACTTTGGGTTAGTTTTTCATTCAAGCGATTGCCAAAAATTCTGTTTACCACACACCTGTGGGAAGCAAAACTTCAGCGTTATTGATAATTGTTCCACATGCTGCTTTAATATTGAAGCAGTCAAGTCTTTCAAATATCTCGGAGTTCTCATTGATAACAAACTAAATTGGAAGGCACAAGCCCTACAGTTAAAATCATATATGACTTTATTAACACGAAAAATGTATCTCCTGAAGCCATACTGCTCGCAGAGAGTACTTTCAATGCTTTATTATGGCTTAGTCCAGTCAAAGCTTCAATATGGGATTGTTAGTTGGGGAGGCACCTATCTAAGTACCCTAAGTGCACTAGTCGTTGCCCAAAAGCATATAATTAGAATTATGTGTGGCAAAAATCGCTATACGGAAAGTTGGCCACTTTTTACAAGTCTTCAAGTATTGCCACTCAGGAATCTATACGTTTTCAAGGTACTCAAAGAGTTCTTTAAACGAAGCGGTAATGTTCCTTTTAGGAATTCTTCGACTTATAACTTGCGAGTAAACAACATGGTACTTTTTGACATTCCACACGTGCACAAAACACATTTTATGAATTTTTGTATAGTTACTTCGCGTAGAATGTTTAACAAACTTCCTATGTCTATACGAGCCAAACAAAACTCTCAATATTTTTTAAAATCACTTAAAGATTGGCTTTATACTATGGACCCTTTAAGCTTGGAGCTACTGTTGAAATTATAACATAGTTTATTAAAAAAATGCAAAAAGATTTATTTATTATTTTTTTTTTTTCTCTCTCATTGAAATAATTATCTTTTTTCTTTTCTTTCTCTCATTGAAATTATTATATTTTTTTTTCTTTTTTTTTCGGTTTATCTTTTAAATTTTTAAAGTTGTAACTAAAGAACACCTGATGATACCCCACGTCAGTTATTCTTGCATTTATTCATATATTTTCCATGGATCTTTCAACACAAACTTAGGTTTTAGAAGGATCTTCAATTTGTTCATCATTTTTTACTAGTAAAATAATTTTTTTTCATCCTAAATTAAAGAATTATCTATTGTTAGCTAGTAAGGTAATAATGAATAAATAAATACAAATACAAAAATATAATACTTGCCAAACTCACTGATGACATAGTAAGTCGAATTTCTACGGAAATGAATCTTTTGCGAAATGATGTACTTAGCCGTATATCGCTGATAGAACACAGACTAAATACACACACAACAGATGTCGAAGTATCTCTCAAGAGCTTGCAAAGCCGCCAAGAAAAAGCTGAGCTTAAGATTCAAGAGCTAGAAAATTCCCTTACAAGTCTACAAAGTCACACTTAGCTGAATCGCAGACTCTCGATGGAGAAATAGCTGAACTTCAAAAACGATGTGATGTTTTCAAGCGACGTGAAATTGCAGCCGACGCAATTATATTAGGAATCCCGCAGTTGCCGAACGAAAATCTAAAAACTATCTTTCATCACCTTTGTCACAGCATTGAGTGTATACCGCCAACTTTGAAAGCAATATTTCGTTCTCAGCGTCAACGACGTAATAAGCATCCGGACATCACCGGACACACCCATCATTGTCAAATTCAGCTCTCCCCACGAAAGAAACACCGTTCTGCATGCAGTTGCTCTCTTTTGCAAAAACGAAAGACAGCTTTGTCTCCAAGACGTGGGCATCGAAGCAAATAACAGAAAAAACATTTACATGTTCGGGAGTATGACCAGAAAAAATCGTACTCTTTACCACAGGGCAATGCGTCTAAAGCATAATAAACAGATGTTTTCTGTTTTTACTCACCGTGGTTCTGTCTACGTAAAGAAGAGTGTACACGCTAAAGGGATTTTAGTGGAGAATGACCGAGTGATCAATGCCATGCCAAGAGTTGTCTGACCAGGGGAGCAGGAGAACACCAATAACAATGATGATCGAAGTCACCATTCAGCAAGTGTTAATTTTTGTTTACATTATTTTCTTTCTCTTTTTGTGTTGTTTTTGCTTGATTCCTTTTTATATCCCTGTCCTAGTAGGTCAATGTCGTTGCTTTGGGGAAATTGATGCGGCTTTTGGTGTGATCTGTGTGCCGTTTGGTTCTGATACAAAATTTATTTAATAAAAATGAATTTAAATGATGGCGGGGTGGATTCCATTTTGTCATAGGCAAGGACTTAAAGTTTGCCATCTAAATGCACAAAGTTTGCAACCCAAAATAGATGAATTTCTAGAAATTTTTGTAAATTCCCAAGTCGATGCGATCTGTGTGTCGGAAACTTGGTTTTTCCCAGATGTGAAGGATGTAGTATATGCTTTGAGTGGTTACAAACTTTTTCGTTCCGATAGGAGTAATCGTATTGGCGGCGGTGTAGCGATTTATGTACGAGAAGGACTAACTTGTAAACTAAAATCTTTTGAGAGCGCCATTCAGTATCTTTGCATAGATATAATCTGTGGTGAAAATGCTGTTCGTTTATGCAATGTGTATAGACCAAGTAGGAATGATAATTTAACACCTGTTTATGATCTCATGGAGGAAAGTTCAACTAGTGCCATTAATGTAATTGTCTGTGGTGACTTTAACAGTAGCATTTTAGAGAAAAGTCACCTAATTGAAAACATGAATGCCTTGGGTCTACATCCAGTAAATACCCTGCTACCTACTCATTGCACAAGTACTTGCAGTACCTTGTTAGATCTGTTTTTTGTCAATAGTATAGACAAAGTTGTTCTGGTCATCCAGCTATTTATTTAGAAATTTTAAAAATATAGACAGGTCTGCCTTAGAACACCACATATATTGCATTCCATGGCACCTCGTGTATAGTATGCCCTCACCTGAAGACCAAGTTGAGTTCATTCATAAAAATGTAAATCATCTTTTTGATACACACGTCCCAGTAACTACTGGAACGGTAAGAGAAAAGACAAGGGCTTGGTTTACTAATGAGATCAGGGTGTTAATGATGCAACGTGATCAGGCTTACCGTCAATGGAAACGCTTTAGGATAAACGAGCTCCACCAAGTCTACTAAGAAACAGCGAGGTTCGCGAAATAAGATTTGCTAAAACACGGTTTTATTCAAATCGCCTAGCTACTAATTCTGATGGTCGAAAACTGTGGAGCAACCTCCGTGAATTAGGGATTAGTAAACAAAAACTTAAGTGTGCAAGTAATATCGATGGAAATGAACTTAATCGTAGATTTCTATCTATACCACATCCTGTAACCTCAACAGAGGTTGAAGATCGTGCAAACAGTGCTCGTGTTATCCCAAGCGGTACATCATTTTCTTTCCAAAGAATAGGAAGCACGGATATTGTAGAAAGTTTTTTGTCTATTAAGTCAAATGCTGTTGGGGTGGATGGAGTACATCCAGTTTTTGTTAAGGCCATACTCCTTCCATATATTACGCACGTGATCAACACCATTTTTACAACCGGCATTTTTCCCCACCAGTGAGAAATGGCCAAAGTAGTACCAATCCCTAAAAGCTCGGCATGTGAAGATTTTAGACCTACGAGTATATCAATTTTACCCTTCCTCTCTAAGGTTTGTGAAAGAGTTATGCATAATCAAATAAATACCTATATTAAATGCTATAATCTACTGGTTTCTGTTCAGTCCGGATTTCGTGCCAAGCATAGCTGTACAACTGCAATAATGAGCGTGGTAGAGGATATAAGAGAAGATCTGGATAAGGACCATGTCACCTTCTTGGTCCTTCTAGTCCTTTCTCGAAAGCTTTTGATATGGTTGACCAATCCACTTTTTTTTAAAAATTACATTACTTTTTTAATATGTCTTCTTCTGCTAGAAATTTACTCTCGTCATATCTTAGAGAAAGAAAGCAGGCCGTGTCTCTGGAAGGCGTTCTATCAGAATTTCTTCCTTTGCAACGAGGCATTCCCCAAGGGTCGATTTTGGGACCTCTCCTGTTCTCAATGTATGTTAATGACATAGGATCCGTTATTATGAATTCGTCAAAGCACGTTTATACGGACGATATTCAAATTTATAGAAGTTGTGCCCTTGGATTAATAGAAAACTGCGCTAATGATATAAATGAAGATCTTCAACGAATTTCGAAATGGGCATTGGAAAATAGCCTAGCACTGAACGCAAATAAATGTAAGTGTTTAGTTATTTCCAAAAAAACTTTTGGACTTATCCTATTTCCCATCCATAATGCTGAACAATTTACCAATAGATTTCGTCGAATCGTCCAAAAACCTAGGCCTGGTATTCAACAGAGTACTGACATGGAATAACCATATTAGTGCTATAGTGGGTAAAGCGTATGGTGTTCTCCGAACATTGTGGATAGCCCAAAAGTTTACACCACTGAGAACATGGCTTATGCTTGCCAAAGCTTTGGTTATTCCTGTATTAATTTATGGGTGTGAAATCTTCTGTAATTGTGATGCTGAAAGTAATAGAAAGCTTCAGTTAGCTTTTAACAGCACTATACGTTATATTTACGGACTCAAAAGGTATGATCACATATCATATTTGGCAAAAAACGTGTTGGATATGTCTTTTCAGAACTATGTTAAATTTCGTACCCTCAATTCTCTTTTTAACACAATAAAAACGAGACAACCTTCATATCTCTACAATAAAATCCAGTTTTCGGCATCTATTTAATTTATTTAATTTTTTATTGTTTATTTCTTATTCTCTTAAAATATAATAATATAAAACAATCGAAATTTCAGTATATATACGAGGGCGTTCAATATATTCTCGGTATCGATATGAAGGAAAATGCGAATTCAATTTAAATTGTTTTTATTTTTCAATATAATCTCCCCTAACATCAATACATTTGTTACATCTTGAGATAAGCTTTTTTAAACCCTCAAAAAAATAAATTTCCTCTTTCTCTGCAAAATACCCATTTATTGCCGACTTGAGTTCTTCATCATCCGAAAATCTTTTTCCACGAAGACATTTTTTCAAATCCGGAAACAGGAAATAATCACTAGGGGCAAGGTCTGGACTATAGGGTGGGTATTGGATTTCTTCGAAACCACGTCCAGTCAATGAAGAACCAGTTCCACCACCCAGTATAGAAGTAGTTGGCTTAGCTATAAAAAAGCTTAAGAACAACAAGGCTGCAGGCTCTTCAAATACGGTAGCGATGTTTTGGTAAATCATCAAATCATCATCCAAGTATGGGTGGAAGAAAGCATGCCCGACGACTGGACTATCAGCTCCATATGCCCTACCTACAAAAAAGGCGATGCTATGACTTGCAAGAACTATCGAGGCAAATTTCTGCTTAATGTCGCGTATAAGATCCTATCCAACGTACTATGTGAACGTCTCAAACCGTTCTGCAACACACTAATCGGCAGGTACCAGTGTGGCTTCCGGCCCGACAGATCGACTATAGACCAAATTTTCACACTGAGACAAATCCTGGAAAAGACCAACGAATATCGAGACTCACCACCTTTTCATCGACTTCGAGGCCGCATATGATAGTATTAATCGTCAGGAGCTTTATATGGCGATGACCGAATTCGGGATCCCGGCAAAAATGATCCAATTGTGTCGCGTGACACTAGAAAACATGCACTGCAACGTGCAGTTTGGAAGTAGCTCCTCCGAACTATTTCAAACATGTACCGGATTGCGGCAAGGTGATGCGCTATCATGTGATTTCTTATATCTCGCCCTAGAGCAGATAGTGCACAGGGCAGGTGTCAACACGGAAGGCATTATCTTCAACAAGTCCGTCCAGCTCCTGGCGAAATTCATTGGCCTGGAAGTAAACGAGGACTAGACCCAGTACATGCTATCAACAAACAAAGAATCATCTGTCCATCGCCTAGGACAAAACGTCACTATTGATAGCAACAATTTCGAGGTAGTTAAGAAGTTCATCTACCTCGGAGTAAACATGAACTCCACGAATGACACCCTAGTGGAGATACGACGAAGAATTACCATAGGAAACGACTGCTACTTCGGTTTGGCAAAGCAATTGGGTTCAAAACTCCTTATACGAAGTACGAAATGTACGCTTTACAAAACCCTTGTCCTGCCAGTGCTACTATATGGCGCCGAGTGCTGGACGATAAGCAGGAAGGGAGAGCTAATTCTGGGCTCCTTTGAAATAAAAATTCTTCAACGGATTTTTGGTCCTGTGTGCGAGGAGGGCGAATGGAGGAGGAGATACAACCGCGAACTCTATGAGCTGTACCAAGATGTGGATGTAGTCCAGAAAGCCAAAATACGTCGACCATTCGAGCTAATGGACAACAATGTTCGAGACGACAAGGAAGACCGAACATATGTTTCAAAGACCAGGCTATCGCGGACACCAGAGCGCTTTCCGTCAAAAAACTGGATCCCAAAAATAGGACATTTCCCCATGAAGTGAATAATAATTTCTCTTTCACCCAAGTTACACAAAGAGCACCAGATGGGTAAATCGTCTCTGTGAGGAATAAAGTTTAGGTGTATCAGCTCTCCCCGTAGCCTGACCATCATTGCTATTTCCTCGACACTAAGTCCTTTCTTCCAAATTGTGGTTAAGTTGGGAATATATTGCTCTGTGGGGCGATTGGTTGGCGTTGCTCCGAAATCTCTCCCTACACTTCAAATCCAGTGAGGAAATAAGCTGATATAGTAAAGTTTTCGAGCGAACATAGTCGAAACTATCTAAACTTAAATCCATGCCTCAGTCCGCAGCTAGATCCATTCATTCAGCATACCAGCTCGATTCATCCATCATGTATGACTTGGAGGGCCGCTACCTTCGGAAGCCGGTTATTTTCCATCTTCATAATCTTGAGCATGTAATCAACTTGCATTTTAAGGATACGAATAAAGAGAAGAAACAATCCAGTTTCCAGCATTATCATATAATTCGCTTCTCTACATTTTACATATTGTTTCACTCTCCATATTTGTGCTGGGTGAAATAAAATTGATTCCGATACCGCCTCAAAAACCGGGAATTTGCTACTGTGTGCCATACTTTTATTACAAAAGCATCTATTCCACGATGCCTCCTCCACTTATAAAAATCATAATTTTTGATTTCTCTAAATTCACTACCAGATTCCAAAGATCACAGTATTGAGAAAGCCAGTTGATCAAGAACACGATGTCGTCAGCGAATAGACTTGCCTTGATTATATGACCCGCGTATGCGATGCTACACGGTAAACAGCTTACGAGATCATCAATGACCAAAGGAAAGAAGATTGGGCTCATAGTACAACCTTGTCTGACGCCTGATTCAGTTTTAAACCACTCAGACCTCCCTTCACCGTTCCAAACTGCCCCCGCTATTGTGTATATATATAAGTTTTGTATGACTGCCAAATTTTATTGACATACCAATATTGTAGAGCTTGTAGAAAAGAGCCTGTCTATCAACCGCATAAAATGCTGTTGAGGTCCACGAAAAACGCATATGGGTTCTTCTTTTTGCTGAGAAATGAATAAGCAATACTTTTCAAAACAAAGATATGGTCAATCGTTGGATAATTTGGTGTAAAACCTGCCTGATACACTTGCAAGAACTTATTATCGTTGGTCTATGTGTTGAGACGTCTCTGCAGAATTAGCGTAAAGATTTTGTAGCAAGCATTTAAGAAGGATATGCCTCTATAATTATATAGCTCCGACAAATTTCCATTTTTATGTATTGGGAAAGTGGTGGATTCTTTGAATTCTTGCGGTATCGATCCTGTTTCCAACACATTATTGTATATAAGCGTAAGTCTATCGATGAACTTTGTGGTGCTATATTTATAAAATTCGTCTGGGATTCCATCAGAACTATCCGTAAGCTTAATCAGTGCTTCAGTAACCTCTTGCTGTGTTATAATCGCATCCAAAACTTCATTAGTGGAACCAGAGGGTGCGTAGTGAAAATTGATTCTTTCTTGTACTGGATTTAATAAATTAAATTAAAGATTAGAGGGTAGTCCATGATGGATGTTTAAGTTCTTGCCATTCTGGCAATGGGCTAGTCGCTTCGATTCTGCTTCAAAAAATTTTGATTTTTAACGTGTAGACAATACCTTCTACTCTCTGTTTTGAAATAACTCTCGTTTGAACCACGATGTGCTCTTAGCCAAGCAACCGATAACTGCCTGCCTTTTTTACATTCGAGGTCAAGCCAAGTAGCCGTACAGTCTTTCCTAGCGTTCCTTGAGGAAGAGATCGGATAAGATGCTTTGATGGTTTCCCCTAACCGGCTTAAGTTGTACACGTGTTGGTCTCAAAGAGATATGTCCAGCTTCTCCTGATACTCTGTCGCCTTAACTGGATTCCATTTAAGTTTAGGCACTAGAATCATAGATCTGCTTTCTTCCTGTTCCAACGCCATCAGTCCAAAAGTCGCAACTATAGGAAGGTGTTCCGAAAACGTTCATGTTCAACTTTGAAATCGACAATGTGATCCATCCATTTTCCACCAATGAAACTATAATCTAAATTCACCACCCATATCTGACAAGCTATCTATTAACCTTACCCCTCTTGCATTAAAGAAGGTGTCTTTCGAGTTTCGTTGAGTTCCAACTTCTAAATTTTCCTTTCAAGCTTCGTTTCCAATTCTTTCATTCAGGATACCAACCAAAATTAAATTACTGCTCCTTTCTCGTAATATAAATTCTTCAAATATTTCGAAATCACTGTCCCAATGATTGCAGTTAATATATGTACGTTGGGAGTAACTGAAAAGTCATTGACATTTTGGTATGTTACTCGTTCAAATACTCGAAATTCACAGCTGATGCCTTGTAGATCCCTCTTATACCCAAAAAAAAACCATCCTCCACTTGCTCTTCCTCTTGACTGTATTTTAATAGCTGGCATCCATTTAAATTGATCCTGATACATTATAAGAAAGGATTTTGTACTTTAAAAACTTAAAATTATTTATTTTAACATTATCATTATTTAAAGAGATTGAATTATGGCAGACGGCATTACAACTAAAAGCGACTCGTGTAAACATCTTCGATAGTTTGAGAGCTATTATACTACTGCTTCCATCTCATGTGGTTCCACCATTAGTACCACCGTCATTGTGCGCTGTCAGTTCATTTGTGTCATTCGAATCAATAACAAACCATTCTCATGGTCAGACTTCAGTTTCCCACCCCTATCAAAATAACCTTTTTATTTCGTTTTCTTGAAGAGCTTCGCCTCGTATTTGAAGTTGTATGCCCTTGTTTCGTTAAATTATGTCGGTTTTTAGCTTATTTAATTGCCTACTGCGTTCTCTTGATGGCGATGGATAATCCTTGTGGATAGAAGTACCAGTGTTATGTAATTTGGATTTAGCTCTAAGCACTCCCAGAGCTTATTTGACGTGCTGCAGTTATTTTAGAGCTGTCATTCGTTTGCAGGATATCCAAGCAAATCACTTTAGCTTTCTCACTGATTTTTCTCATTGGCATTTTCTTCAAGAAACTCCACTTGTCTCTCGAGCAAGACACATCGAGACTCCATCTGTTGAAGCTGTTTTTCTAATTCTTTGTTGCTTTGCTTCAAAGTATAAATTTCCGCGCTTACTTACGCACTTACATGTCAGCCTTAGACGCAACGTCTTTCAGTCTTACGTCCAATAATTCTCCCATAGAACGTTGGAAAATTTTCTTTAATTCCGCAACCGGCAATATACCAACAGGGGTATTATTTCCATTCATTTCAGATGAAGGCGATTTTTGTGACATTTGTGAATGCGACAGCATAAACTTTCTTGATAGAGATGACAACACTGCCAGCACCATCATTCTGTCATAATTTCGTATTCTCTCCTTGTCATCGACTCTCATTATAAATAAAAACGTGGTTTTCAACGGAAGGTGGAAATTTTAGTTATTTTTGCAGGTTAATCTAGTTTTCGCTCTTTTTCTTACTCCCTCAAACATTTTGGCATCTCTTGTGTGGAACCAGATTCCTCATTAATTTTTACAAAATTATTCACTTTCATTTAATGTATCATTAATCTTTAATCATGTACTCGTATGCTTCTTATTTCTCAGATTTGGACGCCGATTTTGGGACGGACTTCTTTTGAGGTGGCAGCAACGACAGCTCTCACTGGTTTCGCAACCTCCTTCTGACTCTTGAGAGCTTTAAAAATCGTTTCTTCCACAATATATCCAAACCGATGCTACTCTCCAGAGTCATTATTTTCTGCAATCCACGAATATACTGCACTCTACGAGCAAATTATTATTTGTGGCGACTTTAATGCTGATTTTTTAAAAATCGACAGTAAATCTCGCCAACTTTTAAAGTTTACGGCTGGTGCATGACTATCGATTGTGAACTTCTTCGTTACCCGCTTTTCTCCTAACAACCCCCCAAACCTACTTGATGCCATCATGGTTTCAAATCGTTCTAATGTCTTACTCCTAGACCAGCTACCTCTGCGTGGTGTGTCAAATCATGATCTTATCTTCTGTACAAACAATGTTGACTTACGTCGTATCCCAATACCGACATCATTTAATTTTAGGGATTTTTCCACTGTAGACAATGACGCAGTGCAAATTGACGCAAGCCATCTCCCATGGTGTAATTGCTATTTTGCCTCTAATGTGAACGATAAAGTCAATTATTTACAAACCCTAGTAAATGATTTATTCAACAGGCATATCCCTTTAAAGACGGTTGCAGTCCGCAACAAAAAAATTTCCATGGTTCACTAGTGAAGTACACCATGCGATGCAAATACGTAATAAGTTATATGCTCAATGGAAGTCATTGCCAACAAATCTTAATTGAGAGATATTCTGTCGGGCACGTAATCGCTGTACCTCCATTACAAGAAGAGCAAACAAAATTATTTCTTATCCAAGTTGAGCCCTGAACACATTTCGAAAAAGCCGTGGAACAACTTGAGGGCAATTGGTATTGGAAAAAATTGGGCAATTGATAGAATATGTAATATTAATGGACTTAACCCTTTCGGCCCCGCTCCTGAACCAACAGTTTCTTTTTATGATTTTTTTTATGATTCTTGAGATTATTAGATCCAAATTATGAAGATTTCAGACTTCTGGAGTTATCAGCTCACCAGATATTGGAAGTTGCTTATAAGCAACTTTGGGCCGTAGAGGAAATATTTCATGGCATTGAAAAATAAAAAACAAACTTATGAGAACAAACTGTTGACTTTTTATTTATGCGTTAAGAATGGTTTTTTAGTATAACTTTACGTATGATAACAGTATGACAGAAAACTGTTTTTATTTGTGTTACAGCATATTATAGGTGCACACCACATTTTAGACATTTTGATAGGGGTGTTCTCTTCTTGCAAAGGCCGCATCGACCACCCAATGGCCGCTTTCATCATATCTCTTCGAATTCGGTGGATTATAAGCAACTTTTCAACGCTTGCAACTGGAACTGGATGGAAAAGAAGACAGAGATGATGGTGATGTATTTATTTCCTCTTGTTCGGAAATACTTGCATTGGGTTCTCCTCTTTTTCTTTGTACGGTGCTCAATTCGCGTGGCGCAGCATTAATCAACTCATTTGCTATTTCCATTTGCAATTTAATAAGCGGCATACACTGTACATTTGGTTTTGCCAGTTTAAGGTCATTACCACACAAAAGCCAGGAATTATTTGCCTTCGTTCCTAAAGCCCAGTATAATATTCGCATGTACCATTTAGCAGAGCGATGATTCATAAGCATGTCAGAGAGATCAACTCCTCACATGTGCTTATTGTATTCTGATACATTAGCTGGTCTGGGAACATCAATAAATCGTTTTTATTTTGCACTCCAACGACGACATTCTGCAATAGGCTCCTCTCCAACAAGCGTAGATAACAACTGCACCGCTTTGTTGTCAAACCAACGACCTTCAGCGATTCCATGGTTGACTTCGCACTTCATATCGTAAGATCCGCTGCCAAGCTTTTTTAAATCAGATTCGGACTTCAACTCACTCAACTGCTCATTTTGACTGACAGTGCCGATGCAAAATATTGCCATTTCTTTTAGAGATACAAGAAGACTGACCGAGGTGAATCAATTATCGAAATACATCTTGTACGAGTAGTATTTAAATTAAGGGATCGACGATGCCAAATATAAAACGATGTCAGATGATATCCCGAGTCCATATAGGGACAAGTTTCTTCACCAACATAGAGCGCGAAGTCATATATATACATTTTCATTCCATACTTATGGGGTATTGCTTGAATGCTGATCTTCTTAAAAATTTAATGCACAAAGGTAAAAAAATATTCCTTTTTGACATCATGAAATTTGGAACGGATACACTTCAGCTTCTCCTAACATTGACCGCACTTTGGGACGGTCTTGTTCTTTTTCACATATTGGTAAACCATTCGCCTCCTGTTGGATTTTGTATTGGAAGACAGACGTATCCTAAGAGTTAATCGATGAACCATCTTATCGGAAACTCCAAGAAATATAATGGCCGAAGAAGAAACACAAACAATTTATACTAAATTTCGTCGCAAATACTCAAAAACCCGTGAACCAAAAGCAAACTAAAGGATATTTCGAAGAAGTTGCGACGATATCGCCGAGGTCGAGAAAATCGCGGAAAATAAAGCAGATTTGGAACGATTATTGGATGAAATAGGAGAACTCAATGATTTCATAGAGAAGCTATCAACTATGGTTCAACGTATATCACATGCGTAATCAACGATAGACCGCTCTCAAACATGTAACGCTTAAATTACTTGAAAACCAGTCTGCGTGGTGAAGCTGAGGTGTTATTGAGGAATGTTTCTGTTGTTGACTGCGGCGACTTACCAAATCCTACCGTCGTGACATTATAAAACTAGCAACCATGACTTCTGAATCATCAGCGTTACTACGTACAATTCAAGATGGGGCCACTGAAGCCGTTTTTGGCCAGACTATAAAAGACTGGGAGATGTCGCTTGCGACACCAAATTATGAGTATATTCCAATATACGATGAACTCCAAGGTCTGGAAGCTACAGGTTGGTGTTCCAAATCCAAGGAGAAGGTACAAAATCCCAAGTCTTCAAGTCAGCCACCAATTCGTAGTCACGAAACAAACGTGATGCGCTCTATTAAACATGTCCTGATATTCTATCCAGGTTTTCGAAAGCAATCACCAGCGCAGAGGTTAAAGTTTGTGACAAAAGCGCAAGTGTGAAGGAATTACCTGAAAGTTGACCATTCTCTCCCGGAGTGTCCATCATTGTTTACCTGTTTGAGATAAGCAAAATGACAAAAGCATCATACCATGTTACATGAGGGTTGTAGCAAATATCCAGATAAAGTCAACTCGAATCACATGCGCAGAAAAAGTTCTATTGTGGATTTTCAAGACCACAACTGTGTATTACTGGAACAAAAACTTGGATCTATATTGCTTGCTACAGGTCAAATTGGACTTCGAGCTCCATTAGATAGCGACGCTCAGGCATCTTTTATCAGTGAATATGGTGCGTAATAGTTCAACGGGTGTGATCCAAAACTCAAAGAGAACCAGATTTTACAATCAGCTATGCAGCTCTTATCTTGTCACGCTTGGGGCATCTAATGAGTACTACACGTCTGAAACCAGCTGACTCCAATTTCTATGAACTTCGACCTATTGACGTCATCTTGGTTACTGACCTGTTGGGCTTTCTACTTTATGGTGAAATCAAGTAATCATCATATAATGCTCCTATGGCACAACGGACCCGCCTAGGGTGGGAGATCTACTGACGCTTGCCCGTGGCAACAACTCTACAGTTTCGCACATTTACTGAATTCAGTGAATTAATTCAGAATATGTGAAAATTTAACGACCATGAAGGTTTGGAATCTATTTTAAAGATACAAGAAACAAGACACAAGAGTTCTACCTGTTCTGGACGCTATGACGCTACGTAATTAAATACCCTTTCAAAACCCTATCGACCCAGCGGCGCTAGTGGACTCAAAGCAAGAAGCATACAACTTTTTTATGTACCAGCAGGATCGCCTCTGGACCGGTCGAGTATCTGGACCTCTGCCATATGGAATCAGTTTAGGAAGACGTCCAAACTCTACGTGTTTGCTACATTTCTCTTCACGGCGTGTATAAAGAAGCAAGTTCAACGACTAAACTAAGAACTGTCTTTAACGCATCTAGAAAAGGCAAATCGGGAATTATATTACACGAATGCCTTCATGTTGGACCCAAGCTGCAAACTGATTTGGCAACTATAATCCTGAAGTGGCGAACGCATCGAATCGGGTTCATGGCCGACATTGAAAAGTGCTGAAGACAGATTTTAGTCGAACGAGATGATGCTAACATGCAATGCATTGTATGGAAGAACAAAGATGGCAACCCTATTATCTATAGATTGCTGACCGTCCACCTATGGCTTGAAGTGTACTCCCTATTTAACCATTAAAGTTCTTCATACCTTGGCCAAGGATGAAGAGGCGGATTTCCCAGCTTCGTAAATGGAATTCAAATTCAACCAAATTTCTACAAAATCTTAATGTTTAGGACCGTGAGCATGAGATCTGAACATGAATCGTGACACAAAAGCACTGGGTATCTACTGGTTGAGCCATTCCGATTGCATTGGGTACATAGTACAGGTAACTCCTCTACCAGGACTCATTACTAAGAGGCAGCAGCTGTCGGATGTTGCAACAATTTATGAACCGTCATGTCTTTTGGCTCCAATATTGACCATAGGAAAGAAGACCTACCAGCAGTTTTGGCATTCTGATTGGAACAAACCCATTCCTGAGCCCCAATCAACAAAACTGGACAAAATTCCGCGAAAAGTTACACGCAGATACCTATAGCTACTAACTACACGTCTTCTCGGATGCATCTACATTTGCCTAAGCTACTGTTTCTTATCTGCGAGTGAAAACATCAGATGGAGAGATAAAGGTTTCAATTCTCATGGCCAAGACTAAGGTGGTACCACTGAAGAAGATCACCGTGCCATGCTTGGAACTAAATGGAGCACTGCTAGCTGTCTACAATTTCCGTCTATACATACCTGTTGCTGTTCGGATTCAAAAACAAGGATAAGCTGGATCCGATCGTCCCCTAGAAAATAAAAGATATAGAGGATGTCGTGGTTATAAAGGATATGTCGCTCTTTTCGTCTGCTTTAGCACACGAGGTATTCATCTCGAGCTACATTTCTTGCAGCACTTCGTCAATTTTTCGCCCAGCGAGGTTATAGCTCCGACACAGTGACTGTGCGACGACCGTCGTTGGCGCCAATACAGTTCTCAAGGTAGGTTCTCATTCCCTTCGAAAGCAAGTAGAAGCAGCTGCGTGATTTATTGCATGCCCTGGAGTCTCGTGGCACTTTATTCCACAGGGGTCCCCAAATTTAGGAGGCAAGTCGGAAGCTGAAATTAAGAACATCTCAAGCGGACCGTAGGCAAGGCCATAATAACCTTCGAGGAGTTCTATACTTTACTAAGACAAATCGATTCGATTCAATTCGAGGCTTCTTTCAACTATGTCAGATGATCTCACGGAGCTAGTCGCTCTGACCTCCGGCCTCATCGGCTTCATCACTGCAGTTCTTGAGCCCAATTTACTTGACATAAAAACCGGTCGACTCACCAAGTGGAAGCAACTATAACAAATTCAACAGGATTTTTGAAAACTACGGGGTTGTGAGATACTCACTGCATGACCTTGATGTTAGTTTAACAACGGATATTCAAGGTCCAGCCTTAAGACCTAAATTTTGAGCGCAATTGTCATCAATAGGACTAGATAGATACGAGAGATACGTAAATGCAATATGAAAGTAAACTCAAATTCTATGAAGGGAGCCTAAATGCCACAATCTGGGAGCCGGTCAATAATGACCAAACCTAAATGGACTTGAAAACTATATATGACAATGAAAAGACTGTTTTTTTAAGAGAAATAAAATACTGGAAGCTAATGTTAATGTCTATGGTATTAGCTTATGTGAGGATCGCGATTTTGTTTGGAATGAAACAACCACTTAGTTTGGGCGTTGTGAATCGAGTGCCTCAAACTCTACTCATCATCTTCCACGCTACCTATCCTCTTGCCTAGATCGTCACTAGTTCCAGGTCAACCACGCATTCTATTTTCATACCCTGACATAGTTTTATTGTTCAACACAACATATGCAACCTATGTAGCACTGAACATAGTTGCCCTACAATAGGAGGTTAGTATTGCTTATGTTTGCAATATGATCCCACATCGTTTTGTTTTGTTACTTTGGTTGATATAGTTCGATTGCCTTTCCTATGATAGTGACAAATGACACGTGTGGAACATTTGGTCATAATCGAACTATGTCATGTGTCTTACAGGCAGTTCGTGGGAATTGTGTGATCTCTAGGTTTTGGGCACAACACTTAGTTTAATAGAAAATTGTATGCCATTAGTACATAAATATGACATCGGGCATATGCGCGTGAGGGCTAGCTCGAATGAAGCGCAATCGTGGAGTCTAATTTTCGACAACTTTCTCGGGCAACTGGGGTCGTATATCAGCAATAACACGGCGAATGTTGACTTCGAAATCGTCCAACGTCTCTGGTTTATCGGCATAGGCTACTGACTTCACATACACCCAAAGAAAGAAATCTAAAGGTGTGAGATCACAGGATCGTGTCAGTTCATAGGTCTATTACGCGAAATTATGCTCTCAGCAAATGTTTCCCGCAATAAATTGATGGTGTCGCGTGCCACGTGCCGTGTGGCTTGTTGCCCCATCTGATTAAAACCAAAGCTCTGTCACATCAATGTCATTCAACTGAGGAATGAAGAAGTCAGAAATAACGTTTCTATAGCGCTTGCCATTAACGGTAACATTCTGACCGGCATCGTCCTTAAAGAAATATGGGCGATGATTCCACCAACAGTGAATTTGAATGGTTGTAAGGGCGTCTCGATAAAAGCTTCTGTGTTTTCTACACTTCAAATTCGGCAAATTCACTCGTTTACACATCCATTTAACCAAAAATGGGCCTCATTGGAGAACAAAATTTTGCGTTGAAAATGAGGATCAAGCTGAATCATGTTTTCGGCCCATGGCTACGTGGTTTCAACTCTTGTACAAGCTGGATCTTATAAGCTTTTAAACCAATTCTTTCCGTAAAATCTTCCACCAAGTGTATGGGCATAGCTCCAATTGCTGTGCACGATGGCGAATCGGCTCATATTCGGATTATCCTCAACACTGCGCTCCACAACGGCAATAACTTCTTCTGTTCGCACTGTTTGTCGTCTTTGGAAATCCACTAGAGTGTACGTGGTGCAAAACGATTCACCGTGTTCCGAATAACTTGCTCAGATGGACGAATATGTCGACGGTAAAATGGACGTAGCGCACGCTAAGCTTGGCGAACCGAACAATGGTTTTCGAAATAAGTTATCCCAAAATGCATACGTTCTTCTGGCGTTAATATATTCATCGTAAAATGGCAAAACGTAGTAACCACAAATCGACTTTCAACTGTCAAATTGACAATCTTTAAAAACAGTGCTGCCAGTTTAAAAACTAAACCTCTACAAAAAACTCCCTTTATAAACGTATCTTATCTTAACTAACTAAGTGGTCGAAAATTGGACTTCTAGAATGCACGAGGCAGCCGTGGTGGACATACATATTCTCAAATCTTTTCTCAAATACAAATATGTATGAGTATTTCTTATTACTATACTCGTACTATCGACAAGAGTGTTCAAATAGCTGACTGTGGAAAAATTGTGGAAATGAAATCGAATTTAAAATATTACTCGTGAAAGACATGTAGATATCAGTAATTCTGAATTCCAGAAGGAACCTATCATTGTGATAAAAATACACTGTAGCGGCATCATAAAAAGAGTTCTGCACCCATGTCACCTTAACTACACTGTCTTCCAGATAAAGTAATCCCATCAGGTGGTTCTTCAAAGGCATCAAAACGAGCGTGATTACAAGAACAAGCTAATTTTCAGACGACCATTTACAATACCTTACTCTTATTCTTATCTTGTGGCAATTTTTCAAAAAAAAAAAAAAACGAAAGTCAGCAATTCACTGCTGAAATATTATGAACACCTCGATAAGTAATAACGTTCATTTTGGGAGTTATTACAGTATAATTGCATTGTCATTAAAAATGATCAACGGCAGATTAAGCAGTCCAAAGTAACATTACCATAAAAAGCCATAAATTTGACAAAGCCTACAAGTACCGTACCGAGTATCCATCTATTATACCCTCCCGTATCTTCTCTATGCCACAGAACGAATACTTTTTCTTTGGTTAATATTCGTTTTATTGCCGACCATAAGTTCTTGCCTGCAAATTACAAGGTCAAGAAGTTACCACCTGACTTCGGGATGAATCGGTGGCTTCTTTTTTGCTTTCTGGAAACTAGGTAGGTTCAGTTCAGTTCACTTTATCGGTATATAAAAATCTAGAGCAATGTAGAAAACTTGCCACATTAAGCAAACTCTTCAAAAAAAACAAAAAACCCGAAAAAATATTCCAAGTGATTGTCAAACAGATTTAATCGAATTAAATGGAGGGGTTTCAAAAAAAATACTTAATTGAGGTCAGGCCTACTGTGGGTGTTTTGCGAAAACAAAGCATCGCTGGGGGACTTTAGAAAAAACGAGTATTCTTTCCGATAAACAATTTTTATTTAAATTTATTCCAGACAAGGGGGTGCTATCCACTCGTTTCACCAGGCTCGAATCCATTCAATTGAGTAAACAAAATCTATTTTGTTTTTCTATTCTACCATTGTATCATACAATACTCGTATATCCTCTCTCGGAATTGCCCCATTTCATACAGACACACGAGTAGGTATCAACAACATCCTTTCTATGATATATCCATATGTTTAATTCATACTCGTATTTAGGCACAGATATACGGATATCTATTGCTCTAAACTAAAAAAGACAAAAATACCAAAAAACGAAATTGGTTTTCCAGCTAAGTGCTTATACATACCTCGAAAGTGATTATGTGGAAAGGGAAAACACCCCAAAAACCCAACAAAAGCACTTCTCATCCCAAAATCTATATATATATACGAGTATATAAAAAAAAATAATAATAATAAACACCCACTACACCTACAGAGCTCCATTCACACCGTTCACTGACAAATTTCAAGACGACGACGACGAGAGAGTATTTCACTTCAGTCTACCAAAATTGATGAAATTCCTTGACGTCCTTCGGCAAAATATATGGATAATATGAATGTCATCATCAATCAAAGATGAAGAAAGAAAAGAATGGGAAGGCACACAAAAAGAAAAAAAAAATGTAAAGTATCTCACACCAGGATACGGGTATTGCCACCCCAATATTTATCACCGCTTCATTTGGGCTCCGGTTTACAGAAGTACTCGCACTCAACACTCGTATTCGTACTCGTTCCCGGACTTTGTTTTCGTCCCCACCTCCCTCATACTACCGTCCCATTGGTATCCATTGATGATGGGAAGGGGGTAAGAAGAACGGCAGCATGATTAATTCTACTTGAGCTTGTTCCCATTCATAAGGCGTGAGTTTTAAGGAAATAACTTCATCTATCTACTCGTCACGAAATTTTTGTTCGGAGCTTTCTCATTCTCTGTGGATTTGTTTCACCATTTCCAAGCCCTCCTTCCTTTCGTCATCATTATCATCATCATCATCATCTTCACCTCTCTCCATCCCCAACCATCAACCAAACCACTAACCATCAACCGCCAAGCTTTTCTTGCATTACACAAAAAGAAAAGAAAATCTGAAGGAAAACCTTAATTAGAAAATCCTTTGCAAAAGAAGAAAAAAAAAAACAAAAAAAAAAGGAGAAAGACGAACGATTGAGGCATGCAACGTGTAGAGATGTAGACTATCATGGGCCGCTACCCTTCATTTTTGCTCCTCTTCAAATGGAAACCCTCTACTACTGGCAACATGCTTGCTACTTCTACTCGTACTTCTGTACTGTCAGTATTACTGGTGGTGTCGCAATCTGTATCCGTAATATGGCGCATGTGAAAAAGTCAAAATGACGGCAGATTAATCTCGTCATAATGTTTGCCTCATTACTCATCATCTGGATGTGTGGTATGGTACTCACGAAATAAAATCTTAACGTTTTGTTTATTTGAGTGGTTAAACTCGTAATAAGGATGTTGGGGGGGAAATACCAATACCCTTGATGTTTTCATCTTGGCTTTCGTGGGCGATTTTGTTGACAGTCGAGTGCGCGAGTGCTTACGCAGTCATCAAATCGCTTTACTGCGGTCTTATTTATATAATGGCCAAGGTTATACAATTTGCGTGGGATTTCAGATGCCACTGATGATATTTCAATTGAATTAGAGTGTTTAGATACGGGAGATGGCTCTCCATTCCTCACATATGGAGCAAATTACGTTGGCAATGGATCACACATATTGAGTTCTGGGTAGATACTCAAACTTGGGTGGGCTGGCTTAAGATTTGTCACCAACAGATAAACACATTCGTGCACTGCCTTTGATTGCGGGTTTCTCTGTTTGTGTCGATGGTCTGGTTTAATTTGGCCATAAATCCATCTTTTCTTCGCTATCTTGCCATAATCATGTGTTTTTTTGATTTTGGAAAGTCAAAATTCACACTCAGCTTAAGCTTTGGTCTTATTGAAATTTCACACGCTTAAGAAGGACATTGCAGTCATTCCTGGCTCGTTTGAACTTTTTTCGGTTTTCCTCTATCAGGTTGGCCTTGTAGGACCGAAAAAATATTACTGTAACCCTGACAGCCTCTTTATATCTCGAGTCGTACCATGCCTTTTCTTTTGGTTTGATGAGGGACAAAGGATCTCATTCGAAAGAGAATAATGTAAGTGATCATATCAACAGCGATATACACGTCATTATCGAGGAAACATAACGACCAGTTAAAATTCCTAAAGAATCTGTTAAGGCCGCTCCAATTGGCTTTATGGGTATTTTAGGAATCTTTTTCTAACATGGTGTACGAGAAATTAGCTGATATGACACAGTGGTCCGATAAGTCTAGAGGGGAGATCACATCTAAGGCGTACTTATCAGGGTGCAAAGTTAAAACCAAGACAAGGGTATTGCAGTGTGACTATCAACGTCTGGTATCCGCGTGGGCTTATTTACAAGCCGCATCGAGTTTTTTTCCGCAGCGAAAACCTTAACATACCATTCTTCGCGTGTTGTCTGTCAACAATGTCGAAGCCACTCAGAATTACGGCGATTACACGATTTTGGTGTGAGGGTACAGGGATATAATCCTTTGAATGGAGTCAGACAGCGCTTCAAACTCGTTAAAGGCCGAATTGCTGTTTGGGATAATTTGCTTACGGAGATGGAATTTCAACCACAAGAAATTGAATTCCGGATTGAAACAGGAACTACATTGTGGTGGAGTTTGGTAAGCTACATCACTACGCAAGTAAATGGCGAGACAGCGGTGAAAAAGAATAATCGTACTAGCTCGTAGCCAGCTACGAGCCAGATCATCAGAGTGATCTGAGAGGTATGGGCGGGGATCACTAAGTGCCAAAACAGCTGATCTGAAATTAAAGTGCTAAGAGAAATTTCCACCTTAGTAAAAATTTCTTACCTTCGAACTAGTTAAATGACATTTAAAGAACTCAAACAATTCCACCAAGGCTGGTGTTACAACCGAGGAGAAGGATGAAAACCATGGAGTGGCTTCGTCCTCCAGTTCTGTTTCTACAAAAGCTCTCGCTGAAAAATTCCTCCAGCATAATCTCTTGTGCCAATAACGCTGCACATACCTTCCACTCAAAAGTACTGCTAACCCCGCCCGTTTTTAAAGAGTCAACAGCCAAGGACATCGCCTATCATATTATACGTCTTCCTCACCAAATAATAAAATCCCCTCACCATAACCGAACACAAATCCGAAGCAGCGAAATTCAGCGGAACAACTTTTTCAATGTAGCACTAGTAATCACCGTGCTGATTATCATTGTGTATTGTGCTTAACGAGAGCACGGCCGTGTTTCTTTTTATCGCTCTGTTAATTGCAGTTCTTCTTGCTAATTTAGTAGTTTAACTTTTCTCAAACCTAAAATTATAAAAACAAGTTTTAACACATCTATAGAATTTGGAGTCTTCATCAAATCCCATTTCGCCTTAGTTTGTTTTTACTGTAACTGTAACTTTGATGTAACTTCAATTGCACTACAGTAACAGAAAAGCCATGGAGAACCATGTCAAGCTGAAGAGAATCATGGAGATGCCAGATTTGTAGAACTTGTACGAGTGGAGAAAATCAAAATAATGTTGCACTTGTCCCAGACAATATATCGACTGATAAGTCATTAACACCTACACCAGCGCCAGACCTCCAAAACAAAAGGAGACTCCGACCTGGAATTAAAGGGTTTTCCAATAGGAACTTGACAAATTTGAATTTAATTTGTGAACGCATCAAACTGTCACTGTCAATTTATTCACTAAACTCAACATTTTCAACATAGTGAAGTACACAAACGAGCAACGTCTGCAAATTATACAAATTTTCTACCGAAATTCGTAGTCGGTGACTGCAACTTTAAGAGCGTTAACTCCAGTTTTCGGTCGTAATTCTCGCCCTAATAGACAGGCAATAACAAGTTTAGTGCAAACATTTGAGTCTACATATTCGTTGTGTGATGTTGCTGTGTCAGTTAGATAACGGGTTGGTCGAAGTATTGAAAATATCGCTGCCGTTCAGGCGTCTGTAGCAAACGATCCAAATCAGTCAATTCCACGGCATTCTCAAGAATTGGGCAACGCTCAGACCACATTATGGCATATTTTGCGAAAGGCTCTTGGTTTACACCCATACAAGATCAAGCTGACTCAAGAATTGAAGCCGATGAATCATTTGAAGCGACGTACGTTCTCCGATTTCATCGCAAAATCATCTTCAGTAACGAAGCTCATTTTTGGCTCAAAGGGTTCGTCAATAAGCAAAATATGCGTTATTGGTCGGGTAAAATCCACATGTGCTTCATGAATCACCACTTCATCCACAAAAAATAACTGTTTGGTGCGGTTTGCATGCCGGCGGCGTTATTGGGCCATATTTTTT
This sequence comes from Volucella bombylans, assembly GCA_949129095.1. NCBI lineage: Eukaryota > Metazoa > Arthropoda > Insecta > Diptera > Syrphidae > Volucella > Volucella bombylans. Next base: position 379,862,137 of record OX422140.1, on the reverse strand, counting down.
TGTCGACGATAGCGATCGTCACGTTACTATGAATGGTCAGCACTTTGGCGCCATGATCACCGATTATTTTTGGCCCGAATTGGAAGATATGGACTTGGACGACATGTGGTTTCAACAGTATGATGCCACAAGCCACACAGTACACGCTACAATCGATTTATTGAAGAGCGTGTTATCTCAAGACATGGGCCAGTCGATTGGCCGCCTCGTTCGTGCGATTTAACGCCGCTTGACTATTTTCTGTGGGGCTACGTTAAGTCATTGGTTTATGTTAACACGCCGACGAGGTTGGAAGAGCTCAGAGCCAACATTCCAAGGAATCGGCCGCTGCAAACGTGGCCGCGGTGGCCATATGAACGAAGTCGAGTTCCATTCATAAATGTTTTGATTGTACTATAAGCCGATAATAAAGTTTTTGAAATACCTCAAATGGTTTGCGTTTTATTTAAAAAAAAAAGTTGTTAAGTCCTTATTGGAAAACGCTATATATACGCTCTACAAACTGGGACGAGCTCTTAGGTGAAGATGACGTTAACGAAATCTACCGAAAATTCACGATCAAGATTCAAGACATTTACGAAAGATCTACAGTAATCAGTAATCTATCAACTAAACGTAGACAAAATTTATGGATCTCCATAAATAGAGAAAGGATCCTCGAAAAACATGGGTCTTAATCAATGATATTATGGGAGAAAAAAAATGTTATTGATGATGTTATTGTAAGGAATTTTCCTCAAACATCAAGCCTAGCAACTCTTTCTACCCAATGCGGCAGGTATTTCGCATTTCAAACACTCCGAATAGTCCATGATTGCAACACAACCACCTCAAATCACGTAAACGAATTACGTGCAAACAGTATTTTGAAGTTGAAGAAGCTGCTAATGATGAGGTGCATGAAATTCTGACATGTTTAAACTTGAATAAATCACCAGGAGTCAACGAAATTAGAGCGAGAATATGAAGACTCATGCTGAAGTATTTGCCCCAATAGTCTCGAAAAAAATTTATCTAAGTTTAAACTAATCCAAAATTCCAGACAAACTCAAGATTGCGGTGGTACGACCGATTTACAAAGGCGGGGTCAAAAATATCATTGCAAATTACAGGCCTATATCAAATCTGGCAGTAATTGAAATGTGTTTGTTGGAAGTTGTAGCAAGGCGATTACTTAAATTTGTGGACAAATACTCATTACTCCACCCTAAATAGTACGGCTTCCAAAAAAGTAAAAGCACGAGTAAACTATTGGGAGAATTTTTAAATACGATAAATGAATGCCTGAACAGAAGTCATCATGTCTTGGTGCTCTTTATGGATTTCAGCAAAGCGTTCGATACTCTGAATCACACAAAGTTAATACAAGCATTGAGTCGACATGGAATCCGGGGGAAATTGGCGAACTGGTTGCATAACTACTTGTCTGGTAGAACCTTCTGAGTAAAAATTAAAGATTTCTCTAGCGACGACATATCGACTTCTTATGGAGTACCACATGGATCGAAACTTGGACCACTTCTATTTATTTTACACTGCTTCAGTTTTTCATCAACAGCATTCCATTTGCATTCGGAGATGCAACAAGACATAGGTGTCTCAAAACTAGAATGGAAATACTGCAAACCGAATTCGACAATGCAGTTGAATGGTGCCATGATAACGGGCTTAGACTAAATTCGTCGAAAACAAAAATAATGCACAATCGATGCCTTCATCATAAAAAAAACGGATCAAACAATCATGTTCAACAGCAACATTTGTCAAAGTACAGGACACGATATTGAAATTGTGGATAGCTATAAATGCTTAGGATTGGTTGTTGATAGCCATTTTTATGGAATAAACATATCGAGAAGTTTCGCTCTGACCTCAAAAAAGCTCTTTTTGGTCTTATCTATCTGGGCTACTATTCGACTAAACTAAGATATGGTATATTAGCGTGGGGCAACGCGTCAAAAACCCATACCGATAAGCTACAGAAACTCCAAACCACGATCATAAAGAACATCAATTCCAGCGTACCACACAACGCCCGCGAAGAGAGCAGCATGAAAGTACTAAGAGTTGAGGAGATATTTAAGAAGTCGGTATCGCTTGAGATACCGCTTTAAGATACCTATTTAAAACCAAGTGCATACAAGAAGACGCGCTCAGGGGATGCTTCAAATCCAATAACAACATGTACAGCAAAAGGCAGCTAAGACATAGCGTTCCGACCATATTAAACGAGATTCCTCAACCTTACTTAAGCATCGTAAATTTACATGTTAGGAAAAAACAATTCTTTTTTTCTCAATCATAAAAACAAAAGAAAAAAATCACGGAACTATAATTTTTTGCATCCAAGGTTAAGCATAATAATAATCATATTATTGTTAACAATTTTACTGAGATAAATAAAACCTTAACTATTAAAAGAAACTATTACACCATATTAGTAGTAATTATAAAATTACAATACCGGGCGATTCAGTAGCAGTAGTATGACTACTTCCCGAATGAATAATAATAATTGTACCAATAACCATCACAACAGTCAGGGAAAACAGATGGATTGTCTTCTAAAGTGTAAATCTAATACTTCCACTAGTGGCACAGCGAATATTGGTCCTTGGTACAGCTCGTTGAAATCTTTAAAATTAAGTTAGGCCAATGGTCTTGTTAGTGGCATGTCAAATTCTGGATCGAATGTATGTGAACGAAAATCTACGGCGATGACGATATAAAAATGCTCACAATCTAAAGATGATGTTGTTCTAGTCGAACAAGGCCCAGGAAGAATTGTATGCGAAAGATTGGCTTGATGGTAATCAAACCAAAATCAGTGATTGGAAGTAACAAGGCTGCACTGGAAAACTCCAATTCTTTGGGAGAATCGAAACCAACCAAACAGTTGCGTGCTACAACAAGTCTTTCGCCGCATCCTCCAGTGCGACATCAACACGCAATAATGGTCTCCGATGAGAATAATATTGTTTCCGTAAATGTTTCACCAAATAAAGACTTTGAATTAACGACGTGAATTGCTGAGTTAAGTATACGTGATATGAGCGGTGATAGTAGTTTATTTTTTGTCGGATTTAGAAGAGTGTAAAGTTAACTCGGTGCACAAAAGAACACCATCTTCAAAAAATGTCGAAAGAAAGTCGTTCGCTTAGTCACGGTAATTTAGAACCGCTTGATAACGATCCAAGGATTTGGCGAAAGCCACAACCAGATTTCGCTCATGGTGGACCAAGAAAAACTGCAACTGGAAATGTTAAAAAATCACCCAAACAAGAAATATCTCGACAAGCAAAGTCGTTTTCTGCTTTGAAATTTGAATTGGGTGGCGGCGGTGAAATACCAAAGGGACATCGACCCAAATTACAACGTTCCAAATCGCCTTTATTCATTGAAGACGATGTTCTACCACCAATATCGGCTCTTTCTTTGCCATTTTTGAAAGCACTCGAGAGTTAGTTCTCACCATTTACTGCTGATACTGGTGGCGATTTTAGTGATTATCTTCGACAATTTCGTTGCAGTGAGGCTAAAAAAAACAGCAGCAAGCACAATCTCAACACCAGCAGACCTTACATCATCCGCAATCGAAAGTGACACAAAACAATCTCGATTCGAAGTTAAAGACTACATTTTAAAGGAAACGTACGGTATATGGTACGCTTCCAATTCTTTAATTCTTTGTATTTTTACTTCTTTCCCCCATTTCCTCATTTTCTCAGTAATAAATCCAAGCTCATAAGATATTGGGTTGTACTTGTACAACATGAAACGTCCGATTTTCGCTCAGTCGGAAATAAGAAGTTCTCGAATGAATATTTGTGTCAAGACGTTAAAACTTCTTTTTTTTTATTAAAATAAAGTGGTGCGCGTGCTTGATGTGTGAGAATTTTAGGGTTCGTTTTTTTTTTTGCTAGGAGTTACTTACCATGCTGTCGGCAGTTCAAATTCGAACCCTCTTCCTTTATGAATTTAAAATGGGACATAATGCGTCATTGGCTATGAAAAACATTAATGGCGCATTTGAGGATGTAGCGGTAAACGAACGAACTATCCGACGTTGGTTTGGAAAGTTCCGTTCGGGAGATTTCAGCCTCCAAAATGAACCACGTGGGAAGCTGGAAACGTTAGTTGGCGACGATGTTTTAAGAGCGACGGTGGATGCAGACCCAACGAAATCGATGCGGGAGATTGCACAAAGCATGGGACTATCCCCAATGACAATAAGTAGACACCTTTCTATCATAGGAAAGGTAAAGAAACTCGATAAGTGGGTACCCCATGAACTGAGCGAATCCCAAAAACTACGGCGCCTGGAAATATGCGCATCGCTTACATTAAGAAAACAAACTGGATACTGTCTGATAATCGTAAAAGATCTGGGCAACAGTTGGATGCAGATGAAAAACCAAAATACACCCCCAAGCCCGATCATCACCCAACAAAGATTATGGTGACAATTTGGTGGACATCGAAAGGACCAATCCACTATTCATTTCTTCAACCAGGAGAAACGAATAACGCTATCAAATATTGTGAGGAAATCGACATATTGTACTCCAAATTGGCTGAAAAGCAACCTGCGTTGGTCGATAATCACGGTCCGATCCTTTTACGTGACAATGCTAGACCCCAGTAAGTGCAGAGGTGCAAATACTGTTGCAGTTTGAATTTGAAATTATTCCATCTTTTCCGCAGTCTGGATTCATTTTGCCAACAGAAGGTCTTCCGAAACCGAGCAGATTTCATTGCCTCAAAAAGTCAGCACTTCTACAAAAAAGGAATGTTTGATCTCGTATCACGTTGGAAGAATGTCATACATGCCAACGGATCCCACTTTGATTGCATAAAATTCTACGGACAAATAATATTGGCTTTTAATTTTTTACAATAAAATCGGACATTTCATGTGGTACAACCCAATACATGTGACGATTACCTCGGTGTACTGAATGTAAGAAACAACCATTCATGTACGCTACACGGTACAACAGCATACTGTGTATTCTATAGGTTGCATTCAAAATTCATATTTACAAAGTTAGTCTTAAGCTACCGATCAAAGCGTTTAGCCTCTTCCTCCTTCTGATGATTAGATTCCTAAAATTGAAACAGAGAACTTTGCGCCTAAGTAGACCCATCGATCGATAATACAGTCCTACAAATTTCGGAGGAGAAAAATCTGTTGCGCTGTCTTCAAGAACCTAGTGCATATAAACAGAAAAGTTTTCGAAAGCCCGCACTGCTACCAACAGTTGCTTCTGTTATTTTCACAATTATAGAAATTTTTATGCATTGATTCGGTTGGTCTTTCCAGTGCGCCCATTCCCGTTGTGTTTATAAAATTATTCAAAAAATAAGCCTCAAATCCCTCAGTGCATTGCGAATTTCAAAATTTTCCCTGTCTTTAGCTGTTTCTGCAACAACACGACTGTGACATTAACGACGACCCTCTACCAGCTTAGCAGTGTCCAGTAGTCTCTGTATCTAGACAACCAAATTTAGGAAAGCTACATGGAGGAATATATGGTTCACCGCCATCGACACCACTCAGCTATCAAGAGGCTGTGGGCGGTGTGAAACCCACTAGTCCATTTACAACAATTACTCAACCAGTTACCAACACCACAATTCTGATGACAAATGAAAATCAGAAAAATGATAAAAAAATTGCTTTATCAGTCGAATCTTAGTGCAATAACAAACTCATCATTTGAGAAGGGAGATATTTTTAGTGAGTCAAAACCTCACACTACTACGAACAGCCGCTTGCAATCCTCAAAGTGTATATGGAAACTTTTACTATCTCCCTCGGAGCAAAAAACAAAAACTTCACCGATCGCTGACTGTTCCGCTTTCTCGTGTCGCCACTGCCTTAAGTATATTCGAACAAGGAAGCCTTCTCTTAACTTATAAGGCATTCGATCGCTTTTTATTATTTTATTTAACATAATCCAGAGTCGCACCAACTTCAAATGGTACGCTACCCGGTTTTTCTGAATTTATTTCTTTTCTTATTTTGTGTCAAGGATATTTTATGAACTCATTGTAAGTCCAGTTCTCCTGTAACGGCTGAGTGAGGTCAACGAATCTCGAGAAGTTCTCCAGGCGAGTCCAGAAACTAAATGATGCCAGATTTGGTTAGCTGCAAACTCGAACTCGTGCTTAAGGAGGATATCAATAGAAGACCGAGAACTCGAACCTGGATCCCAGCCGAACCCTCCTCCCAGAAAGAGCTAATCAGGCTCAGCAAACCGACCCTTCTAATGCCTTCGACCCTTTTAAATCCGCGCTGATCGTGATCTAGCGAAGACAAAATGCATTATTCGGTTCGACTTCGAATATACACCTAAGGGTATATAAAAAGGATGAGCTGGATGTTGCAACCTCGTCCTCCTTTAACTTCAAATTCAACCTTAGATCTTGGCGCGTCGATATCCTTTAAAGAAATGGATACCGATATCTCCAATCTAAACGATGTAACAACAAAGCTGTCGGTCTCCTTTTCTGACACTCTGTCGGAAATGGAAACCGATAACGAATTAAAAAGAGATCCTATACAATCAAAGGACGAAGATGAAGTCTTGGGCACATGTTCAGAACGAACATCACCGTAGTGGAGGGTACTCTTGTAAATTGTAGCAATGATACGGTTTCTCCAGATTAATCTCCATCACTCAAAAAAGGCTTCGGCCACACTTACTCGGCGTCTTTCCAAAAGCGCAGAAGACATTCTTCTAGTCCAAGGACCATGGATTGTTGAAGGCGTGGTTCGTGGACTTGGGTAACCTGTATACGCTCAGGTCTATACAAGTTTAAAGAAGATCTGTCCTCGCTGAACAAAAAACGTGCTATCTGCAAAGGATATCCGCATCTTTTCGGATAGTCAGGCCATTATCAAGTCCCTGGACTCAGTCTCACTAAATTCTAGAACAGTTCTTGAATACCCATCGTCTCTTACGGAGATGGCAGAGTAGTTCAACCTTCACCTATGTTGGGTGCCGGGCCACAGAGACATTCCAGGTAATTGTAGAGCAATCGAACTCGCCAAAATTCAAAATTGGAACCACTCTACCTGTTCTACCGGAAAAGGGTAGTATCGGTATACCTATCGCTACGTGCAGATCAATATTACAGCTGGATGCTAACAAAAGAACAGACCTAAGTTGAACTGTTGGACCAACACATCTAGCGAGCAAACAGATATGGCCAAGGCTGGATCCGAATCGCTATAAGAGTTTGATACTTCTAAATAGGAAATATCACAGTGCCATCATAGGTGTCATCACTGGACACTGCCTTATAGGCAAATATGTAAGAAAAGGTTTATGCAGAAGCTGCATGGACAAGGAGGAGGAAGAGACCATGCTCCACCTACTCTGTATATGACAAGCTCTCTCCTAGAGAAGAGCTTAGGAGCTTTCTTCTACAAACGGTCTAAAGAATATAGGCGTTAGCAATCTCCTACTCTTCATCATAAGCTCAAACTGGTTCCATGAGTAAGAGGATCATAGATCCACGTGGCATTAGAATGCGCCAGTAGGCCTAAGCGTGTTAGTCTTTGCAACAGCCACTTTTACCTTCCTACTAATGTCAAGCCTATTTCAGCTAGACCAAAAGTTAAGACAGTAGATACAGCACGCACCAAAGAATAACCTGTCAAGATGTAAAAATTATTTTCTGATAAACGGTGACCAGTTAAGAACGATAGGAAAAAAATTAAATAAAACAACAACGGTGTGAGATACTAAATAGATTCTGGCTTTATTTTGAAGCTCCGTTCATGCCATTATATGTGGAATAGTACATCATTCAAAAGGCCACCTCATCTTCACTGGCAGTGCTTCAAGCGATCGGTATAATTTTTGATGACTCGGTCAAATATAAGCGGCGTTATTCCGGTAATAGCGCGTCGAATGTTGGCCTCGAGCTCATCCAAAGTAGTCGGCTTATTAGCTTAGACTAAGGACTTGACGTTGAAAATATTCGAGTGGTGTCAAATCGCATGATCGCGCCGGCTAATTGATGAACGCTCGCCGTGAGATATGAGACGTGAGATAGCGTATAGCGCCACCTTGTTGGAACCGCAGCACGGATATTTTCGATGTTGTCGAGCTCTGACCACAGAAAGTCCGCTCTATACCTGCCGCCATGCCATAACCCGCACCAAACCGTCAACCTTTGTGGACGCATTGATACTTGTTCGATCACTTGTGGATTACGTTCCCTCTAATAACGGCAATTTTGCTAATGGGCAAAATTTTCTGGCCAAAACATGGATATCCGGCCAACATTTTCAGAGCTCAATTAGCGAGCTGAAGACATTATCTATGGTCATATGGATTCAATTCCTACGTTAGCAAAATCCAACCGCAAAATATGCCGGGTTGACTCTCTTTCGATGCCCAATTCAGGGATCGACATTTCTGGGTCTTCTTCGAAACTGGCCACTACGGCGGCTATGTTTTCTTCATTTCGCTCCAATCGCTGTCTGGTTGGTGGCTTAAGATCCAAAAGAGTGTACTCACTCTCAAACATTTCCACAATGCGACAAATTGCCTGCACACAGAAGTTATGATGACGACCGACCTCACTTCGAAATTCACGTTGCGTATTTACAACTGAGCCGGAGTTCCAATGATGTTTTCTAAGAATTTCCGCATGCTCGGTAAGCTTTAAACAATTCATGATGCAGACCTTACTGAATATTTTGACAGCTGGAAAAACTATCATTGCTATCTGGTCACCCAATACTTAACCTTCATGAAATTGGAACTAAGACTGTAGCCTAACCTGACTTAATACTAATTGTGGTTAAAACTTACCGCTTCGACTTCTCGGAAAACCCTTATAAGGTTTTTACCAGCCAACTTTGCTATATCGTCCTCCGTCCAGTTATCACTTTCAAGCAAAGCGGCGAAGAGATAGGGATACTTGGACACATCCTCTAGTCCTTTTGGTACTCTACAAAGTTAAACAAAATCATTCGGTATTAAATTTATTTTTAAATATAAACAAAATTAATATTAATTTATTTCTACACTCCGTATTGAAATTTTTTGTGTTTGTGTTAAAAAACGGGACCTAGTGTTCATTTATAATTATTTTGTATTTCATTATAGAAAATTGCTGTCGATGTTGAGGGATCTTGTAAGTAGTAGCAGCATGACCTATTCAATATTCGTCAATAAAATGTATCGTATACGACACTGTTTTTGTAATTAAAAATTACTGTCAAATAGGCACAGCAATAGTCCGTTCTGCCCTAAAATCATTGTGGCAAAGGAGACCGATGTTCTCTCTTAATGAGGACTCACTTTCTCCATTCAAATCCTGTTCCTGTGCCTGTTCTCCCTTTCAATGGGATTAAAGAACTTCAACTTGTAAGAGCCCTTGCAAAAAATCTAGTGTCTCTGGAAATGCTTCTAATTAAACATATTTTCTGAAGGACGAAACAAATCCTATTTAGTTGAGTTTGGCTCGCAATACGTACATATTTGTCCTAATGAGGACAACTATCCCCCAAACTATTATCAATTTCGCACTCAAAAAATGTCACAACAATACTCATTGTCACAAAGTCTTAGCATCAAGGGCTCTTCATTGTACAAAAAACTAAATCAAAAAAACCATGACACAAAGATCTCTATATAAAATAAACTTTGAAAAAAAAAAACAAAAAAAACAAAAACATTGTTTGCAAAGTTTGCACCACACCAAATGCTGCTTCTGGTTCTGATTCAAGTGCTGTCCTTTTCGTATTTATTTATGTTGCTGTTTATTTTTGTTTTTTTTTTCTACTCTCTATCGTTTATCCCTGTCTGACTGTGAACATTAATTAAACTTGAAAGTAACAAAAAAACAAAACAAAAAAAAAATAATTGTGTACACCGTGTACTAAAGGACACTTTGTGTTTTGTTGCGCAAACAGATGCATTTGTTTGCCTTTCCTTAGATGTCTGTTTGTGAATTGTTAAACAAATTGTTGAGTGACTTTTGACAGGCGAGTATTTAAGAAAATTAAACAGTAATTTGTGTCAATAAAATTGTCACAAACTACGAGTGTGTACATATGGGAAATTATTTACCAAAAATGTTCCTGCTTCAAAAGGTACTTACAAATTTACACCGTCATATCCGGCACCTATGCCTACATGGTCAATTCCGGCTACTTCCCGGATGTGGTTTATGTGCGCTGTGAAAACAAACAAATTGCAGTTCGATATTGACAGGGCAAATTGATGTGAATTTCTACCAACATACCAATAACATCGAGTAGGCTAGCCTTTTCTGAACAGCTAACAAAGTGTGGATAAAATGCCACCATCACAAGTCCTCCATTTATGGCCTGAAAACAAAATTGCAATAGTTAGTTGTTTTCGTAAAAAAAAACATATTCTACACTCTAACAAAATATTTATTTTGTTGTATTGTATTCGTATGTACTGCCTGTGAATAAGGTTGGCTTAGTTAAAATAATTAAGTTTGAATCGTGACTTGTGAAATAAACATGAAAATCCCTCATCATGATTTTCATACATTCAAAACCAGGGACACCTGACTTTAATCACACATCTTATTACATTAGAGATGTTTCCAAATTTCCCATACAGGGCGAGTTAAGACCTTGTAGAAATGCCATTAATAGGAAGCAAGGTCCTCAAAAGCTCGTTGGATAATTCTTTGAATCAGTGACTAGGAAAAAGCGGAGTGAATGCAAGCCAAAACTGCTTCTCTATTCTCCAGACTTTAGGCTTACTAACTTACTTAACGAGATCCCGACCCGTGAAGAGTCTCTGGCAGAGACTCAGCAGCCTTCCTCACTCTTCGATCCGATGCGCACTGCTTCCAGTTGTTTACACCAAGCCTTCTGGCATTTTCGATGGATCGCTTAATGTGGCCGAGCCAGTGTAGTCGATGAATTGTAGCTTTTTGGACTACATCCACATCTTGATAGAGCTCATAGAGCTCGCTGTTATATCTTCTCCTCCATTTGCCCCCCCCCCCCCCACTCATACAGGACCAAATATTCGAGAAGAATTTTGAATTTTTATCTCGACAGTGCTCAATATCTGCTCTGCTTTCGTGCTTATCGTACAGCAATGGGCTTCATAGAGTAAAACTAGCAGTAAAACCGAAGTAGCAAGCTATTTCTTAGGGCAAATCTTCGCCGAATCTTCATTATCGTGTCATTTGTGGAGTTGATGGTTACTCTGAGGTAGGTGAACTCCTTAACCACTTCAAAGTTACTGTTGTTAACACTGACGTCTTGTCCTGGGAGGTGAACCAATGCTTTTTTGCGTATTGACAACATGTACTTGGTTTTGTCTTCATTTCGCCCATTCTTCGACTGCCGTAAAAGCCTCTATAATGGTTGGACGGATTCGTTGAAGATAATGCCTTCCATGTTAAAGCCTTCAATTCGCGCTATCTATTCCAGGACTAAATTGAAAAAATCACATAAACATCACATGTGCCCACATGTTTCCTTGCCGAAAGCTGGTACAAGTTTGGAATAGTCCGAAGGGACTAAAGTGTCCACCGCGGCTTCTCTGGCGCGCATTAGAAATGTCCAATTTTCCATGACTCTGGCGAATAAATCAGGCTGAATTTAGCCGATGACTGCTTTGGTTTGTAGGTTGTTCCCATAGATCTGCAAGTTCAGAAAAACCGACGAGAAAACGTCTAACGGGGTCAAATCGCACGATCTCGGTGGTTCACATCAGCTCCACGAGAGATGACCATACCCTCGAATCGCTCGTGCAGAATTTCCAATGTGGCGTGAGCTGTGTGGTACGTAGCGCCGTTCTGTTGAAACTACATGTCGTTGGTGTCCATATCTTACAATTCAGGCCAAAATAAGTCGACCTACAACGCTCGCCGTTGACCAGGCCAACGTCGTTCTCAAAGAAATATGGACCGATGACGCCGCCAGCTCAAAATCCACACCAAACAGTGACTTTTTCGCGATACATTGGACGCTCTTGGATCTCATGTGGATTGGTATCGTCCCAAATTAGACAATTTTGTTTGATGACGTATCCACCCATTCATCCAGAAATGGGACTCATAGCTGAAGATGATTTTTCGATGAAAATTAGGGTCAGTTTCCAATTACTCCAGAGCTCATTCAGCGAATACACGTCGTTGACCATGATCCTTTACCTTCAGCTCGTGGGTCAGTTGAATTTTGTACGTGTTCAGGATCAAGTCACGATGGAAAATTCCACAAGTTGTGGTCTGCGAAAGGCCGAGTTCTTGTGAGCGACGCGAAATCGACTGCCTGCACACTCTCACGGACAGCGGCGATGTTTTCGGCAGCTCTTGCGTTTCGTTGACGTACGGGTGTTGGTTTATCATTTAATGAACCAGGGGACTCAAATTTATCCACCACACTAGCCTCTCCTCTCGGTAGGGAGTTTATGGCAACCTTCAAATGGGCGAAGCGCGCGGAACGTTGCCCGAACAGAACACCCATTTTGATAAAACAATGTTATCATTTGCACGTGTTGTTTAACGCTATGTAAGTCCATGATGATTTGGCAAAACAGACTGATTAAATGACAGTCAATTTGACAGATGTAGCTTCAACAATATGGCCGCTATTAACTATCAAAGTTCGGAAGTCCCTATCGGAAGACTCTGTATTTCCAAATTGCACTGCGTGTTTTCCAGCGTCATTCGATGCAGCTGGATTAATTTTGTCGGGATCGCGAATTCGGTCATCCCCGTGTAGAGTTCAAGATGATGGATGCTGTCATACGCGGCTTTGAAATCGATGAAAAGATGGTGCGTGTTGCCTTGAAATTCGTTGGACTTTTCCAGAATTTTCCGTAGTGCGTGACGGAAGCCACACTGGTACGTACCGATTTGTGAGTTGTACACTGGCTTTAGACATTCACACAGTACATTGGATAGGATCTCATATGCTACATATAGCAGGGATATGCTTCGATGGTTCTTACAAGACATAGGATCACGTTTCGTGAAGATGGGGCATATAGAGCCCATAGTCCAGTCATCGGCCATGGCTTCATTCACCTATATTGGGTTGATAATTTGATGTATGCGCCCTACCACAACATCACCATCATGTTTTAAAAGTTCCACTGAGAAGTAATCATCCGGATGTTAATTCTATCGCGGAACACTTTAATGTATATTTGGAAATGGTGGACTATCCTGGCATGAAGACACACTGATGTGGACCAATCAGCTTGTACGTCCGGTCAGCCATCATTTACTCGGATCGCTAAGGTGCGAATGCGGATTTCCCAAGATCCACAACAAAGAAGATCTACTGTGGAAAGATATAATGTAAAAAAGCTGCAATCGGAAGAGATCGACAAAATCTTCGACGAATGCGTATCCTGAAATCTCTCAAGAACTTCAATGCCACCAGCATCAAGTAGGGAAAACAACATCGCCAAGGTGCCATCAGTCATGTCGCAGCTGATGCGCTGGGTTTCACCGGACTACCACTAAGAAATCCCTTGTTTGACGAAGAACGCCGGCTTACAGAGCGGCGCTGCAAAGAAGGACGAGAGCTCCTCGTGACCCCGTGAAGAGACGGGAAGAACATCGGTTTCTCCAGAAGAAAAAAAAAGGCACGATTGAAGATATTGAGAGTTTGTGTTCGAAGAATAACGTACGGGAGTTTTACCAAGAGGTACAAAGAACGTGTCAAGGCATGAAGACTACAGAAGCCAGTAAAGATGAAAAAGGAAACCTTACAGTGGAGTCACAGTCGGTGCTGACAACAGATACAGAATGCCAAAACGATGATGATGACAGCTAAAACTTTCTTCCACCTTCCTAAAAGTAAGTAAGGATAGCAGTATCCAAGCTGAAATCCAACAAATCAGCTAGACATGACGGCTTACCTGCCGAGGTATTCAAAGCCGCTGAAAATAGTTTTATGGACCGCATACACTAACTCATTTCTTAGACTTGGTCAGAAGACTGTATGCCTGATGAATGGGATCTCGGCACCGTATGCTCTTTCCACAAAAAAACAGACCTTGCCATAAGCCTCCTCAGCAGCGCAGACTGGTCCCTGTCAGTGCAATTTCAGACCAGGAAAGTCCACAATGGACCATACCTTCATACTGTGGCAGATCTTGGCAGCACACGATAGAATTTTTACAGACGAGCTATATAGAGCCGTGTCTAGTTTTGTCATCCCTGCCAAGCCCGTCCATCTGTGCAGAATGACGATTGAGAACACTCGCTGCTCCGACTTAACCGAGATCTTTGCTGTCAAAAAACCTTTAGACAAGTTGACGCGCTGTCATGTGGCTTCTTTAACATCATACTTGAGCGAACACGGGAGGTACAATTTTACAAAAGCCTGTGCAACTCATTGTGAGAATACGGCGGGCTGTCACCGGTGCGTCCTCCAATATTGAAATTAAATTTGCCAAAATGGGTTTGCCGGTAAATAAGGGTAAACCCAAGTATGCTGTCAACAAGAAGGCACATAAAGCAACGACAAATTAGACAGAACGTCACAATCGACAGCTATTATTTCGAGGTATGGTCCCTTACCATGTCTGCCTTGGCTTTGCTATAAATTCGGCCAGCAACACCTCAGCAGAAATAAAACGAAGATCCACTCTTGCCAATCGCTCTTTCTTTGGTCTAAGAAGGCAAATATGTAGGAAGGCCAATCCCGAAAAACTAAGGAGATTCTAGATAAGATCTTGATCATCACAGTCGTGCTTTATAGCGCTGAAGCATAGACTCTATCGAAAGTGGATCGTCAGCCGAAAAATCCTTCGGGGAAAAAATCTATCGAAAATATTTGGTCCCGTTTGCATTGAGGGGCTTTTGTGGGAGAAGATTCAACGACGAGCTATACAAAGATATCGGTTAGGTGGCTAGGACATGTAGAGCGAATGTTGCGGCCCGCAGAGTCTTCGAATCTAACCCGGAGGGACAAGGCAGTAGAGGTAAACCTCAGCTTAGGTGGCGCACACAGGTAGAAGGGGACATCTCATGACTTGGAGTACGCAACTGGAGACAGTAGTGGGAGCAAATAAGTAAGCAGGATGTCGAAATATGGACAAATGAGACTCGGTGTCTCCAAAGAACAAACTTAGTGCCAGTTTTTATTGTAATAAATAAGAATTTCCAGGAGCAGATCTTATTTGTGGCAGAATGGTGTTCTATTGAAGGCTTATTCTATAATTCCTATGACTCACAAATCGGCCACAGTCTAAAGGACGTGATCTCTCACATTTTTCTCGACAAATCAAAGACCCAACGAGAGATGTAAATACAATATTTCCATTTTAATTAACCAACTGTAGGTAAGTACACTCGTACTTTCAGAAATCCCTTACCAGCTGCATAGCCATGAATTTTGATAAGCCCTAGATACGACTACCTCAGACATGTGCACGAATACCAGTGGATACATACATTTAAGCCTTTTGATGAACACTCATTTCTTATTTGGGATGCATACCTTCAATTGAAGGATATTCCATGATTGCATTATTCTGTTGAATGAAAAGAGTACTCTTTTGTAAAAGCAGGTACGAGTGAGTACTCCTAGCTCAGGAAATGTTTCACAAAACGTATCATAACAAAGGACTGGAGTTTAACTGAGGAGGAAATATAAAAAGAAAAAGGGAACGACTATAACAAATACGAGTACTATGAATCCTATGTACACCAAGTTCGACGTACAACAATGAAAATGTATGATAAGAAGATTTCTATGCGCCTAAATTTACAACAAACAACGAGAGAAGGTATTGTAGTGAAAACCGCACAAAAGTTGCAATGTAAGTTGCAAGGGAATAGCACAGGCCAGTAAGCACTAACACAATCCACCCAGTATTACGTTTTTTCTTTAAAACCGTCCGCCCACAACTAAAATCCACCCCAACCCCTGGATTCCATTCCATGCACAGTCATGCATTTTCCATTAAGTGAGACAGTTTTTACTTCTTTCTTCTTTTTTTTCCAGGAAAGTAGAATAGAGTAGTGGAGTAGGGGGAGTCCATTCAGGGAAAACTTGTTATTCCCTCCGTTGTTGGTAGATGTATTAAAGATTTGCCATCTCTGTCCTAGCCATTTGCTATAGTGGGGTGGCAAGGATATATAACTATTGGAAAATACTTAAACGAACTAAAATAGGGACACATTTTGCCATTCTCCCTCCGACTTTAAATTGTTCGCTGAGGGATATTCATTTGTTACGTCGATAATAAAGTGTCGAAGTAGGTTACTGTGCAGTATGCATATCACATTTAATACATAGATACGAATTCCAGTTACAATTGCCGGTTAGGCCAACTATTTTATGGAGGTCCTTTCTTTTATGATTTATTGATTGCCATCGTATGGACATTCCGATGGTTTTTTTTTTTTTTTTAGTTATTATTTTTATCTCTTCGAGCAATTAATTTAAATATAACTTTACGGGTGGCAATTGCGTAGATACAGATACAAACGATATATTGTCCATGTAACAAATTGAAGTTTAAATGTTCGTTGGAATTTTTTTAGTGAAACTCAAACAGGTTCTCGGTTAATTTATCCTGTTGTTGGAATTTATTTTTTCACTGATGCGATGTATCGTATTTGAAATATGTCCATCTGTGGAGCATACACAACTGTTAAGTCACTTGATGAATGTTTTTTTAATAAAAAATAAAATAAAACACTTTTTTATATGATATAGCATTTGCATTTGGTATAACAAAAACTACGCAAATATCATGTTGTTGATAAATTACAAATATACTCGTATTTACGACACGGATACTTACTATTCTTTGCAAAACATGATCTGGCACATTTCTGGAACTGTTGCAAATTGCATGCGCTGATGAGTGTGAGAATATAACAGGTGCTTTTGATGCTCCCAAAGCATCTAGCATTGTTGGCACAGAGACATGTGATAAATCTACTATCATCCCCAACCGATTCATTTCTGTTACTACCAGCTAGAACAATACAAAATTAGATAAACGATTTCGGTTGGATATAGCTTTGTTTTTTTTTGTGAAATATAATGCAATAGATTAAAACGAATATAAAACAAAGAGGTATTAAGAAGTATTTTTTTTTTAAGTAGAGAAGCTTACCTTTCCAAATTTCGACAATCCCCCAATATGAGGAATTTTTCCTGGTTCATCAACTTTGCAACAATCCGCCCTGGGAAGACAGAAAAACGGTTACCAACGATTTAATCAAATAAATACTTAAAATTGATGGGAGTTAGATGGTTTCATCGTTAAAAGTAAGAAAACAAAAATGATGAATTTATGACTACAGATCTTTAAGCACTTTGGGGTTTCCGAAATGATAACCGTACTTTGGATAGAAGCTTTAGAATTTATGCAGAGGAAACCTTATAATAATCCTCATTCACTCAACAATCACTACGTTGTATAAAACAAAGTAACCCGTCGCGCCTATCTGTCGATTTTCTTCGTAACTGCTGGACGGATTTTATTCGGGTTTTCACTAGTGAACAGAGTGATTCAAGGAGAAGGTTCAAATGTACCTATAATTTATGAAGGTAAATAATCAGCAATAGGTGAGAATATTGTTGGCCTCCAATGGTTCTACAAAAATCCCAGGGATACCATGCGTCTATCTGTAAAGGCTAGCATTTGTGTTTGGCTTTCTACATAATGACTCAGGAATTTAGAGTGGACATTTCACATATACGTGGGCTAACAAGCACTTTACTTACCAGCTGTTTTGGCACTTAGTGAAACACAGGTAGATCCCCGCCCACACCTCTCAGATCACTCTGATCTGAAGCTACCTGGCTGCGGACTAGTTTCATTATTCTTCTCTAACCACGGTCTCGCCATTTACGTGCGTAGTGATGTAGCTTACCAATTTTCAGCACAATGTAGTCCTTGTTCCAATCCAGAACCCAACTTAAAGTGGTTAAAATTCCATCTCCGTAAGCAAATTATCCACTACTGCTTTACTTACAGAAGCCCCAAACTGGACAGCAATTCAACCTTTAACGAGTTTGATGCGCTGTCTGACTCCATTCAAAGAATTGTATCCCTGTTTCCTCATACTGAAATCGTTATTACGGGCGATTTCAATATACTCGTACATAATTCTGGGTGGCTTTGACATTCTGGACAGACAACACCTTAACCCAGATTGTAAAGGAGCCCACGCAAATACCAGACGTTGATAGTCATACCGCCAACACCCTGGACTTGTTTTTAACTTCTCACCCTGATAAGTACACCGTTGATGTGCTCTCCCCTATAGGCTCGTCGGACCACTGTGTTATATCAGCTAATTTCTCGCATGCTGACTACACAGTTAGAGAAAAAATTCCTAAAACAATGGTATTGGAATACGAGAAAGCCAACTGGAGCGGTCTTAACAGCTTCTTTATTAATTTTAACTGGTCGTTATGTTTCCTCGATAACGACATGTATGCTGCTGCTGATATGATCACAGCCCTCATCGGATGAAGAGCATCAAACCCAAAGAAAAGGCATGGTACGGCTCAAGCTGTAAAGATGGTGTCAGGGTTAGAGAAATGTTTTTTTCGGTCCTTCAAGGCCAACCCGACCGAAGAAAACCGAAAGAAATTTAAACGAGCCAGAAATGACTGCAACGTCTTTCTTAAGCGTGTGAAATTTCAGTATGACCAAAAGTTGAGACAAAAAATACTGCAAAGGTAGTAAAAGCTTTTGGTCGTTTGTCAAAAACATCAGAACCTATGCCACATCCTCCATCCCAACGCTCACAATGACATTCCAGCTGTCAGCTCTTTAGACAAGGTCAATCTGCTTGCTGCTCACTTTGCGGCCAGCTCAACACTTTGAGATTATGCTTTGTCTCCGCCTACACTTGAGTGAGTCGAATCTTCAATGAGACGAAGAGTACTTTAAGATCTCAACATACACAAATCCGCTGGTGCAGATGGTATATCTCCCCTTGGGTGTTCTTCCACGCTGGCAAAACTACTGCGTAAGCTTTTTCATCAATCCCACTCTTTAGGACTCTTCCCGAGCAGATGGAAAACAGCATTTGTCTAGCCCGTCCCTAAAAAAGGCGAATCATCTTCTCTCTCCTCCTACAGATCCATTGCACTAATGTCCCTTCTTTCCAAGGTCAGGGAAACACTGAAAAATCGTCAGCTCATGAAATATCTCGAAACACGAAAACTTCTCAATGACCGGCAGTACGGCTTTCGTAGCAACAGGTCCACTGGTAATTTGATGACATGTCTCACCGAAAAGTGGAACCAAAGATCTCCGTTCTGTCTCCGACACTCTTTTTAATTTTCGTTAATGATCTCTTGTCTGCCACTCCCAATCAAATATATTCCTTGCTGACGACAGTACTCTCTGCAGAGCTTACATCCCTGCTCTTCGGCTGTAGAACGGGGAAGACCGTGTATGTTAAAGTCATTAAATACCGATAACAGTATAACCAATTGGGGAACTATCAACAGAGTGGAATTTAATGCTTCTAAAACACAATACTATCTGCTGTCGTTAAAGCGAGATGTGAATACCCAGCCATTATCCATGAGTGACACTTGCATCGTCGAAATTGAAAAACTTTCCATTCTCGGTATGTGTGTCAGTGACAGTTTACATTGGAATGACCACATAGTCGATGTCGTCAAAAATGCTGCGAAATGTCTAGGTTTCCTCAAGCGATGAAAGAAATATTTTACCCCCAATATATAAGGCATTCATCCGCCCGAAATTGGAGTACAATGCCGACTTCTGGTCGGGTTCTCCCAAAACATCTCTGGGTCTGCTAAATACGATTCAAAACCGTGCGTTAAAGCTCATAGGTGATACTAATATCACTCAAACAATGGACACCCTCGAACACCGACGTAATGTCTTGTGTCTCACTCTGTTTTATCGCTTTTCCACCACCAGTGCTCCACTGAAATCGCTAGTAGCATTCCGCCCCTACAAACTTTTAATCGTAACACCCGTCTCGTTATGAATGCTCATCAGAATGCTCAAGCCCACTTTCGGACGTACTCTAAAATATGGTGATTCGTTCCTAAGTTGCACATCTCGCTTATGGAATGCCCTGCAGTGCTCTTTATTCCCTAGTCATTATAACCTTCAAACATTTAGAACCAGCGTTTACCAGTTTCATTAATGATCTTCCATACTTTTCCCTTATCTCCCATGTTGTCAGTCCACTTGAGAACATATTAATCATCCCTTCATCTGTTGTAGGTATATCAGCTTTTAATTCTCGGCATAATTTCATATAATATTTCTTAAGCCGTAAGTTATAAGGATAGCTTCCTACCAAAATCCGCAGACGATGTTTCTTTTTTATTATTATTTTGTTAAGACTTTTGGAATTAATCGTTTTTTTTTTGTACAGTTTCACAAAAATTTGATATGTGAACCTAAAACCATTTACTTCTTAAATCAAATGCAATGGAAGGATCACAAAAATGGTGGAATTCAAATGTCAGAGTTGCTCTGAGTGCGGAAAGACAAGAAAATCCTTGAAAAATAGCTTGCTGGATCCATGTGGGCGCTGTAAATTAAACCTAACACTTAATCTATGTCTTTCTACGTAATTGGACAGATTAATTATTATTATTATATTAATAATTATTATTATATTAATTATTAATAACACTATAAACATTTTTTTTTTAACTTAGTACATACTTGTATAATATTTCGCTTTTTATGCATTTAAATAAGACTTACAAAATATCTGAATGATTATCTTAATCTTCCTGGAAATTAATTTGTTTGGAAATTACTACCCAGGTCCCAAATTCTCTTTGACATGAGTCAAGTTCCCTAAACATGACACACTTTTTTTTGCAAATAAGCAAAACTTCTAATAATTGCAGTGCTATTGCCAAACGCTCGCGGCTCACCGGGCCACTTTCTCGTCTAGTTTCGGTAAAAAAAATATTGTTGTCGCCAGAGGGCTCTGAAGGCTTGTAGAAGAGTTATTACATGTCTGATGTTTGGTGTCAATTTGATATCGCCAGTGCTGTGACACTTCGTCCGTTATTTCTTATTATTCTATTGTGCAACCTTTTGCTGTCAATTATTTCAGATTTTTTTTTTGCAAACAATTACTGCAAAATGTCTGACTATGAGCGATTCTGCGAACACAGTTTGTACGGCAAACAGAAGACACCGATGATCTGCCCAAATTCTCGGAAGATGATACAGATTATTCACCAAGCGAGACTGAAAGTGATTCCGAAGACAAGAAATGCATTTGGAAATCGCTGCTGAACCGGACAACCCTCTCAAGTCGAAAGGCAAGAAAATGCAGTATGAGCGGGATCCATTGTCACCATGCCCATCAGTCTCGACAATAGATTTCGCTTCTCGTCAAGGTTTGTTTTGAGTTTTTTGTTTAGGCGCATTCATTTGAAATGTTTGCGGGGCCAACATCATTTGCGAAATCTCGCATCAACAGTACAGTGACTACGTTTTTCTTCTTTTTTTTGGAGCCAGTCGAGAATATTGAGGTACAAATGACTAATTTATACGGTGTTCACAAGCATGGCGTCACGTGGAAGCCGGTTGATGCGTCTGAAATGCGCACCTTTTATGGGCTTTTGTTATTGGCTGGGTCATATCGATCGCAAAACGAAGCAGCTGGTGAGCTTTCGAGCCATTAGCCAATCGATACGATTCGATAACCGAGAAACTCGGCATAATGTTCAACAGAGTGTACGCGATAAACTGGTGCATATTCGCGATTCGTTCGATCTGTGGGTTCAGCGCTTAATAGTTATGTGTGTTCCTGGCAAATTTCTGATCGTCGATGAGCTGCCATTTCGTGGACGATGCAGTTTTCGACAGTACATTTCGTCTAAGCCTGGAAAGTATGGCATTTAACTTTGGATCAAGTCTTTCAAGTCTACGTTGGCCGTGACAGAAAACTGTTCAGCAGAAATCAATCAAGGTCAGCGTGTTGTTCTGGATTTGTGCCAAGGTATTTCTGCTTCGTGTACATGCCTTTATTTTTCTCTGATCTGTGATTCTTTTCCATTTTTAAGAATGAACGGACGCAATGTCACTTGTGACAATTTTTTTACATCTTACAGTTTGGCACTCGAGCTGAAGAAGCAGCAAATGACGATTGTCGGCACCATAAGGAGATACCGTCAGCGCTGATTGAAATGAAACGAAAACCAGTGCTGCATACCGAAATCGTCTACAACTATGCAGATCGTGCCACGATGGTGTCGTGACGTGCCCAAGAAAAATCGCTTCGTTACTTTGCTTTCGACGTATCATGCGGCCGTCCATTTCGATCCAGCTGACCAGGCAAAAAAGCCCAACAGAATTCACAATAAAACAAAGGCTGGTGTTGACACTCTCGACCAGATGGTTGGCACTTATCGGTGTACACGTAGGACCACCCGATGGCCACTAACGTTGCTCTACAACATTCTTGACATTTCGGCTTTGAATGCCTTCTTGGTCTTTACTCAATTGTTCCCGGAATGGAACAAGAGTAAGAAATGTTTCCGCCGGCTATTGTTTTTGTTGAATCGAGCGATTGAGTAAGCTGGAGGAACTTTGTGACAATTTCGAATCTGCTGATACTGAGATCAGGGAGAGTTTCCCAGACCAATTGGCGCACCCATATTACACAAAAAGATACTTTACATGAGTTACACCCATCTTATTATGAATGTTCATCAGTTTACCCTCAAGTCCTCTTTCGGACGTACTCTGAAATATTAGACGTAAAACTCGCTTATTGAATTCCCTAATCAGCTCTTTATTTCTTAGTTATAGGAAAGTCCCTTGAGCGCCAGTGTGTTGATGATTCGCCGCACGTCCAAAGACGACCATGTGTCTGATGAGGAAAATTAAGTGAGCCGAGATACACGAAACGACGTAGGCAACATTTGTCGTGGCTGGTTCCTTTGATGAATTTAAGAAGGAACTGTTGCCATGTATCGAGTTATTCTAAAAAAGTGTATAGACCAGTTGCTGGTAACTCTAAAAAGAAACTTCTCTACTAACCTGGCACTGGCGTACAAAGCGAAATCATTTCGAGTAGTGAAAGAAGCACCGCTCCAAGTGTGCAAAAATGCTTTGGAAATGCATCCTCTGTCTAAGATGCAACATGCCTCCTAACGCGAAATATACAGCAAGCGCATTGCCCACTCGGGCAGACAACACTTCTTATACGAATCACTAGTTTTGTGGATAAAAGACGTGCGGGACCTTAATGCGGGAGCTGACTGCGGCCAACATGTGATGACGGTGGTAAACAGAGGTTCCCTGCAAGGCGGCGTCCTGCCTTCTCTGCTATGGTGCGACTTACGCTTTTATAGTTCTGAAATCTATGCTCAGGCTTATTCGGATGGTGTAGCTGTACTCCAGCGCTGATTGGAGTGTTTATGGTGCGCGTATACTTGCGGAGGTTTCCGCCCTGTCACCGCAAGTGTACGGTAGCTTAAGCATCGACCGACAAATCGCGCACATTAATGAGTGCGTATGGCGGATTAACGACGAACTCTTTGATAGGAGCCGTAGGGCGAATCAAAAAAGGGTAAGTTGGTGGAACCGCTGTCTGACAGAAAAGCGAAGGGTTGTCAGAAACCTAAGGAAGCGATTCCAAAGGGCTAGGGCGGCTAACGCTGAGAACCTGGCTCAGCTGGGCATTGCCTTTCGGCAAGGGTTCGCTAAGTACAAGCGTCTCATTGTAAGCACAATGGAGTCTCACTGGAGAAACTTTGCCTCTAATAATAGAGATGATCCCTGGGACAAACTATATAAGATTTGCCGTAATGCTAAAACGACTGCTGACATTGAAGGCATACGTGTGGATAAGGTTTTATCCACATTGAAAGATTGCCTTACTGCTTTGCTTGGTCAGTTCTTTCCGAGAGAGGAGCGCTTTGAGGACTCTTCATATGAAGAGCCTCCGGTCCCTCCGGAGTTAAGGACTGAAGGAGTCGAGTATGGTGTTTCACTTCATCGTTCCAGAAAATCTCCTGGAGCTGATGGAATAACCGGAGAGATGGTGAGAGCCATCTGGAAGGCCGTCACAGAATACCTGCTTGGTCTTGCAAATGTATTGCTTGCAGCTACTTCCCCAAGGATTCGAAGGTGGCAAGGGTGGTTGTGTTCCTGAAATCCACCGATAAGAGTAGGTCTGACCCTAAATCTTACCGGGACATCAGCCTGCTTCCGGTACTAGGAAAAGTACTGGAAATGGTTATGGTGGAAAGGGTTTCGGAGAGCATGGCGGAACCAATGTCCCCCTTCCAATTCGGCTTTACAAAAGGCAAGTGTGTTGAGGATGCATGGTCTTTCCTAAAAGACAGAGTCCTCAGAAGCAGGGCCAGAGTGGTTATAGGCATCTTTATTGATTTTAAAGGTGCCTTTGATAACCTGAACTGGCAGAAAATTGTAACCAGGTTGCAAGAATTGGGCTGTTGGGAAATTGGGCTTTGGGGAAGCTACTTTTTCGACAAAAAAGCGAGTGTAGTAAGTACGCACGACAGCTTCTCAATTAATATTGAGAGAGGCTGCCCCCAGGGGTCCATCTGTGGTCCTTTTATTTGAAACCTGATGATGGATCCACTCTTGCGGCGACTAAACGAACTCTGTAGGTGCTGCGCCTACGCAGATGACCTGCTTCTCATCCTTGAAGGCCAGTCTAGGTCCGAAATCGAGGTATTAGAAGAAAGAGCTCTAGCAGTCGTTGCTGAATGGGGAGAAAGCGTAGGAGTAAGTGTGTCGCAGGATAAGACCGTTTCAATGAAGCTCAAGAATGTAAGACCTCGGGGTCCTGCGTACGTTTGAACGGCATTTACATTAGATGTGTGACTGACGTTACATATCTGGGCATAACGATGGGAGACCTTTTCCCTCTAACTGAGCGCGATTGAGTTTCCCCGGAAGAAGTCGATGGCCTATCCCTGAAGCAGCGTAAAACCTTGCTACACGCATGTGTTCCATCTAGATGGGGTGCTAGCGAAAATGGCAAGGTTAATTACGGCTTCCTAAGGGATGTGCTAACCATGCGAATTTTTCCTGAACGGAATTTTAACCTCAGCCTTGGCTTTTTGTTGACCGGGCATGGCTCTCTTAATGCTCTTGCATAAGAGGGGGCTTAGCGAGGTTGCGAGCTGCACATGTGGAGCCACTTATGTAGACTGGCTTCATGTCCTATGCGAGTGTCCCAATTACGCTGACATAAGGAACTTGCAGGATATGGGCATCACCTTTAATGGTGAGACCTACGATGTCAGTAGAATTATCACTGATACCGTACGGTTCGAAAGAACCCGTAGTTTTGCAAAAGAGGTATTCAATAGAAAGCGCAGTAGGCAGCTAGCGGGTTGATTTTAGAAATTTCGTATTGTTGTGAGGCCGCCAGTCCTGGGCAGTGAGGTGCCCAACTGGAAGTAACCTCAAGGTTGCGAAGCTCGACCGGAAGCTATATTCTTGTACCATGAGAAGTCAGGAGCCCCCGGAACTGTGGTTCCAGCCTGAACTAGGTATTGGCTCCCTCGTGGGAGTATCGTGGTGGCTGTAGGTTTATACAGAAAATCGCGGGGAGAGTAGACCGAATGAAGCTTGGACATCTCATGGCTTAGCATATGTTGTAGTGTACTACGACCTGTGCTAAACCATGGGATTCCTATGGAACCAACTGGTCTATTTGATGTGGAGTTGCATTGCAACCGTGTGCCATGACCCACAGAATGGCGGAGGTATTAGATAGACCTCGACCCTTCACCAAAGGGGAATTTCGTGCCTTACACACGACTTCGAATCTGGTACTGGTGGTAGTACTTGTACTACCCGAAGGGCGCTTATCAACGCATTGTTTTGGTATCCTGTGCGAAGACGTACCGTAGGCTTAAGCCCTCACGGCAGGTACCTACGTAAAACACAAGAGACATCTGTCTACAGGGTCGTGTCCAGCGACTGTCTGCCTAGGCTTCTTTGGAATTAACATGTCACATCGAAAATCTCCAAGGCACTGTTGTCTCTCCGTCTCATTAAGAAACATTGTAGAGTGCTTACAGACACTATTACGGTGCACTACACTCCTACTAATCCCCTCAGTGTACTAAACGCGAGTGACATAACATCCTGCGATGGTTGGTGTAAAAGTAACGACGACACCGCGGGGCATTATCTCAGTGAATGCCCAGACTGCGCTCGAATCAGGCTACAGGTACTGATGTGGTTTGTCCTGGTACCTACTATTGGCACTCTACCGCAAAAGCGTTTATCAATCTTTCTACGAAAGACTGACTGAAGGAACATACTAGAAGTAAAATTGAATACTCTGTTACTACAGAAAAAAAGGGCATTAAGAACCGGATCTTTAATACCCACGCATAGGTACAATCTATGTTCGCCATACATAGCGATATATGCGACACACAAACTGGGTAGTTTATTTGCTGGGAGGGCTAAAACGATCCAGGTATGGGCTTAGAAAACTTATTAGAAAGTATCTCCTTATCTTAGATTCTGGTAAAGACAGCGTAGAAAGATCATCCTCATCGGGGCAGTTTAGGGGGCCAATTGTTTTAGGAGCTAACATTGCATAATACGAGTATGTTGTGTGAACGTCCTAGGTTCATAAAGCTTTCTCAGTTAATAGTAAATTTTGTTTTAAACTGAGGAAAATAATAAAAAATTATGTCTCTCTCTCTACATGGGTATTACGTTGTAATTACATATTTTTCATTAATTTTCTAAATCGATTTACCACGACAGATAATGAAAACAAATTGTTTAAGTGGAGCTCATTGTTCAGTGGGAATTGCTCAATAAAAAAACAGTATCCCAGCATCCCAGTATCCCCAAGCCCTAATTAGCTGAAGCCTGATTAAAGTTTAATTAGTTCCTCATTGAAGCTCACCTGAAAAAGTTTCTATCACAACCCCACTGGGTTTCAATGGAAATTTATAATGACTTACGTCTTAAATTCTACTGTAGCGTTCTAAAAATGATAATTAAAGTTGTCGAAAATATTTTACACAAAAATTCAATGTCGAGTACGCAACTTCCCATGGTGTTCACCCGGATCCCATTTGAATATTTTGAAAAGTTTGTTTAGAAAATGAAATGAAGACAAAAATACTTACCAAGGTGTGTTGCAGGTGTGCGTTAAAGTTAAATATCGAGCTCCTAATTGATAGAACATCCTTAAAACACTCAAGCTTGTGCCGATAGCATGACCACCTTCGACTCCAATCAGACTGGCGATTTTCGCGTTTTTGTGAGTTTCTTCTATCCCTGCGAAAGGAGTAGTCCAAACAAAAATTAGAAAGGAGAATCAAAAATATCCGCCAAACATTAAACATAAAAAACAATTGAAAAACAAACCGAAAAAATCACCTCAACACACAATCGCTGGAAAGGAATAAATTCTTTCACGACAAAAGGAAAAAGGTTTGAGAATTGAGAGTTGAGAGAAAGTATCTATTGTATACGTTCTCTGTGGATATCCTTTTTTGGTTTTTTTTCTTTTGAGTTTCATCAATTTGTCCTTCTACTTCGTTAAGTTCGAAGGGGATATGGTTAAGAGAAAACAAAGCAAAAGAAAAGCTGAAAACCAAAAAACACAAAACAAGAGACGAAAGAATCACAAAAACCGTGTTATACGTTTTTTCGTATAATACTTGTTATTGTTGATGGGAGATGAACCCACAAGGACGTCCTTGCAGCTTCTGTTGCGGGTGAAAACTTACACTGTGATTATACGTACGAGTATATGTATATGTACATATAGTATACTCCTTTCTTTTTTTGTTTTAGTCTGTTTTGTTTTGTGTCCTTGCTAAGGGCATTTCTAAAATTCTTAAGAATGTATGAATAATATTTCCATAAATCCTTTACAGTATTGTAACCATACAATGTATCTGTATCTATGTATGTGGGTGTCTACATGCCGGCCAAAACAAAACAAAAAAAAACTAAAAAAACCTTCATGGCAATAAAGTTGCGCTTTAATAATTAAGAAAGGTTGACGGATGAGTAAGCGAACAATAAGTGAGAGTATAGCATACCTGAGGCAGTCGTCACAAGCGTCATGTGATGAGGATACAAATGCACGAGACGCCTTATTAAATCTATTTGTTCTAGTGTTAGTTGTACAGCGTCCAAATGTTGCGAGGAACAAGGGGCATACGCCGACCAAAACTGAAAGCAAACAAAAGTATTTTTTTATTTAATGTTCTAATTTAAGTTTAATGTATCTAATAAAGTGAGTAAATAATTGTTTAAACTTTTATTATTCTTTATATTTTTATAAGCGATGGGACGGCAGATTAGGCTCCAAAGAACTATGAGTAATCACTTCAAGCATTAGCGTCTATTGCATGGATTCTAATGCGATAAGCCGAGTGCTGTTCGGAGCTTTGACCGGGAAAGTACTTCTGATCATAAGCGTGTGTCAAAACAAACCCAAAATTCCCAAACGAAATCGGTCACCTAATGTTGAAGACCACCGGTCTTCTAATATAAAGGTATTTAAAATGGGTTCTAGGGAAAACAATTCTAGAACAAACTATTTTGCGCCGTTGCAGTGTCTACCGGATTCGGACAACGAAGACATAGACTGTGATGAAGTTTTATCTCCATCCGCCTTGGATAAAAAAGCAAAAATCCCCTCGGTGTGCGTTTTGCAAAAAACCCTCCACGAAATCCATGGTCTCCCTCGCGAAGTGTAGAATCCCATCAAAAATTGTGTAATGTAATTAAAATACTTAAAATACAGTTCTTTACTCATGACCTACCAACGTCAAAGTCATTTAAAGTTATTTTGTATGGACTAGATGAGTTACCCGTAGAAGAGCTAAAAACTGAACTAGTGTCAATCGGGTTGAAATGTCAAAATATTAATTTTGGTGGGGGCGAACGCCCCTATTTATTCGGCTTAATACAAGCTATAGCTTACAAATTAAACTTAAACTAAAACTTAAAACTAAGGTTGGTTGGAGTGGTGAAGGAGTACAGATTGGAGGTAGGGAGTGATGCGGTGGAAGTCAAAGACGGTAGGGTTTGAGTTGATTTGACGTAGTATACGGGAGATTGGTTCGTTCGCGCCGTAGGAGGTGTGGTGAGTTGGTAGATAGAAGAGTCGAGGGGTACGTAGATTACGAGGGCTAGTGTTGAGGAAAATGGAGTTGTGAAGGGACGCGCATTCAACGTGACCTGAAAGGAGTCGATGAATGAAGAGAAAGTCTGCTGCATCTCTGCGATCTTCAAGGGTGTTTAAGTTGATAAGGTTGAGACGGTTTTGATAGGGGGGCAGATTAAAAGGATCATCCCAGGGCATACCTCGAAAAGCAAATCGAAGAAAACGGCGCTGAATGCCTTCAATTCTCGAGATATGAACACAATGATATGGGGACCATACTTGACTGGCGTACTCTAGGAGGGGGCGAACAAATGTGATATAGAGGGACCTGGTCACGTATGGGTTGGTGAATTCTTTGGACCACCGTTTTACAAAACCTAGTGCAGAGTTGCCTTTGAGGATTAACTCATCCATATGTAAACGGAAGTTGAGCTCGCTATCACACAAAATGCCGAGGTCACGAAAAGATTGTACGGAGGAGATAGGTTGGTTATGGAGAAGATAGAGTCGGGGAGGAGATTGGTTCCGTTTATGTGAGAAGGTGATGGATTGGCATTTGGCGATGTTAAGTTCCAAAGAATTTTTGAGGTACCAGAACGAAAAACTATCAAGATCTTGTTGAAGGAGGAAAGAGTCATGGGGAGAGGAAATGGTTTTGAAAAATTTGGTATCGTCGGCGTAAAGGGAGACAGACGAGTGTTTGATGATCATATCGAGATCATTTATGGTTAATATAAAAAGAAGGGGACCGAGATGGCTGCCTTGTGGAACTCCAGAGGTGGCCAAAAATGGAGCGGAGTGGGCTGACCTAAAACGAACACTGTAAAAACGGTTTTTGAGGTAAGAGGATATCCATTTCAACAGTATGGGTTCAAAACCGAGGGCAGACATTTTAAAGATGATTAACCGATGAGAGATTTTATCGAAGGCTTTGCTAAAATCGGTTGCAACTACATCGACTTCATTGCCATTTTCTAGGGAAGAGAGGGCAAAGGATATGAATTCAACGAGATTTGTGGTGGTTGACCTACCCTTTAGGAAGCCATGTTGTGTAGGAGAAATAAGTGATTTGCATTGGAAGCTTAGAGCTTCATACAAAATACTTTTGAAGAGTTTGGGTATATGGGAGAGTTTAGCGATGGCATGATAGTTGGTTATTTCATTCTTTGATCCTTTCTTGTGGATCGGGGTTATGAAGGAGGATTTCCAAGCCTGAGGAAATTCTCCTTGTAAAAGGGATAGACGGAAGAGATTAGAAAGAGCAAGGGAAAGAGAGGAAGAACATTTTTTAAGAAATATGGCAGGGAGCCCATCTGGGCCGGGTGTGAATTCGTCATTGAGTTGGTGTAATTTATATTCGATATAAGACGGGTAAAAATATAAGAGAGAAGTGGGCCATTGGAGAAGTTCAGTAGGTAACTAAAATAGGATGGATCTGGTACAAAGGAGTTGTTGGTGAAGGATTGTTTAAAAAAGGTGGCAAATAGGTTGGCAATTGTGAGTGGATCGGTTGATGACCTGTTGTTGAAAGAGAGGGAAGGAGGGTAACCATCGGACTTTATTTTGTAGTTAACAAATTGGAAAAAGGACTTAGGGTGGTTTATAAGGTTGAATTGCGCATTGTTAAGGTAGCGCTGGTAAAGGGAATCGTAAAGTTCGGTGAAATGAAGACAAGCTTATTAAAAAGCAGTATGATCGTTTCGTCGATGTATTTTATTTAGTTTTTCTCGAAAGCGGATCTATTCGACTCGGAGAGCTTAAGAAAAACTTCAGATCGGTCTTTAAGACTCAGATTAAGTGGGATTTCTCAAGAAGAAAATTAAATCGTGTTACGCAGTGTTATAACTGCCAAATGTATGGACATGGCGAGAAAAACTGCCACATCAAGACTCATTGCGCTATTTGCTCCGAATGCCACAAAACTGATGAATGCGCTTCAAAAAAATTAAAATGCGCCAACTGCAATGAAACACACAAATCAACTGATCTTGCGTGTGTTAGTCGTCAAAGTTTTATGGAAATGAGAGAAAAACTCTCTGTCAAAAACAAAACAAAACGTGTTTGAAGCCAACATCATGGATTTTCCCTCACTACCAATAAATCGAAGTGTAACAGCTAGCATGACACCCAAAACTGCAAACACATTTAACTACAACACATCGAATGCATGGACCAAAACTACCAACAACAATGGCGTGAAGAACCACGAAGAGCTCTTTTCTCTCGATCACCTTGCTCTGTAATTGTACTACTAAAGCAGAACAATTTAATACCATAACAAAGCTTGCAATTAAATATTTGTATAAAACTAAGTAATGAGTTTATGTAGCTTAAACATAATATGTTGGAATGCTAGAAGCATTCGAGGAAAGCAATTAGAATTTTATTCTTTTCTTAGTAAATTTAATATTGACTTCGCAATAGTTTCTGAGACATTCAACAGATCGTTTGTTTAATTCCGTGTATAAGTGTTATCGTCTGGATAGGGAGGAGAGAAGTGGTGGCGGTGTTGCCGTAGTAATAAAACGATTGTTAAAGCATAAAGTACTTCCTATTATAAAAATGAAATTAATTGAAGCCATTGGTATTGAAATTTCTTTTGTTAATGGTCTATCGCTAAAAATTTATAGCTCTTATTTTCCAGGTGGGGCAACCTCACCTCAAAAAAGAGTCGATCTCCGCAGTGACTTTCTATGCTTAATTAATACTACCGATTTGTTCCTAATAGGTGGTGACTTTAACTGCAGACATAGGCGTTGGGGTTGCGATAGAGCTAATGCTTGGGGTAACATTCTAGCTGAACTAAATTTAAGACATCCTTTTGAAATTCTTTTTCCACCAAATCCTTCTTACATTCCGTCTAGTAGAAATAGGAACCCATCCACATTAGATCTATTTCTAACAAACATGACTGACCTCTTTACTTCGCCTATAACCCTCAATGAACTAAGTCCCGACCATTTACCTGTTAAGTGTAGTGTAATAGCTTCGCCAGTGCAATGCATAAACCAAGTCTATGACTTTGGAAATGCAAACTGGAACTTGTATAGGAGCCTGACTAAGGTAAACTAGAAAATTCTCTGGTTGAAAATAACGGCCCATCTCACATTGATAAGAATGTAAATTCTTTTACTCATACTATTTTGGAAAGCGTTGAACAGTCAGTGCCAAAAAGAACTGTTGTAAGACATGCTTCAAATGTTCTTCCGCATTACATTCTTGAAATGATAGCACTAAGAAACACTTGCAGATACAGATGGAGACGTACAAGAAATGACTTCTATCTCGGACAATATAAACAAATGAATGCTCTAGTTAAATATGCTATAGCCAACTTTAGAAACCAATCGTGGAAAAAAAGACTACAAGGTTTAGATAAGGGTATCCAATGTTGTTAAAATAATAAAGAAAAAAAAATACCTATATTCCTTCACTAAAGGTTGGTAGCTCTGTAATGTTTTCTTGCCCAGAAAAAGCAAACTCGCTTGCAGTTAACTTTTTTGAAAATCATTCGAGAATTAGTAGTGCTTCGCCAACAACGCACAATCAATCTTCCGTTGACCAGTCAGTGAATTTTGTTAATTCCCATTCCTCTTTTAATGATATTACTCGAATAACTCTTAAGGAACTAAAAGATATTGTGAATAATTTAAAAACGAGGAAATCCTCCGGTTTTGATGGGATAAGAAATCTCTATCTTAAAAATCTCCCAGATTTTGCTCTTAATAAATTGACGGATCTCTTTAACAACTGTCTTAGATTGGGATACTTTCCGAATGACTGGAAAGCTGCTAAGGTAATTCCAATTTTAAAACCTGGGAAAGCACCTAACTTACCTTGTAGTTACAGGCCAATTATTCTGCTAAGTTCACTTAGTAAGTGCCTGGAAAAAATTATAAAGAACAGAGTTCTAACTTTCGTTGCGAACAGTTCAATTTTGCTCCCAGAGCAATTCGGATTTAGAGCTTTTCACAGCACTACTCATCAAGTGCATCGGATCACAAATCATGTTAAAAAAAATCTGTCAGAGGGTAAAAGTACTGGCATGGTCATCTTGGACATAGAAAAAGCGTTTGCTTGGCATGATGGTTTGATTCATAAGCTAGTGAATTTTAAATTTCCCTTACATTTAATTAAAATCATTCAGTCATTTCTATCCCCCTGAAGTTTCAAGGTATCAATCAACCAGAGCCTCTCAAACAATAAACTGATGCATGCTGGAGTTCCTCAGGGATTTGTTATTGGACCAATGCTCTTCAATATACGAGGGGCGTTCAATATATTCTCGGTATCGATATGAAGGAAAATGCGAATTCAATTTAAATTGTTTTTATTTTTCAATATAATCTCCCCTAACATCAATGCATTTGTTACATCTTGAGATAAGCTTTTTTAAACAATCAAAAAAATAAATTTCCTCTTTCTCTGCAAAATACCCATTTATTGCCGACTTGAGTTCTTCATCATCCGAAAATCTTTTTCCACGAAGACATTTTTTAAAATCCGGAAACAGGAAATAATTACTAGGGGCAAGGTCTGGACTATAGGGTGGGTGTTGGATTTCCTCGAAACCACAATCTCGCGCACCAGCCTTGGAAACTCGCGCCGTGTGAACAGGAGCGTTGTCATGAAGAAGCAACACACCCGCTGCGAGTTTAGCCCGTCTTTTCTTTTTAATTTCCTCCCGCAAATTATGCAAAGTGGAAGCGTAGGATGTGGCGTTGATGGTTTCACCTTTTTTTTGTACTCAATGAGTAAGATTCCCTTTGAGTCCCAAAAAACTGTGGCCATGAGCTTCCCGGCAGACGGAGTGACTTTGAACTTCTTCGGGGGGTCTGTTCCTTTTTTATGCCACTGCATGGACTCTTGTTTGCTTTCAGGGTCATAGTGGTGGACCCATTTTTCGTCCCCAGTAACAATTCGATCCATAACACCGTCCGCGTTCTCACTACACATCTCCAAAAGCTCTCTACAGCATGCGATTCTCACTTTTTTCTGAGGCGCTGTGAGCATTCGTGGCACCCACTTGCACTTACCTTTGAAAGGTTAAGATGGTCATGAAGAATGGTGTGAATGGTACCAATTGAAAGCTTGGTGATCTCTGCCATCATTTTCACCTTTATTCGGGCATCCTCAAGAACAAGTTTTTCGACTTCTTTGATGCTTTCTCCCGTACAAGCAGTAGCCGGGGCGCCGGAGCGGGGGTCGTCTTCAATGCTCTCTCTGCCTCTCTTGAACTCACTTGACCACTTTTGCACACTTGATAATGAAGGTGCGGAACCCTGGTAAACAGCCACCATCTCTTCATGAATAGTTTTTTGACTTTTTCCTTGCTTAGTGAGAAATTTAATTACAGCGCGATGCTCAATTTTCACCATCATCATCTCAGTTGCCATTGTGATTCTGTTTAACTAGAGATAAAACGCGAATTAATAATCACATTTATATGAAATGTTGAACGCCCTTCGTATATACGTCGGATTTTCCCAACCTGAACAACTGTGATATTGCCCTATTTGCTGACGATACGTGTATTTATTCGTCAGATGCAATCGGTTTCAATGTTGAAACTAATCTGCAATCAGGATTAAATGTCGTCGAAGCGTATTGTAGTAAATGGAAAATAAAAATTAATCGTACAAAGGCTCAAGCTATTTTTTATACACGTAAAAGGAAAGCTTGTTTACTTCCAAGTAACAATCTTCAAATCAACCGTATACAAGTCGAATGCAAAATATCTTGGCATTCATTTAGATAAACGTTTAACATTCAATTTTCACATTCTGGAAGTCATTAAAAAAATTAATGTTACTACGAGTATAAGGATCCTTTACCCATTCATATGCAGAAATTCAAAATTGAATGATGCCAATAAATTATTAATTTTTAAAGCTATTTTCCAAGCAATTATATTCTACGGCTCTCCGCTTCTACATATAATGGCTAATGTAGAAATCGTTACAAATAGAATCGAAAAACTTTATCGCCAATATAATATCTCTTGCTTATCGTCCGATTATGACTTGATTTCCAGTTTAGCCTCATGAGAGTATGACTTAATTATTTTGGATTTATTTATATATTCACTTGTTAATTGTATGTTTTCTTATTTATTTATTGAATTATTTATTTATTAATATACTTCCAATTTATTTATTTATTTATTTAATTATCTATTTATTTAGTTGTCCCTTTGTTGCTATTTATTTTTCGTTGTTACTTATTTATTTCTACATTTATCTATTAATTAATTTATTTATTCATTTGTAATTTACTTATATTGTCACTCATTGTTATTATTGCTTGAAATCAAATACTGTAACCACTTCTCTCTTCCTCGCTGAGACATAATGCTATCCTATCTTTAATGAAGGTTTTTAGTGGCTTTTCCTTCAAATTTTCAATAAAATCTGTGATATTACATTTAAAAAAAAATTGTATATATATTTTAGTGTAAGGTACTCGTACTTTAAACCAAATCTCTATAAAATGATAATTGGATCTAAAAGACTGTAAATTTGTGACACAATAAATATCTATCTATCTAATGCGATAAGCCAGACATTTAGAAAGAGAGTGCTCCGTGGTATTTTACATTTTTCACGTCACTTAGCATATCGAGGTTATTTTGTTTCTCTAAAGACATAGTGCTCTATTAAGACGACAGTGGAGGGTTTATCGAGCAACAGCATAAAAGCCGCTCACTTCTTAGTGGGCAGCCTGCAACTTGTAACAGTTTTGAGAGGCTGCTTTCAAAAAAAGCAGGGGTACAGGCCCTGAGAAGCCTTCCTGTCAATCTTCCCTAGCAAATTCATCGGTCATCTTATATCCGGCAATCCTATTATGATGTAGGTGTCAGACAAAACATTGGGAATTCAACTTTCTACTGTGTTCAAAGCTGTCTTATTATTTCAAACTAGCGCAGTTTAGCTGTCGTTACAAACACAGATAGTAAGCCCCTTGATCTTCCTACATTGGCTCATTGATGTGTTTCCGGTTGAAAAATAGACTCCAACGAGTAGTGAAAGTTGTAGTTCTTGAATAGGACGAACTCTGGAGTCATCGATACAGATCCGACTTCACCCATTTTCTGGCTCAGATTCTCCCCGCAGAGTGCCCTGAGTAGGGAGAAACTCGACCTCATATTATTCCGAAACTGATGTTCTGGTGTAATTGTATTAGATGGAATGTCAGCAAGATCGGACAGGTGACACATAAGGAAGGAGACCTTGAAAGTGAAAGCGAAGATATGGGAATCAAGAAGAGAGAGACTCCTTATTGCATTTAAAGCAGAATCAGCAGTGCTGAAGCCGTGACACTTCTTTTTAGCTTGGTGTAACTAATGCGCGAGATAGAATTGGTTTTACCACAGTCGTGTGGTAACAGCCTTGTCCCTAAATTTTGACAAAAAGCCGTCAGTATCTTGAAGGTTTCCGACGTGACATATTTAGTCAAAAGAAGATTTCCATTTAGGATAACAGCTAACTTCGTTGGAAGGACGGATGATGATCCTTCTTAGCATTAGATGAGTCAAAAGAAGTGAAGAGAACATGCCCAGGTGTAAGATTATTGACTGAAAGTCCACTTCTTGTGCATTCATGGTCTATTACGTCCAAGGATCTCTGTGCTTAAGAGCAAATAGCCGCTAAACATGATATGAGAGATCAGGTACATCATCTGTATGCCAACAGACTGGCTTACTTTCTTAGATACTTAACCTGGAGTTAACCTGGGCCCAAACCAATAAAACTCACTTGTAATTGTGGTCATCGGTCAACTGCATCCAGTTACGGGTTCCAAGATGGTTGATGCCCCCTTACTTTTGTGAGCGCTACCATCTATAACGCTGTCCCCGAGTAAGAGTCAAAAATCTTTTGGGCCGGAATGTTTTCATTCATTCACTTTACAAGCCCTAACCTGACGCACACTTTTCTGACCAGGTTGTTCAGTTCCGTAGATTTCGCTGGTATATCTTGTCTTTCAAAGTCCGTGCACACAAATGGGAGCAAAAATCGAGTCTTGCGTTGTAACTGGTCAGGAATATCAGGTGACGCACCCTGGAATGAAATCAACAGTTTCTCCCCCTACAAGTCACCAGGCCTTGACGGGATTTTATCGATTATATTCGAAAAGAACTTGGAGAGGGTACTGCCATCGTTAGCGGTCATTTATAGTTCAACTCAACCAAATCTCCTTGACTTGGAGACGATTTCCATTCGTTTTCATCCGTAATATCAAAAAAAGAGGTCATAAGACAATCAAGAATTTTACAGCCATTAGCCTTACATCCTTCATTCTCAAAACCCCGCAACGTATCTTAGAATCCTCAAGGATCTTCTCTATCGAATTCCCCACATGCTTACCTAGCCTTAAAGAGACAGCCCTGCGTGAGGTAGTGCAGAAGATTGACAAATCTACCAACTATGAACAGTGAACAGTATACTTTAGCAACCTTAATCGACATAGAAGATACGTTCAATAGTGTTCGCATCGAATTCATTCTAAAATCTCTCACCAAGATTGGGACAGCAACTGGACCATATCAATGCTAAAACCAGAATCATTCAGTCACAGTCGAGGAACAGCCTCATAACCAAATCCGTAGATAGAAATATACCTCAGAGGGGAGTTATCTCGCCTCTTCTATGGCTCCTGGTCATCAACAATATCTTGACGGAGTTCGATAACATTGGAATCAAGGCAATCGTGTAAGTGGACGACGTAGTTATTTTAGTATTAGGGATGTTCACCTCTGTGATCTGTGAACGTACAGAGAGGGTTCTGACTAAGCTAAGCCTTTCGGCCACAAGTTTTGGACTTGGCGTCTTAACGTCTTAACGTTTTAACAACCAAACACTTACTCTATCCTCCACTCTACTGGATGAGGGCATAGAACACAGGGTAAAGTAAGCATGCGTCGCTTTCTACACCTCCAGCCAGACCTTTGGCAAAAAGTGGAGCTTCAGTCTAAGATGGCCCCTTGGATGAACACTGCATTGGTTTATTCCAATTTTACTTATGGATCGCTCGTGTGGTGGTCCGCCTTAAGCAAAGTCTACAATATCAAAAAACTTAGCAGAGACCAACAAACAAATTCTACTGGGACCACAAAGGCGCTAGAGTCGAGACCGACGGAAGGACTCGTGCTCCATATACTGCCCCCGGATTGGACATCAAATACATCATTTCGTATAGTGACTCAGAGAATTTGCATTCTAGTCCCCGAAACCCTATGGTCATAGTATAGTCCTGGATCTGTTGCCTAGAGATCTGGCTTCGACCATAACTGCTACACGATCGTTCTTCACCAGCGGCTCGAAGATGGAATGCATCGTTGTAGCAAATGTCTTCTCAGCATAACTGAACGTATCCAAATCTTACCGCCATCTAGACTATACAAATGTCTTCTAGGTGAAGTTAGTAGCGATTAGAGAGGCCTATAAGATACTTAGCCTCAGCTCCATTACCATAAACAACATAAGACTGATACACATCAACGCGCTCCACTCACTTATCTAGTAGAACAGGAAATTATTACGCAGGTAACCGCTCGGTTTAATTTCACTCTCCTTTGGTATCCCGTCCACAGAAACATAGAGGCTAATGAGAAAGCCGGGGAGCTAGCCAGATGTCGCCCTACCTTCGATGTCTATCTCGCTGAGTAAGTCTGCTGCCCTATGGAACGCATCAAGAGTAGAATCCTCCAACACTTTCTCTCTATTACTAACTCTAGGTGGAACAATCTAGAAACCTGTGCCATATCCAGACTGATATGAACTCGCACCGAGACAGCAAGAATCAAATCAATTAGTGCGAACCATTGGCCAACTTCTCTCACACGCTGCCAAGTTAGTCATCCATTTAAAATCCCATTACCGTAGCTATAACAACTCACACGAAAAGGAAACCCTATTCCACCTTCCCTGTAACTGCCCGGCACTAACTACGAGTAGAACCACTCATTGTACACTTGGCAAACCCTTTTTCAAGCAACTATCCGAGATTTCTGGCATAAAATTCTGCAGCATTATTAATTTTCTGAACCCCAGAGTGTGGATCTGAAAACTACACTCTTAGCAACACCCTTCAACATCAAGTTATGGTATCAAAACTTGTGTTTCTGGTGACTGTCTTACCAGACAACCACTTCTATCTACCTCTTTTGAAAGAAATTTCTCAGCCCATAACCTCAAGGCTCCTAACATAAGCGACTGCATCTATTGCATCACCATCCAATTCTTCAAAGAACCTAAGTATTTCGGTGTCATCCTAGATAACAAACTTCTATGGACTAAACCCTCTAAGTCTCTGTCGACATTGTGGCAGCGCAAACCAGCTCCCGCAAGACATGGGATTTGTCACCGAGATCTGTCCTGTGGATCTATACGGCTAGGATAAGACCAATTATATCCTACCCGTCGGTTGTCTGGTGGAATAGGCTCTCCCGGAAATACGTATATCTCAAGCAAATTAAGTCTCCAAGCTGAAGCATTTAAACACCTATAAACTGCCTGCATGAATCTGATATTCACCTCGACACCACCAAATCGTTTGGCTTCGTCAAGCAGAGTGACAAATTGCGTCTCTAGGTATCGCTGCAGGTGAATTCCCTCAGTGACGCTGATGCATGAGTTAACCATGACTAATAGAAAATGCCGTCAGCCTCAATTTATCGTCCATCATCTCAGAAATAAATACACAATGGCAGCATCCTGTGATAGAATAACAATCTTGTGCCTCTAAGGTTATTGATTTTACTACTTGAATGGGTCAAATGAATCAAGGGCCTCAGGACATGCTGACCTCATTGCTATTCCAGAAATTTAGTGAGATGAACCAGACAAAAAAGTGTATAAAATCTACAAAATATACTCCGTATAGATAGAGGCGGACTCAGACTGGAGGACCAGAACTTCCGGTATGTAATGAAGCGTCTGATGGCAATTCGCAGCAAACCCAAATTTGTAAACGTCTCCACAGAGAGAGGTTAATACAGGTTCTTTTCCTTCAGTTTTATGCATAAAAAGGAAAGGACGGTGTCTTTTAGTAGTGTTTTCAAAAATGAGAACCAACTCTGAACCTTTCTTGTGGGCTGCCACTGTCAGTAAACAATTAGAAATACTACTGAGATGCTGGAAAAATTATTTGGATGAAAGCGTGCCCGATTTGGGGAAACATTTGACGAAACATAAGGAAAGTTCCTGAACGAAGACTCCAACACCTGTATATATAGGGATATATCTCGTAGTCGTCATCTATAAGACGACGCCTTAAATAATATTCTGTCTGCAATGCAATCAACTAAGCCGCTGCATTTTTTAACCTCCGGTGGTTTAAAAAGTGGAGCAATACTAAGACTACAATAATAATCTCCTTGGCACACCTGTTACATAAATATGTTAACGTTAATTATTCGCCTTGGCAACAATTATGACCGGGAAACATCCTATGTTCCTGGATCCTCCTAGCATTACAATATTCAGTAAGCTTGGAA
Source organism: Volucella bombylans (assembly GCA_949129095.1). NCBI lineage: Eukaryota > Metazoa > Arthropoda > Insecta > Diptera > Syrphidae > Volucella > Volucella bombylans. The sequence continues at coordinate 379,821,543 of OX422140.1, read as the reverse complement.
ACAGCTCTTGATTATGGCGGTAATTCCGAATCACAGGATAACTAAACGGAAGTTGTGGAAAGACAAAAAGACTCCTACGAGTACATATGAATACAGTAGGCTTGAAGTGTTGAATCAGAGTAAACATCATAGATAAATACTGTGGCAAGCTTTCCAAGGTTTACCTCACAAGCAGATTAGTTTAGAACCGATCTTCCTCTCTTGATTGTTATTCTCCATATCAAGGACTTTTAGTATGGACATGCATCAACAAATCGTCTGTTGCGATTCTCGTGGAGCGAGGCTGTTTTAGCGGCAATTCAAAGTCTTTGTTTCAAGAATGGATTTTCAACACAGAATAGTTTCGACAATTAAAAGTTTGCTGCGTGGAGCACTCCACCCTGAGAGTTCGTCTATATATATCGTAGCTCCTTGTAAACATTTTCTGTTTTAACTGGCATGCTTACATGTTAGGTAAACTGTCAAATTGTGAGTTCACTGAGTGAAAAGCTCAGGAAATAATTTCAAATATTTTCGGCTAATGAACAAGAGACTTATCGCAGAAACATCTCCAGAACATAAACGCCACCAGAGTAGTTGCGTAACATACTCGTATCCTCAGTCAACAATGTGAGCATTGCTGATTTGGAACGCCTCTTAGACTTCACGCAAAGTTCTCTATAAAGGGATCACGGACTTGAAGTTTTCCCAGGAACTTCTTGCAGTAAAACTCTTTGTTTTTTAAGACCGCAACTCCTACCTAGAAGCTGAGTTTGAGAGGCTGAGATAAATCTAATAGTTCTCTTGCCAGTAAAGGATACGCCTGATCTTCTGATAAGGGCAAAGACGATTTGTGAGGGCTTGATGGATGACATCCGAAAAAAAGCAGTGGAAGTTAAGTGGAGGTATAGCCAATGTCGTGTTCGTCAAAACGTAGAAAATTAGTCGAGGTATAATCAGATTGTGGATGGGCGATCTTCACCTGGGATCCCGCCCTTGGCCTGCGCAGTGGAAACACCGGTTACAACTATTGAATGAAAAATTAATAAAATTTTTCGAAATGTCTAGGTTTCCTCAACTGTTGTAAGAAATATTTCACCTCCTCTGACCTGGCTTCAATATAAAGGATTTTCCAATAGGGACTTGACAACTTTGTATTTAATTTGTGAACGCACTCTTTCACTAATCATCAAACTGTCACTGTCAATTTATTCAGTAAACTCAACATTTTCATCATGGTAAAGTACACGAACGGGCAACGTCTGCAAATTGTAAAAAATTTTCTACCGAAATTCGGAGTCGGTGACTGCAACTTTAAGAGCGTTAACTCCAATTTTCGGTCGTAATTCTCGCCCTAGTAGACAGGCAATAACAAGTTTAGTGCAAAAATTTGAGTTTACATATTTGTTGTGTGATGTTGCCGTATCAGTGAGACAACGGGTTGGTCGAAGTGTAGAAAATATCGCTGCCGTTCAGACGTCCGTGGCAAACGATCCAAATCAGTCAATTCCAAGGCGTTCTCAAGAATTGGGCATCGCTCAGACCACATTATGGCGTATTTTGCGTAAGGATCTTGGTTCACACCCATACAAGATCAAGCTGACTCAAGAATTGAAGCCGATGAACCATTTAAAGCGACGTGCGTTCTCCGATTGGGTTCTGGAGAAGATACGCTAAGATGATGAATTTCATCGCAAAATCATCTTCAGTGACGAAGCTCATTTTTGGCTCAATGGGTTCGTCAATAAGCAAAATATGCGATATTGGTCGGGTGAAAATCCACATGTGCTTCATGAATCACCACTTCATCCACAAAAAATAACTGTTTGGTGCGGTTTACATGCCGGCGGCGTTATTGGGCCATATTTTTTCGTCGACGATAACGATCGTCACGTTACTGTGAATGGTCAGCGATTATTTTACGCCATGATCACCGATTATTCTTGGCCCGTATTGGAAGATATGGACTTGGACGACATGTGGTTTCAACAGGATGATGCCAGAAGCCACACAGCACACGCTACAATCGATTTATTGAAGAATAAGTATGGTGAGCGTGTTATCTCAAAAAATGGGCCAGTCGATTGGCCGCTTCGTTCGTGCGATTTAACGCCGCTTGACTACATTAAGTCATTGGTTTATGCCAACACGCCGACAACGTTGGAAGAGCTCAGAGCCAACATTGAACGCCAAATAGCGTGTGTGGCCGAGTCGTTGAAAATTGGGTCCAACGAATCGACCGCTGCAAACGTGTCCGCGGTGGCCATATGAACGAAGTCGAGTTCCTTTCATAAATATTTTGATTGTACTTCAAGCCGATAATAAAGTTTTTGAAATATCTCAAATGGTTTGCGTTTTATTTAAAAAAAAAATTGTCAAGTCCTCATTGGAAACCCTTATATAAGGCGTTTATCCGTCTAAAACTTTAGTACAATGCGCACATCTGCTCAGGTGCTCTTAAGACCTCTTTGCACCTGCTAGATAGGATCCAAAATCGTGCGATGAAACTAACTCATATGTAATGCCAATATTATACAGTCATTCGACACCCTCGCACACCGGAGTAATGTCTCCTGTCTCATTTTGCTCTATCGCTATTTTCGCTTCCAGTATTCCACCGAAATTGACAGTAGCATTCCGTTCTTTCAAATCTTCAACCGTAACACCAAGCAGATGTGAATGCCTAGAAGACCGCTCCAAACTATTGAGGAGATGCGGCACAGAATGACACATAGCAAACACTTGCAGCGAGGAGCCCTCATGCATGTTCTGCAGCGAAAATGATCCGAGGAACGCAAAACACGTAGCGGGCAGTGGAAAGTGCCCAGTCTTCAAGAAAGCTATGACTAGCATACAATGATGAAAGTTATACAAATAAATCTTAATCACTGTGAGATAGCTCAGGATATCCTGAAGCAAACAGCAAGAGATGAGAAAGCGGATGTGGTCCTGATAAGCGAACCATATAAAATTTTCGATAGCAATATCTGGGGATGTGACAAGACAAAGCATGCCGCAATATGGATATGCAGGAACCACCCCTTTTAAAACATCGATCGTGATGCGGAAGGATTTATACGCGCAAAAGTAAATGGCATCAACTTCTACAGCTGCTACGCACGACCTAGTTGGACACTCAACCAGCTATGCTGGACAGGTTGATGAACAATGCATAACACAAAACTGGTGTGATCATTGGAGGAAACTTCAATGTTTGGGCTACGGAATGGGGCAGTAGGCTCACCAACGAAAGGGGCGTTCACTCCTTGAAGCATTTGCATCTCTAGATATTGGCTTGGCAAATAGAGGAAGCAACACATTTTGCAAAGCAAGAACGGGATCAATCATCGACCTAACCCTTTCGAGTCACTCTATCGTACGCAATATGAGCTGGCGCATCAGCGAGGAGTACAGCCATAGCGACTACTAGGCGATTATATTCAAGATCGAAAAAAACCAAAAGAACCCCGCAGCGACAAAGAATTAGGGGCCCACAATTTAAGGACAGCCTTTTCGACAAGGATATATTCGAGGAGATGCTGAATGGCTCTACCACAGATACCAGCGGATTAGCCCAAAGCCTGTCACATCAACTTACAAAAAATATCGTAGCGGCTTATGATGCGGCAATGCCCAGGAAAACAGCAATTCGAAGAGGCGCCCCATGTTACTGGTGGAACGATGAAATAAAAGCACTCAGTGCAAAATGTTTAAAAGCTAGACGTAAAGTCCAAAGGTCTAGAGGAAGAGATGACTTCCAACAACACCTAGAAGGCTTTAAACAGGGAGTTTACAAAGAGAGCAAACCAAGATGCAGAATGGTTGTGACCAAACTGAAACCTTGCAGGTCTCCACAAATAACGTGCCCAAAAATGCTGATAACCATAGTGGAGCACTTGTTCCCCAAAAGGTTACATGGTGTCCGACCTACACAATCACAATCGTCCGGTAAACAGAAAAAGGACATATCCCAGCCGTTACACTGGAAGAACTGCAGAGGGCTCTTAATCGGTTAGCCCCCACTAAATTACTACCCAAAGGAAATAAACCCCAAGTGGAACCATCGTCATATCGCCCAATATGTCTTCTAGACACAATGGGAAAGATCCTTGAGCGTATAATATACGACAGACTGCTGACTGTAGCAGTGGAGAAGGGAGCCTTAAACTACCAGTTTGGATTTCGAAAGTCACTCTCCACGATCGATGCTATCGAAACAGTGGTCGACATTGCGTCTGCAGCCATAGAAGGGCATTCTTGGTGGTGGGGCTCAAAAAAGTACTGTGCGATGGTGACACTAGACGTCAAAAACGCGTTCAACACTGCCGACTGGTCCAAAATAAGGCGATCACTTGCAAGGATGGAAACACCCTATTACCTGCTAAAGATATTCGCCAACTATTTCACGAACAGAAAGTTACGGTATGACACGGATGAAGGGGTTAAATACTACACCATCTCCGCTGGAGTAGCGCAAGGATCAGTGTTAGGTACACTCCTGTATAAATGTACGACGGAGTGTTGCGACTAAGGCTGCCCGAAGGAGTCAGTATCATCGGATTCGCACAGACGATATAGCTATCGTGGTCGTCGTAAAACACACCCACGAAGTCGAGTCAACCACAAACGCAGCCATTGCTCAAATAAAGCAGTAGCTCGAATCTGCGGGTCTGGAACTGGCGGAACAAAAAACAGAAGCCGTTCTTATAACGAGCAGGAAAACCGTGGAATATATCAATATTCAAGTCGGTAACCAGAACATCCGATCGAAGGAAGCGGTAAAGTACCTATAAGTGATGTTAGACAACAGGCTACGGTTCAAACAACATGTGGACTACGTGAGGAAAAAAGCATCAGCGCTATAAGCGGCACTCTTCAGAATACTGCCGAATGTTGGCGGACCTGGATACGCAAAAAGGATCCTCCTAGCTAAAGTGGTCAGCTTGGTTATTCTATATGCGGCATCAGTCTGGGCAGATACGCTGAGAAGGAGAGAAACTGGTCGAAAACTGTCAGCGGTATACCGACTCGTTGCACTAAGGACAATAAGCAGCTATAGGACGATCTCGGACGAAGCCGCATTTATCATTGATTCCCATCAACATCCTCACGGACGAGATGAGGGGAGTTTACCTCAGGAAAACCTCAATGCCAACTGATGCCAAGGCAATAAGGAGAATGATAGAGGTCTATAGCCCTATGGCAATCTCGATGGGATAATGCCACAAAGGGCAGATGGACTCATACCTTGATTCCAAAAATCGATGTATGGATGAACAGAGCCCAAAGAAACTGCAACTATCACCTTACGCAATTCATCTCTGGTCATGGCGGATTCCGAAAGTATCTATATAGATTTGGCCATGACAACTTCCTCTTTTGTCCCGAGTGTCCAAATCAGAAGGAAGGCTCCTTTGCGGACGCTTCGCGGAATGGAGAGAACATCTACCAGACCCCCCAGAGGTAATTAAGAGAATGGTGTAGTCGCAGGAATACCTGGCTAAATATCTGCGGATTTGTAAGAACTGTGCAGACCGAGCTACGGAGCATATAAGCCGAAAGAAGAACGGCAGAAACAGCCGAACAAATAGAAACACCGGAGTGGCATGAATTGCTTGCCAGCCCCGCGAAGTAATACCTATCTACAGTTCCGTGGGGAGAGTGGTAGAAGTGCGCAGGGTGTGGCTTAGGACGTAGGTGCGAGGAAAAGTAGAATAATATCCCGTGAATCACATCCATTGGCGCAAACCTTAAAAAAGCTGAGACCACTCACTGATATCATCCAAAAGAACTCTTTAGAAAACTATGTGCCATCTTCTACTTTAAACTATGATACGGGTGTAAGCAGTTTATCAGCGGAAAACCGATCCGTTTCAGTTTTAAAAACTGGTGTCTGAACACGCCTTATGGTTACTTGGTTGTCTTTGAGATATATCAAGGAAAGAGTATGCAGGAAAATCCTGAGTATGATAAACCGTTTGGGAAAGCAGCTTCGCCTCTTGTGAAAATGATAGGCAATTTGCCAGAACAAGTAAAGTCCTTGCCAACAAGTTTCTATTTCGATAACTTGTTCATCAGTTTTCAGCTGCTAGCACATCTGAAACTACGCGGATATAAAGGGACGGGAACAGCTCGCGAGAACCGTCTTGCCAATGACCTTCCATTGACCAGCAAGAAAAATATGGCAAGAGCTGAGCGTGGCACTCATGTCCACTCAGAAAGTATACAGGAGGATATAATTGTAGTTCACTGGAAAGACAATTCTATAGTAACGGTAATGTCAACTATTCATGTTGTTGAACTTACGACAAATTTTGGCTGTTATCGTGCAACAGAAAACAAAAAGTTCAGGTTCCGCGACCAGCTACATATATATATTCACAGAATATAATGAAAACATGGAAGTCATCGACCTAATAGACCAAAATATAAACACTTATCGCATAGGAATCCGGGCGAAGAAATGGTGGTGGCCTGTTTTCACGTACCTCATTGAAGCGGCCGTATGCAATGCTTGGGTGTTGTCAAGGCAAGCAGGTACTAAACTAACTCAGTTAGATTTTCGAAGAGAAATTGTTCAGACGTACTTTCTCGCGACGTCGTCCGTCCAGAAGTTTTTAAATCTTCCCGAACTAGCACAGGGTCAAGCACGGCATACGTTTTGATGGTCGCAATCACTTATTACGAGTAGATCCCCTTTCATATTAAACGCGGCCTGTACAGGCCTTTTGTTTGTTAACATAGCTCCTTCCGGTTTCGTAAGCCAAGATCATTTGTGTGGTTCCTATGAAGTGGGGCCTTCCTCTGCTAGGATTTTCATCGGAAATAGATTCGGAGTATTTCCAAGCTAGGGCGATGGTTCTCGTATCACAGCTGCCTAAACTGATGAATTTTGACTCTTTCAGCTAAGTCTATGGTATGTCCCTGTAAAGCCCGTACTGTTCGATACGAGTAGCTAACTCGAATCCTTTTCGTTGACAAAGTCCATACCTCTGCGCCATAAGGCAGGGCTGGGAGTTATTCTTCGAATGGTTTCTAAGGTGGTGTCGTTGTTTATATTATCTGCGTCTAGCAGATGTACACAAAGTTCTTGACTACCTCGCAGTTATATCTACCGATTGGAACATATTGTCCGAGTAGTCAATGTTGTGTGTTAATTCTTGAACACGCGGCTCGACCCATCTTCGCATCCTCTGCTTGAATACTTGTAAATGCTTCACAAGCAACTCGTTGCATTCTAGAGATAATGACTACATCAATTGCATAGCCAAATATAAAAGATGTACGAGTACAGACTTTTGAAAGATTGTGCTTCTGATGTTGGCTTGCGAGTTTCGCATTATAGTCTCAAGCTAAGTATGCCTAAACTGAATATGGCTTCGTAGAAATTCTACCGATATATGGTACGCTATCAGATGCGATGGGTGTCGAATTGGAACCCGAGGGTCTTTCCAAGATCGCCACTGCGCCGATAAGAACCAAAAGGGTTAAGGTTCTAAGCGATTACAAAGTACAACAGAGAACATTTCACAGGCGGTGTTGAGGAGACTACCGCTTGAGTTGGCGGAGACTGGAAGGTCTTGTTTCTACACGATTGGATATATAACTCTGAGGCTCCATTCGTATAGCATTCCTTCTGTCGATTTAGTGCATGCATCTCCTCTGCTGTGAATACCGCAATTTTCTTATGTAAGTTACGTACGGACACGTAGGGGAAGTTAAAAAAAATAAAAGTTTTTCTTTTAGGGGACAATCGTCCCGTTTATTAGGATCGGTAAACACAAACTGAAGCTACTTAAATCTAATACAATTATTTATACCTTCGATTGCACAGGTGAAATTGCTGACGGGTTGGTTTGGTGGCTTTCGGGTTGACTTCTGTCTGGCGTGTGCAGGTGCACTCATATTTCGTGGGAATAGGTGCATGTGAACAGTTCATGCTATGGGTCATCTCGTTGGAGTGTGTTCTGAAGTATTATGCAGAATAAACGTTTTCGGTGTTAACATGTATGTCGAGATGCGGGTATTACTTGCTTCCTTGTATTTCATTCCACCCCGAAGCGAAGTCAATAACCCTAAGTCAGTTGTTGGACGTTGTGTCAAGCAAGCTATATTTACGGAATGTGCTTACAAAAAAGTCCTGCTTTTCTAGTAATGTTTGTGGAGGAACTTATAAAGCGGTCCTTGGTCGCACTGTCTTTCTCCTCTGGGCGACCGCCAATTATCAAGGCTTCGCCCATCAATGACGTTGTCTAATAAAAAGCTGGAGCACAGCAAAGTACTGGTCTTATCGTAAACATCTGCAGATGACGCAACCGAAGGTTGCTACGATTTTATCAGTTACAAGTTGCCGGTCATAGGTCTCGTTGGCGGCTGGACCACCAGTAGTCCCTACGAGGACTTAAATTACGGTACCATGGGAGTCAGGAGTCAGGGCTGACTTGAAGATGTAGGCCCCCTTGTGGGAGCGTCATGGTGGCTATGGTTTAAACCCAAATCGCGGGAAGGGTATTCCTGTTGGTTTTGACCCAATGTAGAGTTGCAATAAGTACTGGGTGCTGTGACCCTAAGACCAGTAAGAGGTTTTAGGTCGGCCTCCGCTCATACCAAGGGTGGAAATTGTGCCTCCAACACAGATTCGAATTGGTATCAATGGAATGACGAAGAGCGATGGCAAGGCTATCCTTGCTCCCACGGATGTATGGGCATGAGCGTGTGCACATGTTAGGCTGATTGAGTCTTGATGGATCGTCATGAGCACTCGTCCACATGACTGAAACGTAATATTCCTTTTCTATATCTGCCCCTAATAACAAATCTCAAAATCCAAATAGCCGCTGTTTGTCTTTTCGGAAGCAAAGCGAAAGTATGTCGCAGCATTAATCATTCTTAGACAGGGTCATTCCATAGCACTACTTGAATGGCGGAAAGATCTTTTTGTTATAGCAGTTTAGAACATCCGCGAGTTGTTCGACTAAACGTGGCTTGTCAAGGGACCTGAGGTGCTGCATCGAAAATAGATTCGATCGTAAATAGTGGTACTACTCGTATTCGAGGATTTTAGTTGTCCCATTACAATATGTTTATGTTTTTCACACTACCCGGAAGTCCACCCGATGAGTAATCCAAACCTTAAGTGTGCGTCCCCTAGCGGCACCCCATTGACATTAAGTGCCTCCGGTCGATTGAAATTTGCTGGCGAGGGAAATACGTTCTAATTTCGTCCTCATAAAGCTGTGGTGCGTATCTAAGTACTTATCTATTTTCACGCATTAAACGAGCACAGATTACGACCAACATTAAGGGTACACCCTAAAGCTATTAAAAGTAAAACAATTTTCTGCGAAAGATGTGCAAATATAGTAGTTCGCGCTTTATTAGCAAATTCACTTCGGTTACTGCCTTGTAAGCCATCGATTATCCCCTTTGTTTGGGTCTATCCATTATAACCAATTAAATACATATCTCTTTACGACCAACATGTATAAATGATTGTCCATTCCAGGATCTACCGAATTCGGTCTATTTTTTTTTTGCTGTCGAATTTTTTTTTTTTCTTTTTCTGTCAGATCTTGTGAAACATGTGTCCACTTAATGACCCGAAGCAGAGTTTTATTTCAGAATTTCCGCTGGTTTTCCTTCCCTCAGCATTACTGGGATCATAAATTTCGAGAAAACATTTTGAAACGTCGACAAGGATACTGGCATGGCACACAACCACCACGAAAAAGAAAAACACACCGCCCTACTGACAAAGACCAACGCCTGGTATCTATCCCATTACAATCATTTGGCGTCCTATCATTATGGCGCATTTAAAGATTGAAGAAACAAAGCCATTGCTATCATTCGGTTAATCAACCGTGTAAGTACACAACCACAGAGATAAGACATTTCAAAGATAGCGCCAGACTAGGATTCCTCCTATGTACTCCGACACCGACTTCGACTCTGAGCTCGACTCCACCAACCATCCCGTGGAGGTATTATTCGTGTATCCAAGGATACTCGTACACCAACATCCGAAGGATATCACAGAATCACTAATTTTTCAAAAACTGAAAAAAAAACCAAATGGTTTGAGCAGCAAAGGAATCTATTGTGATAAGAAAATTGAAAATTACATGGAGCATTACATTAAAATGCGGCCTAGGAATTCCAGGGGGGAAAGGTACGATGACGGACGTGCTACTAGCTCCTACAAACCCGTATGTTGTAATGTCGTACCATTATTCTTTAAATTTGATAGAAGAACGCACACAAGCTTCTAGCCGCTTGTTCTTCATTTTCTTCTGTGCGGCATATTAAAGGACATACTCGTACATTGCCAGCGGCACATATAAGAAAGATTCGGATTCGATACATGGAATATCAAATGAAGGGTGTATCTAGAGTAACGTACGAGTGAGATTTTTCATTTTGGACGTGGGTTGATTCCAAATGGATTGGAATCTTTAATGAATGATCTAATTAGATTCGGCATTCCTATTTCAAATCATTTATACTCGTACACATACGTAAAATCCTGTGCTAGGACCTACTTGTATCTGCTATTGTAATTATGTCGATTTATTCATTATAGCCAGGTATAATTAAGGCCGAAATAGGGTTCATTTGGGCCAAAATACCAGCTTGGCCGGACTGTTCAAATATCTTCTATTTGAACTCAATTATTGTGTACATTTGGTTGGTTATACGAGTACGAGTACGAGTACGAGTAGGAGTAGGAGTATGTGTTTGTTTACTCTAGGAAACGTGGATAGGACAACAATTTTAATTATTTGAGAAGAAAATGAAGGACGTGGACATGCATAATTTTTTCCAAACAACGTCCAATTCCGGTGGGTTGAATCGCATAAGCACGTCCTGGTGAACTTTATCGATGGAAGATTATTGCGTTGGGGTACACCGAACCAGCATATGTACATACTCGTGCATAGAATTGAACGAGTAAGCATCTTTTGTGGATCTATATCTCTCAAATTCCAAGCAAGACTTCCTCATAAAAACAAATGTGCAATGATAGGAAGACAGGAAAAAATTAGGCATTCATCCGAGGGTTGGAACAAGAACTAAGATATTGCAATTGGAATGCTAAGACGCATTGTAACTAAAGCAAGAAACGATAGCGGTGAAATACTCAAAAAATATTATAGATACTATAATGGAATGAAAGAGACGATCCAATTTTCTCGGGGTCTCTAGAGTGCAGACTTAAATGACCCCCACGAGGGACAATGAATAGACCCCGGCAACTGAGGACAAAAATCAATATCTGCTACGATACAATGATAGTAGAGGCAACGTTTGATTCAATATCTACACTCAACATTGTGCTTAGAGGCAGACATTTTAACTATTACGACAAGTTCGTGGCGGTCGCACAGGGAACGACTGAGAATGCTGTTTCTGTAGAACGAACTATGGTGTTGGTCAGCTCTATGCCAATCCCCGAAATTAGGCACCTCACAAGCAGCACTCCAGATGACAACCTCAGTAACTTCACTACAATTTCGCAACCAAGATGGAACGGGGACTATCACGGAGTGTTACCGCCATCACCGAAGGAGTTACCAATCTCATTAAATACCGTGAATCCGGGAGAATGAAACTTTTCATATACTGCGATGATAATGTTCAGAATACTGTTTCTCGCGAAAGCAAATGCAACGTGGGAGGGAACCATCTCCTGAACTTCATACCAACGTCTGACCTGGCTGTATTACGAAAGTAAGACATCAAGTAATCGACTGAACTTTATGCAAAAGGATCGTCAAGAAGATTACCGACTGGATGATACTACCGGAGGTCAGACCATAGGTACATCGGATCTCGAGCTAAACACGCTTTATGGAGGAGATCGGCAAGTTCAATTAATGCTCCTATTGCGCTCAAAAAAAAAAACTAAAGATAGAGGGAGCTGTTCAGGACCTGAACGGTTTCCTAACCAAGTGTTTTAAGCTGACATGCCTTACTAGAAAAAAATTATACAGATCGCCCGTGCTTCATGATGGAACGCAGATTTGAAGTGACGGTGAAACCAACAGGCTCGTAAAAGTCCTCAAAAGGGGGAATCCAGCCAGACTGGAATCTCTTAGAAAATCTGATGGCACATGCACAGAATCGAAAACAGGGACCCTCACTCTTATGCTTGAGCTTCAGGTAACACAATCAGAAATTAGTTCCTATTGACGAAGTTCAAGCTAGTTGAGTAACACAACTCGCCGTCGCTGGTATCTGTCATCAGTTGTGGTGACGGGCGAGGTCATCAAACACGCTTTTGATTTCTTTTATGGCTTTAAGTCGCCCGGCATCGATTGCGTATACCCAGGTATGTTACAAAAAAATATACATCAGGTGGAAGTAGCTCTAAAGAGAATCTTCACAGGCTGGCACTGGCATACATACCGCAACCCCGGTAAACACTGAGAGTACCTTTTATACTGAAAATTGGAAAAGAGGATGCTCGCCAAGAGCTTCGACCTATAAGACTGACTGCCTTCATGTTGGAGAGCACGGAAAGAATCGTCGAGATCAATCAGCGCAAAACTGCTTGCAAATGCATCTGCGATGCCAACACTCTGGTATTCAGAATTGAAGGCGCACTCGTCAATCTACCCGGTGAATTCGTGTATTTTGCTCTCGAAAATGGCAAAGAAATCGATATTATCGCAACCGATTTCACTAAAACCTTCGATAAAATATCTCATCAATTGATCCTCTTAAAAGCATCTGTTCTCGGCTTTGAACCTCTTTTGTTAAAATGGATTTCGTGTTACCTGGTAAACCGATATTATAGTGTTCGGTTTAGATTTGCCCTTGCAGTTACTTTCCTGGCTTCCTCTGGGATTCCACAAGGTAGCCATATATGTCCCCTTCTCTTCACTTCTACTATTAACGGTCTGTTACTTCTACCCCATGACACCACTTTTCTTTAAGAAGCCTTCGATCGGTTTTCAATCCGGTGCCTCAGAAACTGTCAATCTACAACCCTCTCACGTAAATGCAACTCGTCTCCTTCCCGACTTTATTTCGTCTATCGTCAACCTATTCCCCTGGTTCACTCTTTTCAAGACCTTGGCATGTTATTTAGCAGTGAGCTTAATTTCTGTTCGCATATAAGATGATCTTTAAAGCCATCTCGTCACTTGGCTTTATTAAACGGTGGTCCAAGGAATTTTCCAACCCGTACATAACCAGATCCCTCTATGTTACCTTTGGTCGCCCTTGCACCGAGTTCGTGTTTCCCGATTCGATGGTATTCAACGTCGATTCCTACGATTTGCTCTCCGTGGTCTGCCCTCGGACGACCTTTTAATCTTACCTCGCTATCAGGTCCGCTTCAAACTTATCATTTTGAATCCCTTATAAGAACGTAGGAATATAGCGGACATTCTTTTCATTCATCGACTGCTCTCAGGTTCCATCGACTGCGCATCCCTTTACAAGTCTCGCGATTGGTATACCTATGCTACTCTTTTCCGGTACTCTTTTTCCAATTTTGGCGAGTTCGTCGGCCCTACAAATGTGAAGGTTTGCTCTGCCATTTCCCTAAGAGATGATCGGCATCCAAGGGCGGTTCTAGAATTGAATGAGACTGAGTCCAGGGACTTAATAGCGGCCTATCCGAAAAGATATCACGTTTTTCTTTAGCTAGGATAGAGCTTCTTTAACCGCTAAAATTTCCGACTGGAACACGCTACAGTGATTTGTAAGATGGAAGGCGAGGCCTAGATTTAGATTATCTAAGAAAACACCGTCGCCAATAGAAGCGATTCAAAAAGCAGTTTTGTGAAAACTCCTCCGCAATGGTAAGACCTCCGTGACAATACGCATGTCTTGATTGAAGGCTCCATTACACCGCCCGAAAGCAATTTTAACGCGACATGTTTCCTTTAAATAAGTATGTTACGAATATAAAGAAATTAAAAACGGATGGTGATCCTTTTAAGCACCAGATAAGTCGATCAATCAGCCTTCGTCTTTGTGTAAATAGAACAACCTCTGCTTTGAGAGGTGTTCTAGAGAGCACCAATCGTCGATCACTTCCAGGTCTGCTGCGCTTTAAAGCAAATGGTGGCACCTTGTAGTTGAGAGCAGAATTTCTAAGTGTCTTTACTCCGACTAATGTCTCCATTTTTGTAGGTGACGCCCTTTGAAATCCGAATTAGTTTAGATCGTCTATGTTGAAGTATAGATAACCTTGGTCATACTGTCTATTAACGATTTGGCTGCAAACTGGATCAATTCGATGCCAAAGGACCAAAACTTAATGCCTGACTCCTCTGGTATTATAAAACTGTAAATAAAATCAGATAGGACTACACAAAACACACGCTGTGGAAGTATCGCAGTACGTAGATGTAAATACATAGCATCTACACTCCTCGACAGATGGGAATGTTAGGTAATCATTACCAATTTCTAAGAAAATTCTAATCACCATAAATCCTTTGTTTCCTTTAATTTTCTTGGAATTTGCAATTTGTCCCTAATTACCAGTGACTAGTGGGTGAGACAGGATTTTCTGTTGTTTTTTTTTTTTTTTAATAAAAACAAAATTTAGAGTTAAATGGCAAAGGTTTTATTTCTTTGAATACGTCATCCCTTTTTACTTGCAACATCTAAATTTGTTGATGGAAGAGATTTGAACGGTTTTTTTTAATTAATTTTCGTGGGATTTTGTCCCATCCAGTTTGAATTATGCCTTTAAGGTCTGCTACGTTATTGTATTGTAATCTGTCTTTTTAGACAGCTCTGAAGAGATATGGGGACAATGCTGACCAGTCAAGGACACAAACGTTGTTACGCTCGAATTACCCTTTCACCTTCCAAGCTGTGTAGATTGTTGGATTATCTTATTGCAGGATGAAATTCTCGCCGATTTTTTCTTGGTTATGATGCACGATCTCTTATCTTACTTTGGAACAATATTCCTGCCCAAATCATGACTCCACTTCCGTTTCTCAAGGCTGAAGTTGACAGTTCTCTAACGATTCTTGAATGATTGTAGTTAAGCGGATTTTCTTTTCAAACGCTTCTTTGAAGACGTTCTGCTTCAGCTAACACACGCTTGCAAGTCCTTAGTTTTCTGTCCACATTCGAGATTCCTGCTGATGCCGCTGATTTCTCTTGTTGTTGCTGTAGAATTTAACGCTTCTCTTGGTAGGGATCATTGATCTGTCGATGCGTCGATCGTCCAGGTACGAATTTTTACCCGTAGTTTTCTGGATTCTGGAGGTGCCGAGCACGCTCGCCTTGCCTTACTAGATCTTATACCTCACTGCTCAGCCGGCATCGGTCGCAGAACGTTGTATATTGGACGGCACCGTGTGTGACTTGTTTTTAGTGTTTGTGGTGTTTGAATAGGTTTTTTGGTTTTATCTTTAGTGGTTTCTAATTATGGATAGCCGCGCGGGCCTTCTCGTCCAAAAAGATAGAGACTTCCATCTAAATACGAGTATATGCTAGCTGATAGTGATATTGAAGACCAATTATTGTGGAGTGACAGTGAAGATGATTATATTACTGCGGGTGATGATGAGTGCTCATCAGAGGAGGGATCTGACAACGAACAGGCTCTAGAAGAGATGCATGTTACAAATTCGACCGTACGAAGATTATTAGAAAGACGAACATCGCCTCGCCGTTAGTCTCCTCAACAAACCGAAGGCCAGCCTGAAAACGTAGACCAGCTATGCCAACTTTCCGCTCAAAGGTCAACTTTAGATTGGACTACGACATGTGTATTGAAAGAGATACATTTCACGAAATGCAATAGATTCTTTGGGAATACTGCTGGAGTACGTCCATTGATTATTTTTTTTTAAAGATTATTCAACAATGACAGGTGCCGAGACAAAGCAGAAAGTTTTTTTTTGTCAGAGCGCGTAAAACTATCATCAATAATTCAAGAATTACTGATTGGAAAGAGATAACTGTTCCTGAGCTGAGAATATTCTTAGGTTTGTTATTTCACATGGGCACTATATCTCTGTCTCGAATACAAGAATATTGGAAGACAAATAGACTATTTTCAATTTCAATGAACAGAAATAGGTTTTTATTGATAATGCGGTGTCTTCATTTCACTTCCGGGGTAGACAGTGAAGACCTCTTGGTTAAAATACGTAAAGTTATGGACTGTTTCAATAACAAAATGAATCAATGCTATTATCCTGCCAGAGAGTTATCACTTGATGAAAGCATGCTACTATGGCGAGGGACACTAAGTTTTCGCCAATTTGTCAAAAACAACCGCCACAAATATGAAATAAAAGTATACAGGCTCAACGAACCTGATGGCTTGGTCTTGAAGTATAGAGTGCATACAGGTGGAAAAGACACGGAAATGACAGGAAAGGGATAAGCCCAAAAAGTTGTCTTGCAACTTCTTCAAGAGAAATTGAACAATGTACATGAAGTTTATATGGATTGTAATAGTTTTGAACTTGCGAAAATGTTAACTGAACACTGCACAGGAACTCTTAGAAAAGACTTGAAATCGAACTCTAAAGAAGTCATTAAAAAAAAATTAAAGAAAGGGGAAAATATTTCCATGTTTTGCGAAGTAGTTCACATAGACCAGTGGCAAGATAAGCGTCCAGTGCATTACATCACCACTCATTACGAGGATAAAATGGTGCCTGCCGCTAATAAAGGCGGTCATATTACTCAAAAACCAGAAGCAATAGTCAAGTACAATGCATATATATCAGGAGTGGACAGGCAAGATTAGGTTCTGGCATATTACCGTTGTGAGAGGAAAACTCTACGCTAGTAGACTACCTAGAGGGAATGGGCAAGTTGAACGACAAAATAAAGTCGTTATTGAAGTCTTGTCCAAGCTTTCGGTAGAAAACACATTAAAGTGGTACCAACATGTTAGCCGTGTTCAGCGAATTTTGAACACTATAACCTTAAGATCTACGCGAAAGACACCTTTTATGCTACTTACGAGGGGCGTTCAACATATTCTCGGTATCGGGGTGAAGCTGTGGTTGTATCATAATGTCAACTGAGACGATGATGGTGAAAATTGAGCATCACGCTGTAATTAAATTTCTCACTAAGCAAAAAAAAATTCAAAAAACTATTCATGAAGAGATGGTGGCTGTTTACCAGGGTTCCGCACCTTCATTATCAACTGTGCAAAAGTGGTCAAGTGAGTTCAAGAGAGGCAGAGAGAGCATTGAAGACGACCCCCGCTCCGGCGCCCCGGCTACTGCTTGTACGGGAGAAAGCATCAAAGAAGTCGAAAAACTTGTTCTTGAGGATGCCCGAATAAAGGTGAAAATGATGGCAGAGATCACCAAGCTTTCAATTGGTACCATTCACACCATTCTTCATGACCATCTTAACCTTTCAAAGGTCAGTGCAAGGTGGGTGCCACGAATGCTCACAGCGCCACAGAAAAAAGTGAGAATCGCATGCTGTAGAGAGCTTTTGGAGATGTGTAGTGAGAACGCGGACGGTGTTATGGATCGAATTGTTACTGGGGACGAAACATGGGTCCACCACTATGACCCTGAAAGCAAACAAGAGTCCATGCAGTGGCATAAAAAAGGAACAGACCCCCCGAAGAAGTTCAAAGTCACTCCGTCTGCCGGGAAGCTCATGGCCACAGTTTTTTGGGACTCAAAGGGAATCTTGCTCATTGAGTACAAAAAAAAGGTGAAACCATCAACGCCACATCCTACGCTTCCACTTTGCATAATTTGCGGGAGGAAATTAAAAAGAAAAGGCGGGGAAACTCGCAGCGGGTGTATTGCTTCTTCATGACAACGCTCCTGTTCACACGGCGCGAGTCTCCAAGGCTGCTGCACGAGATTGTGGTTTCAAAGAAATCCAACACCCACCCTATAGTCCAGACCTTGCCCCTAGTGATTATTTCCTGTTTCCGGATTTGAAAAAATGTCTTCGTGGAAAAAGATTTTCGGATGATGAAGAACTCAAGTCGGCAATAAATGGGTATTTTGCAGAGAAAGAGGAAATTTATTTTTTGAGGGTTTAAAAAAGCTTATCTCAAGATGTAACAAATGCATTGATGTTAGGGGAGATTATATTGAAAAATAAAAACAATTTAAATTGAATTCGCATTTTCCTTCATATCGATACCGAGAATATATTGAACGCCCCTCCTACCGGTGTGTAGAAGTTTGTGAGCGAAGACTTAAAGCTGGCCGAAATACTAGAGGATGAGATTCGCTCAAACTTTGAACATGAGCGCCGAGAAGTTCGAGAACAAGCCAAACAAGGGTTAAAGGGTGCAAGAGGAAAATAAAAGAGGGTATGATTGTAGACGAAAACATCCTGTCAAGTACAAAATCGGTAATCTTTTGGCTATACAGCGCGCCCAATTCGTAACAGGTCTCAAGCTGTCCCCCAAATTGTTGGCCCCGTATTAAGTTTCAAAAGTCAAGCGCGATGACAGATACGATGTCAGCAAAATCGGAGTACATGATGGGCCATATCTTACGTCAACAGCGGCTGACTACACGAAGTGGAAGACATATTACTCAAAGGACGAGGAAGATGACGACGATGAACCCAGAAATTGTAACTCGCCCGAGTCGGTCGATATTCAAGATGGCCTTATGTAGGTGTAAGCGACAAGTTCAACTGAGAAGTGAATCTTGCATCAGTGGTCATTTCGAGATCAACCCTTTAGCCTACATTTTTGCTGTTTTTTCTTACTGAGGGACTTGACAACTTTGAGTTCAATTTGTGAACGCACTCTTTCATTAATCATCAAACTGTCACTGTCAATTTATTAAGTAAACCCAACATTTTCATCCTGGTAAAGTACACGAACGAGCAACGTCTGCAAATTAGAAAAATTTTCTACCGAAATTCGGAGTCGGTGACTGCGACTTTAAGAGCGTTAACTCAAATTTTCGGTCGTAATTCTCGCCCTAGTAGACAGGCAATAACAAGTTTAGTGCGTATCAACGAAGTCGAGTTCCATTCATAAATGTTTTGATTTTACTTCAAGCCGATAATAAATTTTTTGAAATATCTCAAATGGTTTGCGTTTTATTTAAAAAAAAATATCAGTCAGTTAATTGACACCCTCGAACACCGACGTAATGTCTCCTGTCTCACTTTGTTTTGTTTCTCTTTCCACCACCAGTGTTCCATTGAAATTGCCAGTAGCATTCCACCCCTTCTAACTCTTAATCGTAACACCTGCATCGTTATGAATGCTCATTAATATACCCTCAAGCCTTCGGACGTAAGTACTCTAAAATATCGTAGTCTGCCGAGCTCAGAAAAAAAAATTTACAAAATGGTTCGAAGTGTTATAATTAGTTAGTAATTTGGAAACACCATTCCGAACAAAAAATTATAAGTGGAAGTTGTGATTGCTAAATAGAAAAACGCAGTGGGTAAATTTGACCCACAAATATTATGTGGATTTTTTTTTTTAACCACAGAATAAGGGTTAAATAGTTTCTCTTAAAACAAATCGCTAAAACTGACTAACAAGACACACTGAGAATGGAACCTATTCCCTGTCAGCACATACCTACGGAGCAAAATTATCAAGAAACACCGAAATCAGGGTGGGTGTCTCAACCAGTTGCCGAGGAGTGTAATTCCGATCCATTCCGGTACAATTTCCGGATGGCTTATATCATAAATTCTTTAATTCATCCACAAGGCCCTAACATTCCACGTGCGGATCCAATATACCCAGTCGTTTATTCGTTTGCTAATGTTCACTGTTTGGAAATATTCGCATTTGAAAAACCCCAGGAAATTGCTGTCGAAAGTCATAAAATATGATAGAAGCAATTTCGCTATTCCTAAATGTATCTATCGTATCACCATGTCATGTGATTTCATAAAAATAAAAACGCGCTTTAAATCTAACATGGGAATTCCATTACCTACACTATTTTTAATTACAATTCGCCTCGTCCATGGAATTTGGCTTGCCACATCGCGCCACCAAATATGAGACACGGCATATCTATTGTATATCCGTATCCATATTCACATCCGCCAACTACGTCACAGACAAATATTCACACTCGTGTCCTCGTACTCATCTCACAAAACTAAGCAAACAACGAAGATATGAAAATGGAAATAATAGTCCTTTGTATTAAAAAAAAAAAAAAAACAAAGAAAAAGGAAGTGTTTTTGTTGTATGCCGCCAAAATGTCTGGCACCAGAGAAAGTGTCGGAGCTCATTAGTACAATCAGCTAAGCAATAATCTTTAGATCTGCCTGCCACTATAGCCACTGTACGAAACGAATGTCCCTATGTACGAGGGTATGAGTCTTTTTTGTGTCGTCCTTTCATTTTTACAGAGCCATCTCTTAATGGCTGTTAGATGTCTATCTACATATCTACACGAGTAGAATAATATGGTGTCCTTATGTACATTTGTATCTATTGTATGTTATATATGTGAAAGATTTAGTACACAACTATTTAATTGTTTTCCCACCCCCATTTTCTCACTCAAGTCCGTCCACCGCCAGCTCATAGTCCTGTATCTTCATCAAAAGAAACAAACGCCTAGGAAAAGTGTCTAAAATTATTATACACCCTGCCGGCCGCCCGCGCGCCGTCTCTGCAGGGGTTGTATGTATACTCGTATGTATGAATATTAGCGTCGGAATAAATACATTCTTAGGCCTCTAACAATCCAAGAGGCAAGCGGTTTTATTCCTTTTCTTCAAAATGTGGGTACCTACCCGTCTCATCATCTTCCTTTTCTTTTCTTTTTCTTAAAACAAAAAATAAAATGCGGATAGATGAGGGGAATAATTAACATAAAACAGTTTTAAACACCAAATGACGAGGCTTAAGAAAATGCTAGTCGCCTAGAATATCCTTTAGGCGGTGAATGAAAAAAGTGTAAATACCAAATGGCCCCAAGTACGGTAGGCGCTCTGGATTAAGGTCAGGATGTTATTTAAATTTTAAGTTAGAGTTTATGTTTCCTTGCATAAATGATTACGCCTCCGAGTAGTTGTGTTGAGCGGCTGCTTAATGAGTGTAAGGATATAATCATTTTACAAATGCGCCAGAATGAAACTAATGAAGCTGACCATCAAACCATCAAATATCTGACAATGACAACAATCCCAAATCGGGATTCAATACAACTTACACGATTGATTGCGTGATTGACAGCCAGAGCTCGGTTAAAGACGCATATACTCGTACATACATCAGTATCTATCATGACTGTATCAACTTTGACTGTTCCGGATTAAGTCAATAGGCGGGTCTAACTTTATCCCATCAATTATCACATCAGTCATGATATTCATCCAACCAATTTCACTACTTTAACTTCGTGATTAAATTTTTTGTTGTGACAAATCCACTAGCACGTGGATGTTCTCATATCAAAGCAAATAAGGATACGTATTTACCCTTATATTCACACAGGGTTCTTTTGAATTTAAATCAAAGGATAATCACATAAAAGGGGACACAATATGTGGGTTCATAATTTTCCTACTATCTTATCTGCAAAAATGTCTAAAACAGAAGCAGAGATCTGGGAAAATGTTGATGAAGGCGAAATGTAAATGTGAAATTGTTGTTCCCCTTTAAAGAATGTTTAAATTTGTATCTGCAATGCTTGAAATAATTGAAGTGGGCTCTGGGTTAGCTTATTAACATAATTAGTGAGTGCTGTACAGAGTACCATCTAATTGTTCAATTGGTGAAATGTGGAGCAAAAAACTAGCCAAATTCAGTCAAACCAATTTGCGGTTGCGGTACTCGCACTCGCAAATATATTTGTTAATGGTTTTTGGCATTTTGTTTTGTTAATTTATTTTATTCTGTACTCCATTTAGGAGCTTAACGTATTCACCTATTCCCATCTCATGCCAATTTGTCGATTTGCCGTTTATGTTTCTTGGCTTCACGCTCTATGCCAGTATATCCTCATATATGATCATCCGAACCAACCGTGTTTACTATTATCCTGTTCACTATTTATGCTTTTGATTTGCCGCCAAAATTGTTTAACAGAAATGGTCCTTGGCCGCTAGATTTTATATTACAACGACATGTTGGTGAAAGGGTTACTAGGTGTTGTACGATTATTGTAGTCACAGACCGGCGTCAACCTGACCATGTATAGGGCAGAAATCAATTGTACATATTTCGAGGTAGCCACTGAATAGGGAACTCCTCCATCCCGACATGACTTGCTAAACTTGAAAGTACACGTGTTGAAGCAACCATTAAAATTTACTATACGTTAGTAGCCACTAATCCTACGACCGCGGTCAATTAATTGAAAAGGTCTCGGCTAAAGTAATTTTCGACCACATTCGTGGGAGTTCAGAGTCTATCGCTCCCATAGTCGACAGAGGGAAGTGCCATAGGAGGCAGGATGCTTGACTATTGAAACTACAATAAATGTCATGTGAAGCTTGAAATTCCAAGAAGGAGCTGCACTATGTGCCTTCTGAAGGGATCCACAGCAAAGAAGGCCCGGGGACCGGCAATGATGAAATCATCCATTTCTATAAGGCTCAGAATCTTTTAACTATTCTTCAGTTATCGAGTAAGTCATTCAGGAGGCTGATCCCAAAAGCGGCATGAAGTAAGAGGGCGAATTCCTAATGAATGAACTTCTATTATTACTACTGGGCAGCAAGCATACGCATTATAAAGCAGACTCTACCAGTCTAACTCTGTGACTACACTCGGTAAGTGGAACAGTCTGTAAATACAATCCGTTTTCTAAGAGTCTGGCGTCATTAAATGCATCGCAGACTCAACGTAATTTATCTACGTCTACTGCATTATTTCCTCTACACTGAGCACCGAAGTTGTCGAGTTGTAGAGGCTGAGAAAGGTCAATGAATCTAAAGAAGTTCTCCAGATGTGTGCTGAAACTAAAGTCTGATCACCTCTCCTCCACCTCCTTCTCACTTTTCCTTCCACCCTTTTCCTCTAGAGCAAGTAGTCATACGATTCGTGCCTGGCTGAAGGCCTAGTACCTCAAAAATAGGTCAGTGATGAACGGTGTATCCGGATAGTTGGCTACCTCCGGATTAGCTAGACTTATCTGTATACAGTGCATCTCAGTACATATGAACCCCCCTTTCTCCGCTACTCGTGCTAGATATACCCAATGGATAAAATCTCTTAAATAGCAAAACCCGAGACCGGTACTCCTTTCATACCGGGTGCTAATACGGTGACTGCACCGAATACTGGCAAGTCCCCGGCAATGTCGAGCAGAGGTACAACAACGCAGCAAATTTGTAGCAGACCACAGTCTTTTTGCTGCTACAAAACTCCTCACTCAATAGAGGAATCAAAGTCTCAGCCGCATCAGCAAGCTCTCTCTAAGGCGCTCTATTCTAGACATCGAAATGCTTAACGCATAAGCTAAGCGCTCGGGTCCATTCCGGTGGTTGAGAGAACTCTGAAGATGAAGAGAAAAATAGAGTGGGCCAACAACATCCTGAAAGATGTAATAGCCACTGCTCCCAAAATGCTAAAAGACTCCTTCTAGCGCCAGAGATCGTTGGAGGAAACCGTGCCGGTTACCAAAAGCCCCAAAATTAAGAACGTCAAAACTCCCCCTGGGTCTGCCAATGTCTCATCTCTGAGGTATAACGATCGCAGTAATCGATAAAAACGACTCCAATGTATCAATAGCACATAAACAGTGACAATTGATCAAGCTAATGCTTCCGGGCAACTTCTTAGCCATCATGCGGGAAAACCAGGGACCACTTCCCGTCACTTATCGCTTGTGCCGACAGAAGGTTTTTCGATCTTGGATTAGGATAGATCTGGCCGGGTACAAAGCTACAGATCGTGGCTAAGGAGGATATTCTTAGCAGACCTAGAACTCGCGCCTGGATCCCAGCCGAACCCCTTCCCCAGAAAACATTCTGGAGATCATCAGGCTCAGTAACCCGGCACTTCCGACTGATGACTGGTAGGTCGCGAAAATGGGGGAACTAAGCGGCCCTTATAGCGCGCTAATCATGATTAATAATTAATCCCTTAACCGGTACGGTTTCGAACTTAAGAGTTTACAAAACTCAGCTTGTTGCTGATAAGCAGCCTCGTCTTCCTTTAACTGAAATTGAAAACCTCAGATCCTGGAGCATCGATATCTTTTCATATCCGAAGTGACGGTCTCCACCTCTGACACCCTGTCGGAAATGGAAACCGACGACGTATTAAAAAGAGATCTTATGCGATCAAATGATGAAGATGGATTTAGAATCGGAGGACTGGAGACTGTAGATTCTAGCAATGATGCTACGGTTTCTTCTGAGTAATCTCCATCACTGCCAAAAAGGCTTCGGTCGCACTCATCCTTCGTGTATCCAAAAACGCAGAAGAAATGATCCTAATTCAGGAACCAAGTATTGTAGAGGGCTTGGTTCGTAGACTTTGGACACCTGAATACGTTTCACTCTGTCCAAGAGACCAAGGTAAGACTAGAACTTGTATATTAGTAAAACGTAGCCTTAATGTATTCTTACATCCTAATCTCAGCGACTCCGACATAATGGCTCTTAGACTGGAGACTGCCAAAGGCACCTACAATCTGGCATCGACATGTCTTGGCCACGTCAATATGGGCCCCCTGGTGAGAACCTAGAAATAATGGTCTTGGAACCTTGACTTAATCTATCTGAATAATATAGATGTTAACAATCTCCTACACTTAGTCAGAAGCTCAAATTGTTTCCAACAGTATCACAGCATCACAATGGGCCAATAGGCCTGAATGCGTTTTTCTTCCAACTGCCACTAACTTAACCTAACGTTTGGCATTGGTGAAAGTCCTTAGAGGAGTACTTCTAGGTTCATAACATCACCAATATTCACACGAAAGTCAAAATCAGAATGCTCGGTTTAATCCAAAACCAACATCAGCATTAGGTCAGAAATGTAGTTGTTGGGAAGTTGTAAGACTGCGCGAGGAACGCTGCAGAAAACTTCTTGAGAACTGTTAACAAATGATTTCAAGCAGTTTGTTGAAAGATTCTTTACCAAAACTCGTATACTAATTTACTTAGGTTTTAGCTACAGCTGTGGGCTTCTCCAGCTTGCACGATCTCTAGCCAGCTACCTCCAATTGCCTTCTACTTCCGTGCGCCACCTTAGATGCAGTCTTCCTCTGCTTAGTTTTAGTTTTAACTGCATTTTATTTTCTTAATCACTAACTCTTACATACTAACAAAAAATGCTTAAATGCTAGCTTAAAATTACTTAACAATCTTACACTAACTTACTGGCCCCACGCAAGCACTCTAAGCTACTCTAAATTCTTATAACTATGTCTTTCGACTTTATTTACATTTTCTTTATTAATATTTGGTTACTATACTTAAAGCTAAGAAAAAAAATTGTTAACAAAAACTTAGCATATGGACATAATTTTTTGTTTTTATAAAAACTTAATATCTAACTTAAAATAAATCTTAGCCTACCTAACCTAAATGTACAATACACACATAAACACTCATAGACATTATACACAATCATATGCATATATTAGTATACACCTTTGTATACACTGATATATGTATATGTTTCTTAAATGCTAACCTAAACCTATGTAAGCTGGCCATCGCTATTTACAGAGCAAATAAATTGGTCAGCTCTGCCTCATTAGTGAGGCTGGTCCGTAATTGACGGAAACGACGACGAAACATCTTCTCCATCATTCAACCACCAGAAATGCTGGTGCTGCCGAACGACATCCCTCTTATCGCGATTCCCCACCGCCCTACTGAACCTGAGGAGATCCACACTGCCGTGTGCGACGTCTCTGTTGTAGTTGAGTCGCCTGTCCCCAGCTGTCCGAGCGACATGGAAGATTAACGGCACCGCTGATCTATCCTGGGTCAGCCCTATCTGATCTAGGTAGAGGAATGCTTCCGGTGGAACGAAGCCGTCAAAGCGCACACTCTCGTGGCAAAGGTAATTAGGGTAGTAAGCCCCAGATATCAGGTTATTCGTCGAGGTCATTGCTCTTGCAATGTGCCTTCGAGTCAGCTTAATTACGAAGTTGTCCACTCGTATTAGGTTCACCCTGTTGTAAAGGACCTCATTAGGATAAAAATTTTTGTACTCCGACTCTGGTGTTCTATACAAGCGAAGACAGGCCCTAAGGCAAGCCCTCTCAAACACCCGAATCTTTTCCATTAAGCTTGCTCGTACATTGAACCACACGGGACACCCAAATACCAGCATGGGCCTGATAAGGGCCATGTAGCAGATTACCTTTACCCCCGCATCGAGTTGGCTGCTATAAAACAGTCTCATTGTAAGGGCAAAGGCACCTTTAGCTCTGGCCAGAGCAGCATCTACATTTTTGCCAAAATATAGAAACTGATCTAGCCAGATTCCAAGGTATCTGACTACATTTCCACAGGCAAGAGGCTGTCCGTGTTGTCCAATAATCGAGAACTTTCTCCAATTTTTTCTGGTATCCCTTGAGGCTCTAGACAACGGCGTCCTAAAGAGAATGGTTTCCGACTTCTGAAAGTTGATTTTCAACTTCCAGTCATCGCAAAATCGTCTTATCTTATCGAAGTCACGCTGCAAGAGAGTATTAATGACCTCGATTTTTGGACCTGTTCTGTACGCTATCAAATCGTCTGCGTACGCAATAGTATGGGGAAGTGAACCTATCAAGTCGCTTGTAAAAATGTTGAATAGGATCGGCGAATTGACCGCGCCTTGCTGAAGACCATTTTTAATTTGAAATATTCCAACAGAAGTCACATCACCATTCTTCACGATGAACTGTCTGTTAGTTAGCATATTATAAAGAATGTACAAGAGTGGTTTACTGATCCCCAGCCCAGTCAGCTTATAGAAAAGACCCTCTAACCATACGGTGTCGAAGGCCTTCTCCAAGTCAACAAGGCAGGCACCAGTGCATTGTTTTTTGCCTTTATTCCATTGGACATCGGACACCAGTTTAGACGCGGCATGTGAGATATCATGTCCCGCCTTAAAACCGAATTGATTATCCGGAACTATATGTTTGTCCTCAACCCACCTAGACAGAGCTCTATTGATTACCCTTTCAAAAACCTTACTGATATTCGGAAAGAGACTTATCGACCGGAGATTCGCCGGATTGGATATATCCTTCCCCTTTTTGGGGATAGGTTGAACCACCGCCGTTTTCCAATGTGCTGGATAATGTGCATTATTCATTGCATTATTAAACAGGGTGGTGTAAATGTCCACCGCTTCTAGAGGAAGATGTCGAAGCACGATGTTCGGAATACCATCGGTCCCCACTGATTTCTTAGAACCGGGTGAAACCAGAGCTCTCGGATCGCCAGTTCCCTATTTCATTTCGAATGCAGAAGTCGTGCCCCAAGACGCGACTGTCCAGGTCGTAATTAGGGCCAATGGTATCAGTGGCCTTGTATAGTTCCTGGAAAGTCGCCCATATGGTCTCAACCTTCTCCTGTGGATCCTCGATCACAAAAAAGTCGTCATCATCAGCGGCCTCAGTTGGATCAATACCTGCTATTGTCAGTAACCGTCCGTTGTCTGTTGTCCGGGCTATTTTAAGACACTGAAGGTCGTTTTGATTTTTTCTCCGAAATAGTTTATTTATATGCGGAAACATATTCGGGTTGCTGGTGTTTATAGCCCGAACCTTGTTGTTCCAGTGCAAACTTACAGATGCTCTGTAATTTTCTTTTATTAGCGTTTGGATATTTTTAATCGACGACGTCAATGTCCTAATCTCCGGGTCTTGTCGGTCAGTTAGCTGTCTGTACAAGTTTTTAAGTCTTGTCAGAAGTCTACTTTTCTGTCGATGCAGTGCGTCAATAGTAGGATTGCGGAACAGGTCTTCGTTAGTCGTACGTCGATACCGCGGAACGTTAGGAACTGTAATTTCGGTGCTAAAACCGCAATGGTCGCTGTCGTACACGAATGTGCGCAGACCATTTAGCGTTTGTAAATTCGTACCTGTCAGTCGTATGCGTTCATCGTACAGCAGTAGATCCAAATAAGACCCGCCTCTGGGAAACGACGGGTTATCTGTCGCTTTAAAACCGAGTCTGTACATGACATCGTGCTGACCCCACCAATCGAGTAGTAGGTTCCCTCTAGTATTTTTCAAATTATTTCCCCAATCTCTATGTCTAGCGTTGAAATCCCCGCCGATTATAAAATAATTCTCCCCCGATTCCAGCCTCAGAAGTCGAACAAGCGTGTCGAGCTCTGTAATGAATAGGGTGGATTGTGAAGTATTAGGTGCATAAACAGAGGCCAAGTACAGCCGCTTTCCACTGCGGAGCGGGATGTAAACGACGACTGCCTCCAACACCCGGAACCTGCGCAACACCCCCTTGTACACTCTGTGAAATTGTATACCCTCTTTAATGAAGATCGCGACACCACCTCCACGTTTGGATCTGGGCCGGTTTCTTCTTCTAACAATATAATTATTGTACTCCAGTTTGTGATTATCGGTTAGCTTGGTTTCGCTAGCGAAAAGCACATCAGGAGTTTGGTCTTGTAGCAATTTAAACATCGCGGCTCTTCGTTCAATCCTAATCAGTTTATTAACATTCACCGCAAGGACCTTCAAAGTTTGCTCCACCATGTGCGTACCCATTACGGCATGTATTGCGTTAGGCCCGGCAGCAGCGAGTAGATCTGGTCCACCCGCTTGGCCTGTTCTTGAACCTGCTTTTGCAGCTGAGCCATCTGCCCTTGGATGGCGAGCAAGATGGCTAGCATGTTAGGTGCAGCTTCCGTTGTTCTCGGCATTGGCGCCGGAGAAGCAACAGTCGCTTGCTGTACCGTAGCCCCCCTACCAGACGCCATTTGGGCGTAGGAAATTTGGGACGTGACGGCTGGTGTTTGAAACCTAAGAGGTGAACGTTTGACCTCCACCTTCTGCTGCCGATCCAGTTTTGCTTTCTTAATGTCAGCGTACTTAGGACAACCCCGATAGTTTGCGGTGTGTCCCACGTTCCCACATAACACGCACGAGAACTGCGTCCTATCGGATGCTCCGTCCCTACCCAGAGCACACTCCTTGGAACTGTGGTTCTTTGCGCACTTCACGCATCGAGGCTGCATTTGGCAGTTCGACGAGGCGTGCCCGAACCTCTGGCAGCGGACGCATTTTATAACGCCTTCGCTCCTTTTTAGTTTTTCCCAGTGAACCACCTGGTAGTATAGGACATTGATACTCCTTAGACTATCCAGACGGCTTTCGGGACTGAGCTGCACCAGGAAGAACGGCAGACTCCGTTTCTCCCGCCTGGCTCTAGCTGTGGTAAATGGCTTTACCCCCACAAACTTGAGTTCTTCGCACTCCTTCTCTTTGAGCAGTGCCAGGATCTCCTCAGGGTCAGTAGACGGTTCCAACCTCTTCAGCAGCATCGATTGCCGCTTTTCACACTTTGGTGTGAATGAGTAGTGCTCCGTCGTCGTTTCCTTTAGGAGCTCTTTCACTTTCGCGTAGCCCTCCACTGTGTTACAGTGGATGGCATGGCGATCGTTCCCCAATCTCTTTATGTTAAAATTATTACCAATGACCAACTTACACAGGTCCTTTCATTTACCTCTAGTTTATAGGTGTTGATAGGAGGCACCATCTCCTTCTTCTTAGTCTGCTGCTGCTGCTGTTGTTGTTGTTGTTGCTGCTGCTGCTGCTGTTTTTTCAGCTGCTGCGGTTTCAGCTTTTGTTGTTTTTGCAGCTGTTGATGTTTCTGCTGCTGCTGTATTGTTTGCTGCAGTTGTTGTTTCTGCTGCTGCTGGTTTTGTTGTTGCTGCTGTTGTTGTTGTAGCTTTTGTTGTTGTAGCTTTTGTTGTTGGGAGCTCTCTACTTTTGATTGCTCCCTCTGCCTGCGCGCAGTTTGTTTCTGCTTAATTACAAGCACTTTTTCTTCCAGCTTTAATATACAGCTGGTAATATTGCTTATTTCTTCATCTTCGTCTTCCGACTCAGATGAAGCTAGAGAGGCAAAGTTGTTACTGCCCCCCTCATAATAGACCGCAACTTTATCTCCTTTCAACTCACTTATTTTTATTTTTTTTTCTTAAATTAGGAGGGGTTCTCAACCTACTCCTTCTTTTGACGGCTGTCGCCATGGCACTAGCAACCGTAATGTTGCCTTTTATAAGTCCCGTCATGGGAAGAGCGGAACGCTCTCCACCATCCATCATGTGATTTCTTTCTTTTTACCCTTTGTTTTTGTTTTTAATTCACACAATTTGCGAGAACAAAAAATAAATAAAAAAGAGTTCACAATTTAGCTCGGGATTCGAACCCGTGTCCACGCTGACAGACACCGCTAACCACCGAGCTACTGAGTAAGTTAACGAAAATGCAACTAATTTTTTATAGCAACTGTATCACTATTTTTATTTTTCTTTAGAGAAAACCGAAACACGTCTTTTCTCTGCCGAGATCTGCGAACGACTGCCGTCTTCCTCTGCTGCGTCATTTCTCGTGGTTACAATCAAAGACTCGTTGGGCTGGAGCTGAACTGTCCATGGCTCAGCCATCACAGACGTTTTATCAGTAGATGCCTGATTAAAGCTATGTCGGCGTACAATTTATAAAGAGTTCGTACGTGAATGAACTTCCTCCTCCACTTCCCATCAATACAAACGGGGCCAACAATCACACGCAGTTGTGATGACCAAGAGCTTCTACATTCACTTTCGACAAGATAATGACCTTGTATAAAACCATTCTGATTTTACGAGAGAGGGCTCTGTTAATCAATAGCCTACTCAGTCCATAGAAGAGCGATGGAGTAATTCTGCTTCAGATTTCTGGGCTGATGTTTTCGCTGAATATTTATTCGACGGCGGACTTTTTCGGAATGCTATGGACCAACCAGGTTGTTCATGAATGCTATGCTCCTATAATATGGCAGAAAAATTTGCTTACGAATATTCCTTCATAGCTGACGCTGTCAAAATTTTGTCCTTTCTTGTGGATCAGACAAACAATGCTGAGGTTCCGTGCTTCTGGCATGCTTTCCTCTCGCCATAGAGATGAGCTGGGGTATGTTTCCAACCAGGCGATCCTTAGCCGATTTAAATAGCTCAGTGGGGAGTTTGTCTTATTTGTCAATACCAACACGGGCGAACTAACTATGTATACGGATGCTCTCAAAATGGACATCGGCACGTGGCTTGAGGTCCGTAAGTGCCTGGGAGTAATCTTACCATCAAAGGAGTGGTGTAAGGATATAAGGGAGTAGTGAACTTTGACCGTGGTCCACCCTTCGAACTACCTGCCTACTTTATAATGCCAATCGCTTCTGCTAACATAACCTGACCTGACCAAATAGTGAAGTGTTTAACAAGGTCTCTCTAAATAGCATTTTTGCGCTGGGTGCTTATATTCTTATCTCCTCCAGACACAAACTTATTCTCATCCAATTTTGAATTCCATTAAAGCACCAAAAGCCAGCTTACTAATGCCTAAAACAACATTGCAGGTGCTATATTT
The DNA here is from genome assembly GCA_949129095.1 of Volucella bombylans. NCBI lineage: Eukaryota > Metazoa > Arthropoda > Insecta > Diptera > Syrphidae > Volucella > Volucella bombylans. The sequence continues at coordinate 379,790,089 of OX422140.1, read as the reverse complement.
GTGGGTCAAAATAATTGAAAAGAGGAAAAAGAATGTGTTTTACCCATCGCATTAAGGGAATTAAAGAAAATATTATTTACTTAGTTCAGACAGTCCTAAGTATTAATAAAAGGCACCAAATGATGTACCAATTCCCTGGGAAAACTACAAACACAATCCCTTTTAATGTCAGCCTGCAGTGCCTTCCATACCAACCAATTTAAGATTCCAGCCGAGCTATGTTCGCAATCAGTTAGCATAAAAAATCAGCCAGGCTTTTTAACAAAAATAATAAATGCTCCTTTACGGCTCTAACCCAAATAGCTCCGGAGTTGAATACCCTTCATTCAGATTTTTTTTTCTTTGTGATTTTCTCTACTCATTTCTTTTTTCTTTCGTTTCATTTGTGCATTGTATTGGATTTTTTCTCTTTGCCTACAATGAATTCCATTTTCCTTAAAAAACCGAAAACAAAAAAACACAATTCCCTGAAGTTGAAGAGTCTAAGTTAAAAAATAAAAAAAAAACAGAATAAAAGAGCAGAAAAAATATATAAACGCTTGTTATGGTGGGTTTTGTTCCAGCATTCTATAGGTAGCCTAATCGATTCAGACATTTAGGACTACACCAGCCTCCATTGTTTGCCGTTACCTGCAATCCTTTTATTAATTCGAAACTATTATATAGTATACATTCGCATTATAGATAGCATGCCAACAATAAATGAGAAAAGAATATTTCGAAGAATTATAGCAAATATAGAAAAAGCTTAAATTGTTGAAAATTTAATTAAAAAAGTAAAAGCTAGGTGTTGAGGCTCCCTGGTGTTGGATCTTTGAAAAAATTAATCGGATTTCTGCCACAGAGGGGAGACTAAGGTATAATAATTGAATCGAAGAATGTACTAAATCCGAGACTAGGCAAACTTATCTATCAGACCTAATGAATCGATTCTTGCAACATATCTGATAAAGACCTTCCTCGGCTTTGCTGGCATATGTAATTGTGTTTTTTCATAGATTTGATTGAATTTGAGTTAAGCAGCATCTAACATCCTCCTTCAAGGTTTGGATAGTCCTGGGCTTGTTGACAATAAGGTCAAAGGTATTAAATTGTACAAACAGGGCGGCCAATTCCATTATTGTCATTATTTTACGCGATATGTGACAAGTGACACCATCTTGTTGAAAATACATATCTTCAAGATATTGTACATGCCATCTGTGGCGGATTGCCTTATACCCATGTCAAACCAATTATAAAACCAAATCGCACGACGACATTTTTTTTTTGTTTTTATGATTTGGCTTGGTATGTCACTAAACACATTCTTTTCGTTAAATTTAACGAAGGAAGTTGTCATTCAGTCCACCCACGCTTCCATTACTGCACTCGTATAAAAGCCCTCTGCGTCGAGCTGAAGCTCTCCTTTTCTTTTTTTCGTCTTGGGCAGTGATCAGATAACACATCTGTTAGTGTCAAAAAGTAAAACGTATATACATATATAAATAAAGGAGTACTTTGTTGTTTTTCTAAGCCGTGCAGAAATTGTCTTAGTAGAACAAGTGCCTGATTACATATTCGCGTGAGCTCTAAAAAAAAGAAAAAATCCATTTTCCAAAATATTTCGCACATGAAGTGGCCAATATCATGGCCGATATCGTGGGAAAATATACAGCTAATATGGCCAGGTGCTCCACCACCCAAAAAAGAATCTAAATGCAGACGGATCACATAAGAGGAAGATTTCTTTTTGTTTAAAGACAAAATTTCGCACAAGCAAATCGATTATTAGACCGCCACCAGATCGCCGTTATTTTCTCGGCATTCGACTGACCAAGATGAGTGGACTCATCAAAGATTATCGCACTCTCAATTGACCTCGAAGGTGTAAGAATAAAATCCAGGTCCCGGACTCAAATCTTCTTCAAAACTTCATCAACCAGAAATCGTCATCAATTCAAAATTTTAAGTGTGTGTGTAAAGTGTTGTCCTATCCATCTAGCCATTTAGCATTAGTTGTAAGAATGAATTTCTTTTGTAATAATTAATTTTGAGCCATCCAAAGGTAATGTTAATCGTTTCACATATGTACATACTTAAATTCTTTCCTCTAAACCTTATTCATATCTATACAGCTGATATATTTATCACCAAGATAGCGGCTCGATCTTGTGCGCACATCGTCGACGACACCGTTACAAACCTAACAATCCGTTAACATCGATACAGCAAAGGAATAAAATAAGTGAGTCTTTGAATTAAAGTATGTACAATACAATTCTAAAATTTATAGATCCGCCTAATTATACCTTCATTACTTAAAAGATATCATAGTTTTAACTTCCACTCTACTACTACATATGTACATATAAAATATATTTATCACTACATACATACTTACAAACTATTAATTAAAAACGATAAAACCTAATTAAAAATATTTATAAAATATCTTCACCATTAACCTAAGAGAGATTTAACTACATGTGAAAATGAATTAAATTTTTGACATATACTTACATTTAACTGACTTCCAAATGAAAATGATATAACTTTCGATTCATTACTATATCTACTATACATACATACATATCTGCATTAATGCAGCGAATTATTTTTTTGTTTACTACTACTATAAATCAAATAGCTCTTTTCGTTTCCTTACTCTCTAATTGTATTTCATTTAAAATACCCATATCTTAAATAAATTTTTGTAATAAACATTTAAAATGAAACACTCGGTTTTCTGCATTCAGTCGACTAAAGCAACCGATGAAATGAGGTCGTGATTAGTTTCTAAATTTTGGTTTATCAGGTGAGAATAACTTTGGTATGAATTAAGGGCGTGGTGTTAACTGCGTTTGGGGCTACTTCCATAGATTCAATGGCGCGAAGTAGCCATGGAGCTGATGACAACTCTCATCAACTGTGGGCGGGCTAAGCCAAACAAGCAGCAGAAGTTCTGTCGCTGCTCGGTCACAATACCTGACCAAACCGTATTTTTCCCTGCTTCCCTTCCCTAATTCTCCTTATCCTTGGACGATAATGACGATATCCTTTCCCTTATTTCTGGCATGTGCACCGTGTGGTATACATGCTTTGGCACGTATATTTTTTTAAATGTAACGAGTAATAGGTAGCAGAAAAGAACCTCCCCCATCCGTCGAGAATTAGCCCGGCAAACCGCTAGCGTGCCATACCACTGCTACGAAAGGGAACTTAACACCTCGTACCCCTCTTTAGTTTTGTTACACATCTAAGAATATGTAACTTTAATACGCAAAGTCTACCCGCACACATTGAAGAGTTACGAAATTGTTTCTCGGAGGGATCAATTGATTTTATTTGCATTACCGAAAGTTGGCTGAATGAGAATATCAGTAATTATGCTATTGATATACCAGGGTATTACTCGTATATCTTACGTAAGGACAGAAACAGAAACTCGTATACTGTAAATCTAAATTTAAATGTGAAGTAATTGAGTCGTCAGAAGATTCCGAGGTTGAGTTTATGTTTATTGAAATAATGAAGAGTGTTACAAGTGTGCTAATTGGTTGTGTGTATAATCCAAACAAAAGTCTAAGCGATAGTCAGTGTTTTGAAAGTCTCAGTATGCACAGTCCTAAATATGCATCCTTAGCTGTGTGCGGTGACCTTAATATTGATCTCTTACTAGACAACAATCTATCACAAAACTTAAAAAGTGAATGTTCTATGTTTGATCTAGATATTGTCAATGTTTCCAGAGGTACTCATTTTCGTCCCCATTGCAAAGAAAGTCTTCTTTATATAGTGTCAACGTTAAACTTAGAGCTAGTCACAGAACACAAACCAGTAAGTTTTCCAGGTATTCCATCATACCATGACCTAATCTTTGTTAACTTAGATATACAGATTAGTGTAGTGCCATGTCCCTTGCAATTTACCTTCCGTGATTTTAGTACGATTAACGAGCTCGATTTGACTCGCGATGTTCTTAATTGTCTTAGGGTATACAAAAAGGATGAGCTGGATGCTGATAAGCAACCTCCTTCTCCTTTAATACCTGATATCACCACCTTGGATTTCGGAGCGTCGATATCCTTTCCAGAATTGGATAGCGACGACTCCAATCTGTCCGAGGTGACTATCAACCCGTCGGTCTCCTCTTCTGACACCCTGTCGGAAATGGAAACCGATGACGAAGAAATTAGAGGTCCTACACGATCAGAGATAGAAGATGAGCTCTTGGGCACATCTTCAGAATCGGAGAACTTCAATAACACCGTGGTGGAGGCGACTCTGGAAAACTGTAGCAATGATACGGTTTCTCCAGATTAATCTCCACCACTCAAAAAATGCTTCGACCGCACTCAATCTGCGTCTTTCTAAAAACGCGGGAGACATAATCCTAATCCAGGAACCATGGATTGTAGAAGGCGCGGTTCGTGGACTTAGAACACACACATACGCTCTATACAAGAGACAAAAGTAAGATTAAAACTTGTATATTAGGGAAACGTAGCCTTAATGAATTTCTACTTTCCAACCTCAGTGACCCCGACTTAACCGTTGCCAGACTAGAGACTGCGAAAGGCAGTGGCCCCTCTCCCTGGTGATAACCTAGAAAGGGTGGTACTGGAAGCTGGAAGGCAAAAATCTGGCCTCATAATCGGATGCGATGCTAACGCTCATCACACGGTATGGGGCAGTACCGACATCAATGATAGAGGTGAGTCCCTTTTTGACTATATTTTAAGTACTAACCTCTTAATTTGCAACATTGGCAATGAGCCCACTTTTATAACTAGAAACCGACAAGAAGTGTTAGATATTACTCCTGTCTCCGACAGCATCACCCAAAGGCTAACAAACTGGATGGTATCGTCTGAACACTCCTTTTCAGACCACAGATGCATCCAATTCAGTCTGAGTGATGCTCCCCCCAGCCAACCAGCTTTCCGGAATCACCGGAAAACTGATTGGCCAAAATACAGAGGAATACTGTCAAAAATGCTATACTCTCAACTATCAAGTCCCCCGCGTGACACAAATGAGCTTGGCATGAAAGTCCAGTAATTTACTCTGGCCTCAATCAGGCTATGGCCGCTTCCTGCCCTATTATTCAACCAAGAGTAAAGAAAAAGCCACATTGGTGGACATCGGCACTGGGACTGCTCAGAAACTCTTGTAGAAAACTTTTCAACGTAGCAAAAAGCACAAGAAAAGTGACTGACTGGGACTGAGAGACAAAGAATCCCTCAAATTGTACAAAAAAGAACTGAGGAAGGTAAAGCGACAATTCTGGAGGTCATTCTGTGACAAAATTACAGAAACCTCTGAGGCGTCGCAACTAAGAAAAATCCTCTCTACAAATCCTATGATGCCTAGCTGTTTGAAAAAAACCGATGGCTCTTGGACAACCTCAAGTGATGAATCACTCAACCTGCTTCTGGACACCCACTTTCCCGGTAGCTCCCAGCTCGGGCGCTGCATAGCTTCAAACCATACACTTGTATGCTGGTCCGGACGGTATAATACCTGCCGAGCTTCAGAGGCCCTCAGATATTATTCTACCAGTGTTAGAAAATATCATGAGGAGCTGTGTAGAACTTATCCACATTCCACTGTTATGGAGAGAAGTCAATGTAGTATTCAGTCCCAAAGCCGGAAAATGTTCTCATGTTATCCCAAAGGACCTCAGACCTATAAGTCTATCATCATTCCTTCTGAAAACTTTAGAACGACTGATTGATATCCATATTCGAGCTAAAGTTGATCCAAGGCTTCTTGCCTACTGTAAAGGAAAGTCGGTGGAAATGGCTTTGCACTCTCTGACTAGCCACATCGAACGATCCCTACAATATAAGGTGTACACAATGGTTGCTTTCCTAGACATAGAGGACGCCTTTAACAACGTCAACACATCCGCAATCACGACTGCGCTGTCAACTCTGCAGGTAGACGACTCACTTGGGGAGTCGTCTGCTAAAAGCAGGATAATCAACTCTAAACTGGGTGAGACTTCTGCTAAAATATATGTCAGCAAGGCGGTGTCCTCTCTCCCCTTCTCTGGAACTTAGTAATTAACGAACTACTGATATACCTGGAAGCAGGTGGTAGCAGAGTGATTGCCTATGCGTATGACGCATTCCTCTCTCTCCTCCTAAAGACCCATTCCACTTATGTCCCTTATTTCCAAGGGAAATAACTGATAAACTGTCAGCTCATGAAATATCTCGAAACACGAAAATTTCTCAATGACTGGCAGTGCGGTTTTCGTAGCTACAGGTCCACTGGTGATTTGATGGCATGTCACACCGAAAAGTGGAACCAAAACGTACGTCAATCTGGTGAAAGCAAGATAGTTGCACTTGACATTTCTAAGACATTTGACAGAGTTTGGCATTAGGTTAATTTTGTCGAAAATGCGTGCATATGGAATCGACGACTCTCTTCTTCAATGGATTAGAAACTACCTTTCGGAACGTTCAATTCAAGTTGCCTTGGATGTTTTCAACTCTGATATTCACAAAATAAATGCTGGTGTGCCCCAGGGGTCCGTTCTGAACCCGACACTCTTTTTAATTTTAATCAACGATCTCTTGTCTGCTACTTCTAATCCAATATATTCCTTTGCTGATGACAGTACACTCTGCTTTTCACATTCGTTCCCTGTCTAACGTCTCTACTCTTCGGCTATAGAATGGGAACAACAGCGTATGCTAAGATCATTAAATTCCCATACTAGCAGCATAACTAATTGGGGAACCACTAACAGTGTTGAATATAATGCTTCAAAAACCCATTTTTCTTTTAAAAAAAGAACTTAACACTCTAGTGGGTATGAATACTCTTATAATGCCTCAGCAGGTGTTAGTTTTTTTTTAAATGGTATACAGAGAGAAACAAAGATGTTTGGGCTCAGTGGTTATTTCGCTCCATGGGTGGCATTAAACCTTTAATGGGGAGACTACTCGTAAATTCTTCGTAGAATTTGGCTTGTAGTTCATTTCTAGTCAACTACTCATCTTACTTGATTTTTCGTTAATTGAAAAAATTAATGTCTTTTGGGCGAGGTTGGGATTCAAACATCGAACCTTCCGATTTGGAAGCCAGTCCACCACCACTTGAGCGACAGCTATCTCCTGGTCGTTAAAGTGCAATTTAAACGCCCAACCTTTGCCCATGAATAGCACTTGAATCGTCGAAACCCAAATACAAGGTGTTCCGGATAATTTCTCAAAGACTTTAAGGCAAATTCCTTGACATATTTTGAAAGAACTTGTAAGCAAACGATTCAACAAATCTTGGTTGGTCGTTTTTCTGGCAGTTTTCCTCGTGTGTATAGTCTAAAGGATTTTATGTTTTTGTTTCAAGCCTCAACCGCATCTTCAGACAACTCGCCTATAGGCAAGACAGCATTCTCCATAACATCTGACGCATAGATAAGCATCATATGGACGGATGCCGGAAGGTTATAGGATATGTTGCAACCAATCTACCTGTCACCAAGGCAAAGTCTTATATTATAGCAGCACATCTATCGATGTGTCGAGACCTGTTATCTCTGCAGTAATAAGCTTCACAACAGACCGCATTATAACTATTAAGCTCCGTCATAGCGGGTTAGTTTAGATGGGAGCCTTAAATCTGCCACCACTTTGTGAAGAAGTGGAAAAGACGTTGAATAGTATCATATGGCTCTCAAGGCTATGAAAAGTATATCAACTTGAAGTTCATTAGTCCTTTCCGTGAAGTTTTGGTCTGTAGTCAAAGTGTTGAATTAGAGAGCACACTGGTATAACAGCTTAAGCACAGTACGCTGCACAGGAACTTATAAATGTCTTAGAACAGTTTGTACACAGACATACTCGTACACAGAATCGTCGATTTTGGAGACAGCGATCTACAAGAGCACCTTTGATGATTGATCTGAGTCTTGAGGTGCATACATGCATTTGAAGAAGACTCCTGGAAAATTATTAAACCTGCAATAAATATGTCGTAATAAGACAACTATTCGTAATAAGCGGACAGAAATAACTCCCCATTAATTTTGGTGAAGTGTTGGATAACTACCCAGGAATTAAGGAAAAAATAAAAGTTCACGGTACTCTCGTCCTCAGATCCAGTTAAAGGTAATCGATTTTTCATTTAATTTTCATGATAACCCTTGCGAATGCAATAACCGCGATATCGAAGCAATTTCTTCTTCGCCTTACAGTTTAATTCCAGGATTCTGTTGAATTCGAGTGTACTTACTCGTTTGCGATTTTCTGATCATTTACTTTTATTATATCGACTACAGTGGTTGCTTAAGTACTCCGATGAAATCCGCAAAAGATTGGTAAATACAACTTTGAACACTTTATTTCTTAATGAATTTCATTGATTTTTTTTCAAAATGATTTCAAATCGATTAAACTCAACCCCGAAGCTTTAAAAGACCATTTTCAACAATTGTATGATGAGTTTCAATAATAATAATGGCGTGACTGCTCCTGCTGATGTCATCACGAAGAAAGTGTATTATAACTCGAGATTTGGAGTACAGAAGTTTTGGTCATACAGAGTCAATGCAACAGAAAAATTTAAAAAATCAAAGCGTTCCCACACAACCTAAAATTGAGAGACATGCTGTTTCAAGGCGGTGTGTCCCACGAGTGGTAGTAATTGGTCGAAAACATACGAAATTCTTACAACTCCTCGACCCTAAAATCCACTTGAAGTACCGATCCAGATATCGGCTCTTTGGGCAAAGCAAATCTGCTTTCTGCGCACTTCGAAGACAGCACAACGCTTCTGGATTGTGCAATGTCTCCAGCTCGCATTGCACATCCCATAGCGCAATGATCACCTTGACACTCCTGTAGTAGCAGTGGCACTTACGAACTTTAAAGTATGTAAATCAAACTGGTCCAAGTGGTATATCTCCCTTTCTTATAAAGCGGGGTTTCCTGTTGTTCTTACCAAATCTGTTAAACTGGCGTATCCTGACAGGGAAAACTTGTGCAAATCGCCCATTCCATGAGGGAATGCCTTCTAAACATTTTAGACTAATTTGGAGAGAGATTGGAATCTTTAGAAATCTATTCCAGGTTTTGAGAATGCCCCCTACAAAGTCTTTTGGGAAAACATAAAAAAAACTCGGTCCAACCAGCAGGCTGACCAGAGTAGAAATTTTCAGTCACATCCTACAGAAAGCTGAACTGAAAGTGAGGATTGGTTGAAATGACACACAAGGCTATTAAATACGCTGCTACATACTCTGAGAGCTTCAAGTCGTCTGGTACCAATTGCATTCCTTCATCTTCACTGTTAGACTCGCACAACATCCCGCCGTCAGACAGAATAGACCATTCAACTTAGACGATGATTGCCACAACTTCCGCCCGCTTTGAAATATCTAAGCTTAGGTCCAGTAAAGTTGATGGACCTAATTGTCTACGGGTGAAGTATTCACAGCTGCTAGAAGTGACTTTGAGGATTGCATACACCACTCATTTCTCAGATCTGGCCACTCAACCGCGCCAACTATAGAGGTATAAGACTGCTCAACATTCCATGCAAGTTTAGTTCTATATCATGTGAACGTTTGAAATTTTCGTCAGCCACCTGATTGACCCTTATCAGTGTTTCAGTTCCTGGTCCACAATTGACCAAATTTTCACACTGCGGCAGATCAAGAAGCCCAAATCCATACCCATAATCTTTTCATTGATTTGAAGGCCGCATATGACAGCAGTTATAGAGAGCAATGTCTAGTTTTGACAACCCCGCCAGTGGTCTGTGCAGAATGACCACTGAGAAAGCTCGCTGCTCCGTCAAAGTCAGTAACGACTTATCCGAGACCTTTGATGTCAAAAAAGGCTTTAGACAAGGTGACGCATTGTCATGTGGCTTCTTTAACATCATACTTGAAAGAATTCAAGTCTTGACATAATTGGGAGAAGTCAGCGGGCTGTCATCGGTGAGTTCGCTAGCATTAAAACGCAAGCTGCCGGAATGGGTTTAGGTGTAAATGATACAAAACGAAGTATATGCTGTCAACAAGAAGGGATACACAACATCGAAGAATTGAAGAGAACTTAACAGCCTACAGCTATAATTTGGAGGCAGTAAGGGAGGGACCTTCTGCTAGAAATTTTACACACAATACTTGCGAATCGCTGTCTCTTTGGACTAAGAAGGCGATCGCGTAGAAAGGTCGCATAGCGAACAATTAAGTTGACTCTGTATAAGACCTTGATCGTCCCAGTTCCACATTATGCCGCTGAAGCTAGACTCAATCGAAAGCGAACGAAGATTTCTTCATGAAATGTTCGGTCTCGTTTGTGTTGACGGAGGAGAGGATTCAACGACGAACTATACGAGCTGTACAGCTGCATTGATCTAGACAGACATCGACATCGAACGAGGCAGAAAACTTAGCATCAGCCGCCTGAGATGGTTGGGATATGTAGATCAAGTGGACACCAATGCTCTGACACGCAGAGTCTTCGAATCTAACCTGGAGGGATAACGCGGTAGAGGAAGACGTTACGAGTACCTTAGGTGGCGCGCAACTGGAGGCAATGATCTAAGTGGTTAGGCTAAATGAAGGGCCTTGTTAGTTGAGGCCCAGATTCACCCCGATCTGTAGCGCCATCTAAGTATGTAAGTATGGCATCTGATATCGGCCAGATAACAAAGCCTAGAGGTATTACAAATTTGGTGGATTACAGCAAAGATGGTAACCATAATCTCAGTTTCTTCTGCTGGCTGCGGCTAATATTTGCTGGCGGTGTTGAAGGCCGCGTTCTTTCTTCATTCGTTTGCTGCATTCTGATCTACTCTTTACCAAAAGTCTTATCAGTTTTAACACCTTAAGCACATGCTGATAATGCAGCTTTAGCGTATGTCGAACCATGTTTGGTTGTTGTCGCAGGCAGCTCTAGACGTCGTCGACGATTGGTGCATTTGAAAATAGGTTTCCACTCAATCCTCTCGGTTTGACTTGTCTGTTGTTAACTTCTGAAGTGAGCATTTATCTTCCGAATCAGTTAAGGTCAATTGGAATAAGTATTCACGCGAATATGTCACTTCAGCTTTCATTATTCTCAAGTCAGCTCACTATGCCATTTTTCGGTTAAAAAGAAGTAGGCCGATTATCACTTGATTTTGATCTAAAGGACTTCGCGTTTAACATGACTCTGCTCTGGTCTCGGTACTCTGGTTGCTGTGGGAAAAAGAAATCGACTTTCACTGTTGACTGGGTCAGCGTCGGCTAGAAATAAGCCTCACAAGTAATGTAGATGTTTTCAAACCCATCTTGATTGCTGGCACCTTTGTGGAGGATGACATGAGTTTGTCTGAGGTGATTTCATTTCCAGTGAGTCAAGCTTGTGGCTGTCCTCTAAGCAGATACATACACAATCCTAATGGCAATAAACTTTGTTGCGCGAAACGAAAAGAAGGGACGGATTATATGCATCATTAGCAATAGCCACACTGCGCTTGAAGACTTACTGAACGCTCTTTTCACCTTCACACTAGTTCGGGAATTGTATGCGTTTCTGAAAACAGTCAGAGTTTTTTTTTTTTGTGGGTTTCAGATCTTTCTCAGAATAGGATACCTCAAAACCTAGAGAAATACCATTGAAAGTTTGATCTTTTGTGAGCACAACTTTAGGTAGGATGACTCCTTGGGTTGCTAGCCAACCAAAGCAATGCTTTTCGATATCTCTAAGGAAATCAGCGTACTTTTGGTAGGTTATAACTGAAGCGGTTCCCAATGTTTCAGTAAAAGACAGAAAAATCTCCTTAAAATAAACATCAAAGAAGGAAAATGGATTAGTTCTTTTCCCAAATGCTCGGTTCTGACGCAGATAATTGCGCTTAATTGTTCAAATGTTTTCTAGTCTCCAAAGGTGAGCATCAGTCGTTTTTTTCATCGAAAATGAGTGCTTGGTCGCCATATATAGGACATTTATTCGCCAAAATTTAGAGCACAGTACTCATATCTAGTCTGGCATCCTGAAGATATCCCTGGAATCATAATGCAGCATAGTCATCTGAAATATTTCAGCATCAACGTAAAGTCTCTTACCTCTCCATATTTATCACTACTTTCATCACCAGTTCTCTTTTTGGCTCGTAATATGCCGTAATCACCTATGGAGTTCATCCATAAGGTCAGCTTCGGACGTAGCGTTAAAATGTATGATTGTTTCCTGGACATGACGAACGGACTATGAATACTGCCACGATTGTTCTAAAACTTTAACTTCGAATTATGTGGTTGCTGTGCATTTTACTTTCGTTTCAACGTCGTCTATCTGTCGAAGTTCTGTATATTAAACACTTGCTTCAGACTAATGGAAATGGTGTCCACATTTCAATTTTTACCTCTAGCAACGCCTTACTGACTGGTAAATTAATAATAATCAACCAAACAGCAATAGTTTCGGTTTCTCGTGACGCATTTGCCTTATTCAGTGTTTCGTCGTTCACAATACAGATCTTTTTAAGGTAAACATCGGATATTTTGTGAAACAAGTGAAAATCATCATTTCACAGGGAACTGTCTTCTTAGACCCTATTGTTGCCTTTTCAAAACAAGCCTCCATCTGGCTTAGAAGCTCTTTTTCCACAACAAAAATGTCGATTTCGTGACCTTAACGGAAAAATGACTGTCCTACTTCGTATTATACTCGTGCACAATTTGGAGAGTGTGATAGATACTCCTATGCTAAGACTGGCATGTCTATATATGATGGCCTATCCGATAAATAGGTGGTGTATCGATCTGGATTTCCTTGGTTATCCACGTAAATTCTGGCGTATTTTGAATATTTTATAAATGTTGGACTTAGCCGACTTGGAAGGGCCATTCAGACCATGCATTGGCAAGATCTTGTATGCGATGTGAAGAAGAATGACGTTTCCATAGTTTACACGCTATACAGGGCCTTCTTCATTATGGATCGGACAAACGATGTTGGGTTGCATTCGGAAGGCATATATTCTCCGCCTAAATCTTGGAAATCAATCAGTGCATGTGTTTGCAAATGTAATGCGTTTTTGCCATTTATGCAAATGAAATACCCCATAATTGAATTAATTTGTTCGCTCTCTTATCATTGTAACGTAACTTGAATTCTATGTTTTGCATTACCTTTTACACTTTTTTTCGTATCATGCTTTGTAACATTCCTAATCAAAGCGTGCATTCTGCTTAACAGAGGAGTTTGGTTTGTTCTTGGCGTTAAACTCTGCGCCATCGCTCACTATAGATGGTGTTTTCTCCAAGTTTGGTCCACAAGACGCCAGCAGATCTCGTTCTTCATAGCTGAGAAAACTACACTTTTGCGATGTAATTTTGACTTCAGTTTGAAATGGGCCCGAACCTCAACCACTGAATCACTCCACGTCGAGTTGACTAATATGGCCTTCCGTAACCGGATGATTCGATGCGCTCTACGCATCCAGCTATCGTAATTATTCTTTTAGGAATCACAGGTCCACGTTCCCGAAGAACACCATCCGAAAAATTCTGCTCATTTTGCATGGTGAGCAATTTAGTAACTAAAAGGAGCATTTTGTTCAGCTCTAAACTCTATATTTACTATGCGATTGGCATCCAAATGGAATTGTGGTAGCAAAGCTTTATGTTACGAGGAATAGCGACCCAATCTCAACTCCGTCCTGCTATAGGGCCTACAAAATATCTGAGTCCATATCTGAGACATAGAGGCTTACATAAACGGCAAATCGGTCTAAATAAAACTCGACAATCAATGTAAAGCTGGATTTAGTGAACGTACAAATATGCACTAAACATGCAGAAGAACTGCTCTGACTTGGTTCTGCTTACAAAATGCAGTCCTTTATCTTAAGATTGTGTGAAAGTCGTGAAGATAATAGGATGTCCCTTGTCTTTCCTACTGTTTTCCTAATTAATCTGTCTTTGACAAAAGCAAGAGAATTGCTTTCTTTTTGTTTCATTTTCAAAGGAAGAGGATAATGTAAAAGTTTTGATTAAAGTGTTAGAATGCACTTACCTGCGCTGACACCATCCCTTCTTTCAATCGCCTCAAATCCGTATGACTCCATGCGCTTGTTGACCAAGGAAGGATTTCTCGTAGGTCGCCGCCAAAACGAAAGTCTCTTAATTGATTCTTCAGAAACTTTCTGATATTCCATGGCAGGTCGTTGTGTCTGTGGGTAGGCAAGATAGAAAAATTATTTCTCACCGCTACATAGAGAAAGAAGAAAGTTACTCAGAAACAAAACAAAAAAAAACAAAAACACAACCGGAAAAGGGTTCAAGTAATGAGGAAGAAAAATTCAAAACTTCCTTCCCCTTCACAAGGCATTCGATTTCTTAATTAGAATTTAACAAAGGTGTAGCCATATTCGGCGTATGCACAGTTCCTAATTAAGAATCCATAAATAAATATTTCCTAGAGACAGCCCGGAGGAAGTTTGTTAAATAAATAATACTAAAAAAATTAAATGATCTGTAGGGGGATTTTTTTTTTTTACAAAAAAAAAAAAAATGTTTCTGGACTTACCCATCGATTAAAGGCACTTCTTTCAGCACTTTTTTCACTCTCTGCATCCGATAATCGAAGTCGTTCGCTGTGCATAGTATGACCGGAAGTACTAATGGAAAGTAGACAAAAGTCAAGCAATTTAAGCCGCAAAGCACGAAGCCTTTATGGTGCTTCCGCGATTTCATTTCCCTTCAAAAGTGACACCGTCACATTGAGACCTTAAAAGAAATCGACAAAAAAAAGGATATTCAATTGAAAAAATGCACTCTTGCTGATTAAGAATAGAGTTCAACTCCTTGAATTGAATTAGATGAATTTTAGATAGAAAAATGAACGTACACGAAAGCTAGTTTAAACAGTTCCTTCCTCTCAAAAAAGAAAAAAACAGGAGAAAGAGCGAACGAAAGGAAGAACGAAATGAAAATGGAATCAGGAAAATTAAATGGTTGGCAAAAAAACTAGTGTCAACACAAAGTGGGTAGTTTCCTTGTTAAACTCGGAGGAGAATTAACTGTGCCAATAGAGGAGAGTCAAAGCCTTTGGCAGGATAATGTTAAAGGATACTAATATTGACACTCATTTATTTACCATTTAAAAAAGGATTACCCACTATTCTAATAGCGAGTGTGTATTTGTAGTAATTTTTTTGAGAAAGCTACCAGGATACTCTCAGTATGATGTAATTTAATTATGGCGCACTTTTAAGAAAATACAAATTCAAGTAAAAATGCGCATTACCTATAATATTTATGGACAGGAAGAGTATGCAACTACATATATTTCCCTGCGGTCCTGGGGCTCAGCAAACATATCTTTCCGGGCAACTTGGGCTGTTAGCTGGTCCATTTACCATCACCGACTTTGTTAGTTCTCTTATTGCGTGCGATACCTTAGGTAAGATCCTTCACTGCATTGAGTCCTGGGGGCTCAACAAACATACCTCTTCGGTCAACTAGATCCCAAGCTGGCTGATCAAGTTATCCTCCTTGAGTTCCTATTGCGTGTGCCACTTTGGGCAAAGTTTCCCAACACTTGTCCTATAGTAAGCCACATTATAGGCAACAATTTCTGACCAAATCCAAGTCCTTGTACAGCTACTAAAATTCTTCGTTATGCCTTCCAAACTCCGTCAACGTAGACAGGTCCGAAGATCAAGAATTTTCCACTTAAACCAGCTAAAAAAGATTTCATCTGACCTCGAAAGTGTCCATGCAATTAGAGAGGGATCATTGTGATCTTGTATAGCGTTTTCGTCATTGCTCGATGCAGAGCTTGGCTCTTTAATTACCTTCTTAGTGGCGGTTGGCAAGAACTATTCTTCACTCGATGCCTGCACTTATGTCATGTTCTTACTGAAGAACCTTGGGATTGCGCAAACAAATGCTTCCCTCGATGGTTTTCTGTCACCGAGTACGATTTTTACATCAGACTTTGCTCTTACTAGAAGTTCATAGAAACCTTCCTTGGTGGCGTAATCTATCTCCTCTATTGAGGCATGTGCACATATAAGGCTGATGTTAGCTGATATCACCTTGATGCGGATTGTCAACAAGCGCTCACTTAAACGTCCACAGAACATGCTTCTCATGACAATTCCGCATCCAAATATGCGCTGCGCGAGATTGTCGTCCTACCGCAGTTCGGGCATGGCAGTGATAAAAATCTTATACGTCTCCAATATCCAGTGTCTGTTTCGAGTCGTTACACTTTAGGTACATGCCCGAGCGTCTTTGTTTTTGTAGCATTTAAATGGGTCGTCAATTGTTAAGTCAATCATACCCGAGGACGTCTTGTTTGTTCCTGCATTTATTTCCCCGATGGCTTCTTGTTAGGATCACTGAGACGCGTACTGCAGCCGATCGACTTGAGGCAAATTAGACTTCAGTTATCCAGTAAGAATGGGAGTACATACTCCCAATTTCGCAAGCAACAAGATTGAAATGTTACTTAACACAAGTATGTATACTCGTACATACATAGGTATATACAAGTATAATCAACCGGCTGGACAAAGGACCATGATTTGAACCAAAGCCACGTGAATTGGTTACTCAATAAAAGGCAACCTAGTCATGATAAATGTGTAAATATAAGATGCGTTCGAAGTTTCCTTCTCTTTCGAAGAACAGCTCCTGAAAAGTCTTCCTCTGAGCCCTACCTAACGAGTTAATCGTTGCCCTCATTTGCTGCGTTCTCTTTGTGAGTTGGGGCCTAGAAATGATTCAGTGAATTCACACTCCTAACTCCATTCTCGAGCTAGCTTTGAGGTGACGAGCCGTCTCGGATTCGTTATGGAGTCATCGGCTTCATTTCTTTCCGGACTCAAGCCAAAGATAGTGGTAAATACGGGGAAATTCGATTTCGTAGTAACCATTCGTAGTTCATAAGGAAAGATATTAATCCATTCGTCTAAACTGGAGTCAGCCAAGCCACATAAAACTGTCAAACAGCCACAAGAAACCGTTCTTTAGTGGCTGGATAAATCAGCAGTGACATATCTATGTGAAAGGTTGTTCCACCAAACAACCGACTCATAGGATGTCTTGGTTTTTTCTATGCCCACTCTTGGCTGACAAGGACCATGTTTTGCTAAAAGCACCTCTATATTGTCGATAAGCCTACAGCGCCTTGGAAAATTTCGACGCAACATGTTTAGTTCAAAAGGTTTGCTATCCTGGACATCCATATAAATAGTTGTACCACCTGCCCAAAAATTAGAACCATCGACCAACTTACATCACAGCAATAAAGACAGGACTCCGCCTTCGAGCAACCCCCGAGATGTCATCGCATATTGATAGCAGCCAGAATCTGCATTCAGTGTTTTGTTCACCAGCCTTACTTTAGTCCGCCGTGTTATCTGAGTTACTCGCGCTCATGCCTCGTTACGTTGTCCAAGGTACCCTAAATCTCGATGTGTCTGATTAACAATGAATGATACCCTTCTGTAGTAAAACTGGTATCCTAAGGAACTTAAAGTCGTGAAAGAGCGCTGGAGCGGCGCCATATATTGTAAAAGGTGGGGCAAAAGTAATGTCATAATGTGAATGTGCCATCATTTTTACAAATGGTATCAAGTGTCACTGTTCTTTGACATTTATATTGTAGACAGATAGGGAATTAGCTGATAATAAGCAACGGAGCGATACACATCTGAACAAATGCTTATTTGACCAACTTCCGGTCTGTTGCTTTAACGCAGCGTGAATTTCGTCGTCATTTTCCTCGTCGTCTTGCACCATGTACTCGAACAATTAAGCATTTGGCTAAGTGTCTCTTGTAAAGTGGGTCCACTAGAGGTATCTTACGAAATGACCGGCCCCGTATTGCTCGTTCGACCGCGAATATCACTGCAGTGGCCCGATGTCCGAGAGGGTCCACAAACATCGACATGATGCACACAATTTAGCATCAGCAGATGTTCGTTGCGTCGAATTTTTTTTGAAAGACCTGAAGATGTTCAGTGCAAACCGTTCACCAATTCCTCCTTGCTGACCGTGAATTCAGGTCAGCTTACTCCCATGCTCTGTTAAACCTGCTGCAAAAAGAGTACGATTTCGTATCCAAAATCATGACGAGTCACGAAGCTCATTCCCACTTAAGTGGTTAAGTGAATAAACCGAATTTGCGTTTCTGGGGCACAGAGGATCCACAATGCACAAAGAACCAATTCATCCCCTCAAGGTGACTGTTTGGTGCGGCATTTGCAGTAGAAAAGTGACTGGCCTTTATTTTTGTTTAGGACGCCGAGACGGCGCCACCGTAACCGTAACAGGTGAGCGCTACAGATAGATGTTAAAAACGAACCTTTCTTACCGCAAGTTGCTGAATTGGGTCCAGAGAATTGTTGGTTCCAGCAGGACGGAGCAACCGCTCGCATAGCTCCGGCAACGATGGAGTTTTTGAATCACCAATTTACAGGTCGAGTGTTTCCCTTTTTGACGATTTAAACTAGTCGGCCAGATCGCCATATCTGACGGCGCAAGACTTTTTCCTTTGGGGCTTTTTGAAATCTTGAATTTACCACAAAAAACCACAAATTCTGCAAGTCTTGAATGCAAATATTTAAGAAGAAATCACCAATTTGGTGGCAGAATGCCGTAAGACGAGCCCAAATGTGCATCAACTCAGGAGGTTGTCATTCGATCGATACAATTTTTTTAAATTAATGTCATCAATTCTAAACCTTCAAATAAACTTCTGAATTTTTCTCATTCCTAACAAAATGGCAGCCAATTCACATTATGACATTACTTTAGCCCCACTTTGTACTCGTGTAAACTCTGCCGGGTTATATTATTTAACTCACTTGCAGTCCCGGGCACGAGAGCTGGTTGTGAATCGGAGAAGTGAATCACCTAGGAAGTAAGCTTCGAGCATGAGTCTCTGTTTTCACCTTGTTATACGATCAGATATCAATAGATTTTTACAGTGCTTGAAGCCTTCCTGATTTGTAATTTTGAGGACACTGACCAGAGCTCTAGTTTCACCGAGTGTTTCAATCTTTTTGGAGTTTCAAATGAGTTCTGTTAGAAGTTTATTGGTTTCCTTACATAGATCTCCGTTTCTTCGTGTAATCAGCGATCTGTAAGAGTTTTTCCTGGTAGGTTTCGGATAGCTTCCTGAATCTTTTGTCTCGTTCAGACCTTAAGCGGAGCTTTGACTGACTTGACTGAAGTTTCTTGTAAAGATTGAGATTCTGCATTTGGATCTTTAAACATCTGATTGTACTTTTCATTGAATTATCAAATCTTCGCCCATCAATGGCGTTGTCTAATAAAGAGCGGGGACAGAGCAAAGTGCTAGTTTTATCGTAACGGTTTTCTGAATTTAATGTCTCTGAAGGTTGCTACGATTTGACCAGTTACAAACTGCCAGTCATAGTTTCTGTTGGCGACAGGACCACCGGTAGTCAATACCAGGGTTTAAATCACGGTACCATGGGAGTCAGGAGCCCCCGGATCAAGGTCCGAGCCTGACTTGTTGAGGTAGGCCCACTTGTTTAAACCTAAACCACAGAATTAAACCTAAAGTCGTAGGAAAGGTCTTCCACTTGTAGTTAACCCGATGTGGAACTGCAAAAAGTACTGAGTGACATGACCCTAAGAACAGTAGGAACTTTTGCCTCCACCATGGGTTCCATTTGGGAATCAAAGACTGTGAGCGATGGCAAGGCGTATCCTTGTTCCCATGAATGTATGGACATTAAGTCTTGTATAGACAGGAGTTCACTTAAAACACAAGAGAAGTTCTGTACTTTTCATTTGGGTCTCCACCCAATTACATAGGCTACAGACTTTTCAACGGCGCAGTCTGATAATAAACGTAGGTAGAGCCAAGCTGGCCTTATACAAAAG
This sequence comes from Volucella bombylans, assembly GCA_949129095.1. Classification (NCBI taxonomy): domain Eukaryota; kingdom Metazoa; phylum Arthropoda; class Insecta; order Diptera; family Syrphidae; genus Volucella; species Volucella bombylans. Next base: position 379,770,228 of record OX422140.1, on the reverse strand, counting down.
AACATCAGAGTGGCGACTGATGTACATAGCATTTGTCACAAGGAATTTGTAAGGGTCTCAATGGTAGCAAGACAAGCGCTATACTCTATCATCTTAGTCAAGAGCCCCTAGTACCTCGGTTTCAGTCTGACATGTAGAGGTAGGCCCCCTCGTGAGAGCATCATAGTGGCTATGGTTTAAACTAAAGTCGCGGGGAGAATTTTCCGACTGCGATGAAAAACCAAAAAATGTAGCAGTTATAAAAGAACACCATGATCCTAAGATTGACGGAGGTTTTAGGTAAGCCTAACCCTTAACCAAAGGAGAAGTTTAGCCTACACGATAACTTTGAGGTGGTACTGGTCTGAATGAAGTTTTTCCAGGGATTATTCTTCATTGTAGATCAGAGTGGTGATTGACACACTTCAATTCCGATGACCATAGGCGCCCCGTGGAATAAGGCCATACGGCAAATGCCCACGTAAAACCCTAGAGACGTTCTGTATTTTTCATCTAATAAGCTTCTTAGCATACCGGTTAGGTAACGTTAAGATAATTTTTTTTAAAAACTTAACGCTCAAGGGTATACAACTACTCTTAAAAGGCGTGAGCATGTGTAACCTTTTTGGAAAGCACGTGTCAAGTTTTTTAGGACAGAAACAGAAAGAAAGGTGTTTGGGCTCCGTGGCATCCATTTGCTGCCTTCCTATCATAGCAAATGTTGACTGGAAGCCAATGGTATTAATATCTAAGTCAGATGGTGGTATCAAGTTCAATAGATGACTTCCTGAAACATTACAATTGCTGCATTATGCACTTAAGTGGCATTACAGACCAGGGCGAACCTAGACCTCGACAAACAACCTTCTAAAGCTAGCCAGATTTCTCGCCAAATGCCAGTTGAGGTCCCATTCCACTTGCGTGCGCCACTTTATATGCGGTCGCCTTCATCTGCACCCTTCTTCGGCGTTATTTTCATAGACCCTTTGGGCATACGTAGTATCTTTCTTTCGAAGTGGCCATGCCTGCTTATAGCAGGATCAGAGTAACAAATGTCTTGTGGAGCTAGTTAGGCTATGTATGTTATTCAAGTGCCTACTGTGCACAAAAAAAACAGCAATTGGCTAGATTAATTGTGCGTCTGATTTCTGTGCGGATGTCGTTGCTACTTGTAACTACTGAACCATGGAAGGCGAAGTCCTCGGCTAACTCATTACGAATCTCAATGGAGCAGCGAGTATTCTCCATAGTCAACCCACATAACCTTACAAGTTTAGTAGAGATGTCAAAGCTAGATATAGATTTGTATAGCTCATCCCTATGCACGCTGTCATAGGTGACTTTGAAGTCGACAAGTAAATGGTGAGTGGCGATCAAAAACTCGCAACTCTTTTTCAAGAACTGCCGTAGTGTGAATATTTGATCGATAGTGGACATTCTTGGTTTGAAACAGCACTTATGGTATATATATGGACCAACTCTTCGGAAAGTTCGGATATCTAGAATGCTAGAGGAGTCTCTGGCTCCGATCGCAACATAATCAGTCCAGTTGATAGTTTATTGATCCGGGTTTAATCAAGTTCTTTTATGGCGAACCTCTTACTGGCTACAACTTCTGGATTCGCTGTCGGATATTGTGTTATGCAGGTAGTGTTTCCCGATGACTCGCTCAAAGACAGCCTCCTTACCCAGCCTTGCATTAAGATCTTCTGAACCAGTTTTGATGAGCTGGGGCACTGAGCATATGTACGATCTAGGAGGCCATAGAATTCATCTTTGATGGTGTCATCTTTATTCTCTGTACGGCGTGAACGCAAATCAGACTTATATTTCTGAATGTGGCCTTGATTGTTTTGCTGATAGCTATGAGGCATTCGCCCAAATAAGCATTGTTTTCCTTCTTTGCAGAGGTGGTTGTGGTTTTTCATTCGCATTTTTCCGAGCCATCTCATCGCAATTCTTGTATTAGAGTGATATCTGCTAGTGCTTCCGCCAGTTGTTCCGCAACACGGTGGTCTATAAAGGGTAGACACATTCCACTTGCAAAGCCAAGAATTCGTTGTCCTTAACACATTTGCTGTGGTCGTCAACATCTAATCCATCCGTATCTAAGCCAGTTGGTTGTCTCTAAACTGTTTCCTTTTTCCCATGGTGGGGACCCCAGGTAAAAGGTTCAACTAAACGGTGAAGTGTCAGTAGCTTCGTTGAGGTTATGAGGGCCCCCGCTGGGCTTTTCAGGATTCTTTTGCCGCCATGTTCAGTCCAAGGTCCCGAAACACCCATGGTTTGTGATAAATCAAACGTCAAGTGCACAATTATTGATCAGCGTAGTTTAATTCATTTTTAATTCTTTTGTGTGGAAAACCAAACTAAATTGTTATGGATTTAAATAATCAGAGTAAGTAGATAATTTTAATAGGTTACGGAAGTCAAATGACCTGTTTTTTTAAAAAGATTTTTAATTATAAAGTTGTAACATTTTTTTGAACCATTTCTTTTTTTGCATAACTATGAGCCCTACGTTGCTCTGCGTCAATTTTTTTTTTAATATAAAACTTGACTTCTTAGTTATACCACCTCGATCAAAAACTTCCCAGAATTTATTGAGAAAATTAAAAATATAAGTTTATTCATCTAAATCTATATTGTCCCCTTCAAAGTAATCCCCATCGACTGCAACACACTTATGCCAGCGGTTGATCCTATCCTCGAAACATTTTTTATATTCGGTTTTCGGTATGTCCATCAGTGCTTCCTGCGATTTTCCCATTACTTCCTCTCGGTTGCTGAAACGCGTTCCCGTAATGGTTTTCTAACTCGATTGAACAGAAAGAAGTCACTGGGAGCCAAACCAGATGAATTCGGTGGCTATTGGATGGTATTTGTTGCATTTTTCGTCAAAAATTTACGAATAATGATGGCACTGTGCGACGGTGCGTTATCATGGTGCAAAATTCACGAGTTTTCTGCCCACAATTCTGGTCCTTTTCCGCGAATTGCTTCACGCAAACGTGTCATAACGCCCAAATAATACTTTTTGTTTACTGTCTGGCCTTTTGGCAAAAATTCATGATGCACTACACCGTTGTAATCCATGAAAACCGTGAGCGTTGCCTTCTTTTTTGACTGAAAACGACGTGGTTATTTTGGTCTCGGCTCATTTGGTGAACGCCATTCACTAGCCTGATGTCTGGATTGCGTGTCATACTCATAAACCCACGTCTCGTCTCCAGTAATGATCCTTTTGATGAATGTGGGATCGGATTCAGCCTCGCAAATCATCTCTTCTGCGACGTCAACACGGTCTCTTTTTTGCATGAAATTGAGGTCTTTTGGCACCAACTTTTCTGCTACACGACGGAAACCCAAATCATTAACCCAAATATCTTGGACGGATCCATAGGCAATGTTCAAGTCCTCCGCTATCTCTCCGATGGTTAATTTGCGGTGATTGACCAAACACTTCTTTTACTCCATCAATGGTTTCGTCGGTTTGAGATGTCGATGTTCTGCCACTGCGTTCATCATCTTCGATTGACTCACAACCACATTTGAACCGCTCGTGGCACTGGTAAACGACCGTTTTCTTTAGAGAATCGTTGCCGAAACACTTTTCCAACATTTCCAACGTTCGCTCACCATTAAATCCGTTTTTTACGCAAAATCTAATACAAGTTCGTTGTTGCAAATTTAAATCCATTTCTAAAATTGTAAAAAATCGTAAACACACACAGAGATAGATGTACTCTTGGCTACGTAGCTTACGCAAATGTCAAGCTATGACGCTAAGATTTAGAAGGAATGTCAACAGATTTACCAACTTAACAAAAAAAAAACAGAACTCAAATCGGAACAATGGGAGTGCCACACAGTGGTTATTCCGGGAACCTTTTGATCAAGGTGGTATACTGTGAAAAAACCAGAGTTTTTTCGGGCAACCGAATTGCAAAGCGAAGGGGAAGTTTTTTTAAAATTTGGAAAGCCGTTTCGAAAAATAATGTCGTCGATGAAATAGTCGAAAAAATAAATTCAATATTGAATATAGAGTGCACTGAATTTGAAAGATAAAGTGGAATAGTGCTGGTAGACGGCTAGATCGCTTTTTGAAAATCAACAGCTCGACGATGTCCCATCCACTTCACGTGTTGCTGGTAGGTCTTTATTGGCTTTTAGTGCGGCTTCTGTGAAGACAAAAAAGTGCAGCATCCAAGAAATAATATCTTACCATTCAGAATCCGAAATCTTGTTTGCGCTGAACAAACCAAATGACTAGCAGGACAAAGATTTATTGCTCGTATCATGAATAAAGTTTGCAGCGATAGAGCTACCCTTGTAACTAATAAAAGAAAGAAATATCCGGAACAACGCCAATTCACTGCTTTAGAAGCATTAGCAAAGTATGTTGACGGTAAAATGACAGTTCATTCATACAAGTTGATAAGAAAACAGACAGAAAGAATCGGTCATCATACTCGTATTTATCCATCCTACCATGACTTAGCAAAAGTCAAAGGAACGTGCCAGACCATTGAAAGCAGTATGAGGTTACGGAGGTAAGTGCTGTGATATATTTACAATCATTAATAGACTTAACAACTAATCGTTTATGCGAAGTACAGAAGGATCTTTTGGATAGAACTGATTGTACTTCATTGAAATTAATATGTAAGTGGGGCTGCGATGGCAGTTCGGGCCATAGTCAGTGCAAGCAGAAGTTTAATCGGACTGACGTCACTGACGGGTATTTGTTTATGGTATCATTTGTCCCTCTAACTTTAATTACCAACTACAGCACAGTTATTTGGAAAAATCCAAGGCCCTCTTCTACTCGCTACTGCAGACCAATCAAACTGTTATTTGCTAAAGAAACAGATGTGCTAATGTACAAATTCAGATTGATTCCCTTATTCCACTACACATTAATCTTACAGAAAGACAAGTTGTGGTAAAATATGAATTTCACTTGACTATGATTGATGGTAAGGTCTGCAACTCTTTGACAGAGACCAAATCTAGTCAACGCTGCTACATTTGTAACGCTACACCCAAAGATATGTATTTTCCTCATATATTTAGGCAACCAAACCCTAATTCTTACGCCGTTGGTATATCTACACTTAATGCCTGGATAAGAACTTTAGAGTGCTTACTTCATATAAGTTATAGATTAAGTTTTAAAACATGGCAAGCTAAAGGAGAAAATAAGGCAGTGCTAGAGAATACAAAACGAAACATACAAACACGTTTTAAAAATGAATTGGGTCTACTAGTAGACATCCCTAAACCCGGATTTGGGACGACAAATGACGGTAACACAGCTCGCAAATTTTTTAGGGAACCTGTTAAAAGTGCCTCTATAACTGGTATTGACCAAAAATTAATAGAACGCTTTGGTGTCATTTTACATATAAAATATTATCTCATAGCGTGGATATAATAAGACATTGCTGCCTTCCTATTGGCCAACTTTCGGAAGAAGCTCAGGAGGCCAGAAATAAGGATTGCCGGAGGTTCAGAGAAAGGCATAGGAGAAAAACCAGCTGCATTGCTACTAACAAAGTTTTATTGGCCATGCTACTTATTACTTCGGGTCCATTATGAAATAGTTTTAGAGAAGTACCGAAGAAACCAACAGCCAATATTTCCACGGAAGTTATGGCATTCTTAGTTGGCCCTATTCTCCAATCCTCTTCCGCCGGGCACACTTCAAGGCCGCGAGAATCGTTCTGCTGCACCGTTCCACCTGGCCATTTGCTCTCGGTGTCCTCACAGCGGTTTTGATATGTTGCACTCCATGGTCTTCACAGTACTGCTCGAATGCTTTTGCAGTGAACGCTGTCCCTCGATTCGTCACCTAACGTCCTGGTACGCCAAAATACCCGGATATGTCCGTCAATGCGTTGTGCACCCCCTTCGTATTCGCAGCCTTCACTGCTCGCAAGACGACGTACTTCGTAAAATTGTCGACAATCACCAGGACGTACCTAGTTTTTCCCTTTCCTAAAGTAAATGGACCCAGGTGGTCCAGATGTATGGTGTCAAATGGCAATGGCACCCTTTCCGCACTATACAGCTCCCCTTTCCTTTTCGAGTACGCACAGTCCACGCATACCTTTATATACTATGTATGTTTGTCGCACTCGGTTCAAAGTTTTCTTGTCCGCTAGGTGGGCCACATCGTCATGACACAGCTTCAGGATCCTCCATCGTATGGAATGTTGTACCACCCACTTCTCAACACCTTCCACCAGTCGAAAAAGTCGCATTCCGTTGAGTCTGAAGTCTTTCTGCAGCTGTCTCTTCATACTCGTTGATTCGGTGGGCTTTAGCTCCTTGATGATTGTACGCAGCTTGCCATTGCATGGTTGCCAGCCAGTCATCGTTGGTAATATTTAGGTTTAGGACAAATAGCGACGCCTCTTCCACGGGTTGCCAACTTAGCGCGTCTACATAAGCCGCCTTCCTCCCAGGTGGATGCACCGACTCTAATGAAAATTCTTGCAGTTTGACCCACCACCTGCCCACCCGTGGTATGATCTTCGGCTTGTTCTTCGTAGCTACAATCGCTTCACAGTCCGTGACTACCTTAAATTCTCTACCTAATAGATAGACTCGGAATCGATCGAGACTGTCCAGGATGGACAATGGTACTTCCTCTCGTCGTCTGAAAGTTTGCGGCTCTAAAACATCACTGGGCGAAGCATCGAGTCTTCTTTCCCTCGCTGAAACAACCCCACAGACGAAGCGTCAGTGTGTATCTCATGTTCACACTCAGGATCGAACAACACCAGCACCGGTGGGTTGCTAAGAATCTCCTTAAGTTTCCGTACAGCCTCTGCCTGCTGAATTGACCACACGAACTCCCTGTCCGTGTTCATCAGCTCCGTGAGGGAGTTTTTATTTTTATTAATTTTTTTTTTATATTTATATTTTTTTTCTTAAAACTAACTTAATCCTACCTAAACCTATGTAAGCCGGCCAAGGCTAATAAAATAGTCAGACGACCGACTTAGCTTCCTTAAGAGCTACCTAGTACTGGAGGAATTGGACGACGAAGCTTCCCCTCCTTCTACTATCCACCAAAATTGTTGATGCTGCCGAACAAAATTCCTCATATCGCGACTCCCTACCACCCTACTGAACCGGAGACGCTCCGCACTGCGGTGTGCGACATCTCTGTCGTAGTTGAGTCGCCTGTCCGAAGCTGTTCGAGCGACGTGGAAGATTAGCGGAACCGCCAATCTGTCCTGGACCAGACCTTTACCATCTAGATAGAGGAATGCTTCTGGAGGAATAAAGCCGTCAAAGCGAACTCTCTCGTGATACATATAATTGGGGTAGAAAGCCCCGGAGATCAGGTTGTTCGATGAGGTCATTGCTCTTGCAATGTGCCTTCGAGTCAACTTAATGACGAAATTGTCCACTCTTATTAGGTTCGCCCTATTGTACAGGACCTCATTGGGATAGAATTTTATGTACTGAGACTCTGGTGTTCTGTATAAGCGAAGACAAGTCCTAAAACAAGCCCTCTCAAACACCCGAATCTTTTCTAATAAACTTGCTCTCACGTTGAACCACACGGGACATCCAAATACAAGCATGGGCCTGATAAGGGCCATGTAGCAGATAACCTTCACCCTCGCATCGAGTTGGCTGTTATAAAACAGTTTCTTTGTAAGGGCAAAAGCACCTTTGGCTCTGGCCAGAGCAACCTCTATATGTTTGTTAAAATACAGAAATTGATCTAGCCAGATCCCAAGGTATCTGACTTCATTTCGACAGGCAAGTGGCTGTCCGCGTTGTCCGACGATAGAAAACGTTCGCCAATTCTTTCTGGTATCCCTAGAGGCCCCAGACAAAGGCGTCCTAAAGAGAATGGTTTCCGACTTCTGAAAGTTGATTTTCAACTTCCAGTCATCGCAATATCGCTTAATTTTGTCGAAGTCACGCTGCAAAAGTATATTAATGACCTCAATCTTAGGACCTGATCTGTACGCGATTATGTCGTCTGCGTACGCTATGGCATGGTGAAGTGAACCTATCAAATCACTCGTGTAAATGTTGAATAGGATCGGCGACTTTACCGCACCTTGTTGCAGACCGTTTTTAATGTTAAATGTTCCAGCAGAAGTCACATCGCCATTCTTCACGATGAACTGTCTACTGGAGAGCATATCGAAAAGAATATACAGCAGTGGTTTACTAATGCCCAACCTGTCCAGCTTGAAAAAGAGTCCTTCTAACCATATGGTATCGAAGGCTTTCTCCAAGTCAATCAGGCAGGCACCAGTGCATTGGTTTTTGCCTTTGTTCCATTGGATATCAGAAACCAGTTTCGATGCAGCATGAATGATATCATGCCCCGCCTTGAAACCGAATTGATTATCCGGAACTATATGTTTGTCCTCAACCTACTTAGTCAGGACTCTATTGATCACCTTCTCGAAAACCTTACTGATGTTTGGAAGAAGACTGATCGAGCGGAGATTCGCCGGATTGGAAGTGTCTTTATCCCTTTTGGGGATGGGATGTACCACCGCAGTTTTCCAATGCGCTGGATAATGTGCATTATTCATTGCATTATTAAACAGGGTGGTATAAATGTTCACCGCTTCTAGAGGGAGATGTCGAAGCACAATGTTCGGTATTTCATCGGTTCCCACTGATTTCTTACTTCTAAGTGATTCGAAGATTGGTTGGAGCTCTTCCTTCGAAATGAACGGGGGTAGTACCCTATCGTTGGTGATGACATTATTTGCCATATTCTCGTCACTGAACTGGGTGAAACCCGAGCTATCGAATCGCCAATTCACAATTTTATTTCGAAGGTAGAAATTGTGCACAAGGACTCGATTCTCCAGATCGTGGTTCGGGCCAATGATAACATTCGCCTTGTACACTTCCTGGAAAGTCGCTCCTATAGCCTCCACCTGCTCCTGCGGATCCTCGATCACAAAGAAGTTGTCATCATCAACAGCCTCATTTGGATCTATGCGTGCTGCTACCAGTATTTGTTCGTTGTTCGTCGTTCGGGCGATTTTAAGACATGGTAGGTCGTTCTGAATATTCCTCAGAAATATTTTATTTATTTGCGGGAACATATTCGGGTTGCTGGTGTTTACAGCCCGAATTTTATTCTACCAATACAAACTTACAGATGTTCTGTAATTTTCCCTTATTAATGTTTGGAGGTTTTTAATCGACGACTTCAGTGTCCTAGTCTCCGGGTCTTGTCGGTCAGGGAACTGTCTGTACAAGGTTTTTAGTCTTGACAGCAGTCTACTTTTATGTCGGTGCAGTGCGTCAATAGTAGGATTGCGGAATAAGTCTTCGTCGTCAGTGTGTTGGTACCGAGGTATCGTTTTGTCCATTGTTCGTTTGATTGTCTCGTTCATTAGTCGTAGATACCTGTCAATCTCCTCGTTTGACAGATTTCTGTTGGACGGTGGGTAGAGCGAATTCGAGGAGAGTGCTCTAGTCAGTGTTCTGGTGAAGTGTGTCCAACGCACCCTACTATAATTGTAGGAATGCCTTTGAACAAACTCATTCTATTTCGCAATTTTGTTGGGAACAGTGCTGATACCGCAATGGTCACTGTCATACACGAAAGTGCGTAGACAGTTTGTAGTTTGTTGGTTAGTGCATGGCAGTTGTATTCGTAAGTCGAACAGACTACGGACTATCCGTCGCCTTATGTTAAGCCCGAGTCGATACATTATACTGTGCTGACTCCACCAATTCCAGCCTCAGAAATCGAAAAAGAATCTTGAACTATGAGATAAATAAGGTGGATTGAGTAGCCTTAGGTGCATAGACAGACACCATGTACAGCCGCTTTCCACTACGGAGGGGGATACTCTTTTGAAACATATTCTTTTTCCTACGAAAATCGCAACGCCTCCTCCCTGAATGGAGTTGGGTTGGTTTCTCCGCACTATTTTGTATATTCTGTGCCTCATTTTGTGTCTCTTGGTAAGCTTAGTTTCGCTAGCCAAGATCACATCAGGGGCTTGGTCTTTAAGCAACTTACAGAGTGTGACTCTTCATTCGAAGCTACTCAGTGAATTAACATTCACTGCAAGGACCTTCAGGGTTTGCTCCGCCATGTACGTACCCATTACGACTGGAAGTGCGTTAGCCTGTTCCTCTATTTGACGCTGAAGCTGAGCCATCTGCCCCTGGATAGAGAGCAAGATAGCCAGCATGTCAGGTACTGGCTCCGGTGCTCTAGGCGCTGGGACCTGAGAAGAAACCTTTGCTTGTTGTGCCGTATTTCCCCTACCTGCCGCCATTTGGGCGTAGGTAACATGGGAAGTAACGCCTGGTGTTTGTATATGCACGGGTGGACGTTTAACTTCCACCTTCTGCTGCCGAGCCAGATTTACTCTTTTGATGTATTTGAATTTGGGACAGCCCCGATAGTTTGCGGGGTGTCCCGTGTTTCTATATAACGCGCAAGAGAGTTGGCTTTTTTCAGACGCTCCGTTCTTAGCCAGAGCGCATTCCCCGGACTTGTGGTTCTTTCCGCACTTCACGCATCGCGGCTGCATTTCGCAGTTTGACGCAGCGTGCCCGAAGCTTTGGCAGCGAACACATTGTAAAATGTTATTGCTCCTCTTTAACTTTTCCCAGTGTACAACCTCGTAGTGTAGGACTTTGATTCTCCTTAGACCATCCAGGTTGCTGTCGGGACTTAGCTGAACCAGGAAAAACGGTAGTTGCCGCTTCTCCCTTTTGGCTCTAGCCGTGACAAATGGCTTGACACCCATGAATTTGAGCTCTTTGCACTCCTTCTCTTTCAGCAGTGCAAGGAGCTCCTCCGGATCAGTCGACGGTTCTAACCCCCTCAGCAGCATTGTTTGCAGCTTCTCCCCTTTTGGGGTGTAGGAGAAGAATCCTTCAATAGATTTTTAATTTTGTGGTAGCTCTCCACTGTGTTACAGTGGATCGCGTTAGATAGGAACTTTTTATAAAAAAAGTTACAGCCTATGGCCGACTTACAGAGTTCGTTGGTGTCTTTTAATTCCAATTTGAAAGTATTAATTGGAGGTACTTTCTGTCTGTTGACTTTCTGCTGTTGTTGTTGTTTCTGGTGCTGTTCTGATTTTGCTGCTGCTGCTGTTTCTGGGACTTGTGCTGTTGATGCTGTTGTTGTCCCTGCGGTTGTGATTTTTGTTGTGTCTGTTCTTGTTTTTTCGTTGGCACTTGTGCTGGTTTTTGTCTCTGTAGCAGATTCTCTTTAGACTCGCTAATAGTGGGCTGTTGCAGAGAGCTCAGGAGTTGTTATTGTTCCTCCATCTGTCTTCTCGCCACTTGTTTGGATTTAATGCCAAGAACTTTTTGTTCAAGCTCTTTAATTCTTCCTCTTCATCATCAGACTCTGTGGCCACCAGAGATTGAAAAGCATTCTCACCTCCACCATTAAACATGTATGGATATTCCTCTTTGTCTGACTCAGCTGCTGCCTTTATTGTCGTTGTTGGCGCCACTTCCCTTCCTCTACCAGTCAACTTTTCAGTAGCTGACAGGGTGGGGCGCTTTAAAGAATCTGGATTTGTAGGTGGAATAAGCCTCCTCCTTCTCTTTTTTGCCACATTTTCTGGTGACAATTTGCCATCTGCAGGTCCCGCTATTGGAATAGCATGCCGCTTATTGTCTCTCATTGTCGGATTCACTTTAGTATGCAATTTGTCCGTTTGATTAAATTTAAAAAAATAAAAAGTCGACAACACTTTACGGGAATAGAACGCACGACCCCTGCTTTGTCAGCCGGACACCACTATAAATGCACCACCGAATCACTTAGCGCGATTGTTTATAATTTTTTATTTTTTTTTTTTGATTTTTCTGTTTATTCACTCACTTTATGAACGACCACTTAATATCTACTACGTGGAACACTGTGCGTCTTGATAAGAACTCTCCCCGCTTTCTCGTCTGCAGCTGACCTTTAGTCAGAGGTTCTAGGCTCCCGCGATTCACTATGTGGAATTGATAGGCAGAGGCTTAAGTGTCGACGCTGTTGTCTTCAAAAAGCAGGTTTAATTGCCTAAAAGTGATTAAAGCATTAGTATCGCAACATGTATATGGATATTTTGTCACAATATCCAATGAGTGTCGCTAATGCCTTTGGTGGGAATCATGGGGAATGAAAGCCGATTCCATGATGAATTTATGACATTCAAATTTTAGCTGCAGAATTGCTCAAGTTTGAGTGCTAAAACTGCATAAAGCTCGAATCTTTTGTCTTACAATCCTATAAAACTCTTAAATTATAAAAAAAGCCACAGATACGTCTTTTATACTCAGTTTCGTGTTCATCCAGGAAAGCTTCACACACAGGGATGCAGTAGCAGGAATGTAGCACTAATAATGCGTTTTGAATTGAATGAATTAATTTGCATCCGCTTTCTACTTGTCCGTATTTTGAGGTCTCCCCTCCAGGATGTTGATTTCAATAAGACTCGCAGAGGAAATATTTGGAATTCAATAATAATTTGTTTAGTTTGCCACGGTAGCCCATTGGCTATTTTAATTTAAATTGAGCTATGCTTTATGTAAATGTCTTGTCACAATAGCTCAAGGATATTTGTGCACAGCTGCTGATATATTGTATTTCGGCATTCACGTTCGAGCAGATTCACACACAGTCCTGGCAAATTGAATCGATGACTGTTCAAAAGTCTTTCGCTGATCTCAACTGTCACAGAATGGGATTAACTTAGACCCTCCCAATCAATGACAAATGAAATCACAAAGCCCTAAAATGAGTCTTTCTCTCTAGGTAGAAAAAAAAATTACCTCCAGACTCTTAGATACATCCTAGCAAGCAAAGTTTAACTGCTGCGTTTGGAGGAACATAAAAATAAAATAAATGAAAAAAACTCGTTACATTTTAATTGCATCCTATCCGAAGTGTTTTCCACTGCTCTTGCTCATCTAAAATAACGACTTCTCACCGTTAAGTCTTTTATTTGAAACATAGCACGTCAACTATAACAATTCAGGTGCACCATTTATTTCCCCGAATAGCACAGAGAGCGAGAGAAGAACATAAAAAGCGAACAATTACACAGTAACTACCTCGGAGAAATTCATGATCCCCATTTAATCTTGTTTCGCACAACTACATAGATGAAAGCAACAAAACTATCCCCCTTGAGACTTGAATCCTTCTCATCCATCCAGTATCTGCCATCAGAGTTCTATGTATCTCTTAAACATCAGATAGAACATCCTTCTTCTCCCTTCCGTATTCGTATGTTTCAACATACATTTGCGGCCATAAATTTTTCCTTTAACTAAAGTATTTAAATTTAAAAATAAAAAAAATAAAAAAAAACATAAACGTACAGCGGAAAGGGGGGCTTAATCACACTTTAGCAACCTGTCAAAGGAAACCACTGCAATGCGCTGCAATACATATGCCGCCTCGTATCTTTCGAATACTCTCCATGTGGCATGCTCATCTTTAAATGAAGAAAAAGCCAACTCAAACATATGTCCACAAGAATCGAGGCGTGAAGGGACGACATACATAAGTTCCGACGATGAGCGCAAATTTTTGCATTTGCTGTTTTATGAGTGTATCCTTGCTTTTTATTTGACTTTGTTCTAAGAATGTGAGTCCTGTTCAACACAAACCCAAACGAGTACATATGGCTAAGATTATTGTTGGCTGGATTTGGTGGTCCCGCTCCTGTTCTTAACCGACGATGAAATAAAATTCAAGTGAGCAAGTTCCCAGCTATCATTTCGTATTAGTTGAAAACTCTCTTCCACACACACACACACACAAGGACTTCTTGATTTAATCCACCACAATGCCCTCAGATCCATCTTGTATCTTCTGCAGAAGTTTGTATGCGAATAATGAAATGCGCTGCCATTTATCTATGACAAGAAAATAAGTTTTATCTTTTCCTTCTAAATGTGTGCTGTATGCACATTGCCTGCAGGACTCGAGCTGTTGTATGGAGAGGTTTGTTTTTTTTTTTTTTTGTAAATTTCATATTATACCAAAATTGAAGTTGGATAAAATTCTAATTAATAGAATCCCTCTCTATTTGCACAATTTCCAGGCAGGAGACGGAAAACGGAAGTACACACATATAATAGAAAATATTCTGACGAAAGGCGCACACATTCTTCTCTAATGGCAACTACGAGTACTCGCGTACAAGTATCCTTGTATGGATGCTGCTCAGCTCAGTTGCACTTTTATTTATGGAAACAACAAAAACAAAAAAAGTCAAGTCAAGTCAAGAGATACGAGTGCAGATACAAATAGAGAGGAGAACCCTTGCGGGATCTTTTTAATAAAAATAAAAACTATTCCCCCGCTGGCTGTTTCCGGGACTGATTAATTATCACATAAATTATATTAACACATACATCAGAACTTTTCCGGAGGGTATCCCATATGGTGGGGGATTGAAATTTATACGCATTTACTCGCAAGTATGAACCTACTCGTACGTAGTGCGGATACCGAGCTCAATGAGCTTTCAAGGAAAAGTGAACTAACAACACACATGCCCAACTGAAGGTGGGATGTACGGATGGGAAATGAGCATGAGGCTAATTAAACTTAAATGTTAAAAAGTTCTCCTCAGTTCCTATTGTGGTTTGTTTGTTTGCCTACGATATGTGTTGGGGTGTAGCTATTTCTAAGCAAAACGCTTTGCCATTTCACTTTAAGCTATCAATTCAAATGCAATTCCCAGTTCACAACATGGAATGCAGGGAAATAATTAAGCGGCATTTGGCCCTCTGGGTAGGATGGATTGTTCCGTCGGGATTGCCTCCTTAATTAAGTTTAGAATACACATCGGATATAGACCTCCTTATATGGGCTTACAATGTGTCTTAAGAAATAATTTAGTAGTAATGGGGATCCAAATCCGAATTCCCTTCCAGGGAGAGTTTTAATGACCTCTACGGAACGACATAAGACAACTGCTTGCGACTACTTAACTTGACCGCATTTTGTACTCTACGGTAATACTCAGAAGTAGCACTAGTAGCAAGTTCTGGATGTATCCAGCCAATCTCAGCTCTGACCAGATTAACAACATACTCGTACTGATGAAACGAGTCCTCATCAAACATTCACAGCACTGGCACTTATTCAAACGGACAGAGTCGGCTTTTTTTCCTGTCAAAAAACAACACTCGGGCAAATAACTAGTCCATTGCCCTCCTTATAGGTTTTGCTGGAATTTCTCAAATTTCATAGAAAGACGACACGTACTCAGCCGGTGGATTAAAAGTTCTTGTATCGAATAAGTGTGGCGTCATCAAAGTTTGTTGCAAGATTCACAATTTATCTGTGTAAAGGGTTTTCCAATAAGGACTTGACAACTTTTGTTTTAAATAAAACAACGCAAACCATTTGAGGTATTTCAAAAACTTTATTATCGGCTTGAAGTACAATCAAAACATTTATGAATGGAACTCGACTTCGTTCATATGGCCACCGCGGACACTTTTGCAGCGGTCGATTCGTTGGACCCAATTTTCAACGACTCGGCCACACATTTATACCAAAACGACCGCTATTTCGCGCTCAATGTTGGCTCTGAGCTCTTCCAACGTCGTCGGCGTGTTGGCAAAAACCAATGACTTAACGTAGCCCCACAGAAAATAGACAAGCGGCGTTAAATCGCACGAACGAGGCGGCCAATCGACTGGCCCATTTCTTGAGATAACACGCTCACCACACTTACTCTTCAATAAATCGATTGTAGCGTGTGCTGTGTGGCTTCTGGCATCATCCTGTTGAAACCACATGTCGTCCAAGTCCATACCTTACAATTCCGGCCAAAAATAATCTGTGATCATGGCACGATAACGCTGACCATTCGTGACGATCGTTATCGCCGACGAAAAAATATGGCCCAATAACGCCGCCGGCATGCAAGCTGCACCAAACAGTTATTTTTTGTGGATGAAGTGGTGATTCATGAAGCACATGTGGATTTTCACCCGACCAATAACGCATATTTTTCTTATTGACGAACCCATTGAGCCAAAAATGAGCTTCGTCACTGAAGATGATTTTGCGATGAAATTCATCGTTTTGGCGCATCTTCTCCAGAACCCAATCGTAGAACATACGTCGCTTCAAATGGTCCATCGGCTTCAATTCTCGAGTCAGCTTGATCTTGTATGGGTGTAAACCAAGATCCATACGCAAAATACGCCATAATGTGGTCTGAGCGATGCCCAATTCTTGAGAACGCCGTGGAATTGACTGATTTGGATTTTCGACACTTCGACCAACCCGTTGTCTCACTGACACGACAACATCACACAACGAATATGTACACTCGAATTTTTGCACTAAACTTGTTATTGCCTGTCTACTAGGGCGAGAATTACGACCGAAAATTGGAGTTAACGCTCTTAAAGTTGCAGTCACCGACTCTGAATTTCGGTAGAAAATATTTATAATTTGCAGACGTTGCTCGTTCGTGTACTTTACGAGTACCATGATGAAAATGTTGAGTTTACTGAATAAATTAACTGCGTTCACAAATTAAATTCAAAGTTGTCAAGTCCCTATTGGAAAACCCTTTATAACTCCTCATAATTGGTTTTTTGAAGAATTTTCAAACTTTCTGGCTAATGAGCGATCTGGAAATCTTGTTACCTTAGGTGACTTTAATCTTTTGATATTTTAGACTCTAATTCTGTTTCTGATTCTTACCAAGGACTCATGCCTGCACATGGATTTTTATCCTTTACAGGTGAACCTATGAGAAAAATTTCAGTCAGATGCCACGACCATGTTTGAGAATATTGCCGTCTATTTCCTTGCTGGCATTAACATTCATGTAATTCATCAGCCGGGGAAGCGAGCAAAGTACGTAAATGCGCTAAGCCGCCAACCAGTCGAGGAGCATCAGGCACTCGAAGAAGCATCTACTCTGGTCCTCAATAGAAATATCTCGGACGAGGACTGGATAGCCAGCATGCAATGGCAGGATCCATATCTGCGCCACATTATAAACGTGATCCAGAAGAAACAAGCGAGCAAGCAACTACAAAGGGAGTACTCAGTCAGGGGAAACCAGCTGTTCCGGCGAATAGGCGGAGACGTGAAATGGGTAGTACCAAAAGCAACCAGATGGCAAATCCTAAAACTATGCCATGATGACTGTGGGCACTTTGCAGAAGAAAAGACGCTACAGCGAATACAAAATACCTACTGGTCCCAAAGATGAAGCGGTTTGTGAAGGGATACATCAGATCATGTGTAGAATGCGAAAGGGGGGAATGGCTGAAGGAGACCTACATACTGCAGAAAGGGTTCCATTCCATTCCATACGGTACACATAGACCACCTGGGGCCCCTCGTGACTGGAAAGGGGTGTACACAATACTCACACGATAATTTCAATAAATATGTAGTACTAAAATCAGTGAAAGCAGCAACTACTAAGTGTGTCTTAAATGTGTTAACTGAGATATCTGGGTATTTCGGAGCCCCGGAAAGACTGATAAGGGATCGAGGCACAGCATTTCCGGCTAAAGAATTTAAGAAATTTTGTGAGACAATGGGCATACAACACATCAGAACGGCAACGAGGACGCCAAGAGCCAATGGGCAAGTCGAGGGGATCAATATGACGATCTTAGCAGCAGTAAAATGCGCCCACTCCAGCGGTCAAGACTGGGCAAGCCAACTAAGGTGTCTTCAATGGAGTTTAAACTCCGCAAAAAGCAAAATGACCGTGGTGTAGTGGTAGTAGCAAACGCTTCTCACTCGGAGGGTCCAGGTTCGAATCCTGCCCATGGCAAAATCAGTTTTTCATTGTATAATTGGAACTCAGACAAAAAAATTCTGCGTGTGAAGGCATAACACTGACACGTAGATTTGGCTGTTATAAGAGTTTCAAGCAATGAAAAAAATACTGGGAATTATATCTCGAATCACTCTGAGTGAAGAAAAACTCTCCGTCCTATTCGGACCCCACCCCTGGAGAGCAAACATAGAAACCAAACACACCTGAGTTTCAAACCACTACAAAAACAATTTTCCTTTCTCCTCCTTCTATCTTTCCGCCCGCGCCCTGGCAACAGTAAAAGGGTATCAACCCCTTAGGCGCGCGTAAATTATAAAAAAAAAAAAAAAAAAAAATGACAAGGGCTTCACCGCATGAGCTTCTGCTTGCGTACCCCCCAAGGAGTATAACAAAGGATCCCTTACTCAGAGAACTAGAAGGCCGTAAAGTCGTTGGACCGGATGAAATAACGGAAAGGAGAAGTGAAGCGTTGAAGAACATCGTGCAGGATCAGGCGTATCGGAAGGAAAAATACGACGAAAGGCATAGAAGACCAAAAAAGTGCAAGGTAAATGACCTAATATTATTTGAAAAA
This sequence comes from Volucella bombylans, assembly GCA_949129095.1. Lineage (NCBI taxonomy): Eukaryota > Metazoa > Arthropoda > Insecta > Diptera > Syrphidae > Volucella > Volucella bombylans. The sequence continues at coordinate 379,751,865 of OX422140.1, read as the reverse complement.
GAATCGGTCAGCACAGGTGAATCACGGAAGTTGGAGCCGCACTTCAAGGCCATATATTATAACGAAGGAACTGCCGAATGACAGGTATATTGTTGAAGATATCCCGGGAATGCAGCGCACCCAAAGGAGGTTTACCGCGATCGTGAGCTCGGACAAAATGAAGAGGTGGTGTGAGCCGCTGACCGATGTGCTTGACTGCAAAAGCGAAGAGAACGATGGTATATCCACAGACGGAGAAGGCCGCGAGGACGCGCTCAACGTCAGGATGGGCGAGCTGTAAGCCTCATCACACCATTTCACCACAAAAGAAAAAAAGTTCGCACCATACATCATCACCACACCTTCATCGGACGACCACAACGACCCATCATGCTATTGGTCGTTTTAGTGGGCTAATCAACGAACCATGGCAATAAGCGGTACTCACCATAGGACAACAAGTACAATAAAAGGAGGCTGCACTTGGGCAGCGGGAGAGTAATTAACCAGAGATTGTGGCGAATAGACGTGCATTACGAATATAATAAATAACTCACCAAATTATAATACTCGGTTTTTTTTATTTTTATTCTTTCAATTGTATGACGGGAATCTTTTTTGAAAACATAAAATGTGTAGGGTGACCAGATAGCAACGACAGTTTTTTCAATTGTTATGTTTCAGCAGCTGTCAAAGTTACCAATGACATCCAGTTCTCAAAATATCCAGTACAGTTTGCCATTTCATCATGCATCGTTCTACGCTTGCTGAACGTGTGGAAATTATTATCGAAATTCCGGCTCAGTTCTAAATACGCAACGTGAATTTCGTCGTGAGGTCGGCCGTCATCATGGCTTCAGAGTGCAGGCAATCCGTCGCACCGTGGAAAAATTTGAGTGTGAGTACACTCTTTTGGATCATATGCAACCAACCAGACAGAGATTGGTGCGAAATGAAGAAAACATAGCCGTCATAGCGGCCAATATCGAAGAAGACCCAGAAATGTCGATTCGGCACCGATCAGCTAAATTGGGAATCGTCAGAAAGTCAACTCGGCTTATTTTGCCGTTCGATTTGGACCTACATTTTTCTTATATAATTGGTGGGCGCACAAGGGATTTCGTGTACTCTTAAGAAGTTTTCCACATAGCAAGTTAGGGAGGGAAAAAAATGAGATACCGATGTTGGTTGGTTTTAAATGTTTGCAAGTTATAGCGACTATGACTGTATGGCTTAGGAACGAACCACGATGTTTCAGAGTACCTCATAAGGAGGGTTTGGGGGTATACTGGTAAGCATTCATAGCGAGATGGGTGCTACGGTTGAAAGTTTGAAGGGGCAGAATGCTATTGGCGATTTCTATGTAGCACTGATGGTGGAAATAGCAATAAAACAAAGTGAGACACGAGGCGTTTCGTCGGTGTTCGAGGGTATCGAATTACTGTGTAATATTGTCATCACCTATGAGTTTTATCGCACGATTTCGAATCCTATTTAGGAAGTGCAAAGAGGTCTTAGGAGCACCTGACTAGATGTGAGCATTATACTCAAATTTCTGGAGGATAAATGCCATATACTTATATTGACGCCAGATCAGGGTGAGGTAAAATATTTCTTACATAGCTTGAGGAAACCTAGATATTTTGCAGCATTTTTGGCGACACCGAATATGTGGTCATTTCAACTTAATTTGTCATTGACACACATACCGAGAATAGAAAGTTTTTCGGTTTCGACGATGCAAGCGCCATTCATGCACAATTGCTGGGTCTTTAAGTTTCGCTTTAACGACAGCAGACAGAATTGTGTTTTGGAAGCATAAAATTCTACTCTGTTAGTGGTTCCCCAATTAGTTATGCTGTTAATATCAGAACTTAATGAGCTTAACATACGCTGGCGTTCCCGTTCTACAGCCGGAACGTGAGTCAGGGAACGAATATAAAAAGCAGAGAGTACTTTCGTCAGCAAAGGAATTGGATTAGAAGTAGCAGACAAGAGATCGTTGATGAAAATTAAAAAGAGTGTCGGAGACAGAACGGAGCCCTGGGGTACACCAGCATTTATTTTGTGAATATCAGACTTGAAACCATCCAAGACAACTTGAATTGAATGCCACGGGAAGAGTCCTAAAGTGTAAGATTGATGTAGAAGCTTACGCAGTGATTTTTCCAGCGTGGAAGAACACCTGTTCGGAACATATACCATCTGGACCAGCGGATTTATGTACGTAGAGATATTTAAGTACTCTTGCTACTATACGGGTGCGAAAGTGTTTTCGTTTCATTGAAGATCAGACACACTCAAATGTAGGTGGAGACAAAGCACAATCTGGAAGTGCTGATTGGCGTTATCCAAAGAGCTGACAGCTGGAATGTCATTGTAAATGGGCATTGGGATGGAAGATGAGGCAGACTTTCTAATGTTTTTGACGAACGACAAACAATTTGTACTACCTTTGGGACATTGTAATATTTTTTGCCTCAGTTTTTGGTCGTATTGAAATATCACGCGCTTGAGAAAGATGCTTCAGTCATTCCTAACTCGTTTGATTTTTTTTTCAGGTTGGTCTTCTAGGGCCGAAAAACATTTCTCTAACCCCGACAGCCTGTTTACGTCTTTTCTTTTGGTTTGATACTCTTAATCCGATGAGGGATACAGGATCTCATTACAAAGAGAATAGTGTCTGTGATCATATCAGCAGCGGCCTCCATGTCCTAAAGAAGCCGAGGGTATGACTATCAACCTCTGGCGTTCATGTGAGCTCATTTACAAGCTGGGGTAAGTCATTTTAGGCAGCGAAGTTCTCAACACACCATCCTTCGGGTCCAAAATATCGAAGCCACCCAGAATTGTGAATATTGAAATCGCTCGTAATAACGATGTATGAGGATACAGGGGTAAAATTCTTAGAATGGAGCCAGACAGCGCACCAAACTCGTTAAAGGTCGAATTGCAATCTAGTTTGGGGCATCTGTAAATGAAGCAGTAGTGGATAATTTGCTTGCGGAGATGGAATTTTAAGCACATGAAGTTGAATTCCGGATTGGAATTGGGATTACATTGTGGTGGAGTTTTCTACCCACGTAAAAGGCGAGACCGTGATGAGAAGAGAATAATGGCACTAGTTCGTAGCCAGGTGCATTAAGATAAGAATGATCTGAGAGGTGTAGGCGGGGACTTACTGTGTTTCATTAAGTGCCAAGCTGGTCTATATTTACAGACTTGGACGTACGCAGGAAAGTGATTACTTTTAGCCCGAGTACATTTGCTATATCCATTTTAAATTCCCGAGTCATTACAAATTAACAAACATAAAAGACGCAAACACCGGCGATGCTAAGCAAGCAACATGCAAATTCTGACGTTGGTTTCCGTAATCAAATTGTTGTAGGGGCTATGCCCTTTCACGATCACTTTGGACGAGCTCGAGGCCAACATTCGACAAGCTTTGCCGGAATAACGCCGCATATATTTGACCAAGTCATCAAAAATTTGAGCGTCCCTTTGCTATTGCATCAAAATAAAGGGTTAATCAAGCTTCTGTCTCATACCGTTGTAGTTTAGTTGTTTAATTTTGTTTTCCTCTCTGGTCACCTTATGGTAGGTGGTTGGCTGCAGCTCGGTTCATTTTCATCTCTGTTTGTTGGCTTTGATTTTTCCAGTTAGTTTAAAGCTTCAATTGTGTGATATTTACGGCAGTGTCCCAGCTCTTTCGGTAGTAAGATGGTTATATTTGCTGCTGTAAATCCAAGAGAATGAGGTGCCAAAAAAATCGGTGCTGCAACTTTGCTTAAACTTTGACAAGCACAAGGTCCTTTCCACCAAATTAGAGGTTCTATCGACGAAGCACCTGACCAAATGAATTCCTTTCCCCAAATGTCTTATTTCGAACGATAAAGTGCGAGATCGGACATCACCTCAGCACCCCTCTAGATACGAGTATATTATAGATAAATTCCATTGTCCTGCCATTTTTGCTCAGAATCTCGCTACAGCGAGATATATTGATGACTCTGCAAATTGCATTTTTTCTTTAAATCTGGCGATAAGTTGTTGCTTGTCCAACTCATCTAAATGCCATCGTACCTCCTTGAAGACAACATGCATTTAGTTATCCACCGAACTATTGGTTTAATGATCTGATAATATCTCTCCAAAAACAGTGTACATAATCCAGCAATGCAAATTTAATTTCTTTGGAGAGGGACCAAGACTTATTGACGGTCAATGTTTGTAAGCTGACTTTGTTAGTAACTAGGCTTTCAAGGCTGAATATATATCTTTCCAATCTAGTTTTACTCAGGACGTTCAATGACGCAATTATGCCTTTTTCCTTGTTAATTTTAGGATCTGAGGATCTGGCTGCACCTTATTGTTTGAATAACATCAGTTGTCTTCCAATAAAGTCTTTTACAGGTGTCTTTTACAATCTGTGTACTATGCAGCTAGTGGAACAATATGGCTGTAATTCCCTCTAAGCAAACGAAAATTTATCTGCATATTAGCAGCATTATCTCCAATGTCTGATGTTACCTATAAGCAGTCATGGGATAGGTTATGTAAGCGGTATGACAGGCCGCGCTTCATAATTAATAGCCTTCTTGAGACATTTATGCAGTTGCCATCAATTCAAGGTTCGAATGTTAAATTGTTGCGCAAGATTTCGGATGGTGCTGACGAGGTTTTAACAGGTCTTGCTTCATTAGAATCTCTAGGGCAAGAATATAAAGTGGACCCAGAAACGCGACAAGCTTGGTCAGCTGAAAGCGTCGACTCCGAGAAAACCTTCGATTGGTGAATATCCACTTTTTTTTAGAACGCCGAGAAAGCACAAGGTCAAAGCCTACTACTTCTAAAAGTATGCACGTGTTGTCAACGAACAGCTGCCCTAAATGTAATGCTCATCACATGCTGTCACAATGTTCGGAATTTCTTGCCATGAACGTGGAATCTAAGAGGGATTTCGTAAAATCTAAGAAGCTTTGCTTCAACAGTCTACGCAGTTGACATAATTGGGTTCGTTGTCAGTCGAAATTTCGGTGCAAGAACTGTAGTTAGCATCACCATACACTGGTGTACCTAAGTTCGGCAAATTCATCTGCCATTAATTCTGCAGATTCCAGTTCAAAGCCAAATTCGCAAATCATGTTTACAGATCCTGCTGCAACATCGTCCGTCGAATTCTTCTCAAGTCGTAATAAACTATTCAATCAATCCACTCACTTCTTGCCACAAACTGTGTTGCCTGCTGTAGTTGAAAAAGTGTTCGATAGTAATGGAAAGTCTCACCTCGTTCGTATGCTTATTGACTAAGGCTCACAAGTTTCATTTGTAACCGAGTCCTTTGTTCAAAGAGTCTGTTTAGTAGAAAAGGTGTAACGTGCGGTGGAAAATCTAGAGGCCTTGTTTCAATGCTTATAACTTCGTTTCGTTAAATCAAATATCGGTAAACGCTTATATTCTGTCGTCTGTCACCTCAACTCTACCACCTGTTTCGTTTGATTTTCATGATTGGGGTCATGTTTCAAAGCTGAAACTCAATCTGGCCGATCCCACCTTCAACAAATCTAACCCAATTGACATGTTGTTTGGCGCATTTCTCTTCAAGGAGAAATCGTTGGAAACAGCAACGGTCTTCCAGTTGCCAAAAAACCATATTTGGCTGGGTATTGGCAGGTCAGTTAATTGATTCGAACATTCGATTATTCAGCACTTGCAAAGGGAAGCAAAAGAAAGCCGATGAAAGAATTTAATTACAGATAAAGCCAAAATGGGCGAGCACTGATCTTTTCCACTTTTCGGTGTAAAGGCTATTCCCACTGCTCGCCAGGGTTTCAGTATGTATGCCAGGGTGAGGCTAGCAGTCACTAAACAAAAACTTGCTTAGTCACCCAAGAATTTGCTGCATGGAGCACTTCATTCTACGGGTTTTATCTGGTTTTGTAAGCAGTTGATTAACACAGTGTTTGCATTCAGTGTCGTTCAGACTCTTATCATTGCTGGCTTTCCCCATTCGAAATGTGAGAAATGTTTTAGCGGCATCCTTACAGAGGTGCACCAGTCTCGTCCCCTTTCACGTTTCGATGTTTTTATTGACAGAGCGTTTTCCCTTGGCATCCAAATTCCAGTTCTCAGGGTGGATTGAACGTATTAACAAAATTCTGTCGGCCAGAACAGCAGTCTTTGTTGGTTGAAGGATTGGATTCATCCGAGCGTCGTGCTCGTACGATATAGAAGCTCATATAACGAGTCTGTCATTCAGATAGGATCCGCCGTACAACCTCCTTTGAGTATCAGTCGTTTATGAAATGACATTGTATTCGTACAATTTAGGGACGTGAAATAAGCGCGCCTCATGCGAACTCATAGTTACAGGACTGAGTTTCGCCAGATTAACATCGTTCAGTGCCTTTCAAAATTGAACCCAGCAATTATTTTTATTTTTAAGTAGCGCGCCCTCAAAGGCTAAGATACCCTTAAAATCTTTGCACACTGCGCAGCCGAAGGAAATTTAGCGAGGAAAGGAAGATAGGTACCGATGTACGTTGGTTTTAAATGTCTGAATGTTATAATGACTAGGAAATAGAGAGCTCGGCAGGGCATTCCATAAGCGAATTTTGTGGCTAGGAACGAATAACGATATTTTAGAGTACGTCCGAAAGTGGGCATGAGGGTATACTGATGAGCATTCATAGCGAGACAGGTATTACGGTTGAACGTTTCAAGTGGCGGAATACTACTGCGGATTTGTATAGAGTACTTATGGTGGAAATAGCGATAAAACAAAGTGAGACACGAGACATTTCGTCGGTGTTCGAGGGTGTCTATTGACTTGGTGATATTAGCATCATCTACGAGTTTTATCGCACGGTTTTGAATGCTATCTAGCAGGTGCAGAGATTTTTTAGGCGCACCTGACCAGATGAATGTCTTATATGTTCTATAGCCGAAGAGCAGGGATGTAAGCTCTGAAACGAATATGAAAAGCAGAGAGTACTGTCGTCAGCAAAGGAATATATTGGATTAGATATAGCAGACAAGAGTTTATTAATGAAAATTAAAAATAGTGTCGGAGACAGAACGAAGCCCTGGGGCCCACCAGCATTTATTTTGTGAATATCAGACTTGAAACCATCCAAGACAACTTGAATTGAATGTTCCGAAAGGTAATTTCTTATCCATTAAAAAAGAGAGTCGTCGATCCCAAATGCACGCATTTTCGACAAAAGAGCCTGATGCCGAACTCCGTCAGATGCCTTAGAAATATCAAGTGCAGCTATCTTGTTTTCGCCAAATTGGTGTAGACTTTGGTCCTACTTTTCGGTGAGATATGCCATCAAATCACTAGTGGACCTGTTGCTACGTGAACCGTACTGCCGGTCATTGAGAAGTTTTCGTGTTTCGAGATATTTCATGAGCTGATCAGCGTTTTCTTGACCTTGGAAAAAAGGGACGTAAGTGCAATGGGTCTGTTGGAGGGGAGAGAAGAAGATTCGCCTTTGCCGTTTTCCATCTGCCCGGAAAGAGTCCTAAAGGGTAGGATTGATGAAAAAGCTTACGCAGTGGTTTTGCCAGCGTGGAAGAACACCTCTTCGGAAGAAGGGGAGACATACCATCTGGACCGGCGGATTTGTAGATATTCAAATCTGTAAGTACTCTTGCTACTACATGACTACGAAAGTAGATTCGTCCCAGTGAAAATTCGATGCACTAAAGTGTAGGCGAAGTCAGGGCACAATCTGGGAGTGTTGAGCTGGCCACAAAGCGTACAGCAAGCAGATTGACCATGTCTAAAGAGCTGATAGCTCATTATAAATGAGCGTTGGGATGGAGGATGAGGCAGAATCTCTGATGTTTTTGGCAAACGACCAAAAGCTTGTACTACCTTTGGGATATTGTAGTATTTTTTGCCTCAACTTTTGGTCGTGTTGAAATTTGAAAAGAACAAATAACATTCTTTAATTCTACAGGGCAAGCGCAGTGGCTTTTCATCAATACACCTCAACAGCCTGTTTACATGAGTTGTGGTAGCAAAACAGCATCATTTGCTAATGGGGACGTTTTAGTAGAACCGTCAGTCAGCGTATCCCAGTCATATGGGAAATATACTGGAGGAGGCGGTTTGTAGATTTTGAGTAGCTCTGGAATAAGCCTCTGTACATCCGAGTATCAGAACCTCACAACCCATATTTCCTAGCCTGCCACCTTGTTAAAAAAAACCCCTTCTAATTAAAAACATTTTCGTTTAGTTTCCAAAAGGCAATTACGGTTGAAAGTGTTTAAAAAAAAGCTAACATGGTCCGTAAATGTTAAAAATTCGCCAAATACTGTAATAAACAAAGGGAATATCCCCGCCGACAGCACTCTAAATTGCTAAACTTTTATGTAGCCTATTAGCCCAGTTTAGGCCTCGAGCAAGGATTGCCCATTTGAAGTGCACATCATCATCAACCTATTTCAATTGAAAGACCCAATTCATGGCAATTACTGCCGCAAACAAACACGGTCGGCACAGTTGCAACCAACGAAAACGAAACTTTTCCATTAAACGAATGAATTGAGTCATTAAAAGTAACCCAAACGGCCACAATGGGATAGTATCGGTTAAGGGCATTTAAGTGTTCCAATCCAACAAGTTGCCAGACCATTACAGAAAAAACTGCACTTCAAAAATTGTTAGGAATACGAGTAGTATAATTAAGTCTTCCAAGTTAAGGTGGTTTGTCTCAATTTTGGTTTCCTTCCCACAATTAATGTTTATCCGCAACCTTGTGGATGGTATCATCAGTATCAGGATTAACTGCCTGCGGCAGAGATCTGACGAATACACGAAAGCACAAATATGGATACCGCATCTTCATTTCCCTAGGGGGAACGCCAGACTTAAGACACGTTTTCTGCTTTATGTCTTCAACAGTACGAAATCGGTTTAAAAAAATTTTAAAATTCAGACAAAGAAAAGAAGAATTACAATACACCAGCAATGTTTGCACTGACAAACATGTGTATCTGTAGGTACCTACACCGGGCCGAATACTTGTTAACTAGATGATACTCGAACTTCTACCCAAAATAAGCGCTGTCATCCCAGGGATCCCTGGTTGGTTTTATTTGGTAGGCTTGTTTCGTCCTTTTTTTTTCTTTTGTTTTGTGACCAACATACCCACCGTGGAGCAGCCATAAAGATGCCGACAACAAACAAATTTATGTTGTGACGTGACTATGGAACATAGGTTGGCACAAAGTAAGAAAGCCAGCAACCATAACAGTCACAGCGGTAGGACGAGAGTATCTTTACAGCTAAATCATTTGCGATTCATAGTTAAAAGTCAGTTTTGGGAAAGACGATAGATTCCAGTAGGATGTTTGTTTGCGGGCATTTTACTATTTCATGCAAAGTTCATTGCTTCCTTGCTACCCTAAAGTTACTGCACGTCCTGCTGTTGGTTGGTTGGTAGTGGTTGTATGAGTACTATGATAGTTCTAGAGAATTTCTGCCCAACTGCGCTGTCGGGGTGATGGGAATGTATGGTACTGATGGTGGTTCTCTTTATTGCTTCAAAAACTTTTCCTCAACGGGACAAGACAAAGATGTTGAAGCAAACTATGCATGAACCGAACAATTAATAAAATTTATTTCTGTTGCATGTTACGGATTTTTTTTATTTTCTGGTAAGAGTGACCGAAAAAGCAGCAAAGTGTGCGCCGGAATTTGTCACTGGTTGTGCATAATTTAATCCTTAACTTTGTGAAACTGGCGCGCGGTTTTATAATTAACGGAGATAAGAAATTGTACAAAGTTTTGTGTGGCAGATTATATTAATCAGAATGTGAAGAATTGTGTAATTAAGCGAAGTCACTTATTTTCATTGCAACTTGCTGTAGGCAATTTATAGAACTCGTGTCCTGTGTAAATTACAAGCCTCCTCCTGATTGTAGATAGGAATGTGGTATGCAAATACATGGTCAGGGTCACAACCGAAACTTTCTGTGCAATATCAGGGCGGAGCACTTCGGGAAAAGGGCAAACACGGCCAATGTGAAGGAGAACCTTGGTAAAGGCACCACAGATTTAATCAGTTTGATAATTATAGCAACAATAACGTTCATCACGACATTAGGAGACCGAAGGCACTTATTGGATCAGCCTACAATGGACTAGCTAATAGCAAAAATGCAATAAATGACAGTGTATGACAGCGAGTATATGAACAGAAGCGGCAAAAATAAGTCTAGCTGTAAACGAAGACAAAACAAAGTATATGCTGTCAACAAGAAGATATACCCAACATCGACGAATTGGCCAGAATGTCACAATTGACAGCTATAACTTTAAAGTATTAAAGGACTTTGTCTACCTCGGCTGTCACATGCTGTCACATTTGAAAAACAACAACTCTTCAGAAATCAAACGAAGAATAACGCTTGACAATCGCTGTATCCTTGGACTGAGAAGGTAACTATGTAGTAAGGCCCTCTCCTGAACAACCAAGGAAACTCTATATAAGACCCTTGTAATCCATGTGCATGAAGATATCCTTGGTCATTTTGGGAGACAAATTCTCCGTAAGATACTTGGTATGCGTTGACGGGTTCGTGAGGCGATGATTCAACGATAAACTCTACGAGCTGTACAGAGACATCAACTTGGTCAAAAAACTGTGCATTACGCGCTTGAGATGGCTGGGACATGTAGAGCGAATGAATACCAATATTCCAACCCGCAGAATCTTCGACACTAATCCGGAGGGACAACACAGTAGAGGAAGCCCTCGCCTTAGTATGCCAACTATATGAGTAAATAGCTTGATTAAGTCATCACCTTCGATAATGGGAAACCCTAAAACCATTCGTTAACAACGTGATATATTCTTTTCAGTGCGGTTTGCAGACTTGTTTTGCACCATTGGCCTCATATTCGAGTAACTTCCGGCGGGAAAAGCTAGGAATTTCAAATCAAAGCAAAACACCTCATTTATACATATAGCTGTGACTACTTTTAGTATCCTTGCCAAACTTGTTTGTCTGCTTGAACAACACTCATTGTCTGTGCTTCCACAAATTCCGTACTGGTTTTCCTATTTTTTGAGCTGGCCTCTATGTGTTGTATGATATGATTAATAAATTAGTGAAATAAACAATTAATGATCGACAATATTCCCAAACATTCCCCCGCCCCTGGAACAAATTTCCAGCAAGTTAGAAGTAGAGCCAGTTTTTGCACTGGACGAACAAGGTTTCCATTTGAAGTTTGTAGTTCGTCTTTGCCCGCATGTATTGCAGTCACTCTTCCTAATGCCCATTTTCCTGGAAGTAGATTGCCTTCCTTGATTGCTACCAAATCGTCGATCTGTAGGTTTCGTTGCGACTCCAGCCAACGTGGTCGTTGTTGCAAAGAGGAGAGATATTCCATGCTCCATCTTTTCCAATAGCCTCTCATCTTTGATTGCAAAGCTTTCCATTTGGACAATCAATTAAGCGGCACTTCTTGGGAGGGTTCAGGATCAGCTAAATACGGCTCACCTCGTATCCCGACAAAACGATGTAGAGCAGTTAAAAATGCCTCGGTGGTCAGATCACTGACCAGCACTAGATGTATGCATTTTGCATCCCTTTATCGCACAAGTTTTCCGTCCGAGTTTAGATCTTATTTGGATGGGTCCAGCATAATCACACCCACAGTGTGTGAAGGGTCTGCTCATCTGAATCCGTGGAGGGTGTGGATTTCCCATAAGTTGATATGATGTCACCTTCTTTGCCGAAGACATTTCATACATTCGTGCGTTATTTTGCGAAGCAAATTTCGACAGCTGAGGATCGAGTATTCCTGAAGGATCAATGTAAACAATGTTGTTACTCCTGGATGTAGGCATCTCTGGTGAGAGTCGAGTGCAATGAGTTTTGTTATAACGTGCCCCTTTGGATTTGCGTTAAACGAAATGTTAGCTTCTTGGATTCGACCCCCAACACGTAGTATTTTCTCGTTAGGGTTCAAGTTAGAAATTCGACAGGTTTTAGCGAAGTCATTGCTTTGAGTAAAAGGAAATTGCTTCACCAAAATACAAGTTCTGCAGCCATCTTATTATCTCTTCCTTAGCGTTGTAAATTTCATTAGGTAGAAGTTCTAACAGAGTTGGTTGGGATGTTCGACGACATTTTACGATAAGACATAAGCGCAAGTACAAATCAAACTATGCCACGGCGAGACGCGAGCCGAGAGAGAATCTAGGGAGTATCATCCTGTTCTTCGGGAATGTATGTTATGGGCCATAACTTTCTTTCAACCATTGTGAGCCACTGCACAAAATGGGATGTGAGATAAGATTCGATGGTTTCATGCCGTGCGAAGCACAATCTGCTGGGTTCTGATCCGACTTGACATGATACCATCGATTGCGAGGTATGATATTTAGAATTTCGGCGGTTCGGTTTCCAACGAAGATTTCCCAACGTCGTGGGTTTGCTGACAGCCAAGAAAGAACTACTTGAGAGTCGCACCAAGCGAAGACGTTCGAGCAGATTATGTTTAAATATGTTTGAACAGCAGCAAGTAGGCGTGAAGGTAATAGCGCACCACAAAGCTCAAGCCGCGGAATACTCAGTTGCTTAATGGGAGCCACTCTAGTTTTGGCCGCAACGATGTTTGATATTATGACTTCATCAGGAAGTACTCTCAGTGAATAGATACGCAGATGCCGATGCATCAGAGAATCCAGGTAACTGAAATGATGAATCTGTCATGCCGATTGAAAGAGGGACACAGATTTTACTAAGAATGGGAAGTTCTTCACGAATTTTAGACCATTTTTGGACGATTTCTTCCGGAAGAAGATCGTCCCAATCAAGTTTTTTATACCACAGTTCATGTAATATTATTTTCAATTGTACGACCGAGGGGAAATAAAACCGAGAAAATCGAAGATTGTGGGTATTTTCTCCAGACAATCCTTTGGAAGTCAGGGTCGGTTTTCGCCACCTAAATTTGGCGAAATATTTTGACAATGTCAGCGGTGAAAACATATTGATGTCTACCATATCTGAGGCAAACAGAAAAGAGATTACGCTGAATGGGAGGACCGTTGCCATCAGAATCCTTAAAGGAACCATCGAGCACGACGCGAAATGTTGTTTTAGCACTGTCCGATTTAAACACCGCGTGATGGTGTAAATAAAAAACATTAGGTTTTGAAATTTTGACTGTGGGAATTTCAGACATAGTACTCGTATGTACTACGTCTAAATACTCCTGCATAAACCGCGAATAAGATCGAAAAAGATTTTTATTACTTGCCAACTTTTTCTCCATTGCTTTTAACCACGGGTATGCACCAGGGTATTCACCACTAAGGGTATTATTGAACTGAGGGGTGACTTTAAATGGAATACTCGTTATTCCCGATTGGATAACCGTGGGTGTATTTGACAATTCCTTCCTGTAATATGTCCCAGACCTTATCCGCTTCAAGCAAAATGACGATTGGATTGGGTTTATTGAAGAGCTGATCAGCGAAGTCCGATATGTTTCCAGTCACTGGCATCAATGGAAAGAGTAGGCAATGGTGAAGTAAAGTTAGATAAAATGTAGGCATTTACAAAGATACTGTACGTATTAAGCTGAAATGCTATTGCCATCGATACTAAACCCTTGGACTTTCCTGCATGCGTGGAACGAATGATACCTGCGATCCAGAGTCTATCAAAATGCGAACCTGTTGATAGTTCCCGAAAATGTCTTTTAATTTGCCAATTACGGTAGACAACAATACTTGAAGGTGATGAGCATTTACTTTGACTGAGTGATTCGTGTTTCGATTGACACCGATTGGAATTGTGTCCACTCCGCAAGCAATTAAAACACAGTCTCTTTGATTTAACGAAATCACGTTTTACATTTACAGCCATTGAGAGAAATTCATCAGAGTGTGTAAGACGATGAGTGTCGTTAAATTTGGGACATTCGATGGCTGATGACACATACTTCGAATAACTACCGACTTATTTCTGCTACCATCACGAACGACGGATTTGCACGACTTAAGGGCCTCACAACGATGTTCCAAAAATAAAAGGAATTCCCCAATAGTGGGATAGTCCATATCTATGCTATGAGTAGCCCAATTTTGATGAGTTTCAGGATCTAACTTGGATGGCAGGGTGTAAATCATCCAAGTGTCCCTATCAAGCGAGTTGTATGAATCGAGGGTTCTTAAAACCTCGTCCGCACCATCTGATATCTTACGAAGCGATTTAACGTTGAGAGATGACATAGACATCAATTGCATGTTCTGACGTATCTTCTAACTAGTCTATCCCAAGCTAAATCGTATGTAGAATCAGAGACTGGAATATGATTAAGTAAGTTTAACGCCTCTCCACGAAGGCAGGAACGCAAAAAGTTGAACTTTTGAGTTGGAGACAAAATACCTTGCTTGTGGACTTAACTCAAATATATGTCATGGAAAGCGGACCACGCACGATAATTACCAGAGAATGGCTCGAAATGAATTTTCGGATGAAAAGTACTTGGAGGTATTAGTGTGCTGGTTTGATGCTGCGGTTGAGTTTGCCAAAGGCAAGGTGCAATAGTTTCGGGCACCGCGGAAGCTGTAGGAACAGTAGTAGCGTTGGGCGTTGTGTCATGTTCAGTTTGCAGTGGTTGTACAGTTGAATAAGAGAACTTGTGCTAACTGTACAAGGTTGAAGCTTATTTCTTTAGCGAGCTTTCATTGAGTTTTTCTAGGCGCACTTGCTACTTGCAATGCTTCTAGACTAACGACATTGGTAGTTTTTTCGGAATAATTTGCTAATCTTGTTAGCGATCCTTTAAGTGGCCACGATATGAGCGTAAAGCCGAAAGATTATGATTGATTTTGCGGAAAATATAGTGATAATTATGCACCGTTTGGAGGGGCTGGTGTTCGGGAGGTGGTGCGAGTAAGCAGCTGCACCAGGTCTCCTTCTGTTCTGTCGGCATCCCCATTTAGTAACAAACACCGTTTGGACCGGAGTATATCGTGATTTTGCCTTGCGCGCGTTTTATGAAAACAACCGATCTGTGATTTCGACGCAAAGAGCTTTTCGGCGACGCTTTAACATTCCGCGCAATAATGCTGGTCTTACTGCGAACACCAATTCGGTCCTGGATTCGTCAGACTAAGAATAGATAAACAAGGGTGACGAAGATCCAACAGAACACCAGAAAATGTGGAGCTAGTGAGAGCAGCACTGGAACAATCGCCAAGACGTTCTGCTCGAAGGCACGCTATTACATTGGGGGTTTCAGACCGTAGTTTGAGGAGTATTCTGCATTTAGATTTGAACTTGCATCCCTTCAAAATAATGATGCTTCAAGAATTGATCCCAGCACACTACGCCAATCGTCAAAATCTGTGTGAAGAAAGGCTTGCAGCGATCCCTCCTGAGACAGCATTCTTCAGCAGCGACGAGGTACATTTTCACTTAAGCGGGATTGTGAATAAACGAGATTTTTGCTACTGGGCTGAAAACAACCCAGTATAAAACCGCTATATTCTCCTAAACTAACGGTGTGGTGTGCCGTTTAACAATTTAGCCTTATTGGCCCGTACTTCTTTGAAGAGGGAGCGGTAACCGTGACTGTGAATTCCGGGCGTTATGTTTCAATGTTACAAAATTGTCTGCAGGGACGTTTGGTTCTAACAGGATAGGGCTACGGCCCACACAGCCCGAAATTCTATAAATACATTAAGAAAAATGTGTCCCGGACGTCTAATGTCTTTGAGAGGTGTCGTGGGGTGGCCTGGTCGCTGGATTTAAGCATACCACATTGATCAAAAACTTCCCGGAATAACCACCGTGTGGCGCTCCCATTGTTCCTATTTGAGTTCTGTTTTTTTTTTAAGTTGGTAAATCTGTTGTTGACATTCCCTCTAAATCTTAGCGTCATAGCTTGACATTTGCAAAAGTTACGTAGCCAAGAGTACATCTAAATCTGTGTGTGTTGGCGATTTTTTTAATGGGGCGCGAACGTTGGAAATGTTGGAAAAGTGTTTCGGCAACGATTCTCAAAAGAAAACGGACATTTACCAGTGGCACGAGCGGTTCAAAAGCGGTCGTGAGTCAATCGAAGATAATGAACTCAGTGGCAGACCATCGACATCGAAAACCGACGAAAACATTGATGGAGTAAAGGAAGTGTTGATCAATCACAGCAAGTTAACTATCAGAGAGATAGCGGAGGATTTAAACATTGCTTATGGATCCGTCCAAGACATTTTGGTTAATGATTTGGGTTTCAGTCGTGTAGCAGCAAAGTTGGTGCCAAAAGACCTCAATTTCATGCAAAAAAGAGACCGTGTTGACGGCGCAAAAGAGATGATTTGCGAGGCTGAATCCGATTTCACATTCATCAAAAGGATCATTACTGGAGACGAGACGTGGGTTTATG
Source organism: Volucella bombylans (assembly GCA_949129095.1). Classification (NCBI taxonomy): domain Eukaryota; kingdom Metazoa; phylum Arthropoda; class Insecta; order Diptera; family Syrphidae; genus Volucella; species Volucella bombylans. The sequence continues at coordinate 379,735,460 of OX422140.1, read as the reverse complement.
AGTACGACACGCAATCCAGACATCAGGCAAGTGAATGGCGTTCACCCAATGAGCCGAGACCAAAAAACCCACGTCGATTTCAATAAAAAAAGAAAGTAATACTCACGGTTTTCATGGATTACAGCGGTGTACTGCATCATGAATTTTTGCCAGAAGGCGAGACAGTAAACAAAGAGTATTATTTGGGCGTTATAAGATGTTTGCATGAAACAATTCGCCGAAAGAGAACAGAATTGCGGGCAGAAAACTTGTGGATTTTGCACCATGATAAAGCACCGTCTACAGTGACATCAATTTTTGGACGAAAAATGCAAAAAATACCATCCAACAGCCACCGAAATTACCTGATTTGGCTCCCTGTGATTTTTGTCTGTTCAATCGAGCTAAAACACCACTACGGGGAACTCGTTTCAGCAGCCGAGAGGAAATAATGGAAAAATCGCAGGAAGCACTGATGGACATACCGAAAACCGAATATAAAAAATGTTTCGAGGATTGGATCAAGCGCTGGCATAAGTGTGTTGCAGTCGATGGGGATTACTTTGAAGGTGACAATATAGATTTTGATGAACAAACTTGTACTTTTATTTTCTGAATAAATTCCGGGAACCTTTTGATCAAGGTGATATGCGACTTCTTCATTTGGGGATATCTTAAGGAAAAAGTGTTTAAACGTCGCCCCCAAAACCTGCGAACTGTTGAAGAAGTGAACGCGATACCCCTCGAAATATCTCAACGGGAATTTCAAATTTTTAGAAATCGGCTCCAGCAATGTGTTGCAGCTGACGGCAGCCATCTTAAAATCATTATTATTAAAATGGTAAGTTCTGCGGATTTCAAAAATAAAAACATCTGTTTATTATATACCCGGGTTCTTTTTACAACTCTTCAAAACTGCTCAACTGGTTCTGCCGCACCCGTATATAATGTTTAGAATATAATTTTTCAGATCACGTGCTTTCAAATTCGAACAATTTCACGCATAGTTTAACTCGATCCTAACTGTCCTCACAGATAAATTAATTGTAATCACAATTTAATCGAACACTTTTGTTTAGTTAAATAGGAATTGTTAAACAGCGACGAAAGGTATAATATATTGGCGAATTGAAGATTTTTACAAATCTGGTATCCAGAATCCGGTTCGATACAGCGTAACGACTATAATTATTGGCACCCCATCATTCAACAGTGATTCTCTTAGTAACCCTTGGTCCGAATAGTCAATTTATTTTTTTGTTTTGAGCTGGCACATTTTTCTCACATTTCTGCGTCATTAATTTTGAGATATTCCAGTCTAAGAGCTGGTGAAGGTTTTTGAAACATCATTTGAGCAAAGCAAATTTATATATTTTTTTGTTAGGCTTGAAGAAATGTTCACGAAAATCAAATTCTGGAATTTGTCTGGTGGTGCTTCTGGGATGGGCGAATGGCTAAAGGCGTAACAAAATTGGATGCGGTCACGTCACTTGACCAAAGTTGATTTTTCACATATGAGTAGTTCGTGTTATATCGTAATATACCACTGGCAGACACTTTATTCGAGTCCGAAAGGGTGACAGACGGGCGCAAATCCGCATAAATATGAGGGTCGGTAACGTGATAGGAGCAAGGCTATGTTTTTTTTTTTAATATTCAATTGAGGTCTCCCTGAGTAACTATTCACAACTGCCAGACAAAAACCTCGGGTCTAACACCCTGCCAGGAGCAACCGAAGATATAATATCGATACTAAAATCATGTGGGTAAAAGGCACTTTATAGCCACTTTTCATCGAAACTATCATAGAAAATGAATTTTTATTGACTTCATCTTATAGGAAATTTAATTTTCAATAAAAAAGCATTTATATACAATTTTCATATATCGAATAGTTTAGAAGATATTTTAAAAGGAATCGGTAGCTCCGAAACAAATCCCTTGTTTTTTTTAGGAAGATATCGGTTTCAATTAAGAATGTATTTCTTCGGCGACCATAACTAACTGTACTTCAAATAATTAACAATTTCATTTTATTAAATTAAAGAAATCATTTAGAAATCATAGAAAGTCGATATAAAAGAACTTCATGTACTATAATACCTGTGTTAAATTTCTAAATCATCTTCTTTGTCATCAGGTTCAAACTGCAATGTCCCAAAGGCAGTAAAAATTGTTGGTCGTTCGTCAAAGACAGTAGAAATTCTGCCTCATCCTAAATCCCAACGGTCATTTACAATAACATTCCATCTGTCAGATTTTTGGAAACAGCCAATCTGATTGCTGCACACTTTGCGGCCAGCTCAACACTCCCAGATTGTGCTTTGTCACCGCTTGCACGTGAGTGCGTCGAATCCTCAATGGGACGAATCCACTTTCGCACTTGTGTAGTAGAAAGAGTACTTAAAGAGCTCAACATACATAAATCCGCTGGTCCAGATGGTATATCCCCCCTTCCTCTGACTAGTTGTTCTTTCTCCCTAGCAAAACCACTGCGTAAACTTTTTCACCAATCCTAATCTTTAGGACTCTTTGCGAGCAGATCGAAAACAGCATTTGTCCAGCCCGTCCCTAAAAAAGGCGAATCATCTTCTCTCTCCTCCTTCTTTCCAAGGTCATGGAAACGCTGATAAACCGTCAGCTAATGAAATATCTCGAAACACGAAAACTTCTCAATGACCGGCAATATGGTTTTAGTGGCAACAGTCCACTGGTGATTTGATGGCATGTCTCACCGAAAAGTGGAACCAAAGATTTGACGACTCTCTTCTCCAATGGATTAGAAATTACCTTTCAGAACCTTCAATTCAAGTTGTCTTGGATGGTTTCAAGTCTGAGATTCACAAAACAAATGCTGGTGTGCCCTAGGGCTCCGTTCTGTCTCCGACACTCTTTTTAACTTTCATTAATGATCTCTTGTCTGCCACTCCTTATCAATTATATTTCTTTGGTGACGACAGTACTCTCTGCAGAGCTCACATCCCTGCTCTTCGGCTGTAGAATGGGAAAGGCAGTGTATGTTAAAGTCATTAAATACCGAGTGGAAATAAATGCTTCTAAAACACAATGCCATCTGCTGTCGTTAAAGCGAAATGTGAATACCCAGCCATAATCCATGAGTGGCACTTGCATCGTCGAAACCGAAAAACTTTCCATTCTCGGTATGTGTGTCAATGACAACTTACGTTGGAATGACCACATAGTCAATGTCGTCAAAAATGCTGCGAAATGTCTAGGTTTCCTCAAGCGATGTAAGACATACTTCAACCCCTCTGATCTGGCCTCAATATATAAGGCATTTATCCACCCGAAATTGGATTACATTGCACACATCTGACCAGGTGTGCCTAAAACATGACTTGCTAGATAGGATGCAAGACCGTATGGTAGAACTCATAGGTGATGCTAATATCACCCAGTGAATAAACACCCTCGAACACCGACGAAATGTCTCGCGTCTCACCTTATTTTATCACTATTTCCAACATCAGTAATCAATTGAAATAGCCTGTAACATTCCGCCCCTACAAACCTTCAACAGTAACACCCGTCTCGCTATGAAAGCTCATCAGTATACCCTCAATCCCATTTTCGGACGTACTCTAAAACATCGTGATTCGTTGCTAAGCCGTACAACTCGCTTATGGAATGCCCTGCCGATCTCTGTATTTCCTGGTCGTTATAACTTGCAAACATGGTAGACGATTTTGGTGTCAGCTTCTTCAAATTGCAACGATTAGTATTAGTCCTCTTAGAAGTAGCATCTTCCGACAGGTGCTGGTTCTTTAAATAACTCTGCAGCCGAACATCTTGCTGCTCTACTAATAAGCCTACTTCATGCCTCCCCGTGGCACCATCTGGGAATCTCACTGAAGTGAAGGGGACAAATGGTGAGTTTCCTGAGTCATAAATCAATACTAGTGTCGGCAAAAAAAAAACTAGACTTTATCCGGGCTACTCCGACATATTTGGAGCTCAGGCCGCTAAGGATTTCCAAGACTTAGTCAGGGTCTTGAAAAAGAGATGGTGGTGGACGAGCCCTGTATGGACCAACGGCAGCACTCACATCCCGGAACGGGTTACTGGCTTCGGTGTAACCTCGACCCTCGTCCTAGGGGCAAAAAATGGAACTGGTCCTCCAGGTTGCGGGTTGTGCCGCCGGTGTAACTGCCCGGCCATTTAAAAAAAAGTTAAGTTACGAAACATCAACAAGATATGGACGGATCTACTGTTGACAACCCACGCAAACGATTAAAGGACAATGAGCTTCGGATATGCACGTGGAATGTTAGGTCCCTTAATAGACCACGTGCAGCCGAAGAACTAGCGGAGGCCCTGGACTGCTGCAAAGCAGACATAATCGCCATCCAAGAAATGCGATGGGAAGGGCCGGACAAAACGAGGATGAAAAACTGCGACATCTACTACGGCGATTGTAATCGACAGCAAAAGCAGCGCTTATTTGGATACGGATTTGTTATCGGAGGCAGACTAAGACAAGAAGTCCTGAGCTTCCGGCATGTGAGCAAGCGCCTCGTAGCAATCCTCATCAAGGCTAAATGCACCAACTTTAGCCTTATATGGGCCGCCATGCCCCCAAAGAGGAGAAAGATGACGACACCAAGGACGCCTTCTATGAGCTCCTTAACAAGACCTACGAGCAATGCCCTAGCTATGACATTAAAATTGTCTGCAGTGATTTTCATGCAAAGCTAGGAAGAGAGGATATCTTTGGTGGAACGATCGGAAAGTATAGACTGCACGACACCACTTCCGATAATCGACTTTGCGGCGGGGCGAAACATTGTCGTAGCTAGCACGCGGTTCCCACATCTCGATATACACAAGGGGACTTGGAGAACTCCTGATCAATCAACAGTCACCAAGATTGATCACATTGCGATCGATGCAAGACACTCCTCCACTATTATGGATGTCCGTACGTTCCGAGGAGCCAACATCAAGTCGGACCATTACCTTGTTGTAGCCTAGGATATCCCAAACTACGCCAAGACAAACTAATGCTGTGAGGAAATTCGACGTTAGACGGCTACAATCTCCATAGATCGCCAAGTCCTTTTCCGATCGAGTGTCTCTTAATCTCTTAAAAGGTCCAACACCGCCAGCATCAAGCATCGAAAACCATTTGAAACACTGCCAAAACGCCATCAGAGGTGCCGCTTCTGATGTGCTGGGTTTCACTCGTCCACCACAACGAAACCCCTGGTTCGATGATGAATTCTGGCAAGCACATGCAGCTAAGCAAGATGTATATAAAGCGGCGCTGCATAGAAGGACCAGAGCTGCTCATGAGCTCTATGAGCGGAAGAGGAGAGACGAAAACCGGCTTCTCAAGAGAAAGAAGAAAGAGCATGAGAAGCGCGCGGTCGAGGAAATTGAGAGATGCTACTCCAGGAATGAGGTTCGGAAATGAAATTGTTATCCGCAATTAGTGGTATGGGATTTTGTGGCACTGGAACTGTTCGCGAAAACAGGACAGAAGAATGTCCTTTGGAAGACAAAAAAGTAATGATCAAAAAGGCAATAGGTTACCTACTTCTGTTTTTCTTTTGAAAAGGAAAATAAAACTGCAGCTGTCAAATGGAAAGATAATAATGCTGTCACTTCTTCTTTTGGTTTTTTTACTAGCCTTTTTCTCACTACACGAACTTATGCATAACGAGTTTCCCATTTTTACTGCATCGCTACTGCTCCGCTTATGGGGTTGGCTAATGTCGCAGATCGCAAAACGCGTCTGCATACTGCTCGGTCCTGTATCGCTTCGGCGGTTAGCCCCAGGCGTTGTTGTGCATTTGCCATCTGAGCAATCCAGGAATTCTTTTTCCTACCTACTTTTCTTTTAGTAGGAGCGACCGTAGTTGATATTGCCTTAACGGGATTTTCCGGAGATCTTCTTTGAACGTGGCAATACCAGCTAATTCTATCCGACTCAAGTTGTTCGATTACCGAATTCTTTATGTATAGACTTCCTCTAATGTGCGTAGATCTAATGCAGTCGCGTTTCGTAAATCCAGTCAACATCCTTAACATTTTCATCTCTGCTCCCGTTATTTTATTTTTAAACGATTCGTATATTGTCCAGCACTGCGAATCATACGTAAGAGCTGGCCGAACAACCGTGGTGTAAAGTTTTCCCTTCAATTTAAGTGGAAATTTTCGGTCACAGAAAATTCCCGAATTTTCTCGCCATTTCATCCACCCCACACTTACTCTGTGCCTTACGTCGTCGCCACATTTCGCTTCTACGTTAACGATTGATCCTAAGTACTTGAACCTAGTGGTTTTCGGAAGAACTATTCCGTCCAACATTATATCTGGAATAGGTCGCAGTGGATCCGAAAATGGGCAGGTCAAATGTTCCGTCTTTGAGCGACTTATTTTAAACCCGTTTTTCTCTAGCGCGTCTTTCCATTTACTTAGGACGTTTTGTAAATCTACGACATTATCGCTTAGAATAACTGCGTCGTCGGCGAAGAGAATCGATGTTACATTTGATTCGTGCATGCAATCTTTCAAAAGATAGTCTGGAACCACTTTAAAGAGGAAAGGGCTAAGAACGCTTCCTTGATGCACTCCGACATTTACCGGAAATTCTCTCGTAAGTCCGGCGGTACATTTAACAGCAGTTTTGACGTTTCCATACATGTCTTGTATCATTCGTATATACGTTTCCGGTACCTTTTGATACCTCAACGCGGTCCATATGAAATCTCTAGGTACACGATCGAATGCTTTTTCTAGATCAATAAATACCATGTGCAGATCTTTTGACGAATCCCGATGTTTTTCCATTAACATTCGCAAGCTTTGCGTCCACCGTCGATCTTCCTTCCACGAATCCACACTGACTATCGTCGATCTTTATGATTTTGCGAAGACGTTCGTTTAAAACTCTTTCAGCGATTTTCATCGTGTGTGACATCAGCTTGATTGAGCGGTAGTTGTTGCATTCTCGCGTGTCGCCTTTGCCTTTGTATAACGGAACCAAAAAGCTACTTCTCCATTGATTCGGCATAGTTTGTCCGCATTTTATTTTATTCAAGAATTTCGACAGCCATTTACTGCCGATACATTCCATCTTTGACCAAAACTCTGATGGGATGTTGTCTGGTCCAGCCGCTTTCCCGCGTTTCATTTTTCCGATAGCTATACGTATTTCTTCTGTTGAAAAGTCAGCAACTTCTTCTTCGAATGGATCAGCTGCAGGGACGCGATCACGTGGAAACTGTTTGCTAAGTAGGTCCTTACAATATTCAAGCCACCTATCACAGATGTCCTTTTCATTTGTTAGTAAGTGCCCGTAGGAGTCTTTAATGTATTTTGGCGACGTTATTTGCATCGCATTTTTTCGCCTTTGCGCAGCGAGCTTAAAAATACTTGGCACTTTACTATTGTACGACGTTTGAACTTCTTGAATAGCTTGTCTTCTATCTGCCGATCGTGAGGATATTTGTTCCAAGTCCTGGTAAAGGTTTTCCGCTGCTGCTGCTCGGGTTTGGGCCAGGACACTCTTTTTTGTAACGTTTTTAAGTCGCTCATATTCAAGTGCAAGTCGAGACTTTTCGATATCGTTGCTCCGATCACATTTTGTCCACGCTTGAAACGCTTGCTTCTTGTCGATCACAACTCGTTTGGTTTCGTCATTCCACCACCATGCTTCTTTCTCGATGTGATAATGTCCTGATATCGTTCCTAGAAGGGACTTTGCGTGTGTCATGCACGCCTCGTGCATGCTGTTCCACATTTCTTGAGGGCTAAGTGAGTCTGCGATAACGTTTATATTAAGAAGTACTTCTTTAGCGCGTGCAATAAATCTTGTGCCTCGTTCTTTCGATAAGTTATACCACCGGATTTTAGGCTCTCTAACAGGCTCTCGTGTTTTTGGTGATTCCGCTGTGAAGAATTCTGTAATGAGCAGCCGGTATAATAATGTTGTCACTATAATATCAAATGAGCATGGGGTTGAGCCAATTCAAAAAGCAAGTCGATATTCCGTCAAAGAACAACAAAAAATTGAAATAGAACAGCCATTTGTAACAGCGCAATATAATAAATTTATGGGCGGAGTAGATTTAATGGGCAATAACATTTCAAATTATAGAATAAAAATAAGAGGAAAAAATGGTATTTCCCAATATGGCTCTGGATGCTGGATGTCGCTGTTACAAATGCCTGGACCCTTGCACGACAATTTGGCTATAAGGAGGACAATTTAGAATTTCGGAGACATATAGTCCGAACTCTGTTGTCTAATTACGGCAAACCACCCGGCATTTAATTATTACTGGTGTTCAAAGAAGAAGATGCCTTGTATGTTCGAATAAAACCACGAAAGCTTGCGAAAGGTATTAAATTCCACTCTTCGATAAATGCTTTAAGGACTATCATACAAAATTTTTCAAGTAATAATACAAATATAGCATGTACGTAAAACTATAGTTATTAATTTTCATGTTTTTTTTTTCGAGAAATAAATTTTAATTTGGTTTAAATAATGAAAAATAAATTGTAATTTTTTTGTTTTTGAGTTATCGTGTTATTGGCTTTTATATGCCCAACGGGTCATTAACGACCGAGCACATATTTCCAATAGAACCCATAGAATATTTTTTTTTATTATTTTTCCTATGCATCCGAAAGCGTTATAAACTGGCCCTGTAAAAATAAACAAAATATTCGAACAAAACTAGTTGTGGGCATAAATGGGCTAAATACATTTTGTAAAAAAAGTTATTATTTTATTAATGAAAGGGGTGCCAATAATTGGATGCAGAAAAAATTAGCGTTCAATTATTGGCAGGGGGGTTGCCCATAATTACATCCTACTCGTATGTAGCTACAATTATTGGCAATGCCAATAGTTACACTTTTATGAGTGCCAATAGTTGTATCTTTCAAACGTTATTAATTTTAGTTTGAACAAAATACCGAAAAAAAATCTTAAATGCGATGAGAAAAATTCAGCATCCCTAGATCAACTCTACTGTTTCCCACAGTTTTGACAGATGAGGAAGAGGTGAAAGTGTGCCAGCGAAAAGGATTCCCCAAGCGAAAAGAATTTGATTTGCGGCCCGGGTCAAACCCGGACAGATTTATTAAGCTTATTGCAAGCAAATACATATGTTACTTAAAACTAACATTTTTACTTAAAAACTAAAGGGTGGCAGCGGTTAAAGAAAGTTAGGACGTGAGGCATAGGTAGAAATAAGTATGTTCTTGAGGGAGAGTTTGCTCAGATGGTAGTCGAAGAGAGGCAGAATATCGTTAACTTCACGAAGCATCCTAGACGTTGGCTCCAGGTGTCCGTAATTCGTTCTGTGAAGATTGAGCCGAAAAAGTGCCACAGATCTAAGATTGCGGGGATTGGTGTTGAAAGAAATAATTTGAAGTAAGGAAGGACAATCGATATTACTTATTGAAATTTGATGAATAAAGAGAATGTCGGCAAATTTTCGGCATATAGAAAGGGGTTGTAAATTTATAAGTTTCAGCCGGTCAGTGTAAGGTGGTAAGTTTTGGTTATCATCCCAGGGAAGACCACGTAAAACAAATGTGAGTTCTGTAGTAGGGTGACCAAACTTGGCTGGCATATTCAAGAAGAGGCCTAACAAAGGTTATGTAAAGTGATTTGGTAATATAAGGATTGGAAAACTCCTTAGACCAGCGCTTGATAAAGCCAAGGGCAGAGTTGGCTTTTTTTTATTATATTATCAATGTGAGAACAGAAATTGAGTTCCTTATCGCAGATAACACCTAAATCACGCAACTCATTCACTAAGGGAACAGGCAGATTAAAGATTAGATAGCAACGAGGTGAAGTAGGGAGGCGTTTACGGGTATAAGTTATAGCCTGGCACTTATTGACGTTAAGCTCAAGAAAATTCTTCTGACACCAAGTACAAAACCTGTCTACATCTTGCTGCTGAAGTAGGCTGTCTGAGGAAGGTGATATATATCTAAATTTTTCATATCATCTGCGTAAACAGATATGTATGAATTTTTAATGATACAAGCAACATCATTAATGGTCAGAATAAATAATAAGGGTCCAAGGTGGCTGCCTTGAGGGACACCAGAGGAGGCTTTTATTGGATCAGAAACCATGGACCTAAATAGAACATAGTAAAGTCGTTCATTTAAATAGGATTGAACCCAAGTTTTAAAGTTTATCTGGAAACCAGGAGTCTTTAATTTTAGAAAGATTATATCATGAGAAATTCTATCAAAGGCTTTGCTGAAATCGGTGGCAATCACATCAACTTCATTTCCAGATTCCAGTGCACATAAAGTGCTTGATACGAATTCCGTTAAGTTGGTGGTCGTAGATCTACCTTTGAAAAATCCGTGCTGGTTTGGGGAAACAATAGATTTACAATGGAAAAGCATTATGTCATAGATACGAGTAATGCTCTCAAAAGGTATGCAAGACAACTTAGCAATAGTTGGAAATATCGTCTTTTCTACCTTTTTTATGTAGATCTTTTCCAGGTTGAGGGAAATAATCCCTGGGTGATAGAAAGCTGAAAGAGAGCTGTAAGAGGTTGGGCTACATGCATTTGACATTTCTTTAAAAATATTGGAGGAAGATCATCAGGGCCAGCAGAATAACCATCTTTGGGTTTTATTATTTTATCTCTAACTTGCTCTAAAGTTATAGACACCGATTCCAAAGTTGTTTGTGGGCAGCTGTTTAAGTACGAAAAGTAAGAATGGTCTGGCTCTTGGGAATGAATAGCGAAGAGATTTGCAATAATTTGGGGATCGCCCGAGGACCTATCAAGAAAATTTAGAGATGAGGGATAGTTATCCGATTTGCTTTTAGGTTTGATGAACTGAAAGAATCTTTTGGGGTCGGAAATGAGTGTGTGGTCCATTCGGTTTAAATAGTTGTCATAAAGAGTTTGGCAAAGTACAGAGAAATTTATTTGGGCAAACTGGTAGTAGAAGAAATCGGTGTTGGAAAGCGATTTTAAGTAAGTATACCAGAGCTTATTTCACTTGTTACGAAGAGATCGCAGCTCTTTATTATACCAGGGTGGTGACGATGAGGGATTCCTTTTGGGTAAAAAAAGGCACCGATTGGGAGAGACATATTAAAATTTCGGTATAAAAGGATGAAAGAGCATCGTTTACCGTAAGGTTAGGATTATCGTAGAGAAAGTTAAAATTGACCATACTGAGGAGGTTGTTCAGTTTGGCGTAGTTAGCCCTATGAAAATTAAAACTGTAAGAATAAACCATTGTCATATGTCAGCGTAAGAGAAAGGGGAGGGTGGTAACTATCCAACTTAGAAAGCAGATGTTTACTTTCTAAAACGACGCAGTTATCTGTATCAGTGGCGAAGACTAGGTCGAGTTGTCTGCCGATGTTATTGGTGACACCACTTAATTGATATAGACCAGAGTCAGTTAGGCAGTCGATGAAAAGATTTTCATTATCAGAGGTAGGATTTGTAGCAGTATAGTAAGACTGATCAGTCTGAGTCCATAGAAGCTTAGGTAGGTTAAAATCACCTAAAAGAGTAACAACGTCATTGGGATCAGCAGCATTAAAAATGCAGTCGATTGCATCAACATCTAGCTGGTAACCTTGAATTAGTTGAGAGGGGCGAATATAGCAGCAACAAATATATAGGTTGCGTTTGCAAATAGGAATTACAGCGCAAACGAATTCGAAGAATGCAGTGGACGATTTTTTAAAAGGTCTAGACTCGAGACGAGAGTGTATAGCTAGAAGTACACCACGGCCATATAAATTCTCCTCTTTATCTAGACCATCTTCACGGAGTAAATTGAAGTCTTGGGAAAATAATTCATTATATCAGGGGTGAGATTGGTTTCTGTGAGGGCAAAGATGTCGTAGGGCAGAATCTGCGAATTAAGATATATAGCAGAAATCTTAGTTCGTAATCCTCTTACGTTTTGATAATACAGGGACAGATATTTGGGAGGCTTCGGCAAAGAATTGAGTGGTGGGTTAGGAGCGATGGTAGTTTTTGAAACTAGACCGTGTTCTCTGGAGATGTAGTATCCGTTTGGAGCTAACATGAGACACAAAAGAAGGGAGATCATTAGCCACGTCATCAGGAGTCATATCTAATTGCTCATGAAAACGTATAAAAAGTTGCCGCAGATCATTATGATTAGTGGGGAGGTCTTCTTGCAGAATGGAAACCATTGCATTGGTTTATATATTTTATTGCATTTATACTGTCGATACAGGCAGAGTCAGGCTTATCATGTAGGTAGGTGAGATATAAGCGAACATTATCATATAATCTGTGGTCTGTTAAACGAGAGAGAACATCGAGAGGCCATCTTCCCCAGAATCGATAAGGTGCTTGGTTAACTTTGCCTTTGGAGGAAGAATGGTATCTAAGAAGGAAGGTGGTGTGGTATTAGGGTGGGAGTCTAGCTTAGAACATGGGGAGGGATTTAAAGTATGGGAGCGAATAAAGTTGGGGTATGCCGTTTTTGTATGAGTGGAATGAGGAGATGTTGGGTTTGGTAAATGACTGGGAGGAGGATCTAGATTGAAAGATACGCGCTTGGGAATTCAGTTGGACACTGTGGAAGAACGTTTCGTATATACGCGATTGGCAGTATGAATTGAAGGAGGAGTGAAGAGAGGAAATGTCCCAACTTTAAAACTCCAGTTTGCATCAGGAGCTTGTTTGTTAGGAGTTGGGATTTTTTTGTAAGAGTTAGGCTTCGGTATAGGGTTAGACTTAAAATTAACATTGTTCTGTTTTCTAGATGTAGTGGATTTAGAGTTACTGGACTTATTCGGTTTTATTCTTTCCATAGTTAATCCACCCAGATTGATGACGTCGGAAGCAGGGTTGATAAACATCCACTCATATTTTGTCGGGATGCTTACCTTGAAGGTGTTGGTGGAGATCTTACGGCAGTTGCTGACATCTATTTTAAATTTAGATTTGAAGAGACTAGTTAGCCTGTTTCGATCGAGGAGTGTACCTCTTATTAAAAAGGCAACTGACTCAGCTTTGTTGAAATTGTTCAACTTTTTTATTCTCGTGTTCCACTCCGAAAGTCTCCATAAGATTCCGAATCTTGAGATTGTGGGTTCAGGAGTTGGTGTAGTAGCATCGTTTACCGAAGAGGGTTGTGGTGGAGGAGAAGATGATCCAGGAGTTACTGGTGGTTCCATAATTGCAGATTCAAGCATTTCAGTAAGAAGCGAGGTGTTGTATGATGCAGTCGGTGGGGGCTGGGATTGCACCGGTATGTCTTCGATTTTACTGGAAGTTATCCGGATGGGATCAGCAATTTCGATTAACAGCTCGCGTGATTTGGATATATCGTTGCTTAAATCGCTTATTTGACACATGATGTTTATGAGCAACTGATCATTATTAGGCGGAGAGGGAACGCTGCTTCTGGATGTACTTTGAAGATGAAAATCGAGGGAAGACCGTAGAGAACTTAAAGAGTCTGTTATTGTAGGGATGTAAGATTTTATTATTGATTTAACACTATGGGATAGAAAATTGTTTGAATGGCTTAGAGTCGTGCGTAAATATCCCTACAAGACAAGCCTCCAACACTTGTATTGACCATATTTTCTGTAAGCTTGATTGTAAATCTAAATTGTCTCTCGTTAGTAGCACTGCTGATCTGAGAATTTCTGACCATTCAATGGTTTGTTTGTTCTTTCAATCGAATAACGTTCAAAGTAATAAACATGAGCCTTATTATCAGTCTAAGAACGTGAACCTCGTTGAGCTTACTAATCACTTAATGCTTGAAAACTGGTCTGAGATATGGACAGCAAATGATCCCAATGAAGCTTTTAATTTGTTTTCTAATACCCTTAATACACATGTTGCAAGTTGTACGGTGACAGTGCGTAAGAAAAGTAATAAACTAATCAAGCTCAAGCCTTGGATTTCTAACTATCTGGTAAACAAAATTAATCTAAAAAACAAGTTAAGAGTGAAATATAAAAAGCAACCTAATAATAATCATCTTCGTAGTGCATATGATAAAATTTGTAAGGAAATTGCTATTGAGGTGCCTTTATGCAAAGAAAATTTTTACATTAACAAATTTCAAAAGGTTAAAGGTAATTTAAAAAAGGAATGGGGAATAGTAAATGAGATTTTTAACAGAAACAGTACTAATGATATACCATCTTGTCTTAGTCATGAAAATCAGGATATTATAAATCTAAAGGCAGTAGCTAATAGCTTAAACTTACTTTTTACTAGCGTTGCAAATAAAACAATAACTGAGGCAGGTATAACACCTAGTAATAATAATAGTAGATGTTTGCTTGAGTGTTCTAACAGGGATAGATCAGAGCCTAATAGCTTTTTTTATGAATCAATTTCATCAATTGAGGTCTATAAAACGATTATGTCTCTGAACAACTCGACCTCCATTACTCGTAGATCTTATTCTAATGCATTTATTAAGAGCATCGCATTTTATATTGTAGATATTTTGGCTCATATCTTTAACAAAAGTATCTTATGTGGTATATTTCCTGAAATACTTAAAATTGCTGAAGTTATACCTATATTCAAAAAAGGTGACAAAAAAGTACTCAACAATTATCGGCCTATTTCTCTTCTCCCAGTTTTTTCTAAAGTTTTCGAAAAATTAATCAAAAAAAGAATGTTGTCCTATCTTGGTGGTATCTCATTCTTTAACGATAGACAATATGGATTCCGAGCTGGAAAATCTACTGAGGATGCACTTCTTCACTTCAGCAGTTCAATTTATGGAAGCATCAATAGCAAGAAGGTTACTGCAGCTCTTTTCGTGGATATAACGAAGGCTTTTGATACTGTTGATCATAAAATCTTGTTGAATATATTGAATAAAACTGGATTTAGGGGATTTGTTCTTAAATGGATTGAGTCCTATCTCACCAACAGGAAACAAATGGTTCGAATAGGAACTATGTTTAGTGAGTGCTGCGATATTACAGTTGGTATTCCTCAGGGATCTGTTCTGGGACCTATATTCTTTCTAGTTTTCATTAACTCAATTTTTACTCTTAATATGAAAGGAAAACTTACAGGGTTTGCTGATGATATAGGTTGTTCATATTCCAGCAACTCTTGGTTAGATCTAATAGCTGACATCAACCATGATTTAGAAATGTTACGACATTGGTTCCGTGTGCACAAGCTAGTTATTAGTGACAAAACAAAAATTATGTATTTTAACACTTCTTTGCATTTAGAACTTCCAGTTTTTACATTTCATAGTGCGTACTGCAATAATATGTTGATAAACTCTGACAATTGCTGTGAATCGCTTTCCGAAAGATCTTGTACATATAACACTTCCATAGATTGCCACATTCTTTTATATTGCCTCTAAAGCATCTTTATTTCTATAAAGTATTAAAAATCTTTTTCTTAAGAAGCGGATACTCATTAAATCATGATCCGAATACCTATGGTCTTCGCAGCTCTTCTATGAATCTTGCTTTCATTCCTTCACACAATACTCATCTCTTCTTAAGTTATTACACTTCTGTAGCTCCTCGTATCTTTAATAAACTACCCATTGAAATAAGGCGCTCTAGTAATTTCTTTTCCTTTAATAAAGCGGTCAAGAAGTGGCTGTTTAATTTTGACCTCAATGAGATTGATAATCTATCGAAGTTAATTATTTAGTAGCATCTACTAGTACTTACATCTAATTATTATGATTTTTTTCTTTTCTCTCTACCACACAATATATTTTTTCTTTGTTTTTTAATCTAAAATTTTCTATATTGTTATTGCCTGACTCAATTCATTCGGCACTAGTTTTATTAACTATAGAATGTATTTATTTATTCATTCACTGATGAAAAACACTTAATATTTGTACAGTACTTGAATTTATGTAATTGCCTTTATGTTAAACTTAAGTTTGTTAATTGAAATCCACTCATAAATCCTTTTTACAAATTTAAGTGCATATATAGCTGTTATAAAATTTGTAAAATGGGCTTAAATGAATGAATGAATAAAAATGAAATGAAAAAAAAAAAAAAAAAATCTTCACTAAAGTCATGTTTGTCATTTCGTTTTATTAAGTCACTGTTTTGAGCCAACTGCATGGATAAGTTTCTAAATTGACTCTTGTTATAGATTGCAGATTGCTCGAGTGAAATTGACAAATCTTCAACTGATTTCAGAAGGTCATCATATTTTGTAAATTGGTTTTGCATTGATTTCAAGGCATGGTTGTTTTCTGCCGCAAAGTTATTGACCAAATCACTGAGACACTTAATAGCAAGTAATATGTGGGACGGAGTGATGTCCTTGCACTCATCACAATAAAACAAAAAGTTGTTTTTAAAATCTTTTAAGTACCCGATGGATCTTTCACTCAAGCCAATGCAAAGGGCATGGAAAGAGTTGCTACAAAGACCACTGCAGATTACCATAACAGCATTTAGGTCACTTTTTAGGGAGCAATTCGCACTTCCACATACTCGTAATTCAGACATGATGAGGATGATTTAGTTAGGGTAGGTCAGTTGAGAAATTTTAAAACACAAAAGGCGGTGAATGAGAATTGGGTTAGTTTTTAATTTCACTTTAATATTATTATGCACTTTTAATTAAATAAACAAATCGAGTCAGCAAAACACAACAAAAGGCGATGACCGAGAAATAGGTTGTGCGAATTATTGCAAATTAGGCAGGAAAAAAATTAAATGAAAATAAATTAGCAGAGCGAAATTTAAACACGTCTGAACATAATGAATGACTATGAATAAACTGAAGAAAAAAAGACGCATTGTATGCTGTTCAAGAATGTTTGCAACAAAATGAGAGGGAACATCCATTTGGTATTGACGGGATTCAAGGAAAAGGTTGGTTTAGATAGTTTTTAAATTGTCATCCGAGTTTGACGTTTAGGACAGTTGATCCTGTGTCGTCGTCTAGTACTAATGTAGCTGTTGCGGAAAGATATTTGGTTGAAAATAATTCGCGTGCAATACTGAAAGATCCAAGTCGAGTTGTTAGCGTCATTCAGACTCATTAATGTTATAACAGAGTATACAAGAATAGACCCGAGAAACGGAACAAAAACGTTAATCGATCACATCCTGCTTAGCAAAACGAATATGCCAATTCATTCTGTGGTTTGAAAGTGATAGAAAGTGGTTTGACGGACCATCTTGCTGTATTCTGTTATACAGCTGAGGAATTAGCTGCAGCTGAAAACATCACAAATTGCCAAAAAATTTGTAACAGGAGAGTTAACCAACTAATAGAAGAAACGGATTGGACAGAAATAATAAATCAAAACAATGCCGACGCCTTATATCAGACGTTAGTCCATAAAATAAAGACCATATATAAAATGTCAACTACAACAAAAAAAGCGAAACGCAAAAGAAAACAAAACCCATGGATTACGACTTATTTAATCCAAGAATGCAAAAGAAGGGACGAACTATACCGAAGGTGGAATAACAATAGAAGTAATAGAAGTTATGAAGTTGAATATAAAAGCTTTCGAAACGTACTTAGCAAACTAGTTACAGTGCAAGAATCTAACTTCTATAAAAACTAGTTTAATGAATTTAATCGTAATTCTCGCAAAACATGGGTCTTGATAAACCAAATTCTTGGAAGGAAAAAGATGAGCATTGACGAAACCTTGCTTAAAAACTTCTCAACGGAAGTATCTGCACTATCCAACGAATGTGCAAAAGCATTCTCGACTCAAATCAAAGACCTAATTCATTTCTGCAATTCAAAAACTTCGAACCATACAAATCGTAATATGAGTAGTTCAAACTTTATTTATCCAACCAATGTTACCAAAATACGAAAAATTATTAGCACGTTAGGAGAAAATAAATCACCAGGAATCGACGAAGTCCGCGTTATAGATATTAAAAAACATACTGACATCTTTGCCCCCATTATTTGCAAATTAGTAAACCTTAGTTTGACACAAACGGTAATACCTGTAGAACTTAAGACCGCCGTTGTTCGACCTATTTATAAAGGAGGAGTTAAAAACCAACTCAACAACTGCAGGCCTATATCTATCTTACCCGTTATCGAAAAATGTATGGAAGGAGTAATCATGGAAATATTACAAGGATTCATTCATAAACATAAACTGATTCACCCAAATCAATATGGTTTCCAAAAGGGTAAAAGTACAGGCAAACTGCTTGGTGAATTTGCGAACTACGTCAATGAAGGCCTAAATAGGAGTCAACATGTTCTTGTTCTATTCATGGACTTTAGTAAAGCTTTCGATACTATATTCCACAACAAACTAATAGATGCACTGCAACATATTGGAATAAGAGGAATGATGGCCGAGTGGTTAAGGGAATATCTATATAACAGGTTATTTCAAGTAAAAATAAGCAACGTTTTTAGCGAAAGAACAAAAGTAGAATACGGAGTCCCCAAGGGATCAAAATTAGGACCAATACTTTTTATACTATTCACCAACGAACTTCTCCAAGTATTCAAAAACAGCATATCTTTTACTTTTGCCGATGATATAGCCATTGTAGTACGACACAGGTCTTTGGAAATGGCAACATCCATTTTGCAAGATGAGTTTGATTCTGCAGTAAAATGGTGTCACGATAACGGGCTGGTAATCAACGCAACAAAAACAAAAATCATGCATATCCGAAATCCTAATTTCAAACAACTGCAAAATTATATATTTTTAAGAAATAAAGGATGCATCAACTCTACAAACCAAGTGATTAAGATAGTGGACACATTTAAATATCTTGGAGTTATCATTGGCCAACACTTCCTATGGGATAAAAACATTGACAAGCTGCGCATGGACCTAAAGAAAGCTCTTTATGCACTGGCTCACCTTAAATACCATGCCACGTTTCCCGTTATGAAACAAGTATATTACGCTCTGGTTGAGTCAAAATTAAGGTATGGTGTGCTTGTTTGGGGAAACGCAGCTCCAACCCACATCCAAAAGCTGCAAAGGCTCCAAAACTTGGCAGTAAAACAAGTAAATAGTACTTGTCGTAGATATGAAAGAAAACTTTGTGTCCTGACTGTTGAAAATATTTTTAAGATGGCAATTACCTCCGAATATTATGACGACAACAGATTTATTCAACCAATAATTCACGACTTCAATACGAGACAACGTGTGCAAAGGATGCTGCAGGTGCCCGGAACCAATAACAAATATGGCCAAAGACAACTTAAATCTATAGTTCCATCAATAATGAATGTACTACCTAGACATTTACATATAACAAATTTTAGAACTAGAAAAAAATTAATTAAACAATTCTTCTTAACTTCCGCTTAAACCTAACATTTTCTATGGTCAAGAAAATTACTGTGAACCATATTAAAAAAACAAAAAAAAAAACAAAAACAAAAAATCACTATTTTGTAATTAACTACTAAGCTTCATGCAATAAACATTGAATTATTATATATACACAATCTTCTGCAGAAAAGCTATAGCTTCGCAGAAAATTATACAAATTTACAAATTGTTA
The DNA here is from genome assembly GCA_949129095.1 of Volucella bombylans. Taxonomy (NCBI): domain Eukaryota; kingdom Metazoa; phylum Arthropoda; class Insecta; order Diptera; family Syrphidae; genus Volucella; species Volucella bombylans. The sequence goes on along the minus strand of OX422140.1, from coordinate 379,715,965 downwards.
AACGGATGAATAAAGAATAAAGAACATAGTACTCGTATTCAATGGGTGTATTCAAGGAGCGAAAAATGTATATGAGATTGAAAGAGAACAGACTAAGGCAAATTTGACAATCATGTTTTCGTTTTCCGCTTTAAGAGTGATGTGTCCTTCGAAGATCATATACCCGTACAAAAGATTGAAGGACGACATTTTTTGATTTTTTGAAATCAACCGGAACGAAACGTTTGTTAGAGCGAACGGTGCCAACAATGGCGAGTCCGACTTGAGGCAAATGTTCGGCCAAAGACAGCGAAGTGAAGAAATTATCACAATAGATTGTACGGCCTGAATTATGATAACGTTGGATCAACGTTAACACAACCCGCTCGCCTTGATTCACCTCTAGCTCTGCATTGGGTAATTTGTCCGTATAAATTTTGCCTTTCAAAGGATAATTTGTACGTGAGTCTCAAGCCCACCATACCGTGATGCCGTATTTGGCTGGTTTCGAGGGTATATACTGGGTAAAGCGGGTATGACCGCTGTAGGGAAACAACTGTTCGTCAACAGTTATATTGGCACTTGGCGTATATGCTCTCTCTAAATTCGCATTCGACATAATCCATTTGTCGTCAATTGCCGCAGATTTACTAGTCAGTAGGCGCTGCTCACGTGTATTGCCATTATCAAAGCGAATGTAGCGTAGCAAAATATTGAAACATTGTTGATGTGTAAATGTTGTGATTATAAGGCGCCCACAATTCCTTGGTCGGCTGGGTATTAAAGTTGAAGAGACCAGAAAACAAACAATAACAAACCAATGAATGCATACAATTCACTTTCATTCGTTGGCTGCCAAACTTTTCGATTTGCTGTTGCATGTGTTTCGTTCCAAATGCGGAATATCTGATTTGCTTTTCGGTTTGTTTCGGGGCAAATGATATCAAGCATCTCTGGTGTCACTAACTGTTTGAAAATGGAAATGGGATTTTCCACGAAATTACCAATGGGCCCAACTTTTACAGCAACAGACACATTATGTGCTTGTGGCCGGCCAGATGGTGGTGAAGCTTTCATCCACATAATTCCATCTTTGCACGAATAAAATCCAATTGTTGAGGCACAAGAACAGCACATGAAACCGCGTCAAGTTCTTCTTCTTCATCGTCACCATCGTCATATTCAGTATCAGAAGCATCACCAGCAACATTATCCGGCAAATAATCTCCATCGTCCTAATCACCATCAACAAATGGATCCTCTTCCTCAGTACTATATTCCGCCAAAATTGCCGCTACATGTTCTGCAGTTATCCGTCCACATCTAGTCGGCCGATTCACAGCGACTCGTACATATCAGTTTTCAGTTTTCAGTTTTCAATGCATTTTATTTTCTTAATCACTAACTCTTACATACTAACAAAAAATGCTTAAATGCTAGCTTAAAATTACTTAACAACCTTATACTAACTTACTGGCCCCACGCAGGCAATCTAAGCTACTCTAAATTCTTATATCTATGTCTTTCGACTTCATTTATATTTTATTTGGAATGTTTCTTTTATATACTTAGGGCTAAGAAAAAAATTTGATTACAAAAACTTAGCATATGGAAAATTTTTATTTTTTATAAAAACTTAATATCTAACTTAAAATCAACCTTAGTCTACTTAACCTCCATACACAAAATACACATAAACACACTTAAACGTTATACACAATAATACACATATGTTAGTATATACCTTTATATACACTAACACATGTATATATTACTTATATGCTAACCTAAACCTATGTAAGCTTACCATCGCTATTCACAGAGAAAACAGATTGGTCAGCTCTGCCTCATTAGTGAGGCTGGTCCGTAATTGACGGAAACGACGACGAAAAATCTACTCCATCATTCAATCACCAGAAATGCTGGTGCTGCCGAACGACATCCCTCTTATCGCGATTCCCCACCGCCCTACTGAACCTGTGGCGATCCACACTGCCGTGTGCGACGTCGCTGTTGTAGTTGAGTCGCCTGTCCCCAGCTGACCGAGCGACATGGAAGATTAACGGGACCGCTGATATATCCTGGATCAACCCTTTCTGATCTAGGTAGAGGAATGCTTCCGGTGGAACGAAGCCGTCAGAGCGCACACTCTCGTGGTAAAGGTAATTGGGGTAGTAAGCCCCAGATATCAGGTTATTCGTCGACGTCATTGCTCTTGCAATGTGCCTTCGAGTCAGCTTAATTACGAAGTTGTCCACTCGTATTAGGTTCGCCCTATTGTAAAGGACCTCGTTAGGATAAAATTTCTTGTACTCCGACTCTGGTGTTCTATACAAGCGAAGACAAGCGCTAAGACAAGCCCTCTCAAACACCCGAATCTTTTCCATTAAGCTTGCTCGTACTTTGAACCACACAGGACAACCAAATACCAGCATGGGTCTGATAAGGGCCATGTAGCAGATTACCTTTACCCTCGCATCGAGTTGGCTGCTATAAAACAGTTTCTTTGTAAGGGCAAAAGCACCTTTAGCTCTGGCCAGAGCAGCATCTACATTTTTGCCAAAATACAGAAACTGATCTAGCCAGATTCCAAGGTATCTGACTACATTTCGACAGGCACGAGGTTGTACGTGTTGTCCAACGATAGAGAACTTTCGCCAATTTTTTCTGGTATCCCTAGAGGCTCCAGACAACGGCGTCCTAAAGAGAATGGTTTCCGACTTCTGAAAGTTGATTTTCAACTTCCAGTCATCGCGAAATCGTCTTGTCTTATAGAAGTCACGCTGCAAGAGAGTATTAATGACCTCGATTTCTGGACCTGTTCTGTACGCTATCAAATCGTCTGCGTACGCAATAGTATGGGGAAGTGAACCTATCAAGTCGCTTGTAAAAATGTTGAATAGGATCGGCGAATTGACCGCGCCTTGCTGAAGACCATTTTTAATTTGAAATATTCCAACAGAAGTCACATCACCATTCTTCACGATGAACTGTCTGTTAGTTAGCATATTATAAAGAATGTACAAGAGTGGTTTACTGATCCCCAGCCTAGTTAGCTTATAGAAAAGACCCTCTAACCATACGGCGTCGAAGGCCTTCTCCAAGTCAACAAGGCAGGCACCAGTGCACTGTTTCTTGCCTTTGTTCCATTGGATATCGGACACCAGTTTAGACGCGGCATGTGAGATATCATGTCCCGCCTTAAAACCGAATTGATTATCCGGAACTATATGTTTGTCTTCAACCCACCTAGACAGAGCTCTATTGATTACCTTTTCAAAAACCTTACTGATATTCGGAAGGAGACTTATCGACCGGAGATTCGCCGGATTGGATATATCCTTCCCCTTTTTGGGGATAGGTTGAACCACCGCCGTTTTCCAATGCGCTGGATAATGTGCATTATTCATTGCATTATTAAACAGGGTGGTGTAAATGTAAACCGCTTCTAGAGGAAGATGTCGAAGCACGATGTTCGGAATACCATCGGTCCCCACTGATTTCTTAGCCCTGATTGTGTCGAAGATCTCATGGAGTTCTTCCTTCGAAATGAACGGAGGTAGGCCACCCTCTCTGGCAATTTGCCATATTTTCGTCGCTAAACCGGGTGAAACCAGAGCCCTCGGATCGCCAGTTCCCTATTTCATTTCGAATGCAGAAGTCGTGCACCAAGACGCGATTGTCCAGGTCGTAATTAGGGCCAATGGTATCAGTGGCCTTGTATACTTCCTGGAAAGTCGCCCCTATGGTCTCAACCTTCTCCTGTGGATCCTCGATCACAAAGAAGTCGTCATTATCGGCGGCCTCATTTGGATCAATACCTGCTATTGTCAGTAACCGTTCGTTGGCTGTTGTCCGGGATATTTTAAGACACTGAAGGTCGTTTTGATTTCTTCTCCGAAATAGTTTATTTATTTGCGGAAACATATTCGGGTTGCTGGTGTTTACAGTCCGAACCTTGTTGTTTCAATATAAACTTACAGATGCTCTGTAATTCTCTTTTATTAGCGTTTGAATATTTTTAATCGACGACTTCAGTGTCCTAATCTCCGGGTCTTGTCTGTCAGTTAACTGTCTATACAAGTTTTTGAGTCTTGTCAGAAGTCTACTTTTCTGTCGGTGCAGTGCGTCAATAGTAGGATTGCGGAACAGGTCTTCGTTAGTCGTACGTCGATACCGCTGTATTGTAGTGTCCATAGTTTGTTTAATTGTCTCGTACATTTGTTTTAGGTAATTGTCGATCTCCTCGTTTGACAAATTCCTATTGGACGGTGGGTGGAGCGTGTTCGAGGAGAGTGCTCTTTTCAAGGTTGTGGAGAAGCGTGTCCATCGAGTCCCACTGTAGTTGTAAGAATATCTTTGGACATACTCCTCCAATTCCGCAATTTCGTTGGGAACTGTAATTTCGGTGCTAAAACCGCAATGGTCGCTGTCATACACGAATGTACGCAGACAGTTTAGCGTTTGTAAATTCGTACCTGTCAGTCGTATACGTTCGTCGTACAGCAATAAATCCAAATAAGACCCGCTTCTGGGAAACGACGGGTTATCCGTCGCTTTAAGACCGAGTCTGTACATGACATCGTGCTGACCCCACCAATCGAGTAGTAGGTTCCCTCTAGTATTTGGCAAATTATTTCCCCAATCTCTGTGTCTAGCGTTGAAATCCCCGCCGATTATAAAATAATTCTCCCCCGATTCCAGCCTCAGAAGTCGAAAAAGCGCGTCGAGCTCTGCAATGAATAGGGTGGATTGTGAAGCCTCCGGTGCATAAACAGAGGCCAAATACAGCCGCTTTCCACTGCGGAGCGGGATGTAAACGACGACTGCCTCCAACACCCGGAACCTGCGCAACACGCCCTTGTACACTCTGTGAAATTTTATACCTTCTTTAATGAAGATCGCGACACCACCTCCACGTTTGGATCTGGGCCGGTTTCTTCTTCTAACGATATAATTATTGTACTCCAGTTTGTGCTTATCGGTTAGCTTAGTTTCGCTAGCGAAAAGCACATCAGGAGTTTGGTCTTGTAGCAATTTAAACATCGCGGCTCTTCGTTCGATCCCAATCAATGAATTCACATTCACCGCAAGGACCTTCAAAGTTTGCTCCACCATGTGCGTACCCATTACGACATGTGTTGCGTTAGGCCTGGCAGCAGCGCGTAGATCTGGTCCACCCGCTTGATCTGTTCTTGCACCTGCTTTTGCAGCTGAGCCATCTGCCCTTGGATTGCGAGCAAGATGGCCAGCATGTTAGGTGCAGCTTCCGTTGTTCTCGGCATTGGCTCCGGAGAAGTAACAGTCGCTTGCTGTACCGTAGCCCCCCTACCTCGACTCGTACATATATCCACAACATCATGCAACTCATTTTGTCTCCCCATTTTTCACGGCATAAGGAACAACAATTATAAACAAATATGACACTGAAACCACAAATAAAGCCAAAAATAATTATTACCAAAAGAATCAAAAGAAAAAAATTGAGCAGTTATAATTTTCACAGGTTTTTGCGAATAAATACGCGTTTACTCTGGGCCTACTTAGGTCCAGCGGATAATTTTCGATGTTGACACACAAAATATATTTTTTTTCCACGAAAAGGGCTCGAATCGACTCGGATTTGGTTTCGTTGCACTCAGCAAGCATCGTCTCAGGAAGTCAAGAAGTTTCCGTCGGATTTATTTGAAAAAAAAAGTTACATGCGTTCAAACATAAATTGAAATCCAGATCAAATTTCAGATTTTTCAATAAACATAAGTGAAATCAATGATTCTGTATATTCTGACATCCAAATCGAAAACGTTTTTCCGATCAACCTTTCCGGCAATGACATAGCAATGCAATTCTCCATTCATTCGAAAGTCCTTCCCTTATTTCAATCTAAGTTGATTTAAGCAAATCGACCGTCTCCCAGGGGTTTGTGGTATTATTGTCAACTTTATTGACTTAACTGAGCAGGTATGTCCTTGACACACATTGCCATTTAAGCCTAACCCATTCAAACCTCCTAACACTACAAGACTAATATTTAAGCTTTTATGCAATTGTTGTATTCATCCTTATACCTGCATGTATCTCACAACTTATTAGTTGAAATCAACTAAAGGCAATTTTGCTTCGATTTGCATTAAGGACATTAAGGAATAGTGTATTTGCATAGCCTAAATGCATTTATGTGAGCCAATTGAGGAGAGCACACGTATGCAGATATGTGCCATTGTCCATGTAACTTAATGTGATCAGTGAGTTTGTTATGTCCAATTGAATTTTAACAATTGAGATAAATGCGGCAATGTGGCTATGTGGCAATGTGGATTTGTAGAAATGTAGAAACCCATCTGGGCTATTTTCGAAATAGGAATTCACCTATAAGGATAACCAAGTGCAACTCATGGGAATTAATCACTCACGAAAGTGTTTGCTGTTGCAAATTAGTTTCAGCATTCTCTTCAATTTCATCACTTTATGATACGATCCAGTACTTGTACATGAATACCTCCGGTTTGTATGCTTGTATGTCACACTTAATACCTAGAAACATTTATTATTAACAATTTGAACTTTCCAAACATGCAGGATCCAGCAAGTGATGCGTTTGCAAATTCGCAGCAAATATTTACATCCGTATGCCACTTGGCAATTTCCTAAATTAGCTTGCAAAATCATATCAAGGCTTACAACGTGTGCGAGTACGAATATGATACCTGATGGTGCCCTACTGTAAATTCCCAGCCCGACTATGGGCATTTGAAATATTTTATGATTTAAATAATAATATTAACTTCTTGCAAATGCGAACAGGCTTACCTTAGGAGACCGGATTCACTTGAAAGTACCATGGAAAATAATATAAATTGGTTCAACCGTGTACGGAAATTATGTCCAGATTGAATTTTGTATCGTGAGTATCTGTAAAGGAAAAAATAAATAAAATTGATCTGTTTGTTCTAAAACGGTTACAGCTAATATATGTTATATCTGATAAAATTGGACCTTAATTTGTTTGGGGATTTTGAAATTATTTATTGTAGATACCCAAAGTAGTCGTGTATAGCGGCAGCAAATTTCTATGATACTCATAATTCTTGAATGATGTTGAAGCAGGGTACGTCGGCCCAGTGAGTTATTTTACCTCACTCTATCGACAAATTCTTCACCAGACATCTTTGCTAATGTAGCTGCTCTTCGTAAGGTAATTCTCATACGTCCTATACAAGTCAATAGGAATGCAGGTGTGAGCCTTAACCATATTAGAAAGGACAAAAATTAAACTCATTAGATTAGCGGAGTTGAGACATATGCCAAAGTTGCTGCAACTGATTGTTGCATTCAAAAGTGATTAATAGAATTGCAAGGAGCCTTGGAATGCATCGATGGAAGGGAATGTGGAAACACTTAAGAGACTTTCACTGGAAAATAGTCCAAAAAAGATCAGACAATAGCAGGGAAAGTTCATATTTTATGTCAACAGAAAGCACTCAGATGGAGAGCCAATACATTGTATTCCTTGCATACTTCTTTACTGCAATTTCACTATCTTTCGTAAATAGACGAGTAAGGCTATCAGTGATAAATGCCTACAGTACCAAGAGCCACCACGTCAGCGCGGAGTACCTGAAGCCTGATGCGAGCATACGCCGGATACTCACAGACATAGTGCTCCTTAGTGTCGTCATCACCCTCACAGCAGTCGCAGAATGTTGAGCCAATAATACCCAAAACAGTTAGGTTCTTACCAAAAGCGTCCAGTAAGCAGCCTGAGCTCTGTTCTATTGAGGGACAGCAAAAAAGCCTGGAAGCATTCATTTGGTCTGCCGGCAACATGAAGAGTCATGCCGTATGAAGTTTTGCCCATATGTAACCCATTTGCCAATGGGACTCGGGCAGTCCTAATGCATGTTAACGTCCGGGAAAACTCTTATCTGAACCTTGACAAGATTCAGACAAAACTCGAACTCGAACTCGTAGTTTCGAAGTTATGAGCCTCTTGTTTGTCGCAGTAGATGCAGATGCTTCGTAATATAGTTCTTTGCCATCAGGAAGACACACACAAGTTTTCTAATGAGGAGCAAAATTAAACGTTGTCGTGCTTCAGAAAGCCACAACACCGCCTTCCAAATCAGTTTTGGACTCATCCGTGAAAACCCGACTATATACCTTTCCTGGCTCAGATTCTGGCCGAAAGTCGATTTCGTATTTGAGATCTGGTGTCATTACGTCAGACGGCATGTCAATAAGACCAGAGTCATAAGACAATCGGCGTGCAAAGCAATCAAAGCTCTAGTGCGTGTTATACTAAAGACCACTTCTTTTCAAATGGAAGATTTCTGTGAAAGTGGACAACATATTTTGAATATCAGAGGCCTACTATAGGGAAAGCCTCCATGTGAACAAGAGAGACCATTCTATGCAGTGACATATTTTCATGTAAGCTTGTTTTACCAGACAACCTATACATAAAATATGATTGTCCTTATCATGGCCTATAGATCAAGTGGATGGAAAGCCACATGTTTTGCCGAAATCTCCTTTATACTTACTGAAGGCCAAGTGCCCCTTGGAGGCTTTTGACGTGACATGTCTAGTCAGAAGAAATTTGTTATCCAGGACAACAACCGAGTACTTAGCTTCGTTGGAGGAACGAAAGGTGATGCCTTTAAGCTCTAGATGAATCAGGCCCGTCGTAAAGATTAGAATTTCAGTTTTGAGAGTCTGACTGAAAGCCCAGTTCAAGTGCACCAATCATCAACCACGTCGAGGACTGCCAACGATTTAGAGCAGCTAGTCGCTGGACATCATCCAACATAGAGTATAGTTACATCATCCGCATATGCCTGGGCACTGATGTCAGAACTACTCAGAAAGTAAATCGTACCATAACATTGGAGACAGGACGCAGCCTTCCAAGGAACAACATCTGCAATTAGGATTCGTCCACTCAGTGCTGTCTGCCCGAATTACACACGCCGTCATTATGTTGGCCTTCAATTCTGCCCATCACATTTTGAAGTGTACTCTGACAGGATCTCTCCCGTTGCTAGGCACAAAGAGGATACATTCACAAAGCAATTTGTCGCAAATGATGCTCGAGTCAGACTGATTGGGACTCCTGGTGAGTCATGCTTTCTGATTTTCGATAAAAAGCTTACACTTATTGTCTGGCATGGTTTCGGTATGTAATGCCAAGCAGTACAAATTATCCCTAGAGTTGGCAGCAACTAGTTTGTATATTTTTGTAGCAAAACTACGTAGTGAACAAATCACGCAACAGCATATTTAATGTCCGCAGCTGCCACCACAACCGATACCAACTAGGACGGGGTGGGTGACTCAGCTCACCTGTAGTTCCGGTGATGTCAATGGCTGTGAGGCAGCTCTGATTAGCTTATTTGAGAAGTGGGTCTCGAGTGTGAGACAAAACGTTTTTGCTTCCAACTCAGTGCCATATGACCCCTGGCTGTTTCCGTTGTGGTCGATTTGCGCCTCTTGAGGACTCTGACCCCGATGTTGGTTTCATCGAGTGTTTCTATCTTTTGGAAAAAGTCTGCTTAAGTGGCAATCTTATAAATAAGGGTTCATCTGTAATAGATTTTAAGTTCTCCGGTTTCCTGGCTTAGGAGCTGCAAATCTCCAGAAATATTTCATGGCAGAACATTTCAGTTCAAAACATTTGGCAAGGCATGGTTCTGAGCTGTCTCCTCTGCTTTCTGTGTTGTTTCGAGTTTAGGTGGCATGCAGGTTACTGTGGAAATGTGGAATCAGTATAGAAACTTGTGCCGGAGATCAAGATATTCACAGATAAGAGTCACGAATGCGTACTGTTCGTCAGGAATAAATTTTCTTCACGACAAACTCTCGGTTAGTACGTTAAACGCCACTCGTGGTACAACGCTTTTGCTTTTCCAATGAAGTGCTAATGAACAAGCAGAACACAAAAAAACCAGTTGAGTCTGTCCTAGACGCAGTATACTACTGACAAGAGGTAAAGAAGACTTTTTAGTCTATGGGAACACATGATAACTAAGCTCACAGATGGTTCTAAGATAGCCGTGGATAAGGGGTCTTTCAGAGGACCTACGCATACACAAATCCTACCCAGTGTACCCAATTCCTGTACCGTCTTCCATGACAAAATCCCAGATATTCATCAGGGTGCTGCTTTATTCAGCCTAAATACACTACCCACGTCGGACATTGTCATATTCATGGATATTCAATCCGCGATCAGATCCTTAATTTCGGACACCACAAAAGAGAGAGACTGGCTCTCAGCTCTCAACCAGATTGCTAAGTCATACAAAATTACACCACGATGGGTTGCGGAACACTCAGATATCTGACAAAATTAATCCGCTGATAAAATGGGTAGACATAGGAACAAATAGTAGACAGTCGAAAACGTCAAGTCGCCAATGTCGAACCCAAAACAAATTACAGTTTCTCTCCCTCAAGCATACTCTACGGCCAGTTATAGCGGAGCTCATCGCAATAACTTCCAGACATTTAGGCTAATTTGGTCCACACAGGATCCCAAACGACCCAGGAAGCTGACCAACCTCAGAAGAAGACATATTTCCAAACTCACAAATATAATCTTCAGACACTGTGCCATTAGATGATTGAGAACTCCTCACAATGATTTCTGCAGGAGTAAAAGGGAACTTTATTTCGCACCATCGTCGAAACTACGGCACGACACAGAAATCTAAATTCTCTTTTATAATTGGCGAGTGCTTACGGGATTTTGCCTAAAATGTTTGCAGATTACAATGACTACGAAATAATGAGCTCGGCAAGGCATTCCATGGCTTTAGAAAGGATCACGGTATTTCGTCTGAAAGCAGGCCTAAGGGTATACTGATGAGCATTCATAGCGAGACGGGTGTTATGGTTAAAGGTTGTAAGGGGCGGAATGCAAATGGAATTTTTAATGGAGCACTGGAGGTGACTATAGCGATAGACCATGGTGAGACAGGAGATATTTCATCGGTGTTCGAGGTTGTCAATTGACTGAGTGATATTAGCATCACATATGAGTGTTATAGCATGGTGTTGGACCCTATCTGGTAAGTGCAGAGAGGCTTTAGAAGCACCTGACCACATGCGGGCAATTCACTCCAAATTTGGGCGGGTGAATGCCTTATATATTGAGGCCAGATCAGAGGGACAAAAGCATTCCTTACATCGTTTCAGGAAACCTAGATATTTCGCAGCAGTCGTCATAAAATTCTACTCTGTTAGTGGTTCCCCAATTATTTAGGCTGCTAATATCGAAATTTAATGAGCTTAACACACGCAGCTGCTCCCTTTCTATAGCTGAAGTGTAGAGACGTTAGTAAGGGAACGAATATAAAAGCAGAGAGTACTGTCGTCAGCAAAGGAATATCTTGGATTAGAAGCAGCAGACAATAGATCGTTGATGAAAATTAAAAAGAGTGTCGGAGACAGAGCTGTGCTCTGGGGCACACCAGCATCTATTTTGTGGGTATCAGACTTGAAACCATTCAAGACAACTTGAATTGAAAGTTTCGAAATGTACTTTCTTATCTGTTGAAGAAGAGAGTCATCGATTTTCGACAAAAGAATCATCAAATCGCCTGTGGACCTGTTTCCACGAAACCCGTACTGTCGGCCATTCAGAAGTTTTAGCGTTTCGAGATATTTCATGAGCTGACGATTTATCAGCGTTTCCATGATCTTGTAAAGAAGGGACTTTAGTGCAATGGGTCTGTAGGAGGAAAGAGAAGAAGATTCACCCTTTTTGTCGACGGGCTGGACAAATGCTGTTTTTCATCTTCTCGGAAAGAGTCCTAAGGAGTAGGATCGATGGAAAAGCTTACGCAGTGGTTTTGCCAGCGTGCAAGAACCCTTCTTCAGAAGTAGGGGAGATATACCATCTGGACCAGCGGATTTGTGTATGTTGAGATCTTGCAGTACTCTTCCTACTACACAAGTGCGAAAGTAGATTCGTCTCATTAAAGATTCGACGCACTCAAGTGTAGGCGGAGACAAAGCATAATCTGGAAGTGTTGAGCTGGCAGCAAAGTGTGCTGCAAACAGATTGGCCTTGCCAGAAGAGCAGACAGCTGGAATATCGTTGTTAATGAGCGTTGGAATGGAGGATGAGGCAGAATTTATAATGTTTTTGACAAACGACCAAAAGCTTTTACTACCATTTGGACATTGTAGTACTTTTTGCTTCAACTTTTGGTCGTACTGAAATTTCACACGCTTGAGAAAGTCGTTGCAGTCATTCCTGGCTCGTTTAAACTTTTTTCGGTTTTCTTCGGTCGGGTTGGCCTTGAAGGACCAAAAAAACATTTCTCTAGGGCTGATGGCCTCTTAGGCAGAGTCGTACCATGCCTTTTCGTTTGGTTTGATGCTCTTCATCCGACGAGGGATAAAGCATCTCATTCCAAAGGGAATGGTGTCTGTCTGTCATATCAGCAGCAATGTTGTCTGTCCAGAATGTCGAAGCCACCCAGAATTGTGTATATTGAAGTCGCCGTAATAACGATTTCAGTATGAGGATCAGTTGTATCCCTGTATTCCTGTTCTATTCCTTGTATGTCGTCCGACATCGCATTAAACTTTTTAAATGCCGAACCGCTGTTCAGTTTGGGGCTTCTGTAATAAAGCAGCAGTGGATAATTTGCTTACGGAGACGGAATTTTAGCCAGAGGAAATTGAATTCCGGATTGGAACAGGGATTGTGGAGTTTGGTAAGCTAGATCATAACTCACGTAAACGGCGTAACCGCGGTGAGAAAAGAATCATGGCAGCGAACTGTAGCCAGGTAGCTTCAGATCTGAGTAATCTGAGAGGTGTGGACGGAGATCTACCTGTGCTTAAGTAAGTACCAAAACAGCTGGCCTCTATTAACAGACAAGAACGTAAGCAGAAAAGTGGTTACTTTTTAGTTACCGCATATTTGCTACATCAACTCTGAATTCCCGAGTTATTATTGCAAACAAACACAAAAAATCCAAACACGACGCGACGATGCTAAGCAAAGCCGTGAAGTGGAAATTCTGACGTTGGTTTACCGAATCACATTGTTGTAGGTGTTATGCCCTTACAACAATAAGAAACAGTGCACCAACAAAAATTCCACTCACAACCTGCTATTCAGCGGTTGTTACATGCACACAGTCATTGCCTTTGCCATATGACATTGACAGTGATATAACAACAGCAGTGACCGGCTGCAAGAAATTTCACTTTGGCCAAGGGCAGGAGATGAAGAATGCCCGCATTAAGCTCCTATTTAGTTTTTTTTTGCACTAAACGGCACTGATTTATTGTTTTGTTGGTTTTGTCACTGGTTTTTGTGATTTTTTTTTTATGGCAAATGATTCTAGTGGCTCACTGGGACTATTAACCTGACCCTACCTACCCGACTCTGAAGTACAGCAGGCTATTGGACCGTATATGAAGACTTGGAAGACAGTATTCACCAACTCATTTGCAAGATTTGGTCGGAAGGAATCATGACGTTTTCCTGATCCACAAGATAGAAGTGGATAATTCACCCCCTAAACTCTGTCAATTAAAAAGCCATTAGCTTCCTTAACACCGCATATAAGATCCTGTCTATAGGATTGTGTGAATGCCTGAAACCATCAATCTGATTGCCCGATATTTGTACGTTCTCCACTACAGGAGATATGAGAACAAATCCAATAAGTCCAGATCGATACTCACCACCGCACAAGATGAAATCTATAGAGAAGGGCCATACACAGCAACATCTAGTTTTACCATTCCTACAAAACTTGTCCAATGAGTGTGCGACTGTCCGGAAGCAATCCTACCTAAGGCTTTGACGTCGAAAGATAGTTCATAAATGTTAATGTCCTGTCAAGTAACTTCCTCAAAATCATACAACACAAAATTCTGCCAACCACAAAGCGTTGTTGATGTATTCATTGGCCGTGAAGTAGCAGGGTGCTGGTTGACATAAATGTCTTACGAGTCTGTACGTACTGTTCTAACACAGCACTAGACAATTTGAACCAAAACCAAAACAACTCACACTTTTATCTCAGGACTGGACAGAGACGGTATCAGGTTCGGTATGTTTATGATTATATCCTTCCAGGCCAATGGTCCACAACAAAAATATTCGAGTTTCGAGTCTGGCGTTCCATATTGAATAAATCGCCCTGCAACGAAATATTAATTGTTTCCAAAGGCGAAGAGATGGGGCTAATAGTAAGCCACTGTATGTCATGCTGCTCAGTGGTTTAAAGAGCTAAAATAGCGACGTACGTTGCCCTCCCCAAGAGACTTGGTCACCCACAAACACTACATTTAGATTGTATGTTCACGCATCGCCGATATGTCCGCTGTATCAAAGGAGTTCTCAGGATAAAACACAATTTCTGAAGTGGGTTAATTCCTACAGCTAATCAATCAATCAACCGATTAGCTGTTGCCGCCACTTCAAGCTCCGTGTGAGGATACATGTATCCCCCAGTAATTGACATTCCCACTTAAGCCCCTTGCTTTTGAATATTAAATTTCAAAATTAAAGACGGATTAAGAGCACTTAAATGACTCCCTGCTAGCTTACACACTCATAATGTCCACCCTATCCATCAATGTCACACCGTAGGACACACTGAAAACCTGTATTCAAAACCATTAGTAAAACTTATACATAAACTGCAGCAAAATGTTCATCCAACTCATTCTTAACTTCTAAATTAAATTTCAAATTATTCTCTTCGGTTTTTATTTTCGTCTTTTCTGGTATAAAATACTCATGTTCTGGTGTAGTCGTATCTATCTATCTTTTAACATCGCTTTTAACTAATTTCCGCTCAAAAGTCAACAAAACTGATCTAATCTTCCTGGCCTTTTACCTTTCGTGTTTACTTTAACTTTGCTGCCCACCAGTGTCTATACTTTCGTTCGTCCTTCTGTATTCTCTGTGTTTCTATCCATATCCGTATCCGTGTCCGTATGCTTGTGTCTGCCACCACCATACAATCGCAACGCTGCTCATAGCAATTCCATTCACAATTTATTTCGTTTAACCACATTGCAGTTTGAAGTTTTATTTTCCTGTGGGATCCTTTCACCAAGTTACATACAACTCCAGATTACTACATCCTCTACTCGTATACTCCACGGTCAATTCAGTTGCTTACTCAAGCTACTCACACCAAAAATGCAATAAAAAAACAAATAGAAAAAATCTCCAAACAAAAACAGGTAAAAGTCAAATAGAAAAAGAAATAGCGAAAAACTCTTTGAGTCCTTCAACATCGGCAGGATGCATTTTAGAGTAGATAACCTGTAATTTCGTGGCATTGTAGAATGTAGAATGTAGAATGGGCTTTCTATTTTATTTTATTTTATATTACTTGTATTTCGCCCTGCCCCATGGCCCGCATGCTGCACCCTCTTTCCAGAACCAACTTCATTTTCGCCATTTATTTTTAAGTTAATTTCACCGCGGGTGCCGGCGGAGGAGGAGGAGATGAAGGAGCTTGAAGACGAGTAGTCACGGGTATTTTTCTACTCCAACTGAATTTTAATTTTTCATTATGGAACGTGAAGGGTTTTTAGAGGCAGCGGCACCACACCAGGACTGCCATTCTCATTCTCAGTCTCATTCTCATTAATGAATGAAATTCAAATTTATGATTTTTGAAAAAAAAAAAAAAAACTAAATCCTCTGATGGGTTTCGTGCTTAATTTAGGTTTTCTCCCGATGCATTGTGGGAAATTGGTGAGTTCTTCCATTGTGACGTAATGAATTTCTATTGCAGGAACGATGGAGTGAATTAATTTACAACTAATTGTAATGGGCTACCAATTTATATTCGGATATTGAACTTTTCAACTTTCTACATCAGGCAGGCTGATTAGAAATGTAACCAGATACACGTAGTTTTCGAACATTGATTCCACCTCCTCGGAAAGTGCACATATTTGTTTTCATCCGACTTTTGATTGAATTTTTTTTATTTAAATTTAACGGTAGCGACAAATGTGTTATAGTTTTGAACCATGACACTACTCGTAACTTATGTTCCAGGAAAGTTGAACATAAGTTCATAGCTGGGACCCAACTACTTCCTGAGATGGTTTCCAGAATTGCTTTTAATATTCCGTCATTTTGACACAAACATCCAGAAATCTGGGTCGCCCAAGTGGGGGATCAGCTGGAGCTGGAACATGGCAATCTGAAACAAGTTCTGATCGACCACTCAAAGCAAAAGAAAGTTAACACATTTAGACCCGAATTAATATTTTCTCTCAATTTTGCGAAAACGCAACGCTGGGTTTGACTACACACAACAAATTTTTTTTTTTTTTTTTTATAAAAAAAACTTTTTTATTTGACTTTTAAAGAAAAGAGCAAAATCAAAAATGTATATAGTACATACAAAATATGTGTAATGTTTAAATAAGGTCAGCATATAAGCCGCAAAACATTCCTGGACAATTTTGATTGTGTCGGACCAGCTTTATTAACCATAATTAATAAATCTCTGGAAACAGGAGCCTTCCCTAAAACATGGAAGCAAAGTATAGTGACGCCGATTGAGAAGATAGCCAATACGAAAAAATGTGAAGAGTTTCGTCCTGTTAATTCGTTACCGTTGTATGAAAAAGTTTTAGAAAAAATTGTGTTTAGTCAACTTAACGAATATTTCGAAAGAAATAAACTTATAACTGTGATACAGTCGGGGTTCAGAAGGAGTCACTCATGCGAAAGTGCAATAAACCTAGTGATTACAGGGTGGAAAGAACAAATCGCTCAAAAGAAAAGAGTTTATTGTATTTTTTTAGACCTTAAACGAGCATTGGAAACGATTGATAAATCAATACTCCTACAAAAACTAGAAAAGTACGGAATTAATGGTGGCGAATTGAATTGGTTTAATACGTACTTGAATAATAGATCGCAGGTGGTTAGAGTGAATGACGAATTGTCAGAGGAAAAAGAAGTATCATTTGGAGTTCCCCAGGGATCAGTGCTAGGAACTTTATTATTTATTATATATATCAACGATATTCAAAAGGCGTTAAAAATTGGGAAAATTGCGCTATTTGCAGATGATGCCGTTATATATCAAACGGAAGAAAATTTTCAAGACTGTCACATCAAAATGGTAAATGATTTAAAAAGTGTTTCTTTGTGGCTTAAACAAAATAGACTTAAACTTAATGTAAAAAAGACGCAAAGAATGATAATTAGTGAGAGATATGGAGAGGATTTAAGACTGAAGATTGACGGCGAAGAAATTGAAAAAGTTGAATGTGTTAAATACTCGTATCTAGGAACTATTATTGACAATAAATTAAATTTTTCAAAACACATTGACTATATATGTAAAAAAATCTCTAAAAAAATAGGTTTTTTAAAAAGAGTAAGAAGCGATATATCAACATTAAGTGCAATAAATATTTACAATGTACTTGTAAAACCACATTTTGAGTATTGTTCAACAATTTTATTTTTATGTAACGAGAATCTAATACAAAGACTGCAAGTTTTGCAAAATAAGGCAATGAGATGTATTTTAAGGTGCAATAAATATGTGTCGATTAATGTCATGTTAAAATCATTAAAGTGGTTGTCCGTTAAGCAAAGAATTGTAATGAATGTCCTATTATTTATATATAAGATAAGAAACAATTTAATGCCGGAATATCTTTTAAATTATGTGCAATATGTAAGAGAAGTTCAACCCTACCGACTAAGAAACAGAAATGACATGAGACTACCGTTAATGTTAAGCTCTAATACGCAGAATTCCTTAATTTATAAGGGTTTTAAATTATTTAACAACCTTCCCTACGACACAAAAAATGAAACAAACTTTGTACTTAAAAAAAAAAAAAATGTATAGAATTCACTAGACTTAAGTTTAATATATTGTAAAAACAAAAAAAAAAAATGGAACTTAAATGGCTTCTATGAAGCTAGTAAATAAAACTAACTAACTAACAAACAATTTATCGTGAAGTGCAACATCATACGTTCCACATCGTTTTACGGTTTGGCTGCCACAATCTCGACATCGCAGCCTCTAGTCTGAATGTTCCATAGCATGGTTACCAGCTGGAATATATTTTTTGCGCTTTGAATGACATCCACCACTCAATGGAGTACTCCCATATTTCGCATGGATTGTTGAAAAAATTTGACGTCTAGACTCTAGTGAATCCAATATGCCTCTACAACTTCTTGATAATGTCGCAACATCTACCATCCACATAAAAATAGGACAGTACCACTTCTTTAAGCGAGTCGAAATCCTGTAATTAGATACGTACTCGTACCTAGTTGTCTAATTGATCAACGAGTAAGCAAAAGTTGATTTGTGGGTTCCTCTTTCCTCTTTGTTGAATTTCTTTTTATCTACCATATTTATATCTTTTAATCTTTTTAAAAGTTAAATTATCTGATGTGCTATCATCTAGGGTAGACGTGTTTTCATTTGATTCTAATAAAGAAAGAATTTTAAGCCGGTTTATTAACCTAACGTTTGAGTAACAACTTAATAGTATACGCTTTTTGACCGTTCGCAATTGTGCCTGTTCTTTCCTTTCTTCGTTCAGACTCTTGTGCATTCATCCCTTAATAAACTATCTAATTTATAATTCTTCTGGTCATCTACCTAAAGTGTTTAACTGTTTTAAAATGTCACTCCATATTCGCTCTCAATCTATTAAAGAGAAAAGTGTTTTGCACAAGATAAATCACCAGCACCTACCCAACAAGCAAAATCAAATCCACATCCTAAAAGTGATAAAAATCCTTTTCAATCCAGTGATCTTAAAGAATTAGAAATAAATTTGACTGCACAATTTAAATTTCTCGTTTCAGAGTTTGAAGTAAAGTTAAACAATAAGATCAGTGAGACAGTATGCGCTCTGAGTAATACAATTCGACAATGTGAGTAGGAAATGAAGAAGCTCTCTGCGGAGAATAAAAGAATGACGATACAGCTGATTTACATCGACAGCAGCGGCTCAGCGATGTTATTGTTAGTGGAATCCCATATGAATCAAGTGAGAATCCCGTTGATCTTGCCAGAAATATTGCAGGAAAATTAGAACTCCAAATGTACATCGATGCTTTTCGCCCGAAAGCTAAATCCTCCGACGGGCAAAGAGCATTGGTAATACGAACAAAAAGCTCTGATTCAGCTTTCCCTGAAAAAAAAGGTCTCACGCTTGGAGAATTGCTGAACAACACCAATTCCAATACTAGCAACCACTAGACAGCACAGATAATCTACATTAATGAAAGCCTCAAGCCAATAATTTGCGAAAAGAGGGACTGCTCTTCTCCGTAAGAACAAAAAATGGGTTGGTTTTCGTTAAGAAGAGCAAAGCCGATAAGGAGTTCAAAATCTCCGCATACAATGACGTCATATCACCAAATACTGCGGTTCTTCAGCCCCCTTCTCTCTAAGGATTTACGAGTATCTGGTTTTATCAAGTCATCTACTTGTAACGTTATTCAAACTATAATTCATTTACCTTCTTTCATTATATTTGAAGTAAATTGTTTTTTTATGAATTACTTTTTTTTATATAATGCTTTTTATCGGGACACTTCGCCTCAGATTTAAAAAATTTTTTATCTTTTTTCCTTCTTTTTTCTTCTATATTTAATTTTTCTCATCCCTTCTTTCTCTTTATATCTTTATCTACCATCTTTCCATTTTACACCGTTTGATTGCTTGTTAATGTCACTTAGCTAAAATTGTTTGCTATTAATTTTATATAATGCTTCATAGTAATGAGTCTTCGCTTGGTAATATGAGCGGATTCTCAATGCGTCGTGGATGTTATATGTATGTATAACGGAGACTTGGTTTAGACCCAAAAAAATGAATGCAGATACTGTTGACGATGATAGGTACAATATTCCTGGGTACAAACTGACTCACCATCCTAGGATCACAGACACAATTGGGGGAGGAGTTTCTGTATATTGTAGCTCATAACTTAGCTGTCATATTCGATTAGTTGGTAAGTCTCTCGATCTTAATAGTATACGAGTAGAATACATGCTAATCGAAGTTGCTGATGGCAACATAAAGTTACTTCTGGGTGTCGCGTATAATCACAACCGTTATTGTTCTTTTGACCCATTTTTCTTGGCACTTCAGGAGTTTACTGCGGTCTATGAACACATCATTGTTTGCGGTGATTTCAACATTGACCTGCATAAATCGGACAATAAAGATTGCCAACTACTTGATTCGATTACTAGCTCTGCACTTAATGTAATCAACTCATTTGCTACCCGTTATGCACCTAATACTCCCCCAAGCCTTCTTGACCTATTTATTGTGTCTGATCGCTCCAACGTTCTGCTTCAGGATCAGTTGTCCCTTAAGACTATGTCTGATCATGACTTGCTGTTCTTGTACTCGTTCGAAATTATGCTGCTGTAAATAATAGTTCCCTGCTACTTGATGCCAGCATGATTCCTTGGCAAAATTGCCATTTATATACAGACATTAATGCTAAGGTAACATTTTTAAGATCTTTATTGTTGGACTTGTTCAAAAAACATGTTCCCTTAAAGATTGTGTCTGTTCGCAGTGAAACTTGCCCATGGTTCACGTCTGACGTGCATAATGCTATGAAAGTCTGAAATAAATTATACTCGTGTTGGAAGCGAAACCCAACCACCTTAAATAGGAGTAATTTCCGCCATGCTCGCAATCATTCGACTTACATAACACGAAATGCGAAGAAAAGGTTTTTTCTGTCTAAACTAGGCACCAACCAATCTACCAAAAAACTCTGGAATAATTTACGCTCCATTGGGTTCGGTAAAAAAAATATCTTAAGCAGAATACTTGACAAATATGACGAATATACAACGAAAGTTTTGTTTCTAGTGTGCCCAAAAACTGTGTTTTTGTCCCAAACACTGAGCTCTTTTATGAAAGTGATTTTGATTTCGATGTTGTAACAGAAATTGAAAGCATTCGTTCTGTCAAATCCGATACAGTTGGGGAAGACGGTGTTCCCATTAGATTCATTAAAATGATACTTCCCCGCATTTTGAGTGTACTAATGCATGTATTCAATTTCTGCATTCTCAGTTCATCTTTCCCTGATAGTTGGAAATCGGCTAAGGTGTTACCTGTACCAAAACAACAGCAGCCAACGTCTACCAATGACTTTCGCCCAATTATTGTAGTATTTTACCATGTTTGTCAAAAGTTCTGGAAAAAATACTTGTGAAACAAATTTCCAGTCATCTTGATCGTCATAACTTATTGTCACCCTCTCAGTCCGGTTTTCGGCAAAAACACAGGTGTTCCACAGCAATGGTTAAAACACTTGATGATATGTCTCCTTACTTTGTTTGCTGTCTTTGTTTGATTTCTCCAAAGCTTTTGACAAAGTAAATCATGAAATACTTTGCAAAAAACTCAGATTGTACTTTGGATTTAGTGAAAGATCAGTGTGTCTTACATCCAGTTATTTGTGTGATCGTAGCTAGAGAGTGATATTTAGTGATAATGCCTCAAATTCTAAAACTTTGTTAACTGGGGTACCCCAGGGCTCAATTGTAGGTCCAATTTTATTCTGCATTTTCATCAATTACCTACCAAAAACTTTCACCAGTACCAATGTTCGCTCTTACGCTGATGATGCACAGATCTACTTATCCCGCCCAATCGGGCTAACTGAGGACCTTATCTATAGGATAAATGAAGACATTTCTAGTATACGAGGGCGGGTCAATAAGTCCGTGACTTTTTGAATTTCTGACCTCTTTAATGAAACAGCAACACTGCTCCTGTCAACAGGCATCTGTCAGTTGACTCCTGTCAAAATTTAAACTTTCTGCGTCAGTTAGTTTGTGTTTGACAGCTATTTTTATCAGACTACTCACTAATTTGAGGAGAAAATGGAAAAAAGTGAATTTCGTGTAACAACTTCACAGGAAGGTTTGGCGTTGTTTAATCGCAATATGGAGGAGTTTTTGCGCCGTTTTGTAACCGTGGACGAAACATGGATCCAGCACAACACACCAGAGAACAAACAACAGTCAAAACAGTGGGTTTCTAAGGGTGAATCGGCGCCAAAGAAGGCCAAGGTGGGTTTGTCAGCCAATAAAGTTATGGCGACTGTTTTTTCGGATGCACGCGGGATAATCCACATTGACTACCTTCAAAAGGGAAGAACAATCAATGGGGAATATTATGCCAACTTATTGGACCGATTCAATGACGATTTGAAAAAAAACCGACCTCATTTGGCCAAGAAAAAAGTTCTTTTCCACCAAGACAATGCAAGGGTGCACACATGTGCAGTTGCCATGGCAAAAATCCATGAATTGGGCTATGAATTGCTCCCTCATCCACCCTATTCTCCAGATTTGGCTCCGAGCGACTACTTCTTGTTCCCAAACCTGAAGAAATGGCTTGGTGGAAAAAGATTTGACTCCAATGATGAAGTCATCTCGCAAACAAAGGCCTATTTTGAGGACCTCGACAAATCATTTTTTTTGGAAGGGATACAAAAATTGGAGAAGCGTTGGACAAAGTGTATAGAGCTCAAGGGAGACTACGTTGAAAAATAAAATTATTTTTTTATCAAAAAATCTGTGTTTTATTCCAAAAGTCACGGACTTATTGACCCGCCCTCGTATATAGCTGGACTCAAGGCAATGGGCTAACTATTAATCCTGCAAAATCGCAGTTAATATTGATTTCCAAGCAACAGTATAACACTAATGATCTAGCACCTGCCTTCCTTAATAATGTAAGAGTTCAATACACGAATGTCGTAACCAATCTTGGATTCAAGGTAAATCGTTCACTCACCGCGATCGATCACATTAACTATTCCATTTGACGCATCTATGCTGAGTTGCGCAAACTCTGGCCGTATTCTAGTTATATACCCGTCGATACTAAGCTTAGGATTATTAAAACATTACTTATTCCTATTATTGGCCACGCCATAGTTGTGTACAGTAAACTCAATTCTCAATTCCACCATAAGTTGCTTGTTGCCTTCAACGACATGATAAGGTATGTATACGGCCTTCGCCGACGTGAACACATCTCTCACTACCACAAAAATGTACTCGGTTGTTCGTTTCAACAATTCCTTGACACCAGATGTTGTATCTTCCTACATAAAATCATCCACATCAAATCGACTCCGTATTTATTCGCAAAACTTCAATTCGTGCAATTTTTTAGGACATGTAACCTCATCCCCCCATTAAATAATTATTTGAGCACATCATTCTTTGTTCATGTCACTAGGCTCTGGAACTCTCTACCAATATCAACAAAACAAAAAATTGGAGCCAGACAATTTAAAGCTTCCGTATTAGAACATCCCTCCTGACTCCTGAACTCTATCTTAATATTTTCTTTCATTCTTGAACTGTTTGTTTGGGTTCCTTCCAAAATACGGGATCATAGCTTCGTCAATGGACAAGTGAATTTCAATAGGTGCATATTTTACAAATAGTTTGTTCAAGTTGTCGGTTAGTGGTCTTATCTTCCTCCTTCTCGGCAATGGAACATACCCGGAGAGGATAATAATTTCCAAAAAAGCGTACATTTCTCCTTCGGATACATTCAAGTTGTTATTCTTTTCTCTGGCGTACGTGTTGGTAAAATTTAAATCTCTCGGATAATATCTTCATTGAAATATAATTGGAAGTAATTTGAAGAATTCGAATGGGTGGCTTTCTGAACTCAACGTTAGAGGCAGCAACGCTCTTTCCCAAGATTTAAATGTGTAGAAAAATGAGCTGTCCACATTACCATCAGACCAACTTTGGTCAATTTTGCCCATGTTTGTTCAGTCTTCTTCATCGCCATTTTTACTTACTTCTGCTATTGCCAAAAGCTGGTTTGGCTTCATCCTATTGGGCTCAGCACAATCTTCATCTCTAGAATCTTCATCTGTTATATTCCCATCAGTAGGGGGCACTAAGTAAATAGCTTCAGGAACTTCGTCATGAAACTCAAGTTCGTCCAAAATCTCCGCAAATGTTAAAGATTTTTTCCTAAGTCTGAAAAGTTTCCGACTGAACAATAATACAAGACATTTTTTCTCAAACTTTTTTTTATTTTTCTACATAGTCTCCTTGTAACTGTACACACTTCTCCCAGCGATGTTCCCATCTCTCTAACAAGTCCAAATAGTACTTGGCGTTTTTCTCTGCAAAATAATTGTTCACGAAGGTGATTGCCTCCTCATTTGACGAAAATCTTTATCCTACGAGCGCAGTTTTTAGATGATTGAACAAAAAGAAGTCGCTTGGGGATAGATCTGGTGAATAAGGCGGATGGTCAAGCAGTTCAAACCGTAATTCATGGATTTTCGCCATGGCAACCGCTGAGGTGTGAGGCGGCGCGTGGTACTGGTGAAACAGGATTTTCTTTTTCTGCAAATGTGGCCGTTTTCCGCAATTTCTGCCTTCAGTTTGACAAGTGATGATCCTGTAATGGTTTTTCCTTAAGATAACTCCTTTACTATCCCAAAAAATAGTCGCCATCACTTTCCCAGTCCACTGTTTTGACTGAATTTTTATTTCGGGCGTATAATGGTGTATCCAAGTTTCACCTACAGTATTTAATCGGCGCCAAAACTGCGCCAACAGAGCGTTGGAAATGTTCATTCAAACACGTTTTTGGTCTAACGTAAGCAAACGCGGCACCTAACGCGCGAACAGCTTTCTCATGCCTAAAACTTGATTTAATATGTAACAAACACGTTCTTTGGACATTTTCATAACCTCTACTATCTCTCTCACTTTAATTCGGCGGTCGTCTAACACCATTTGGTGAACTTTAGCAATGTTATCGTCAGTGGTTGCAGTTTTTGAACGTCCCGAACGTTCATCATCTCCCGAGCTCTTACAGCCACGTTTAAATTCAGCTGCCCAAAATTTCACTGTGGTAAATGATGGTGCAGATTGCCCATACACAAGGTCCAACTCATTTTTAATTTGCATAAGCGTGTTGCCTTTCAAAAACAAGAATTTAATAACAGCTCGATACTCAATTTTTTCCATTTTCACAAAAAAACACTTACGTCGGCTCACTCAAACGACTGTCAACTAAAAACTGCGCGTCCAAAATGACTGAAACTTTGGTAAGTAACTGCCAAAAGATGCACAACCAGCATTCACTAGCTTTTATTGACGAGTGCCGCTATCTTTACGTAACCGTAGTATATTAACCCAGCGTTACGTTTTCGCAACTCCAGAGTTTACGATACATGCTGTTTAGTGTTGCGAATACGCAATGCTGGGTCCAAATGGGTTAAGAAACTCCTCTCGAAAGGCGACCTAGAGGACAAACGGCTATCTAAGCTGCTTAACAGCTTCCCTGTCCAATGAGTCATATATGACTCACGAGAGCGTATTAAAATAAGTTCAGGGGTCACATGTGACTCATTTCTTGTATAAATTTTGGACAGATTTTTTGTTATGAACGTGACGAGACATTTCTTTTAATTAAACGTGGACGTATAGCAAAAAACCTAATCATTAAGAGAATAAAGGAAATTTCGCTTTTTTTTCCTGAAAGTTGTCCCTTAGCCAGTAGAAGAGGCATGCAATAAATAAAACTCAAATACAAAAGATAATGTTTTTATTTCTGCCTTTTTACACATTTTGCACTCAGTGTGTACTTGCTTCGCTTTTCTGGCCAATAATCCTTGATTTTTCAATTTGATATAGCAGCCGGTGCATCTTTTTCTTACGAGCTTATTGCCTACATTTCGTGGAATTTCTTGCAGACTATGCCGAGAATTACGTGAAGAAGCAATTGAATTTGAGGACCTTGGAGTGCTAGAGGAGATTGACAATCATTCGTGTGTCCCTACTGATGGCACGTACGAAGGTGGCTCCGCTCAAAGGTGCTACCATTCCACGTTTGGAGCTGTGCGCAGCGCACTTATTGGCTGTCATTCTCGATCGAGTTCGCACGCCTTAGATGCCCGGGAGGTTCCGTATCATCTATGGTCCGACTCTAGTATTGTTTTGTGCTGGTTGAAG
Organism: Volucella bombylans; assembly: GCA_949129095.1. Classification (NCBI taxonomy): domain Eukaryota; kingdom Metazoa; phylum Arthropoda; class Insecta; order Diptera; family Syrphidae; genus Volucella; species Volucella bombylans. The sequence continues at coordinate 379,689,954 of OX422140.1, read as the reverse complement.
AAGGAACCGCTTGAAGCCTTTCGAATCCAATTGGGTACGACAGATCCAGGAATTGACGTCGTCGGAGAGGTGTCATCACATTCGCTCGGCAGAGAATCTAGCTGATTGCGCAAGCCGTGACATCAGCGCTCCGGAACTATTGGAGCATTCACTATGGTGGCAAGGCCCAGGGTGGTTAACTGCAGATATCACTCTTCTGAACCACAATAAAATCTAACTGAAGTAAGAGGACGTCGCACATCTTGAGAGAGAAACTCGGGCGACTATCAGGGCTGGCGTGACCTCTGTGAAGACTGGCCTGAGTACAACCAGATTGGATGGGCACATTATCCCATTGACTGAGCGATTCAGTTCCTTGCCACGTTTACTTCGAACGGTGGCATACCACTTCGATAATGTTCCCGCCGCAAGCTACTCCGACAACGATCTATTGTTGGAGCGGATGAGATAAACAACGCTTTGGACGTGCTCTTACGAACAGAAAAAGCCTCAGCTTTCATGGATGAGTTGAACAAAATTCGCAAAGGAGCGGAGAAACTGTCGAGTTCGAGTCGACTTCTTCCTCTTAACCCAACACTGGACGACGACGGACTTCTGCGAGTGGGAAGCTGGCTAGTCAACGCTACCGTCCCTTTGAATCAGAAGTTTCCCATCATCTTACCGAAGGCCGGTTTGGTTTGGCTGCTGATTCGGCAGACACATGAGCAGACGATGCATGGCGGGATACAATTGATGTTGCAGACGCTCCGCCATCGCTACTGGATATTGCATGGGCGGCAAACCGTGAAGACATACCTCTACAAGTGTGTCATCTGCCGTCGACATCGAGGCGCTGTCCTACGACAACAGATGGGGCCGTTACCCGGGCAGCGGGTCAATGCGGCACGACCATTCATCTCAACAGATCGGCACTCAGCGGTCACGCACGACCGTGAAAACATATTTGGCGATTTTCATCTGCATGGCGACTAAGGCGGTAAACCTTTGAGGTGGTCGAAGACCTCTCATCCCAAGCATTCCTGGACGCTTTCACGAGGTTCATTAGCTGAAGAGGTCCGTGTCGGGATCTATATAGCGACAACGGAACGGCTTTCATCGGAGCCAACCGCATGCTCAAACAAGACGTGGCTGGTTGGCACAACGAGCACAATCAACAGGTAATTGCTCACACTGGAACTCGATGGCACTTCATCACTCCCAAGGGGGCCTGTGGGAAGCGGCAGTGAAGTTCCCCAAACATCACTTGACTCGGTTGGTGGGTACACAACCGCTTTGGTATTACCAACCCCATACATTGGCGACACGCATTGAGGCATGTCTCAATTCCCGTCCACTCATCCAAGTTCGCACTAACACCAGGAGACTTCCTCATCGGTGCCCCTCTCCTTGCAGTCCCGGAGCCAGGGGTTTCCGAGGTACCCAGGAACCGCATAAAGCAGTGGCAGTGGCTGCGTCAGATCCATCAAGAGTTTTGGACCCGGGGAGTGAAGAATATCTCAGCACCCTCCATACCCGCAGGAAATGGGGCAAGCGAGAGCCCAACATCCAGGTGGGCGACATTGTTATCGTCCGGCAAGAAAACCTACCCCCTACGCATTGGTGCCTAGGGCGTGTGGTGGCAGTTCATCCGGGCGGTGATTGGCTGGCCCGTAACGTGACTTTACAGACATCCCAGGGCTTGCTCAATCGGGCGGTCCAGAAACTTTGTCGACTCTTGGAGGCGCGGAGGTTCGACCGGGCAGGATGTCTGAGAGTCAAGGGCATTTCTTTTCATCGACCTACAGACATATCAATTAGTCAGTGTACTTACCATCATGCCAGCGCTTTTCTTCGCCGCGTATTGTGCATGGTTCATTCATGTTCTCAGCTAGCCCCAGTTCATCCTCTCGTTCATTGACTCACCACACCGTGAGTGTCACTTGATACATAGCCGGCAACGGCATTTTAACGTACATACATAATACGGAGCATAGGATATGGCTAATGCACTTGGTAGCTGAATCGCGAGGTGAGGTGATGAGCTGGCACCACTGCTGTATACTTAAGCAGTCATCGATTTTACCCCAGTCTAGCTGTTACTTCCTACCTGCAAACTTTCTTCGCTTGAGATTGCAATAAAGAAATTTATATGAACGGCGACAATAACTCCAATTAACATACAACCAAACTAAAGGGACAAACAGCTTCATTATAGTCGATTATTGCGTCTGGTTTTACGACGTCACCTCTTTTTGTAGCCACGATAGACATACCACCGTCATGGCATGTTGAAATCATAAGTACGTCACGTTTGTCACGCCATTTCAATACAGTATAGAGATTGTCCTTTTGTCTAACTATTTGTTCTCCTCTTTTTTAACTTCGCTTTTACAACTTCTTCTGGCAATTTTTTTTTTGATCTTACGTAAAGTGCGGTAAACTGGTATAATAGTTGTCAGCAACAATAATACGACCTTCATCTAAAAACGGTTCTATAAGCTGTACCACTATTGAACCAGGTTTATCGAGACCCTCTAAATGATGCGATATTCCGGAATAAATTTGTTAGAACCATGTGTAACTATTAATTGTACAAGTGCTATATATTTTCATCCCATAGTGATCTGTTTTCGCTGGGTTATACGTTCTTATAATCAACTTTCCATGAAATTTGACCATAGACTCATCAACGACTACAATATCGGACGGTATGTAAAGACTACGAAAATTATTTATCACTTTATGTATAAGTGGGTCTATTTTGTGAGTCCTTTGTTCTCCAATAACACCTTGTTTTGAATTGGGAAAGGAAAGGGATGATTTACAAATCTGATCTGTTTATTTTTTTAAATATGAACGGTTAACAAGAAATTATAAGTAAATTTCTTATGATACTTACCGCGGTTTGCACCCCTTCCCTTGGCTTCGAAAATTAAAGTGAAGCGGAAAAAGAATGGCAGGTTATTGGAAGAAGTGCCAACCGCGGCGACGACAGTAGTGCGAACTTATAATTACTGAATCTGTTGGCGAACAGATGGCGCAATCAGGATACAGAATTCCACATCCCGGCCCCCGTGAGTCTATCTAGTTCACCATCGGCTTCCACGTCTAACACTGCTACTCTCGAAACTGGAAGCGATATCACTCCTGTGTTGGTCTGTACGTCGGCTCCTCTGATATCTCCATCTGACCCCTAGTGTACGCGTTGAACTCTAGCTCGCTTCCACCCTCGTCTTGGTATATTCGGGTCACAGATATAAACTAGATCCCCGACTTCGATTGGCTTCGTCCTTCGGCACCACTTGACTCGGCGTGTCAAAGTGGGAAGGTATTCGAGCACCCATCTTTTCCAAAACCTGTCTCTCATAAGGCTGCCTCCATTGCTTTTTTAAGCGGCATGTCTTCTCATCTGGCTCTTGCATTCTTGGTGTATGAGCTGTATTAGCTGAGCCCAGCAAAAAATGATTTGGTGTGAGCGGCTCCTCCTGATCGACTGTCACTAGCAAATGAGTAAGTGGTCTTGAATTCACCACATTCTCTGCTTCAATTATTAAGCCTTGCAGCGTGTGCTCTCGTGGTGAAATCTCCACACACTGCAACATTCGTTCCCAGGCACCTCCCTCGGATGGGTTGTTTGGATAGCTAAAACGCCAGTCGACTCCCTTTTTTGACAGTTCGTTTTGGATGCGATGACAGTCGATAACTTGTGAAAAACGCTTCTCTTCCTGGTCGGCTCCGACGAAGTTTTTCCTGTTGTCGCTGCGTATCCTTAGCGGCACTCCTCGGCGGTTTATAAAGTTACGTATAACTATTATACACCCATCTGTTGACAGGTCATGCGCTACTTCCAGGTGAATTGCTCTCACTGTCAAGCAAATGAAGAGGGCAATCCACCGCTTCTCGATGCGGCGACCAATGGTGACAGTTAGTGCTCCGAAGTAGTCTAGACCAGTATAAGAAAATGGCTTCAGGTAAGGCATTACCCGATCCTCCAGCAGGGATCCCATAAGTGGCGGTATGGGCGTGACTCTACGAATTTTACAAATCCTGCAGTTTGCGATGACTTTGCGCATAACCTGACGCAGGCGGGGCACCCAATACTTGCGACGTACTTTGCAAATGGCAGCTTCTGTGCTCTGGTGCATTACCTTGTCGTGTCAATAGGCAACCATGAGTGTCGTAATACGGTGAGCAGATTGTAATATTATGGGTCTTCTGTCATCATATGTCAAACATGAGGCAGCATCAATACGCCCATAGACGCGTAGGATCTCTTCTTCATCGATGAATGGCATAAGCTTAGTGCTAAAGGCTTGACGTTGATCTTGGCGGCAAAGCTGTCTTTCGGCTACATTTAACTCCTCAACTGTGAATGTGTGATTTGCATTGCTATTAAAGACGCGCAGTACCCAGGCCATGGTTCTGATGGTTCTTCTGAAAGAGGAGAATCGATTCCAATCTATCAGGCTGTTACTTACTCCGACATCGTGAAGATCTTGTACGTTGGCATTTAATGGCCAGTTCTCTCCGATAAACATAAGAAAGCCGGGCCATTCAACCACCTGGATGAAGCGCTAAAGTTCTCAGTGGTCAGCACCCAAATCCAACTATTTTGATCAGTGGCCTCCAGAATTTCGGCGATTCTATGAGAGACAAACCCCTTGTATCGGCGATGCTCACTGTTGATCCACTTGATGACCGTCGAAGAGTCGCTCCAGAGAAACTTTCGGGTGACAGCGATGAAATGTCCTTCAAGCACTGTCTTCATAAGTCGTGAACCCAAAAGTGCGGCTTAGAGCTCGATACGAGGCACGGTCATCCGCCTAAATGGAGAGCACGTTGCAATTATTCCTGGTTCCTTTGAACTTTTTTTGATTTTCCTATGTCGATGAGGGTTAATAGTGCCTGTGATCATATCAAGAGCTGCATCCACGTCGTTATCGACAAAACATGAGGACAAGTGCAGATTCCTGAAGAAGGTGTTAGTTCCGCTCCAATTGGCTTTTCTCGTATTGCCATACGGTTCCTTTAGGAATTTTTTCTCTAACTGTGTGGTCTGTGTACGAGAAATTAGCTGATATGACACAATGGTCCCACGCGCCTAGGGGTGAGAGTACATCAACGGTGTACTTATCAGTATGAGAAGTTAAAAACAAATCCAGGGTGTTGGCGGTATTACTATCAACGTTTGGTATTCGCGTGGGCTCATTTATAAGCTGCGTCAAGTTGTTTTCCGCAGCGGAGATCCCAACACATCGTCGTTCGGGATTGAAATCGCCCGTAATAAAAATTCTTAGGATGGAGTCAGACAGCGCACCAAACTCATTAAAGACCGAATTGCTATCTAGTTTGGGGCATCTGTAAATAAAGCAGTAGTGGATAATTTGCTTATGGAGATGGAATTTTAAACAGAGGAAATTGAATTCCGGATTGGAACAGGGACTACATTGTGGTGGAGTTTGGTAAGTTACATCACTACGTACGTGAATGGCGAGACTGCGGTAAGAGAAGAATAATGAAACTAGTTCGCAGCCAGGTAGCTTCAGATCAGAGTGATCTGAGAGGTGTGGGCGGGGATCTACCTGTGTTTCACTAAGTGCCAAAACAGCTGGTCTGTATTTAAAGGACGTACGCGTCACTCTAAATTCTCGCGTAATTATAAAAAAAAGTCAAACACAAAAAACACAAACGCACGTGCGGTGTTTTTGTTTTCGCAGAACAGCACATGCCAAGCAGTGCATGCGACACGATACCGAATTCCATTCATCTATGGTACACTGCGTTGCCTAAATTTGCTTACATGTGGACGGGTATCGTCATTTAAATGCATTCAAGAATTCTAAGAATGCATTTCAATTTCTAATCAACCACTTTGCTGATTGATACCTGGAATTTAGGAAAGCAAACAGACATTGAACTACAATGCAAGCCTCAACTGTAGGATTTCAGTAATGCATGTCCGAGTTCCATTTGCAATTCCTGGAATGGTTATAATACTCGTACTTGCATGGCTTCAAGATACCTACCCCACATGCTCTTCAACAGTACATATAAGAATTTCATCGAATTTTTTCTAACGAATCATCCAGATAATTGCTAAATGAAAGCGCATCCTTTCCTGGAAAATGATATTGGAAGAATTTCAATTAGATTTACCTTCAATCGACTTGTAAGGCACTGGCTCCTTACAAGGTTCTGTGTCAATATTTTTCTCCGAATTCATTTCTCATCCCTTTGAGTCATTTAAGCTCATTCCTGAGCAAATTTCACCTCAGAGATTCGTTTTAAAGATCATCCCACACGAATATTAAATTCGGAACCGGGTTCTTAATAATATACATATTTCTTCCTTCTTTTTGTATGTATCCAAGGCGTATAAATCTCATATGCGAGTAGGTATGTCTGTACGCGTATCTACGGATAGATGAGAATCATGTGTCTTGTTATGGAGCTCTTAAATCCATCCCACATCAGTCGATATTTACTTACCTAACATTTTTGGATCCGTTCTGATTATTTGTAGCCATTTCGGTTGTAAACAATATCAATATCTTTGAATCTACAATATGCGAGTACGAGTAAACTCGTGTGTTTGATATTTATGTACGTATCTCTGGTTATATTTTAGGAAATAAAAGCGACGGCATATTCAAAACAATTTCAAATTCAATGTTTACCTTTAATCTTACAAATGCGAAGGCATTGGTTAAGGAGAAGCCGAGATTTAACCCCAACAATGGAATGAGGCATAGGTAAACGAACAATGAAGGCACCACCACCGTACGGTCTACGGACTACGGATAGAAGCCGAATATGAGTATTTTAGGAGAATTTGTTGAATATTTAAAGTCTTTTGGGGACTGTGAACACATTGCTGGAGGGTATGCATACTCGTACTCATACTTGTATCTGTACCAGTACCCGTGCGTGAGGTTTGATAAGTATGATCTTGAAATGATTTCTTAGATTTTTCATCTGGTATTATGGCTTTCATTTTTCATCTCGATTCCGTACCCTCGTACATTAATTCTAAAAAAAGAAAAAACCACCTCAAATCAATGTCAGGATAGGGGTTGGTTTTTCTTTCATGCTCCAAGGAGTATTTGACTTAAAAAAAAAACACAAACTTGAATGAGATATTTAGACATACTCATTCCGGGTTGAATCAATCATCAGAGCAATCCGTATCTGGCAGATTTTTATGAGAAATTGCATTTGATAGACTAACGAGACAATGTCAAAGCTCATCAAATAATCATTCATTATGTAGGAGTATAACAAAGATCTAGATGGTGGACAAGTCCAACAAAAAAGAGACCATGACGGTGTGCTTTATTTTATCATCAGCATTAGACAATAAAATGGAATAGCCTTTAAATCATGAGAATCATGGGAATCATGGGAATCATGAGAATCAAACCTCAAATCCATTAGCGCGCCAGGCTGCCTTTGTTCTCAGGAACAATGGGCCATTCGTTCGTTTTCATTTTATTCAAGATCTCCCAGAGTGATGGGAAAATTACGGCCAGAAACAAACCGACATTTGATAGACTGATGATTTTGAGATAATTGTGACAAACCATTTGACAGTGGTGGAACCGAACACCCACTTAAATTAGCTTAGTTGGAATAGGCATAGCATCCAGGATTGTTAAGTGGGAATTGTTCTATTGCGAGCAGATTCAATTAGATGAGATTCTGTGTCAATTGGATAATGAAAAATGTAAATTGAAACCTCTCGACAAGGCCATTCGAGGTTTATTCCTTCCTCAGCAGACTGAATTTCGATACGTTGTGTGTGTTACCACACAATAGATACTCGTACTAGCACAAGTGGTAGGTAGGCCCATTGATGAAATATTCTAGTATTTCATTTCTGGGTCAGTTATTTGAAGTATCTATGGCGCACTTGATGCACGGGTTTCGTATGTTTATAGTCGGAGTAATGTTGATTTAGTGGAATTCATATCTTTGGATTACAGTGGTTGAAACCTTCCACAAACTACTAAAGACTAAGAATCAATTGAGTTTTCAAAACAAAATTGTTGATTGAATTAGTATTCTGCTAGTGATAGTCTGTGTCTGAGATAATCCTTGCTCGATAAGCTTCCCAATATGTCTGTGTAATCAGTATGATGACTTGGTGTTCCAAATATCGCACAAGGAAACTCACTCTCTACATGCGCTGACACTGCTTAATGGGGGCTCTATATTGCGACCAAAGGCTTCCCTCGTTGGAGAAGTTCTGATATTCTGTTCCTTTCGTTTGGACACTCTCGGAAAATCTTTTTCGAAAACCTGGAGACGGGCAACTTACTTCCGACTAAAGTGAGAGATGGAAACCTCATAGCACCTGAACTTCGGATATCAGAGTTTGCTGACGGATGACTTTCTTCCCCGATTACTAGTGGAAACCAAAATAGCTCCAATAAAAAATGGAGATTGATGCTTCTTCTATAAATGTAACAAAGTTCGGAGACGCAACTGGACTAACACCGGGATAAGAAGCGAAGAAAGAAATCTGTCCACTCTGAGCGACTATACTCGGACACATTATGTGAAGACACACTAAGCATGTTGTCGGACGAGCTCCTTATGCAATCCTGCTGGGCGGTTGCAACCCCAGTCAATGAAAATTAGTCACAGCAGTCTGTTGGATATGTTAAATTAAAATCGTTGCAAAATAGGGGCCTCAAACAGGCTTTGAAGCAAGATAGCCCTAGAGAATGTGCTCTAGAAATTTCTAAGAGAATCCGAGAATCGGAAAATTGGGCCGAGCACGGCTGGTATTGAACCCCGAACTATACGATTTGGAAGTCAATATACAAAACTAACACTTAAGCCACGCGAAATTACGCAGCCAGGACACCTCGTGCGCAATAACTGGATTGTTTCGCGACTTGTATGACACGTAGTGCCATCACGTTGACAGTGGAGGCCGTCCGTACATCCTCGAATTCCGGCCGCAAACACTTCTTTATCATGTTTCTATAATGCGCTCTATTGAACATAATGGCTTTTCCGACCTCATTTTCGAAAAATTACGGCCCTATGACACCTCCGATACAGGAACCGCACCAAAAAGTTACTACTTCTGGTTGCACTGGCATCTCCTAAATCATTCGTAGATTTTCGTTGCCCCAGATGCTGCAATTTTGTTCATGGGCCTAATCTGAAAACACAATTTCTTTTGCAATCAATGTCAGCATGCATATTTTCCAGGACCCAGGAACAAGGACAACAATAGCAGCACTCGGGAATAATTTTACCGTGACTTTCAAGATACAGACTATATAGCTCTCCGATATTAATTGAATATGTTGGGACAGCATCTACTGCATGCAATCTGTAGACAACCAAATAATGTTCCTACAGCAACAAGTAGTACAGCTATATGAGAACAACATCCCTCTAAAAGCGATAGTACGCACTTCTAAGTCCCCTCTCAATGGTTTACGCCTAACATCAAAAAACTCATAGTCCAACACGCGATACTGCCTATCGGAAGTGGAAGAGATTTCTTATCGATAAATTTCGAAATGAATATCGTTCATAGCGCAACAAAGTTGTCTCAAGAATCAGATTTGCCATCTGATCTAGGCATACGGCAATCCTTTTTGAAGGAGCTTTCTGCTTCAATAGAGTCACCGAAGTATATTCACTACTTCTACTTTTCCCTCCGAATGGAAAAGAATCAAAATAGTCCCGGTCCTTAAGAAAGGAATGAGGATTACGATTGAATACAGGCCAATCGTTGTTCTGCCTTACTTGTCAAAGGGCTTTGAAAAGTCAGCACTAAAACAGATCTCCTATGTAAGCATCAGTCTGGTTTTCGACCCAACAGGAGCTGCAACACTGTCGTGATATTAATCGTAGAAGAGATTCGTAACACAAGGGATAGGAATCATCCGACGCTCTTATCGCTGCCCGACTTTTCAAAGGCATTCGACACAGTCAACAATGCTAAAAGGTCGTCCTTAAACGGAAGAAAACAATAAGTTTACATTGGTGAAAATAATTCGAATTTGTTAAGCGTGTAGAGTGGAGTGCCACATGGATCAATCCTTGGACCTACTCTTTTCCCCTTATACGTGACAAACCTGCCAAACATTGTCAAACACTGCAAAGTCCATATGTATGCTGATAAGGTGCAACTTATGATAAGCTGCCCAACAAATGAAACTAACTCTGCTACAGACCTCGTAAACAAAGATCTTGCTAGAATTCATGACTGGCCGATTAAACATAATGTTCGACTTAATGCTGTCAAGTCGCAAGTACTCCTAATACACTGATCTGATCCCTCAGGCCTTCATATATTGGGTTGCCCTGTCGAGGCGTCCTACTTGCAATGGACAACAGCCTTAACTCTTCTCCCATTACAATTTCTTCATCCTCTAAAGCCGACTTTGTCGCAATAAAAATATCACTGCCTCTCAAGTCCCTTTACGTTATATGTTGCTACATCCTACCAGCTCAACCTATCGAATCTTACCAATTTGTTATTGATGCGATCGATCATTTAATTGACCTGTCAGACCCTATTGATGATATCCTTATTTTCGGCGACTTTAATCTTCCTCAGCTACAGTGGACTCCATCAGATGATCAATCGTTTTTCATCGCTTCAAATGCTATCTCAGCTAAGGAATGTCTCTTCTTAGATCGCTTAACAGACTCAAGTCTATGTCAAGTCAGTGGTATATCCAATTATATGGGTAGGCAATTAGACCTTATTTTCACAACAGATCCAATTAACTCCTCAGTCTCACTTTGTCCCCTATCTCTCTCAACAATCGATAACTACTTTCATTTTTTCATAACTCTTCATTCCAGTCCACTCCCCCCACAACTCTCTCATCCCACGACTTTCATAAAGCAAACTTTCACAAAATCAGTGAATATCTCAGCAGATCCCACTTTAACTTTCACAACTTAAGTATAAATGATGCCTTATCCATTTTTTATAAAGAAATATTTAATTCTTTTTCCCTTTACGTTCCGTTTTCCCGCCTTAAAACATCATCTACTAGTCCTCCCTGGTATAATCGCAAGCTTCGTTCCTGACGAAATAAGAGAAATAAGTTATGGGCTGTTTTCCTGCGTACCAGATCCTTTACCGACTATTCCAACTATCTTGGTGCTTATCTTCATTTCACCGAACTTTACGATTCCCTTTACCAGCGCTACCTTAACAATGCGCAAGTCAACCTTATAAACCACCCTAACTCCTTTTTCCAATTTGTTAACTACAAAAGAAAGTCCGATGGTTACCCTCCTTCCCTCTCTTTCAACAACAGGTCATCAACCGATCCACTCACCATTGCCAACCTATTTGCAACATTTTTTAAACAATCCTTCACCAACGACTCCTTTGTACCAGATCCATCCTATTTTAGTTACCTACTGAACTTCTCCAATGGCCCACTTCTTTCTCATATTTTGGAATATATATATATCGAATATAAATTACACCAGCTCAATGACGAATTCACACCCGGCCCAGATTGCCTCCCTGCCACCCCGATCCACAAGAAAGGATCAAAGAATGAAATAACCAACTATCGTCCCATCGCTAAACTCTCCCATATACCCAAACTCTTCGAAAGTATTTTGTATGAAGCTCTAAGCTTCCAATGCAAACCACTTATTTCCCCTAGACAACATGGCTTCTTAAAGGGTAGGTCAACCACCACAAATCTCGTTGAATTCGTATCCATTGCCTTCTCTGCCCTAGAGAATGCCAATGAAGTCGATGTAGTTGCAACCGATTTTAGCAAAGCCTTCGATAAAATCTCTCATCGGTTAATTATCTTTAAATTGTCTGCCCTTGGCTTTGAACCCATATTGTTAAAATGGATATCCTCTTACCTCGAAAACCTTTTTTACAGTGTTCGTTTTAGGTCAGCCCAGTCCGCTCCATTTTTGGCCACCTCTGCAGTTCCACAAGGTAGCCATCTCGGTCCCCTTCTTTTTATATTAACCATAAATGATCTCGATATGATCATCAAACACTCGTCTGTCTCCCTTTACGCTGACGATACCAAATTTTTCAAAACCATTTCCTCTCCCCATGACTCTTTCCTCATTCAACAAGATCTTGATAGTTTCTCGATCTGGTGCCTCAAAAATTCTTTGAAACTTAACATCGCCAAATGCCAATCCATCACCTTCTCACATAAGCGGAACCAATCTCCTCCCCGACTCTATCTTCTCCATAACCAACCTATCTCCTCCGTACAGTCTCTTCGCGACCTCGGCATTTTGTGTGACAGCGAGCTCAACTTCCGTTTACATATGGATGAGATAATCCTCAAAGCCAACTCCGCGCTAGGTTTTGTAAAACGGTGGTCCAAAGAATTCACCAACCCATACGTGACCAGGTCCCTCTATATTACCTTTGTTCGCCCCCTCCTAGAGTACGGTCGCCATATCATCGTGTTCATATCTCGAGAATTGAAAGCATTCAGCGTCGTTTTCTTCGATTTGCTCTTCGAGGTATGCCCTGGGACGATCCTTTTAATCTGCCCCCCTATCAAAATCGTCTCAACCTTATCAACTTAAACACCCTTCTTCATTCATCAACTCACGTCACGTTGAATGCGCGTCCCTTCACAACTCCATTTTCCTCAACACTAGCCCTCGTAATCTACGTACCACTCGACTCTTCTATCTACCAACCCACCACACCTCCTACGGCGCGAACGAACCAATCTCCCGTATGCTACGTCAAATCAACTCAAACCCTACCGTCTTTGACTTCCACCGCACCACTCCCTACCTCAAATCCGTTCTCCTTCACCACTCCAACCAACCTTAGTTTTAAGTTTTAGTTTAAGTTTATTTTTTAAGTTATAGCTTGTATTAAGCCGAATAAATGGGGGCATTCGCCCCCACCAAAATTAAATTAAAAATTGTTCAATAAGTTCTGCGTTTTTTTTCTTGGAAGTGGCGTTTATCGCTTCAGAAAATCTCTGTGTATAAAACTGTTATGAAAACTTATTTTTTTCCAGTAGAGTGGATTATTCTTTACATGATCGGACGTGTTTTAAGTGCTCAAATTTTTTTTAAAAATCAAAAATAAAAAAGTGCATCTTAGGTATATTTTGCTTTTTTTCTTTAAAAAAGGTATCTTGAGATTTGTAGGGTGTATGGAGATTCGGCAGTTAGCGCTGACAGTTGTCAGCGCTGGTTTACACGCTTTCGTTCCGGCAATACAGACCTTGCTGATGCTGCTTGCACTGGACGTCCATCCACCACACGCGACGTTCAAATCTTAGCTGCAGTTAGCGTTGACAGACATTTGACGACACGAGAGATCGGTCAGAAGTTTAGCATTGCCCATACAACCGTTTCACAGAGACTGAAAAGGCTTGGAATGTCGCAAAAAATGGATGTTTGGGTTCCTCATGATCTCAGTGAAAAAAACCGTATGGATCGCATAATGATCTGTGAGTCTTTGTTGAGGTGGAACTCGCTGGATACTTTTTTGAAAAGAGAGGTTACGGAAGACGAGAAATAGGTAGTTTACAACAACATTCGACGTAAGAGGTCATGGTGCGCTCCTGGTGAAACATCGCAATCATTTGGTAAGCAAGATTTGCATCCCAAAAAGGTCATGTTGACCATTTGGTGGGATTGGCGAGGTGTCCTATATTTCGAGTTTCTTCCACGCAATGAGACAATGATTGCTATCAAATATTGCTCTCAGCTCGACAATTTGAAGTAGATAGTGGAAGGCAAACGGCCAGAGTTTGTGAACAGGAAGGGCATTGTTTTTCACCATGAAAATGCCAGGCCACACACAGCTTTTGTGACAAAAGAAAAGCTGGCCTTTGGCTGGGAAGTAATGCAGCACCCTCCGTACTCTCCAGACCTTGCGCCGTCTGACTACCACCTATTCCGCTCTCTCCAAAACGATTTGGACAGAAGGCAATTTAATTCTGAGGACGACATAAAAACGCATCTGGAAAACTTTTTTGGCCAAAAGTTAAATGATTTTTACAAAAGAGGAATAATGTCTCTTCCAGAACGTTGGAAGAATGTAATAGATCAGAATGGGCAGTATTTGATTAATTAAATATATGGTTTTAAACAAAAAATGTGCATTTAACTTTAACCAAAAAAAACCGCAGAACTTATTGAACAACCCAATAAATCAAATGCCCATAGAGCGGGCTGTCTCCGCTAAAAACTTTTTGGTAATTTTTAATTCAAATCTTTCTTGGTATACTTAATTCTATCATTGGCGAAAGTTTACAGTGGACTTCGTACTTAATCGGTCACTTAACATCTTCTACCAACAAAATCTTAGCAAAAACTCTTCTTTTAGCAATTTTATTACACGGATGCGAGATCTTTTCCAAGTGTGATCTCAGAAAACTTAACGTCGTCTTGAACAATAGATATCGCGAGATATATTTTTAATCTCAGGCAGCGTGATCATACAATATCTCTCACAATTCTAAGCAAATAACTGGATTCTCTCTTCCCATCCACCTAAAATACAGATCGCTATGTCTTCTGCATAACTTTATTGAAACTCGAGAGCCAGATTACCTTTTTAATAAGCTTAAATTTTTACAGTCGGTAATGGTAGGGTATGGACACCTTGAGTGTACCGCCTAAAGACGGGTTCGAAATAACTTATTGTGGAAGAAGATTCCTCGTAGTTTTATGTGCCAATATTTAGTTTGTGTCCCAGATAACTTTTTAAGAGAAAGCATCTTTGATTATTTATTTGACAAAAAAAAAAAAATATTTGCCTCTCGAATTGTTTGAGAAAAATTAAATTGTAACCTCCCACCTCCCAAAAAGTTTCAAAAAAGGTCAAAGTGTCAATAAAAAGCTTAAGGATTGCGAAAGTTATTGACGATTTATTAATGCAAATGATTTTTCTCATAAACAGAGACAACATTTATTTCTATGCAGCATCAGAATCATAGTGGTTATCAGTGTCACAATGTTAGCTTGTGAAGGATGATAACTTTTATCCCTTTTAGCACATATGAAATGCAAGGGCCTCTGACACTTGTTGCACGCAATTGAATTGTTACGGCTTAATCTGGCTTTCCATTCTTCCATACAGATGAAGCAAACATCGGTGTCCTCTGACGAAGATAATTTTGCCGAATTCTTTCTCTTGTTTTGTTTGGCTTTTCTTTTTCTTTTCTTCAACCTTCTTCATCTGTTTAAATGGCGTGTGTTGTTTAACCGATGGTTTTCTGCCTTTTTTTGTGCGTTCTATCTTTTTTGCTGCAATTCAGCAATCCTTTTAGGTGATGTCAGTATCGTACTTTTAGTGCTTTACCTCGGGCCTTAAGGTGCCCTTGAATTTTTTTTTGAGAGTTTGACGTGGTTTGAAAGGACTAGTTTCAATTAACAGAGATAATAATGACGGTTTTTCTGAGCAGCAACTTGCATGCGGTGGCTACAATGAGGTGGGAATGAAAGGGTGGTAAAACTGCACCGTTCTGCTTCGTCAATGGATTCAACCGATAGATGCGATTAATGGTTATCGAGCAAACGAAGAGTTGGCAATTCTTTTCATGACTTAGAGTGATTAATGAAGTGCTTGAAAAATTTCAAAAATTCAGCCTGTATTATCCAACTACCCCAGGAGTAGCATCATCCATGGTACCCTGGGACATTCCAAATTTAGTGAACAAGAAGACAGGTGGCATTGATTTACCACTAGCCATTGTCATCATGCTACCACGCTCAAACTATCGTACCATCTGCGAATGGCCATCAAGTCCTTATCCCAACTTCGCTAATATTTGGCACCTATCTTTCTAGCAAACTGGTAAGCCAACTGACTTAGATCGGTTATATTTAAGCCGTAGCAGAAAAAGATTATATAGCGAACTAAACCCGATTAGGCTTGGTGTGTGAAAACCTAAAAAAAATATTTTAAAAGCTAACCATTATTGGCGGCACACGTGTGGTATAGATACGCAAAATATCCAAATGGAAATTCTTAGACACAGTCTAAAAACATACCAATAGCTTGGAGGTGGTAGGGAAAATAAAGAAGAGTCTGCACCCTCGGGAGTTTGCGATGGCGGCCTTCAATAGCGTGGAGCGCACCGACATTAAAAATGCTCTAGTAGACTCTAACATTGAACATGGCATTACAAACTTGGTTTGTAACATGTTTGCAAGCAGGAAAACAAACTGGTCCATTGGGCAAAGCTGAGTCACAATGTTCGTAACCAAGGAAACCCCTCAGGTTGGAGTCATAGGCCCACTTCTGTGGGTGTTGGTTATCAATGCCATCCTCAAAAAGCCTAGTACAATGGATATTAGTGCCATGGCATACGAAGATGACGTGGTCATAATAGTGCAGGGAAAATACTTAAATAATGAAAATGATCAACACTTGAGCAAAAAGCTGTGCTCTCAATGCCAACCCTTCCGAACTGGTTCTGAACTGGAATCTTAACGTAGCAGAAAGAATCAAAAAGGCATATAATGCTCTTTTATCTGCGAAAGAACGGTAGAAAAAATTTGGGGCTTAAAACTTGCTATGGTCTACTGGCTGTAAACGGTGGTGGTAAGACCCATACTTACATACGGCACGCCAGTATGGTGGAAAGCAACAAACAAAAAACCGATTTACGGAACACTAGCGGCGGTTCAAAGAACGGCTCTATAGCCATTATAGGTGCGCTCCGTACCACCCCTACGGCAGCATTAGACACCTTTTTGCACCTAACACGACTTGATTTACAGATCAAGAAAATTGCAATTTTCACAGAGCAGGTTCTGGTATCTTCTCAGAAGACCCAGAACTAAGAGTGTCTATAAGCCTACCCGACGCAAGCTGTGTCTTCCAATTAGAGGTCCTGGCTGTACCTACTTAGGGCGGCTGAGCTAATGCAGATGAGATCGGTATCCGAAAGAGATATCGCTATCTACATCGATAGGGAGGCCGCACTCAAGGCAATGGGATCAACCAACGTCAAATCTGATCCAGTCAGGGGCGGCCCACAGTGCTCAAGGCACTATGCAGTCAGAACCGGGTAAGACTGTGCTTGGTGCCAGGACACTGCAGTATTAAATGTGAGGTTGCGGATAGTGAGGTTGCCAATATCAAACTAACACTTTGCATAGTGAGGGGCACTCTCGAGGAAAAAATAACAAAGACTGCCAACCTTAGGTGGTCTAGTCTTGAAGGACACAGGGTAACCAAGGCTCTTTGGCCGCTTTTTGACGGCAAAAAATCTAGGAAATTAATAAAACTAAACAGGGATAAACTCAGGACAATAATAGGAAAACACTGTATCCTGCGGCAGCATGCAAAGAGAATAAAAAAGTTCAGATACGGATATCTGCAGATTCTGTGGTAATCTGCAAGCTATTGAGGACATAACACACATACTATGTGAATGCGAGGCAATATCGCGTAGTCGAAGAAAATTTTTAGGGAAATACTTTTTCGAAAACCCAGAGGAAATAGACGGCACAAATTTCAAATTTCAAAGGCTTACTTGGCTTTTGCAAGAAAATTGAGTGTTTCACCAAGGCGATTGCTTAGGTTTTTGCCATTTGAAGACAATTCAATTGGTTCCACAGGGACCGCGAGGGGCGCATTTTAGTGCCTAATATCTGTACGATGTCATATCTATCGCACCCTTGTTTAACCTTAAAAACTCGACTTTCACAATATTTTTACACTTCAGAATAATGTAGAAAATTGCAACTCGAAGTTTGTTTGCCTTTTTTTTTTGTTAACGAAATGCTCCCATAGACACATAAACACGTCTGTTCACCTCGACATTCATTAACTTGTGGTTTTGGGTTGGGCGTAGGTCTTCACGCTATTTATATCACACTCGACTGTCACGTTACAACGATATAGGCGGTACACTTAAGGTGGCGGTCCACACATTACCCAAAAAACTTCAAAAGGGTGGGACACACTTTATAAGGTTGAATTTGGTCAATTTAGACTAGTTACAGTCGGCTGTAACAAGGCATTCGCTTACGTGTCGAGACCTCGAAACTTATTGCCTTAGTTTGTCTCCAATAGCAGATCCACATCTAAGTATGCGCTGCTGCTTTCCTCTAAAGTAGTCTTTTCTAAATGGCGGACATATACTTTATAGCATCCTATTGACTCCGCTGGTGTTCGGCTGGAAATAGCCTGTACAAGGTCCGAGCCTTTAATATTTAGATCCGAAACTTTCTTTGATTTGCAGGCTCATTACAGCCCTTATTCGAGAATGTCGATTTATTCGCAACAATAAGATGTTTCGAGGACAGCAGTTAAACATACGCTCGAACCTGGAGGTCCAGACCGTTTTTGGAACACCTTGGTCAAAAGGGAGCGGATATTTCGGGACCAGTAGGGAGGTTATTAGTGTTGTAATTATATGGAAACAACAACATAATACCCTAAAATAATGTAACGAAATTTATACTTTGTCAAGTCAAAATTACCAACTTACTTACTTATACTAAATGTCATTAACATAACTTTTTCTTTTTATATGTAATAAAGAAGTCTGTGCAGAGAAACTAACGTGTATTCTCAATAATTAGAAATTCCATGTTTTAGTATGTAACACACACATGCACTTGAATTATATGCAACATGGCTTATACATATATAACATTTGATAACACAACAATGAAGTAAGAAATAAAAGCAGTCACAATTTTGAATTAGAAAAAGAAAATGCAATTACTATGGTGCATTTCACACTAGAGGAGCATGTCCAGCATACGGAGCTATATGCAATAATGTGGTAAAATTAATCACTTTACCAAGGTATAAATCGAATGACAGAAAAGGCCAACTACAAAAGCATAACAGAATAAACGAAATTCAAAATGCTGCTGGCAGTGAAGAAGAGGCAGATGATGATATTTTCCTTGTCACGTGAAATGACATTTATATCCAACAAAAATGTCAGTACGATTGAATGTGTAATTGATACGGACGCGTCATGCAACATATGCTTGACGTTTTCAAGCATATTACAGGTAAATCAAAAAAAAATAAAACAACGAGAAAGAAATTAAAAAGCTACAGTGGTCGTCTGATTAAGCAAATCGGTGCAGCAAATTTAGTTTGTGTATCAAATGGAATGACTTATCCAATGGAGTTTCAAATTATAAAGGAGAAGTTCAAAACTATAGGGTTTTCCTATAAGGACTTGCCAACTTTTTTTTTAAATAAAGGTTTGCGCTTGTTCGTGTATTTTACCATGATGAAAATGTTGAGCTTACTGAATTAATTGACAGTGACAGTTTAATGATTAGTGAAAGAGTGCGTTGTCAAGTCCCTATTGGAAAACCCTTTATTATCGGTGCACTTAGCTCACAAGACTTGGATATTATCTGCGTCAGTCACATTGAAGAGCAAACGATAAACGAAAAAACAAATCTCATTCTAAAAAATTTCGGAGATGTATTCGAAAAAGATGTATTGAAATTGGAGACCGATCATCGGTCACGTCAACAACCAAGAAGAATACCGGTTGCTTTGCGATCAGAGTTACAGAAGAAACTTGAAGAATTGGAAGAGAAGAATTAGATTAGTAATTTGATTTTGGTGAAAAAAAAATTACAAAATATGTTTGGATCCAACAGAAATAAGTAAAGCCCTGCTTTGATTGCACTATCAAATTCCTACAATTGAAGAAATGCTGCCCAATCTAACAGATGCCAACATTTTTACTAAACTGGATGCCAAAAATTAAACAAAGAAAGCCGCGAACTAACTACTTTTTGGACATCCTTTGGGAGATATTGTTGGAATCGCATGCCGTTTGTCATAGCACCAGCACCCGAGTATTTTCACAGAAACTGCAACATGAAATATTATATGGATTAAAGGGCATGGAGGTTATTGCGGATAACATTTTAGTGTATAGAAAAGGAGTGACCGAAGAAGAAGCACAAGTAGATTACGACCAGAACCTGGAAAGCATAACTTAAAATTAAACGCAAAAAAGAATCAGATTGGCTTGAAAAAAATACCATTTTTTGGACATTTACTTACCGATCAGGTGCTCCAAGCAGATCAAGAAAAAATAAAGGCTATACATTGTATGCTACCACCCACAGATGCTGCAAGCACACCAAGATTTCTTGGTATGTGTACATATTTATCCAGATTTTTATCAAATTTATCACAAATTTCAGCACCGTTTGGAAAAATTTGTCATGTGAATGAAAAATGGAAATGGACATTAGAAGAAAAACAAGAAGTGGTACCTGTACTACAGTATTATAATGACAATAAAGATGTCCAAATACAATGCAATGCCTGTTCTTCTCCAAGACGGACATCCAATTTCTTATGCGTCCCGAACATTGACAACAACTGAGCAGCACTACGTCCAAATTGAAAAAAAAAAACGTTTTCATCAGTACCTTTGTGTCAAAAGGAATATACTTGTAGAGTCTGACCACCTGAAACTACAAACAATTTTTAGAAAATCCATTTTAGACACACCAAAACGCTTACAGTGCATGCGACTGAGCTTGCAACGCTATGGTATAAAAATTGTTTACAAAAAAGGAAAAGAGATGTATTATACTTCGCTGATACCTTGTCTAGAGCCGTAGCTCCAATACGTAAATTTGAAGATTTATGCACAAATTTTGAAATTTATTTGTTAAATCAAATTGAAACATTATTTTTGGAAATTGCTCAAATAAATACAACAGATGACTTGAATATCAAAGACAGTCGGATAGAGATTATAAAACAAGAAACATTGCTGGATGCTTCATTACAAAAGCTGACGAAAATTGTTCTTCATGGATGGCCAGCTAATAGACACTGCATGGACGACGACATCAACTGCCACTGGAACTACAGAGAGGATATTACTCTTCAAGATGGGATTTTGTTGAAAGGTGATCGCATAATCATTCCAAGTTATTTAGTTAGTTATCACTTTATTGTAGCTTAAATTGTACATTATTGGTTTTACAGACTTTATTGCACATTTTACAGAGATATGGTATTTCACTACCTTACTACTGACAATTAAAAAATTTGTGAACAATTATTGATGTAAATACAGGCTTAAGAAGGAAAAATACTAAAAAAAAACCTTCATTAAATCATTCATCGCGGTAGATAGAAGAGGGTTTTATTACAATTAATAGCATTATATGTATAATAAAGGAACAAAGAAACAGAAACAAAGTTAATAAATAAATAAATAAATAAATAAATAAATAAATAGCTTAATAAACAAATTTGTAATAATTAATTAATATTTAGTTGTTGAGAGCTGAAACCAATTTATTGCTAGACATGCTACATAATATTTTGTACATTTCATTCAGTTTGGCAATGCGGTCTTTTATTTTTTCAACATTAGTTCTAATATGTAGCTCGTTAGTAGAGAAATTCCAAGGTAGTTTCCAAATCAGTTTTAATAATTTATTTTGTGCTCTTTGAAGTTTGAGGAGATAGATGACTTTTGGCACAGTTCCCCCAGACAGGAGATCCGAAAATGGTTTCGAAAATGATCATCTTATTTTCTCTGCTCAAATCTGACTTCCGATTTATAAATGGATAGAGAACTCTTGTTATTATATTGGTGTTATTTATCGTTTCTTTAATATGCAACCCGAAATTTAATTGTTTGTCCAGGTGTATCCCAAGATATTTGACATTAGGTTTCCACTCATCCTTTTACGGGTAAAAAAGATAGCCTGAGTCTTTGAAGCATTAATTTTAATCTTCCAATTGTTTAAATAGGTTAGTAGTGTATTTATAACAGATTGTAAATTGGTTTTACAATTTTTCAATATTGAAACCAATTTCATCTGAACAGAAAATACAAGTATCATCAGCGAATAGTGTGATTTAGACGTCCGACAAATATGTATTAAATAAAAGTGGACCCAAGACGGAGCCTTGGGGAACACCTGCTCCTAGGTCTTGAACATCTGAAAGTGTACCATTAACAGTAACATTGTATTTTCGAGAAGATAAAAATGATTGAATTATTTTTATTTAATAAAGCGGAAAATTGAGCATAAACATTTTATGTAGCAGGCCATTGTGCCAAACTGTTTCAAAGGCTTTCTCAATATCAAACAGTACCAAGCCTGTACTTTTTTCAGCAAGAATTGACTTCTGACATGTTTTACAATGCGGTGAACTTGGTGCACGGAGCTGTGATGTTGCCTGAATCCGAATTGTTCAAGAGGTAACAAATCAACGAGGTTAATGTGCGAGAGTTTGTTTTAATTAACCACTAAAAGCATTTACTTAGAGAATTTAGCAAGCTAATTGGAATGTAACCGTCAGGAAAACAGGGTGCTTTCCCAATTTTTTGAAATCAGAACTACGTACTTTAGCTGTTTTCCACTTATCAGGAAAATATCTCAGTTTCAGACATCTATTAAAAAGTTGCTGAATGAATTTAATGCCCATTACAGGCAAGTTCTTCAAAAATATATTTTTAACGCAATGAAAACCTGGCGATTTGTTATTTTTTAAAGTGAATAATACATCAACCACATCGTCGAAACTAATGATATCCGTATTTAGTCCAACATTATTTGCATTAATGTTATTTATTGATCGTTCAACTATCGATTCTGTATAAGGATCGCTTGAACCATTTAAATTTGTGAACCTGTTAGCAATTAATTAATAATTAGTTAGAGCATTCGCCTTTTCAGAAGAGGAGATCATTACAGCCTCCTTTAAGCGCAGGCAATGCACAGTTGTCTTCTTTTTTTTTTAATTATCTTTATTATGTTCCAAAAGGGTTTACTTCCTTTTTCTAATTTCTGAAGCTTTTGGTTACAAACCTTATTTTTGTAGGAAGAGATAATGTATTTTAAAACGGCATTAAGATACTTCACATAGTGAAGATGTTGAATGTTTCTGGTTCTAGTCCACTTGGATCTGCAACCATTCCTTACCTTTATAATATTTAATATATAAGATGGGAGGTTATTGCCAGACTCACGAGATCTGACTTTTTTCGGTACAGCTTGATCCACTACTTCCAAAACGAATTCAGTGAATTGATTAACAGCCTCATCAATGTGAGTTGTGCTGTCAGAAAAAGGTGCAGAAGCAGCCAAATTGCTCAGCTTCCGACTGAGATTTCTTTTAAAACAGGACCAATTCGCGTTCTCCTAATTAAAAACCAAGTTCGGATTTTGTACTGGAGAGGAAGGAATATATAAATTTACTGGAAGATGATCAGAGCTGAGTTCATTGTAAGCCATAAGCTGGTCAAACAGATTGTTCGAATTTGTTAAAAAGTAGTCCAACGTTGAAGGGTTAGATTGAGCTTTTGAAGGAAAGTATGTAGGATGGGGAGAGCACAAAATGTCGAAAGAATGTCTTTGATTATAGTCTAGCAATATGTTATCCCACGCATTTGTACAGCCCCATTTTTATATTATATTTATACATTTATACAACCCCAGGTTCTATGTCTGCAATTCCAAGTAAGTTGAGCAAATCAATATTAGATAAAATACACTACAGTCATCACGGCATGCAGGCATACCTAAAGAAGCAAGAGATTCAGTTTTTTGGCCTAATATCAATAATCACATAAAAGAAGTATGCATGAATTGTGAAATTTCCCTAGAAACTAGACCTCAGCAGAAACCACCACTTCAATGTCCCATATTGCCTGACTTGCCGTTTCAACAAATCAGATTAGATATTTTTGAATTATGTTACAATTCAAAAAAAACTGTATTTTCTAATAACCGTGTATTATTTTTCAGATCATTTCGAAGTAGACGAATTAACTAACCTATACACTTCTTCAGTAATCAAAATAATCCACAAGTTATTGTCTCATATGGTTGTACTGCGTTCATCAATAAAAAGTTAGAACAATTCGCAAAAGAATGGGAATTTCAACATTCCGGGAGTTCACCTCATCATCAACAGGGAAATGGAAAAGCAGAGTCAGCTATTAAAATAGCTAAAAATTTATTGAAAAATTCGAAAAGAACAGGAAACTGTTTTTGGAAAATGTTTTTGGAATACTGCAACACAGAAAATCAAATCGATGCTGGTCTAGATGTTCAATTCTGGTTACGAAAGAAAAACTTAAGCCAATGCTGCAATTAAGGAGAAAATATTCCATTATAAACAAATAACCAAAAAATATTATGATAAATTAAGCAGAAAGTTACGTACCACCTTTAGGATACAAACAAGATGTGATGGTTCAACTTAAGCGAAGTTTATGAGACGTCACCTGGACCAAAGGTCATATTGCGGATAAATCTAATAGAGCTGCAACAGTGCAGGTTGCAAATGAACAATATTTGCGTAACCGAAAACATATATTGCAAGTTCCAGTCAATAACGCTATTCGCATTGAGTCTGGCCATGATGAATTGAACAGTGGAAGAAGCTCCCATCAAGAAATGAATCTTGGCGAAGACGAGTCCAATGGTGAAGAAAGGCGTTTCAGAGAACAGGTGGATAATAAATCTACTAATAAACATCACCAAGCACATGTAGAAGAAAGTGATCAGCAACAACAACCACAATGCCTGACAAGAAAAACAATGTCACTGCCAATGATGCAGCCCTCCAGAAGATCCAGAAGAGAAGTTCGTCGACCAGAACGATTTCCTTATGATCAATAGTAACTTCATTTTAATTTTTAGATTATCCTGTATATTTGTAAATTTTTGAATTTCGCTTTACACTTCTAAATACATATGTTTAAACAGCATTTTCTTTTTAAATTTGTTTTCTGGTTTAAATTTAAAGTAGAGAAGGTGTTTTAATATGTAACACATAGATGCACTTGAATTATATGCAACTATAACATTTGATAACACAACAACAAAGTAAGAAATAAAAGCAGTCACACTTTTGAATTAGAACTGGCATGGCATGTCGTTTTCCTGACTAAACAACAGCCATCCATTATTAATCTTAGCTCCAAATACGTTATAGAACCTACAATAATTAAAGGAGTCTACCTTGCTGACTGTTGACGCCCTGAAGATCAGTCATTTCTCACAGGACATTAAAAATTAATAGATTACGAGTATTAGCGCTACAGTTTAGAGTGGATCAAGTTCCAGGCCCTCCAACTCACTCTGGTGTCGGCTGTATACACAATGAAAAAGACTCTACGATGTTAACCCAGTTTCAAAATCTTGAAAAATGAGAAGGCAAACGATTTCGCTTTTAAGGGTGAAGTGCCCACCCTAATCGTAGAAATCTGAAAAATGGGTATCCCTGAATGAATTTCCACGTGACAACGCCAACAAAACTGGTCAAGTGCAACAGCTAGTATCTCTGTAGCTCTTCAAAAACTTTCACATGAGTAATAACACTCATCCGAAAAAACTTGACATCGAACGATGTAACATTTCATGTTGGCAAGATTCCCAACTATCCAGCAAGTGATGGTAACAATCTATAAAATTTTCTTCGCTGGAATTTATTTAATATTTAGTGCTGACTGCAGTCTAATGGAAAAGCCGAACTTTTGCCAAAATAAATTTCCTCTGCCAGTCATTGGGATATTATTTGGTAATAATTCAAAGGAATCGCTGTGAAGATAAATCCAATATTGCTGCTTCTTCTGCCCGTTTCTTTGTGTGCAAGCGAATGCATTAAATGTGCGTCATAACCGAACAAGTATTGTACGAGTGCGATACATTTCACGTGGTCAGGGTCTCTATTGACAAGAGTCCTTAAAAGTGTACGCCCTTAAAGACATGAAATCGTTGATTTTTATGGCAAAAGATACAAAGAAACAAGGCCTCCATTTATGGGATTCTGTTTAATTTTGAAATAAAAAAAAATAAAAAACTTATTTCGAAATATTAACGTGTCGAGGATGAAATAATTTCATTTAATCTCCTAGGTAGATGCTCCTTTTCAATTTACTGCAATTTACATGGAAATGCGTATTTCTGTAAATTAAATGCATACACAAGCACGAGTATGTAGATGTACACAGGCAGACAAACTGAAGTGGAAGAGTGTCTGTAGGTGGTACCACATGTTTTCATTTCGGTTGCATTCAGTGCACTTAAATTGAAATGTGGGGTTTTATCCGTACGACAGTAGCAGGCAGCTAGTGCATGGATATGGGATACACTATTGGATTTATTCTCATGCAGCTGTAAAGTGCTTCCTTTTCTCATCTTTGCATCTCACTTAATTCGTTTCGTATCCTTTAGTTTTATTTTTATTATTTTTTGTCATACCCAAGCTGGAGTTCTTCTGTACATTGGCTGCCAAAGTCAACAGATCAGTGAAGGGTTAAGGTGCAACCACAGAACAGCGAACATGCATTTCATTCAAATATTTTAAGCTCTTAAATAATACGAGTATTGTATGTATTCATAGCGGTGCTGCAGATGTGAATGAGTGCAGAAGGACATTAAACAAGAAACAGAGTGCAATTTAGATATAAAAAGCGACTTTTGTGGGATTTTTGTTGAAAAAAAAAAATACCCGGTCTTACGAATTGTTTATGTTTCGCTTGTAGAACGGGTTATGACGGAGGCTGTGAGTTAATAAAAGAGATTGAGATACTAAAAGTAAGAAGAAAGAATGCGGAAAATGAAACCATATAAACGGATTTAGTTGAATTGCAGCTGACATCTGTCAAAGCTCAAATGGGATACTCTACATATCTGACAAAAAAGAAGTCGAGTTTGGGGTTTCTTTGCCGGGGCACTGTTGCTGGTCCTTCATTGTACATAGAGGGCCATCCACACGATTCGCCTCGAATTGTTTTTCCAATGAAAAGGCCAGTGTTTAAGGTATCAAGTGTAACCCGCAAGGATGAACATGAATAGATAGTAGTAGTGGTGCTGAGAATATGAAAAGGCTATGAACGAATAAAAAACAGCGCTTCCTAATCTATTGACCGTTGTTTGTTGCCAGGAAGAAAGTCGCTTGACCATAGCCTTCTCTATTAACTTTATCAAGTTTAAAATTGTGTCGCCCCATTGCTCAGCAAATTTTAGGTAGGTGTTGATTGCTGAAATGGCCTGTGCTGGCTTGTTGACATTGACATTGGTGTTTGCTTCTGCACTGCTCTCTGAAAATTCGGGGTCCTCTGCAATACGAAGATCAGATTTTCATTCCAGTCTGTCATATCATCAAATGTGTATTGATCCTTGGAATGAAATATAAATAAGGAGTGGGATTGATCAACAATGATTTACTTATGTACGATACATATCGAGAAAAATATCTTGAATCATTTTCAATTCTGTAACTGAAACCTCAGTGACCTCCTCAGATCTAACCTTCTGCTATAACACAGCAGAAGTAACAACGTCTTCTTTATCCTCAGCAATAGATTCAAAAAGCTTACACCAACACTTTTTGGTGACTAACGCTATTATTTCATCTCTTCTTCTGCTAAACTTGACTTTGTTTCAATTAAAATAACACTTCCCAATAGTTCCCTGTACGTTATGTGTTGCTACATTCTCTTAGCTTAACCAATCGAATCCTACATCCTTGCTGTTAAAACAATTGACCAACTTAGTTGACCTAAGTGATTCCATCGATGATATCCTTATCTTTGGTGACTTCAATCTGCTTCTGCTGAAGTGGATTCCATCCGATGATCACTTATTCAATCTTCATCCAAGGAATGCCTATTCATTGATAGCCTAACTGATTCAAGCCTATGCCAAGTAATTGGCGTTCGTAGCTCCATCGGTAGGCAATTAGACGTTATTTTCACTAGCGATCCCATTAACGTTTTGTCCCGTTACCCTATCAACTGTCGACAACTTTCACCCCGCTCTTCTTCTCTCATTTTTCCATAACTCTCCACCACAGTCCACTTCATCCCCTACCATCTCTTCTTATAATTTCCATTAATATCCATCTGATCAAATGTTCCATTGATTTTACCAACTACCCTTATCTGATGCTATCTCCATTTTTTACGGTGAAATATTTAATTCCATCTCTCTTTACGTCCCCTTTTCCCGGCATAAAATATCATCTACTTCCCCACCTTGATATAACAGAAGACTTCGCTCCTTACGAAACAAAAGAAGCACATTATGGTCAGTTTTTCTTCGCACCAATTCTTCTTACGACTACCCTAACCAGCTTGGAACCTATCTGCAATTCACCCAGCTCTATAACTGGCTCTATCAGCGCTTTCCCGACACAGAGCAGACCAACCTTATCAACGATTCTAAGACATTTTATCAATTCGACAACTACAAAAGAAAATCAGACGGTTAACCCCCTCTATCTTGTTCGATAATAGCGAGTGTTTCTTTAACAGCTTGAGAACTTTAAATCATAATACAAGACAGAAATATTACTGCAATGAATTTTTTGTTATCATAATCTGGTAGATAATTTCATGGCATTTTAATTACTTTTTCCGACATATGCCCGCCGCGGCCATGAATTACATGGTCCATTCGAGCAGCGCACTTTTTCACTACTTCTTCCAATAAATCTGACTGTATGACGTCAATGGTGGCTTGAATATTGGCTTCCAATGCTTCAAGAAATGCAGGTTTGTCGGCATAAACCAATGGCTTAACATAGCCCCATAAAAAGTAATCGAGAAGAGTTAAGTCGCACGAACGAGGGAGCCAGTTAACAGGACCACTTCTGGAAATAAAGGTGAGACCAAATTGATTGTGCAATAAATTGATGGTTAAACGCGCTGTATGGCAAGTTGCATCATCTTGTTGGAACCAAATGTCGTCGATGTTTAGCTGATTAATTTTTGAAACAAAAAATCAGTCAACATGGCTCGAAAGCGCTCGTCATTCACCGTAACGGCAGCTCCTTTTCGAAAGAAATAAGGACTGATGATGCCGACAGCGTGTGCACCAAACAGTCAATTTTAATGGATGCAATGATGACTCTTTAATAGCTTGAGGATTGTCTTTGCTCCATATACGGCAATTTTGCTTGTTGACGAAGCCATTTAACCAGAATTGAGCTTCGTCACTAAACACAACTCTTCGATAAAAATGCTCATCTTCGGCCATCTTCAAATTAGCCCAATCAAAAATGCAAAAATGCGACGTGAACGATGGTTATCTGGCTTTAATTCTTTCACGAGCTGTATTTTATAGGCGCGTAAGCCAAGATCCGTACGAAAAATTTTCCACGTAGTCGAAGGTTGAGAAAGGCGACGAATCGACTTTTCGGCGTCTTCTTCAACACATTGCGCTACAGCAGCAATATTCTCTTAGGTACGTACATTTCTTTGTCTTGCAGATGGTTTTGAATTGAGAAGAGTAAAATTAGTGCGAAAACGATCAATAACTGCACGAATAGCTTGCTAACTAGGCCGATTATGTTGACCGTAAAATTGACGAAGTGCTCTATGAACTTCACGAACAGATTTATTTCTTTCAAAGTAAATTTCTACAATTCGGAAGCGCTGTTCTAGCGTTAAACGATGACGTTAAACATGATGAATGAAATAAACAGATATGTCAACACAGTTTGACAAACGTCAAACCATAGACAACAACCATCGAAACTTCTCATGCATCTAAAACACCTTTTATATCATCGACCGACGCACATATAGGGTTTTCCAATAAGAACTTGGCAACTTTTTTTTTAAATAAAACGCAAACCATTTGAGATATTTCAAAAACTTTATTATCGGCTTGAAGTACAATCAAAACATTTATGAATGGAACTCGACTTCGTTCATATGGCCACCGCGGACACGTTTGCAGCGGTCGATTCGTTGGACCGAATTTTCAACGACACGGCCACACATTTCGGCCGAATCGGCCGCTATTTCGCGTTCAATGTTGGCTCTGAGCTCTTCCAACGTCGTCGGCGTGTTGGCATAAGCCAATGACTTGACGTAGCCCCACAGAAAATAGTCAAGCGGCGTTAAATCGCACGAACGAGGCGTCCAATCGACATGGCCCAACACGCTCACCATACTTACTCTTCAATAATTCAATTGTAGCGTGTGCTGTGTGGCTTGTGGCATCATCCCGTTGAAACCACACCTTCCAATTCGGGCCAAAAATAATCGGTGATCATGGCGCGATAGCGCTGACCATTCACAGTAACATGACGATCGTTATCGTCGACGAAAAAATAAAACAATTATTTGTTGTGGATGAAGTGGTGATTCATGAAGCACATGTGGATTTTCACCCAACCAATAACGCATATTTTGCTTATTGACGAACCCATTGAGCCAAAAATGAGCTTCGTCACTGAAGATGATTTTGCGATGAAATTCATCATCTGAATTGGTTTGTGGTGTGTGGCAGGATGGTTTAAGGGCTGGCAAGAGAGGCACGTTATGGACGAAACAATTTGTCGTGGTCGGTTCGGCTTCGCTGTAGGTGTGAGACTCGTTTAGAGTGAACATAGTCGCCGAATGCAACAAGGTCGTCTGCTACTTTCTGAGGGGACATTTTAAAAATCTTGTGGTACCTGACATAAAGGTTCCTGAGACTGATAGGGTCGGTAGGGAGGCCTTCCTACTGGTTTTCCCTTCGTAGCAGACCGAGTCCGATTTGTCATGTAGATAGGTATGAAAGAGACGAATGTTTTCATATATCTTTCTTTCCCTAAGCCTAGAGAGAGCATATCGATTTTCTGTAATGCCATTGGTTTGCTGTGGTAGCTTAACAGTGGCGGGAAAAAGAGGATCAAGAATAGAAGCAGTGGAGGAGGGAGATAGAGGTAAATGATTGGATATGGGGTTGGACGAGGGATGAGATGTGGGGTTTAGGGTATGGGAGTTAATAAAACTAGGGTACTTTAAAGGTCGAAGGTAGGAAATACAACGGTCAACAGAGTTGCTATGAGTTCCTCGCTGACGTCAAACATAGGGCCATTTTTAGCCTAGTGTTTAGAAGATGGCATATAGTTTTGGATGGCAGTTTTTCTCACCGTATCCAAACATTTTCGGCACTGAGTCCAACGATTTTTTTGTTTACGTAAAAGCTCCAAGTCACTTGTGTATGAAAAATGGATCGACCAATGACCGTATTTTTTACTGAACATTTTAACATCTTTACACTTAAGGCTCATTTTAATTAATTCGTTTTTTAAGGAATTTATATGGTTTAGGCCCATAAAGAACACATTTAAAGGTTTTTTCACTTCTAACATTTTCTTTTAATTTATTTAGTACAGAATGAACTGACTCCATGGAGTCACACATCATTTTGAAACCGATAGACATTTTTTTAATTGATTTGTTAGAAACATTTAATGAACTTAAGGAACTGTGAACATTATCGGGTGATTTTTGAAGAATCTTGATGGGTGGAACAACTATTTTGGAAGAATGAAGAGGCGATATAATTTCGTGCTTTCTCGCTATCATTGTCACTATCGGGGAGGCACTGCAAGGGACTCCAATAATTTGACCTGGTCTTTTTTTTTGTTTAGCCATTGTCGGTGACGATCCAATTCCTTCCCAAGAGGACAATGAGCTGTCCTCTGTATTGGGCGATCTTGGTAAATATTGGTTACCTATATTTGAGGCCCGGGTCAACCGCGGACAGTTTATTGGAAATGTTTAATACAAACATATAACTTAACAAACTAAACTTAAAACTATGACTTATAACTACTTTTCTACTTAAGCTAAGGTCTATAGACGGGAAAAAATTTTTATTTAGGGAATTTCGGAGGGCTGGGCTGCTGTAGTGGAAATCGAACACTTGACGTACCCGATTTGTTTCACGTAGCATACGACACAGTGGCTCGTTGAGACCATAAGTTGTCCTGTGATTATTCGGACGGAAAAGGTAGACAGATCTCAAATGACACGGGTTGGTATTGATTGGGATTTGGGAGAGTATTGAGGGACAGTCAGTGATACCAGTTAAGAGTTTGTGTATGGAGAGAATATCGGCGGACTCCCGACGTTTTTCCAAAGACAGGAGACCGAGTAGTTTTAATCGATTTACATAGGGGGGTAAAATATTGTGGTCAGCCCATGGTAGCCCGCGTAATGCGAAACGCAGGAATCTACGTTGGACAGCTTCAATGCGCAGAATATGTACATCATAGTAAGGAGACCATATTTCGCTGGCGTACTC
This sequence comes from Volucella bombylans, assembly GCA_949129095.1. Classification (NCBI taxonomy): domain Eukaryota; kingdom Metazoa; phylum Arthropoda; class Insecta; order Diptera; family Syrphidae; genus Volucella; species Volucella bombylans. The sequence goes on along the minus strand of OX422140.1, from coordinate 379,657,950 downwards.
GAGAAGTGGACGAACAAAGGTTGTGTACAGGGATTTGGCGACATAGGGGTCGGAGAATTCTTTTGACCATCGTTTAACAAATTCGAGAGCGGAGTTAGCTTTCCTAATTACGGAGTCTATATGGTTGCAAAAATTAAGCTGTGAATCACAAATGACACCCAAGTCCCGCATTGTAGTAACTACAGCTACTCTTTGGTTTGATAAATAGTAGGTGCGGGTTCGAAGTGTCAAACGCCTCCGGGAGTAAGAAATGGCTTGGCATTTTTCTATGTTGAGCTCGAAAAAGTTTTTATGGCACCATGTCGAGAATCTATATGTACCTCAAGAGAGGGAAATAACCAAAAAAAAAAAACCCAGAATAGTACAAGGAAAATATAATAGAGTACGATAGTATGTACGAGTACTAACTCCGAAGACGATGCGTGTAGTTTTACAGCTGCGGCGTAACTGATATTTCTTCATATTCTGACAAATACTAGTGCGAAAACTATGGCCGCATCACTTCCCCTACATTTCATGAAGCTTGTTAAAGATACAAATTCGTGCAACACAATACGATTCATTGACTTGTAGATGAGATGATGTGAAACTCTATGAAAATACTCATTCTTCGAAACGTCTGTTCCAATCCATTTCCAGCGTTATTGGTATATTTAAAAAAAATTCTGAATATTAAAAAGATAAACACATCACATGTTGGCTCCGATAATCAGCAAAGCCCAGCATAAATGTCACTGATCCTTTTTTTATTGCAAAAAGCCATCAACAAAATTTACTGTCGGATGATTGCCCATAAAATACAACTTGAACAATATGGGCTATTCAAATATTCAGTTTGTTTTCGAATATACCAGTACTCGTATCTTTACGTCTTTATTGTATCTATCTCAAGCTGCTGAAAACTGTGTATACCATACATCAGCATAGGTCTCTTCCCCTAATCCTCATGCATAGATACATGATTCTTGGTCCTGCTGAGTCCTCATTAAATTTTAAATCTTTTAATGATAATTTAAAACACATGTCCCTTACACCAAATTTACGAGGATGGATATATTGATAGCTTATGAATAGGAATATGGTACGACGAGTATGTTCGCTCATTAAGTATCCATCGTTGCAAGTCAACCGAATCGATGCTATCTCATATTGTTCACGTGTAATTCGGCTAAAAATAAATCATTTCCCGACCAATGATATCAGCCATTTGCATGCACATGTCCCAAATTTATAAACGTAATAGTCTGATTCCTCATCCATTTAATACACATTCATCTATGTAGTATCTGTAGTATCTACTTCTATATACGAGCACATAGATATACAAGAGAGGATTGAATTCCGTTTTGTTATGGACGTAGTTAAGCTGGCATTCGAAATTTTTGTGTGGCTGATGTAAGTGGGTATCCGTAGGTACAATAATAAAATGTACCGCTACGAGGAGATATGAAATAGGTTCTCATAAATCAATAAATAACATTGCAATTCTCCTATGCCCAAAAATATGTATTATATTCCTCCTAAGGGATCTCTGTCAGTTTGTTTGATTTTTGAAAGGAATCAACCCGCATCGCCTTAACCACTTATGAAGGGGTAGAAACGAATACGAATATATACTCGTACATGGGTACATACTGAAATACTGAAGTTGGATTGCATTTCGGTGAAGTTTCACAGATATTCCAAATGATTATCAAATCATTTATTGTATACTTCGCTGATTGAATTCTTAGATGAAGACGGTGAGCGGTCATAGCGACTGGAATACAATTTTCTTTAGTGTGAGACTTATTGACTAGCGATGACAAATTTGACAGAGGAGGTTCTAATCAGAGGAGCACAGTGCAGGTAGAATGTCCGCAATTTTACGCCGGATATTTCATGCTTTCGACTTGAGATAGCCCTACAAAAAAACAAGGCCTGGCAAATGAAGACGGACAGGAGATGTCTTCTTACTTGCTTATTAACTTGTCCTTACCTTCTCCATGGTGTGCATACCGGTCCACAGAGCGGCACTGGTTTCCTTAACAAGCATTCTGATTTGGTACCGGTACAGTTGCGGCAGCAGGAACTCGTTCATTGTTCGGCAATACACATCAGAAATCACTATTTCTCACTGGTCAAAGAGCTACGTTAAGAATCGCTCCGGAAGAAATCCCACAACACAATGCAGTTTTTGGACAATGCAAACGTTTTTGATGTCTCTTTGGAGTTGTTGAGACACCAGTTAAGCATGTTCTCTTTAATCACATAGCCAACGACATGAAAATATGTTTCGTCACTGACCAATATGTCTCCAAGAGTCTTTGATGTTTGAGAATATTGTCGCATTGTTCTTACGTGGGTTTCTCGCAAGCAACATATACTCACTCTTGTTAAGGCTCTGTACGAATTGCACTGATTTTGTTAATTGCAGCAATCTTCCTTATTGTTGATGGTCCCAGAGGAGTTCTGTTGGTTGTTGTCCCTTCTTATCGGAACGTCTGCGCACTAAAGAATTGTGCAGTGTGCACTCACGACCAATGGCTCATGGTGTCTGCGGAATCTGAAAAACATGCGCGTCAAAGGATACTCCTCCAAACCTAACCCCGTTTTGAGCAGTAACAAAACGTTACACACACCAAGCATATTCTTGAAGTAGTACTTGGAGTGAATTTCGGCGCAGATTTCCCGGTCGTCCGACACCAACTGGGCAAACACTACGACGTTTAGCCGCTCGCATAGATGCTGCCAGGTCTGTGGTTGAAGATGTCGCAGAGGACCCCGTAGTAACGACCAGATGACGTGTCACGCAATTGGGTATCAATCGGCGGTGTTTACAGAGAATTTTAGTGAACGACTGTAAGATGTTCTCTTACAAAATGCAGATAGTGCATCAGTTGTTAGCTGTTGACTGCCAAGCGCGTGCAACCTACGCTCAAGCCATCCTGAATCTCGACCACGAGGGAGACAACTTTTCATTGAAAATCATTATGAACGACGAGGCCCATTTCCATTTCCAATAAGCAAAATTGTTGCTTCGAAAACGCCGCCACAACTGTGAACGGCGAGCTCTACAAAGCCATGCTCAACGACCTTCTCATTGTTCAATTCGATGAATTGGGACTGGAAAACATGTAGTTCCAACAAGATGGAGCAACGACACATACTGCATGAGCCACAACCGAAATTCTGTGGGCTACATTTTAGTGTCGCCTAATCACTTGCCGGCGATTTACAGCGGCCGGCAAGATCGCCTGATTTAACCGTTCCAGACTTCTTTTTGTTGGGTTCTTTGAAGTCACGAGTCTATGTCAACAAGCCTCAGTCACTTGAAGCCCTCTAAGAGAATATCCGTCAAGAATGCGAGGACTTATCGCCGGAAGTTCCAGAAAGAGTGACTGAAAATGCCAGGAATCGGTCCCGAATGGTCATCAATTCTGGATGCGGCCACTTAACCGATATCATTTTCTCGATAGAGACATCAAATAAACATAATTCAATAGCTGAAGTTTTTCATTTTTATAATAAAAATTTCAGGCAAGAACATTGGGTGACAACTTTTGCGCCACTTTGTATATATACTCAAAGTGATCCAAGCAATAGCGACAATCTACCAGTGTTGTTCTTTACCGCGGCCGGCGCACTGAGTTTGAAGGCTCCAATAAATATTCTTAAGAAACCCGCTGTCAATTTAGGCGCTGGCACAAGAGTCCCTAGATCTCTCGATTCTGATGACTCCGGCGGCTGTTTCTATGACACGTTCGGTAGATTCGGCTAGAACGATGGAGAAAGTACGAGGCAGTTCTGCCTGTTAACGATAAACTACATAGGAATAGACAAGTGTCATAGTGATCATAGTGGTGCTATTGACGACTTGTCCCGGGAAACTGAAAAGGTCGAACGCCCCCAGAAGAGGTACACGCACGCAAGACTAGCGCCTGATGACAGCAACTGCTGTTAGCGAGAGCTAAAATATGCACCCCTCAGCGGCACCAGAGAAGAAAAGACAGACCGGCGGAAGTCACACCCACTGAAACCGACCAAGCTCTCGGGAATGAAACTGCACAATCTTCTACCATCCTAAATAGGGTCAAGAGGAAGAAAGTTTGTAGCATTCGCTCTATCGATGGAGTTTTACGTGCACGATTCGAATGAACCGGCCCAAATCAATCGACAATCATAATACCAGGGGAGGTTTTACCCGCACATGATGTTGGGATAAAAGTCATAGTTCTGGTAGAGGAAATTCGGTTGAAGCGGTGAAATCCACGCTGAGAAACATGTCCGATGATAACTTTCCGCAAGCACAGGATCTGGCATAACCATCAAAATTTGCAGTTCAAGGGCCAGGATTCGGATGTCGTGGGAAAACTCCAAGAAAATCCAGAAACGCCGAAGGGGATGAGGCCGGCGGCGCACATATGAGAATGATCACCTCTCTGGCCAACCGAATTGGGAAGGCTGGCAATGAAAAAAGTCTGAACGACTCTGAGTGCAAACACTGTGTCGATCAACTTTGGGAGCTAGCAGAGGGCTGCCGTGTTTGAGTGAAGTGCTCCACGTAGCAAACTTTTGAATGGTTGAAAAAGACTGTCCCGAAAGTAGAACTCTGGAAACTAAGACTTTTGCGGTTTTCAAGCCACCAAAACTGAAGCGCAATATCTTTTAGATTACAGGGAAACGGAGGATATGCTGTAATACACAGAAAGTGTCGGGAAAACTAGGGCAGCTCTTTCCTTATTGCTGGCTTAGACAAAGTTTCTGTCGAGGCCATTTAATCTAGGTCTGACTTACATCCCCATTTGCACCTTAGAAGGGATCATTTCCAATTTATTTCCAAATGAGTGCACACAAGAGGCGACCACCCCAGTACTTATCTACTCAGGTCAGTCTTCAGCATTCCAATTTTCCTAGTGCATCTCTATGTATGAGGCTTTCCATGTTGAATACAAAACCTCACGTAGTAACCATACAGGAACCATAGATGTAGAATAAACGCATTTGTGGTTTCGGGTGTCTAAGGGGTTTCACACCACGGTATGACGAGTGATCTGAAAAACCATTACAACTTGGACAATTTTTCACCATAGATTTAGTTGCTGCAGACATAAGCTGCGAAACGGAGAATGGCACAAATACGTCATTGCGTCAGCTTATTTTCCCTATTATTCGGTACTACTGCCATCACCGAAATCAGGCGACAATGATTCCGAGAACATGAAACTTATCGCATTCCGCGATGCCAACGAAGTTTTGGGAATTATAAAATGCAATGTGAGAGGCATTCATCCCCTGATATTCAACTATGGCCTGACCTAGTGGTCAACAATGATTCGGATTTCAAAGATTTGTAAGGACTTTCGCTAAAGGATCGAAACACGCGGTGAAATCGGCAGACTAGTCAAAATGTTCAATCAAGGGGGAAATTAGCTAGAGAGAAGTCACTCAGAGGAGCTGATGGCACTTAACCTTTTCCGAAAATTGGAAGAGGATTACATGCTCGCTGATAGAGTCATACCTATAAGTCTGACTTCCTCTATGCTGAAGAGCATGGTCGAACTCCATGGGCGCAAAACTACTTTCTGAATGCATGCAAAATGCTTACCAACACGGAAAATTCTGTAAGAGTGCGCTACAAAGTCTAATAGGCATAACTGAAGGCGCAGCCGACAAGAAAGAACACGCGCTGGGCATTTTCAACGATACTTTCGACAATGTATCCTTTGACAGCACGTGTAACTCGGCCAGACAACACGGCGTAGACGAGTCACTTGTTTTGTGGATAAGAGAGCAATGCTGATAAATAGGATCTTGATTGCGGATGCTGACACCGGACAATATGCGACAGTTAGGGTTAGCAAGTGCTGCCCTCAAAGCGGTATCCTGTCGCCACTGCTATGGTACATGTTGGTAAACTTACTGCATAACGCTCTCCATTTTTCTGACCTTTGTGCTCAGTTTATCTTTAAAAATAAAATATGATGAACAAAAGCCAATTCATTTCAGTATGTTTTGGCTTTACGTCATTATGTGGCTGCCTCAGTTGGCTTCGCAGTAGCGCATCCTGTCAAGACCTTGTTGACTATTTCTGGCTCACGAATCGGCTCGGGCTCGGGCGATATTCGCTTTAAGGGCTGGAATCATTTCTGGATTATCTGTATGACATCGATCTTTTAGGGCACCTCACAATAAAACGTCTAATGGGGTCAATTCGCAGCACCGAAGCGGCCAATAGACATCGCCCAGGCGGCTGATAACAAGATTACCGAACTCAGTGCTCAAAAGATTGATTATTTGATAGACTATGTGGCATGGCGAGCCGTCGTGCTGAAACCAAAGATCGTTCAAGTACATGTTTTCAATTTCGGTCCCCAAAAAATTCATTTATCAATGCTCTATAATGCTTACCGTTGAAAGTTGACCACTCCAAAATCCGCACCAAACTGTCACTCCCTACAGATGCACTGGCTTCTCGGCAATCATGTGGTTTTCCGATCCCCAGATGCAGCAATTTTGTGAAAAAATGATTTTTCGCCTAAATTCGACGTCCAATTCGAGCGCGATTACGACGCGGATGGTTACTTGCCTTCAATTGCTGAGTCATACTGGTGCGCGAAGCGTTGAGTTGTTGAGATCGATGTTATTGGATTGAGTCGAACGCTCTCGAGCACAGTAGCCACATTCTCGTCGGTACGGACCATACGACGACGGAAACCGTGAGTGTTATCCGCAGCAAGCCAGTCTCACGAACCTTCTGCACCATCTTCCGTACAGCAGGCGCGGTGTGTGCTTCATTTCAGCACGCACTTTTGAAATAAGTTTGCAACATTTCCCAATATTGTTCATGCGTAAGGCGTTTCTATTCATTCTATTGGGGTGTGATACCGACTGAGAGTCAAAATTTCGAGCGGGAAAGAGCTGTTAGTGTTTTTGGACCACCGGTTATACAGATAATGTAGTAGTGCAGCTATCTGTTGGATTGTACCTAGTGGCTGACTCAACTTGCTCTAAAACGCATGCAGCCCTAGACGTGATCGACGAAATAGCTTCTTAGTTAATAGTTCTTTTACAAGAAGAAGGAAGCTGACTAGTCTGACTCATCTAGTGCATAGAGGTATTACAATCCACTTCATCAACGAAGCTTAGCATTTGGGTGGACAGCACACTTCTTCAGACTAAACATGTTAGATCGAAAGCCTCTATGGTGATGTGGGCCTTTGGTAGAAGAAGCTTTCGGCAAGACACGTGGCTTATTACATGGATCTACACAGCTATAATAAGGCCAATTATATCCTTTGCGTCAGTTGTCTGGTGGAATTAGCTTCCACGAAAATAAGTCACTATTGCGTTCACCTGACTCTAAAGAACATTCTATCTGTGCTGCACGTCCTGTCTACCATGCCTTGCTCTGCTCTAGACGCACTGAAGAATCTCGAATGATATTCATATCATGGGCTATAATCTCAAACCCATCTTCCGTTTAAAATGAAGTGGTCTTTTGTATAGCAAGCAGAGGTTTGATAACCTTGCGCGCTAACTGTCATTTGGCTCTAGTCTGTTGTTTTCCCTGCCCCTGGAATGGATTTGACCAGAGTTTGAGCAAGAAAAGGTATGTAATCGGGTCTTCGCGGAAGTCTCCAAAATCAATTGAAGATACGGCGCTTGTGTCTTTCTGGAAGACCACAACGTTAGATTTCACTACTCGTTTCGAAAACTTCCACGCACAAGTATACGCAACCCTCATGACTCCCAAATCTTCGCTGTACGCAATCATAGAACTCAATGCATTGAGTCTTGTTTGACTCCCAGATCACAATGGGATCACGTGAAGAAAAATCGACGATGAAATTGTTAAGCAATTCTCAGACTAGAGATTTACAGGACCCGAAGCTGAACTAAGGCTACCTGTATCCTCGGTTAAGGCGTCCATTGACAATTGGGTGTCATGTGAGGATAAATGGAGCGACCTTTCTGTTGTCCCTCTGTAAAAAAAGACTGCAGAGTACTTACTGGCATCGTGACGGGGTACGGTGCTAGGTACACTAGACATAAGTGCGACAACATACTGCAACCGTTGCTATCAAAATGATAATTACAGTGGTACTATAGTGGCACTTTATCACTGAAACATTTACTCATCCTTTTACGAAATACTGAGAAATTTCAGTAAAAGGAACTTGTTATGTAAGAACATAATACGTCAGAATACCTGCCTAACAAAAAGGCAAATGTTCTCAAGCTACAATTTAATCAGGTACACATTACAGGCGTAAGATCAGACGCAAGCAAATTGAAATGCGATAACCGTGAAGTGCGAATCATGGGCCGATTGGACGCTTTAACAGCAAATAGCGGACTCCAGAAGAAACAGGTCCGCAAAAATGTTGAGCCAGCCGTAGAGACAAATACGATAAAAGGGGCAATACCTAAGGGAACCTCTGAGTGCGAGCCAAAGACGAGCCTGAGAAAGCCTATGGCAATGAATGTGAAAGATAGATTTTATTTACTGGTAGAAATTTAAAAAAAAATCTATAGATAAGTACCAGTCTCAAACAAATCAACAGTTTTCACAGCAATTCTGCCAGATAAAGCTAAAAACAGTGCAACCGAATTGGGATGAAATATCAACACTGTATCATAGAATGGAGGACGATATAACAACTCAAGACATAGAAAGTTACTTTGAGATGCAGGAGTGCGTGGAAAGGGCTCTATTGCAATTGTATGGTGATGCAATGGTTCCGCAAACAGGGGCAGCAACTATCAACACAGCAATGAAGTTGCCAAAAATAGAGCTTCCCAAATTTGATGAGGATTACTTGAATTGGAGACAATTTTACGACCTCTTCAAACAACTCATTTATTATAATCCTATTGCTCCTGCACAAAAGCTATACTTTTTGAGAGCCGACGTAACAGGACAGGCTCATAATTTAATCAAGCATTTTCAACCAACTGACGTTAACTATTAGGTAGCTTGGAAAACCTTTGTTGATCGTTATAATAATAAGAGGTTGTTGTTGACAGCACAACTCACAAGAATCCTTACACAATCAAACATGACAGGGACGGCAAACAGTCTAAGGAAGCTGCATGACACAACGCACCAAGTTTTGCAGGCGATAGAGAACCTTGGCTTCGATACTCATGGTTGGGACCCTTTGATTGTCTATTTGATGCTGCAGAAATTGGACAGAGAAAGCAGACCATTGTTTGAACTATCAGTTACGGATCCAAGAAGCAGTCCAAGCATGGATGAATTTTTGAAGTTCGTGGAGGCCAGGTTCCAGACCCCAGAGGCGATCAACAGTAAGGAGAGGAAATCAAAGTCATAAGTAAGTGTTGCAGCAAGCACCAAGCACCAAATAACCATAGAATTTTCAATTGTAATAAATTTCTTTCCTTTTCAGATGTGGGACGAGACAAAGCTGTGCGGAATCTGAAGATCTGCAGAAACTGTTTGAAGGTTGGCCACTTCTCCCGATCATGCCAGTCCAGAGGATGTCAAAAATGCGGTCAGAGGCATAATACACTTTTGCACCCCCAAGAAAGGTCTACGCCAAAGCAGAGTAAAAAGCAAATTAAGCGATATCAGAATGCAGAAGCAAGCCAGCCAGCGCACGGCAACAGCTCACCGCCATTGGTTCAGTCTAGTAAGTCTAACCTTAATTACAATGATTTATTAAGTGATAAAAAAGCTAGTACAGTAGCCAATGCTGCAATTGGTCACACATATAAAAATAAGCATATATATTTAGCAACAGCTATTGTCAATGTCATTTCCTCGTACGGCACTAGAATTCTATGTCGGGTGTTACTAGATTCAGGATCGCAGTTGCACTTCGTAACAAAAACATTCGCTCAATAAATTGGAGCAAAAAGATCGAGATTAAATATTCCAATTAGTGGAATTGGCTCCCAAGACAGTCACGCAGAATATATCACGAGCATAACGTTCAAATCAAGATCTTCGTCATTTTCCGCTTCTATTGATGCAGTAATTTTGCCAAAAATAACTGACTATCAATCAAATATATAACTTGATGCTACAACTTTAAGTATACCCCCAGAAGTGGAACTGGCAGACACAAATTTCCATAAGAATGAACCGATCGACATGCTCATAGGCGCAGAAATTTTCTTTGACCTGCTCCTTCAGGGGGAGATACGATGCGGATATAATCTACCACAGCACAGAATTATCAAAAGGACCATTTTGCATTCTTATTGCAACGAAACCCACCTTATCTACATTGGATAAATTGGTGCGAAGTTTTTGGGAGACAGAAGGCCATGATACTCGTACTCCGGTAAAAACCATGAGTGAGGAAGAGTTCAGGTCTGAAGAGCATTTTAAACACAACGTTTGAGAACAAGAACTTCATCGTAAAATTGCCTTTTAAAGACGATCCAACAGCACTTTAAGGAGATTCCATTGATATGGCAAGAAGAAGGTTTTTATCTTTGTAGAAAAAAATCCAGAGCTGATTATTTGATCCGTTGGGATTGATCAGCCCCGTAGTTGTGCTTGGTAAGTTATTCCTGCAGGAGCTGTAGAAACCTAAACTATTGTGGGACGAAACGTTACTACCTGAGCAGGCTCATAGTTGGAGGAGATATTTGCAGCAATTTTCAAAATTAAATGAACTCAGCATTCCACGTCTTCTTACAGCCTCGGCGAAGGTAATTGAATTACATGCATTTTCGGATAGCAGTCTTAACGCATACGGATCGTGTGTGTATATCAGATCTGTTCCACAAAGATGGCAAAATCTACTCCCAACTACTTTGCTCAAAGTCTAGAGTGGGGCCCCTTAAGACAATAAGTATTGCTAGGCTAGAATTACAAGGAGCTGTTTTGATGGTAGAATTGGTGAAAAGGCTATGTCAAGCCTTACATCGTCAAATTGACAACATACTCGTATATTACTATACAGACTCTACAGTGGTATTGGCTTGGATAAGATCACCATCATATACTTGGGAGACATATGTTGCTAATAGGGTAGCCAAAATCCAAGCATGTACAGATATTCAGCAATGGAGTTACATAAAAGGAGAACACAATCCAGCTGATCTGGTATCCCGAGGATCCACTCTTTCGGAACTTATTAAATCAACGTTTTGGTTCAAGGAACTCAAATTCCTTGAAACCGATGAAATATTTTGGACGCGCTTAAGAGGTTTGTCGTCGGACGAGTTGTTTGTCAAACCATATTTTGCGACAATGCCACTAACTTTGTTGGCGCTAAGAAAGAACTCGCAGAGTTTAGAAGGGCTTTTCATTCGGAACGCGTGCAATCTACAATCGACGACACATGTTTGCAGGATGGAATTATTTGGAAATTCATTCCACCTCGATCACCGCATTTTGGAGGTCTTTGGGAAGTTGCTGTCAAATCGGAAAAAACGCTACTTATTCGCCATCTTGGAGAAGCTTCGTTAATATACGAACAGCTTTCAACGATATTCATTCAAGTGGAGTCTATACTAAATTCAAGACCTCTGACTCCTATTTCGACAGATCCGAATGATTTGGAAGCTCTCACTCCTGGACACTTTTTGATAGGCACATCACTGATAGCACTTCCTTAACCAGATGTCACAGACACTAAATTAAGCCGCCTGGATAAATTTCGACAAATACAACACATACAGCAACACTTCTGGAAACGCTGGTCAAGAGAATATTTGCACCTGTTGCAACAAAGGATGAAGTGGAAAACGGAACACAATAATCTAAGACCTGGGTTGACAATGGTTGTAATAAAAGAAATGAATGCTCCACCTATGCGATGGAAACTAGGCCGAGTAACAGAAGTTGTTAAGGAGTACAGTGCAGAGGTGGTTTTTTGTCTGAAGGCTCTCTTCCGTTCCGAAAAAAAACATTTGAATTGTGAAGAAACAAACTGCGTTCAGTGTGCTATTTTTAATAGCTAGGCCGAATGTTAAGATTCAATCTACGACTGCTTCGCCAGTACATTTGGTACCGGCTTATGTGTGTAGCACGTGCAAGATCACTAACGCTATCACTTATTATATTCAAGCCGATAGGTATCTGTAACAGCTCATTTTGGGAATGAGGCAGGAATGAGCAGGAGATAGCGCAATCTACGAGTATGCTTCAAAATACAATGAAACTCTAACCGAAGCTGGAAGATGAGTGGGCCGCCGTTACGATAGATAATAAAGAAGGAGCCAAGGCCTCCCTCAATGCCCTTCGTCAATCAGCCAACTCCTTCTAGTTATACCGCCTTCATTTGAAAACAGAAAATTAATACTGTTGAGTACCCAGTGCCATTTCATGATTGTGAAGATTATCCCCACAAATTAGAACAATTTAAAGAATAGAAATTCTTTCACTGTAATTGACGTGAATGTATCCCAAAGATGCCTCCAATAACAGGCTTCTGTGACATTTTATTTGATTTAGTTTAACAGGGGATACATAAAACGTTTCTCAAGTGCCTATCATTACAAATAATCGTTTTCCATTCATCGAAAAGGATAGATACGACCATATACGAGTACTCGTATCTTTTCCACTAAACACAAATACATGAATCCAAATACGAGTAGACAAACAAATCCGACTGTGCTCCAACAAGACACATGAAATCGATCCGTCTTCGCTGATAAACCGTCGTCACAATGTTTGTCAAAATTGACGCAAGAAAAAACAAAAAAAAAACTTTTTCGACTTTCACCTAATAAAAGATGTAGAAGCCCTTCAAAACTTTGCCACCGAAAAAATAACGACAATACAAAAAACTGCAAGGAGACAGATGAAGACCTTTGAGGTACTCGTACTACTTCAGAATTTTCGTCGGGAGGTCGGTCGGTCGGTCGGTCGGTCGTCTATCTGCTAATTCCCTAGACACGAGTGCTATGCTTTTGTTTGGAAATTCGAATCCCGTCTCTGCTTAAAAAACATCAATTTCTATTATTACACTTCAGTTTTAATTTATTTTTATTATTTTTTGTTTTTCAATTTTTTTGTTTAAATATGAAGGTCGCCGGTATAAGCCCGCCGGACTTAGGGCGGTCATTACTAGGCGAGTATCGCCTTTGATGAGGTATATTTTTCCACATCTTACTCGTATTTGGAAGGAAATGTAATTTATATATTTTTTCTTTGTTGTTAGTCGGCGCTATTATTGTTGGAAAGGAATCTGGTTTTTTGTATTCAGCTCCCTAGAGAGCTACAGATAGACAGACCATGGTGTCTTTGAAAAGGGAATATTCGAGAGGACTTTTACAGAATTTCTTAATGACACTCTAAGGAAGCGTTAAATGGAAAACGTCCTGATACACAGATAGAAATTGTACAGTATACGAGTAAATATTTCCATCATAGAGCCTCTCGGTAACGATTCGATTCTATGAAGATACATATATCCATTCGTATCTTCGTGCTCTCACCATCGACATACTCGTATTAGGAATTTTCAGTGACACTGATGAGTTTTAATAAAAGAAGAAAGTAACAAAGTCAAAGGACACGTGTTGTACTCGTAAGTTCTTTTCATCAATTCTAGATACGCATAACATATGTTATGTATAAGCAAGCAAGTCGTCTTCCGAGTAGGCAAATCAAAGGAGCAGTACCTCAAAAGCACATTCCATAAATAGAACTTTAATTCCAACTCCTATAGCAAGTGTCTACATGAACATGTTTTTAATTTAAGAAAAGTTTACGTAATCAAAAGCGGAATCTTCATGTGGGGGTTCCGTCTGTTCTTTGCCTTTTTTTTCGCATTCAAAAAGTGATTGAAGTACGCTTTGGCAATTCCTTTAGTCATGAAAAATAAATGTAAAATTTCTCATTGGATTATTTGCAATAAATGATGTTTCAAATGACAGATGATTTTGTGTATGTACTTTTGTAAGGGGAACAGAAACTTTCTCGCCCACTAAAGGGATCGGGAATGGGTCCTCGTCTCCTCGTATTCTCGCATAAGCCAACTTCTTTTCCTTTTCTGTTTACGTAAAAGAATTTTCATTGCCCTTCCTTGGTCGTATTTTTAAGGGCGATACGGTACTCGCACGAGTATATGTATTTTTTTTTTATTTGTACAAATTTCCGGAGTAGAAATGGCGGCAGGATGGGCTGCATTATTTATTAATAATATACGTAATGGAATATGGTCGTTTGCTTAATTATGTTGGTATGAGCGAAAGCCTCGGAATACATTATTGGAATCCGAAATACATTCAAATTGAAATATAGTACATTATCAAGGAGCAGAAAAGTAATGTTTCTTTGGCGACGACAGCGGATTGTTGTGAGGAGGCATGTGGTTCAAGTACATTCCACATAAATCCATAATTTAGCGGTAATGAGAATTTACAAGGAAACTGTGAATAGTGTGTATAAACTAATCAGTGAGCCTACATACATACCCTCGTGTGTAATTACGTTGTTTTAGCTAGGTGAAGTTGGAACTTTGATTTGAATGATTAAGGACCTAAGTCACAAAACTTTTGGGCGGCTTTGTGGGCAAACTTTGGGAAATCACATTGACATAGTTTTGCTGTGAACCAATTACGAGTACATTTTCGATTTCACGATTGATAAGGTAGTTAATTTTTGATGTCGTGTGTGTACGTTGCTCATTTATGTCCTTTAGTGTTTAGTGTTCGTGTTTTATTTTTTTTTTTTTGAATTTAATTCACTTAGCTTGGATTACGTAGATCACAACTCTGGATGTCGAATCTGATCATCACTCAACACAACTTGTGTTGTCTGTGACTTAGATAATGATGTCCTTAGGGACCATATTCGGCGAATTTCCTCCAACATGACTGAATTCTATCTGAATGTAGATACTTCAATTGTCGATACTTATACGTACTTTCTTAGGTGCTCGGACCTATTATGTTTTCTGCTGATGTATCTCAGCTCTCTCCAACTCTTCCCTAGTTGTGCTGATTCTAGGTCAGCTCACTCGTGTGCTTCTCTGCGTGAGAGGGTTCCATTGTATCGCTTGACTCACAATGCAATCGTGACCTTTATGAAGCGTATGCACTTACGTTCGGATACCTGTGTACCTGGCGACCTCTGGATTAGATAGCCTTATCCATATATAGCGGATCTCTCCTCTACTCGTGGGACCACATCATGGATAACACTCCAAATACCGGGCGGTAGAATGGTGACTGCACCGACTACCGTTAAGGCATTCCTGCATTGTTGAGAGGAGGTAAAACTGTGGCAGGCCATGGTGCACCATTCTCTAAAGGCAAGCGCAACGAGCCTCCTCTAGTTCGTGGCAAGCCACGGACTTGTCACTGCTACCAAAATTAGTCTCCCCAAGGATGAATCTGGAGCTGAGCCGCATCCGAAGACAAGACTTCGAAATGCTTCACGCATCATCAAAACCTACCGATCCATTCCGGATGTTGAGAGAAGTGCGGACGTAAAGAGCAAGATTGAGTGGCCTAAAAACATACTAAAAGACCAATTACCCACTGCTTTCACTGCTCCCAAAACTCCAAAAGACTCCTCCAAACACCAGAGATCGTTGGAGGAAACCGTGCCGGTTTCCAAGAGGCCCAAAACACATAGTTCCAAAACCCCTGGGCCATACAACATCACATCTCTGAGGTCTTTCAATGAAGTCCTAAAGGACGCATTGGTGATCGCGGTGATCGATAGGAACGATACCGACGGTTCTATAACACCTCAAGCTTTCGAGCAACTTCTTGGCCATCACGCGGGAAAACCCCGGGCCAACTCTCATCACAAGCGGCTCTATCTGGCACCAAGGCCATGTCAAGCTCATCACGTGTGCCAATTAGAGATCACTTGATCTCTTCGCTATGGCCATAGATGGTTTAGGAGAGGTCGTTTCTAAGGAGGACATCCCTAGTAAACCTCAAACTCGTACATGGATCCCAGCCGAACCCTCCTCCCCAGAGAGTATTCTGAAAATCATCAGCATCAGCAACTCGACTCTTCCGACTCATGACTGGAAAATCGCGAAAGTGGATGAACTAAGTGGCTCTTATAGATGCGCATTAATCGTGATCAATAAGGAATCCCTTAATCCTCTTAATCCGAGTCTATACACTTACGGGTCTACAAAAAGGATGAGCTGGATGCTGATAAGCAACCTCCTCCACCTTTAACGGGGACACCGGAAAACAAAACCTTGGATCTAGGAGCGTCGATATCCTTTCCAAAAATGGATAGCGATGACTCCAATCTATCCGAGGTGACAATCAAGCCGTCGGTATCCTCTTCTGACACCCTGTCGGAAATGGAACCGATGACGAAAGAAAAAGTTGTCCTATACGATCAGAGGAAGAAAATGAGCTCTTAGGCACATCTTCAGAATGGGAGGACCTCAACAGCACCGTGGTGGAGGCTAGTGTGGAAGACTATAGCAATGATACATTTTCTCCAGATTAATCTCCATCACTTGAAAAAGGCATCGACCGCACTCTTTCTGCGTCTTTCAAAAAACGCGGAAACATAATCCTAATCCAGGAACCATGGATTGCAGAAGGCGTGAAGGCAAAAAAACGGATACGCTCATCACACTTTGTAGAGCAGCACCGACATCATTGAGAGAGGTGAGTCACTTTTAGACTATATTTTAAGTACTAACCTCTTAATTTGCAATATTGGCGATGAGCCCACTTTTATAACTAGAAACCTGCAGGAAGTGCTAGATATCACTCTTGTCTCCGACAGCATCACTCCAAGGCTAACGGACTGCATGGTATCGTCTGAACACTGATTTTCAGACCACAGATACATCCAATTCAGCCTGAGTGATGCTCCCCCCAGCCAACCAACTTTCCGGAACTAGCGGAGAACTGATTGGCCAAAATACAAGGGAATACTGTCTGAAACGCTATCCTCAAAACTATCAATTCCCCGAATGAGCTTGACTTAAAACTCAAGGAATTTACTCTGGCTCTCAATCAGGCTATGGCCGATTCCTGCCCTTTTATTCAACCTAGAGGCAAGAAAGGCCACATTGGTGGACATCAGCACTGGGACTGCTCAGAAACACTTGTAGAAAACTTGTTGGTGGCGGTCTTTTCTCAGATAAACTAAATCTGAGCCTCACTTTCCGTCTTCCAAATCACTGTAGCGTGTTCCAGGCGGAAATTTTGGAGATTAACGAAGCTCTGTCCTGTCTGAAGAAAAACGTGATATCAACAAAGGATATCTGCATATTTTTGGATGGTCAGGCCGCCATCAAGTCCCTAGATTTGGTCTCATTATATTCTAAAACCGCGCTTGAATACCGATCATCTCTCATGGAGGTGGCAGAGCAGTTCAACATTCACGTTTGTTGTGTGCTGGGGGACAGAGACATTCCAGGGAACTGCAGTAAGGATGAACTCGCCAAAATTGGAACCACTTTACCTATTCTACCGGAAAAGGGTAGCACAGGTATATCAATCGCTACGTGCAAACCAACCTTGAAGCTGAGTGCCAATAAAAGAACAGACCGTAGGTGGACTGTAGGAAAAACATGTATAGTGACCAAACAAATCCGCTCTAAGTGTCTGTTCCTTCTAAATAGCAAAAATCTCAGCGTCATATTAGGTGTCATCACTGTACACTACATAGGCAAGCACGCAAAGCTTGGCGCTTTTACAAATGATTTCTGTAGAAACTGCCTGAACGCTTCATCTATGAGCTTTCTTCTACACCGACCTAAACGATCTAAAAACTATAGACAGTCTCCTGCGCTTCATCATAAGTTCAAACTGGTTAGATTAGTAGGAGGATTATAGATCCACGTGGCATTACAATGAGCCAATAGGCCTAAGTGGGTTAGTATTTCTAACACCCACTCTTACCAACCTACCTACCTACCTAGGTCTTCGTATGATAGAGTCAATGCGTTCCTGACCTGTTCTCGCATGAAGTTCATCATTAGAGATACGGTTGGGCCAACAAATTCTCGAGATGCTTCGCAGATATCATTCACGAACGATTGAAGCTTTCTTGTGACAGCGGAGGTAACATTCCAACTGCTGCACCCAAAAAAGAACTACGGATTCAATAATGGAGCGGAACAGTCGTAGATTGGTCTTTAGGCTGCTTCTTTAAAGTTGTTTCTCCATATTTTGGACCGAACGCAGCCTTTGCTTTCCCGATTAGGTCTCGCCATCAGTAGAGACAATATTTCCAAGATATTGAAAATTCTCTACCATTTCTACTTATTGTCCTGAAATCTCTACTTGGTTAGATGAGGAAGTTCCAAGGCTGATCCTTTTAAGATCCATGATCCTATGAGAGAGTAAGCATACGTCGTCCGCGTAGTCCAGATGTTTGAGGTGTGATTGCAGAGTCCACTGAATTCCTCTATTTCCTCCAGTACATCACTCATCACCAACAGGAACAATATTAGTGACAGTATACAGCCCTGCCTAACCCCACTTTGGATTGAAACGCCTCTGATAACCTGCCTTGATAAGAGCACCTGCGCAAAGTAAGCCAGATAAATTCTCTATTGACACTGTCGAATGCAATGGTCGATGATGATCCGCAAGGTGTTGATATGTGCAGCACAGGAAGATCCAGTGCGGAAGTGTGTCTTCGAGGTGGTATTTTATTCGCTCCTGGACGATTTTTGTTATTACCTTGACTACTGCAGGCAGCACGCGAATTCCTCTCCAGTTTTTGCACGTAAGGTCTCCATTTTTGGGAGCTTGACAATCATACCTTTTTTCCACTATTCAGGAAAACTCTCTGTTTGCAAGGCTCTTTCAATGAGTGGGTGCAGGAGCTCACTCGATGATGTTGGTGCTACTCGTAAGGGCTCTGCGGGAATACCGTCAATTCCAAAGGCTTGGTTGTTCTTCAGTGCTTTGGTTGCGGTAAAGATTTCTTCTCTACTGGGGGATAGAGTGCGTATTTAAGAATTCGTTACTAGGGACGGGTCAATCTGTGTTGGGTTCACTTCACTGGCGCTTTAAAACCGCAGAAAAGTATTCTTTCCACCTTTTGAGTTGATCCTCATCCGAAACTAGCAGAGATCAGTCTGTGTCTTTTACCGTATTTTGTTTAGAGCTTTGGACACCTATGAGCTCTTTGGTAATTATGTAGACGGTCCTACTGTCACACCTACTAGCGGCCTTCTCTGCTTTTGTAGCCAATGTGTTGATATAGTAACGTTTATCACGTCACACGGTACGGTGAACTTCTCTCATCTTCATGCGATACGCGGACTTTAGCTCGTTTCTCCCTGCTGCAGGAGTAGCTGCAATGCGAGCTTTGAGGTGTTTTCTTTCTTCGACCCTAGCCCATCAACTCCTTCTCTCATCTTCACATAGTGAAGCGTGGGAACTAAAGATAGGCGAAGAAATCCCAAGTACGGATCAACGACAGAATCCAAGTCTCTAGTCAGTTTGATGTACTTGGTGCACACCCCCTTTAGGAACTACTGTAACATATTCGGAACCTAAGACTAAATGGAGCTCGATGGTTTTGTCAGTCGTCATGGTGAATTTCAGTGAGACTACTTGCAGTTGCCAGACCCTTTGTCCAATTCAAAACCGAACCCCCAACTTTAGGACTGCGCAAGCGAGTAAGTTTCCATCAAGCAAGACAGTTCAGATACAACTAAAAGCATCTGATACGGACGGATATAATGCAGATGACCGCAACAAACGTTTTAAGCAGAACTGATTTCGTCCTTGCTCATGGAATGTTGAGTCCCTTAACAGACCACGTGCTACCGAACGACTCACGAAGGCCTTAGACTCCTATAGAGCACATATTACAGAAGTGTGATGGGATGGCCCGGATAAAAAGCGGAAGAAAACCTACAACATCTACTACGGCGACTGCTACAAAAAACGGAAGGCAACGCTTAATCGTTCGGCATGTAAACGAATACCTCATAACAATCGGCAATAAGACTAAATTCAGAAATAAAATCCTGATTGGCTTCCATGGTCATACAGCTGACACCAAGATTGTGCTACGAAACCTTAACCCAAGCCTGGGTAAGGAAGCCGCCTTTGACCGGGCCATCGGAAACGCAGCCAGAAATAGGTTTCAGAAATTGGAAACGGTGTAACTGCTTAGTAGCCAGCACTCGGTTTCCATATATCAACATCTATAAAAGGACTTGGCTATTCCCTGATCATTCAACCGACAACAAATTGATCACATTGCGATCCATGCCACACACTTCTCCAGCATTCTATACGTACGAACTTTCCGAGCAGTCAACAACGGCTCGAGTCATTACCAGTGCGGTACCTCGGATATCACAGGTACAAGAGAGTCCAGTAAGACCATGAAATTGAGGCATTCTTGGCATAGTTCCACTAGCACACATTTAAAATTGCATGAGCAGAAAAGAACGATTGGAAAAAAATTTAAATACTCGTAAAACACCGTTGTTGTGTGAGATATAAAATTGACTCTGGCTTTATTTTAAATCTACGCTCCTGCCATTATGTATGGAATAGCATATCATTCAAATGGCCGCCTCGGCTTAGCTGGTAATGCTTCAAGCGGTCGGTCCAATTTTTGATGGCTCGGTCCAATATATGGGGCGTTATTCCGGCAACAGCGTGCCGAATGTTGGCTTGTTAGCATAGATTAGACACAGCCCCAGAGAAAATAATCGAGTGGTGTCAAATCGCATGATCGCGGCGGCTAATTGATAAACGCTCGCTGTGTGATGACCCAGTCGCCAAGTTTCTCCTCCACAACTTCCAGCATTGCGTCGCTTGTATGGCATCTAGCACCGTCTTGTTGGGACCACAGCTCTGATATATCGATGTTGTTGAGCTCTGACTACACAAAGTCGGTTAACATCGCTCTATACCTGAGACCATTGACGACAACGATGTCTCCTTCCTCATTTCGAAAGAAATTAGATCCGATGATGCCGCCATGCCATAAACCACACCAAACCTTCAATGTTTGTATTGATGCTTGGCCGAACATTTGTAAATCGTGTTCGCTGCAATAATGGCAATTTTGCTTGTTGGCACAGCCACAGAGCTAAAAATGGGCCTCGTCCGAGAAGACGATTTCTTGGCCAAAATTCGGATCTCCGACCAAAATTTGCAGCGCCTAATTAGGAAACTCACGGCATTGTCTATGGGCGTCCGGCTTCACTTCTTGCGTACGGATGTAGGCCCAAATCCAGCGGCAAAATAAGCCGGGTTGACCCTCTGGCGATGCCCACTTCAGCTGATCGGCGCCGAATCGACATTCCTGGCTCTACGGTGGCTTTGTTTTCTTCGTTGCGCACCAATTTCTGTCTGGTTGATCAGAAAGAGTGTACTCACCCTCAAACTTTTCCACGGTGCGACGAATTGCCTCCATACTGAAGCCACGATGAAATTCACGTTGCGTATTTACAATTGAGCCGGAATTTCGATATTTTTTAATAATTTCCGCGCGTTCGGTAAGCTTAAGACGATGCATGATGAAATGGCAAACTTTACTGAAATTTCAGCCGCTAAAGCTACTGCACTCAAGTGGCTGTATGAAAAACCTCATTTCCCAGCTTCATCTCATTCTTTTGTGCTTGTTCAACCGAGGAAACTCCGAGAACCAATATCTTGCTTATGTTGAACGAAGAAAAATTGGGGAGCCAAGTCATTTATTAAATTCTCATTTAATTATTTGACAGAATAATAAATATTTCTATTTGAATTGTATATTGTCCATTTTGGTCCAATACCTTTTGCCATCTTTCTGGCAGTAGCATGATGCCACGCTCATAAAATGTTTGTTCTTTGCTGGCAAAAAACTGATTATCTTGGTGGAACACTACACCTTTCGCATTTATCAATTCTGGCCTTTTCTGTTTAAGTGATGCATTCAATTTGTCTAGCTGATGGTAGTACACTCCAGAATTCATCGTTGTGTCGTCCCGTAGAAGCTTAAAAAAAAAACACTATTCCTATAAAATCCGACCAAACAGATAGCATCATCTTTTTTTTGATGAATATCGGCTTCCGCGGTGCTTTGAGCCGGGTCATCTTTCTCACTCCATATTGAAGAGAAAATATTTCTCATCCATCATCATTTCCTTGACGTTTGAGAAGCAAATCACAGACATCGACTTGACGGTGCGTGAACAGCACTCTTACCTTTGCGATAGTAAAAACGTAAGGTAGGCCGAAAATGCTGCTTTTCACTTTCCATATTTGAAAGGGCACCAAATAAAAATCAATCGAACCTTTTCACAAGCAACCCTTTCAATATCAGCTGTCAAAATATACATATATTGATTTTGCGGCTTAAGTGTGAAGTTTGCTGTGAAAGAATACCATTAAGTGCTCTGTTGGGAGAAAATGGAATTACTCTCCGAACAACCCAAAAAGTATATGAATTCCAATCATAACGCAACTTAGACCCGTAGGTCGTACGAGGCCGGAGAGGGCCAGATATACGGTGCTACATATTTGTAGATAGCAAGCCTAAAACACAAACACACAAACGGAAACATCCACATACTTACCAAGTTAGTTTTTCTCTTTAAATTCTTTTGAAGTAGAACATAACCCCGTGGCAAGGTAGGTATAAAGGAAGAGATTTACGCTGTGTCCTTTATTACTCACGCAAATAAATTCGTTCTGTGAAAAACGAAAAAGTTTGTCGCCCCATCTACATATGTATGTAGGCACTCGTACATATATTTTTCCTGTTGATTTTCATACACACAAACGTATCCAAATAAAAAGGGGTTTCTAGACGTGTGGTGTGTCTGTACAGTCTAACCCAGCTAGCAACCTATTTCAGGTGAAAATTATTCCTAAACAGACAGTGGTTTCATAGAAAGAGGCTTATACGAGTACCTCCGGAATGCCTCTATCTACATACTACGAGTATGTTTGCAGTATAGGAGTGTATGTATGTTTACTCGTACGTATTTGTAGCTGGTTTTTATGTTGCTACTCCTTTTTGGTTGCATTTTTTTAAGTGATAAATTTCTAGCCACAAGCGTGTATTTACCCCATGTGTGCTTAATAAGGACTCTCTCTCTATACGTTGGCGGCTGCAAAGCGGCAGAGTTTATTTATTTTTCATACAATTACGGGGGAATACGGGGCTGTTTTATTTTTTTTTGTATTTTTGTGAAAATATGCTGGATTTCTCGGGCAGAAAAAGTTGAGGGGGGAATATCATAAATACTCGCATGTGTCACGGTGTTGCTTAAAATATCAAGGTTTCAAATGTACATATAACCGACCTTACTGGGACATTTACCAATTCTCAGGCAAAACATATATTGTAATGTTTACCCTCCGCAAAGTCCTTGTTTTTGGGGGGGAATGCATTGGGCTGATTTTTGGGAAAGATCAGATGTGCCTCACGCAACATGAGTAAATGAAATAACAAAGCAATTAAAACAAAATACTCTCTCATGCCGCCGCCGGACAAAGTCAGGGCATAACAAATTAGCTCATGTCCTATTAATCATCTTGGCAGTACAACTAACCAGGGTGATGTCAAAGAGCCAGAGATTTGCTTCTCCTCTACTTTTTTCTTTTTGCTGTTGTTATTCGGGAGAGCCTAAGGCCCATCAATTTTGATTAATAGTTGTCTGCCATTTTGTCTTAAATCATAACCAGCCATCAAAGTTTTGATGGATGACACCTCCTTGTCAAGTCACCAATAACACTCCACCTATCCACAGACTTTGACTTGTTTCCCATTTTGTTCTGTTGGTATGGCCTTAAGGAATAAAACTTTTTCATCCCGCTATTCGTACATATATACGAGTTAGATATGAGCACACATTTCATACATTTTGCCGTGGATATACCATATTTCGTTTAGAAAAAAACAAACGGTATTTGAAATATGTGTGCTAACCTGTAGATACCTTTTTGAATTTCGTGAATCTGAAATTGTTTCTACAAGGATAAGTCCCTGTGACTTTCACTTTCATGGAAACGCGCTTACATTGATCTCAGAACAGGTAAACTGTACCCGTGATTGAACTAGGTTAATGTGCAAAGACAGGTGCAATAGTTGAATGGCCGGAAGCCGTCGGCTTAACGTGAACTACGTACACGTATCCTAGATTTTGACAGGAATTGAGTTTTCTTCTTCATTTACTTGCTTACTTACTTACTTAGACGGTGGCGCTACATCTCGGGGGGCTAAGTCGTCGTGGGACTTCAATTCCACGGCCGCAGCATGGCGGGAAACGAGAAATGATCTCAGAAGACGGGCAGTGGTAGAGATGGTCGCGAGGCTTTATCTCACGGTGTTGAATACTGGTGATAAAGTGACTTTCAGACGGATTGGCACCAGGGGCTCGCTGATCGACGTGACGCTTGCAATGTCATGTGTGGCGGAAGGAGTCTCCGCCTGGAGAGTTCTGGAGGACTACACAGTGAATAACCAGTTTATTACCTTCGTGCTAGGGTACCAGCGCATTCTGGAGAAGTACTTTGTAAATCTCTGGCTGATGGGCGTCTCCTGCTGACTTAAATATAATATCAAGTTGGAGCAACTCGTGGACCACACCATCCACCGTGTCAAAGAATGATAGAATGGTGCAACGCGTGTATGCCTTGTAAGCCACGTAGGTTCAGGCGAGAGCCGAGCTACTGGTGGACCTAGGAAATTGCGATTCTTCGCAGAGAATGACAGCGAATTGGCCTTGTCTCCCAGGGGCATAGAAGTCGCGATGATGCGGAGTTGGTGATGACGGCGAACAAGGAAGCGAAGAGAAACCTTTCGACAACGATCAGAATGAGCAACAGGGGCTTTTGGTACGAGCTTATTGCCGAGGTGGATAAGGACCAGTGGGTCCACGGATGTCGAATGGCACTCCGTAAGCTACGTAGTTGGCCCGATGGAACCGACGTTCATAGACGAAGTGGTTCCCTGCTCACGGATCACTCTGAGGAGAGAAGAAGGGACATCATAAGGGACGGAGAAAAGGGCATGATTACGTAGCTGCTAGACACCCCCCCACCACGACACTGCCATCATTCCGAGCGCTGTTGTGTTTGCTGGATAACGACAGAAAACTCTTGGAGAGGTGCAGCTGTGAGTGCTGCAATCCCTCTGATAATTAGTATATGTTCTGCGAGGACCGCTCAGCGTGTATGGTGGTTGTCGAGGTTATAGGGATCGTAAAGAAAGTTTAGCTAGCCCCTCATGAAACGAGAAGTGCTGGCTTTCTGGTCACGCTCGACGTCATTTTACTGAGTAAGATGGACCAAAAGGTCTTAAGGCAGTAAAGTGTACCGGATTACCTGGATAGCTATTTCTAGAATAGAGTACTTTAGACGGAGTGACGAAGAGATAGGCGGGAGACGTCAGGAGTGGCCGAGGGCTCGGCACTCAGCCCCGATCTCTGCAACCTCGTGTACGATGGGCTCCTGCGTATAGGAGCCAGGCTAACTGGCTGTGCGGACGCGATGTTGCACTGGTCGTGACGTCGAAATCCCGTGAGGAAGCCAAGCGCAGGATACAGTGAATGGTCGCAAGGGCAGCGGTCTGGCCGCAGGGTGCGGTAGTCCGCGCGAGGCCGATACTTCGTTATGGCGGAATGTGGATCGACTTACGACTTAAATTTGGAGAGTCTGATAAGGCCACCACGCTATCAGCCGCACCCGTCTAGGCTGAAAAAAGAAGGTTACTGACGTCTGTTGCCAATTATATCTTGCTATGGTCAGATGGGCTGTCGAGACGGGGTCTCCGAAAGTATAACGCGTCGGGTCCCTTCAGATCGTGTCTAATTAGACGGTCTCCGCGGCAGTCGTTATGGTGATAGGGAAAACCGTGCCCGTAGTGTTCGTGGTTCGGGAGCGCAAATATAAATTTTTAGAAGATAGAGACAGGAGCTATAGAACTGGCAGGAGGGATAGGATGACGAGGTCGTGGGCAGGTGGACACACCAATTCATACCCGTGTTCAGCCCGTGGCTGGAGCAAATTCACGGTGAGGTTGATTACTATCTTACTCAGCTTCTCTATGGACACTGCAATTCAACGTAAAGATTTACGTCACTGTCACATGCCAGTGAAACTCTCACCCTGGTACGACTGTTGCCCTGCTGTGGACGATACCACACGTTTTTTGTTTGCGCAAGGTGGCATCTGCCACGACAGCCATTCGTGGGCCGGCTGGGCCTGGTAATAACGCCCAAAAATATTTTTTCCGCGCTAACGCCCAGTTGGTGATAAAGGAAAAGAAAAAGAGGAGCAGGCAATACGGAGCCAAGCTGGGCATATATCTAACTCCTGCGGGTTACCAGAATAGTGAAACACCAGAGCGAGACCACAGTACCATTTGGGGTACTTTTTGAAGAAGCAAACTCATATCATGTGTGTCTTCCAAGCTGAGAGACGAGGTTGCTCGTTACCTATTATCGCAAGGTCGTAATAACTCGAACGGCTGTTCCAACGTGAAGTAATGTTAACGCGGTACTAGGGTGGATTAAAGCCACGGGTTTTAGTTAGTATGAGCCAGTCTTCGAACCCAACGGTGTCCGCAAGTAGGATTTCCTACATCTTCCCAAAAAAAAAAACAAATAAATAAGAGAACTCGATCCTCAGCTAACTGCCTCCAGTTGCCTACTCCATGTAGCCAATGTAGCTGAACATGACGGCAGCAATTCAGAACGAAGCAGACGTTTTAACAGCGGACTTCAAGGGCTGTGCAGCGATGATGACCTCTTCAGAAAAGCTCGAATGACACGATTTAGATGACTAGTTCACCTTGAACGCATGGACACTAGCGAACCAGCCCTGAAAGGTTTCGACTCAAACCCAGAGGAACTACGGAGTAGATACGATGCGAGTAGAAGAGATCTCAGCCAACTTCGTGCGCCCAAATGGAGACAGATGGCAAAATACAATACCTCGCTACCAAGAGATGCATTATAGCTGTGGCCCTAATCCACCCCTAACTGTAGCTGAATAAGTAAGTTAGAGCCTTGCATAGCAAGTATCATACATCGGAGATTTCAAGTGCCATGATCTCATTGTGAACTAGATCCAAACAAATTCAGCTTTCCGATTGCGTTCAGAGAAGGCTAGAAACTTATGAGATGGATCAGCAAGATTTTAGGTGCAGCTAGGCTGTCACTATATACAGAAAGCCTTCGCCTCCCCAGGCCGATTATTCGCAATAGAATTACTTGCCATCGGTTCTGCATATATCTCTGCTCGGAATACAGATGCACGTTTTATTTCTTTTCTAATGTGGAGTGATATCCAACAATGTCGTTCTCCAGCAAGACACCAGCGTCGTATCGTTGGAGCTACCCGTGAAGTCCCGACTACATTCCTTTAAGGACTCGAA
The DNA here is from genome assembly GCA_949129095.1 of Volucella bombylans. Taxonomy (NCBI): domain Eukaryota; kingdom Metazoa; phylum Arthropoda; class Insecta; order Diptera; family Syrphidae; genus Volucella; species Volucella bombylans. Next base: position 379,630,700 of record OX422140.1, on the reverse strand, counting down.
TTCTGGCCGATTTAGTATATTCGCTGAAATAGTAGTTCTGGTTTCACTGCATACGACGCATATCCATAAGACCTTGGTACTAAATTTATTTTCATTTTAAGTTAGCTAAGCCCGATGTCACAGGCACAAAGTCTCACATTAGAAAGATAGAGATCAACCAAAAGCTGATATACCTGCTTGCAACAAAACATTGATTGGGGATGGCTCACACCACTTCTTAATCTAAAATGTTTGAATACATTTTAACCTGCTGGCAGAAAGATTCAATAAGCCACACGACCTACATCGAGTTCCCTACCTCAGCGAGGTCGACAGAGAGAGTATCATAATCAGGTTTCTATCTGAACTTGAAAAGCTGCATGATACGGCATTTGAAAATCACTGTACAATAGACTGCCGATTCAATTTGGGTATTTTACTATAGCTCACCCTATAACATAGAGTGTAGATGCTAACCTACGCTTTCGTAGGTTTTAAAAAAAAAAATTTATTCCTTCACTTCAAGTAATTCATCGGTTTCCAAAGTACATGAATGCGATTTAGCTGCGTCAGCCTAGCATAGATATTTTGCCGATACCAAACGAAATTATAGCACCACTGCCAGAGGACGAAAAAATTTCCCCAGTCGACCTACACATAAATGTAAAATCATCCGATTGTGCGATTTTAAATTGCTGCATATGAATTCGTAGCTACGAGTATGTATCTATTTACATTCGTACGAATACCAAGGATAAGTACATGCCTAGATTCGCCGGGGTTAAAAAAAAAAACAAAAAAACGATCACGAATGCTGAAACTTTGTAAAAACATGATTAAACTGATGCAGGATGTCGAATTCGAATGTCCACCACCCTACGCCCGCCACTTGATATGACCCTTTCTTCCCAGCCATCGAACTAGGTCACATAACCTTGGCTGGTAATATTGTCGAAAGTCTTTTTGTTTTTACCCCCGCTTGGCTATGTTTACATGATTACACAATTAATGTATATAGGGCTGTGCTTGCGATACAATTCGAGTCCAGCTTCCGAGGTGATTGTCCTGTAATTATCATTATCTTCATATACGAGTCGAGTCATGCCAGTGAGAACAATCCGCAAGTCCACATCTGTGGATATAACATTCAGTCGTACAAACATGTGGGTAACTACATTTATCTATATGGCGCTCGTATCTATGTGGGTGTCCTGTCTGCCTGTGTAGGTATGTTTTGCAGCAACAAAATCGATAAAACTGGGAAGTACACTTACCGTTGTCGACTTTGTCGTTTTCATGTGACAGAACGGCATTTAAGCTATTCGCAAGGGGTTAAATGTCCTTGTACATGTTTTTACCGGGAAATATTTTGCACCTAAATGACATACAGACATACATTCGTACGAGTAGACGAGGAGTATGCCAACATATGCGTGTACGAGTATATGGTAGATGAGCTCTAGTAAGTTGTACTCGTACTTGCATTGACAAGGATCAAGGGATTGAGGATGTAGCCTCGATATCGTAGATGATGTGAAAGTTCTTTTTTTTTTTCGTTAATTCTTTTTTTAATGCGTAAATCGCGTGAAGCAAACAAAACAAGCTCCGCTGTACGCGATACAATCATGTTACAAATTGCAACATCAGATCTTGGATGGCGGAAAGGGGCCCGTGAAGAGGGTGAGAGCTTAAAAAGAAGGCAAAACTTTTGCAAAATGCAAATTTGGAAAATATCGATCTATACTATGTACCTACGTAAAGGTGTATGGTAGCTCAGAGCAGTAGTTCAGTTGAAAGTTGTAGTAGAGTTGTAATGACAAATGACAGCAACGAATGTCTTGTCATTAGTGGGTTGGAAAAAATGTCAGGATTCTACCCTTACGTGCCAAAATGTATGTACATATTGTAGATATGTAAAAATGCACACACAGATTTATTTGGATTTTTTGCGCTCGTTTAACTGCAATTCACACGCCCACCCATGCATACCTGCGAATTCATCCGTCCTGCTGTAATGATGAGCAATTTACATGCATAATTGGAAAGATTGGTTAAGCATTCCTAATTACCGTTAATGGTGTGCATGCTTTTTGAAGACAATCAGGGGAATTATGGCACTTTAAGGCTATCACACTTTAATACACTTTTTCCCCCGCCTGAAGTGTCAATCGATGGACACATTGGAGTCTCTGTACACACTTAAGTTTCCCCCCTTTTTCCGGTTGATGCTAACACCAATAGACTTATCTTTCGATTGCTACTGCCCGTCCATTCTTGCAACATAGTCAAGAACCACTTGGTGGAGCTTATAGGAAGAAGTGATGATAGCATATCGACAAGATGGTTTGCCATACGAACACACCCCCATGGAGTAAGGACACCACTTTGAAGGTAAAGAAAAATATGAATTTTGAAGGAGAGCACTCAGATTCACTAGGGTGACAGACTTGTGTGTACACTGCCATTGGAAATACATAGGAACCCCTAGACTAGTGATTTGAAATATTGTGGAAACTTTAGTGCATTTCCACAATATTGTCGGCACGATTGCTCATAAGCACTCTGTGATATGTAGGTGCATATAGTCTTTCTTTCAATCGTCTTCAAAACACCCTCGAGTTGCATTCCAGCGTGACGGAACCTTTGTCGTTCGCTGAATGGTGCATCAATCTGAGCGACAAACAAGGGAACAGAAGGAAGTTACAAGCACTCAGCTCCAGGATGAATCTTAATTTCTAATCCCCCAAAAAGGCTAATTTAAAGGAACTCATATTCGAAGCGCACTTTTACCACGTACTTCTTCCATGCGAAAATTACCATTAACTTGTCGACTCCTAGCCACTCGCATTATTGAGACTAAAAACTGTGAAAGTTCAGCCAATTCAAGCAGAACAAATCTAAACCATCACAAGTACTGTTTGCCCAGGGAGCTATGCAGACACAACCCTTATATGTGAGCTTAAAAAAGATTTCACTGCAACCTAAGCTAGGCAGTCACATGCGAAAATTCTCTCAAAGAGTAAACTTCACCCATTAGAGGCAATAATCGTTTTGATTGCCTGAGCATGGCTGAGTTTCAACAGATCCTGAAAGTATAATATTTCACAATGATCTGTAATGGGAGAAATCATCGCATCATCATCCATCATCATGACTCTACAGCGCATGACCAGTAAAATAGTACGAGACCTAACGACAGAGACGTTACCTAAAAGTATTTGATATGGTTAGGCTCGGTATTTTTAAGCCAAAGAGACGAGAAGCCCTCAATAACAGTGGTCAGCTTGTACCTGGCCTAAATGCCTAATCTGTGGCGAAAAGCTAAAGCAGTTTTTATACCGAAAATCTTAAGCCATCTTCTTATCTAAAATATCCCCACATCATGGTGCTGTAAAATGCACAAAACACATACAGCCCCGGACACAATAAAAACGATTGGCGCCCTCGAACTTTTCTTTTAGTCAAACCCCGTAAAGAGGAGGCTGTTCTATCCACGAAAATTAAGAAGCTGGCTAACCTGATCGAACTAAAGTAGTCGCCATTTACGAGTATCATACTCCTTAAAATCTGGATGTAAACTTGGGAACTAAACTTCTTTGGACTTACCATGTCGGTGGATCTATGTGGTTGTTTGGATCTGCAAGACTAAATTTCGTCTCCTGTGTTTCTTTTACCTCAAACCACCATCGATGTGTTGTCGGAATTTGTTTGAGCTTGTTCGCCAAACACATTGTTGAATCTCTCTCCCCTTGGTATTCATATCATAAGCTGTGCTCCTATACAAAAATATCTCTGGACTTGGTAGTGAACATATTGTCTAATGCAATGATACCCGCACTTTGGTTACTGTGAAAACATTAAGTCGACTTTCCCCGTACTGATGATTGGCTTTGTCTGATCCGTAAGAAGAATATAGGCAGATCTTCACGGCATACTTCCTCGATAAAAACATGCAAAGGTAAAAGGGTGAGGAAATAGAGAGGTGCTACGCCAGGAACAATATTGGAAATTATAGTAAAAGATAGAAAAGAAGGTATCAATACAAGTCCCGAACAGAGGCATGTAGAGGTGAAGAAAGAAACATAGTAGTAGAGTCATATTCGGTTCTAACAATATGGATAACCATTTGTGCAGACTGTTAAACGGCGTGAACAACGCTAATTCCGCTGTCTGGCAGAATGAACCATACAATCTGGACACAATGAAAGTCAAGAGATCCTACCAACTGATCAAAAGTAAGAGGATAGCAATATCTAAGCTTAATAAAAACGAGGCTTTGGAATGCAGAGCCTACTTACCGAAACTTACTGGAAAAAGGGCACGCACCAACTCATTTCTAAGATTTCGTCGGCGGAAAGCATGCCTGAAGAATGAAACCCCAACCCAACTATAGGGTAACTAGATAAGATCGATAGGGAAAAAAATTTAAATAAAACAACAACGGTGTGAGATATATAATCGATTCTGGCTTTATTTTGAAGCTATGTTTATGTCATTATGTGTGGAATAGCACATAATTCAAAAGGCCACCTCGGCTTCGCTGGTAGTTCTTCAAGCGGTCGGTCCAATTTTTGATGACTCGGTCCAATATGTGTAGCATTATTCCGGCAATACCGTCGAATGTTGGCCAAGAGCTTGTAGACTAAGGATTTGACGTAGCCCCAGCAAAAATAATCGAGTGTTGTCAATTGTCAAACCGCATGATCTCGGTGGCCAATTAATGAATTAATGAGATAACCCAGGTACCAAATTTCTCCTTCACAACTTCGAGCGTTGCGTCGCTGATATGGCATGTAGCGCCGTCTTGTTGGAACCACATCTCGGATATATCAATGTTGTCGAGCTCTGAGTACAGAAAGTTGGTTAACATCTTTCTATACCTAAGACCATTGACGGTAACGATGTTTCCTCCCACATTTCGAAACAAATAAGGTCCGGTGATGCCGCCATGCCATAAACCGGACCAAACAATCAATGTTTGTGGATGCATTGATACTTGGCCGAAAACTTCTGAATTGTGTTCGCTGCAATAATGGTAATTTTGCTTGTTGGCACAGCCACTGAGCCAAAAATGGGCCTCGTCCGAGAAGATGATTTTTTGGCCATAATCCGGATCTCCGGTCAACATCTCTAGAGAGCAATTAGCGAATTCACGGCGTTTTCTATAGTCATTCCGCTTCAATTCTTGCGTCAGCTCAATCTTATACGAATGTAGGCCCAAATGCAACAGCAACATAAGAAAATAAGCCAGGTTGACATTCTGACGATGCCAAATTCAGCTGATCGGCTCCGAATCGACATTCCTGGGTCTTTTTAGATACTAGCCGCTACTGCGGCTATGTTTTCTTCATTTCGCACCAATCTCTGTCTGGTTGGTGGCTCAAGATCCAAAGGAGTGTACTCACGTTCAAACTTTTCCACGGTGTGACGAATTGCCTGCACACTGAAACCATGATGACGACAGCCCACACAACGAAATTCACGTTGCGTATTTTTTAATAGTTTCCGCGCGTGGCAAACCTTACTGAAAATTTGTTTGCAGCTGGATGTCGTTGGTAACTTTGACAGCTGCGAAACATAACAATTGGAAAAATTATCATTGCCTTATAATCATCATTTCCTCAAGCTCGTGGCAGCGATCACTCCTACTTCCAAGGTTACAACTCGCGACTCTTAGGTTACATCTAAGCCGTTGCATTATTTCGCTATCCCCCGGATACCTAATAGCTCTGACCCGAGAATTTCTGCTCGTCCGGACGGGGTAATACTTTACTTTTTAGCGTACTTTCCCAGAATGTTGGTGTAAAAGGGTTTTTTGATTTTTGTTTGATCTTACTTTTACACCTTTCATCTCATCTTTTATACTGGTGATCTCCAGTCGTGTCAACCCACGGTTAACCCTTGCACACTTGCGGGACAGTATTAAGAATGTACATGTGTCGCTAGACTAACCCGAATATTTAAAGACAAAAATGTTGCATATATGTGATTGCCCCCTTAGTCGCCTTCTACGACAAGCGTTATGTGGAGGGAGGGACTGCAGTTTTATTCTTAACCCGTCCTTGCACAGGGAAATTTTAGTTTGATTGCTACTTAAAAAGCAGAAAATATAAATTAAAAATTAAGACTCCTTAAGCAACGAAGAGTTTTTGGAATACGAATTTCTACTTGCTTGAAAGATGGGTCCATTGATTTCTATCGTTTATGTACATGGTTGAAATGCTTTCAGCCCTAATTTGTTTAGGCAGATGATATGGCGACAGTGGATGATCACAAAAATATAGAAAAGGCTGAAAAAATAACGCAGAAGGAAATTAATGTAGGCACGGCATAGTGTCATGACAGTTGCCTAATTATAAATGCAACAAAAACCAAAGTCATGCACATATTTAATATTAAAATGCATAGCTCAGTATGCCCACATATCGCATAGACTCATTTATTGTTGGAAAACGAAGATCTCAACAACAAATGTATCAACGTACTGATATCGGGGTGTAATCGTGGACTACAATTTTAAATGCAGGTGCCATGTAGAGACTCATTACGAGAATAACATAGGTAATCTGCCTTTGTTCTCTTTCACTCAAGCCATCGATGTCTACCAGACGTTCGTCGACAATGCTACTACAGCCTGGTGGGATCACATTTTAGTTACAGAGCAGAAAACGGCAAGGTGTCGATGTCTTACTTTCGAAGAAGACTCACATAAGTTTTAAAACATTAATTTATTGAATTATATTTGAATACAGATTGCTGATGTTGATAGAAATATCACATCTGCCATTTGAATTGGGAAAGTCAACCTAGTACTAGTGACCATTTAAAAAAAAAGTAGAACAGTTTACACTGCCTTAAAAAAAAAACACAATATCCTAATTTTTGAGTTTTGTCAGTCACAACACAACAAGTTGTCAACAAACAAAGATGACATCAAGGTAAATTGATGGTGCCAAGATACTGGAAATTATTTGTAGCTGTTCCAGAAATTTTCAACGTCATTCCAGCAAACTTGACAAATCTTTCTACAGAAGTTTTTTTTAAATTTTACAAAATTCTACTTAAATTGTAATTGTAATGCTTAAATACTATTTTAAATGCCATTTTCTTTACACCTGACTTCTTCCAAGCTTAATACAATAATTATTGTTTTGTGGGAAACGACCACCTAGTATGTAGTTCTCTCTAAATTAATGCCCAATTTTGTAAAGGAAAAATAAAATAAAATACGATATTATGCCGCTGTCATTTTGAGTTACGATCTACTCGTATTAATAAATATTAGCGGCTGCCACAACCTGTCCCCTTATCACCTCTTCAAACCGTCGTAAATATCCCTTTCCAGGCGGTGTTTCTTGTCTAACCCTTGGCTCCTTGGTACATGCCTATGATTTTTAAACTGTTCCCAAAATAATCTCATGTTTGCAAAGCTCTCAGTGTGAAACACCTGTAATGTGAAAATCACCAGACAATTCGGTACTGGGTGATAAAGCGGAATTTTTTCAGCGTGGTACAAGTTATGGATGAAGACCAGCAGTCAGTTGTCGAGTTGGTTTAATAGAGTCTAAAAGTACAGACTTATAAAATAGTCAAAAGTGAAAGAAAAAAATAAGTTCTCTTAAGAAAATTGAAGAAGACTGTTAATAAACAAAAAGAAGGATAAAGAAATTTAGAAAACTTAATTGTAGTTGAAACTCAGACCCAAAAAAAAATATATTTATATACTAAATATCTATTAAGCCACGCGAAACAACGAAAGATGGAAAGATATAATACTAACAATACAAATAAAAAGGAAGTAAAAACTCAAGACCACGGCGGTTGTGCGAAAGTGTGAATGCATAAAATCACATCACTATTCCAATGCTAAGCAGGAAAATAGAAAAGCCAATTTGCAAAGGAAAACCATTATCAGCCATGGACAAGTGCCCTAAATCCCTACGGAAAAAGAGGATGATCATTTTTTTTTATTTGGACCAGAAAGACAAGTTGCAAGGATCAGCAGAAGCAGTCCGCTCCTCCTCCATTCCATCCTAGCAAGGCTACAGAGTTTGTATTATACATAAAAGCATATTTTAACAAAAATATTTTACTTCGCCTGCGTTTATTTAAAATTTCATTAGTATTCAACCTTAATAAAATATCTTAATAAAAGAAAGGAAAACATCAAGATCGTCATTTCCAGCGATGGCAGTACACTACCCTCCTGAAGAGTATTTATCAAATATTATCGGTGAGTTTGTTAACCCTTTATTTCTTTTATTTTGATATAAATTTTTTTTTTCAAGAATCATTAAAGTAATGAAAAAAAAATCTTAACGTAGAACTGTATTAACTGAAAATACAATTTTTATACTTATGTAGTTTTTGCATAGTACGAGTATGTATTTCAAACACACATTTTTCTTCGGATCGTACATATTATGTATTGACATGTATCTATGATGGTATAACATGAACTCATTGTGTTAAATTACCTTTGTTACCTCTTTTTAAATTTATTTACTTTATGATGTCATAGCTTGTTAACGAAGATCATACATTATTTAAATATGAAAACTCGTAGTAACTGATTAAATCAACTAGTTATTCTTAATCATCTACTTATTGTTATATGAAATCACACTACTTTATCTTATCTTACGATCTTAAGTATTCATGTACTAAAGTAATCAATTGTACTAAAATCAATCTGTCAAAATGAAAATATGTAAAACACTCACTCTATCGCAAACTTTCATTCGAAAAGGAATAAATTGTAACGATTAAATCAAACATCGGTTTTATACCCTTCTCTACACAAAAAATATAGATATTTTCTTTTCAATTTATTACATAGTAAGGTTATATATCAGAGGCCTTGGCTTGTCTATTGTTATCCCCTCCATTCATATTATATCAACAAACTGTATATTACCTTAACAATCTTCTGCTCTGTAAATCTAGATGTCGCTGCTCACATTTAAATGGTTATCACAATACATACTGTACGACCGCAGATGCTATAAGTTACATAGATATTACATGCCGAAGGAAAAAATCTAACCATTTTTCCATTCAATGGGACGTACCCGTACGTCCCAGTTCGATCGAACTAGAGTGAATCATACTCAGACATGATGTTACGTAATTTTTTTTAAATCAAATTTGACTGATAATAAACATTATATTTGAGAACCGTAGGAAGGTCAAAGCAGAATGCGCTCTCTTTAATTTTGTGTTTATTGAATATTTAGTTGTTTTACGTTTTTTTCCAGATAAAATTTTAATTTTCTTGATTTTTGAATGCTATGTTTTTTCTATCTTCCACGAACAATGCTTCCGTAATAGAATCTCCTCGTTCTATTAAGTATAGAAGTATAGAAGGTCCTTGCGATGCTACGAGTAATAGCAAGGACTTTTTTCATCAAACCATTTCGGATCTCTAGTACTTGTTATCCGTATGCATTTCAAGGCCATTGCTCTTATATTATATTTCTTTCATGTGGACGTTCTCTGAAAATTCTATTAAATACTTTGAAGTGAACTTTACAAATGTTAAAACATTCATTAGTTGGTGCCTTCAGACTTCCAAAGTCACTTCTTTGAGAATAATTTTTTGCAAAGATCAAAATTTCCGAAGGACATGTTATTTTTTCATCAGTTTTTAAAAATAGTTTGGAACAATTTAAACACTTGTTCCTTAAAACCATTTTAAAATCAAGATATCCAGTAAAATATCACATTGCTGTTGTTTCTAATGTCATTTTAGTTTCGATTTCCATATCACAAATGACTTCATAGCATACGATTTTCTTACGATCTTTAAGCAATGAAGAAGTTTTTGGAATATTAGTTTGAGTTGGAGATAAGTCTCCATAATTCTACATCATCACCATCACATTTACTGAAAGGAGAAAAATTAATAAGTTTTGACGAGAGAATTTTCGACATCAAAACATTAAATTCATAAACAGACGGATTTTTGTTGTAACCACCTTTGATGCGAATAATAGAAAATAAAATTTCTAATACGTCTTGATGACAAAGAGAATTTGTTAGTAAATAATCCACGTTCTCGTATAGGCCATTACTTATATCATTACAAAGTAATGAGACCCCGTTTGTTCAATTCCTTTTAAACAAAAGTTTCTTGGAAGGTTAACTTATTTTTGTATATCTTTTAAGTAAGACAAAAATTGTTTCAACTCATTATAAGCTGGATTCTCTAGCTGAACTAACCGCCTTAAAACATTCTTGTCATAATGTGAACCACTATCCATGCAGTCAAATACATTGTTCACTTTTAGTATGAACTCTTTCATTGCTACAGCTTTATTAGGGCTTTCTTTTAAGCAACTAAGTTCAAAAGCAGTTTGAATCGATGCCGCAGTTGTCCGGCTAAATATTTGCGTTGCAAGGTGAACATGCACTCTTTCGAAGGCATTTGGTGCTATATGGCAACTTCTAAATTTTAAACATGTCTTAGCTACGTTGTCAACTTCCAAATTGTATATTTCTCTGATAACATCAAAAGACACTTTACCATCTGGAGTTTGTAGATCTGATTTCAATAGAACATTACGAAGTGATTTTAACAAATGAGGGAAATCATAAAAACAACACATTTTTTCATCATTAAAAATTATAAATGGGTTTTCTTCAGAAACACCTAACATTTTATAAGCTTTTCTATTATTGGCCCCTTGGTTGCAAACAACAGCACATACCTTTAGACCAAGTTCTTGACAAATTTTCAAATTGTTTTTTACAATTTCGCTTAGGTTATCACCATTTACATCGTTTGCTGACACAAAATAATTTAAAACACTTTTCCAACTATCAAACAAATCATTTAGCATGAAAACACATATTTCATTAGCAAACAATCTACTTCTTTCTACACCAAGGTCTTCGAAACCATCTATTAAATCATTTTTTATATTATATTTGAGGTTTTTACGAATCCTAATTTCATCAAATATCAGGACAACACAACGTTCTAGCTGGTTTAATAAAGCGAACTTTGACTTAAGTTACGAATGGACATTGTTTTGATATCCTGGTTGTAATCCTTTTACAGGTGCCTATCTACAGAAAGAGGAAATGTGAGGAAGTTTAAAGGCGCGATCTATAATAAATATTTTGAGAAAGTTCTCTTTCGTGGCTTTTGTATCTTGTAGTCTTTGATTCTTTCAGAAGCATTTTACAAAATGTTTTTGAGCCTTTCGATTTGAGACGCCGTAGATATTTAATTTTTTTTTTAAATTTTTATGGCAGTATTCTGTGTTTTTTTTATAATGTTGTATTTTTAAATTTCTTAATTTAAGTTTGTAATTTTGCACATCTTTTCAATAACTGATCGCACCTTGCACACAAAATGCTGCAACTGCACGACGTTATTCTTCGTTTAGTTAAAGGAGACCTCAGATCTTCTAAATTTAAGTTTAAATCCAAATCAGAATTTAAAATTTAAGGAAGCAACAGCATCTGCCTTAAGATATTTTTTCGCTACAAACTCGGGACAAAAATGATCTCCACAAACAAAGTATTTGCCTTCATATTTAACACCACATGCCTTCATTCACAAATTACGAGTATTTAAAATTTCATTTTTTCCCCCTAGAAGGACATTTAAAAATTTTCAAGTCAGGGTAATTCCTTTTAGTTTTCCTACAAACAGAACAAGAAACTCCAGATAATCTCTTCTCACCCATTGCTATCGAAAAATAAACTGCAAAATATTATATGGCTGACAAAATTTACTTAGAATAATTGTTCATTCACATACATAAATAAACATCCAAATCGGTCGAGAGTCGACGGCGAATGAGGTAAAGCAACTACACAGCCAGCGAGCGCGCCGCGCAGCTCCGTGAACTGTGGTTGTTTTATGTATGAAAATAAGGATTGAAAACAGAAACCACAGCCACATCTGCACGGCGCGGCGCATCCCTACTCGTCGGCTGTACACACAATACAACACATCCGATCCCAAGAATTGACTTCGGTTTTATAAAATGTATAAATGTATCATACAAATTGTTCAGAACTTGAAGTTCGAAGTAAAAACAGGCAATTAAAAACTGGTTAGGTTTTTTCCTTCGGCGTGCAATATCTATGTAACCTATAGCATCTGTGGTACGACCATACATTTTATTTTTTGTATGCTTTTCCATTTCGATTAGTTCTGTAACTGTTATACAAGACCTCAGAATGATGGATGTTATTGCGGGAAAGTTTCCAGGGAAGGCAGTCGCTGAACTTTTATTGTGTGCAACATACCTTGTTATCTGTAATGTGCAGCTAAAAGCATAGATTGTAGGGGAGCGAAAGGATCATTTGGCCGGCGATCGAGCAACATGTTGTAAGGATACAGGATATTAAAAAAAAAAAATTTAGTTGATAAACAAACCGACGGATTAAACAACTACCAAGGAGTGTCCTAGCGTTCTATGCTAGACACTAAGGGGAGGTTTAATCCCGTAATAGAGCAATTCAACTTTTTTTTTTCTCTCTCTTTCGTCAGCGCTAGGGTATGAGAAGTATTTTAGTTTTTAATTTAGATATAGAAGCCATTTAGGTACACATAAGGACAAAATCGGATTCCTAGTTCCTTTTGTTTTTTTCTTAAATTTCCCTCAAATGACATCTGGAGCCAGGCATGAAAAAATAACTGAGGTTGGCCACTATTAGCAGGAAGATAGGGTGGTATAATAAATTACGTTACAACATTTAAAGAAACAGTGTTATACAGACCAGATCCTACGGCTTTGCAGATAATACAATACATGTACGAGTAGGTACAATGTACTCGTAAAATGTAATTTTTTGGATGAAAATATAATTCAAGCCTTTGCTAAGAAAAATGCCAAGTCCTAATTAGACATGTTGAAGGGATGTGAGTATCGATGGGAGAATTTACAGGGAGACTATGCATTGACTGAAATTATTCAGACCCACCACATGGGAAGTACGTCATCTTCGTAGTCACAACGTTCAATAAATCCGGCTACTATCCCTCGTTTGGTGGTATGATGACGAACTTTTCACTATTCTTCATTCACTACCGCAGCTTATACCATTACTCCATAGTTTATGCCTAGAAGCAAATCTCATCTATTGTACAAATTGTCCTGGTGCAATAAGAGCGAACCCTCATTTGTTGGTGAGTTAAATGGATCTTCTAGGTTCAGTCGAGCATATGGCTCTCAATTTACGTTCATTCTGCGGAACTGCTTTCAAGGATTTCATCTATTCAAAATACAAATATCAATCCTTTGCATTCAGTGCCATAAGATTCAGAGATGAGATGAAATGTGTGATGCAAACAACTCAAATCGTTTCAAAATCCATCTCGAAATCGTCGACAAGTAACTATACAAAACTGGATGCCATTGATCTCCACATAGGTCTGCGTGTGTGTAATAAAGGATAAAGAAACTCCCACAACGTTCGATCCAAGCGGAATTGTAAATAAAACCGTCGTCGATACTATTCGTTTCGTATTTGGCTTGCTGTGTCACGGCGGAATCTAATTAAATGTCACTCCTTTGATCTGAAAGCCGAATTAATTTTAACTATGCAATTGCGTTTAATTAACAAATAAATTCCCTCAATTCCAAAATAGGCAATTGAATTTAATTTTATTTTAATTTACAGGCATTACATTAAAAACTCAGGCACGTACATAATTGTATTGTATGGTATAACGGAAAATCATCAGAATCGTCACCATGTGAGTGATACAAATGAACTCGTTACGCTGCTTTTACCTTCATTGTCAATGAACAAGGATCTATTGTTACCGTATGTGTGCGTGTGTGTGTGGGTGTGGATATAATCTAAAGTTCCTAATTTGAACGAAATGTTAAATATCGAAATTTTGTTACAATGTCGATGACGACTGCCGATGTCAGATGAATGAAGGAGCAGGAAACGTATCGCTATCATACTCGTAAACCTGATACATTATTCGTACGGATACTATGTTAAATTGGAGGGCCTTACGTATGATCCTTGTTGTTGGAAACGTTCCTTGTACACATACATATACGAGTATATGTTCGCCACGTACAATATAACACACAAAAAAAATAACCGTTTGACAAAATTCAATTTATAACCATTTATACCCATAACAAAACCGAATGTGATTGTGTGTACACAGTAGTTGGGGGTGGTTTAAGTGTGGTTCGACGGGGTTGGTAAGTTATGGTGTCACGGGCGGTTTCGGGAATAGCGGGATTCAGAAAGATGAAAGATAGAAATCTCTATTTACAGAAAGTGTTTAGATTGAGAGTTTAGAGGTCGGAGAGGAAAATGGATGTCGCTGATTTTGTCGTTAGCATCGACTGTACGAGCACAAACACGAATACGGATACGGATCCGAATACGGTACATGCAAAGGCAATTTTTGTTGTATTTTGTTTGGAATGTTGTTTGTCAATTTCGCTAATGACTTGTAAACGCTAAGTGGTTTTGGGGAACGGGAATTCGACGGATTGACTACATTTAGTCAACGAACAGTTGGTAAAGGACAAATCATTCTTGTTCTGTTAATTGGTGGCAAAATGTGTTGTTATTTGCAGCGCCTCTGTAGTGTATTTAAATTTCACACAATCACAAAGTGACAAACACAATTACGAGTATGTATTTCGGAGCAGTTAGTCGCATAGTCTATGGTATTTGCCAGAGACTGACATACCACAAATAGATGTGGAAAATATTGATTGGGTTTTTCGGCTGGTTGTTGTTTTAGTGGTTGATTGCGTTTGCAGCTAAACTTTTTGCCAAATATTTGAGTTTTGCTTTTGGTCTGTGTCTTGCCAAAAAGAAAATAAATTAATTTACTCTCCAATTAGATTTTTTTTTTTTTTAATTTATTTAAGGAAACTAGGTTAGAGGGGTCACTAAATGAGGATAAGAGTTACGTAGGACTTACCAGAATTGGTCGATGTAGAAAACAGCATCTCCTTTGTTACATATCAAGGAAAACATATAAGTTATCACACTGGTTCCACTAGCAACCAAATAAAAGAAAACTGTATCAATAACGACCACTTGAGAAGCACATCTTATCTGACAAATAAAGCAACGTTGTATTACTTCAAGACAAATTCAAAGGAAATGTGCTTCCGATAACAGGAAATGATTTTCCGATAACAAACAAAGGACCTTCGTATTACAACCAACCTCATTATCATGAACAAACACAACTGCGATGACAACATACAAATGTGCATTGAAAAGAGCTACGAAAAAGGAAGTCACCAAGACCCGGGCAGTCATTCCTACGTTGACGTTCATACGTTTTTATTTTGCACAGCTTATCATCGCTTTGTTTTTAGTATTTTAATAAAATTTTTTTTATTAAAATGAACTAAACTTTTCAATTTAAGGCTCAACCGACATGAATCAGAAATCTTTCCTACAACAGGAAGCTAAACAAAGGGTGTTTGCTTAAGAGGTATACAAATGCAATATGAAATAAAGTACTTAAAGCGAATGTTAATGTCTTTGAGATTAGCTTCATTTAATAGATAATTCTATGCCATTAGTGTTTAAATATGACATCGGGCATATGCGCGCCATGGCCAGCTCGAATGAAGCTCAATCGTGAAGTCCAATTTTCGACAAATTTATCGAGCAACTGGGCGCCGTGTATCAGCAATACCACGACGAATTTTGACTTCCAAATCGTCCTACGTCTCTGGTTTATCGGCATAGCCTAGTGACTTCACATACCCCCAAAGAAAATAATCTAAAGGTGTGAGATCACAGGACTGTGGAGGCCAGTTCACAGGTCCATTAGGCGAAATTATGCACTCAGCAAATGTTATCCGCAATAAATTGATGGTGTCGCTCGCTGTGTGGCATATTGCGCCGTCTGGTTGAAACCAAAGCTCTGTCACGTCAATGCCATTCAACTGAGGAACGAATAAGTCAGAAATCATGATTCTATAGCGCTCTCCATTGACGGTAACATTCTGGCCGGCATCGTCTTTAAAGAAATATGGGCCGATGATTCCACCAGCCAATAAAGAACAGCAAACAGTGAGTTTTAATGGTTGTAAGGGCATCTCGACGAAGGCTTCTGGGTTTTCTATTCACCAAATTTGGCAATTTTAAAGGGTTTTCCAATAGGGACTTGACAACTATGATGATTAGTGAAAGAGTGCGTTCACAAATTAAATTCAAACTGTCACTGTCAATTTATTCAGTAAACTCAACATTTTCATCATGGTAAAGTACACGAACGAGCAACGTCTGCAAATTATAAAAATCTTCTACCGAAATTCGGAGTCGGTGACTGCAACATTAAGAGCGTTAACTCCAATTTTCGGTCGTAATTCTCGCCCTAGTAGACAGGCAATAACAAGTTTAGTGCAAAAATTTGAGTCTACATATTCGTTGTGTGATGTTGCCGTGTCAGTGAGACAACGGGTTGGTCGAAGCGTCGAAAATATCGCTGTCGTTCAGACGTCCGTAGCAAAAGATCCAAATTAGTCAATTCCACTATGTTCTCAAGAATTGGGCATCGCTCAGACCACATTATGGCGTATTTTGCGTAAGGATCTTGGTTTACACTCATACAAGCTCAAGCTGACTCAAGAATTGAAGCCGATGGACCATTTGAAGCGACGTACGTTCTCCGATTGGGTTCTGGAAAATATGCGTCAAGATGATGAATTTCATCGCAAAATCATTTTCAGTGAAGAAGCTCATTTTTGGCTCAATGGGTTCGTCAATAAGCGTTATCGCGCCATGATCACCGATAATTTTTGGCCCGAATTGGAAGATATGGACTTGGACGACATGTGGTTTCAACAAGATGATGCCACAAGCCACACAGCACACGCTACAATCAATTTATTGAAGAGTAAGTATGGTGAGCGTGTTATCTCAAGAAATGGGCCAGTCGATTGGCCGCCTCGTCCGTGCGATTTAACGCCGCTTGTCTATTTTCTGTGGGGCTATGTATAGTCATTGGTTTATGCCAACACGCCGACGACGTTGGAAGAGCTCAGAGCCAACATTGAGCACGAAATAGCGGTCGTTTTGGTAGAAATGTGTGGCCAAGTCGTTGAAAATTGGGTCCAACGAATCAACCGGTGCAAATGTGCCCGCAGCGGCCATATGTACGAAGCCGAGTTCCATTCATAAATGTTTTGATTGTACTTTAAGCCGATAATGGAGTTTTTGAAATATCTCAAATGGTTTGTGTTTTATTTAAAAAAAAATTTGTCAAGTTCTTTTTGGAAAACCCTATACTTGTTTACGAGTACACATCCATTTAGCCAAAAATGAGCCTCATCGGAGAACAAATTTTTGCCTTGCAAATGAGGATCAAGCTGTGTTACGATCTTGTGTGAACAGCCTAAATTTCTTTTAATCGAATGTAACACCACCTTGGCGTAAGAACCATAATTCCTTCTTCTTTTTACTCATCTATTTCAATTTTTTTCTTCCGCTTTTTCTTTTGCGGCAGGGTGTCAGACAATAAGAAAACAGATTGTAATCCTTTTTTTTAATTCAATAAAGACTGAAATAAACACGCAAAAACGTGAAGCCGGTTTTTGGTTTCAATATCTGAGAAGTGGGATATAACTTGAGAGTACTGCTGACGTGTTTGACGGTAGATTTCGCGCACATTGTTGGATAACCTCTAGGTGGTATGAATTGGATTGTAGTCCCGGGAAATTTATAATGAGCCCAAGTGGGGTAGGAGTCAACAATGTGTAGGCGGAATCAGGAAGTCGTCAGACTGGGCAGGAGCACTGATTCTGGAATTTTCGAGGCGTACTTCCAGATTTTGACCCAGTTACAAGAGACAACCTGGACATCACATTGTGGTTGGAAAGGATAGAAGAATTTGGCACGTTGTACGAGTGGGACGAGTCGACAATGATTCACCCCGCCTTAGCGCACTTGACAGGAGTTTCAAAACGGTGCCGAAACTGTTTGTGTCCAGCCGAACGATCTTGGGCCGAATGGAAAAATCTCCTAATAGAAACATTCCCTGTACAGAAGAGCAAAACTACAGAACGTCGAACACAGTGAAGGTCCAGATCTGAATATCACCAACAATTCTCCAAAAAAAGACTAAATTTTTGGTTGCTCAAACGGATTCTATTAATCAAAATTACATTGGTCATGTGATGGTTGAGACCGGTGCACCGGATGGGAATTAGGCGGGATTCGCGATTCAATTTGTCACAGAATGATTTCAACGTCAAGATAGGTCAATTGCTAACGGAAGGAGAAGACTTTACAAACGTAAAAATAAAGCGCAATGCAGGAACGAGGAAGAAACAAAAATTTACAGAAGCGGACGTGAAGACTGATCTTCAAGTGAAGTGCAAAGATCATCTTTTGAATGTAGTAAATGAATTCAGTGACATAATTTGTGAAAATATTTTCCAGATGGACTGTACGAAAGAAGCAGAAGCATTTAGGGTTTGAGGTTTCGACAAATTCCATTCGGCCAGGTAAAAAGAAACTATTGACAATTCAAAAATTTAGTACGCCGCAAAACGTGAGTCAGCTAAGAAGTTTTATTGGGTTGCCTAGTTATTACAGGCGATATTTTTTTTTTTTATAATTTACGCGCGCCTAAGGGATTAGATACCCTTTTACTGTTGCCAGGGCGCGGGCGGAAAGGTAGAAGGAGGAGAAAGGAAAATTATTTTTGTAGTGGTTTGAAACTCAGGTGCATTTGGTTTCGATATTTGCTCTCCAGGGGTGGGAGTCCGAATAGTACGGAGAGTTTTTTCTTCACTCAGAGTGATTCGAGGTATAATTCACAGTATTTATTTTTCTGTGCTTGAAACTCTACAACAGCCAAATCTACGTGTCAGTGTTATGCCTTCACACGCAGAATTTTTCTGTCTGAGTTCCAATTACACAAATGAAAAACTGACTTGCTATGGGCAGGATTCGAACCTGGACCCTCCGAGTGAGAAGCGATTGCTAGTACCACTACACCACGGCCACCCCTAAGATGCGGAACAAGGTTTCTGTGTATATTAATCGTCGTATAAACTGTCCTACAGGGAAACAAATGGGATTTCTTCACACTCTTGAAAAGGGCAGCTGCCCAATCCACTCCGATCATCTAGGACCATTTATAAAGACTAAGGCTGCAAATAAGTACGCTTTTGTACTAATAGATGGCTTTAGTAAATATTGTTTTCTAAAATCTGTACTAAGTGTAGAAGCCCAGGAGACCATATTATGTTTTAACGATTTTATATCTACCTACGGGAAATAGAGGGATGGCTTTTACGGCCATGATTTTCGAAGTATTTTGTAAAGATCACAATATTCAACACATAAAAGTTGCAACGGCTACTCCTAGAGCTAATGGTCAGGCAGAGCACCTTAATAGAACTATACGAGTAGTTGCTTCCTTAAGTTCTGTGTCTAAGGGATTAGATTGTGTTAATTGGGATAGGAAGATGTGCAGTGGGCGATTAATAATTCTGCTCATAATGTGACTAGGTAAACGTCTTCTAGTCTAGTGTTTAGATTCGAATCTATAGGCTTAAAGGATAACTGACTTATGGTAGAAATATTATCCCTAAATGAAGAAAAAAAGAATTCCATTGACTACTACGACGTCGAACAAAGATTGGAAGAAAACCGAGCTAACACGAAATTAAAATACGATAAAAAAGGCGTGAATCGAACAGTTACGACCGGGTCAGCATGTCTTGATAAGGGTCCTAGATTCAAGGGCCCGTAAGAGATTAAAAAAGCCTTACCAAACGACCGTTACGTGGTTGGAGATATACAAGGCGACCCAATTTATAGTCGTGAGTTCGAATTAGTTAATATTAATGATGAATAAATGCCTAATTTTTATAAACCTAATTATAAGAACATATTTGTGAAAACTTTGAATTGTAAAATAATTAATATTAAGAAAAGAATTTGTGAAATTTTGTAAGATGATGAAGGCGTCACCATCATAGCGCGGCCGAATTGTTACGATCTTGTGTGAACAGCCTAAATTTCTTTTAAGCGAATGTAACACCACCTTGGTGTAAGAACCATAACTCCTTCCGTGTTTATCTTACCCTTTCTTTTTAGCGGCAGAGTGTCAGTTCGGTCGGTGTGGTGGTGCTCTCGTCACAAACAATAAGAAAACAGATTGTAATCCTTTTTTTAATTCAATAAAGATTGCAATAAACACGCAAAAACGTGAAGCCGGTTGTGTATTATCCACTAGAGTGTACGTGGTGCGAAAACCATTCATCGTGTTCCGAATAACTTTCTCAGATGGACGATTATGTCGACCGTAAAATGGACATAGCTCACGATAACCGAACCATATAAACATAGAAAATATAATTTTGAAAGCCTGCCATCCTCCGTAGGGATAAAAAAATTCAATCACGTAATACGCAACTCCAACAATAGATCCGACGATAATCTGTAATGAACCGTTAGACGTTATAAAATCTTTGCCCGAATGTTCAGGTAATCAGACCTGGAGAGAAGATGCTCATCATGTCAAGTCATAGTATTGTATGACATAGGTAGTAAAAAATATCTAGCGGCACTAACAATTTTCCGTAACAAGATCACACAAAACGCGAACGATATCCTATCTAATCATGGCGCAGTGTTGAACTTCGATGGCATAATTTCGCGATTAGATTTTGCGTACGCAGACATGAGACCAGTTCATGTAATAGAATAGGAACTGGGTATTCTTAGACAAGATTCAATGTCATTAATAGACTATTACAACTCTGCTAATCCGAAATTAACACTTTTGACCAATAAAACAATTATGACACAATTGTTCAATTCACCTGTCACAATACTATACACCGACGAAACGCTTTGAGAATTTATATTACTGGTCTAAATGGCCAGTTATCTAATATTTAAATCCTTAAGACCTTCTTTGACTGAAGCACATGACCTGAGTCCCTTCAATTTACTTCTCACAGGGGAGATTCACACGAAGCAATGGTCACGCACAAAATAATCAACCATAAAATAGGAACAATGGTTACAGACAATTGTCTCGAAGATCCGAACCCATGGTTCTTGGTAGTTCTGCAAATCGACCAATCAGCTCCCATGAGCTAAATCGATTCATGCACATACGACTACACCAGCAAACCAACAACAATAGTCCATTTCGTGGCAATAATCAATATAATAAAAATATTTCTAATAATAACCAGCATGGAAATAATGCACTCAATACAATTCGTACAATAAAAGGGTAAACAGATAGCAATGATAGTCTTTCCAATTGTTATGTTTCAGCAGCTGTCAAAGATACCAATGACATCCAGCTCTCAAAATATCCAGTACGGTTTGCTATTTTATCATGCATCGTTCTACGCTTGCTGAACGTGCGGAAATTATTATCGAAATTCCGGCTCAGTTGTAAATACGCAACGCGAATTTGGTCGTGTGGTCGGTCGTAATCATGGTTTCAGTGCGCAAGCTATTCGTCGCACCGTGGAAAGATTTGAGCGCGAGTACACTCTTCTGGATCTTAAGCCAACAACCAAACAGAGATTGGTGTGAAATGAAAAAAACATAACCGCCGTAGCGGTCAGTATCGAAGAAAACACAGAAATATCAATTCGGCGCCGATCATCGGAATTGGGCATCGCCAGAGAGTCAACCCGGCTTATGTTGCTGTTGGATTTGGGCCTAAGTCCGTATAAGATTATGCTGATGCAAGAATTGAAGCCGGGCGACCATAGATGACGCCGTGAGTTCGCAACTTGAGCGTTGGGAATGTTGGCCGGAGATCCAAATTTTGGGCAAAAAATCATCTTCTCGGACGGGAACGGGACGCGAATTCCGGGAACTTTTTGATCAAAGTGATACGTAAAGGAAATAAACGTCCCACCGAGTTCTACAAATTATTAAGAAGCTCAAATTTCAAAAAAAATTTGTTGAATTTTGAATTGAAGATTGGTCCGTCTACTTTAATCACAGGAAAGACTGTAAAACTCAATTTCAATTACGATCAGTGCTATGCTTATGAGGTCTCCAGTGAAAATAAAATAAAAAGAGTGATTGACTATAGTCTCTGTTGTTTGCATACCACATTTGTCAGTTTAACACCAATTATCGTGTTCAGGTCAATTGTACGGATCCTGATATACCTGTGATTTAATTCTAAATACTTAAAAGATAAAATTGAAATAATATTCAACTTAAGTGCAGGGAAGGAAAGGTTGTATCTTAATATAAATGAAATTTATGTCAAGCTCGGGAACTATTATCTTGTTTACTCGCTATATGCCACAGTTTGTGTGCAGAATATACGCATTAAAAACGAGAAATGACATAAATAAAGGACAAAACGAAGCCGAAGAATCAATCAATCTAGTTTGCCACCAACAAAACATGAACTGTTACAACAAATAAAAAGAACAGTGTACATCTGCAGTGTATGGTGTGTATGCACGCATGTGAAGCCCCACTGAAAAAACGCCAGAAAATTATGGATGGACCATAATTGATGGCAAATACCAGTATTATTGGTTCGATGGTCCCGAAACTCCATCTTTTGGAAATTTATCTGCTGATTTCCAACGTAATCTGTTAGCACTTTTTTTACATCATGCGTACTTCTCAAACCTTGCCGAAAATTGTTACAAATTTTCAGAAACAATTTCATTGGGATTGTACCCCAACACCATTGGTACTGTTCCTGACGTTTTCTGACTTTTTGCGTAAATTTTCGTTCGGCAAGGTTTGAGAAGTACGCAAACAGACTTAATAATAAGTTATTATTCTGCAAATACTTTTTTTTTACCTCATTACAGAGTCAGATAATATAAATTATGAAAATGATAGTTGCCAAGAAGATGAAGACAAGGAGAATGATTTAAGTAACGAAGAAGATAAATGGTCAACAGATGAATGTTATGAAGATTAAGTTATTTTTGTATATGTATGTTTATGTATGTATTATTTTTTTTGCAAGAAACAAGAATTATGTGAACTGGAAAGATATGCATTTTTTTTTTGTTCTAAGAACCCGAAAAAAGGCTAATTTTCCTAGTAAGTACTCCAAATGTATGCAATGTTTTTTATATCTATTCCAAGTCCAAGTCACTTAAAATTTTGTGCAGCTTACTTTTATTTGTGATTTATTATAAGACAACCTTGACGAAGTTTTAATGTAATCGGGTAAAGGTTTCGGGAGTTCAAAAGATTTAAATGCGACATATAGGCACGGACTAGTCCCCTTAAATAATTTTTGTGGGACCAGAGTTACATACTATTTTATTTGGACAGAGAATACACTACCCTACCAACCAACAGTAAGAAATTCAGCTGGTTAGTAATAATTTTTAAGGGCCTCTTTATTCAAACAGGTTGGTAGTGGGGGACGCATTTGTCAAACCAAGCATTTTGTAGGACAGACGTGTTTTTTACTTTTTTATCGATTTACCTATGATTAAATTGAAAATCTAACTGTTATTAATAAAATTTAAACAATCACGAAATCGACATGTTTTACACATGCGTATTTTGTTAAGTTATTAATCATTAAAAAAAATGGCTGGCGTACTATGGACTATTCAGATGCAATATTATAGTTCCTTTTGTTGGCATTCAGGAAAAAATAATGACAATTGGCACCCTTTCTTAATTTGAGCTCCTGGTGGTACTCAAAAAATACCTTCTATTTATACCTTTTTTTCTAATTAGAAATTTAGTAAGACCGACAAATAAATTAAATCTAAGAATCTAAATAAGTAAAATCTTAAATAAAACGGTAAGTATTAATGTCATGATTTGGCATATGGCTAGTTACGTCAGCAGACTTACTCACTTATTATAAAAATTAAGAAATTACTTACATTTGAAAAATGGGCAAGAAGTCGGACCTTTTGCCGAAGAAAGTGGTTCTTTTAAAGAGCTCCAGTCTGACTCAGAGCAAAATAGCTGAGCTGGTTGGAGTTTCAAGAAATTAAGAAGTTCAGTTGAAGAAGAAAATTGACTCGGGAATGACACTGAATTCAAGAAGACAAGGTAACTGCGGTATTCCCCTCAAGACAACTCCACGGGCTGACCGTAAAATAAGGGATATTTGTGTCCAAAATAGAAAGCTGCCACTATATTTGATAACCCAGCAAATATCGAAGGAATCAACACCAGCTTCGCAAAGAACGGTGCGGCGCAGATTGAAGGAAATAGGTTTGGTTGCAAGTAGGCCGGCCCGCAAGCCCAAGTTAACTCCACGCATGATCCAGAAGCGTTTGGAATGGGCCAAAAAATGTCACAAATTTTCGGTTATTACTGATTACCATAAAGAAAATGTACAAAACGTCAAAAGTCAATTACCTAGTGAATTTTGTTGTTGTTAGTATAATAAATTCTTTCGCAAAATAGCTGTTTGCTTTGACAGTTGTTACACAGCTTGCCCACAGAAATTTATGAGGGGGGAAATTGCAACTATTTCACTGGAGGGGAAATGTTTATCTCTCTCATCGGCTCTCTTTGTTGCAACTTTTTGCAAACAGGAATTTGTTGTACGAATTTGTACAAATTCGTACCGTTGTTGTTTTATTATTTTTCCCTATCGTTCTTATCTGGTCAGCCTATACTTAATAGTCAAAGAACAGATTGTAACAAAATTAAAGAAAAAATCGAAACTTAAAGATTAAGTTTCAACAATATCAAGTTTAGCTAATTTTGACGCTGGCCTCCTGATGGTGCCTGATAAAGTTTTAACTGCAGCAGACCGAACTTGACCATCAGGCGCAGGAAATACTTCTACCACCCTACCACGCTTCCACTCACCCCTGCTTTCATTGTCATCGCATATAATTACGCAATCACCCACCTGTATAGGCTTAGCTCTTTCATACCACTTTGTACGCCGTGTCAGCGTAGGAAGATATTCCAAAATCCACCTTTTCCAAAATGTTTGCTTCAACTGTTGTAATATGTGCCATTGCTTACGAAGACAAAGTTTTTCATCCACCGTTGGAGTTTGTATGTAGTTGGGACATCAAAAAAAAAAAAAAAAAAAAAAAAAAAAAAAAAAAAAAAAAATCGAAACTTAGAAATAATAAAAGATGGTGCAATCCTACGCAAAAGGGGTCGAATAGCGAGTCTTTTGGGCCGAAAAACATAATAATGCTTGGTGTCCGGACGATCCACATAATAAATCCCTAACTTGAACCGAAATGGAGATCAACGGATAGGCAGACACACTGCTGAAGACTTTTGGTGATCGATTTTCGGATCAGATCCGAAAATATAACGATCCATCCCAACCCTTCCAGATTTATCAAACTTGAGAATGATTTGGTATGGACGTGTAGGTTTCCAAACCGATTTCCTCTATTCTCTCTATTCTCTTTCCACAGCGGTTGCGAGCTCATGGACCCGGCATAAGTCTAATGCTAATATGACCAGCATCGGCCCGATGTAGAAAGCGATTAAACTTTAAGTAACTGCCACAGAGACGGTACACGATCTCCGATACTGTTTAACATTTACACAAGTGATTTAGTAGGTTCACTCAATCATGCCATAGCGTACGCAGATGATTTAGTGGTGTAAATATCAGGTCCACAAATCGATCATATTAAGGTGTATTGCGATGATTTGAAATGTAAAATCAATTTTCAAAAGGCGAAAACAATCTTGTTCAGACTCCATTGAGATGGGCTTCTTGGGGTACCAGATATAACTGGCGAAATTTGGCCATCATTGGACAGCACGGACTGCCATTAGCGGTGAGAAGCGTAGTGAGATACCTTGGTATTTGGCTCGATAAGTACTTGTATTTTGACAAACATATAGATGCTCATCTTGCTGCAGTCAAGAAGGCTTTAACCCTGTGTCACAGCCTTCTTGTCTCCAGGGTGAAAGTCTTTAGCCTTAAGTATACAATATAAATAATTCTAAATTTAAGCATTTTTTGTTAGTATGTAAGAGTTAATTAGTAAGAAAATAAAATGCATTGAAAACTGAAAAAAACTGAACTCCAGGGTGAAAGTCATATGTCAGTCATCGCGTATGGTTGTACCGTGTGGTTCAATGTAGCGCCGTATCAAATTGAAAGGTTTCGGGTGTTTGAAAGGCGGTGTCCTAGGACTTGTCTCGGCTTGCACAGAACACCAAAATCAGAGTACAAAAAATATTACCCCAACAAAGTCCTTTACGATGGGGCTAATCTAAATAGGATTATCATTATCTTCCAGCAAGATAATGATCCGAAACACACAGCCAGAATTAAAAAAAACGGTCGCTGCAAAGTAATCATTTCGAAGTACTTTAATATCCGCCACAATCGCCAGACTTCAATCCGATTGAGCATCTTTGGGTTGAACTCAAACGTACAATTACAGATTTACCAGGAGATTGTGCAAATTTACTAACATTATGGCACCGCACTCAAACTGCTTGGCAAAATGTTAATCCAAATCGATGCAAAACATTAATAGAATCCATGCCAAGAAGCATACAAGCAGAAGAAGACCGGACTTCCAACAATGCCTGGACACTTTTAAACCAGCAAGGCGCAATTTAAATAGAGTCACCAAGGAGAGCAAACCCGAGTGCTTTAAACACCTCTGTGAGAATTGAGGAGGCCGACATCAACCCATGGGATTCGGCATACAGAATGGTAATGACCAGGTATGTCCTCCCTCCCTCCAATAACATCCTACTAATATTATAAACGTATGGATGCATGGATGTATGTGTAGATGTTTGTTACTCTTTCACGCAAAACGATTAAATGGATTTTAATGAAACTTTTCAATAATATAGCTCATACATCAGAATAACACATAGGCTATAATTTATAAAGGTATTAAGTAAATTGGCTAAAATATAGCAATAAGTGTCACGTAAGTCAGAAAAAATTCCCCCATCTGCGAGCCATTCTGACGTGCACTGCAAAAACCGTAAGAGTTACACGAATATAATGTATGGTGGAAATGTATCTCTTGAATAGTTCTACAAAAAAGTCTGCGACAGCATATATCTACCTTTAATGTGTAAGCCAATATCGCCAACAAATTATGAATCGATTTGATATTTGATTGTATGTCTTTATTAATTGATATTTCCAAAATGCACATTTTCTATTAACAAATTGATTCTTTCCAAAACAAATACCTTCATCGTTTCAGATATTTAAAGCAGATAAACTTTGTCTTTTACACTATGTCATTTAGACAAATATTTTAAAAGTTACGACCACAGATATTTGAGTTCATATGTAGATGTCTCATCTAGAACAAACTTTTTCCGCATTTTTCGAAGCCCAACCATCTAAGCTATTTCAAACAGAACGTCATACCGCTGACCAAACAAGTGAGCACTCCAGTCCACTAACTTGTGAGAAGTTGAGGTTGTTGGAAAACGACAAGCATTGGGATGCCACAATAGAAGAGGCCGTGCTGTGCCGCTCTCCATCGCAAATAAGAAAACTATTTGCCATACTGATATGCACGGTTTATCCAATTCTCTTCAATTATGCGTTATCAGAAAATTTATTTATTTATTTATCGAAAACAACTTAGAAAATAAATTTAAAAAAAAATGTAAAATAGAAGGCATCAGGGCAACAAGACCATTAGTTGAGATTTCTTTGTATTTAATTATGGTTTGCTGTGGCTTCTTTGACTCGCTGCAAGGATCTTATGTTCGATGGATCAAACACTTCGGCTATGCGTAAACGTTTGTGTTCTGAAGAAACGGGTTCAGGACTTGAGACTTGGCGGAAAACTGGACATTCCGAAAGGATATGCCGAACGGATAAGACCTCTTTACAATATACACATTCATCGGGGCGGGGGCTCATGGGTGAAAAGATGTCTACTCGAAAATACAGTTTTTCCTACTCTAATTCGGAAGAGAGTTATGCATTCTGCTCTGAAGAAGTTTTTACAGTAGGGAATCCTGAGATGTGTAGGATGATGCATCCGTAGAAAGTTGTCCTGCTTAAGCCACGAGCTAATTAGTACTTCTTTTTCAATTTCATTGAAGAATTTGCAGATAAGGTGGGGAACGCCTTGTAGTTCTTTTATTAGAGGGAAGCCGAACGCTTCTTTAGCTGCTGCGTCTGCAATCTCGTTTCCTTTTATACCCACCCATGTCAGAACCATGGCCTGGAACCCATGAAAGAGCAATGTTGACGCTGTTGTATAAAACGCTCCGAAGGTAAAGGGTTTTCCAATAGGGACTTGAAAACTTTGAATTTAATTTGTGAACGCACTCTTTCACTAATCATCAAACTGTCACTGTCAATTTATTCGGTAAACTCAACATTTTCACCATGGTAACGAACGGGCAACGTCTGCAAATTATAAAATTTTTTTACAGAAATTCCGTCGTAATTCTCGCCTTAGTACACAGGCAATGACAAGTTTAGTGCAAAAATTTGAGTCTACATACTCGTTGTATGATGTTGCCGTGTCAGTGTCAGTGAGACGATGGGTTGTTCGAAGTGTCGAAAATATCGCTGCCGTTCAGGCGTCCGTAGCAAACGATCCAAATCAGTCAATTCCACGGCGTTCTCAAGAATTGGGCATCGCTCAGACCACATTATGGCGCATTTTGCGTAAGGATCTTGGCTTACACCCATACAAGATCAAGCCGACTCAAGAATTGAAGCCGATGGACCATTTGAAGCGACGTGCGTTCTCCGATTGGGTTCTGGAGAAGCTGCGCCAAGATGATGAATTTCATCGCAAAATCATCTTCAGTGACGAAGCTCATTTTTGGCTCAATGGGTTCGTCAATAAGCAAAATATGCGTTATTGGTCGGGTGAAGATCCAAATGTGCTTCATGAATCACCACTTCATCCACAAAAAAATAACTGTTTGGTGCGGTTTGCATGCCGGCGGCGTTATTGGGCCATATTTTTTCGTCGACGATAACAATCGTCATTTTACTGTGAATGTTCAGCGTTATCGCGCCACGATCAACGATTATTTTTGGCCCGAATTGGAAGATATGGACTTGAACGAATTGTGGTTGCAACAGGATGATGGCACAAGGCCACACAGCACACTCTACAATCGATTTATTGAAGAGTAAGTATGGTGAGCGTGTTATCTCAAGAAATGGGCCAGTCGATTGGCCGGTTCGTGAGATTTAACGCCGCTTGACTATTTTCTGTGGGTCTACGTTAAGTCATTGGTTTATGCCAACACGCCGCCGACATTGGAAGAGCTCAGAGCCAACATTGAACTCGAAATAGCGGCTGTTTCGGTCTAAATTTGTGGCCGAGTCGTTAAAAATTTGGTCCAACGAATCGACCACTGCAAACGTGCCCGCGGTGGCCATATGAACGAAGTTTTTTTTTTTTTTTTATAATAAGCGCACGGGGCTTGTGTACCCTTAAGGTGATTGTAAACAGCGCCAGCAAAGGAAATTTAGGGAGGAAGAAAGGAGAGGTACCGATGTACATTGTTTTTAAATGTTCGCAAGTTATAAAGACCAGGAAATACAGAGATCAGCAGGGCATTCCATAAGCGAGTTATACGGCTTAGGAACGAATCACGATATTTTAGAGTACGTCCAAAAATGGGCTCGAGGGTATACTGATGAGCAGGTATAGCGAGACGGGTGTTACGGTTGAAAGTTAGAATGGGCGGAATGCTACTGGCGATTTAAGTGGGGCACTGGTGGTGGAATTAGCGATAAAACAAAGTGAGACACGAGACATTTCGTCGGTGTTCGAGGGTGTCCATCGATTGACTGATATTAGTATCATTAAATTGGTTATGCTGTTGATATCGTAATTTTACATTTTACAAAAATGTACGCTTTGGTTCCACTTCCACGGTGAGACATGCCATCAATTCACCAGTGGACCAGTTGCTACGAAAACCGTACTGCCGGTCATTGAAAAGTTTTCGTGTTTCGAGATATTTCATTAGCTGACGGTTTATTAGCGTTTCCATGAAAGAAGGGACGTAAGTGCTATGGGTCTGTAGGAGGAGAGAGAAGGTGATTCGCCTTTTTTAGGGACGGGCTGGACAAATGCTGTTTTCCATCTACTCGGGAAGAGTCCTAAAGAGTAGGATTGATGAAAAAGCTTACGCAGTGGTTTTGCACATCAATGGTGTACTTATCAGGGTGAGAAGTTAAAAACCAGTCCAGGGTGTTGGCGGTATGACTATCAACGTCTGGTATTCGCGTGGGCTCATTTACAAGCTGCGTTAGGTTGTTTTCCGCAGCGTAGATCTCAACACACCGTCCTTCGGGTGTTGTCTGTCCAGAATGTCGAAGCCACCCAGAATTGTGTATATTGAAATCGCCCGTAATAACGATTTCAGTATGAGGATACAGGGATACAATTCTTTGAATGGAGTCAGACAGCACTTCAAACTCGTTAAAAGTCGAATTTTTGTCCAGTTTGGGGCGTCTGTAAATAAAGCAGTAGTGGATAATTTGCTTACGGAGATGGAATTTTATCCACATGAAGTTGAATTCCGGATTGGGACATGGATCACATTGTGGTGGAGTTTGGTAAGCTACATCACTACGCACATAAATGGAGAGGTCGCGGTGAGAGAAGAACAATGGCACTAGTTCACAGCCAGGTAGCTTCAGATCAGAATGATCTGAGACGTGTGTTTCACTAAGTGCCAAAACAGCTGGTCTGTACTTACAGACGTGAACGTACGCAGAAAAGTGATTACTTTTTAGCCCGCGTATATCGTCTACCCGAAATTCGCTAGTCATAATCACAGATAAACACAGAAAACACAAACACCGACGATACTAAGCAAGGCTGCGAAGTGAAAAAGTCGAGTTCCGTTCATAAATGTTTTGATTGTACTTCAAGCCGATAATAAAGTTTTTGAAATACGAGTATCTCAAATGGTTTGCGTTTTATTTAAAAAAAAAAGTTGTCAAGTACTTATTGGAAAACCCTATAGTTAAGTGTTGAACAGTTATTGTTGGCACTTTTGATTCCCGTCAAGATATTTAGGTTATCTGTGAGGATAAGTGTCTTTACATTCCTGGATAGAGCAAAAGAAAGCGATTTTATCAGTGCCTCCATTTCAGCTAGATAACTACCAGCAGCATCTGGAAGCATGCTTTGAAAAAGAGTGATGTCTTCATTTGTATCCAAAAGTTCAATCACTGCATAGGAGGTATTGTTATCTTTAAAGGACTCATCCGTGTATAAATTTCTTGTCGGTTTAAGAGTTTGGATTAATTCTCGGTGGATGAGAATGAATTGTTGTTTTGAGGTGTTTTCTTTACTGTAATTGGAAAGGCTAATATCAATGGGTAGTGTGTAGGTGGAGTGACTTGTCCAGAGGAATAAATCCGTAGAGAGAGATAAAACTCAGTATTGTTTGTTTTGCTTTGACCTGGATACAATTTTGTGTGAAATTGAATAAAGTGGGTGGGTGGAATCGGTCATTGCATTGCTTATTAATTTAACTGATATTTTTTGTCCTAATCTGATTATTGATTTAAAGTCTGCTTCTACTCTTAATGCCTCAATTGGTGTTATTTTTAGAGCTCCTGTAGCCATCCGGAAACATTGGTTAGTGGCTATGTCGATATTCTAGAAGTTTTTCTTAGAGGTCCACATGTATTGTGTGAGTCCGTGGTGTAGGGTGCCTTCCACCAAAGATTTAGTTATTACCAAAGCTGTTTCAAAGCGTGGGCCTTTACGTCTGGAACATATCACTTTTAACATGTTGTTACGCTTCTTTACCAGATTGATGGTGTTTTTAATGTGAAGGTCCCATTTCAGATTACTACTGAAAGTGACCCCTAGGACTTTTAGTTCTTTTTTTAGAACGACATTGGTTTTCCGAATTACGAGCCTGTTAATTGAAGGATAACATTTATGTTTTCTACAAAGATGTAGAGCTTCAATTTTGGAAGATGGAACGATTGCACTGGTTTTTTGAGTCCAGTCTTGTATAAGATTATCTGCGGATCTAAGTACGTCGTTCGTTACTGCTGGAGGTCCAGAGGCAACTAAAAAGATTTTGTCTGCGTAAACCCCAACGAAGTCCAGGTTGTTTTTTGGTTGTGCAAAAAGCATTATTTAGGTAAACCGATATAGGAGACCCTTGGGGTATCCCATTTTCAAGTTGCAAGCCATTGACGCCAAATTTGTTCGGGGACTCCTCAGTTGTGCAGCTTTTCTATTATAGGAAAGATGGTAACACGGTCGAAGGCTTTTTCTAAGTCAGATGACATAACAACGCTGTGCTTACGAAATGAAAGATTGTCTATTAGTTTATGCTCCATTAGGTGCAAAAGGGAGTGAACTCCTCTGTTTTGTCTAAGAGTGTGTTGTTCATTACGTGTACATTTTTCCATCAACCAAATTTTCGCGAGAACAGAAAGAATGGATATCGGGCGATATCCATCTATTTGGTGGACGTTCTGAGAGCTTTTGGGGATCGGCTTGAGTATAGCTCTCTTCCACTGGTGAGGAAAGATGCTAGTTTGAAGGATGTTTTTGTAAAGCAAACAGATTCGGTTTTTAAGGCTGTCGGATGCTGTATTGACCATTGTATAGGTTATTTTGTCTTCACCTGGTGTGGATCCATTAAGAATCTGTAGCGCAAATTCTCTTCTGGATATTTTATATAGAAGCTCAGTGCATTTGTTTGCTTGGGGGTGCATTTGACTAAGGACAGTTTCTTGGCGATAATGACATCTGGGAAGGTGGTGGTTTTACTATACTTTGACCATATATTCGCGAATATGTTGGATATATTTTTCGGATCATTTTCCAAGGCATCATTGAGGAAGATATAATGAAAACCTCGAATGTTATTTGACGTCCTTAAGGCTTTGATCCGGTTCCATAAAGTTTTTGAATCTAAGGTGGGATCCATAGAATTAACAAGATTTTCGAAGGATTTTCTTTTTGCTAAAAGCGATTCGGATTTGACCTTGGCACTGACTTTTCTATAAGCTAGACAATTTAAAGTTGTTGGATATCTTCGAACTAAATTCTTTGCTTTGACTAGCATTGCTATTTTTTTGTCAAACCACATTGGATTTCTTCTGTCTTGCTGTGGTTTAGTTGTTGGCATTGATTTTGCCGCAGCATTTCTCAAAATTCGTTTGATTTTGGCTGCTTCTTGATTAACATTGTTGGAACAGGGATTACATTGGGATACAAAGTGCGTAGATGACGTGGTCATTGGCAAAGTTTTCGAAAGATAAGCCCAAGTTTTTGGTGGTGTTGGAGCCCCAAATTGTGTTTTTAGCATTTAAGTCACCTAATAATAGATGATGACTATCTATTGGGATGTCTTTTAGGATTTCATTTGAAACGTGAACTTCATGTTCTCGATATATTTACGTTGGTGAGCTGTACTTTTTTTTTAGAAAGAATTTTTATTGTTTGATACAAAAGATTTGAAGTAGAGGGGCTGTGTGAGGCCACAGGTATTTTATTTTTGACGAGGAACCCAATTCCTGATTTGCAGTAGTCGTAGCCTTTATTGTGAGGAAAAGGTTTGTAATTCTTGAGTGTAAACAACTGTGTATTTGATGAAATGATGTGTGTTTCTTGAAGAGCTATAATATCTGGGTTGTAGATTGCGATAAATCTTTCTAGGGTATGCTTGTTATTTATGAAATCTTGTATGTTCCATTGGAGGATAATGAATTCATTATCCAGCAGTGTCATTATTGTTTTTAAAGCTATTTTTTTAGTGTGGGAAGTCTTTTGGATTAGACTGTATGACTTCTGCCGCGAACTACCGGAAAACTGATTGGACAAAATACAGAGGAATACTGTCGAAAACGATATCCTCTGAACTATCAAGTCCCCCGCGTGACACCAATGAGCTCGACATGAAAGTCAGGGAATTTACTCTGACTCTCAATAAGGCTATGGCCGCTTCCTGCCCTCTTATTCAACCAAGAGGCAAGAAAAAGCCACATTGGAGGACATCGGCACTGGGACTGCTCAGAAACGCCTGCAGAAAACTTTTCAACGCAGCAAAAAGCACAAGAAAGATGACCGACTCTGACTCATATAAAGAATCCCTCAAATTATACAAAAAAGAACTGAGGAAGGCAAAGCGACAATCCTGGAGGTCATTCTGCGACAAAATTACAGAAACCTCTGAGGCATCGCGGCTAAGAAAAATCCTCTCCACAAATCCTATGATGCCCAGCTGTTTGAAAAAAACCGATGGCTCTTGGACAACCTCAAGTGATGAATCACTCAACCTGCTTCTGGACACCCACTTTCCAGGTAGCTCCCAACTCGCGGCCAGTAGCAGCCCAAACAAGCCTACTGCAATCGTGACCAAAATTCATGGTCTGATTACGAGAGACAAACTGCTCTGGGCGCTGCATAGCTTCAAACCATACAAGTCTGCTGGTCCGGACGGTATTATACCTGCCGAGCTACAGAGATCCTCAGATATTATTCTACCAGTGTTGGAAAATATTATGAGGAGCTGTGTAGAACTTATCCACATTCCACTGTTATGGAGAGAAGTCAATGTAGTATTCATTCCCAAAGCTGGAAAATGTTCTCATGTAGTCCCAAAGGACCTCATCATTCCTTCTGAAAACTTTAGAACGACTGATTGATATCCATATTCGAGATAAAGTTGATCCAAGACTTCTGTCTACGGCTCAACATGCCTACTGTAAAGGAAAGTCGGTGGAAACGGCTTTGCACTCTCTGACTAGCCACATCGAACGATCCCTACAATATAAGGAGTACACAATGGTTGCTTTCCTAGACATAGAGGGCGCCTTTAACAACGTCAACACATCCGCAATCACGACTGCGCTGTCAACTCTGCAGGTAGACCGCTCACTTGTTGAGTTGATCGGTCTAATGCTAAAAAGCAGGATAATCAACTCCAAACTGGGTGAGACTTCTGCTAAAAGATATGTCAGTAGAGGTACGCCGCAAGGCGGTGTCCTCTCTCCCCTTCTCTGGAACTTAGTAGTTAACGAACTACTGATATACCTGGAAGCGGGTGGTAGCAGAGTGATTGCCTATGCGGATGACGTTGCCATAGCCGTCTCAAGAAAACATCTAAATACCATTAAAGAACTCCTCCAAGTAAATCTCAACAGATTAACCCGCTGGGCAGATCGCTGTGGATTGGGAATAAACCCCCATAAAACTGATCTTGTCCTCTTTTCTAGGAAATATAAAATTCCAATCATAGACCCTCCTTCAATAAACGGTACCAGTTTAGTTTTCTCCGATACAGCAAAATATCTGACTCTCATTTTTGACAGGAAACTAAACCGAAACCTAATATTCAAGAAAGAGTCAATAGCTTTATTCTCTTGCAAGAAAGCCATTGGGAACAAATGGGGCCTTCAACCTCGCATAACCCACTGGCTATACATCTCGGTCATAAGACCGATACTTACTTACGGGGTGGTTGTCTGGTGGACGGCCTTGGAAAATGCAGTCAACCGCATTAAACTAAGCAGAGTCCAAAGAACAGCATGTCTATGCACAAGCGGAGCCTTGCGGTCTACCCCCTCTGCTGCATTAGGCATTCTGTTTCATTTGACACCCCTAGATATCTTCAGCAGGCAAGTAGCTGCGACTGCAGCTATTCACCTTAAAGCGACTAAACAGTGGACAAGTAATTCATTTGGCCACGCCAACATTCTTAACACCTTAGGAATCCTCACAGAGACCATCGATTACACCATACCTGAGCTTTGTTTTGACAAAAACTTCCATGTACTCGTAAGCTTCCCCTCTAGATCATTCTGGGAGGAAGATGCTTTCATGGAGGACAAGTCAATCCATTTCTACACAGATGGATCCAAAACCGATAGCGGGGTTGATGGCGGTGTTTTCTCAGATAAACCAAATCTAAGCCTCTCTTTCCTGGCTGAAGAAAAACGTGATATGTGCAAAGGATATCCGCATCTTTTCGGATAGTCAGGCCGTTAACAAGTCCCTGGGCTCAGTCTCATTAAATTCTAAGACCGCCCTTGGATGCCGATCATCTCTTATGGAGATGGCAGAGCAGTTCAGCCTTCATCTTTGCTGGGTGCCGGCCACAGAGAAATTCCAAGGAACTGTAGGGCCGATGAACTCGCCAAAATTGTAACCACCACGATATACCAATCGGTACGTGCAAACCAATATTAAAGCTGGATGCCAATAAAAGAACAGACCTTAGGTGGACTGCTGGACAAACATGTCTAGCGACCAAACAGATCTGGCCAAGGCTGGATCTGAGTCGATCTAAGTGTCTGATCCTTTTAGATAGGAAACATCTCAGCGCCATAATAGGTGTCATTAACGGACACTGCCTCATAGGCAAGCACGCAAGAAGGCTTGGTGCTTTTACTAACGATTTCTGTAGAAGCTGCATGGACGAGGAAGAGGAGGAGACAATCCCCCACCTACTCTGCACATGCCCAGCTCTCTCTCAGAGAAGGAAGCTTCATCTAGGAGCTTTCTTCTACAACGACCTAAACGATCTAGAAAAAATAGACGTTAACAGTCTCCTACGCTTTATTATAAGCTCGAACTGGTTCCAGTAGTAAGAAGATCATAGATCCACGTGGCATCACAATGGGCCAATATGCCTAAGTGGGTTGGTATTTCCAACAGCCACGCTTACCTAACCTAACCTAACCTAGACTGTATGGCGGTAGGTAGTGCGTTTGATTTTTTGATCTTTTAATTGAAGAGTGAGAGTAGTCACTTGATGTTTTGGTGGGAGCTACATGACATCACCCATTTCTGTGTCCGCCTCTGGTGGAGTAAGTTGCGTTTTTTCTAAGAGAGCATTATTTGCAAAATTTTGTGGTTGTACGAGGATCGGAGGGATGAGTAATTTGTTAACTGAGCTAAGCTCTTCCCTGAGCGATTGAGTTTTGTTTCTTGTAGTATGTAGTGGCTTTATATTGTGTTTGATCAAGGTTTTGTATTGTGTTGAGTTTGTAAGTTGATGTTTGTGTTTTAGTTTCTGCTGGGGCGAGAGATTGTCTATTCTCTTTCTTATCAATTCCGCCATAGTGGGGTTAGAGCTGTTTCTCTTTTTAGGTGGAGGTAGCTGGTGAATGCTTGGGTTGTCATTATAAATTTGCCAAGCGTCGCGAACAGTGCAGCGACAATCGGCTTTAATTTTGTTGACGGACTTGTGCTGTAAGAGAGCGGGGTAGGAGGGATCATACGACGTATGATTCTCTTCGTTACATTTAATGCAAAAAATTCGAGTGCGATCGTTACTATGTGGAGGAACACAACAATTTTTGCATGCTGGAGAATTGTGACCCAGATTTTGCCAGTCGACACAACGCATTGGGTTCTGGATGTATTCCACAACTTTGCAGTTAAGCCAGCCTATTTTAACTTCAGTGGGTGGCGAATTTGATCGAATGTGAGGATAGCTGCTATTTTTTTTTCGCTATAAGTTTTGAATAAATTCTACCTTGAATCTAGTTAAGGGAAATGTGGTTAGTCACTTTGACTGGAATTGAGTCGATGAGTTTGGATTTAATGAATTTGTCGGCTGTTGCAATGTTGAGTACCTTTAAAAGCAAGTCTCCTGACCTCATAGACTTGACCTCCACTATGTCTTTGGAGATGTGATCAAGTCCGCGATTGATTCGAATTGGGTTATAGGTTGATAGTTTACGAAAACTGTTGGAGTTTTTTTTCATCTTTCTCTAGTCCAGTAATGACGATGAAACATGGAACATCATTATGAATTACTGGTAAAGTGGGAAATTCTTCGCTATTGTGTTTTCTTTTGTATTTTTTGCTCCGGTTTAAGACCACTTCGGGTTCGAGGTCTCCAAAGCGGTTATGATTGGGGGGATCCGTCTCCCCGCCCATTTATTACAAATTTTTGTTAAACGATTAAGATAAGGTTCTTTTGGAAGAAGAAATTAAGATTCACTCACCGCGTTCGGAGAAAATTATTTAACAGAAAGCCAAATTGATAAGCACAACGCACAATATTAACATTCACGGCGTTTGCCAGCTTAGGACTGTTATCAGAAGGGATCTAGCACAGATTTGAAAGCACCGGAGCAAAAAGACATTTATGACAAAATATTACAACGAGTTGAGCGTTCATGCCTCGGGCGGAACAGGCAAAACTTTTTTGCTTAATTTGCTTCAAAAATTCGTAGGAATCATAACGTTGCATTAGCTGTGGCTTCCTCTGAGATCTACGCAACATTACTGAGCGGTAGACAGACGGAACACTCAGTTCTTAAATTACATAACGCTTAATTTTGCGAGCGAAAAAACCCCAACGTGCTACAACAGCAAGAGATGTGCCCGCGGCGCCCTGTTGCATCATTGTAAACTGATCGTGTGGGATGAGTGTGCTATGTCACACCAATGCGCCATCGAGGCGCTCGATCGCTATCTACAAGACATACAAAGCAATAGAAAGTTAATGGGTGGTGTGATATTGTTATTGGCAGGGGATTTTAGACAGACCTTACCTGTTATCGAGAGAGGCACTGCAGCAGACGAAATTAACGCATGTCTGAAAGCATCATACCTGTGGACCAAAGTTGAAAAGCTTTATCTCACCACTAAAATACGAGTCCAGTTATTCAGCGATGTCGAGTCAGGAGCATATGCTCAAAAACTGTTAGAAATTCGTGAAGGCCGTCTTGAAACCAACCGAGAAGGTATGGTTCTTTT
Source organism: Volucella bombylans (assembly GCA_949129095.1). Lineage (NCBI taxonomy): Eukaryota > Metazoa > Arthropoda > Insecta > Diptera > Syrphidae > Volucella > Volucella bombylans. The sequence goes on along the minus strand of OX422140.1, from coordinate 379,592,112 downwards.
TCACACACCAATTTTGTCATGTTGTGGAGTCGTAAGACGATCTTATTGCTCAAGTTTTTTCAAATCTGCAACACAATATTCACGAAGAAAATTGGAAAACTGGCACCAAAAAACGAGACTGTTGCGAAAAGAAATAAAAAAATCTTGGACGAAATAACTACCGAAACATCAGTGTACAACTCCATCGACACAGTCATGTCATCCGATGACACTACCAGCTATCCCGTGGAATTCCTAAACCCATCCCATAAGTTGGAATTAAAAGTAGGTATACCCGTTTTGTTAATGTGCAACTTAAACGCGCCAAGATTGTGCAACGGTACACGCTTGCGAGTCGCAGAACTTGTGAAGGCCACAATCTTAACTGGCAAAGCCATGGGAGACTATGTGCTTATACTACGCATCCCAACCATACCAAATAACTCACCATTTAATTTTAAGCGCTGCAGTTCCCTGTCTATAAATCACTTGGGCCCTCGCGAAATTATCAAGGCTTCGCCCATCAATGACGTTGTCTAATAATAAACGGGAGCAGAGCAAAGTACTGGTCTTATCGTAAACACCTTCAGATGACGCTACCGAAGGTTGCTACGATTTGATCAGTCACAAGTTGCAAGTTATAGGTCTTGTTGGCGGCTGGACCACCGGTAGTCCCTACCAGGACTTAAATTACGGTACCATGGGAGTCAGGAGCCCCCGGATACATAGTGGATCAATGGAGGAAGTCAGTGCAGTGGACTTTCTACTAATTACTCAGGAGGAGCTCCTCCAGGCGTGCAACAAAATATGCGACAACATGGTGCCCACACCCGATGGCATCCCGAACAAAGCAATCAAAGCGGCCATATGAAAGAGACCAAACTTGTTTATGATGACGATCCGGAAGTGCCTCGTAGAAGGAACGTTCCCCGAAAGGTGGAAAATTCAATATTTGTTCCCGCTACTAAAAGGAAAGAAGCCTCCAGGAGAATCTTCGTCCTACCGCTCAATATGCCTATTGGACACCATGGGAAAGATCCTCGAGAAGATAATCTACAAGAGATTGCTCCTATCAGACTACCAATTTTGCTTTAGAAAAAGCGATCTACTATTGATGCCATAAGAGCAGTAGTATGGCACAAACGAGTACTGTGTAGTAGTAACGCTGGAATTTAAAAATGCTTTTAACTCGGCGAACTGGTCGTTCATTAGAAGATCACTCGCTAGAATGGATACACCATATTACTTGCTGCGTATAGTGACGACCTATTTTATCAACAGGAAGTTGAGGTATAACACAGATGAAGGTGAAAAATAGTACAACGTCACTGCTGGAGTTCCACAGGGGTCGGTTTTAGGGCCCTGATTGTGGAACATCATATAAGACGAAGTCCTACGATTGGCGTTGCCTGGAGCGGTGACGACAATTGGATTCGCCGGCAATATTCGCAACAAAAAAGTCTAGAACCATCCGATCATACAACAGAAGCTGTCCTCATAACCAGTCGTGCCAACTTCCAGGTTGGTAATCAAATAATCATTTCTAAAGAAGCAAGAAATATGTATTTGTATAACAATTCTACAAAATGTGCTGCAGGCTAAGAAAAGCAAGAGTAGAAGCCTTAGAAGCAGCAGAAACCTCAGAAGCAACAACACGCATAGCTAGATTTGCTAACCAGCCCCGCAAAGTAATCACTATCGGCAGTCCCCCAGGGAGAGTGCCGAAGTTTATAGAGTATGGTTTAGTAACGTAGGCATATTCCTGAAATCGAACAATCTGGCTAGCGGATCGTGTATGCTGGTAGTCTACGCTACTGGTATCTATGAAGATTTCACATCCTTTGGTGCAATAATAAAAAAAAATTAAATCAGGTGATTCCCTGAGACGGATCGAAGAGTGTATTCCATTCGAAGTTCTCATTGCTGCCTTATGCGTGATTTTGCAGCTGTAAGTTAGATTTCACTGGATAGCGCTGGTGTTTTTCATAATTCATAATTTAAAGGAAAGAGATCTGACCCTAAGCCCAGAATTTCTTGAAAAGAAACTACAACATTTATCCTACTACCAAGAAACGCTTCTTCTCTTCTCTTCTTCATTAAAATAGTTTGAACAAATATCGGGTGAAACGCCGAGATGCTCCTTTCAGACATCTAATGCGCTAGCCTACTTTAATTCTTTATTTATCACATGGATTTCAAAATTTGAGAATTCAAGGTGTGAGATCCATTTGTAACGTCAATTTCTTAGAAACTAATTTTAGCCAGTTTACGACGTTGAGTGAAGCTTTCTAAGGGGTCTTTAGAATACTCGTACCATCTTCGTGGTGGTTCTAAGACAACACAGACATACGCCAAGAATTGAAGGTAGAATGGCGCAAATTTGTAATTCGGCCCGATTCACTCCCAAAAGCAGCAAAAGTAGTAAACGAACTCATAGAATACTGTGATTGCAGGAAGATAGGTCTTATAGCGATGATTGTGACCAGAATACTTTTTCAGCTATCAGCAAATACAGAGTGAGAGGCAAAACGTTTCTAGGGTGTTACGTGGACACCTGCCATATGGCCTTACTCCACGGACCGGCGACGCTTATCGGGATTAAAGTGTGGCAATCACCGCCCTGATTTACAATGGGGAATAATCCCCATCCACGGACATTTAATCATCGTGAGGAAATCCCATTCAGACCAGGACATTGTGTGGGCTAGACTTCCTGTTGGGGTGTGTACGCTTTGGCATTTTGTGTTAAATGCGTAGGGCAGAATACGGGTAGAAAAATGCGGTTTGAATTGGAACACGTCTTTTCGTCTTGTAGTAATAAACAGCAAAGAGAGTGAGAATTTCTTGTTCCGGAAATTACATCCATTTTTAAGTTTGGAAGTGTCATACTCGTGCATTCATGTTACAAATTAGAACCTTACGTTACCTTTATTAGTTAACATTTAAACTAAGTTGTTGCATTACATTTGTACATTGGTGGTATACAATGGATATACATACTCGTAAGTATATTGTACGTTGTATTTAAGAACACTCTCCTTTTGGGAGAGGGTGAGGTCTACCCAAGACCTTCGCCAATCTACTACAGGGCGTAGTATTTGGTACATTTTTGGATTTTCTCGGAAAACCCTTACTGCGACTTTAGGTTTATACTACAGCCACCATGACGCTCCCACAAGGGGGCCTTCTACTAGAACCAAAGTTCTAGGCGCTTCTTACTACCATGGTACAGAATTTAGCCTCTGTTGGGCTAACAGTGAGATCCCTTATGTCGACTGGCCGCTTGGCGTTCAAATATTGTCACTGGTCAAATACTGTGTATATTAGTCGCCAATCTTGATGTTCTTTTGCATAAGTCCAGCTTTGCTCTACCCCTGTTTATTATCAGACATTGGAAAGACGTAGCCTGTGATTGGGCGGAGGCCCAGTGTGAGGGGCAGTCAATAAGATTTGTAACGATTGTAAGACAGCAAGTAATCTATTTAAAGTTATCTAATAGGTACGCTAGGAGACTAACGGCTGGAAAAGAGGTTTCTATGTCGGACCATAGGTACATTGAACTCAGAATCGGATGCGAGGCCTCAGATGAGAACTATGCGAACACACAACCGTATACGCTGTGATGAGGAGCTCGACAAGTCCGTCAATCTGACGGACAGCTGAAGAAAGCTGTTCAAAACCTAAACAGTTCCCTCATCAAATGCTCTAAGCCGACGTGTATAACCAAGAAGAACTCCAGTAGATCGCCCGATCCAGCTCGTATCACTGATAACTGACACGCCGACACAACACATACTCGTATGTTACTGATATCTAACGATTACTTTATACGGGCCCCATCTGGGGCCACTCTTTGGAGCTTTGGAACGATCCTGGACAGACTTGTCACTAATGCTATTGGCAAGAAGAAATCGTGAACGATTTCAATACGTGGGCCTCAGAATGAGGCAACCTATATACAAATCGCAGAGTCTGGATATTGTCTTAACTAACATCAGAACTGCAATCATGTTTAGAATAGTAGGACCAGGTTATATCATTGAGATCAATCATTGAATTGAAAGCAGCGACCTGCTGAGATATACACTCCAGCAATCATAATCATGATTTGTTTACTGCCGATACCAGTTCAGAGATCCGCAGTAACCCGATAACTTTCAAACGATCTAAGTGGATTATCAGCACCCTGAATGAAGATCTTGTAAGTTTTTTTGTTAGTAAGGCGATAATTGAAGAGAGAATTGCAGGAGTAACCAGGGTTTTGTAACCCTCGTATCGTGGTTAATAATGTAATGCGTGACTGTCTGGTCTGGGAAAGCGAAAACGCCGAGCTTTTGTTTACCGTTGGACCCCACCTAAGATCGTTATGATAGAATGCCAGTGACCAGAAAGTGCAATGTATACACAAAGCATATCAAGAACCCCAACTGAAAATATTCGTATTTGGCGATTTTTGCCGAAAACTTATTCACAATGTATTGGGGGCCTATAAAATTGCCGGTTCTTTTGCGCGATTCTATTTTCTCTACCAGAAAGAAGGGGACCAAGTTGATCCAAATCACAATGAGTACTCGTGTACCACCACACCTATGTATTTGATTTGATTTGAGGCCCGGGTCAACGCCGGCCAGTTTATTGAAATACTTAATACAAACATACTCGTATAACCTAACAAACTAAACTTAAAACTATGACTTACAATTAAGTACTATTTTTACTAAAACTAAGGTCTAATGGTGTGAAAAATCGTTGTTCAAGGAATTTCGAAGGCCTAAACTACTGCAGTGGAAATCGAACAATAGACGTATCCGATTTGCTTCACGTAGCATTAGACACAGTGGAACGTTAAGACCATAAGTAGTCCTGTGATTATTCGGACGAAAAATGTGGACAGATCTTAAATGGTACGGGTTGGTATTTAATTTAATGTCCCACAATCGGGAGAGTATTGTGGGACAGACGATGATGCCGGTTAAGAGTTTGTGGATGAAGAGAATATCGGCCGAATTTCCCAAATATCCCGACTATTTTCCAAAGACAGGAGACCTGAGGTGATTAACATAGGGGGGATAGAATATTGTGGTCAGGCCATGCTAGCCCTTTGGACAGCTTCAATGCGTAGCATATGTAAATCGTAGTAAGGTGACCATATCTCGCTGGCATACTTGAGAAGTGGACTAACAAAGGTTATGTAGAGGGATTTGATGACCCAATAGGAATTTGTCAAACGAGGAGATCGACAAGTACCTAAAACAAATGGACGAGACAATTAAACAAACTATGGACGCTACAATACCGCGGTATCGACGTACGACTAACGAAGACTTGTTCCGCAATCCTACTATTGACGCACTGCACCGACAGAAAAGTAGACTTCTGACAAGACTTAAAAACTTGTACAGACAGTTAACTGACCGACAAGACCCGGAGATTAGGACACTGAAGTCGTCGATTAAAAATCTCCAAACGCTAATAAAAGAAAATTACAGCATTTCTGTAAGTCTGTATTGGAACAACAAGGTTCGGGCTGTAAACACCAGCAACCCGAATATGTTTCCGCAAATAAATAAACTATTTCGGAGAAAAAATCAAAACGACCTTCAGTGTCTTAAAATAGCCCGGACAACAGACAACGAACGGTTACTGACAATAGCAGGCATTGATCCAAGTGAGGCCGCTGATGATGACGACTTTTTTGTGATCGAGGATCCACAGGAGAAGGTTGAGGCCATAGGGGCGACTTTCCAGGAAGTATACAAGTCCATTGATACCATTGGCCCTAATTACGACCTGGACAATCGCGTCTTGGTGCACGACTTCTGCATTCGAAATGAAATAGGGAACTGGCGATCCGAGGGCTCTGGTTTCACCCGGTTCAGCGACAAAAATATGGCCAATAATGTCATTGCCAGAGAGGGTGACCTACCCCCGTTCATTTCGAAGGAAGAACTCCATGAGATCTTCCACACAATCAGGGCTAAAAGATCAGTGGGGACCGATGGTATTCCGAACATCGTGCTTCGACATCTTCTTCTAGAAGCGGTGGGCATTTACACCACCCTGTTTAATAATGCAATGAATAATGCACATTATCCAGCGCATTGGAAAACGGCGGTGGTTCAACCTATCCCCAAAAAGGGAAAGGATATATCCAATCCGGCGAATCTCCGGTCGATAAGTCTCCTTCCGAATATCAGTAAGGTTTTTGAAAAAGTAATCAATAGAGCTCTGTCTAAGTGGGTTGAAGACAAACATATAGTTCCGGATAATCAATTCTGTTATAAGGCGGGACATGATATCTCACATGCCGCGTCTAAACTGGTGTCCGATATCCAATAGAACAAAGGCAAGAAACAGTGCACTGGTGCCTGCCTTGTTGACTTGGAGAAGGCCTTCGACGCCGTATGGTTAGAGGGTCTTTTCTATAAGCTAACTAGGCTGGGGATCAGTAAACCACTCTTGTACATTCTTTATAATATGCTAACTAACAGACAGTTCATCGTGAAGAATGGTGATGTGACTTCTGTTAGAATATTTCAAATTAAAAATGGTCTTCAGCAAGGCGCGGTCAATTCGCCGATCCTATTCAACATTTTTACAAGCGACTTGATAGGTTCAATTCCTTATACTATTGCGTAATCAGACGATTTGGTAGCGTACAGAACAGGTCCAAAAATCGAGGTCATTCATACTCTCTTACAGCTCTCTCTCTTACTTCGATAAGATAAGACGATTTTGCGATGACTGGAAGTTGAAAATCAACTTGGAGCCTCAAGGGATACCAGAAAAAATTGGCGAAGTTTCTCGATCATTTGACAACTCTTGCCTGTCAAAATGTAGTCAGATACCTTGGTCGTCTTATAAATCCAAGAGCGGACTTAGCTTTGCTAATTGCGGAGTCAATATGTCCAAGTCCCGTATTGAAGTAACTACAGCTACTCTTTGATTTGATAAATAATAGGTGCGGGTGTGAGAAATGGCTTGGCATATGGAGCCTATGGAGCCATATGGAGAACCTAAGATCATCTCATAAAGGTTGGGAGTCAGAGAGGCCTAAACATTTTCATATAATCGACATAGATAGATAGGTGGGAGTGCCTTATGACTTTAACAACATCGTTAGTAGTCAAGTTAAAAATTATTGTACCAAGACGGCTGCCTTGTGGAACACCTGAAGTGGCGAGAATTAGGTCAGAAAAAAGGGTAAGAAAGTGGAGAAGATAGGAGCGTTTTTTAATGTAGGGATTAATCCAAGAGGTTTGAAACCAAAAGCAAATACAATTAATTTGTGTGGGATTTTATTAAAGGCCTTACTGAAGTTCGTGGCGATCTAGGGCGCACAGTGCACTAGAAAAAAACTCAATGAAAATGGTGATCGTTGATCTGCCTTTGAGAAAAAAATGTTGGTTGGTTGCAAATATAGATTTACGTTGAAAATATAGCGCATCATAAGCAATACTTTCAAAAGCCTTGGGGATGCAGGATAGTTTAGCAATGGGGCGGTAATTGGTGATGTCGTGCTTTGGCACTTTTGTGTGAATAGAGATGAGGAAAGAGCCCTTCAGACAAAGATAGTTTGAAAATACTAGTGAAGGGATGTATTAGATTATCAGCACATTTTTTGCACAACTGCAGGCAATCCATCAGGACCTGGAGAAAAATCGTCTTTCAGTTTATGTGTTGTTGAGTCCTCCGAAGACATATTAGAAAATTGAAGAGTTGATGGATAGCTATCGGATTTTTTTTTTGTGTTAATAAATTGATGGAATTTGTAGGGTCTGAGATGATGGTAGATTGCATTTGGCTGAGATATCTTTGGTAACGAGATTCAGTAATCAGGGAGAAGTGATTGTAAGCTAGGAGGTAGTTTTGTTGGTCAAAGTCAGAATCAGACTTAACAAATTGGTACCATAACCAGTTTATCTTATTACGAAGTGCACGAAGTTCTTTGTTATACAAGGAAGGAGATAATGAAGGATTTATGCTTGGAATATTTTGGGAGTAGTATGCCTTATACAGTGGGAGATCTTATCGTAGAAGTGGAAGGAAGTTTCTGAAAGCCTCAAGGAATTATTGTTATCCTATGAATAAATAACGATTAGAGGTAGGTGGAGACGGTCTAATTTTGAAAGAAGAAATTCATTCACACTCGAGAGCAAGACAGTTCATGGTGTCGGATGTAAGGATCAGATCTAGTTTCCGACCCATGTAGTTAGAAATAGGGTTTGACAGAAGCTGCATTTGTGGCAACAACGTAAAATTCTTCGTCCGAGTGAGTCCATTGGAGATTAAAATCGCCGAGGACAATGATTTCATGACAGGGTTCTGTGATTTCAAAGAGAGAATCGACCACATTAGTCGCGAGCTGATAACTGTGTATGATTACATGCGAAGAACTACTCGAAGTCTGTAAAAGAGTATGCGAAGTTAGAAGGAGAAGGAAGGAAAATTGTTTTGTAGTGGTTTGAAACTCAGGTGTGTTTGGTTTCGATATTCGCTCTCCAGGGGGATGGGAGTCCGAATAGGACGGAGAGTTTTTTTTTCTTCACTCAGAGTGATTCGAGGTATAATTCACAGTATTTTTTTCTGTGCTTGAAACTCTACAACAGCCAAATCTAGGTTTCTGTGTTATGCCTTACACATGCCCGTGTGCATTCGTGTTTCACTTATCTCTTCCCTTCCTGCGGCTTTAGGTTTACACCACACCCACCATGACGCTCCCACTACGGGGCTTACCTCTTTCCAGTCAGGTCCGGACCGAAATCCGGGGAGATTTCACTAGCATGGTACTGAGTTGTAAGCCCTGGTAAGAACTACCCTATGACGGGACACTTGTAACTGGTCAAATCGCAGCAATATTCGGTGGCATCCATCTGAAAGCGTTTACGATATTGCTCTACCTCTGTTTATTACTAGGCAACATTATTAATGGCCGTATCCTTGGCGTAATTGAGTGGGAGCCCTTAATTTTTGAATAGGAATGGTTTCTTCTGAGCCAGAAAAGGAATGTGGTCGGGTCTTAAAGAATACCTCGAAAACCAATCTAAGATGCGACGCCCTTGTCTCACTGGAAGATTTCAACGTTAGATTTCACTCCTCTTAGTCAGTGGTATACGCATTTGCAATGAATAATATTGTGAAGAATCGGTAAAGTGGGTGAAGTGCTTGTATCTATTGCTACAACAAAGCTGCACTTAAGGCAGTGCTTAATCCCCTCACTTCTTCGAACTTAGATCTAGAATTCGGAATGCTAAATGCCTCAGTTTCCGATCCCGAGTTGAGACTGCTTGTATCTTCATTGACATTGGGCTTCTTCTGAGCACAACTATAGGTGGCATCATAGCTGACACGTGTTGCAGGCAGTTCTAGCCTGCTGGCATCTCTAAAAAGTCAGTATTATTCCACAGCAAAAAAGGTTGTAATTTGCTCTCTGCTGTCTTTACAGGGGTTTGCTCTATTGCTAAGCACCTAAATGTGCCATTAGTGTTTAAATATGACATCGGTCATATGCGCGCCATGGCTAGCTCGAATAAAGAGCAATCGTGAAGTCCAATTTTCGACAACTTTATCGAGAAACTTTGGGCCGTATATCAGGAATAACATGGCGAATGTTGACTTCCAAATCATCCAACGTCTCTGGTATAAATTATTGTCCTCACGTACCCCCAAAGAAAGTAATCTAAAGGTGTGAGATCACAGGATCGTGGAGTTCACAGGTCCGTTACGCGAAATTATACCCTCAGCAAATGTTTCCCGCAATGAATTGATGGTGTCGAGCGCCGTGTAATATGTTGCATCATCTTGTTGAAACCAAAGCTCTGTCACATCAATGCCATTCAACTGAGGAACGAAAAAGTCAGAAATCATGTTTCTATAGCGCTCTCCATTGACGGTAACATTCTGGCCGGCATCGTCCTTAAAGAAATATGGCCCGATGATTCCACCAGCCCATAAAGAACACCAAACAGTGAGTTTTAATGGTTGTAAGGGCGTCTCGACAAGGGTTTTCTCCACTCAAAATTCGGCAATTTGGCTTGTTTACGAGTACACATCCATTTAACCAAAACTGGGCCTCATCGGAGAACAAAATTTTGCGTTGAAAATGAGGATCAAGCTGGATCATGTTTTCGGCCAATTCACCGAACCTACGACGCGTATAATAGTCACGCGGTTTCAACTCTTGCATAAGCTGAATCTTACAAGCTTTTAAGCCAAGATCATTCCGTAAAATATTCCACAAAGTGTGTACGGGCATAGCTCCAATTGCTGTGCTCGATGGCGAATCGACTCATTCGTATGCTCCTCAGCACCGCACTCCACAACGGCAATAACTTCTTCTGTTAGCACTGTTTGTCATCTTTGGGGATGTATATTATCTACAATTTTCAAGCGGTTTTTTGGCGTTAATCTATTCATCGTAAAATGGCAAAATATGCTAACCACAAATAAACTTCCAACTGTGAAATTGACAATCTGTGTAAACAGTGTTGCGAGTTTGAAAACCAAACCTAAAAAAAAACACCCTTTATGTACACTTGCACCAGGTACTCGGCGATGATATGGTGGGTGCTGCTACACTATCCACTGTATCACTGGAGCAGTTACTTACCTTTTTAGGAAAGACTTAAAAATTCTATTACCAAAACCGGCTGGAAGTGCTCTGTTCCGACAGAAAATTTGTATCTGTTAGACTCAAGAATCCATACGCTGTTTTAAACCCATGATTTAGCTTATCCCGTTGAAGATATACCGCATCTAGACATGACATATTGGATGGAATTTATACGTAGAAGATAAGAATTTTCGGCACCATACTCGTATATGTATTGTATATGGCTATTAAGATGATAGTTCGAAGTAGAGCATGCAATAGGTTTTACGAGTTTTCACCTGGAGTTATTGATTCTTTTCAAAGCTGTGGGCCATGTGTTCTTATTTCTAACCACCCTTGTAACTAGAGTCCTTTTGTTCATTGCGGTTCCACTCCCCCTAAGCATGGGTTATGATGTCAAGATATTTTTTCATGACTCTCTGGCGATGTTCGGTTTGCTCACAACGTTTTGTCCATGAAACCACAAAATATGAAAATCTCCTCTAGCCTGTCACATAAATGTGTTAACAAGCTTATCTCGGAAAGTTTCATAGTTCTCTTTGTGGTTTTTGATTTCAAAAAGTTTCAGATTAAACCGAAAAGTTTTCGACATCTAAAAGTCGATTGATGGCATCCACATGTTAAGTGTTTTTCTGAATTAACTTTTGCACTATTCCATGCGGCATCCAACATTCGGAACATTTGCATTAAATGCTTCTTTAATTATTATTTATTTAATTAGGGAAACGCTTTTCACTTTTAGAAAAATCAGAATCCAATCTCTTGACAAAATCATCTTTCAGTGGAATATCGTGCGGAAACACTTTTATGCGTTTGAAATTACAGAACAGTATTCGTTAATCCTGAAGTTGCATCAACCACCAGAAGCAATGTTGGAAATTGTATGATATCTGCATCCACAGAGAGAAAGGGATTTTTTTTTTTTAATTATTTATGATATTCCATTTACATGAACATTTGAGCTTTTGAATATTCAACGAGCAATTCATAATGAATGCCGTTTTGAAAAGCATGGAGCTACATTCATTAGGACACCAAAATGGAGCAATTTTTCTATGTTTTTTCGTTCTCCTTTACTTGGATTTTAGATATTTACTTTAACAATTATTATTATGATCTGCTAACACAGATGCAAGTGTTAAATTTGAAATATTTTTAAACTTTAAAATAAATATTTAAGCAAAAAGTTTAGATGGGTTTATCCATGAAGTGCAGTCTTGGCAATGCGAATACGTATGGCTTTTGGTTAGAACTCGGAGTAGGAGTATCTTAATGTATTCGTGGGGATGATTTTTAGTGGCAACCAAGAACAACCCACAGGTTATTTGAATTTAAATGGTTCGACTAAGGAATGGCTCGATCCGGATAAACTAAATTAACCGAAATTTACACTTAAATTTCATGGCTTTCTTATGATAATTTTCACACTAAATTTGTCCAAATGAAATGGCCCTTTACTCTCTTCTAAAGACAAAAAAGCTACAAAAAAAAAAAATCCAAAAAAAAGGTCATGCCAAGTAGCTTGGAAATGGTAGGCACAAGCAAACCCACATGCTCTGCTCACATTACTTCAGATACGAATATGTGGTATTCGTCCTCATCCGAGAATGGGGGACGAAAAAAAAAACAAAAAAAAAAACACCAACAACTAACACTTCTAACATTCTTAATGGATTCTGGTAAAGTTCTCGCTTTCGCTTTATCTTTGTTTTAACAACGCTTACGGTATTCGTTTGTATTTATTTTCACCCTTTTTCAGTTGGACTGTTTCATGGCCTTGGATCATGGCCAAGAATTTAAACTAAAATCTCCTTTTGGCTGGTGACGATGTGTTCGCCAAAATCTAAGTTAGCTCTCCCATCCCCAACAAATGGGACACTGGTAGTTGTGATGTAAAAAATAAAATAAAATTAGTTCATGCAATTAATCTTTAAGCCTCAAGACCTTTAAGTGGATATTTCTTTTTTTTTTTTTGTTTTTATTAAAAAAATAATGTTTATAACAATAATAAAAATAAAATGTACAGAGGCACCCATACAAGGTCCTTGTAATTTTGCTCCTCTTATGTTTAGATACTTGGAATCTTGACTATGCCAACAGAAGAAACTCTCAATGGCATACTCCAAGTGTGTGCCTGCCTTTGTTAAAATACCAAGCATACAGGGTATGGATGGCAAGATAATGTACGAGTATCTCTAGGTAGGATTTTACACATTTAGGAAATATTTGAATATTTCCCCCTCCTCAGATAGGAATTTGTTCAACTGATGCTGTGGTGTTGAGCGTTTCCAACTTCACTTAAAGCGATATTTTATTTTTAATGGAACTCTATAGAAATTAACGAATAAATAGATATTTTCTGAAAGATACGGCTATTAAATATATTATGCTAATGGTGTGAAGACTTGCAAATAATTCTTTTTTAATTGCTTTTTCGATTTTTTCCGAGCGATTTCTTGATGAAATGGCACATGGCGTTAAGGTTACGGTCCACTTCGGAAGTGACGGTGTTCAAAGTGTGAGATAGATATGGCAAATGTGTTTATTTAGTTGGAAATTGTATTCTAGAAACTCTGGCGCAATATTCCAAGGACACATTACCACCGAAATGGTTTATGAATCATTCTATTATGAGCAATTTGAAAGGCCGCAGGGTAGTCATATTAATTCGAATACGAGTACTCGTATAGTCTCCGCACTTACTGCATTTATAAGACACGAAACGAACTAATGGTAGGAGTTAGTCCTTGCATTTTCTTATTGACCCTATGAGTCTGTACTGGCAATACGCAGCAGACCTGGATTTCTGGATTTCTTAATTTCGTCTGGCTTGGTGAAGCACATTGTTGTCTCAAAACCAACATGGGCAGTGAGGTGCCCAACTGGAAGTAACCTCAAGGTTGCGAGCTCGGCCGGAAGCTATATTCTGGTACCATGGGAGGTCAGGATCCCCGGAACTATGGTTCCGGCCTGACCTAGGAGTTGGCCCCCTTGTGGGAGTATCGTGGTGGCTGTGGGTTTGTACCTAAAATCGCGGGGAGAGTAGACCGAATGGAGCTTGGACATCTCATGGCTTAGCATATGTTGTAGTGTGCTACGACCTGTGCTCAACCGTGGGATTGCTATGGAACCATCTGGTTTGCTCGATGTGGAGTTGTATTGTAACTGGGTGCCATGACCAACAGAATGGCGGAGGTATTAGATAGGCCTCGACCCTTCACCAAAGGGGAAGTTAGTGCCTTACACACGACCTCGAATCTGGTAGTGGTGGTAGTACTTGTACTACCCGAAGGGCGCTTATCAACGCATTGTTTTGATATCTTGTGCGAAGACGTACCGTAGGCTTAAGCCTTCACGGCAGGTACCTACGTAAAACACAAAAGACATCTGTTGACAAGTACTGTCGGAACTTTCCATGTTAGAGGGGCAATCCAAGAATTCCCAATTCGACATGCTTTAAGAACGAACTTATAAAATCCATCAGTACTCCGCCTTAACTCAGAAAAAGGGCAAAAGACAGAGGAAACAGTAACAGAACAATCCTCACTTTAAACTGATGTGTCCTGCCAAGAATAACCCTCGCAAACCTCTCGTTTCAATGAGACAGGTACCGAAGTTTCGCTGGAACTGCCAAAATGACTACTCAGTCACTGAAATAGAGCTTGGCGGAGCTCATGAAGACAATGGTGGGGATTCATGTCACCACTGCTGGGTAACTCTCTAATTGACCCTCCAGATGGCGAAGCTATAGTGTCTGTCGGATCGGGCCCCCGCCCAATTATCAAGACTTCGCCCTTCAACGACGTTGTCTAATAAAAACGGTGGCAAAGTACTGGTATTATCGTAAACATCTTCAGATGACGCTACCGAAAGTTGCTACGATTTGCCAAGTTACAAGTTGTCGGTCATAGGTCTTGTTGACGTCTGGAACACCGGTAGTCCCTACCAGGACCTAAATCACAGTACCATGGCAGTCAGGAGTACCAAAGATCTCGTTCCGGGCCTGACTTGTTCGAGGTGGACCCCTTGTGGAAGCGTCATGGTGGCTGTAGTTTAAACCCAAAATCGCGGGAAACATTTTGGCCCAATGTAAAGTTGCAATAAGTACTGGGTGCTGTGACCCTAAGATCAATAAGAAGTTTTAAGTCGGCTTCGACTCATACCAAGGGTGGAGCTTGTGCCTCCAACATAGTTCTGAATTGGTATCAATGGATTGACGGAGAGCGATGGCAAGGCATATCCTTGCTGCCATAGATGAATGTTCATCCCGTAAACTTAAGTCTACCCGACAGAGACTATGTCTATCAGATCATGCCAAATGAATGTTTGTTTTCGAAAACGCAACCAGTTGTATGGGAGGGAATATGGGGCGGATGATTGGGAAACTTCTGACTATCCTATAACATCGATTGGGACAGAAGCGAAACACTCAAGTTTGTAGCGAAGTGCTTGCCTTACCTCCCAAAATGTTAAAGGCATTAAAGCCAGTAGCGTAATTCTAGTCTACGACATCATAGGGCTCATAACCAACTAATGGCTTCGGATACAAATGGATTCACTGCTGATAACCGTAGGAAACGTTTAAATGACAACGACCTTCGAATCTGCATGTGAAATGTTCGGACCTTTAACAGGCCATGTGCAGCCGAACAAATAGCAGAGGCCGTTCGCTGCTATCACCGCCATCCAGGAAGTGCAACGGGATAGGCCGTACATATGGATAATGAAAAACTGTGATATATACGAGTACTATGGTGACTGTAATAATGAAAAGAATCAGCGCACTAAGGCAAGAGGTCTTGAGCTTCCGACGTATGAGCGGGCGTCTTATGACAATCTACATCAATGCTAGGTTCACTGGCATAAGGATAATACTCGCATGCGCCAATACCCCTGCGTAGACGTAGACCCCACCAAAGAATGTTTCTACGAGCTCCTCGATAAGACATATGAGCAATGTCCAAAGTACGATAGGATAGGAAAGGAGGACAACTCTGGGAGGACAGTTGGTAAGCAGACCTACACGAAACCACATCTGACAACAAACTTAGGCTACAGCAAGCGCACACGGTTTCCTCATCTTTACATACACAAGGGTACACGTCGGTCTCCGGATCATGAAGCGCTAAATCAAATTGATCACATTGTGATCAAATTGATATTGACTCGGATCACCACCTTGTTGCAGCCGAGGTGCAAATGCGGATGTCCCAAACTACTGTGAGAAGATATAACGTAGAAAAACTACAATCACAAGAGACCGCCCGGATCTTTACCGAACTCGTATCCCGAAATCTTTCGACACCTCTTATGCCGCCAAGATCAAGTACAGAAGACCACTGCTAATGCTGCCAATCTGCCATCAGAGACGTTGCAACTGCTGTGCGGCAACGAACGATGAAAGCAGCTCGTGAGCTCTAAGACCAGAAGAGGCGGAAAAGGACATTGGCTTCTTCTTCAAAAGAAAAAACAGCACGCGCGATCGAAGATATTTTAGTTGATATTGGGTTGTACTCCAGGAATAATATCCGGAGGTTTTACAAAAAAAAAAACCTATCAATGCAAGAAGACCCGTACAGAAGACCGTAGAGATGAAGAAGGAAACGTTGTAGTAGAATCACAGTCACTGCTGAGAATTTGGAAAAAATTTGTCGGTATAACGGCGAAGAAGCCCAACATCCCATCATCAGCAGAATAGACCATTCAACCTTGAGGAGGGAACATAGCCACAACTTTTTTTTATATAATTTCCACGAGGATTTAGGTACCCTTAAAATGCTTGCACACAGCACGGGTGAAGGAAAGTTATCTAGGGAAGAAAGAGAGGTACCGATGAAGGTTGGTTTTCAATGTTTGAAGGTTATAATGTCTAGGAAGTAAAGAGCACGGCAGGGCATTCCATAAGCGAGTTGGGAAACATAGGAACGAATCACGATATTTTAGAGTACGTCCGAAAGTGGGCTTGAGGGCATTCATAGCGAGACGGGTGTTACGGTTAAAAGTTTGATGGGGCGGAATGCTGATTTCTATAGAGCACTGGTGGTGGAAATAGAATGAGACACGTAGTACGTCTATGTTCGAGGGTGTCCATTGTTTGAGTATTACCTATGTGTTTTATCGCACGGTTTTGAATCATATCCAGCAGTTGCAGAGAGGTTTTACGAGCACGTGACGAGACATGGTCATTGTACTCCAATTTTGGGCGGATGAATGCCTAATATATTGAGGCCAGCTCAGAAGGGGAAAAGTATTTCTAACATCGTTTGAGGAAACCTGTCATTGACACATATACCGAAAATGGAAAGTTTTTCAGTTTCGACGATGCAAGTGCCACTAATGGAGAATGACTGGGTTCACATTTCGCTTTAATGACAGCAGACCGCATTGTGTTTTGGAAGCATTAAATTCCACTCTGTTGATAGTTCCCCAATTGGATATGCTGTTGATATCAGAATTTAAAGAGCTTAACATACGCTGCCATTCCCGTTCAACAACAAAAAACAGGGACGTGAGTCCGGGAACGAATATGAAAAGCAGAGGGTACTGTCGTCAGCAAAGCAATTGATGAAAGTTAAAAAGTTAAAAAGAGTGTCGGAGAGCCATGGGGCACACCAGAATTTATTTTATGAATATCAGAGTTAAAACCATCCAAGACAACTTGAATTGAACGTTCCGAAAGGCAATTTCTAATCCATTGAAGAAGAGAGTCGTCGATCCAAAAGCAAACTTTGTTGACAAAAGAGCTAGATGCCAAACTCTGTCAAAGGCCTTAGCAATATCAAGTGCAACTATTTTGCTTTCGCCAGAGCAGCCCATGATTTCATTTGTCACGGAGGGAAACTTCCCTGAGTTATCCGCATATGCGACCACTTTGACTCCTTCTCTGTCTAGTCTTGCAAGAATTTTGTTCATATCTATTAGCCAGAGTAGAGGTTAAATAAGCGGCGCTCCACTATGGGCGAATTTTGTTAAATGACTTCCTAGTGTTGCCTGAATAATTCTTGATCTGAGCATAGAGGCTATCCATTGACTAATAAATTCATCTATGCCCAGCTCGATCAGAGATTTGTGAATAGCTTCAGTGTGTCCGTCATTAAAGGCTCCCACTATGGCTAGGCAGAAGCGTAGTGTATGGATTTATGGATTCTTCGCACTATCTCGTTGACGGCCGTTTAAATGGATCTTCCCTTGAGGTAGGCATGCTGTAATTTGGATAGCAATGATTTTTCTTGAATGCTTCGCATGTGGATGATTAAGACACGCTCTAGGGTTTTAAGTACAAAACAGGTTAAACTATTGTAATTGGCCTGAAACCCTTCGAGGACACATGTCCGTGTTTACCTTCAGTATAAATACCACTCGAGCACGTTTCGACTGTACGTAGTTCAATAATAAATAGCTTCTGAAGACTGACACTGGTCAAGGTTTTGTTAGGTTTTGCGTTCTCTGTAACATAACAGGTAGAATGCCGTCAGAACTACGAACTTCTAGAAGTAGTATGAAGCTCCTAAAGTTCCATACCTAGCTGATAACTATGCAGCCAAAGTTGATGAACAGTCCCCGACGATAAAGTCAGAGATCGGATCTTTCAAGAAGGCATCGACCAGCCGCATCGACGGACATCAAAAGGATATTGCACATTTGAAATCTCTTCTGCCATACGACCAAATGACCATGGGGGACTACCGTAATGCATTCTCCGATGATGCATTGGATCCAATCAATCGTCCAACCTTCTGGCCTCATCAACCTGAGGATCAACTTGATCACGTTGATAAGGATACTCCACCACCATCACATTAAATACTGCTTGACGGTGAATTAATTGAACAGTTATAGTGGTATGGGCTGTTTTCCTGCTTACCAGATCCTTTTCCGACTATTCCAACTATCTTGGTGCTTATCTTCATTGCACCGAACTTTAAGATTCCATTTACCAGCGCTACGTTAACAATGAGCAAGTCAGCTTTATGAACGACCCTAAGTCCTTTTTCCAATTTGTTAACTACAAAAGGCAGTCCGATGGTTACCCTCCTTCCCTCTCTTTCAACAACAAGTCATCACCCGATCCACTCACCATTGCCAATCTATTTGCCACCGTTTTTAAACAATCTTTAACCAACGACTCCTTTGTACCAGAGCCATCCTATTTTAGTTACCTACTGAACTTCTCCAATGGCGCACTTCTCTCTCACACCTTGGACCGGTCTTAGGTACACAAACCTAATGACGAATTCAAACTCGGCTCAGATAGTCTCCCTGCCACATTTCTTTAAAATTGTTCTTCTTCCTCTCTTTTTCTTGCCCTTTCTAATCATTATCGTCTATCCCTTTCACAAGGAGGCTTGGAGAACCTGGTTCATAACCCTGATCCACAAGAAAGTATCAAAGAATGAATTAACCAACTAACGTCCCATAGCTAAACTCTACCATATATCCAAACTCCTCGAAAGTATTTTGTATGAATGTAGCTCTAAGCTTCCAATGCAAACCACTTATTTCCCCTAAACAACATGGCTTCCTAAAGGGTAGGTCAACTACCACAAATCTCGTTGAATTCGTATGCTTTACCCTCTTTGCTCTAGAGAATGGCAATGAAGTCGATGTAGTTGCAACCGATTTTAGCAAAGCCTTCGATACAATCTCTCATCGAATAATACTCTTCGAATTGTCTGCCCTCGGCTTTGAACCCATAATGGATATCCTCTTACCTCGAAAACCGTTTTTACAGTGTTTAGGCCATCCCACTCGGCTTCATTTTTGGCCACTTCTGGAGTTCCACAAGGCAGCCATCTCGGTCCCCTTCTTTTTATATTAACCATAAATGATGTCGATATGATCATCAAATGCCCGTCTGTCTCCCTTTACGCCGACGATACAAAATTTTTCAAAACCATTTCCCCTCCCCATGACACTTACCTCCTTCAACAAGACCTTGATAGTTTTTCGATCTGGTGCCTCAAAAATTGTTTGGAACTTAATATCGCCAAATGCCAATCCATCACTTTTTCACATAAGCGGAACCAAACTCTATCTTCTCCACAACCAACCCATCTACTATGTTCAATCTCTTCGCGACCTCGGCATTTTGTGTGATAGGGAGCTCAACTTCCGTTGACATATGGATGAGATAATCCTCAAAGCCAACTCTGCTCTAGGTTTTGTAAAACGGTGGTCCAAAGAATTCACCAGCCCATACGTGACCATGTCCCTCTATATTAATTTTGTTCGTCACCTCCTAGAGTAATTTTTAAGTTATAGCTTGTATTAAGCCGCCCCCACCAAAATTAAATGTACTAGCCGAGACATACCGGGTTCAGTGTTGATATCACTGCATCCTGAAAAGTGTATTTTCATCAGGAGTTGTAGGCGCTGAACCTCTCCTGGGACGATCTACTACAATCGAATTTGGCTGATCGCTGGATATGTAATCAACGAGAGCTACACCATTTTGAAAGGATCCATGTACCGCGAAATATTTTACAAGCTACATGGATTCTCGGATGCCTCAACGGTAGCCTACAGTGCTGTAGTCTATGCTCGCTGTAAAATTGCTGAAAACAAATTTAAGGTCATTTTGGTTGCCGCAAAATCTAATGTTGCTCCGCTTAAACCAGTGTCTATTCCTCGGTTGGAACTCTGCGGCGCACTGCTTCTAACGCGACTAATCGAAACCATCACAACTTCGTTGCCAATCACTCTGAAAGTGTCTGCATGGTGCGATTCGCAAATCGTACTTCACTGGCTGACATCACTACCCCGTCGTTGGAATACATTTGTCGCAAACCGTACCTCTGCTATATTGGAGAAAATTCCGCGATATGCATGGAATCATATCACTTCCGAATTTAATCCAGCAGATTGTGCTTCTCGTGGAGTACTACCGTCTCAACTCATTGATCACCATCTCTGGTGGACAGGTCCCTATTGGCTGTCTCTTTCACGGGAACTTTGGCCTACATCAAAGTCCTCCAAGTCACAACCAGATGATGTAATGATCTCCATTGAAGAAAGACAACCTCCCAAACATGTCCTAAAAACAACAACAGACACGGATACTATAAATCGTCTTATATCTAAAATTTCGTCGTGGTCACGCTTGCTTCGAATATTCGGCTATTATCGTCGGTTCATTAATAATTGTCAGAAAAAAACACTCGGTAAATCATCGATCGGTCATGGAATCTCTGTAAATGAATACCAAACCTCGAGAATTTTTGTTATCAGACACATTCAACACCAGACATTCGCGAGCGATATTTCTTCGCTTAAAAGCAACCAGGATTTGGTTAGAAAGTCCAAACTCAAAAAATATACACCCTTTCTCGATGCTGATGGTCTGTTACGCGTTGGTGGTCGAATCAAATACGCTAACATTTCCTATAATATGAAACATCCTGTCATTTTACCTAATTGTCATGTCTCTTCTATTATAGTTGATGAAATTCACAGAAATCACTTCCATCCTGGACTTGCCGAGACATTTGCTATTGTTCGTCAGCAGTATTGGATCCTGGGCAGCCGCAATTTAATACGCAAACTGGTACACCAATGTAAATCGTGTTTTTTGCAACGAAAGGCCACTACTTCGCAACTTATGGGAGACCTGTAACAGTCCAGGGTCACACAAGGTCGTCCGTTTGCCAACACTGGGTGTGATTACGCGGGTCCATTCACCATTAAGCTTTCACATGGGCGAAACCCTAAATTCTCCAAGGCGTATGTATCACTTTTCATTTGTATGTGCACAAAGGCAATACATTTAGAGCTGGTAAGTGACTTAACATCTGATGCTTTCTTAGCTGCTTTTCGTCGGTTCGTGTCAAGACGTGGGAAATGCTCCAACATCTACACAGACAACGGAACGAATTTCCAAGGAGCTCGCAGATGTCTCAACGAGATGCAAACACTAGTGATGTCTGAAACTCATAACGCTAGTATAGCTGCTGCTCTAGCCTCGGATGGAATCAAATGGCATTTCAACCCTCCTGCCGCTCCACACTTTGGTGGTTTATGGGAGGCTGGAATTAAATCGGTCAAATCGCATCTACGACGGGTAATAGGATCCTCGATTCTAACCTTTGAGGAGCTATACACTGTGCTGAGCCAAATCGAAGCAATATTGAACTCATGTCCTCTTTTTATTGTACCTGATGATGAATTCAATCCATTAACACCAGCCCACTTTTTAATAGGAGAACCATACACTGCCGTTCCAGAGCCCAATTACCTACAAACGCCACAAAATCGACTAAGTCACTGGAATCATTTGCAATCCATGGTCCAAGGGTTTTGGAAACGCTGGCATGTGGAGTATCTTACTACCCTACAAGAGCGTCCTAAGTGGCAGATAACGAGTCCAGGGGTGAAGATTGGTGACGTTGTGGTCCTCAAGGAACCAAATCTTCCTCCAACACGGTGGATTTTTGGCCGAGTCGATGCAGTTCATCCAGGTCAGGACGACCTTATACGTGTTGCTACAGTTAAAACGAAACAGATCAAACCATAGATCGCACCACCCATCACCTCATCATATTGTTGTTGTAATTACCACGCACAATGCATAGTGCGTGTGCATAGGTGGGTTAGATGGTGGCAAAATTGTTTTAGCCTTGACACTCGTGAATTGTACTCGCAGAAGTAAAGTAAAATAAATTTTTAACGTAATCTGAAAGTTTGAATCGCAGTTTTATTTTTCATTTGTCGTAGAGAAATTCTTTGCTTGCTTGACTCGTTTTCTTTGATCGTTCGCTCCACAATTCGTCGAATCTGAAACAGCCATAGTCCCTCCAGGGCTGCTTCTTGGATGTCTTTATGGATTTTACAGACTTAAACAGTCCTTGTAAGGCTGTCAAAAGTTGAGTTTGCGATAAGCGAGATCCTCATTCCAGCATTGGGGAAGTGCTTTTTTACTGCGTTTTACTGGACACGAGATCTTGTATGCAAAGTCGATTCCCTTCTCAAAAGTCTTAACTTTTGCCTCTGGTTCTTCGATTACTAAAGTGTTTGTTTCGGCTGCATGAATGTGTTGTGAGAATGATTCTAGATTGGAAAATCACTAATTTTCAACCCTAAAGTTGTCATTGTTTGTTTTGAGTGCAATATCTAGGACCTCTTCGCACCCAAAACCCCCTGAAAGTATCCATAGGTTGGGGTTCTGCCCTTATTGCAGGCATAGTCATATCTAAAACAAATCACGTAAACATGTCTGGTTTATGATTCGGTCCACATTCACAGGATAAAACGATTAAGAGGAAAAATCAATAAATCGGAAACAACTACCTAAAGTTACCCAAACTCTGCTACACTAAATAGCTAGATACCGGAAACTTATCCTCAATTGATTAATTCAATTGTTGAAAGGCTCACAATATCCCAGTCCCTGGATGAGATATAAAGAATAACTACCATTTATTAGAGATAATAACTGTTCACTATCCCAGCCGTTTAACCTACAAATCCATCACCTACCAGCCCCCCAATTAATTATCAAATAAATTTCCCTGATGTAATCAATTTTTGATTTACTTTGCCAAACGATTGATATGCCCACCCACCCTCACCAAAAAGGACTATCCAAAAATATCAAAAGAACGTTTATTGATGAAACATCCATTTTCCCTCTCTCACAAGGATAAACGACCACCTACAAATCTATGGAAATGGAAAGTGTGGTTGGCCGCAAAAATTTGTAACTCAGCAAAATGGACAAGGAAGCCCAGAAGCCGAAAAAAAAAAAAAAATGGAGAAGAGAATTTTGAGAATTTTCCGATTACAAAAGGAAGTGAAGATCCTTGGTAATTGAAAATTTATTCCACAGAAAAATTCTTCCTTTCGTGACTTGTCCTTGGCTTGGAACCCGCCGTACATATGGTTTGCCAAACCAAAAAAAAAAAAAAAAAGGATAACGGCCACTAGTACAAGTTGATAGAGTCGGTGGTTTAGGTAAGAGTAGCGTTCTTCCTCGAATTACTAAAAAAAGGATTTCAATAAAAATCTACATAAAAACTCAATACAAATGGCTAACGATAATTTAATTCAACTCATAACACATACATATTAAAGGAGCTCTCTTTAAGTTCACAATATTTCAACCTCGAACTTGTTTTATCTTCATCCGGCCACAGTATGTGCTGAACGTCAGGACTCCTTTGATTTTAGTCAACTATTGTTTTTTTTTACGATTTTAAGTACATGTTGGGGTTGTATTCAGATTTAAGATTAAAACCAAAATTAAGGGGAGTTTTCTGTGCTGCAAATTCTAGAGATTTCTTTCCGGCCAGACTCTGCCCTGGTGCTTGAATATTTCCGGAAAGCCCTTTCACGGAAAAATAAAACATATTAGAGCAACCACAAATAAATCTTCATAAATCTTTGGTGGAAAAGACTTTTCGGGAGATACATAACGCACGGGTATTGTATACAAACGTACATAAAAAAAAAACACGTGTACATTTGTGGGTCGGATACATGGGCGTTAAAAGCAAGCTTGATAGCTTGATATGTCGTATTTGGAATTTTGTTTACCCCACACGCATTAGTGTTAGGCTTACTGTTTTATATAAAAGCTGAACAGCATGTCGAAGCTATAAGAGCAGCACAAAGACCGTTGTATACAACCGCACACCCCTAAAAATGTACAAAGTTAGAAATCAAGGCTGCTGTTTTTTTGGTTTTTTTGTTTTTTTTGGAGGAGGGCGTTCTAGTGCGAGTGTTAAATGGAATTCACTCACGTAAAGCATGACACTTCAATTTAAGAATTTTATGCTTTGCTTGCTGAAAATTAAGGGACACTTTTTTTTTTCCTTGTGTCCTTCTCACTTTATTTTTATTTTTTTTTTTTTTCTTCTCTCGTTTCAGTGGAATTTTTAGGAATTATTTGATAAAGAAATAGGGAAACGGGAAAGTCTTTTCATTTGGGGGGTTTCACCCGAACTGACGTGGCTAATGCGGGAGTGGACAGCTTTTTGGGGTTTTCATTATTTTAAATTTCCAACATCCGATAATTTATGAAACGTATAACATTTGAGTAAAGAGGGTGTGAACAATGTTGAAGAAAATAAATTCTTGTCGAAAAAATTCAAAAGAATTGAGTGAATAAATCAAAGCAGGAGAGTCAACTTTATGTAGGTAGAAAGGAGTTTTATGTACTACAACTTAAAAGTCCTTAAACTCTTACCTCTGCCCAGATGAGTATCATGTTTGGCCATTTGATGAACTGAACCTGGTGTTGATGAACTGAACGCCCACTTTCCTGGCTGTAGTGATAACAACACGTAGCATTTTATTTTTTAACAGGAAACAACATACTCTCAGGATTTCCATCATTACGGATGAGAGAATCTCTTGAATCATCAATAGCTTCTCTCCCTAGAAATCTTCAGGTTTTAATGGTATATTTGCGCATCATATTACAAAACTGACTATATACAGCAGTCCCACATGGTTAGCAATTATCTTCGAAAGCTGTCTATCATTAAACTGTGTACCACATTCCTGGAGGCGAGTTCAAGTGCTTTTTCTTCCAAAAATAAGTTCACGAGGGACTAGAGACCCATCACTCTTACTTCCTTTGTACTTATGAAACTAGAACGCATTATAGAAACCCTCATCTGCAACACTCTAGAGATCTCCCCTCTATCCAGTCCTCAACATGCCTATCTTAAAGGTCAATCCACGGAGACGGCTTTACACGAATTAGTGCGGACAGTTGAGGGAACTTTATGCCACGGAGAATATCCCGTAGGAGGTGCTTTCAATAAGGTACACACCGAGGATATTTTGAAATTCCTTACCGAGCTCTGTGCAGATGATTCTAATGGCCAATGGATTATATCTTCACTAAAAAAATAGAATTATTCATATACCACTCGGGTATAGTAGAATTCAAGGATCCTGAATAGGGGAACTCATCAGGAAGCAGTAATCCCTCTCTCTTATGGCTTACAGTCATGAACAAGTAATTAGTAACTATGGACAAGGTGGTCGTGCATGCGGGTGATGTGGCAACGCTAGTATCAGGAACTTCCTTTTTGTAATAAGCCAACTCATGGAAATTAAGCAGGGAACTACCCACCACTAGACTACGACGGTGGTCTCGAAATGCATCGACCTAAAACTGAAGCCAAACCGGAAGGCTTGGCTCTGTATAACAAAGCCAAATAACTTGGCCTAATCCTTCACTCAAAGCTTAGCTGCAAAATAAATTTAATTGAACAGTGGGATAAGAAGGCATAGCAACCTTCTATAAAAAATTCTTGTTCGACCAAGCCGCAATACGTCCGATTTTTACCCATCGCGTCATCGCTTGTTGGACTGACCTTTGCAAGGAAGATAACATCAATAGGTTTGAAAAGGGCAGCATTTCAATTCACTAAGGACACGTCCGTCCGAAACCTTAATTCCTACTTACACCTACTACCGACTAACCTATTTTTAAGATTAACAGCAGCTTGTATTTCAATATGGCAAATTCGAATGCTGGACCAGTCAGAAGAATTTCCGTGCAGAGTAAGATCTTGGAAATACTAGCAAATGAATTGATGGCACCTTCTCTAAACTTCTATTGGAAAATCTCAGTAAAAATCCAAATTTAAGAAGAAGGGACAAAATAGTCTTGTAGATAACAGCCTATACCGATAGCTCAAAAATGAACTACGATCTCAACACATTCATTTTCAAGGAGAAATTGCGGGTGTCGATGTCTTTTCATCTACCAGACTATGCCAACATCCGCCAGGCAGAGCTTTTCGCTTACCTTATACTGAAAACCTCGCTTGCATAGACCCAAAATATTACTTTCTTCACCGATATCTATTATAGCTACTATGTACATCCTCAAAACTAGTCAGACAATGTCAATCTTTTCGCAATCTTCTTGGTATCCAATCAAGCTATACTGTCGTCTAGGTTCCAGAACACAGTGACATTGAAGGTACTCGTAATGAAATGGCAGATGAATTAGCCAGTCGGGGGTCGGCCCTAGACGCAGAAGCAGGAAACAGTCTGGTGTATTTGAAGGCAACATATACAAATACTTCCTCATGCTAGCCAACCAATGCTGGCATAGATCAATGAACTGCGGCAATCAAGAAATATGTAGCCAAGTAAAAACAACAGGATATGGTATGCATTGCATATACGTCACCACGTCTGGCAACGGACTTTGGCTTATTGACTCTGTGGGGGGATGAAATATCACACGGTTTCCTCATTTCAATATACCCAGGGCGACATGGCGGTCTTCGAATCATAAAACGCTCAATCGTATTACATGCCTCCAGTATTCTGGACATCCGAACCTTCCGGGCAGCCAACATTGATATTGACTCGAATCAATAACCTGTTGCAGCCAAGTTATGAATGCGGAACGCATATCCCAAAATTCAACTCCTATTCCGCCAACGTTAAGTACAATACCACAGACCAGTACCAACCCGCAATTGATGTTATGATTTTCATCCGACCACCGCCAAGAAATCCCTGATTTGATGAAAAATGCCAGCAATCACACGCACACAGTAAGAAGCGTACAAAGCGGCGCTGCAATGAAGGACGAGAGCCGCTCGTGAGCCCTACCAGCAGAAGAGACAGGAAGAATATTGACTTCTCCAGAAGAAAATAACAGAGAACGAGAAGCGCGTAATCGAAGATATTGACCGTTTGTACTCGAGGAACAAGGTCTTACCAACAGGTAAAAAGGACGTGTCAAGGCAAGAAGACACATACAAAAGCCTGTAGATATGAAGAAGAAAACCTTGTACTAGAATCACAGTCAGTGCTGAAAATATGGAAGACCCTTTTCTGCAGACTGTATAACGACGACAAACATCCCGCTCTCAGGCAGAATACCATTCAACTTGGACGATGACAGCCAATCAAATCTCCTCGAAATGATTTCGATGGAATCTCAGCATCGTTTCATCCACAATTCCATCCACCAAAGAAGAGACCCCTCAACTGCGCCAACTATAGAGGCAAAAGTCTTCTCAACGCATACACGATCTTATCTGCCATATTGTGTGAACGTCTGAAGCCCTTCGTCAGCAACCTGATTGATCCATATCAGAGCGATCACAGACCAGGAAAGTCCACAATTGACACTTTACACTCCAGAAGATGCTGGAAAAAACTCAAGAAGTCCATACCGATACCGGCCATCTTTTCATCGATTTTATGGCCTACTCGTATGACCTACTTTCTGAATATGAACTATGCAGAAATTTATACAGTCATGTCTAGTTTTGACATCCCTGCCAAACTCTTTCGTCTATGCAGAATGACGATTAAGAACGCTTACTGCGGTCGGTAACGACTTAAAAGAGACCTTTGACGTCAAAAAAGGTTTTAGACAAGGTGACGCTGACTGTCATGTGACTCCTTTAACATCATACTTGAAAAGAATTGTGCGGAACTCACAAGCGAGAAGTGGAGGTATAATCTTTAAATAGTCTGTGCAACTACTGACGTACGCCGATGATATTGAGATATTTGGGAGAACTCAGCGGGCTGTCAGCGGTGCGTCCGCTAATATTGAAACGGAAACTCCCGGAATGGGTGTAGGGGTAAACGAGGGCAAAACCAAGTATACCATATTCTGTCAACAAGAAATTGTATGCAACATCGATGAATTGGAAAGAACCTCACAAGTTATAAATTCAAGAGAGTAAGGCACTTTGTCCAACTTGGTTCTGCTACAAATTCCCGCGCTGTGTGCAAGCATATTAAGGGTATGCAATCCCTTGAGGGCGCGCCAATTAAAAAAGGAAAAAAAACAATATAAGACCTTGCTAAGCAGTGTTTTTTGTACTGAGAAGGTAATTGCGTAGTAAGGCAAGACGTTGATTATTCTAGTCCTACTTTAAGGCACTGAAGCATGGATGAAGATATATACTCGGTCGTTTGGAGAGAAAAATCCTTTGGAGAAAAAGATTCAACGACGAACTATATTCACCTGAAATGGCTAACACATGTAGAGCGAATGGATACCAATGCTCCGGGCCAATTCAAACCAGGATGGACAACACAGTAGAGAGAGACCTCACATTAGGTGGCACGCAGAAGGAAAGCTCAATCGACTTGGAGTGCGCAGTTAGCTAAAGATTGGGCAAACTGGAGAAGCTTGTTAGTTGAGGCCCAGCTTCACCATGAAATAATAACAAGAGAAATGCTAAGCAGATTAGGGAAAGATATTTCTAGGGTTAATCCATAACCATAGGCCAGTGACCTTTAGGGGATAATGCAGCCAAGTTTGGTATACCCTCTGTCGTTGCTGCAAAAATGTTAAGAATGAATGTCTTACCCACTATCTTTGAAGTGACAAGATCTTGGCCGGAGCTCTTCAATAATCTTGAAGAACTTGGAAAACTGATGCTTTTCCTAAACTCTGCTGGATATTTCTAGCATGTCATTCAAAAAATAAACGCGATTTATGGTAGCAAAGCGGCACAGAAAGTATTAAATGAGTTTTTCTGCCACGTATACGTATAGATATAGCCCGCACACTACTTCTGAAGGAATCTCAGCTATTTTTGCTGCATTTCTGCTTATGAAAATACACATATCCAAACCTCGATTCAGTGTTCACAACCCTTTCACGACCCTTTGCAAATCTTTTTTACAATAACTGAATTCTACTGGAAAACAAACTCCTCAGAAACTGCAAATTCTAAAGACACCAGATGATGAGTCTTCTGTCCTCCTGAAGGGAAAAGTATTATTTTCATCTTTTTTTCGAATCAGATCACTATGCAAGGAACTATTCGATTGTACTCCTTTTACTGAATTTTTTCCGTTTTTTCTGGTACGTTGCCTGATGTGAGCGTCAGCCGAACAATAGGGACAAAAGTGCTCCGCGGTGTCCACATTATTCTTACAGTAAGCGTGGAACTACGTTGTGTCGGTTATGCCTAGCACACTTGGTATACTCAGAACAAGTATAGTGACAAGTAACGACGAAGAAAGGCAGTCTAAAATCTTTATTACTGAGGAATATCACAAACATCGCTGTCCTTTTAGAGACGTCAGGAAGACGTAAGATAATAGAAAATCTCAATGATGATTACTACAGTGGAAAGAATGGACTTCCCGCCATACTATTGAAGAATTGTGCAAGTTATTAAGCACAATCGGCCTTCATAAAACAGTTTTCAAGGCTTAAATCTCTAAACACCGAACCATCGCTAAGCTCTCATGTGTACATAAATCGTTGGAGAGCTTCCGCTATGACTAGATGTTGTTTCATTGCAAGTCCATCTTTACCAAAATCAAAATGGGTTTCTTGAAGGTGAATCTACGACCAAAATCCTTACTGAATTTGTATGAACTACTCAATAGAACGCGAGTTTGATCGAGACTAAATTAGCAAAGCTTTTGATAAAATCTCTCATAAGATCATTCTGCTCAAACTAAAGTCCCTTTGCCTTCAGTCAGGTTTTATAAAATGGAATAAATCCAACTTACAAGATTGACACTACAATGTTCTACGTACGAGTAGGTCCAAGTTTCGAACCACACTTGTGGCTCCTATGGAGTACCTCAAGATAGCCATCTCGCTCCCTTATTATTTATTCTTACTATGAATGACATCAACTACATTATCAACAGTCCATAGACGAATATATCCTTGTACGCTGACAACATGAAAATCTCATCTTCCTATAAATATAATATTTTCCACTGCAGGACGATCTGGACAGATTTTCTAATATGTCCTTCTGCTCTCATACATTCAAAACCGCTTTCTAGCTACCCCTCGCACTTATTTATTTTAACAGCAAGCCATTCCCTTGGTAACTAAAATGCGTGATCTAGGTGTAATCTCTGGATAAGAACTCAATTCCCTGACCCTGACAGAACTCAAGTAAATTCAGCCTTCAAACTGCGTTTAAAGAAGTCTTTCATTTGCAAACTACTTTGAAGGCGATGAAGGGGTTCAGCTAGGATGGATGCCTATCATTTGTCTTCTCCACACTGCAGCAGTGGAATGAAGATCCGACTTCCCTTCCTAGCGTAGATTCCGGCCAACAGTAATTCAAAGAACAATAAAAGTTTTTTCAATATTTTCGCAGCCAAAGGAGTAAGACCAAAATGCAAAAGGCGTGCAAGGTCATCGAAATACCAGTATTTGTTGCATAATATCGTGGACTACTTCTTTTTGAACAGAAGATGGCTTTGAGAATCCAGTCCATGATATAAATATTAAGAACAAGGAGATGAATTAGTGCGTCTTAGGCAGAGCAAGACGTGCTAGGGAGAGTTCTTATGCAGCCGTGACATACAAAAGCAAAACGTTGAAGGTATTTTATGCTGCCAGAGAGCTTACAGCGAATTGGAGGTTTTCAAAGAAGTTTGAGACCAGAATGACACCCAAATATTTAGCCTCAATGGAAATAGGGATGATGCCTTTAACACCCGATGAGTTGAACCAGTCAGTTGATACAATTTCAGCTAAGAACGTCTCGGTGTCGTATCACTGAGAAGAGAACAACATGGATCAAAACCATGGTGTTCAGGTCATCTGGTCACTGACCAAGGATAAATACCGACTTGTTTATCCTCTAATCAATCGAAAATCAACTACAATGATCACCGACGCCAACCACTCCTTCAGCATTCCGGATGTCATAATTTTCCGAGGAGGCAAGGTGAACTCGGTACATTACCTTGTTGCAGCCAGGGTACGAATACGGATATCACAGGCAACACGGAGTGGACTCAGGCCACCAACGTTCGACGTTGAAAAGCTGCAATAGTAATAGATTGCAAGAATTTCTGCCGATCGCGTTTCCCTCAAGCTCACTCAAAATACTAGCCCCTGCTTACAAACCATAGAACACCAGTGGGAATCTTGTCAACGAGGCTTCAGAAAAGCTGAGTTTGGTGCGATTGGTTTCAAAATACCAAGACAAAGAAATTTTTGGTTTCATAACGAATGCAAGCAGGTACATGGAGCTTAGCAAGAAGCGCATGAAGCTACGCAGCATCGAAGGTCGAGAGCTACTTATAAGCCTTACGAGCAGAAAACAATGAAGCACTGGACTACAATATTGAAACATGTGGTAACTCATCTGTAAGATATGGTCAGAGGTGATCATGCCCGAAACACGGGATCTCAGCATCCGTTACATCGTTTATGTCATCCACAAGAAAGGAGACTGCTTAGGGGGTTCACATAGGACCCAACTATATGGGATTAAGGCTCCCGAACATCACTTATAAGATTTTTTTTTGTGTATTCTTAGCATGTGAAGCCATTCATGAACAATCTGTTTGGTCCACGGCAGTGTGGTTGCAGCCAAAGAGAGTCCACCATCAATCAAATATTCACTCTTCAACTGGTCTTTGAAAAGATTCCACAATTTCTGATTGACTCTGACTATCTATTCGTCAGATTGTCCAGGATAACAGAGGAGAATTATCGATGCTCCATCAAGATCGCTAATGAATTAACCGAGTCCTTCAATGTCCAGAAAGGTTTTACCAAAACAAGATGACGCATTAGACTTTTTGAACATAGCAAGAATCCCACAAAACTCACTGGCACGATCCTTTTTAAGTCCGCACAATTAATGATTGCGATTCGTCGATTAAACTTTTCAGAGTATTGAGGCTGAAGCAGGAAAAAGGCATCCATCGGTAAGCGAGGGCACTGCAAAGTACAATCTGTCATTGGAAAAGGATGCGCGCCATCGAAAGTTCACTCCAAATGTCACCATTAGCAGTTATAATTTTGAGGTAATAAAAGAAAAATAAATTTGTAAAAGATCCTCACTAGCTCCATGGTTTGAATCTTTTCCTAAGCGGAAGAGAAGCACTTGACCATTTCGAGATAAAGTTAGTTATTGTGGGTGATTTTTAGCCTCGTTTGTATCAACGTGAATTGGAGAAGGAACTCTACTAGCTGAATGGCGACATTGGTGAAGTCAATCGTTTACGGATCCAGAGTCTGAGGTGATTTGGCCATGTTAGTTAGGAGAATTAACACCATAGCTCCCGCCAAAAGAGTCTTTGAGTCTCATCCCGATGGACGACGCAACAGAACACTACCGCATCTATGTTGTCGAAAAAAGTGGAAGAAGACTTCAACTAACTTGGAGGATGGCGCAGGAGCTAGCTGGTGGGAGCTTGTGCTAGCTGGAGAGGAATGTTGATTGAGGTTCAAACTTACCACGGGGAGTAGGGCCACTGAAATAAGTAAGTCCTGATTTGCTGCACTTAGGCATAGATCTTTTCAAAAAAAAAAAAAAGAGGCGGCCTTAGGCTGCTTTGACAGAACAATAATTCAGGTAATCCGTATACGGGACAGACTACATTGATGGAGAAAGGAGGAACAGATACAATGACGAAATCTATGGACTGAATAGCGGCATCTAGCGTTCCGGCTAGGAAAATCCTCAGTTTCACCCGGGATAGTGCACAACAAGAAGATCTCGACTCAAATGGCACGCTCAACTCTAAGCAGCTAGCCCATTATTAAGAATGGAGTGGCTGAGGCCCAGGTGCACTTCATCTAAAGTAAGATATCAAGCATGGTGCGTGTTTAGAGACATTAAGTGCTTGAGGAACCTGACTATATAAATAGAAAAGCATTGCGTTCTTCCAATCGCAACGATTTATCTCACATGTATGATGGTAGACAAACGAAACGGACTGCGGCTATGGTTTCGTAACTCCAGATAGTGGAAGTTGGATATTTGACAAGGCGTTGTCCTAAACAACACGAGGTCATATACTGGCGCATTTTTCAGTGTCGAAAGTGTAAAAAAGAATGACACTAGTCGTTACAAATAGCTTTCAGATACAATGCTGATAGTCAGGAATTACTTAACATTCAGGACTGCCGCCAAAAAACTCTTTTCCAACAGCGAATGCCCATTTTTCTTCAGCAAAGTTTTTGTGGCATTTACATGTACAAGTTTGTGGCATCCATTCTATATAGTACAATGCAAACCCGAACCCTAAATTGTGTTCTCAGGTAGAAATGATACAATCGCGAATGCCTTTTATGCGAACAGTTAAAACACGTTCAAGTGATTAATTAATTGAAAAAAACCAAAACGTGACCGCATGGCCGTTCTCCGAATTTGTGTCGCATTTAATGTTGCGTGCCGGGCCACATATTCATTTTGCGTCAGGGCGAGAAGGCTTCAAATAATTAAGGTTGGCTGCACACTCTCGTTCGTTCCTCTCAATAGCAGGCTAAATCAATTTTTTTTGCGCTACAATATTTCCATTTTTGTGTTCCTGATTTTGTGATATTTTTTTTCGTCCAATTTGTGTTACGACAATTTTTGTATTGTACTCGTATTTGGCGCTGCGTTAAATGGAATAGCTCGGTTGGTGGATAATTCGATGGTGTGTGCTTGAAAGAAACTCGATTACATTTTTGTTGAACATATTTGTGCTCATAGAGTCATTCCAGTCAATTGAATTATAATTAATTCTGTTCTGATTTATAGAAACAGAGATTTCTGTTATTGGAAATAATCTTTGCCCCTTTTAGTGGCAGGATTCGAATGGCCATAAGTCATTTTACTGCCCTCGTGCTGCTGGAACTGGGAACTGGGAACAGGATATATGAGCATATGGGGACGAGTGTGGGTTGAAGTTGCCTTGTTCTTTCATATTTACGGCTTTTCCGACGATTATTTTCCGTTTTTCTTCAGAGGTAAAAAGGTTTTTTTTTTTTTTTTTTTTGTGATTCCTCTGTGTGGAGTTGGGGCAAAAAGGAAAATACCATTACGTGAACACAAAGTGAAATGAAAGGAAAGTTATTAAAGTGTTATGGGGCTTTTCATTGATACGTCTTCGAAATGGGACAAGCTTTCCTTTGCAAATGGGAAATTTGAAATTTTCACTTTCAATATTGTCGGGCGGGTGTACCTCTCCACGGGGCCTTGATTTCAAGTCTACGCCAGATACAAAGAGTAGTATTGTACTATCCCTCCATTTTGCTTGATAATAAAAACCCGACAATGAACCAACAAAGGATGAGGAGTATTCTCCGGGTGCCTGTTGTTGTTGACTATGGTATTCCTTAAAGAAGTCTGATGAATGCAAAATACCAACTCAATGAGAAACACACCGTTTGCAGGAGTGAATAATGCTCTGGTTGTAGGACCAAACCATAGTCCTCATGCGATCGCTGTAAGCTATTGATTTGCCAATAAACAATATTGATCCAGTAACCAGTGGACGTGAGATCACGGACTTGTAACCAACAATGACAAGATATTTACACCTATACGCTCCAAATCCTTTCTGTATGGGCCTCGGTATTGTCTTTTTTTTACTTTAGACAGTGCTATTGATATGTCTAAGAGATAATAGCCATACTATAATACAACACTGCTGGAGCCTACAGACTTATACAGATAGATAGAAGGACCTACTCGTTGCTGGTAGCCATTCCTACAACCTACACCGTGTCGGGATATCACTCATAGAAATTGTACCAATGTGGTTGAGAGCAATGCAGAAAATGCTGTGATGGGGAAAATTGTGACACAGTGGCCAATGTGCCATAACCATTGACGAAATTAATATCCATACTGTTATTACGAATGCGAAAGTAACTCTGTCTATCTGCTACGTTTTCACGACTAAACCGCAGAATTGACCCCTCATTCTAGGGGTATCTAGGGATTATGCCCCCGGGGTAACTGCCCGTCCACGGAAAAGAAAGTTAAGTTACGAAGCAATAACAAGCCTCGAATACGGACGGATTTACTGTTGACAACCCCTGCTACCAAAATAAGGGTAGCGAAC
The DNA here is from genome assembly GCA_949129095.1 of Volucella bombylans. NCBI lineage: Eukaryota > Metazoa > Arthropoda > Insecta > Diptera > Syrphidae > Volucella > Volucella bombylans. The sequence goes on along the minus strand of OX422140.1, from coordinate 379,556,753 downwards.
TTAATATGAGGTCACTTAATCGGCCAGCCACATGCAGCCGAACAACTAGTGTAGGCCTTGGATTGTTGCAAAGCAGATACTACAGCTAACCAATAGATTTGATGAAATGGGCCGTGTAAAAAGAGAATTAAGAACTGCGACATCTAAAGGGTCCGCCATCTAACGTTTTTTTTTTTCAACTAGTGCTTATTTCGTGAATGGTAATACTTAGCTCATGTCTGCTTTGACAGATAATTAGTTTTATCCTTCCGCTGAACAAATATGGTTGTGTATACGCTTGAACAACGCTGGGAAATATTGCAACATTACTTTGAAAATCATGGTAATGTTGCAGAATGCGTGCGAAAATTGCGTACGGATTTTGGTAGAAGAGAAGCACCGTCAACTCCGTATGTTCGTTATCTTGTGAAAAAAGTGAAAGAAACTGGCATCCTCATTGATAAACCAAGGCGTGAAAAGCCAAAAACAGTGCGTACACCCGAGAATATTGCTGCTGTGGCAGAAAGTGTGCGTGAAGCGCCATCAACATCAATTCACCGTCGTTCTCAACAATTGAACATTTCGGCGACATCATTGAGACGAATTTTGCATAAAGACCTTGGTATGACGCCATACAAAGTCCAATTGGTTCTGGAGTTGAAGCCAACTGACCATCCAATGCGTTTTCGCTTCGCTAAGTGGGCCTGCGATCGACTTAGAGAAGATGCCGATTTTGCCAAAAAAATCATATTTTCAGATGAAGCTCATTTTGATCTTGGCGGGTATGTAAACAAGCAAAATTGTCGCATTTGGGGCACAGAAAACCCGCGCGCATACATTGAAAAGCCGATACACCCAAAACGAGTCATTGTTTGGTGCGGATTTTGGTCCAGAGGCATAATTAGGCCATTTTTCTTCGAAAATGAGCAAGGAGTGGCCGTTAAAGTCAATGGCGATCGTTATCGGGCCATGTTGAACGAATTTTTGTTTACAAAAATTGAAGAGGAGGATATTTTCAACATTTGGTTTCAACAGGACGGCGATACGTGCCACATAGCCGAAGCTACACTCGATGTTTTGCACCCTATTTTTGAAGATCGCATTATAAACCGCAGAGCTGATGTCGTTTGGCCACTTCGCAATTTGACACCGTTGTACTATTATTTGTGGGGTGCCGTAAAAGATAAGTGTTACGCCGACAAGCCAGAGATAATTGACGCTTTAAAGGACAATATTCGTGAAGCCATTGGTGAAATACAGCTGCACACAATCGATAATGTGCTTAAAAATTGGACCGATCGTTTAGGCTACTGCATGGCCAGCCGAGGCAGCCATTTGAATGAAGTTATTTTCCGTTATTAACCGGAGGGACAAGACTAATTATCTATCAAATCAGATATGAGCTATGTGTTACCATTCACGAAATAAGCACTAGTTGAAAAAAAAAACGTTAGATGGCGGACTCTTTACTATGGCGATTGTTATTGACGGCAAAAGCAGCGCATATTTGGATGCGGATACGTTGTTGGAGGCAGACTTAGGTCTTGAGTTTCCAGCATGCGAACGAGCGCCTCGTAACAATCCTTACTAAGGCTAAATTTATCAGAATTAAACTTATAGACACACACGCCCACACCAAAGACAGCTTTTACGATCTCTTGGACAAGACCTACGTGCAGTGCCCTCCCTAGCTATGACATTAAAATTGTCCTCGGCTATTTTAATGCAAAAATTAGAAGAGAGGGCATTGTTGGTAGCACGAAAGGTATAGCAACACCTCCGATAAGGTATTCAGTATAATCAATTTTATGGCGGGCGATTCATGTCGTAGCGAGCACGCGGTTTCCGGATCTTGATATTCATAAGGGCACTCGGAGATCTCCTGATCAATCAACCGTCAACCAGATCGACCATATTGCGATAGACGCAAGCACTTCTCCAGTATTATGGATCTCCAAACGTTCCGAGGGGCTAACATGGACTCGAACCATTACCTTGTAGCCAAGATACGATTGGTGCTATCCTAAATATCGCAAAGGCAAGCTAATACTGTGAGGAAGTTCGAAGTACGACGGCTATAATCGCGAGAGATCGCCAAATACTTTTCCGATCGAGTCTCCCTTAATCGCTTAAGAGAACCTATTCCACAAACATCAAGTATCGAAGACCAAAGGCAACATTGCCAAAAAGCCACCAGCATATGCCACCTCTAATGTACTTAATGTTCACCCTTAAAATGTTTGCACATAGCGCAGGAAAGTTAGGGAGGAATAAAAGAGAGATGCCGATGTAGATTGGTCTACAATGGAAATGTTGCTGCGAAAACCGTACACGCGATCATTGAGGAATTTTCGTGTTTCGAGATATTTCACGAGTTGACGGTTTATCAGCGTTCCCGTGACATTGGAAAGAAGGAAAGTAAGCGCAATACACGTAGGTGCTAGAATATGACCGATGGAAAAGCTTACGCAGTGGTTTGAGGACTAGTACCGGCAAGCGCATACATCTAAGCAGGATGCATACGAAGCGGTGCTGCATAGAAGGACACGTGCCCTACGAGGAGAAGAAAAAAGACGAAAACCGGCTACTCAGGAGGAAAAAGAAGGGGCATGTGATGAGTGCGGTAGAGGAAATTCAGAGATGATACTCCAGGCATACTCCGCACCGATGAAATTGGGAAGTCTTACCAAAAGGTAAAAAAACATGCCACGGACACAAACTCCGAACCGAATCCTGTAGTGACGAACAAGAGAAAATGGTAGTAGAGTCGCAGTCGATTCTTAGGATTTGGAAAGAGAATTTCTGTAGACTGTCGAATGGCGATGCCGAACCAAATACCGTCGTCAGGTAGAATCAGCGTTTCAACCTGGACGATGTAGACGAACAATTCCATCCACCTAATTTAGATGAAGTAAAGATAGCTATAACTAAGTTTAAGTCGCCAACAAAGGTACTGGAGCCGACGACCTGACTCCCTAGATCTTCAAAGCAGCAGTCGATGACTTGGTGAGGAGCATACACTTACTCATCTCTAAAACATGCACGATAAATTTAACCTCAGCATTGTTTGTTCGATCGTCAAGTAAGGAGATTCTATACAGAGACATCAGTCTTCTTAACACAGCCTACAAGATCCTATCTGCCGTATTGTGTGAATGCCTGAAGCCTCCCGTCAACAACCTGATTGACCCATATCAGTGTGGTATTAGTGCAGGAAGGTCCGCCATCGGGAAAATAGTCACAGTACGGCCGATTTTGGAAAACACTCATGAGTTCCAAATCGATACACACCACCTATTCATCGATTTTAAGGCCGCGTATGACAGAGTCTACAGAGACGAGCAATACAGAGCAACAAGAAAGGACATCCAACATCGACGTCTCGGATAGAATGCCACCCTCGGCAGATATAATTTTGTTTACCTAGGCTCCGCTATCAATTCAGAGAGAGAAGAATAACTCTTGCTAATCGCTGCTTCTTTGGGCCAAGAAGGCAATTGACTAGCAAAGCCCTCTCTCGAACAAAAAAAGTGACAAAGTGACCACAGTCATGTCCTATGGCCCAGAAGTATGGACTTCATCAAAAATGGATGAGGATGCTCTTGGCTGTTTTGATAGGAAATTTCTTCGATGAGCGCAGGAGGAGATGCGACTATGAATTGTACGGGCTGCACAGCGACATCGACTTAACCAAAAGAGTGAAGGTCTAACGATTTAGATGGCAGAGTCCCATAGAGCGGATGAACACCAATGCTCCGGTCCGAAAAATCTCCGAATCCGCATCCGTGGGACAGCGCAGTAGTAAAGTAAGGCCGCGACTCAGGTGACGTGCCAAGCGCATTTGTTGTAAAAATGAGTGGCTTTCTCTCCGACTGTGCTTTTTGTATACGTTGCACCTTTTCCTAAGTGTAGCCGACGGGGCCACAAAATGACCTGTAATTACAACTCAAACTCTTAATACTGAGTGCATTACGTGTGGAAGGCCACATTTTTTTTGTCGGTTAAATGCACTCAGGCAAAGAAATAGTTCATTGTACTCTATGCATGCTCCTTTCACTGGGATATCTCAGTCTCTCGTAGAACGATGTGTAAACGTTGCAGTGTTAAAGTGTCCAAACTACTAGCACCCACCACTTCTTGAGAGTCATGGCACCTGCAGTTACGCTCATATAAAAGCCAGCTTCGCGTAGCCAGACCCTTGACTTACTGCGTTCAGGGAGGTTTGAAGACTCGAGCTGGTTTGGAAGTCGTGAGAGTATTCAACAGCTTTAAGCCCACTTTGACTATTGTTACAGATACTCCAACGATTTTTCAGAAGAACTTTTTTCACCAGGCAACCAACGAATAGAATATAATTGACCTTATTGTAGGCACGCAGATCCAGAGGTCAGTCCTCGATGACAAGCCTCATGTCCTGCAGAAAGCTCCTTTACGCTATCAGAAGGCCAATAAGGCCTTCGACATGACATGTTTAGTCCAAAGAAGTTTGCTATCGAGTATGTCACTCAAATACTTAGCTTCTTTGGAAAACTTGATACTGGTCTTAAAGAGAACATCCCCAACCTATTTGCCAAAATCAAAATGTCAGTTCTTGTCGGGAACGAAAGCCGAAACTTGCTTACAAATGATCGGTCCTAACTAAAAAATGATGTCTGTCTCGATTCGGTTATCGAAGGATGATAGCTTATATTCCAGGAATTGAGGCACTGAACTTCCTGTTCTAGTGTTGAACATGAATACGAATCGATGCCGGTATTTACAGCGACCACCATGAAGATGCAAAGCAGATACTCCAATCCGCTGTCCAGATGTTTAGAGATTATCGACGATAGTGAACATTGTCATTGAAAATTCAAAACGTTGATCAAAGATCTTTGGAAATTCCCTGAACAACTTTGTGGCATACTGTGCCACACCAAACAATATTGAATAAGTATTCTCGATATATTGTAACCACAATACATAGGTGGTAACCCCCGTAAAAATAAATCAAATCCTGCCTTCAGTGTTCAGATCAAAATTGATCGATATTCATTTGTCTTTCCAATAAAAATGTAAATTGACTCGTAAATTAACTTATCGCAGTTCTTTCCGAGAGAGACAAGGTGAGACAAAAAAAAATTGGTCCCCATTCCTTCTCTACGTATAAATACCACAGATATCACAAATGTCAGCTTATCTTAACGCAGATGGCTAAGGAAACGAAAAAAAGCAAAAAAAAAAAAACTTTTTCGGTGAATGCTACACAAATTACCCCATCAATTGTCATGTATCCGTATCTATAACTTTACGGCACGACGAAGCTAACTTAAAACATATCCCAAAGAAATTGGTAAGGACGTATCAACGTATCTACATTTTCCAAACTTATCGAATTAGGAAACCGAATGGTAAAAGAAAATGTCATCAACAGCAATATCGGTCTCGTTTGTCCTTTACTCAAAGCCGAATGGAGCAGGACCTTTCAGCGGCATGCAAAACGAAAATAAATAATTTCAGTTGTTTTCTATGCGAAGGAAGGTAACCCCTAAAAACACGGCTATTTAAAGTAAAAAAGGATTTTTCACTCCTCGGAATTCGAAGACAAGAATGAATGCCATGTTCAATTTCTACTTGTACATTGATAAATCGTTTTTCGTCCCTACGCTCGCTCAATGGACACTCTTTTGGATGAGAGTAGAAAATAAAAAAATCACTATGAATAGCGAAAAGTTTTGGAAAAACTTTTATTTGCTGCAAAAAGAAATCAGAACATTGAAAAAGTTAACTCTGATGGAAGGAAATCGAAGGGAAAATGTCCAACAGGGAGAAAGAGTTTTCAACTTTTTGTTTTTTTATCTTTACGGAATCTTCCTTCGACACAATACCGTATTAGATGACCGGCGAAAATTAGACAAGAAAATAAATTAATTTTAATTAAATTACTAACTAAGTTAAAAAGTGCAGATGAGGTTTCCTTTGTTACGAAATGCGTGCCGAATAGCCTTTAGGTGTGCAATTCATGTCCTACACGTAGCTCTGAGCAAGACTATATTCAAGGATGGGATCGTATACCTGGGAAAATTGAAGAGCAAGAGCAATTCAAGCAGGAATGGGGTCGGCATACTCGTGTACAATAGGCGCATCAATAGCGTACTTTTGGCCAAAATGTTACACCTCATCCTGTCCGAACAAAAAGTTTGAAAAACTTCGTTTTGGAGACTTGCCGTCACCAACACCACTTGCATCGAACTAGTACTTGCACCACATTAGGAAACAAACAAACCGAACCACCCGAATACAAAACGAACAGCACTAAAAGACAAACGTCAGATCGATGTACGTACGAGGGTTGTCTGAAACGTTTCCGACGGTAACGTAAAGATAGAGGCACTCGTCAATAAAAGCTAGTGAATGCTTGTTGTGCATCTTTTGACAGTTACTTACCGAAGTTTCAGTCATTTTAGGCGCGCAGTTTTTAGTTGACAGTCGTTTGAGTGAATCGATGTGAGTGCTTTTTTGTGAAAATGGAAAAAATTTAGTATCGAGCTGTTATTAAATTTTTGTTTTTGAAAGGCGATACTCCTACGCAAATCAAAAATGAGTTGGACGGACCTTGTGCATGGGGACTCTGCACCATCATTTACAACAGTGAAATTTTGGGCAGCTGAATTTAAACGTGGCCGTAAGAGCTTGGGAGATGATGAACGTTCGGGACGTCCAAAAACTGCAACCACTGACGATGACATTGCTAAAGTTCACCAAATGGTGTTAGACGACCGCCGAATTAAAGTGAGAGAGATAGTAGAGGTTATGAAAATGTACAACGAACGTGTTTGTTACATATTAAATCAAGTTTTAGGCATGAGAAAGCTGTCCGCGCGTTGGGTGCCGCGTTTGCTTACGTTAGACCAAAAACGTTTTCGAATGAACATTACCAACGCTCTGTTGGCGCAGTTTAATCCGAGTTTTGGCGCTGATTAATTACTGTAGATGCAACTTGTATACACTATTATACGCCAGAAATAAAAATTCAGCCAAAACAGCGGACTGCAAAGGGCGAGCCGGCTCCAAAACAAGCAAAAACAGTTTTTTCGGCTGGGAAAGTGATGGCGACTGTTTTTTGGGATAGTAAAGGAGTTATCCTAATCGATTATCTTCAAAAAAGAAAAACCATTACAGGAGCATACTACGCATCATTACTTGCCAAGCTGGAGGCAGAAATTGCGGAAAAACGGCCACATTTGCAGAAAAAGAAAATCCTATTTCACCAGGACCACGCGCCGTCTCACACCTCAGCGGTTGCATGGCGAAAATCCATGAATTATGGTTTGAACTGCTTGACCATCCGCCTTATTCACCAGATCTATCCCCAAGTGACTTCTTTTTGTTCCCTCTTCTAAAACCTGCGCTCGGAGGACAAAGATTTTCATCAAATGAGGAGGCAATCACCTTCGTGAACAATAATTTTGCAGAGAAAAATGCCAAGTACTATTTGGACGGGTTAGAGAGATGGGAGCATCGCTGGGAGAAGTGTGTAGAGTTACAAGGAGACTATGTAGAAAAATAGAAAAAAGATTTTGAGAAAAAATGTCTTGTATCATTGTTTGGTCGGAAAATTTTCAGACAACCCGCGTAATATATTTTTAAAAAGTCTTAGCTGTTAGAGTCAAGAGAGAGAACAAATAAAACACTTTCATTGTGACGAGTTGAGCAAAAGAGTTTTCTTTCATTTCATCGATTAAAACATCAAAAATTACAGTTTGCCCTTCAAGTTGGGATTTACCTTTCTTGCGTCTTCACCCTTTTTTTGCTCTTGAATGTGTGCATTGATTCTACCAGCATTTTCATCTCCTCATTGCTTATAAACGAACATATTTGGTCCTTCGAGCCGGATTAGAATTTGATGGTTGTTTAGGAATTTCAAAATTCCAATTGTGGGTACCAATGTGGACGGTGATAAACCTCATGATGCTAAATCCACTGGGTTATGTTGCGTGGGAATGTGTTTCCAGATGTTGTCCGGTGCGAGTCGTTGGATCTCACCGACAGGATTTCTAATGAAAGTTTCCCATCGTGACGCTGGTGCTAAAATCCAAGCGAGAGTGATCATTCAGTCAGTCCAGGCGTGCATGGTTATATTGTCGGGTCGAAGTACTTGTGCCGTGTAATCAAGAAGCCTGGCCAGCAGGACTGTACCACAAAGCTCCACACGAGGAAGACTGAAGAATGATCAAATGCATGTGAATCTTTCCCTGCTCATCTTTTGAACGTATGTAGATTGCGGCACCATACGCCTTCTCCGAGGCATCGCTGAACCCACGCAACTCAATTCTGGTTGAAGTGCTTACCACCTGGTTCAACCGTGGAAGCCTTATGTTGTTAATTGTTAAATTGTTTCATCCCAAGGCAGTTTGGTGCCAAAGTTGCTGCATAGGCCACTTTGCCTGTATGACACATGGTGCAATCCTCCCATGGCATACAACCGCGCGATCATCGACATGAATGTCTACGTTGGTTGTGAATTGTTTGGAGGAGCGTTTTGACTTGGTTCGAATCTTCAAATGGTATGGCAAATGTGGATTCACTTCACTTCAATGGGTATCCCTTTGAGAATCTTTGCATTGTTTGAAGTCCACTCCCGGCTTCCTGTAATACCGATTTCACTTCTCTATATTTTTCTTCAGTTTCCTGATCCTCTACGTATATCTATCTCATCCTGGATCATCTTAGTACGTATTTTCGGCCTGCTTGGCTACTTCCATCAAGGTTCGTATTTCGAAATACGAGCTGCAGTTCTTCCAAAAGTGACAGTCTTGAGACGAAAGACATTGAGCTAGTCTGCGGAATTTGTATGCCAGAGTATTAATTGGAAATTTGAGTCCTCTCCTCTCACCCAAATCTGCCGATACATTTTTCTCAGCAGAGAACTTGAAACGATAAAATCACCATCGTAGAATTACGTCTATGACATTTTGTTGCAAGGGCGGTCATTGAGAGAGCTCCCATCTGTTGTTCGGAACGATGCATCGGAAACTACTCTCAGCTTTGTTGTGGAGCTCCCTTCCTTAAATACGGCGTGATGAGGTAGAAAATAATGATTTGTGTTGGCTAGAGATTCTTCGTTAACGACAACCATGTGATTCAATTGAAGATATTCATCCAGAAGAGCCGTATATAGATCACGTAATTGGTTATTTGTTCTATAAGGTTGAAACCGATTACGGCACCCTAAATTTCAACCAGCTTTAGCTAGATTGCGAAGATGTGGGTAACAATCCATTCACCGGCACTACAGAACCTGGGCCTCAACCATCAAGCCTTGTTAGTTAGCTTGCCCGCACTACCTTGGATGCCGTCGTTCATTGCTGCGTCGTCCCTCGGGGTAAGGCTCTAAGACTGTTTTGCGCCGGAGCTATGGCGTTCATTCACTTAACATGACACAGCCATTTCAGACGTTGGATCGGTAGGAGCCTCAAAACCGTGGGGCTTACGTATACTTTTCTGATGATATCATTTACTTTATTTTGCCCTTGTATATGTCATTTTTATGGCTTCTGCCTTAATATTCCCTGAAGCTCGATGTGTTGGTCCAATCATCATGGGACTTATGTTGCACGACTTTTGTTGCACTATCTTTTGTTGCACGACTGTTTAAATAGTCACATGTTAGTCCGTTACCTTGTCTAAAGCCCTTCTTGGAAATGAAGGTCTGTGCTAATATGTTGCCGACCTTCGTGGAGTAGCAAGAATTCTCTATAGTCATCCTGAACAATGTGTCGAGTTTGGCAAGGATCTCAAAACTAGACATGGGTTCCAAGCAAACTGACAGACAAAAATGTCTAAAATTCTTGAGGTGTTTACACAACAAAACCCTGAGAACTGAGGCGATCCCAGTACCTGTTCCGTAAAAGTCCAATATACACAAAGGGACTTAAGACGTTCAAATACACTAATTTCAGAGTGAGTTTGTCTTGCTTTTGCTTTAGTAAAACTCAATCTCTTGGTCTGAGATGCAGTCATCGCAATTATTGACTTTCTTCAAACTAGTTTACTTGCAAGTGAGTTATCTTCAGTTTCGTTTTGCCAATTAGTCATCCTATCTTGGGAACATATCAAGTCAACAAGACCCGAATAGAGGCCTGTTAACATGAACAAGGAAACATAGTCTTAGTCGGTACTGAGGACATGGAAAAACTATTTCTGCAGATATGAAACGGCGATGACAAACCAAGTTCCGCTGTCAGGCACAACAAACCATTCATCTCTAGACGGTGAAAGTGTGAAGGAAGTCAATATCTAGGCTTAAACACGGCTTCTGCACTAGGCGGCCTAATTGCCTGATTGGCAGCGTGAGATGACTTGATAGAAAACATACTCTCACTTTGATTGGAGAAATGTATTATGTCTAATGAACCAAAACCCAACACTATTTACTCGAACCAAAAGAAAGGAAACCCTCTAAGCCACACCGGCATCGGTGTCCTGAAACCATTTGTCGATGAACTGAAGAAACCAAGGACGTTCTTATTTGTTGACGTTTCTGTGTCGCCTAGACAAAATACAACAGGGTGTATAAGTTCTCAACTACGGCAAGTCCTAAAGAAATTCCAACAAGTCCAGATCGATATTTATCACCTGTTTTTCGAAAAGTCGTCAATGTTTGCGGGTTGATGGAACGTGCTTAAGTACTCTTAAAATCATTTCCAGAAGTCTTTATGTTTTCTCAAATTAGGGTCTTTCAGATAAGGTTAGTAGCTTCCTCCCTATTGCATATTTTACAACGGAATTTTCTCCAGGCAGAAAGAAGTGATCTATCCACTGTCACTTTCTTTTGTGTAGGATGTAATATTTTCCACCCACCTAGGAAGCAAGAAATAACAGCGAAAATTGTGTTAGTCATTACTACAGCTGGTTCCGCATCACTGGACATTTTCAACACCAATCTGCACACTATTTCAGCTTCTCTGGCGAGATAACCTCTAAAACATTGGCATACAATAGAATCCCGAAACATACGGGTGTTGCACTTAGAAACATGAAGCTGGTGAAGTTTATTCGAGCGAACACAATACGAAGACGTACGTATGGAATTATGATACCATTCTTCCCGGATGTCCTAAGGCAATTTGGTTGGACATGTGTTGAAGCACAGCGAATAGTGTGGCAAGTCTTATGTATCAACACTGCTATTCCAAAAAAAAACAAGGCAACCTTAGTCATTTTCATTCCACACTCCGGAGCCGTACTAGCTCATCACATATTTAGGCATGCTGTCATCGATACCTATCTTGTTGTTTAAGTCCCCCATTTTGCAACAAGACAAGGAATTCATAGAAAATGTGGCAACTCTTTGGTCTTCAGGCAATACGAGCGCATCATCCGTGATGAACAAAAATTGGAATGTGAAATCCTAACCCCAAAATACCTATAAACAACCCAGTAAAATGATAAGCAAGGAAGGGATTGTTGGATGAAGCCAGACATAAGCCTTTTAATTGCTAAATATCGGGTTGATTGAAGTTTCTGCTATGAAACACGAAGGAGCGCCCCCTAAAGATCCTTGCGTTGAATGTTAATTCACTAATAACGATGAGACAACCCTGTTAAACTGCTGACAGACTGAGCCCCTGATATGCCTTGGTTAGGGGAACTATGCGACCTGCGGTCACTTTGTCTCTTTTGTTGTTCAAGAGAGGGCTTTGCTAGTCAATTGCCTTTTTGGCCCAAAAAAGCAGCAAGAGTTATTCTTCGTTTGATCTCAGCGTTGGTGTCGTAGTCTGAATTGATAGCGCAGCCTAGACAGTCCTTAACTGTCGTTATATCTGCCGAGGTTGACATTCTTTCCGAGACGTCGATATTGGGTGTCTTTTCTTGTTGACAGACGAGTTTTGCAGGGATGCCAAAACTAGACATTGCTCTGTATAGCTCGTCTCTATAGATGTGAATAAGGCTGATGCCTCTGTAGTTGACGCTGTTCTGAGAGTGTCCTTTCTTGAGGATCGGACAAACAATGCTGAGAATCTATTCATCGGGCATACTTTCGTCCGACCATATTTTACTGATGAGTTGGTGTATGCTCCTTACTAAGTCATCGCATGCCGCTTTAAAGAGCTCAGCAGTCAGGCCGTCTGCTTCAGCGGCTTTGTCGCACTTAAGGTTAGATATGGCTAGCTTTACTTTATCCAGGTCGGGTGGACGGAATTGCTCGTCTAGATCGTCCATGTTTAAAGGTTCATTCTGCCTGAGAACGATATTTGTTTCGCTATCGTTATACAGTCTACAGAAATGATCTTTCCAAATTCTCAGCATTGACTGCGACTCGAATACTATGTTCCCTTGTTCGTCTCTACTGGCTTCGGTTCGAGGTTTGTGTCCGTGTCATGTGACACTTCCGAATATCATTCCGGGAGTAGCATCTCTCATGCTTCTTCTTTTTCCTCTTGAGAAATCGGAGTTCGTCTCTCCTCATTTGCTCGTAGAGCTCGTAAGCAGCTCTAGTCCTTCTATGCAATGCTGATTTGTAAGCCTCTTGCTACATGTACTTGCCGCTACTCTTTGTCAAACCAGCGGTTTCCTTGTTGTAGCCGAGTAAAACCCTGATGGCTTTTTCGCAATACTTCACTGCTCTTCGATAGTTGATACTGGCGGCATAGAACCTCTTGAGTGATTAAGGGCGACTCGATCGGAAAATGATTTGGCAATTTATAGTGATTGTAGCCGTCCGAGGTCAAACTTCCTCTCAGTATTAGCTTGCCTTTGCGATGTTCGAGATATCCGCAACCGCACGTTCACTACAACAAGGTAATGGTCTTCGGAACGTCTGGACATCCATAATGTGTGAGGAGTGTCTTGCGTATGGTCATTCTGGTCAATGATTGATTGAATATTGAGATGAGGGAACCGCGTGCTAGCTACGGCAATGTTTCGCCCTGCCGCAAAACGATGAGCCTGAATTCGTTATCGGAGGTGGTGTCGTGTAGACTATACTTTGTGACAGTATCACCAAAGATATTGTCTCTTCCAGCTTTCCATTAAAATCGCCGGCTACAATTTTTATGTTATCGCTAGAGCACTCCTCGTAAGTCTTGTCAAAGAGCTCGTAGAAACTATCTTTGGTGCCGTCATCTTCCTCTGTGAGGGCGTGTGCGCTTATATGTTGACAAATTAGCATTAATATGGATCGTTACGAGGCGCTGCTTAACATGTCGAAAACTCAAGATTGTATCTGCCTCTAACAGCATATCTGCATCCAAATGGGTGCTGCTTTTGATAGCAATTGCCATAGCAGATGCCGCAGTTTTTCATCCTTTTTTGTCGGGCCCATCCCATCGCATTTCTTGGATGGCGGCAACATCTGCTATGCAGCAGTCCAGGGCTTCCGCTAGTTGTTCGGCTGCACGTTGTCCTTGTTTCGTCTGCAGGGGTTGTCAACATTAGATCAGTTCGTATGCGAGACTTTTCACAATTTTGTTTTGTTTTACCATGGACGGGCAGTTACTCCGGTGGCATGCACAACCCCCAACCTGGACTAAAGGACTACTGTCTATTTGGTCTCGAAAATCCTTATCGGCCTGAGCTGCAAATATGTCTGAGTAGCCCGGATTGGGTTTTATTTTGTTTTTTCCGGGGCTTTACTTCACCATTGATTCCATCTGGGGAATTCATCCGCTGTCGCGATTATAGTGCTGCTAATTAATTTTATTTGCTGCTCATCACTCATGCACATCATCGAGACCGGATGGACATCGACCAGTACCCGATGGTTACCACTTGGAGGTAAAATAAGAAAATTGATGTGTAGAGACAGTTACAACATTGGTTATCTCATCTACAGCACCCAACCCCCTGCAGCTACATAATCCACCTTATTTGTCTCAGAACACGAGATACTTTTTTGATTTTTAAAACTGGAATCGGAGGAGCCTAGAAATAGCAGAGGCGGAGATTTCAGTGCCAAGATCAGAAATTCGGGAAAAAAATACACCAAACACTATAGGAAAACTTCTACTCAATTCGTGGGTTCAGTACAAATCTGCTGCTGTTCGATACAAATGTGGAACTTACAGGTACGGACCAAGATACCACAGATTGTCTACACGTTCAAGGGTATTGCTATGATTATAGTAGGGAGCATTGAACACATTTGTCCAGAACACTAACAAGAGCACTCTACTCGAACTCGCTCTAAGAAATTGGCGGAAACCGATGAGATACAGCACATTGTGCTTCAACATCGCCCACAGAAGCGGTGGACATTTATACTACCTTACTTATTAATGCCCATTCTCAATCGCATAGGACGACAGCGATGGTGTTTCCGATCCCCAAAAGGAATAATACATGTCCAGGCGGGGTAATCTTCGGTCTATAAGTCTCCGAATATCACCAAAGCATTCGAAGAGGTGATCAATCGAGTCCTGAATAAAATGGTTACGGACGGAACTATGTTCCCGGATAATAGGTTCGGTTTCGAGGCTGGATCTGGACCGGTGTCTGATGTCCGATGGAGCGCAACGGCAGGGAACAACGCACGAGAACCTACCTGGTTGACACCGGCAGGCTTTTGACACTATACAGTTAAATTCACATTCTACTTGTATGCTCACTAGTTCATTGTGAAGAATATCGATAATCTGCTCAAATATTTGACATTGAAAATGGCCTGCAACAAGATGCGGTAAATTCTTATGCAGTGGAACGAACCTAAACATAATTAGCCGTTTCATCATTAAGTTTATATCACGAGAGCGTGCTCTTAAACAGTTTCATTCTCCTAGAAGCATTCCAAAGGGCTAATAAAGGACAGATCATCGGTTTTGCGAATCATTCACGATGCTCGAACAGCTACGGACAGGCGACTCTACTACGAGAGATATCGCTCATGGAAGCGCGGAGCGTTTCGAGTAGGGTAGTAGACAGTCGCAAGATGAGGGATGAGTAGAGTAGTAGAGAGTCGCGCCTTGAGGGATATTTCTTGACAGCACCAGGAATTTTGGTGGCCTAATCTAAGACAGGAAACACTTTCATTGTTTCCTTCTAATTCGGGGAAAATTCGGTATGTTCGATGTCTATGCTATGGACGGCTAACGTAGTTTAGATTTCTTAAGGTAGTTCTTCTTATTGGTTTGCACGATGGCGAAATCGTTCAGCAGAGCCCGTCATAAACCAAGGAAACCATTGGCTTTAATGGTTTTCTTTAGAAATCGTCTAAAGTATGCCCTATGAAGCGTCTCATCAAGCTCGATCGCAAAGCACGCATATTCCCAACATTCCGCACGGGATGTCATTCTGCAGTAAACCTATCAGGGATTCCATTTGGTCTGCAACATTGGAGGACGTTTCACTACCTGAAAAAGCAAGGTAAAAGCTGTGAGAGGTCCGTAAGACTTAACTGGGTTAAAAGGGAGTTCGATTCTTCATGACATACGATGGCAGAACACTATTCGTTGTCTCGACCCATCAACATCTCGGTGCATTATCATTGGAGATTGGGTGAAAGACATCCAGATTCTCTTGACGTTGTCTATGTCAAGGATACTCTGGACCATAGAATGAAGCGGACTAGTAGCGGATGGCTATGTCCACTACAAGAAAGACAAGAACCTTTAAAAGTCACAGTCTACACAATCTCCAATAAGAAAACAGCACACGTAGTATCAGGAAACTTACAAATTTTCGTTTGTTCTACTGAAACATCTTCACATGTCAACTGTAGGACCAATGTGTTCTCTGTGGGGATAACAACGACTTCTCTGAAAAGTCTACTTCGACAAATCCGTTTGAAAGAATATCATCCACCCCATTCACTAGAGTCCTTGTCAGAGAGTATGATTCACCGATTCTACCTCTCAGCCCAATGACATGAGACTAAAATTGTACAAGACCCCTATTTTCACGAACACATAAAAAGGCTTCTCCGAGATAAGAGCGGTGCGTTAATTAAGTGACATTACACTGCCTACAAAGCCCCGAAAGTAATGTCTGCTCTGTTATTGGTTTTATTTTTAAGTAAAAATTAGATTTTCGAAGACAACTTTATTAAGTCGTAAATGTCCCGACAGTCATCAATCAGCTCCTTAAATTTGTCGTAACGACTATCAACATTTCATTCTCTTACTTTCCTTCTCATAAATTCTTCACTTACTCACTGTACTTGAAATCGGACCAGAGCACAAACCAACACAAAACGCAAACAAAAAAAACAAACCAGATTGCCCAATAAAATACTGTCCATCACAGTGAAAAATGTCCTTTTCCCGAATATAAAATCAAAAAAACGAGAAAAAAAAAAACGGCAAAGCCAATAAATTATACAAAAAAGTCTGAGAGGTAAAGGACAACCCATAACAATATTTTGCACTCTGGCCTTTCCCTCGTTTCGCTGTCTGTATTGGCGGTTCATTTCATTTTAGTTTTTCTCCCTTTATTCTCGTCCTGCCACGGGCCTCGATTGAACAAATAAAAAATAAAATAAATAAAATATATGAAAATACTAATAGCATTTAAAATATAAGTACTACTAAAATTTAACTGGACGAGATATTTATTTTCGGATTTTATCCGCACATAAACTGCCCGCAATGGCCTTTTAAAATAAAATAATTAAAACGTTCATTACAAGTTTAAAAAGTTTAAAAAGCTTAAAAAAAAGAGCAGCAATTAAGCCAGGTTTCTGTTTAATAACTTCGGAGGGAAGTTGTAAATAACTTTTTAAAAATGATTGTTGATTTGGCAATCGGGACGATTTACTGATTGGACTAGTTTAAGGTGGTCTACCATATATCACAGATTGCTGTAGGAAAACATCATAGATTTACGGGACGAGACTAGGTCTGGTCACTACCAGTTTATCATTTCTTGCTAATTTCTGCGAAACTAGTGTTTGGGACCAGAAGATAGCGCTTAGTTTCAACTAATCTTAATCTGGCCTCCTACTACAAGAGCAGGTTTATCCCCCCGGAAGAACAGACAAAATCAGCTGCAACGACCTCCTCCAAGAACGTGATGTGTATGAACATTTTAGTATTGAGAATAGCACAGATATAAACAGCAGGTATAAAAGGACAACAACCCATTTTTAGCGGGCTGTAGATGTCTTGTAATCGAAAGTGTCTAGCGCTCGGAAGGCCGATGAATTTACGTAATTCAATCAACAGTCAGCATGTCAGATTCCTTATGTGAGCTACTTCAACAAATTAAAAGGTGAGGTTTATACGTATTTTTAGGACATAAGTTAGTGGCAGATAAGCCCGTCATCTTACCAGCTTCAGAGAATCCGGCTAGAAAATACCTGTTCCTCCAGGTTGAGAGTTAAGGGTTTATTACCTGGAGGCATAAGAACCCTACTGCTGTAAGTAAGCCAAGAGCACAACCGAACATCTAGTGGAGGAAGTAGGCAGTAGCAAAGCAGATCTCCCATTTCCATAGGAATTGGCAGGAAAATATTACGTTAGGCTAGGTAAAGACAAGGTTTGTGCAGTACTGGCAATCAAAAAGACACATTGCAATGCTCGGAAAACCAATTTTTTTTTTTTTTTTTTTTGAACTTAAGACTCAAGTAGCTATTACTAGACTTCTAATGCCTGAGCACATGTTAAGTTTGTGTGAAAATGGGACAGGGAGCGAAAGAAAGATTTTTGGACTCAGTGGTTATTTCGCTCCATGGCACAGTGGTTTAGCCGTAGGTCATAGGGACGTAATACCGGTGTTGCAAATATGATGTTATTTTACCGTTATAGGAAATATTAAAAACCCTTCTATTCACAGGTATAAAAAACATTGCAATTACAGCACAGTTAATTTTGTGCACCGGAAGTGGTAACATCTGATTACTGCTCATTAGTTTATTTGTTCACATAAATTGGTGTTGTTTTTAAAGTGTGGTTTTTCCGAGAAATTTATTGTTTGTGATATAATTGTGCAGTGGATATTCAAATCGAAGGTATGCACGATATTTTTAAAGTAATTATGTTTTCCTTAACAATGCGACTATTCATAACTAGCTCCGTT
This sequence comes from Volucella bombylans, assembly GCA_949129095.1. NCBI lineage: Eukaryota > Metazoa > Arthropoda > Insecta > Diptera > Syrphidae > Volucella > Volucella bombylans. Next base: position 379,538,783 of record OX422140.1, on the reverse strand, counting down.
AAAACAAACCTTCCACTTTTTTAGTTTTTAACCATTTTCCATATTCAACTAAGCTTTTACTTATAAAGGCAGGAATTGCCATAAATGAGTCGCATATCAATATAATCTCTTATTTTCCTAGTTTTAATAACCGCAAAGTCTAGGTGCTTCTAGCTGCTCTGAGGGTTGTTACAGGTCATTGAGGAGACTAGGTCCAGTACTAGAAATTTTTATTTTTTGTGTTTTTCTTTTGCAGGTACAACCATTACGTGTTCTTTTACTCGAATGCTTGTTTTAAATACGTGGATAGCTTCAAAAAATAAAGAAAATGAAGCAGAAAGGTTTCGGGAAGCGTTTGGATCCCTTGTGAATTCTTTACCGGATGCTGAAAATATCCAGACTGATTGCTTGAGAAATCTCCTTTTGAATCTCTGTAAATGGTTTGCCGCATATTGGAAGCAATTTAGAAGATCAAAAGCTAAGCCAAATACGAAAGCTGGTTAAATGAGAGCGAAGTTTGTATACTTAAAGTATCTGATGGAGAAGTATGTGGAAACTACAACGACGAGCAAAAGGAATCTCTTCAATCTACAAGTGGAACGCGATACAGGAAGGAGTTTGGAGACTGCATCAAGAGGTCGAAACGTCGCAGATTAGCAGTTTTATCACAGATGAACGATTCCGCTGTAACTACTTTACTTAGCAGTTCAAATCAATCAGAAAGTTCTTTGGAATTTAGCACGGATGAATTTGTTTCATTTATTAATGAAGCTAGGCTTACTAAAAACCAATATTATTAATAGAAGTGTGCTATCCAACTGATATTCGGGTGACAGAATCTTCTGCTGGAATCAATTTGCAATCATTGTTAGACCATACATCAAGTCGCATTGTTGAATCTCAAAAGGCAGTGTTTGAAAGTCTTCACGAACCTAAGGATGACATAGTTTTAATTGGTAAATGGCCATAGTGCATATAAGCAGAAATTTTCAGATTCAACTATCGAAGATTCGAGTTAGTTGTCACATCTTATGTACCTCTTCAACTTGTTTATAAACCAAACTGATGAATCAGTCATTTGGGAAAACCCACGCCCTTCCTCTACTAGGTGGTAAAGGAAGTAAGTCACCTTGCAAGAAGAAGCTTATTTCAAGAGCCAAATTAACCAGTTAGTCCCTACTTCAGTGCTTATTAATGGCCGCGAAATTAAAATCACCCATTCCTTACAATTGACGATGGTAGATGGTAAACTTTGTTCTGCACTTAGCGACTTACCTACGAGTAGGTGTTAGATTTGTGGTGCAACACCACGATTTAAATATATGCTTAAAAGAGGTCCCTGATATTAGCAAATTTGAGTTTGGCTTATCTCCTCGGCATTCATACATTAGATTTTTCGAGCATTTTATTCAAGTTTCTTATCAAATTAATATTAAAAAGTGGCAAGCGCGTTCTGCAGAAGATAAAGCTAGTCTATCTCAGAGAAAAGAGCTAGTTCAAGGGCAGTTAAGGGAAAAATTAGGTTTAATTGTAGACAAACATCGAAGTGGAGGAAGTGGCACATCCAATGATGGAAACACAGCACGTACAGTTTTCCATAACTCTTTCTTTAATTCTTTCTTTAATTCTTTATTCCTTTACAAATGATAAATACAATTCTACAAATTCTTTGAGATACATTATAAATTACAGATTCGTAAAGAATAGTTAGTACAATCTATTGCGAGAGTACATATCACTTTATGTGTATACAAACTAATAGAAAGATTATTGATGGGGAAATGAAATACAATATACAATTAAAAGAGAAGTGATAACAAATAGCAATAAAAAAGATAGAAAATTCATTTTATACCAATGAATTAAAAAGCAAATCGATTTCATTATGATCAAAGGAGAAGAGCCATTTTTTAACATTTTTCAAAAATACTGATTTCTTTCTCTCACACCTAAGGTTTACAGGTAATAAATGAAATAAGCGAGGTGCAGTAACGTAAAAGAAACAGGAGAAGTGAGTTTTATGTGTAGTTGGAATAGTGGCGAAGTGCATGGTATTGATGCGTAGCTTATACGAGTACCTATCATCAAGCCTTACGTTGTAGTATCCGGAGTTGTCAAAAAATATTCTTAATACCTTATAGCAGTACAGATGTCTCAGAGGGAGAATATAAAGATATTTGAACAAATCAAAACTTGGTGTTTTACGATTTACTTTTGTCATAATCCTTATTGCATGCTTTTACTTAATCAATAATGGTTCTATTTTATTATAATAAGCACCACCCCAGCAAGATATACCATACTGTAATTTAGATTTAAGTAAACCATTGTACACCATTTTTAAAATTTGCCTATTGCAGTAAAGACTAAGGTGGTAAATCTGTCTAATGACCTTATTTAAATCCTGTTTTATATAAGTTGTGTGATCTGTCCAAGATAGCTTATAGTCTAAAACAATACCTAGGTATTTAAAACTATCAACACACTCAATTCTAAAGCAATCCTTACTGCAACTTATATTTTCATTAAATGCAGGGTAAACTACCTAAAACTTAATCAGCTAAACAGAACCGTTGACAATATGGTGAGTGATAATATAAGGGCAGATCTTTGCAGATTAGACCATTGATATTAAACATTACAAATTTAGTTTTATTACTGATTACCAAGCAATGTTTCTTGAACCATCTTCTTAAAATGTTTAAATCCCAATTTACATCTGATAATAGATCATTCAATATTGGTGATCTAACTTGGTCTTGGTCTGATGACGATAAAATGCTTATACCATGCAATGTAAAAAAAGATTATGAAATAGCTCTTATCGATTCAATGTTTTCATTTAATTTATGTCAAATTAATTCTATTTCGAATTCGCAAAACAGATTATTAGATCTTGTTTTTATTAACGTTAATGATGTCAAAACTAATGTTTCGGAAGCTCCATTTTCTCTTCTCAATAATTCTGTTTACCATAATCAAATGTTAATCGAGATTGATTTATACTCTTATGTAAAATTAGAAAAGACTTCCGTTAGTTCTCTAAATTTTTTAAAATGTAACTTTCAAGGTTTAAATGAGTATTTTCTTTCGCTTAACTGGCATAAGGAATTTGAAAATCTATGTCTTTTTGATATGTATATTCATTTTGTTTCTGTAGTTAATGTTGGTTTGTCCATGTATGTTCCTCGCTCTACAAAAAAGTTGAAATCCAAGCCTCCTTGGTATAACAGGCGTCTATTGCACTTAAAAAACACTTAAAAAATTTAAAGAACAAAGCTCACAAACGCTTCAAAAATACAGGAAGCAATACAGATAAGCAAATTTTTTGGAAATTGAGGAAAAATTTTTCTAGTCTGAGTACATTTTTGTATAACATTAGAAAACAGTTCATTAGAAAACAGTCTTAAAAGTGATTCCAAATCCTTTTGGCACTTTATAAATCAAAAAAGATGTTCTAGTGGTTTGCCTAATCAACTGTTTTATAAAAACGAAGTGTCTAATGGTCATAGTGACTCTGTCGAACTATTTGCAAAATTTTTTGAATCTGTCTACTCTCTTTCTGCTACTCCTACTGTGCCTGAAACTTACTCGATGTCGAAAATTGATTTTGGTCAATTGGTTTTGGACCTTGAGGATATTGAGTCTACTATTCGTACCATCAAGTCAAATCTCAAGCCTGGTGCCGACGGCATTCCTGCTATAATTTTAGAAAACTGTTGTAACACCATTAGCCAAGCTTTGCTCATGATATTTAACTATTCGCTGGCGTCAGGTTTGTTCCTAGACGATTGGAAAGTATCCTTTCTGGTACCCATCTTTAAATCTGGTTCCAAAAATGACGTCGAGAACTATAGGGGTATCTGCAAACTTTCGGCTATACCAAAGCTTTTTGAATGTATTGTGAAAAGAAAGATTGATTTTCATATTAAAGAACATATTTCCGAGTTTCAACATGGTTTTGTCTCAGGTCGTTCGACAACGTCTAATCTGGTCTACTTTACTTCTTTTGTAACTAATGCAATCGAAAGTGGGTGTCAGGTTGATGCTGTTTATACGGACTTTAGCAAAGCTTTTGATTCAGTGAACCATGGGCTACTTATAAGAAAGCTGGAGAGATTTGGTTTCCATTCGACAATGTTGAAATGGATTTCTTCATTTTTAATTGGAAGGTCTCAGAAAGTCTGTATTGAAAATAATTATTCAGGATTAATATCTTGCACTTCTGGTGTTCCTCAAGGTAGTCACCTTGGCCCTCTCCTTTTTATTATATTTATTGATGACATTGTTCAACAGCTAAAATTTTGTCACTGCTTAATGTATGCAGATGACCTCAAAATATTTTTAAAAATTAAGAGTTCAAATGATTGCTTAAAGATCCAGATGGACCTTATTAATTTATGGATTTGGTGCGTTAATAATTGTTTAACTTTAAATGTTAATAAATGCTTTGCAATCTCTTTTTCTAGATCTAACGTTCTGCATTTGTTCAATTATTACGTCAATAATCTGCCCTTAAAAAGAGTATCCAAAATAAAAGATGGTGTATTTATTGACACAAAATTAGTATTTGCTTCTCATGTAGAATACATAGTTGCGAAGGCCAATTCACTAGTTGGTTTTATTAAGAGAAACACGAAAAATTTATCTGATCCTTTTACTCTGCTATCTCTTTTTATTGGCCTTGTTAGATCTGTTCTTGAATATGCCGATGTTGTTTGGAACCCAAATTATTCGACGTATTCAGACCGCATAGAAAGGGTGCAAAGGAAATTTACAAAATATATTTTCTTCAACATGCGCTGGAACTTTCAGCCGACATATAATGCTAGGTGTAAGCTGTTAGGTATAATGCCACTTAGTGAGAGAAGGCATGCACATGATATCATGTTTGTGAGAGATGTCCTTTGTTCACGTGTAAATAGTCCTATTTTGTTATCTATGTTTCCAATTTATGCCCCAGAGAGAGTGCTGCGGGATCGTCAACTTTTTTATTTAAGTGGGCATAGAACAAACTATGGACAAAATGAGCCTATTTTTAGATCCCTTAAGTCATTTAATAGAATATGTAGAGACATAGATCTTCATATTTCAAGAGAATCTTTTAAAATAATTTTATATAGCATACTTTCTGGCTAGTTATTGTTTTTATTGTAAATTTTACTTAATTATTATTATTTTTTTATATTTTAAATTATTTTTTCTCACACAATTGTGTTTGTATTTCGTAATCTGTAAGCTAAGCTTGTTGATGAAATAAATAAATAAATAAAATAAAATATGATAATTCATATTTGAATAGGAAATGGCTGTATCGTCAGCGAAACTTGTCATTTTGCCCCTAAAATGCTAATTGACCCAATACAGATCCTTGAGGAACACCTATATTGGAAGAACATACGGAACTAAATACGTTTTTAATCTTTACCACTTGTTTACGATTCAATAGATACGAGGTAAACCACTCAAGAATGAAGCCCCTAAAACCTGCATTAAACTATTTATTTAACAATATAGTGTGGTTAACCATGTCGAATGCCTTTGTAATATCAATAAAAAGGCAGGACGGGATTTGTGAGTTATTCAAACTATCATATATTTCCCCAGTCAGCTTTAATAATGCACTTTCTGTAGACTTACCACCTCTGAAGCCAAACTGGCAGTCACTAAAAAAGTGGGTCTTGTCTAGAAAAGATAGCATTCTACGCTTTATACCCTTTTCAAAGATTTTTCAAAAAACTGACAAAAGGGAAATAGGACGATAGTTATTCAATTCTCTGGTATCACCCTTTTTGTGGAGAGGAATTACCACTGCTTTTTTAAGGCAATCCGGAAAGACTCCTTTACGAACACAATTATTAAAGATAAAACATAGAACGTCAGAAATCTGAAATGAAATATTTTTCAATAAGATATTATCATATGAATGTGAATTAGAAGCTTTAAGGGAATTTATAATTTTTTGAAGTGAAGTAAATTCCTCAAAGAAAAAACTTTCTGGTTGAAGGCTCGATTCCAGTATGGTATTCTCGCTAAAATACGGAGAATTGACATTAGAGTTAATGTGATTATTATTTGAAAAGAAACTAATAAATAAATTGGCAATTTCCAAAGGCTCAGAAATCTCTAGGTCATCATTTAGCAAGACAACATCGACGCCGGATTTATTCTTATTAAGTATTTCGTTGACAACCTGCCATTCTCTTTTACGAGGGGCGTTCAACATATTCTCGGTATCGGGGTGAAGCTGTGATTGTATATATAAATTGACTTATTTATCAAGTAATACTATTATTTTAGTGTATTCATGTAAAATTTCATATAAATGTGATTATTAATTCGCGTTTTATCTCTAGTTAAACAGAATCATAATGGCAACTGAGACGATGATGGTGAAAATTGAGCATCGCACTGTAATTAAATTTCTCACTAAGCAAGGAAAAAGTCAAAAAACTATTCATGAAGAGATGGTGGCTGTTTACCAGGGTTCCGCACCTTCATTATCAACAGTGCAAAAGTGGTCAAGTGAGTTCAAGAGAGGCAGAGAGAGCATTGAAGACGACCCCCGCTCCGGCGCCCCGGCTACTGCTTGTACGGGAGAAAGCATCAAAGAAGTCGAAAAACTTGTTCTTGAGGATGCCCGAATAAAGGTGAAAATGATGGCAGAGATCACCAAGTTTCAATTGGTTCCATTCACACCATTCTTCATGACCATCTTAACCTTTCAAAGGTCAGTGCAAGGTGGGTGCCACGAATGCTCACAGCGCCTCAGAAAAAAGTGAGAATCGCATGCTGTAGAGAGCTTTTGGAGATGTGTAGTGAGAACGCGGACGGTGTTATGGATCGAATTGTTACTGGGGACGAAACATGGGTCCACCACTATGACCCTGAAAGCAAACAAGAGTCCATGCAGTGGCATAAAAAAGGAACAGACCCCCCGAAGAAGTTCAAAGTCACTCCGTCTGCCGGGAAGCTCATGGCCACAGTTTTTTGGGACTCAAAGGGAATCTTGCTCATTGAGTACAAAAAAAAAGGTGAAACCATCAACGCCACATCCTACGCTTCTACTTTGCATAATTTGCGGGAGGAAATTAAAAAGAAAAGATGGGGTAAACTCGCAACGGGTGTGTTGCTTTTTCATGACAACGCTCCTGTTCACACGGCGCGAGTTTCCAAGGCTGCTGCGCGAGATTGTGGTTTCGAAGAAATCCAACACACACCCTATAGTCCAGACCTTGCCCCTAGTGATTATATCCTGTTTCCGGATTTGAAAAAATGTCTTCGTGGAAAAAGATTTTCGGATGATGAAGAACTCAAGTCGGCAATAAATGGGTATTTTGCAGAGAAAGAGGAAATTTATTTTTTTGAGGGTTTAAAAAAGCTTATCTCAAGATGTAACAAATGCATTGATGTTAGGGGAGATTATATTGAAAAATAAAAACAATTTAAATTGAATTCGCATTTTCCTTCATATCGATACCGAGAATATATTGAACGCCCTTCGTAGAGTTACCAATATTATTAGCTAATTTACGGATAAAGTAATTATTTTTGCAAGTTAAAATGTCTGATTTAACTTCACGACAGATCCTCTCGTAATACCGTTTAAGTCTAGCATTATTAGGATGTTTCTGAATAAGTAAACAGATTTTCTTTTTCTTATTAATTTTTTTAAGAAGTGGGATGGACATCCAATTTTTTAAAGGCTTTAACTTACTGTCCCTTATATTATTCTTCTGGCAAGATAAAGAAATATAGTACTTTAGTCTTGAAAGAAACAAATCAAAAGCGATATTAGGATCAGTAGCATTATAAACTTCATCCCAGAATCCAAAATTCAGATGTGTTCTTAAGGCAACAAAATTGATTTTATTAAATTCTCTGCTTGCAGATAAGTTTTGTCTGGCAATCTCACTGTATGCTGGTTAAACTATGGTCAGTTATTTTCAGGTCATAAATTATTGTTTTATAGGCTACGCGGCTGTTCCTGTGTAGTCTTATAAACATATGGTCCAAACAAGAATCGGAACGGGTAGGCTGGTTAATTAAAGATTTAAAACCAAATGAAGACATCAAAGACATATAGCTATCTACAGATAGCTATCTTCTTCACCTTCTGCAGAGCCTTTCTTCTGGTTATACTTTGATACTGCCAAGATGCTTGTGGAGGAATACCCTTGGTATAACTTACCTTCCTCAATACATAAAGTATTGATTCACGGAGCAGAAGTGATAGATAGTTTTTTATCTGAGGAGGCCGCTGAGTTTTGTAATAAATTAGTTAAACTACTCAGACGCGATAATACTAGGAAACATTCCCGAGATGTTACTAACATGGATCTCTTGCACAGGCTTCTTCTTAATTCAGATCCACTTACTCGTATTTATAGTTTAAGAAAGTTACAGTATAAAAAGTAGTCTGCGTTAGTAAAAGAAGTGTTGGATTTATTAAGTTTTTGAGCTTTATTGTAACTTACACAATACACTACCAGTTGAAGACATATAAGCATTATCTCTTGCAAAACATCCAATTTCCCAGCAGGAATCGAAAAAATTTGATTTCCATGGTGGTGAAGATGCAGGCGTCTACACTTGAGGCTCTGTCCATCAACTCGTACTCTTACATCCACATGGTGAAGCCTGGAAGTATATCACTTCTGACTGAAAGTAGGGTACCTGCGTACCTTGGTACCCCTGTGAAATGACAATGGTGTGTGCTGACGAAAGCGGTGTTGGGTAGAGAGTGAGTGTTCACACTACTACACCTGCCCAGCATCTTCTTGCGGTGTCCATGGCTCTTGTCAGTTTCAGCTTCAAGATGCATACCTCCTTTAGAGACATATCCATATTCGGAGTGCAGGTCTAAAGGGATCTCCTTGGCTGTGTCCGGACATTAGATTAGAGGTGGCGGCAACAACCGGCCACCTTGACACCAAAACTAAGGTTGAAAATTTTAACGCAAAGCTGAGTAAGGAAGCCGTCTTTGAGTGGGTCGTCGGAAAACACAGAATGCATAAGTAAAGACTCGAAGAGGACAAATATATGGACGCAAATGCACAAGATTGGCATCGGTTAGCAGCATTCCAAACCTCCGGCATATATGAACTGTGAACTTCTCAACATAAACTTTATAACGTTCGCTTCAAAACCAAGTAATGGAAACCATTCCGATCCCTTTTTGCGTAATGAAGGAGTTCCACAAGCCGTACCGCCTGTAAAATCAACGGCTATTAGCCTAGATGGAATCACTCTAAAGTTTATAAAATTAAGTTTGCATTTAACGCTTTATTTTTAATTCCATCGCTGCACGTTCAACTTTCCCAAAAGACCGGAAAAAGGCAAAACTAATACCAGCACCTAAAAACCAACCCAAACTCTATGGAATACGGACCGATAGCTACTCGTATACTTCCTTTCCTGCCAAAAGTATTTGAAAAAATTTATCTTGTCTCAAATTCAAAGGCACCTGGCCAAATATAAGCCACTTACTGCTTATGAATCTGGTTTTGAGCAAACAGAAGCTGCAAAATTGCATTCTTGTTGGTTGTTGAGGAGAGTAGAGAAGCTCTAGATAGGAACGAGGTGAGTTTTTTGGCTATCTTAGATTTTGTCACAGTTTATTAAATTCTCTTGGGGATCGACATATCTAGTTTTTTAATACTAAAGTGGAAAATATCAGATTGTGGTGGCTAACAACAAAATGTCAAGCTTTCTTCCTGTTAATAGCGACATACCGCAGGACTCCATTATAGGGCCAGTTCTCTTCACTTTGAATGTGAATGGGCTTCCCGCCCAGATTAAATATTGTTGTGTGCACATGTTTGCGACGATTATTTTAAGTCGGCCTATTCATGTGACGGTTGTAGCTGCAAAGCTTCTGAATGATGGCCTCGTATATCGCTCAATCTCTCGTAAAATCCTTCTCACTACGCCCACCCGTTGTGAAAGAACCATCATCAGGTGTACCGTACACCTGCACGATGTTGAATTATGAACAGTTTGGTAGTCTTATTGAGAGTACGCGATAGTTTTTAACAACCTTTGACGTTGTCATAACCGAGTTTATGCATTTAATATCTGTTGGGCTTCCTGATTCGTTTTTGAGTGATTGGTGTTCATATGGATGGCTTCGCAGGATGCTGTGTCACACTCAAGTTCTTAGCAAAAGTGTAGTGCTCCCTCACGACGACAGTAAGCAGCCTGAAGTATTTCGTTCTGAGCGACAGCAGGAAGGCCGCTGACCTCTTGTGAACGTTGGATAAAATTCGTTTCGTCTGAAAAACCCTCAGGATGGAGTCATATCCCCACTTCTGTGGGTGCTGGTTATCAATGGCATCCTCAAAACGCTTAGTACAATGTGTATAAGAGCCACGGCATACGCAGATGACGGAAAGAATCAAAAAGGCATATAATGCTCTTTTTGTCAGCGAAAGAGCGGTAGGAACAATTTGGGGCTTAAAACCGGCTTTGGTGTGTTGGATGTATACGGTGGTGGTAAGACCCATACTTACATATGGCGCACTAGTATGGTGGAAAGCAACAAACCAAAAACGATTCACGACAAATTAGCTGCGGTTCAAAGAACGGCTTCCATAGTCATTGCAGGTGCGCTTCGTACCACCTCTACGGCAGCATTAGACCTTTTTGCACCAAACACCGCTTGATTTACAGATCAAAAAAACTTGCTGGCAACAATGCGATCAGACTCACTAATCTGGGTTACTTCATGAGCAGTAGTTTCGGGCATGGTACGGTCCTAACGGAGCTACTGCCAGGCAATCCAATTCTAACGGAAGAAATTCCTTCCCTGGTCGACTTCGACATTCCGTACGATGTAATTTATCCGGAGAGGGAGGACTGGCAAAAAATGCAATAATCAGGTCAAATGAAAATGCAATTTTCACAGGCGACGGTGCGAAAGCAGAGGAAGGAACAGGTTCTGTGGTATCATCTCAGAAGACCCAGAACTAAGAGTGTCTATAATACTACCGGACGCAAGTTGTGTCTTCCAATCAGAGGTTCTGGCTATCCTCAGGGCGGCTGAGTTAATGCAGATGAGACCAGTATCCGGAGGAAATATCGCCTGGCCGCACTCAAGGCAATGGAATCAACCAACGTCAACATACAGTCAGAACCGGGTAAGACTGTGCTGGGTGCCACGACACTGCGTTATTAAAGGAAATGAACAATCAGACGAGCTTACAAGAAAAGGAGGGCTACGCCACAATAGTGAGGTTGCCAATATCAAACCATCCCTTTGCATAGTGATGGACAGAGTCAAGGAAAAAATCACAAAGACTGCCAACCTAAGATGGTCAAGTCTTGAAGGATACAGGATATCCGAGGCTCTTTGGCCGTGCGGCAGTACGCAAACAGAATCAAATTGTCAGATACGGATATCTGCAGATTATGCGGTTATCTGCAAAGCTGTAGAGGACATAACACACATGCTGTGTGCATGAGAGGCAATTTTTAGGGAAATACTTTTTCGAAAACCTAGAGGCAATAGATGGCCTTCTTGGCTTTTGCAAGAAAATTGGGTGTTTCACTAGGGCGATTGTTTAGGTTTATGCCATTTGAAGACAAATGCAATTGGTTCCACAGGGACCGCTATGGGCCCGTTTTGGTGCCTAGTGTCTGTATGATGGCATATCCATCACACCGCTGTTTAACCTAACCTAACCTAACCTTGCTAGGTGTTACAGAAGCTCTTTCCGGCTTTTTCCAGAAGTAATCAGAAAACAATTTGAAGACGGGTGTTAAAGTCTATTTAGGAATCTTTCGAAAAGGCGGCAATTTTTTACCCTCTTAACAAGATGAAACTTAACTGAAGGACATGAATAGAAGAGGTAAAATCAGCACTTAACAACGCAGATTTCCACGGTTGTCAGTTACCAAATACAGGAAAATACGGGCTGGTAACACCCGTTGCCAGTTATGACACCATCGAATGACTCTCGTCCAAGTAGTAAAAGCGCTATTTTCAAAAGTAATTTCGCTTGAAAAGAACACTGGAGATAATGTCCAACCAGTCAAAAACATCATAAATAGCAGCAACTGACTCCCCCTCATCGGAACCCTTGATGATTCCTAGAACTTTCAACAATTTTAACTTCTCACCTCAACCTTTTCATCCCTTCAAAAAATATTAAAAAATTAATCATTCCAAAATGAGAAGGAAGTCATCAAAAATATTGAACATGTAACTTAACATCCTGATCTCAACAAAGTTATGGGCATCTTCATTTTGTCTGTTTTTCCACACATTTTTCGGGTGACTACTCTATCGCCCAACCGACCAGACGATTGTCCATTTTGCATCATCCTAACAGGGAAAGCAGTGGTCCCTGTGGCAAGAATATGTTTATTGTGCCCGCAGAAAAACACAAAACTGCCCCCTTACGAAGGCCATCAATAACAAGAAGAGGCTACCGTAACTGTTGCCTAGCTTTTCTACCTTTTAGTTCATGATTTTATTTTCTGGTTTATTGCCAGACGAACGATATGCCATAAATTTTATTTCATACTCGTACATTTGATATTGGTTAGTTTTTGTTGTATCTAAGTTTGGGCTCTGTCTCATATGGGCAGCACAGGGTGACATGCAGCCACCCTATAGGAAAGCCACTTCTGGCTCTGAGAAGAGGGCGCTTCCTTTCTTTTTGTATCTTACACGAGAGTTTTAAATCTTTGTGCATTAAGTGATAAACATCCTTTTTACTAATTTTTGTTGTGTTTTTAGTTTACATTTTCTTGTTCTCTTCAGTTCTATGTCAACAACGTACGCTTGACTATATTTTTTTTTTTTTTGCTGTGGAAGAAAGAAGTGTTGAGCAGGGAAAGAAACTAAAGCCATTCATTTTCACACAATCTAGAGGAAAGTTATTATGGATTTGCAGCATGACTTTAGAGAACTTTTGAAAAGAAAAGTTGCAAGCAAAATGCACAGACATTTTTGAGTGTTTTTCAGAAGATGCATTTGTATCTTTGTCGTTTTGTTGAGAACAAAGTCTAGAGAAAGGTCCTCACCAGTGTTGTCGTTTGTGCTGCACTCGAGAACATCTTTAAGTCTTAAAATGGCACGTAACACCTTGACCTTGGCCTTTTTGTGTGAATAGGTGGACTCTTCCTCATTTTGTTTAGACCAGAATGCTTATGAAACCAACTTAGGCAGAATCGACTATGAGACTCCGCCAGATGACCTTCAAAGATTCGAGTGCGTGTCGAGTGCATAGTGAGGCCCGATGGCTGATGAACAGTATCTGCTAGTGTATTGGAACTGCTAATTGAGTTTAACTCTTCAGGTTTCATGAGCCTCATAACACCGACTTCGATTTTTTCAAGAACGCCTTGTTCGACACCAAAACAAAGAGCTAGACACAGTCGTTGATGTTGTGACCATAACATCAAAGCAAGGTCCGAATTTAGCATATCTGATGCGTCTCGTTATTCCTACAATGGCTCTATGACTTATGACTATGTCAAATCGCAAGGCCATACAAAATATTAACGAACGACATAAACAGACGAGGCGTTCCTCTACTGCATTGTCCCTCCGAATTAGAGTCGAAGATTGTGCGGGCTGGAACATTGGTGTTCATTAACTCTACATGTCCTAGCCATCTCAAACGCCCAATGGGCAGTTTTTTTAACCAGGTTGATGTCGCTGTACGTTTCCTCCAGAACCCATCAACGCATACCGGACCAAGTATCTTACAAAGAATTTTTCTGTCAAAGCGACCAAAGATATCTTCATGCGCAGGCATTACAATGGTCTTATATAGAGTTTTCTTGGTTGTTCGGGAGGGGGCCTTACTACACAGTTACCTTCTCAGCCCAAGGACACAGCGATTGGCAAGCGTTATTCTTCGTTTGATTTCTTAAGAGATGTCATTTTCAGATGTGATAGCAGAGCCGAGGTAGACAAAGTCCTTTACTACCTCAAAGTTATAGCTGTCGATTGTGACAATTTGGCCGATTCGTCGATATTGGGTGTACCTTCTTGTTCAGAGCATATACTTTGTTTTGCCCTCGTTCACCGATAGACCTATTTTTGGTGCTTCTATTCCTATACTCGCAAACGCACCAGTGACAGTTCGCTGCGTTCTACCAATAATATCTATATCATCGGCGAATGCAAGCAACTGAATAGGCGTTTGAAAGATAGTACCCCGTGTATTGGCTTTTGAGTTTTGCAGAATTCGTTCAAGTATGATGTTAATACTTTGGTAATACTTTGCCTAAGTCTCGGTTAGGTTGTTACCGACCTTTCTCTATCGTCATCCTGCACAAGCGCACGAGTTTGGCAATGATGTCAAAATTAGACATGGCTCTGTATAGCTCGTCTCTATACCTAAAAAGTAACCTCCTTGAACACCAGAATGTGCTGCTACGGCAAAAAAAAATGGTGGTGCCTTGAATTCCGTTCATATCTAGGCAGACATGCCAGTTTTGTTTTGACAGCCGATTGTTTTTGACGTGTTTGGCATCATGTTGATTTTGAGAGGCGAAGGAAACAAAAGAAAAGTTGGATATATATTATGGGGCTAATGCTCCGTCAGATTACACCGTCAAATATTGGTTTCGAGAGTTTCGTGGTGGCCGCAACTCCACTACCGATCAAGTCCGCAGCGGCAGGCCTTCCGATGCGGTTACAGAGGACAATGTCAAAAAAATGCATGAAATGGTGTTGGCTGACCGGAAGGCAGTGAAGGTGAGCGAGCTAGCAGATACCACAAAGATTATACTGAGCGCACACGCCATATTTTAGGCAATATTCTGCATATGAAAAAGTTATCCTGCCGCATGCTCACTCCTGAACAAAAACACGAACGCGAGAGCACTTCGAAAGAGTGTTTGGACTTGCTGATGAGGAATCGGGCGGACTTTTGGTGTCGATTGGTAACTGTTGATGAAACTTGAATCCACTATTACACACCAGAGAACAGAATGAGTGCCCGGCAATGGACTGAAGCCGGCACGAGTGCTCCGAAGCGGCCGAGGGAGGCTCGATGGGTAGGAAAGGTTATGGCGTCGGTTTTCTGGGATTGTCATGGCATACTCTTCGTGGACTACCTCGAAAAAGGAAATCACTGCAAAACGGCCTCACATGAAGCGAAAAAAAATTTTGTTTTTGCAAGACAATGCACAAGAACATCACAACCACGTCTAAAATCAATGACTTACGGCTCCAGTTCCTGTTGCATCCACCTTCTTAGGTTTTCACCAGAATATATGGTAGTGTGAATATTTGGTCAATTGTGAACTTACCAGGTCTAAAACCGCACTGATAGGGTCCAATTAAATCGTTGATAAATGATTTCAGGCGCTCGCACAATACGGCAGACAAGATCTTATATGCGATGTTTAGGAGACTGATACCTCTATAGTTGGTGCAGCTTAAAGGGCCTCCTTTCTTGTGAACCGGGAAAACGATGCTGAGGTTCCATTCATTAGGCAAACATTCATCTGACCAAATCTTGGAAGTCAGTCAGTGCATGCTTTTTACCAAGTCATCTCCTGCAGTCGGGCAGCCTTGTTCGACTTCAGTTTAGATATTGCTATCCTCATTTCATTTTGGTCGAGTGGCTGGAATTCTTGACTTGCATCGTCAATATTGAATGGTTTGCTCTACCTGACAGCAGAATTTTTGTCGTCTTCGCCGTTTAGTTGTCTGCAGAAACAGTTTTTCCACATCCTCAGCACCAACTGTGACTCTACGACAAGGTTTGCTTGTTCATCTCTACAGGTTTCCGTTCGGGTCTTAAACTTCTGAACATAATTTCTGGAGTAGAGCTCACTAGCCGCTCTCATCCTTTTGTGCATATAGTCATGTTGTTTTGCTGCATGTGCTTGCCGGCATGAAGAGCATCAAACCAGGGGTTTCGTGGGGGTGGGCGGGTGAAACCCAGCACATCAGTTGTGGCATTCCTGACGGCTTCTCGGTATATAAGCCACTGGTTTCAGCACTTGCTGCTGGCTGCAAAGGACTTCTCGAGAGGTTGAGGGATACGCGATCGGCAAAGGTTCTGGCGGCTTGTTGGTATTGCAACTTGAACGGTTAAACCTCTTCATAGTACGTCCCCGTTGTTATAGCATCTGAAATATCCGTACACGTACCTTGGCTGCAACTAGGTAGTGGTCCGAGTCTAGGTTGGCTGTTCGGAATGTTCGGGCATCTAAAATACTTGAGTAGTGCCTTACGTTGATTGCAACATGATCAATCTAGCTGACAGTTTATTGATCTGCTGTCTGCCATGTCCCCTTGTGAATGTTGAGGTGAGGAAACCGTGTGCTTACTATAGTAACATTGCGTCCCGCAGAGAAATCGATCAGCCTAAGTCCGTTTCCAAACGGGGTGTTGTGTAGGCTATGTCTTCCGATTGTGCTACCAATTTTGGCATTAAAGTCGTCTAGGACGATTTTAACGTCATACATCGGACATTGCTCGTAGGTTTTGTTGAGGAGCTCGTAGAAACTTTCTTTGGTAACATCGTCCTGTTGCGACGTGTGCGCATATAAGGCCGATGTTAGTGAATTTTTACCTTTAACATGGATTGAAGGCGTTCACTTACGTGTCGAAAGCTCAAGACTTTATATGTCATTATCTGAATTAAAAGTGGAGCTTAGATGTACAGTTTTCAATATATATCTCTGATGCAGTCAGAACCTCCAAACCCTGTTTCATTTGCTACCGATTGACGTCGGAATATAGATGCCCACACTCTCTGTCATCAGTCTAAGCTGCACTCAATTCAACTTAATGTGAATCTAATCTACTCACTTTGCGCCGAGGTTTCCCCAAATCGACAAATTTTCAACTTACTTGTATTGAATGCATCACAGACTTCACACACTTGATTTCGAGGTCATTTACAGTAAGTCCGTTTGAACAGAACCTTCTGCAAAAGCCATATGGGTTGACGTGAAAGTTTTTGTTGGCGGACCTCTGTACAACTTAGCAGAAATTGTAGCCCAGCTTGACTCCCAAACAGGAAAAGTATGAATGGACTGAACACCTTAACGAAGCATTTGAGGAAGCCAAACAAAATTTGTCCAACGTCACCTTGCTATTCCAGCCAAGAATAAATGCAGAAATTTCTATATTCACTGACGCTTGAAGCACTGCAGTCGGCGGTGTAGTACAGCAAAAAACGAAAAACACGTGAGAACCTCTTTCATTCTTCTCAAAGAAACATTCAATAATAGAAACAAAGTATTCCGCCTTCAATAGCGAACTGCTAGCAATTTATTTATCAATCAAACACTTCAAATACTTCGTCGAGGGGCAGGAATTCAAAGTGTACACTGACCATAAATCCGTGACATACGCCGTTGCACCGAAGGCAGACGATTTCATCTCCCAATTTCATCACGATTGACATAGAGTACATAAAAGCACCAGATGATGTGGTCGCGGATATTTTATCTAGAATGGACGAACAGGAAATCCGTTCATCTGATAAGTTTCATCTTGACCGCAAGGCATTTGCTCGACTTCAATCATCTGATCCAAATTCGAGATTCTTCTGGTCCTACACGGCTATGATAAGGGCAATTATATCCTATACGTCGGTTGCGTTTTTTAACTAGTTTCCAAGAAAATACGTTTCTGCTACTTTTACCAGGCTCACAAGAAGGGTATGACGTTCTAGACGTACTGCTGGAGCCCGTCCCATTGATATTCGTATCATGGGCTGCAACTATCAAAGCCATCTTCCGCTAAAAGGGAAGAAGTCTTTGATTCAACAAGCAATGGAGTTTTAATGACTTTGGTCTTGTGGACATGTGGATTGCATCAGAGCAATGACAAAAGAAATCCTAATGGAGAAAATATCTGGCCAGCATCTGCGCCAGAAAAGGAATGCAGTAGGGACCTCACGGATGCCCCCATAACCAATTTAGTATGCAGCGATGCATCATAGCCAAGCAGCGCTGAACCCTCCCTCGACTTCAAAATTTAGTTTGATAATGCAAGATCTCACTAAACGCTGTCAGAGGGCTGAATTCACTGAATTTAATTTGGTTCCCTGCTCACAATGGGATCACTGATGTCGATGAACTTGTTAAGCAAGGCTCAGCGGACAGTTTTTTATGACTGGGACCTGCGTCAAGACTGACTGCATCTTCGGTTAGGGGCTCCATTGATAGTTGGATTTCAAATGAGCATAACTGCAGATTGTATGACTCTTCAGGTTGCCGGCGGATCAAACGAATGCTTCCCAACGTCTCTAAAGACTGCAGGCTGCTAAATGGCATTAATAACGTTGTCTAATAAAAAGCGGGGGCAGAGCAAAGTACTGGTCTTATCGTAACGGTTATCAGATGACGTCATAGGTCCTCTTCGGTGGCACGACCACCGGTAGTCCCTACCAGGACTTAAATCACGGTACCATGGGAGTCAGGAGCCCCTCGGATCTCAGTCCACGCCTATGTTGCTAGAGGTAGGCCCCCTTGTGGGAGCGTCATGGTGGCTCTTTTGGTTTAGACCCAATGTACGAGTAGAGTTGCAATAAGTATTGGGTGCTGTGACCCTAAGATCACCAAGAAGTTTTAGATTGGCCTCGACTCATAATAAGGGTAGAACTTGTACCTCCAACACAGTTCCGATTTGGTATTCGTAATACAAGGTGGCGCAAATTTGTTTTTGAATTACTTTTTCACTAAATAAAAGAAAATGATTTTGAGAGATGGAAATCTTTATCTGGACTTTTACAATTGATTCTGTTAAGTGGAAAAGATGATATCCGCCGATCCGATGATACACATTTGTTCCCGCGAGATTTCCGGTGATAACTGTTCGCATTCCTGTCGAATATTCTCATTAAGGGCTGCGATTGTCTGAGGCTTGTTAGCATAAACCCGCGACTTCAAATAGCCCCAAAGAAAGAAGTAGTTAAATCGGGCGATCTTGCTGTCCATGCCAAATCGCTAAAACGGAAGATTACTCCACCAGGAAACGCTTTCTTCACAATATCCATTTTGGCTCTTGCTGCGTGTGCGGTTGCACCGTTTTGTTGAAACCACATGTTCACCAAGCCCCGCTCATCCAATTCCGGCAGTAAGTTCTTTATCATGGCCCTGTGGCGTTCGCCAGTAAAAGTGACCGCATTGCCGATGGCGTCCTCAAAGAAATACGGCCCAATCACTCCTCTTGCGTGAACGCCGCACCATACAGTGGCTTTGACTGGATGTAATGGCCTCTTCGTGCATCACGCGCGGATTTTCAGTGCCCCAGAAACGAAGATTTTGCTTATTGACGTAACCGCTTAAGTGGAAATGAGCCTCGTCGCTCATGATGATTCTCGACACAAAATCGTCCTCTTCGTTGTTGAGATTGAGGATAGCTTGACAGTAATTCACTGACTGACTGTTGGCACTTTTTACGGGAACATGTGTAAGTCTTTCACTAAAATTCGCTATAGGGTCCGTCTGGTGATGCCCAATTGCGTGTCCCGTCGTCTGGTTGATGTTTCTTCGTTCTCAGCGACATTGGCAGCAACAGCCGCGATATTCTCTGTCGAACGACCAGTCCGGTGGTGGGCACACCCTGTATGGTCTCCTGTGGCTCCACTCTGTTCGTGTCGAGTGGCTAAGCGCCGGAGTGTTTGCCCAGTTGGCGCGACACGATTAGGAAATCGGCATCGAAATTCACATCGACACAATTAATTCACGCTCTTCCGGAGTACAGTGCTCCAATTCTTGTCTGTTTGTATACTGCAAATATGATTGACGTGCGATGCCATTTGAAAAATTATACCATCTTCCGATGGGGTGATTAATTTTGTGCCACCATGTATATGCAAACGATTACAAGGCGTATCCTTACGCCCATGAATGTATGGGCATTCCATGAAATCAAGTTTTCACAGACTTTGTGGCAAATTTCCAAGCCTAAGAACATCAACGACGTAGTCAATTGATGCTGTCGATGGTTGCTACGATTTGACCAGTTGTAAGCGGCCGGTCATAGGTCCTGTTGGGTGGCAGGACCATTGGTAGTCCTCACCAGCACCTAAAACTCGGTATGACGGGAGTCAGGTACTTCGGTCTTCGGTCCGCGCCTGGCTTGAAAGGAATAGACCCCCTATTAGGACCGTCATGGTGTCTGTAGCTTAGATCTTAAGTCCGAGGGTTTGGTTGAACAATTATGGAGTTCTAAATAAATATTGTGTGCCGTGAAACTAAGATCTGCAAGAGGTTCTAGGTCGGCCTCAACTCAAACCAAGAGTAGAACTTGTACCCGCAACACTGGTCCAACTTGGTATTATTGAAACACGGCAAGCGCTGGCCAGGCGTCCATATCTTGGATTACATGGATGTATGGGCATCCCGTGAACAAAAGTCTACACTATAGGTCTTCACCAAAAACACAAGAAACATCTGGCTTTGTGACATACCACACAAAAGCACCCAAGTGTGCTGGCCGTAGGAGAAACAACATCCAGCTTGCTATGAGAGTGATGAGGACACCGCGGAGTACTACCTCTGTGAGGATACTCGCATATCCTACGTAATCAGCGCTAGTACAGTGGGTGATGCTATTGTAATCACTTTATCACCGAGGCGTTTACTTGTCCTTCTACATAAGACTGTACAGACAAGGAGTACGATGGACTAGTTCCTCGTCTGAGAGCTCTGTTGCCACAGGAAAAAAATCTATTCTGTACAGACTTCAACGTACATCACGTTGGTTGGGCACTATATTATGATCTAGAGGAACAGGATCCCAGAAATGCGACTTATTGAATGTGAATGTCAAATTGCTCAATGACCTCTTCATCTGATACTTTCCATTGTTCAACCTCAAAACTGACGCCACCGGCCAAGTGATAATTCATACACACAATCCAATCCGGCTGTAACAACCGGCAACTCTAAAATTACCAAAAATTGCAATCCGCACACATATTATTAGTCTACTCGTATCTCAGCTCGAATTGAGAGATTTAGTTAGAAAACAAAACAAAAAACAGAAAAGAAAATCTCGTCTCTACCTAATTAAATTGTTTATTAAAATACGAGCTCACTGTTGAGTTTTGTTCAACCAAAAGTTTATTGAAAAAGTAGTGCTCAACTCACGCCGCACCAGTATTGCTATTGTGATTATTTCAAAATGTCCCACATGGAATAATCCCTTACCCCTGGGATGTACCACAAAAACCTGTGTATCCGTATCTGTATAAAGTGGTATCATGAAATTGTGTAATGCAAATCCTACCCGCATATCTTTCCTTTTACTTAAAATTACCCCGACACGGGGTATGTACCCCAATGTGTACCATAAAACCAAGCTTTCCGATAATGAGACACGTAGAGAGCGGTAGCTTTTCACTGAATTCACTTAATAGTTACTAACCAGTAATTTTATTACGCTTAAGGACCAATTATGAAATTTCCTCCATTTTTCGTTGTAGCCGTGCCCATCGTTCTATGTACCATAGTCAGCCGTAGTCCCTGTATCTGTTGGAAGAGTTTCAAAATTTCCAGAACCAATTCGCACTAACAAGAAGCTTCTGAGAAACAACAGGAGGTTCGTTTCTTCTTTTTGATTATTTTTTTTTTTGGAACAGGGTTAGGGTTTAGATATAGATACCATATACCTCGTATACCTCATAGATACTCATGGGTACGAAGAGTCCTTCGTAAGAGCATGTGGTGATAAGAAGTGGTTTTTGAGATCTCTTAAGTCATGTATCGCCCCATTGTGACTCCTCTCTGATGGTGCTGAAATAAACTCTTGTAGGGTCTTGCTAGTTAATTAAGAAAACTTTATAAAATCCAAACAAAAGGCAACGGGGAATAATGAAGGGAAAACTTGAGTATTCTCGCACAGTTATCTACTCTCACTTTGTCCTCTTGTTCGGTTCGTTTTTCAGGTCTACTGACAGAGGTGTACACGAATGTAACCCACCCCTCAAACCAGTACAAAATTGTGTATAGAGGCTCCTTCTGAAAAGAAGTGTGTGAAGGTTAAACAAAAACTGAAGCAAAAGCAAAAACGAAAACGAAAAGCCCTGCGAATAACACACGGGGGATAAGTTCCTCCGTAAATGTGTTAACATGTTGCTTGAAAACTAATTCAGTTAAAACACTGGAACTGGAAATTGAGATGGAGATGGAAATGGCAAGGGCAACGGCAACGGCAACGGCAACGGCACTGGAGCCGAAATAGGAAAATATAATTGTCCCTGCTGAGGAGCAGTGTTCTTATACATACTTTCGAAAGTGGGTTACTGGAAGAAACGCTTGCACATACTCGTATACCCACCCACACCCTCGTCTTTTTTCATCATTAGTTGCCAACTGAAATGAGTTTGTTGGTATCTGTGATGGAGCATCCAAGACGTATCTTCAATTAAAGTCTGAGCTATCTTCAAAGTTTTCTTAGAGCAGAGCTTATTCCCATTTGGTTGGAGGACTTGTTTCAAGAAATATTTAAATGATTGATAGCAGCGAGCAAATGAAGTCTGAAATACAGGAATTGAGCTACATCGGTGCTCTTGCAAAACATGATGGTCGTGTTCAAATTGTCGGGAACTTCAAAGGCCTAAATCTTAAAAGGGAAACAGTTGCCAATCAGATTCGCAGATGCCTTTCATTCAGTGCAATTTGACGAAGTTTTACTTTTGGTGCTTTTGGTCATAAGTACTCACCCCTTTAGCTGATGCTATGCAATGATGCCTCATTTTTGGAGTAAATGGCGCACCAGCAATTCGGACAACAGGTAATTGCTGACTTTAATCTGCAGGCGATGACACATAGATTTGAAGACAGAAACCAACGAAAGACTTGAAAAGACATTTGCCAGACATATCCAGAGAGGGTGTTGATAGTTGAAGGACTTTATTTGAGTCAATGGTTACCAAGCCCTTCGTTAAATGTGTTCCACTCAAAGAAATAGTTAAGAAATAGTTATGATGACCTTGGTTCACGTTAAATGTAATGCGGCTTCGTAACAAAGCTTATCGTAGATGCGAAACCTATCCGATGTCTTCAGTAGAACTATAGGGTTTACCAATAAGGACTTGACAACTTTTTTTTATATAAAACGCAAATCATTTGAGATATTGCAAAAACTTTATTATCGGCTTGAAGTACAATCAAAACATTTAGGAATGGAACTCGACTTCGTTCATATGGACACCGCGGCACGTTTGCAGCGGTCGATTCGTTGGACCCAATTTTCAACGACTCGGCCACACATTTCGGCCCAAACGGCCGCGGTTTCGCATTCAATGTTGGCTCTGATCTCTTTCAACGTAGTTGGCGTATTGTCATAAACAAATGACTTAACGTAGCCCCAAAAAAAATAGTTCAGCGGTGTTAAATTGCACGAACGAGGCGGCCAATCGACTGGCCCATTTCTTGAGATAACACGCTCACCATACTTACTCTTCAATAAATCGATTGTAGCGTATGCTGTGTGGCTTGTGGCATCATCCTGTTGACACCACATGTCGTCCAAGTCCATATCTTCCAATTTGGGCCAAAAATAATCGGTGATCATGACGCGATAACGCTGACCATTCACAGTAACATGACGATCGTTATCGTCGACGAAAAAATATGGCCCAATAACGCCGCCGGCATGCAAACCGCACCAAACAGTTATGTTTTGTGGATGAAGTGGTCATTCATGAAGCACATGTGGATCTTCACCCGACCAATAACGCATATTTTGCTTACTGACGAACCCATTGAGCCAAAAATGAGCTTCGTCACTGAAGATGATTTTGCGATGAAATTCATCATCTTGGCGCATCTTCTCCAGAACCCAATTGGAGAACGTACGTCGCTTCAAATGGTCCATCGGCTTCAATTCTTGAGTCTTGTATGGGTGTAGACCAAGATCCTTACGCAAAATACGCAATAATGTGGTCTAAGCGATGCCCAATTCTTGAGAATGGATCGTTTTCTACGGACCCCTGAACGGCAGCGATATTTTCGACCAACCCGTTGTCTCGCTGACAGGGCGACATTACACAACAAATATGTAGACTCAAATTTTTGCACTAAACTTGTTATTTCCTGTGTACTAGGGTGAGAATTACGACAGAAAATTGGAGTTTACGCTCTTAAAGTTGCAGTCACCGACTCCGAATTTCGGTAGAAAATTTTTTACAATTTGCAGACGTTGCTCGTTCGTGTACTTTACCATGATCAAAATGTTGAGTTTGCTGAATAAATTGACAGTGACAGTTTAATGATTAGTGAAAGAGTGCATTCACAAATTAAATTCAAAGTTGTCAAGTCGCTATTGGAAAACCCTTTATAAGTAATTCCCGTGATGTTCGGACAAATTTTCGTGAGATCGCCATTGTCAATAAGAAGTCGTCTTCGAAAAGTATAGGTATCAACCCGAATTCGAGGATACTACTCCTCCTTTTGACGAATCTGAGGGTGTATGAGGTTTGATGAAACTAAAAAAAATCTGCTTTCCAAGAGATATTGGACTTTGCAAAAGCTTACGATTGTGTGCATCACAGCAAACTTTGTCAGAAACAGTCACTCTAGGTTCGGAATAGACTACAGAGCCGTTGAACTGTTCCGAAACTACCTCAGCGAAAGATTTCAACAAGTTTACTTAAATGGAGGCTTTCTACCATTTGGGCACTTTGTAAGTGCATTCCACAAGGCTCAATCTTTGGACCTCTACTCTTCTTTTTATACATTATTGACCTCACCCAAGTTTGCAAGCATACTACGATGCAGCTGCATATAATCTTGTCGCCTTCGTGGTCACAAATCGGGAATTATGTCCTCATTCAATATGAGGAATTACTTACTTACTTGCTTATCCGGCCAGCGACCCTTGGAGGGTCTGAGCCTAAGTTAATGCCGCTTTACATCCTTCACGGTCCTGAGCACGATGCTTCCAGGGCTTCTGGCGTCCGCGATTACTTGGTCTTTAAACCGGAGGTTCGGTTTTCCTTTTCATCATCCAGCATTCAGCTTCATAAAGCAAGATTTGCAATATCAGGCCTTTTTAGAGCAAGATCTTGAACAAAGTTAGAAGTTTGGACCCTAGTTGTTTGGGCAAACAAAATTAGCAGCGATTGCTTAAGGGTGTCTCCACCAGGGTGTCATTTGTGGAGTTTATATTTGCCCCGAGTTACAATAGATAAATTCCTTGCCTACCTCAAAATTATAGCTGCCGGTTTTTCGGTTCTGTCCTAGACAGTGTTCGACGGATCGGTTTTTGGTCAACAGCATGTACTTTGTGTTATCCTTATTCATCATGAGACCCACTCATTTGGCTTGCTTGGAACGGGCGATAATGTCGATATCGTCTGCATAGTCCAGCAGCTGGATGGATTTGTTAAATATAGTGCCTTTCGAACTATCTGCTCCAGCACAGGATTAAGATATATATTTGGAATAATTCGAAGGTTTTGTTTACAAGCTGCATGACAAAACTGGATCAGTTTTCTCGGGATCCCGAATTCGGTGCGGTGTGCGATGAATACTGTCGTAAACGGCTTTGAAGTCGATGAAGAGGTGGTGAGTATCGACTTGGAACTCACTAGTCTTTTCCAGGATTTACCGCAGTGTGAAGATTTGGCCCATCGTCGTTTTCCCGGCCCGGAAGCCACACTGGTATTTCCAAGACATACCATTTATTGAAAGAAGCTTCTCGAAGGGTTCTACATAGATTCATGGAAAGATTCTACAACTTGATTGTATAGAGTATTTTGTCGTTTTCTTGGTATGAAAGCGCCATAGAAATCAGTGAGGAGCTCAATTAGATTTGACAACCAATTGAAGGAACCTTTCAGGCAAGCAGATACGCCTATAGACGAAGCAATGTGACAATGTTCAGCACGAACAAGAATACCAGTTGCCCGTACAGTGCATGGATGGGACATAGTATAAACAGAATCAGCGTTGTTTATCAAGTGACTAGCTATCAGCACTTGCCCTTGCTCTTGCTTTCACTAATAGATATACTCGTAAATCGACTAACTATGTGTCTGAGCACGTTCAGAGAGCATACTAAGTTTGGAGGTGATGCAAAGCTTGAAGAATGATAGAAAAACAAGAGAAAATCGCATCAAATTGTAGAAAGAACAAGTTTCTTTGCAGCTCTACATGAATTATGAATCCTCAATGCCCGTGCAGCCCAACAAGTAGCAGAAAAACGCAAGGACATAGACAATTTTGCTAGGAAAAATCAAAACTAGATTCAGCGACGTAAGCCCGTGACTACTATAGAGAAGATCGACATCTAAAAGCTACTCGACAAAATGTCCGAACAATATACTAAGCAGGACGTTTATTTCGTCCATCTTTGTGAGTGTAGTTGTCAAATAAAGCACGCGCGACACCATCTCTTAAAACGCACACAATGTGTTTGCGATTGGACGAACCATTTCAGAGTTAGGTTAGGTTAAGTTAGGTAAAAACAGGGGTGTAATGTATATGTCATACCACAAACACTAAGCACCAAAACGGGACCATCGCGATCCCTGTGGAATCAGTTGAATTTATATTCAAAAGGCAAAAAGCTAAACAAATCGCCCTGGTGAAACACCCAATTTCTCTGCAAAGCCAAGAAAACCTTGAAGTTCCTGCCATCTATTTGCTCTAAATTTTCGAAAAAATATTTCCCAAAAAATTTTCTTCGACTAAGTACGCGATATTGCCTCGCATTCACACAGTATGTGTGTTATGTCCTCAATAGCTTGCAGATCACGGCAGAGTATGCAAATGCCTGTATCTGACAATTTGAGTCTCTTTGCGTGTTTCCGCAAGAGTCAGTGTCCTGTGAGAATTTCTGTTATTCCCCTAAGCTTATCACTGTTTAATTTTATTAACTCGCTAGAACTTTTACCGTCAAATAGTGGCTAGAGAGCCTCGGATTCATTGTGCCCTTCAAGACTTGACCACCTTAGGTTGGCGGTATTCATAATTTTTTCCTCGATAGTGACCTATAGGTATGCAAAGGGGTAGTTTTATGTTAGCAGCCTCTCTATTATCGAGTAGCCCTCTTCTTCTTGCAAGCTCATCCGCTTGTTCATTTCCCTCTATACAGCAGTGTTGGGATTCAAGAAAAAAAGCGTCCGTCTTCTGATCAAAAAGACGCTAAGCAGATTGATATACAAATACATATACAAATGACGCAAGGTCCATTATTTCGTCTCTACGAAGTTTTCAAGTAGGTTCAGACGGTCGAGAGGCAAACCAAGTCGACAGTGATCGTTCATTGATATAATGTACATATGGCTCTACTATACAGAACGTTCAGATTTCCAGAGGTACAAATACCGACTCTGATCACCTTCTAGTCGACGCCCGTTTCGGAGCCAAACGGTTGAATGACAAATACTTACTTAAGTGGCGCTATAGTTCAGGGTGAACATGGATCTCAACTAACAAGCATCTGCAGCTAGCCCGGTCATTAGCTAACTGCCTCCAGTTGCATACTCCAAGCCGGTTGAAGTTCCATTCTGATTGTGCGCACAAGAGTGATTCTTCATTTCATTTCTACTGAGGTTTTGCTGTCAGAACTAATAGCAGAGCCAGGGTAGACAAATTCCTTTACTACTTCGAAATTGTAGCTGTCGCTTATGATGTTCCGTCCAATTCGCCAATGTTGTTCTTTTCCCTCATTTACCACTAAACCCATTTCTTCAGTTTCAGTTTCAATACTAGTGAATGCGCTGGCGACAGCTCGCTGAGTCCTCCCAAGTACGCTAGCAGTTACACAGATTTTTGAAAGATTGTGCCTCCAGTGCTCCTCTGTGGGTGCCTCACAATTCATTCAAGTACGATGTGAAAGTAGTCACATGATAGTGCGTCACCCTGTCTAAAAATTGTTTGACATCGAAGTTATTTTCGAGCTTGAAGCAAGCGTTTTCGTCGAGTTTAGCAGGGTTGCCAAAATTAGACATGGCTCCGTATATCTCGTCTCTATAAATGCTGTCAAAAGCGGGCTTTAAATCGATGAAAAGATGGTGAGTATCGATTTGGATTTCTTGAGTTTATTTCAGATTCGGTCGATTGTGGATTTTCGTGGTCTGAAACCGCACTGATAGGGAACAATCAGAGGTTTCAGAGGTTCACACAATATGGCAAATATAATCTTGTATCCAATGTTGAAGATACTTATGCCTCTATAGTTGGCGCAGTTGAGGGGGTCTGATTTTTCGTGTTTCAGGCATAACGGTGTTAAGATTCCATTCATCAGGCAAACACTCTTCTGAGTAGATTTGAGAAATGACTAGCTGCATGGTCTCCACCAAGTCATTTCCTGCAGCTTTGAATACCTCGGCCAGTAAGCCATCTGGTCCAGCTGCTTTGTTGGATTTCAACTTAGATATTGCTATCCTCACTACATTTTGGACAGGTGGCTATCATCGTCGAGTCTGATAAAGCCCCATAAAGCACCAATGGGTGCCTCATGAAATTTTTAGGCATAGCACGGATGACGTGTTGGGTTAATCAAAGTTGAGCAAAGTTGATTAACCGAATATAATGGGAGTAGAGAAGATAGAAGTGCTGCATTAGTAAGGGACATACACCAAATCCTGGGTCGTATGATAGTAGTATATACGATGACTGGAAAATGAAGTTGATACACACTACCCGTTCAGCCACTTTAGTACTGAATACGATTGAAATCATCGTCTGGATCCTTGCAAGCAGTGGCAAAGAGCCAGCTGTATACTGCTTTGTGTAAAATATTTCCGTTGATAGCTTTTATTTCGAAGTAGCTTACGATTTCACTCACTTCAGGAAAAATGGCTAGTGTTCCTCAAATCCTTTTGATGCCGCCCGAACCTCTGATAATATTTTCTTCCTTTAAATCTTTTCTTAAAGCTGTTTGTTGCAGTACAGCGCGCCTGACAATGGGCAAGCTTAAAGCAGAAACTCCCCCCGCGGCGATCATATAACTCCGGGTTTTAATGAAGTAGTCGCAATACCCTAATTATGATTTCCCCCATACGAAAAACAAGGACCTGTCAGATGAATTCATAGTGTACTCGTATCTATGGTAATCATCTTATTTTTCGTCACAATGGAAACATATTCGTACACAAAATATCCTTAATTTTCGCAGGTCACCCTAGTTATTAACAAATTGTCATAGGAGACTTCGCTTTCCGTAGGTAGTTTCCATAGGGATTTGATTCCGCTGGAGAACGTACACTAGTCTTCAGTTTTCCTGGAATAACATATTTCGATGGTGACGAGGATTTTTCTATAATTGAACATAATTCAATTACTCAGGATGCGATTTAATGAAATCCAAACCGACTATTTGCTCATTCAACGTACGAGTAGATGAAGGAGATTCAGACCTATAATCAGTTAACCAAGAAGTCCGAAATCCATAAATGTGTTGTTACAATTAGCACTAATGTGCAATCTCCGTACTCCATAGATACACATGTATACTAACAGCGCATGAACTCAAAAATACAATCTCTAGGATGGTTTTCAAGAAGCTAATTAGGTCACTGAATTTGTGAGCTTGAAGATTTTACGAGAGCTCTCTCCTTATCATTCCTACGAGCACATACAATGACTGTTAAAGGAACTGTCCTGTCTGGCCAAGTGTTACCTTCTGAACGATATCCTGTAATGATTGCCATGCATTCTGTGTATGGATTCAGGTCCGCTGTATATGACACATTTATTCAAACCTATCGACCTTTAATTGGCTGGAGGTCTGCACTGAATTCCACAGTGCCTTCCAGTCCAGTCAGTTATATGTCAAATGACAAGAAGGAACCTCTAACTAAACTTGCCATTTGCCACAGCTAAACCGCAGATGTGGAACACTACCACAACCATCACCTCCTTTGTGACAGGTACTGTCCAATTAATCACTGTTGCAGTTGAAATAATTCCACGAACACTCAAGGCTCAACGTTGACAGAACAATAGTCCCTAAAAGGGACAACATTTCGGTAGATATGAAAGCAATCGGAAGCTCAAAGCCCGTCACCATCGTAACCATTTAGATAATGGGCAAACTGTTTTCACATATGACTTCAGGGCAGACACAGGATGGCGATGGTTTTCAAAGGAAACGTCGAACAAAAATATCCGCCGTATTATAGTTTTATTTAGGAAGAAAAGCGAATAGCGTCCATGCTCTGGGTGCAGAAGAAGAAAAAACTGCAATCAAGGGTGCATCAGTAGAATCTTTTAATCACCTTTTGGTGATTACCAAACACCTATATGTGATAACAACTCTAACAATAAACGGCCTTCACCAGGTCCTTAAATGTTGTTCTACTGATTTTCAGACGAAAATTGCCTCAAGTGCATTTTGCGATGGTTCTAAACCAGGTATTCGCTAGAAATATGCTCCGGATCGGAATTAAGGTCGCAGGGATGAACTTTTTGATGCACCATTTTTGGGTTTAGTGAAAAACTTGTAGAAAGACCGTTGATCATCATCAATCATCCATTCCGCAAAATCTTTATTTTCTACCCCATCATTGCATTCAAAAACCTGATAGCAGTACCACCAAGTTACGTGTAGTATTCGACGCATCATGCAAAACCTCAACAAACTTATCATTGAATGATATATTGCATACAGGCTCGACTATCCAAGACGATCTGTTTACTATCTTGCTTCGTTCTCGTTTGCCAAAATTCGTATTCACAGCCGATATTCAGCAAATGTACAGACAGGTACTAGTACTAGTACATGAAGACGTGATCCTTCAATAACCTATGCCACATCATCGGCTCCGTACCTTGCTATAAAGTGCCTTCAAACGCCAGCACAGTCATCTGCAACGACCCATCCTCTCGGCAGTAAGGTTTTACAGCGGAATTTGTGTATGGATGACGTAATGACCGGTTCTAATAGTTTATCCATGGCATTAGAGATGCAAAACTGGATTTAAACTTCGTAAATGGTGCGCCAACCATCCACAACTGGACAAGATGGTGCAATTGGACTTCAAGGCAGCGGATGAAGAGGAGATAAAGACACTAGGCCTAATTTGGTTACCAAAAACGGACTGATTTCGCATCAACGTGGACTTAAATGATGAAGACAGGGTGACGAAGAGAATAGTCTCTTCAAAAACAGCCCAATTATTTGATCCACTTGGAATTGTGGCGCCAGTTCTTATCACAGCGAAAATATTTCTTCAACAATTATGGCAACACAAAATGGATTGTGACACAGCATTACCACAGGAATTACATTGCAGATGGTTCAGATTCCGCAGGGATCTAAGTATATTAAATGATATTTCAATTCCAAAGCACATGTTGGCAAGAGAATGTGCAAAGAGGATGGCTTTTAGCCATAACAAGACAGTGTTTTTGGGTAATAAAGGGAAAAGCAATTGCAAGATCTACAGTCCAGCAGTGCATCAGATATGCAAGGGCCAAGCCAAAATTGACTTCACAATTTATGGTAAACGTACCAAATACAAGGGTACAACAAGCTCGGCCATTTTAATTCAGGAGTGGGTTTCTGCGGACCAATTTGTATACACTAACGAGGCAAAGAAAGTCGACTACAGAAATGGTACCTAGCAATAATTTGTTGTTTTGCTACCAAAGCAGTCCACTTGGAAGTGGTAAGCGCTATACCAACAGAAGCCTTTATCGGTGCCTTAAAACGGTTTATGGGACAGCGAGGTCATGTTCAAAACCTGTATTGCGATAATGCAACTAATTTCGTAGGAGCCAAGAATCAACTTCAGGAATTGACCAACATAATATACGAGTATGTATACCATTCAAGGAAGGGACTCCATTGTCTCAATGTGTAGTGGAAAAGGTATCGATTTTCACTTCATACCCCCCAGATCCCCACATTTCGGCAGATTGTGGGAGGCTTCAGTTAAGTCAGGAAAACACTTATTACGGCGTAGCATTCCACCGGCAGGCCTTACTTACAAAGAATTCGAAACATAAATGATTGAGATAGAGGCAATACTCAATTCCAGGCCGTTGACAGGGCTGTCATCTGACCTGGACATTTTTTAATCGGTGAACCTTTGACAACATCTGTGGACACAATAGCTGAACCAACAAAAGAAACGTTTGAAATAGGTCACGCATCTCAAAAACGAGTTCTGGCAGAGGTGGTCAAGGGAATACCTCAATGAACTGCAACAGCAGCGTACGAAATGGAAGCAACCAACACTATTGTGATCATGAAAGAAGATAACACGCCACCGATGAAATGGCTGCTAGGACGCATAATTAAAACTCATATCGGAGAAGACGGTCGGGTTCGAGTAGCAGATGTAAAAACAGCGACTGGTATATTTCTCAGAGCTAAACAAAGGCTGTCTCCTCTACCAATCGGGGACTTAGACGAACCTGCACAAAACAGGACACAGGAGGTACGTCAATAAAACGAACAACCGAAGCAAACGGCAACTCATTCAAAAGAGGGAAGTAACACCGGTTTTGAAAATGACAATCAATTACCGCCAAAGAAATCTCGAAGAACATACGGATCAGCAATATTGTCGTTCCTATTAGTATGTTTGTGTCTGCCATAAATCAGCCCTTTTCTGTCTCAACTCGATCTTCAATTTGATTCCATGGAACGACTGGAACCAACTGGTGTACTACAACTTAAAGGCAGTTGGCGGTTGTGGAAAAATTTAGAGCTCTGAACGATCGGATTAATGAAATAGTCGATTGTTCTAACCAAGAGCAACTCGTCAATACTGGTCTTGGTGTTTCCATCAAATTAACACCGGTCATCTCGAATATGCAACGCAGGGGGATCTAGTTTATGAAAAGTCATGTCCCTGTCGCACTTCGTTTGCCGATAGACTCTTTAGACTCAGTTCAACTGTTCAAATTCGTGTCCATAAAGAGTAGGATAGTCAATAACTACATCATTTTCTATCTTAAACTCCCACTAGTCAATAGAGAATGCTGGAAATATTCAAGATTATACCCGTACCGATAGTGGACAACAGCAAGTTCATTGTGATCAAACCAGATGCAGCCTATTTAATCATAAGTGGCGAATACTACACCCTAACAGATCAAGACCTAGCCAGCTGCCTAATTACTGAACTACAAGGGAACGACTGTAAGTGCATGTGAAGTCGATTTATTAAACAACATGGCATTATCCAAGCAATGCAAGACAGAGACCCTTGATGAAATTCAAACTTGGAATCGACTCACAAACCCCAGCGAATGGATTCACGAAGTGAAAACTAAGACTAACTGTGTGATCAAACAAGATTTATTAACGCTGCGACGACATCAGAATTATCAAAGCAACACAAGGGCTTCATACACCAAACTAGGCAATCTGACGGACATATCAACTCCAACTTTCAATTATCCGGGGCCCAATGATATATCTACTCGTACCTCCATCAGAAGAACTCGAAAAGTTAAGAAATTAATTCAAGGACCTGGTTCAAGCTGAGCTCCCAAACAAAATTAACAATCACCACGTTCATCAATATTCTGTTGCAGACTGGCCCTGGCCATATCCGCCATTTGTATGCGGGCATATAGACGAAAATCATCAAACAAGCAAACGAACCTTGATGGGTCCCATCCACCAGAACCAGCACCAAGAAGACACAGGAGCTTAAGCTTATCATAGAAAGGGGGGAAGATATTTAGAACATAAAGAATACGTCGCGAACAATGTACGCCGAAACAATTCCCTTTGAGCCCACAGACGCAAAACAAATACCAGGTGCATTCAGCGCAAGGTTGTTTGGATGAAATTTGAGCCGATATATTCTTTCCAAAAAGGTGGACAGTTACGAAAAGACGTTAGGTAAGGAGCAGATTGAATTCCTATGTCATCTCTAAATCCGTAGATCAGTCAAAGCGCTTTAGCCATAACATCCTTCCCTATCACCTCTTCGCACAACATTCAAAATTAACGTTGGCGCCTTACGCGTGAGGACGGTAGTATGTACCATAAAGAGGTGAAAGTGAACGGACATGCAATCGATGCTTTCATTGACCTAGGAAGCGACTGCGTCACTATTCAAGATTCAGCCACAAACGTCAACAACTTTTGCTACGAGGAGGATACCAGAAAACTAAATGAATTCAGCTGAGGAGGGTACCGAACATTAGGACGATTGTATGCAGACGTTCGAAGCTGGTATGAAGTGTTAATTGTTCCAGATAAAAGGCAGCCATATACAACAATCGTCGGGCGGCGTTTGAATCGAGAAGACATACAACGAACTTAAAATTAGTGATTGTACTGAGGGTAATGAAAGCAAAACTTGAATCATCACAGACACAGAATCGGCTAAATAGGAACGGAGCAGCATCAGGATCGACGACATGGATACGGGATAAATCAGAAATGACGAGAAGGAGAAAGTAGGCGAAGTAGTACACGCTAACCGAGATTGTTTCGCGTTAACTGTCAGCGAACTAGGACAGTATAACTGGCGGGAATGTACCATACAACTCAACACAACACAGCTATACCGCATACCCTTTTTTAAAGGCAGGATAATAGAAGAAAAGATTGGCGAAATGTTGCAGTAGCAAGTTTAAGTCATCGTTAACTAATCACCCTCTTTTGGCATTATACGATGGAGATACGAGGTTCATACCGAATGCCTCGATTGTAGGACCTGCCGGCATATTGATGCAACGAGGGAAGCGTGATAATACGAAGGTAACAGAGGTGGAAGTGAAATACCATAGCAATAAGCTGGAGATCCTAGCTGTATTAGAAAGTCTAGACAGGTTTCGAATATATCTACTCTCGAAGGCATTTAAGGTTATAACGGATTATGAAGCAAATGTAGCAACTCAGAAGAAAGCAAAGATGATACCACGCGTGGCAAGATAGTGGCTCAAACTCCAGGAATTCGCGTTCCCGACAGTTCACCAACCAGGGAGGAAAGCAGGGTATGTGGATGATATGACTCGCCAACCAGTGGAATAAGAACGAGAGATGGAGGAAGCATCCGCCAAGGTACTAAACATATGCATTGATGACTATGATTGGCTCGCCACCATGCAATGGCAAGATGAGAAACTACGCGACATCATTAACGAACTTGAAGCGACAACTTGTAGCAGTGATAGAAAGGAGCTGCATAAGGAATAACAGCTAGAAGGAAGGATACTCTTTAGATGCGACTGTAATCAGAGAAAGGAGTTCGGTGGCGAGTTCTACGAATGTGTCACGATGAGGCTGCGCACATGGACTTCGACAAAATTCTTGAAAGGCTGAGAAGGACGTAGTGGTTGCCAAAGATGCGGAGCTTTGTCAAGGGTTATGTCAAGAGAAGTGTGGAGTGTGGATATACAAAGAAAAATCACCGACAGAGGTACAGCATTACGGCGACCGAATTCACAAAATACTGTCGAACTTACAGCATACAGCTCATTTTGACGGCCGTTAAGACACCACGGGCTAACGGACAAGTTGAGAGGGTCAAACGCACGGTACTAGCAGCACTGAAGTGTACTCATACCAGTTGAGCACCATTCAATGGAGCTTGGATACGGTAATGAGTGCAACCACAAGGAAGACCCCACATGAATTAATGTTTGCCTATACGCCAAGGGGAATCGCTGGAGATAAGGTACTGCTAGAGCTTGAACAGAATGGATACTGGGATCAAAACGAAATGAATCAGAAGTGAGATACCGCCCTGTACAATATCACGATAGACCAGCAATAGCAGAAGGTAGATGACTTAGTACTGATAGAACGTGAACCTACAGCAGCACGTGAGTCTCGAAAGCTTGATTCAATTTACAGAGGAACATATATCGTTTCGAAAGTGTTTCCAAATGACCGATATATCCTGAGGTATATTCCAAGACAGCAGTAGACCCTGTCGCCTTACGGGCCTTTTGTATTAGAGGCCGCCCATGACATTGCTCTTCAGATGTTGACCCCATACTTGCACATTCACACGCTCTTCCAGTTCCTGGGATATTTATATGATTTGCTGATATCCAACTTAGGCTCGCCATTGTATTGTATTTGGATATCTCATTTGGATGCTTTCTATATTTGCTTGCTAGCCTTTCAATCGAAAGTTACAAGCTTGCCGACAACATTGTTACCTGCCATGGTTCTCGCAGCCTAAATAATAGCTCTGATCACAGCTTGAGTTTCTCATTTGAAATTTTAAAGGAACGATTGCTTTGAGAAGTTAGACTCGGGCTCCCATTCCCTTGAATATTTGACCATTTGGCTTTTCCATTCGATTGTGTCGAGAGTCCTAATGAGGCATTTCTCATCAAAATTGTTGATCGGCGACAATTAATCTCTTTATGCTCATATGGTTGGACTGACTATAATCCCGCTTCCCTCAGTTTGAGTACATGTTGTATGATGTAAGAAATCTTGCGGAATGACACCTAAGGATATTCCTTATTGGCATCGTGTGTGTTGTTTTTAGCGAGCCTAAGATGCCTTTGCCGCGGCAGTTGTCTAGCCTTTGTTGAGGCCTCGCTTTTCAGATCAAGTACCATGCACCAGACTATCAGGCCATGAAATAATCCAGCAGTGGATTAAAGAACGAGAACAGGCAACTGGCGCCAAGCCGTGGCCTGGCCTAAAAAAAACATACTTTCGGTAATGGCCAACCTAAGGAATTAAGAAGTTATATCTACGAAATACTCTCTAATTCTATCGTCATTGGTTCGGTTGAAAGCCGTATGTTCCTCTCTCTGTGATCAAGGCAAGACGAATAAACTCAGTGAATGCAGGGACTACAACTTTTTTATTAAGCAACGTCAGGTTTTTGTTTTGATTCTCCGTGTTTCGGTCACCTTAAACATTGTCCAGTACCTAGAAAACGTAGACATGTTCTGCTTAAGCGGTTTCAGTGGCATAGGATATGCTCTGCTGTTTCTTGGTTTGTCTTGTACTATTCCCATCATCATAATGTGTTTTTTTGACTTTGCAGCGACCCGTTAAGAATCCGGTTACTGCGTGTATCTGACTCCTAGAAAGCTGTAGGAAAGGGTTGGTAAAATATTTTTGGCTTTCCTGTTACCTTCAGTTTCCTTCCAGAAAAAGAGTGTCTTTGTGTCTAGCTAGTTATTTATGTAGCTTTTTACGGAGCTAATTGGTAACCGCAGAATGGTCATTACAACATGAATGTTGAGGATGCTTTTTTTGGCCCAATTCGTCTGCTCTTTCTTGCGCGTATCTCAGCTTGAAATACAGATGTGCTACTGCCCATATGCCTGCTCCAACTCCTTCGTCTATTTTCGATCCGTCCGTGTACCACACCAGTGAATCTCTTTTCAACAGCTTTATTCTGTTTCCAGTTCTGTCGACCAGGGGATGTAACCTAGATGTTGTACTTTTGCTGAAAGTTAAGACAGTTAAGCCCTGGACGAATTATTTGGGAGTTATTCTCATCCACAGAGACAAGTATGTATGCATTTGCCAAAGGTTTTTTCTGCATGTGACAATCAAGAGGTGGGAGGTTCAGCAGAATCTCCAATGCTGTGGTGACTGTTGTTCTTAGTAGTAGTACACACCCTCAACTCGGAGAGTGACCACTCATTAACAAGTGCATACGTAACATCTTAAGCCAAACAGGAACTAATTGGCACAATCACTTAACAACGGAAGTGGAGGCGAATTGACAGACTTGTCGAAGCAGGGCGCTGTGATTATTATTCAATAGAATTTGTTAAAGCTGGATGGAGAGATATATGGCACAGGGCATTTGAAGAGGAATTACCGAAGCGAGAAAGGAGTTGGGGTAAGCTGAGGTATATTATTGGAAATGCTCAATGTTCCTATATCCATTAAGATCCTCTTTGTAAATAAGTAGCCTATTCACGTGTGTTTATTTGGTCAGTAATCTACAGCAATATCTGATGATACCAATGTG
Source organism: Volucella bombylans (assembly GCA_949129095.1). NCBI lineage: Eukaryota > Metazoa > Arthropoda > Insecta > Diptera > Syrphidae > Volucella > Volucella bombylans. Next base: position 379,500,990 of record OX422140.1, on the reverse strand, counting down.
GATTTTCTGCATAAATTCTTGACTTATGCTCTTGACTTGTCATATAATGACCACTTTATAGCTCTCAACGAAGGGAGATTTTCCCGTAACAAGAACGCACTTGAAATGGACGATTTTGTAGCTACTTTATCATCCTGTTAGGATACTTTGGCACAAAAGTCAAAGGAGACATGAGCTTCAGGCAGCTCAATGTCAGATCAATGTCAGATTACATTCCGCGTTGGTATGGCAGTCAGCTCATCAAGAAATCTTGAACCGCATTGCTTACATTGCAATGTACGCATGCTATAGATCTAGTGGAGTCAACACAGACTCAGACCGCTACCTTGCTGCAGCAATGTTGCGAATGTGAATATCTCTGGCAAACGAACAACCACTTCAATGGAAAGAAACACCTAGAGCTCGTTCTGACCAAGGTCCGAAATACCATTGAAAAAGTCAATGCAGTGAGCATCAAAGCAGAAAACTACCTGATAGCTACAAGACGAAATCCCTGGTTCTACAGAGAATACCAGCGAGCACATAAAGAAAAGTGAAAAGGACGAGTGGTCTTCACAAACTCTAGCAGCAAAGTAGATGCGGAGAGCATCAGGAGTAAAGAGACTCCCAAGCGCATTGTTCAAAACTGCAGAGATTGTTTTTTTTAGGTAGCGGATCTCATATGTACGAATATGGTGTATTAGTGAATGGAATCTTAGCATTCTTACAGAGGAAATCATCTCCTAAACATCGCATACAAGATTTTGTCTTCCGCATTTTCCCTATGTCTATGTCACCCATCTGGTGGATCGATGTGAGTGTAGTTTTAGGCCTGGTGAGTCCACTCTCGCCCAGATCGACCACTATCTGTTTATTGGTTTTTCAATGTAATTATATGCATATGTCCACCTCAAGTTTTGGCATTCTTGAGAAACTCGTCCGGCTGTGAAGTATAATAATGGGCAACGCTCGTTGCAAGATAAAAGTCGATAACTACACCACATCGAGACATTTGATGTCAAAAACACGAAGCCTGAAAGAATTGTGCGAACCTCACAGGCCAATACCAAAGTCATAATATTTCGCAAGTCTGTACTGTACTGCTTTACAGGGATGTTCCCCTCAGTGATTAGTTAGTTAACTAACAGAGCGGGCTCTGACTAAGCTAAGAGCTTTGGCCACAAGTTGTTGAACTTGGCATTAATCCGAATAAAACTGAATTAAGTACAAAATACCGACTTTCAAGCTTACACGTCTTAACAACTAAACAATTACTCTATTCTCCTGAGTGAAGATCATCCCAGTTTTCCGGTGAATACCCTTTTTCGGCAGCGGTTTCCACTTTGAGTCCATTGGGACGTAACATTTTTGACCTATCTCTGCTGTAGAGGGGAGTATGGGTATGTCTTTGACATTGAACTTGATCATTCTATGATCAGAGAATGATATGTCCAAAGATACTTTACATTTACTTACAACAAGGGCGTCAGATTTACTCAGTGGGGTGATATTTAATACCTGGCGTCTATCCATCACCTCCAATACTGCTCTACTCTGCTGATAAGTGAGCTAAGTATTACTGGAAGGGGTCCGTCAGTCGATTCATCCGACATGTACGAGTATGTTGAGGCAAGCTTGAGCAGCGGTTTATTCGGCCGCTTATAGCTAACTACTACTAATTTGATACTTTACAACTATACAGGCCCTAGCCTGTACTTTGCCCTAGGTTATCTAAGATGAGGGGGATTTAGATGTCTTCCTTAGCTATAAGGTGGACTAAAGAACTACATTGCATAAGGAAAGACTTGTTGCCCGATTGGGAGAAATATCAGGCCTAACCACAACAGAGTGTGCGAGGCTATAGAAAGTCATATCTAAGGAACCTAGTAAGTAGTTGGTGTGATCCAAAACCACCAGATGGTAATTAAACCAGATCCAACATTGAAGTTTTGGATTCTTATTAGAAATCTACTTTCCTGCATGCACTCCTACTCCAACACCCGAATCGTGTTGGACGGAATCATATCATTCATGCTTCCAAGAACAAAGCAGGCAATGATACCGTTCCTTAAAAGACTATTCAGCAGTAGCATCAAGTATGGTTATGTGCCAAAAAATTGGAGGAAGTAAGGGTAATATTCATTCCCTAGGCAGTTAAGCCTAGCCATACCCATCTAAAAGACCTCAGGATCATAAGCCTAACATCATACATCTTAAAAAAATTTAAAAAAACTGCTTGACACTCATATTCGAAGTAATCTGCCCCCAAAAGACGTAGCTTCAACCTAGTAGGCCAGCAGGCCTAACGTTAAAAAAGTTATCAACACGATTGAAAAATGTCTTCTAGACAAAGAGCACACCTTAGCAGCCTTCCTTGACATCGGAGGAGCCTTTAACAATGTCAACATTCCCGCTATACGAGTAAGTAGAAATTAGGAAATGCTGGAGTTCATCCTGCAATAACGACCCTGATAACCTGGATGCTCCACAACAGGAACATCAATGCAACATCAGGTAACACGGTATTGGGGTTCACCACCTCAAGGGGCACCCATGAATAAGGAGTAATATCACCTCTTCTGTGGGTCCTAATGGTTAATGAAATACTTCTGAATATAAAAAGGGAAGAAATAAAAGCCACTGCACGAGCGGATGATGTGAGCGGATGCCCTTAGAATCCTTGAATACTGGGACAGGCTGAACTCGGCTTTTGCTCCAATACGGACTACATAATACCCCATCACGACTTTGCAACACCATTAGCCTGAATTTTCCCAAGTAGAGAGGAATAGGACAGGTATCAAACTCCATACCCATTTCGACAGATGGATCAAAGACGGAGACAGGAACCGGCGCCAGGATCTTCTCAATTAAACTTGCGATGCTCGCAACTCCTGCCGGACTACAGTAGTGTATTTCAGGCAGAGATATTGGCTGTAGCAGAAGTAGCCAAGCTTGCGGCTATAAAAAGGCCGTATCCCACGAGGATATAACTATATTTGTTGACGGTCAGGCGGCCATCAAGGCCATAACGGCAATCGAAATCGATGTTTGTGAAGCGCTGTCGTGAAGAGCTTTGCGTTCAGCATAAGGTCACACTATGCTACATCCCTGGCAACAGAGAACTGGCAGGCAATGAGCAACGAGCTAGCTCGAAAAGGATCCTACAAAGTGGAACGAACGATACAAATAAAAGCTAATCTAAGATGGAAAAACCTTCGGACCTACGGACCACAAGACAACTGAGGCCGGAACTCAGTAAATCCAGATCAACTAAATTTGTCTTGAAAAGCAGAGCTAAACTATCTACGCTTGTTGAATTGCTCACAGGACATAATCTTCTGCGCCTTACCGATAACGACCTCTGCAGTGGTTGTGAGGATATAGGGAAGGTACCCTCCACTTTTTGTACCACTTTTGTACCTCAGTAATTTGAGGCAAAGTACTTTAGGAAGTTTTTACTTCCACGACCTCTCTGCTGCTTCACTTATATCTCTTTTCAGATTGTGCAACAACGCTAGATGGAAATCCAAAACCAGAACTAGGAACCGCAATCAAATCCCCATCCCCTTCCAATTCACCCATAAACCTATGTGATGTGGTATAGAATGGACTCGGCTACAGATACCTCATCTATCCACCAACCTAACCTACTCTAACCTCCAGTGTAAGGTGCCTTGGCGTCATCCTTGACCCCAGTTCAACTGGAAACTAAACATATTGTAGAACACAGGCAGAAAAAACATGCGTCGCTTTCTACGCCTGTACAGCATGACCTTTGGCAAACCGTGAACACTTCAGCCTTAGATGACCTCTGGATGTATAGTACACTTCCGTAGTTCCTCCCATTCTTACTTATGGATCGCTATTGATCCATAGTTGGTATTGGGACCACAGGGGCTATGATCGAGCAGCCTGACAGAAGCTCTCATCGTGCTGCTCCGCATACTGCCCCTGAACTTGCACATCACATACATCGTTTCGTGTAGAGCTATCAGACTCAGAGAATCTAAATTCTGGTCCCCGAAATCCCATGGTCATAGTAAAGCTCTTGATCTGTTGCCTAGGAATCTGGCTTCGACCATAACTGACTACACGACACCTAAACTCTGCTTTAATAATAATATCCACGGTCACATTTCCAAAAGGCCGGAATGGAACAATAGTCTACCTCTTTCGAAATACCAAGTACCGATCTTCACCGACAGATCGAAGCAAGACCGAACAGGTGTCTTCTTAGCGGAACTGAAGATATCCAAATGATTAGAGCGGGCTGCAAGATACTTAGCCCAAACTTCATTATCATAAACAACATAGGAACTTATATTGACAGCCAGGCTGCCATCAAAGTGCTCCAGTCACTTCCTTCGGCCACTAAACTAGTAGTACAGTGCAATGAAATTTCCACACAGGCAAGCGCTCGGTTTTTTTTTTTCTAAAGTAGCGCGCACTCAAGGGGTTACGGTACCCTTAAAATGCTTGCACACGGAGCTGGTGAAGGAAAATTAGGTAAGGAAGAAGGATAGGTACCAATGTACGTTGGCTTTAAATGTCTGAATGTTATAATGACTAGGGAAGGTAATAGAGAGCTCTGCAGGGTATTCCACAAGTGAGTAGTTCGATATTTCAGAGTACGCCCGAAAGTGGGCTTGAGGGTATACCGATGAGATGAGCATGATGAGCAGGGATGTGAGTCTGGAAACGAATATGAAAAGCAGAGAGTACTGTCATCAGCAAAGGAATATATTAGTTTAGAAGTGGCAGGCAAGAGATCATTAATGAAAATTAAAAAGAATGTCGGAGACAGAGCTGAGCCCTGAGGCACACCATCACACCATATATTTTGTGAATGTCAGCCTTGAAACCATCAAGGACAACTTGAAATGAACGTTCCGAAAGGTAATTTCTAATCCATTGAAGAAGAGAGTCGTCGATCCCAAATGCACGCATTTTCGACAAAAGAGCCTGATGCCAAACTCTGTCAAATGCCTTAGAAACAACAAGTGCAACTATTTTGCTTCCGCCAGATTGATGTACGCTTTGGTTCCCCTTACCGGTGAGACATGCTATCATATCGCCAGTGGATCTGTTGCTACGAAGAGAAGTTTTCGTGTTTCATGAGCTGAAAGGAGGAGGAGAAGTAGTTTTTCCTTTTTTAGGGATGGTTTGGACAAATGCTGTTTTCGATCTGCTCGGAAAGACTCCTAAAGGGTTGGATTGATGTAAAAGCTTGCGCACTGGTTTGCCAGCATGGAAAAACACCTCTTCAGAAGCAGGGTAGATATAGATCATCTGGACCAGTGGATTTATATATGTTGAGATCTTTAGGTACCCTACACGAGTGAGAAAGTGGGTTCGACCCATTGAAGATTCGACGCACTCAAGTGTAGGTGGTGACAAAGCACTTTTTGTATTTAATATCACTCTCCTAGTAACTTAGAGGAAAATGGGAAAGCTTACACACTAGGCATATGTGACTCAAACTTCAATGTCTCTCTCGCCGAGTCAGTCTACTCCTCGATGTAACTCATCAGGGGTAGAATTCTTCAACGCTTTTTCTTAGTTACTCGTTCCAACTCCAGGTCACACAGTCTATAAACCCGTACCATATCCAGACAGCATGACTTAATCAACAAAATTCGCACTGAGACAGCAAGAATCACAGCAATTAGCACGTTTCACTGGCCAATTGACTCACACGCCACCAACTTATGTAACCCCCACTGCCGTAGCTGTAACAACTCATCCGAAGAGGAAACTCTATTCCGCTTTCTCTCTGACTGTGAGGCACTAGAAAACCACCGTTTTCAAGGAATTATCAGAATCTGCAACATTATTAATTTTCTCAACTCCACGGGATGGCAGCACGCTTCAACATTCAGGGCACGTGAGTTATGGCATCAAAACGGCGCATCCGCGCTACTTGTGTTTCTGGTAGGACCTTAAAACACAACTACTTCTATCTACATGTATACATACGAGTGGACAGAAATCATAACTTCAGGTGAAGTTTTGGAGTTTTGGAGGTAGAACCTTGAAATAGAAATATAACTAGATTCTGCTCTGCATCCCTTGTTTCTTTCTCCGGAGACAATTCGAAAGGTCTATCAAAACAGCTATTGTCTTTTCTAGTCACGTTCAAAAAGTCAAAAGACTCAGCTTATAAGAACCATTTTTATCGCACCTGCTTGCCACGTTCTGTACTCAACGAGTTAATAATCACAGATTCAACGAGAGAGTTGTCATAGTCGAAAACGTCCTCTTACTTAAATTTACATTTGTCCAGTGACTCATGGCTAAAAGATAATCCCCATAAGTCACGCATCGGACATTATCCATTCCACCGACCTGCGGTCTTTCCATCGTCATGACTTTTTGAAAGCTTCCCATTATAAATCCCTTTATTAAAAAAAAAATTCTAAAATAATATCTGCACGTACGGTACAGGATACATGCATATCCATATGTACTCGTACACATGACAATCCGAAGAATGCGTGTTCACTAAAAAGCAAAACAAAAAAAAATAATCAGCTTTAAGTTGGATGAAAAACGTATCTACCGTACGGGTCCTGTTATTAGTTTTATGTTAGCACCATAGGCTGGTAAAACAAATCCTCAAGGCTAAGACTATCACTACCGGCACCAACACTTGGGGACTTTATTTTATGTGTAACCCAAATACCAAAGGTGTACGAAGCTACGAGTTAGTTAGAAATGCGTACATACGGATACGAATACGAGTACGAGTACATAGAGTGTGTATTCGCAATTCGTACTCGGTATCTGTTCCCAACATTCTCATACTCCCATACGAGCATTCAAAAACTATGTGTGCATATAATTGTGACCTAATTTTCTACTCGACAAGAATAAATTTTTGCACTTGGATAACATTTTCTAGTCCAGTCAATTGAAACAGAATAAAACAAAAAAACAAAAAAAAAAGGACCACTTTCCAGAAAATGTATTAGGGTGCGACTCCGAATGAACGAACGAACGAATGAATGAACGACCGAACGAGCGAACACTTAATGCTTTTCCCTTTTTTCTTCTCAAATTTTTTCTCCCTTTTTGGAAACGTTTCATCGACCATATCCTTTCCGGTAAGAAGGATACACTTGGATTCACATACACATATGTACCACTCACTGTACACCTACATTCGTAGTAATTGTCAGCATTAAGTTTGTTGAATGTTTCATTTGTCACGTGGAGATCTACAATTTGTTTCAACTTGAATAAAAGCAACTTTATCCAGGGTTAGGAAATTTATATAACACCATGGAGTGTACTCGGTGTACGAGTATTGTGTTCTGGGTCATTGTGTCCTTAAATGTAAGTCTTTGCTTAGAATCGAGGGTGGATACGAGTACAATACTCGTCTCGTACTCTTGTATTCGTACTCTGTCCTACTTGTATTCGTACTCATACTCGTACACTGGTGCTCGTATCTTTTTGTAATTTTATGGACCAGGTTGCGTTTAATTTTTGTCTACATACGAGTACGAGTTTGGGTAATCTAGATTATTGCTGAGGGTACTCGTATTATTACCATTTTTAATGACTTAATTCTGGAAAAGATTGCACACCAACAAGGAAGACCATTATCTACCTATTTGCTGAATACTCGTGCATCTTAAATGATTCGAAAACATAAACAAGATTGTATCGCAGCAGTATAGATTCGCGATTCTCTACAATTGGAAAGTGTCGTCCTTTCTTTATTTTAGTGTTAATTCGGAGATACGACTACTATCATTCGTATCTAGTGGGGATTGCTAGTATAAAACCCAAGTGGTAGGCTACGTTTCGTAAAGTATCAAAAGGGAAACCTTCTTTGGGACACTTTTCCATAAAAAATCGAAAAAGCTGCTACGTCAAGATAGTGTTTCGAGAATGCTCGTATCGTAATACGCGTTTCTACAGCATAAACGGATTTTTTCTTCTTCTTTTTTTATAGCCTTATCGCATTTCTAGTCGTAACTGGTGGGGATGGATGGAGATACGGGTACAAAGATACAGGATACACGTTTATATTTCGAGGTACTATTCTCAGCAATCGTGGACACATAAATTGTATTTTTCTTTTTTTCATTTCTCGTTTGGGCTCCTTTTTTTCCGGCGCCGCCGCCGATTCCTTTGGTCCTTTTACTGCCGTTTTTTTTTTTGTTCTTGTTTTTATTAACAAGGTGGTATTGCGCCGTTTATTTCAAATGTCGATGAGTATCTGTCTTTTTGGTTACGACTTTTGATTTTGGTTTGTAGTCGTGTATCTGTTCACGGTTTATTTTACATTTCGATAACATAAATGTCTGGTTATCCTTTAGCTAACTTTCGATTGTTGTAGCTTGTGAGATAGTCGTATCTTAGTTGGGCAAATAAAACGTGAAAATCGTTGGAGGCAGCTTTCCGGTTCTCAGCAACTCCAGTTAAGTTTATGTGTGATTTTATGTTTCCCTTTTTTTTATTCGTTTTTCTGTTTTCTTAGCGCGATTACCGTCCACCATTGGACGGTGCTTTATTTTTATATTTTTTTATTTTCCGGGGGTAGTTACCGTGAAAGGCTAATGTGCGCCTTAGAATGGAAACCACAAAATCTCAGAGGAATTTATTTCATGAAGATCTTAAATCCGCAGGCCCATTGTTATGGCAGAAGACGTTCGGTACTTTCTTGGAATTGAGTGACATTTACAGGTTTTCAAAGTCCTTAGGCTGCCACAAAAGAAATTGATTTGACGAGCGATCGTTTATTTCGAATATGGAAATTCAGGAAATAAGAACTACGAGTTCCACTTAACAGGAACCTTTTTCATGACCGGGCTATCATACTAAAGTGGAAGTGGGTGGATGAGAAGTTATTCGTTTATCAGATTGGACCGCAAGAGCCATTTGTGACGGACCCATTTGATCTACTGCAATATAGGTACTTGGAGTTCAGGTCATACTAGTAGTATGTGGAATTTTCGGCATCTAGCCAAGATGGATTTTCACTCAGGGTCAAGTGTTGTATGAAGACACAAGCCTCGACTATTAAGCCTCTGCCCATCAATTTCTACTCTTATTTCCGGATTTTAAATGGTTGTGTCAGGACTCTGGAATAAAGCGGAAGAAATCTGAATAGGCATCAATAGGCTAACTCAGCGAAGTTGCTGGGGTGGAGCTGCTTAGACAGACCCTGTGTTCAGGGACTTTTTTGAGGACCTGATCCTCTAGTTTGGGATTGCGCATTCACCACACTGTATGATAAAAAAGACGACCGTTCATAGACAAGCCACGGATACGAACAGATATAATGTTGACGACCCCATCAAACGTTTTAAAGACAACGAATTACGACTTTGCACATGTGATGGTAGGACCTTTAACAGATCACCTGCTGCCGAATAACTAGCGGAGGCTGCTATGAAGAAGATATTACCGCAGTCGAAAGAGTACGATGCAATGAGCCTGTCAAAAAGCGGATGAAAAACTACGAACAACTACAACGACTGCTATAAAGAATTCAAGGCTTGTTTGGATGTGAATTTGCTAGTAGAGGGAAACTCAGTCAAAAAGTCTTAGGTTTTCGTCATACAAGCGAACACCTCATAGGAATCCGTATTAAGGCCAGATTCTGAAATATGAGCCTGATTTTCATTGGGGACAGTAATGCAGCCTGTCTGACAATGGTTTCCGGTTTTTAGAATTTATAGCAGGGCTCAACCTCTTAACAGCAAGAACGCGGTTCGAATATCTCAACATCTATAAAGGAACTTAGTTATCCGTTGATCAATCAGCCATCAACCATATTGATCACATTGCGATCGGATGTCCGAAGTATCCGAGGAGCCAACATCGCCTCGGATCATTTCTCTCTTGCAGTCAGGGTAAAATTTGGGATATTACAAGCACAATGGAGTCAAGTAAGACTGCACTTTCAAGAGACGGCTTGAATTGTTGCCCACTCAAAGGTCTCAAGCTCTCTCCAGCCCCCATGCACAAAGCATAGAATAACAATTGAAATGTTGTCAATGAGCCATTAGATAAGCCGCTTCTCATGTGTTTGGTTTCAAAGTGCCGCCACAAAGAAACCTCAGGTCTGAAAGACCAGAACTGATCGTGAACTCTGCAAATAGAAAATGAAGGAAGAGAACAGGCTTCTAAGAAAGAAAATGATAGCGGACGAGAGGCACGCGAATGAGGAAATAGACTGCGAGTAGACGGAATGGAAGCCAGCAAAGATTAACCTGGGCAGCTAGTACTAAAGTCATAGTCGGTGCCTGAGAATATGGAAAGACTACTTCTGCGGATGCTGATGTCCGTAACAGCCAAAAGGCAGCGTACCGTTATGAAGGAGTTCAATGTCGAACGGCTACTATCGCAAGTTTTCCCTTTACCTCGCGAATAGCCTGATTCTACCATCATCTAAAAGACCAGTAGCATCACTGCCAAAAAACAATTAGAGAGTCCAACTCTACTGTACTGGATTTCAACCCACCACAACAATGAAACCCCTGATTCAATGGCGAATGCAGAAAGGAAAATCTCAACTCAACGGACGTACACCGAAAAGAACCAGAGGAGCTGTCTCCACGAACAAATGATATGGGACGAACCTAGTTAGAAGCATGTCTGAGGATAAGAGAAGGGCTACAAGGACAAGTACGTACAACACGCTCCTAGAAGTCACAACCCACACTCCGTGGAGTAGCGATGTTTGGAAAATGGGAAACCACCATACCATGTATTTGACCTCACGACATTCTCTTACGGCTTTTAGCGGTTCAGCCCAGAGCGTCAAAGTCGAAAATCAAAGGTTAACGTCCAAGAACTAAAGGATGGGTCCCATGTTGGCAGAGATCTCGTTCTGGGAAGACCCTGACTATCTCCTGCGAATCGACAAGCAAACGGAATCCGATGAAACGACAAGACGCTTGTGTACAACTTCTTCGACACACAGACGCAGATTAACTGTGTCAAATTTCGACGAAAGAATGAGCACCATGATGGCCACGTTTAAAAAACGCATTATCACCGTCAGCGAAAGATAAGTTGCCTTAAGTTCTTAGTCGTCTAATTGGCAACTATTATGAAAAGACGGTTACACGAACGCGAACGACAAGATAGTGCCCCTACTACTTCCAACAGGCAAACTCTAACAGACACTAAACTCCTTACAAAGGAATGAAGTTCGGCAGTTTTACCAAGATATTAATGGATCACGCCAAATGTGTAAAACACAAACTGAAATCTGGGGCGATGGAGCAGAAAACCTCATATCAGAGCCACAATAGGTGCTGAAAATGCTAAGATTATTTCTAGAGACTGTAAAGCAAAATGAACCATTCAGCCTAGATGAAGACAGACCAGAATTCCGTCTACCAGATCAAGATGAAGTCAGGGCCATAATTTCCAAGTTCAGCATTGCTTCTGGTCCCGCTGGCTTTACTGCCGAGTTATTTAAGGCAGCAGATGATGATTGGATAAGGATCCTACATCAACTCATCTCCAAAATCTGGTTGGACGAAAGTATACCAGAAAAATTTAATCTCATAATTGTTTGTCCGATTCTAAGAAATTCATATCTCCAACTCCAGGGGAATAACTCTCCTCAATATCGCATATGTGAACGTCTGTCTGCCGCATTATGTGAACGCCTAAGACCCTTCGTCCACAATACTCGTAGATCGAAAGGTGGTCTATTATAGATACCCCTACATCGAAGGGTCAGTTAGACCGAAGCCAGTAACCCATTCGGGGATGTGAGCATAAGAACTCATACGCCAACATCACTTTTATAAGACCCTGACTTAGCCTCGCAAAATTCTTGCCGGCCTGAGCTAAAAATATGTCGTAGTAGCTCGGATAAGGCCTTCTTTGCTTTATTACGCGATTTTACTTCACCTTTGATTCCATCTGGTAATCTCATCCGCAGTCCCGTTTATAGTGCTGCTAGTCATAAATTCGACAGGTACCCGATGGTTATTGAAATATTGCTACCAATTATGGAATTGATCTAGTGGCAGACAAGTCACTGAAGCGGCATCTTTAACTAATCGATCTGTTATCAGAAGTTTCAGTTTCTCGGAAATTTGAAGAGAACTTCCGCATACGAGTATGTGTGTACTTTGTTCAATGTTCTCAGTGGAGCAAATAACAAGCTTAGACTTTATATCTGCCATATTATCGACAGTATTGTATTTCGCACGAGTCGGTTTGAAAGAAACATTTGTGCAACAAGTTGAATTTATCCTTAGAGCCATAAATAAGAACTTCATTGGCAATTTGTAGAATTATTTCAGTGACATGATCTTGAGTAAGCATTATCCTGGGGTAAGAAAGCAATCGCTGCAGAACTCAATGTTGGAAGGCAAGCTTCTTTGTCTCTAGGAGTTTGTGGATGAACTTTCCATGTAACTCAATATTTCAAAGACAATTTCTACAACAATCTCTGAAGACTCTGCCAATGCGGCAATCAGGCTTTCCGCCAAGAAATTCAGCTCGTTTTTGCCTGAAATTTCCGCATAAAACTCTGCATCCCGATACAGCGCTGTACAGAACACAGTGTAACATTTGATGTTCTGACACATCTTCTAAGCACTGTTGAACCAAAGGAATTGTCAATTTTCATAAATCCGTCTGAACATACGAGAGTCTTGGTTTCGTCTTTTGACGACTACTTCCCGCCTGTTTCATCATTTCTTGAAAATTTTACCTTGTGGCTTTCGAGATTTGGATTCGCCCAATAAAGAGAATTGATGAGATCAGTAGCTCGATCCAAATATCGAGATTGCCGTCCAGCAATTGTGCATAAATTTTTTGTTCAGAGTGCTCAGCCCAATATGCAACTATGACAGATGTATGAGTCGCAGCGTTTCCTTCTCCATGGCAAGCCCATTTCACTAGTTGTGTTATGAATTCATCGAGGATGTTTTGTGGTAACTGATTTGCTGAAGAATAAATCGAATGTACTCGTAGTAAACTATTGTAACAGATCTAATATCAGATTTGGGCATTGTGTTTGAAGACGTTATAGCTTCTTTCATGTTACTGAAGAAATCTTTGTAAAGATCTTCTAATGAACAATCTTGAATGCTTAATTGTGTAAGTTTAGACAGGAATGGCAACAGATTTGGACAAATACCTGCGACATTACCACGGTAAGAGGTGTTAGTTTTTAGACATACATAACATGTACACTTAATTCATACAACAAGCAATACATAACTAATACACATGTAATACGAAAAGAATAAAAGAAAAACCAACTCACAAAACTCCCTCTTTCGCTTTGCCTTTCTATTTGGTTCATTCTAACAGAGGTTATGGGTTCCAAACCAGCGAGAATGAGCTCCGGGCTATATCAAATAGACAAATTAGACGATACAAATTACGACGGTTGGAAAGTTTTTGATGAAATCCGTTCTCATGCATTGTGACTTCTGGGACTACGTGTCGGGCGAAAAGGCAGTCAAACCAAATCAATTACTCCACATCAAGAACTGCAAAACATCAAAAGATGCATAGACGAAACTCTCTGATTTGCATGCTCCTCGTGGACCTGCCAGAAAAGCCACAATTTTTAAATCGCTAATACTCGTAAATTTAAAAATATGTGAAGAAACATCGATGGGTGAGCAGAGCGTCTAAACAAATTTTTCGATTTTTCAGAAAAATTAGCTGATCTAGACTCAAATTGCAAGTTGAGCTACTTGCGATTATTTTGCTTTCAGGGCTAACAAAGAGCTACAAAAATGTTGTAGTTGTGTTAAGGAAAAAACTTGTGAACGAAGAAAAAATTAGAGAGAGTTACAACAAAGGAGAGGAAACACACGAGAGAGCATTTTTTGCGAATAAGTCACGGGTGACACAGGGGGATTACGAAAAGAGTCATCCGCAAAGCCATCCCAATAACAGAAAACAAAAGGGCAAGTGTTATAAATGCCGAAGCAATATATCGGTAAAATCAAACATAAATTGTGCTCTGCTCAGTCTCTTTAACAGCAATTATACAGAGCTAAATACAAGGTGTCTCAAAAGAAAGTTCACATTTGTTTTGGTTATTGCGTGAACGCAACTATTTCGAGGGGCGCGGGGGGTGTATCAATCGGTAGCCTGGTTCTTGGGAATTTAGTCGCTATGGAGTGTTTCTCGGGAGTGGGCCGTACGTTGTGCGTACACGATTTTTATAAAAACGGTAATTCGGCGACTGTAGCGCGAAGAAAATTCTGCAACATTCGACATATTCGTCACTTGAATGATGCTCCAAGCACTTGCAAAATGGGTCAAGAAGTTGGAAGAGACCGGCTCAACACTGGAAAAACCAAAATCCGGACGTCCAAGATCTTCAGTCTATTTGGGACGATCCGAACCTTTCAATTCGGAAGCGTGTTGTGGCCTTAAACGTGCACAGATCGTCATTATTGCGCATTTTGCATAAAGATTTAAAACTTCACCCCTACAAAATTCAGTTGGTGCAAGAATTAAAGCCTCAGGATGCTGGTCAGAGGCTTGACTTCGTAAACCAGATGATTGAGAGTTTTCCAACGTTTACCAACATCTTGTTTTCAGATGAAGCCCATTCTCATCTTAATGGACACGTTAACAAGCAAAATTGCCACTACTGGAGTGCAACCAATACAAAACAAAAACATCAGAAACCCCTATATTCGCCTAAAGTGACCGTATGGGCCGCAATGTCGGCGCGAGGAATTAGGGCCGATAATTTTTGAAGATGAAAGGGGACGCACAGTTACGGTGAATTCAGAGCGTTATGTGGAGATGTTAGACAACTTCTTTGTGCCTGAGTTGCAAAACTTTCCTGGCTATAACCAAAGAACATGGATCCAACAGGATGGTGCAACTCCACACACATTTTCCCTGGCAAATTGATCTCTAGGAGAGGTGACATAAGTTGGCCTCCGCGTAGTTCCGATTTGACACCTATGGACTTTTTCCTGTGGGGTTATGTCAAATCCAAAGTTTACGCCAACAAACCGACTTCTCTGGCACAATTAAAAGAAAATATCCGTCACGAAATGACAGCCATCACGGAGAATATCTGCCGAGTCGTCATAGGCAATTTTAGTGCTCGATTAAATGAATGCCGTGAACGCAACGGTTTACATTTGGACGATGTCATTTTTAAAAAATAAATTCCCAAACACTGTATTTTAATATATAATAAACATTTTTTCAATAAACTTCTAACTTTTTTTTTAATATTTTTTTTAAATGTGAACTTTCTTTTGAGACACCTTGTAGTTCCGTTTAGATTTTGGACAGCGGTTCAACTTGTCACATGTATTGTGACAAATCTTTGTTCAAATACATAGAACAACATAAGGAGAAAATTGAGCCATCGGTAAACCAGTACATTTCGTCTGAAGGTATGGGTCAAGTTTGTGTTGAGACATCTACTTGTAAAGCGCATTTACATAATGTTCTCTACGTGCCTGACCTCAGAGCAAATTTTTTGTCAGTAAACAAGCGTAAACAAGTAAGTAAGCGTAGGCATCGACGATTCGGCCATTTAAATATGAAAAGTCTTGAGTTATTGTGCAACAAAAACATTGTGCGAAGCATGAATTTTAAGAGCATAAAACCGCTTGACTGTGACATATGCTTAAAAGGAAAAAATAAATGTTTTGCCGTTTCCTAAGCATCTAAAGACAACAAGTTCGTCAATTTTAAACTCAGTTCATAGTGACGTTTGTGGAGTAGTAGAGTAGAGTCTCTTGGTGGAGCTAAATACTTTGTCACTCTCATTGACGATTGGAGCCGAAAAGTCTTTGTTGCCATATTTAAGCGTTTTAAGGCTTCTGTGGAATTGCAAATAGGCAAAAAGGTGAAGATAATCCGGTCAGATAACGGTGGCGAGTACGTGGCCCATGAGTTTTCTGAATACTTGGGGCAAGAAGTTATTCGCAGGCAGTATGCTGTGCCATATACTCCGCAACAAAATGGAATCGCTGAGAGGGTTAATTGAACTTTAGTGGAAATGGGACGATATCTCTTGATAGACTCAGCACTTCCGGAATTCCTGTGAGCAAAGACGACTTCCTAAATAAAGCAAAAGACGGGCTATTTACCATTCATCATACAAGCATGGAATCTTTATCATCATCCCCTCCCAACCAATACACAGTTATCAACTCGCGACTAATGCGGTTGATTCCCTCTTCGAAATCACAGATCCCTGTGATGAAATCATTGTTCTCGGTGACTTTAATCTCTCTCACCTCCAATGGACTCACTCGGACGAAGAATCATATCTTGTTGCCACAAATGCAACTTCTGACAAAGAAATCCTCCACACAGATTGCCTCACAAACTCTGGCCTTTTTCAAATAAACTCAATTTCTAACTTCATGGGTCGGAAACTAGATCTTATCTTTACATCCGACACCATGAACTGTCTTGCTCTCGAGTGTGAACTTCTTCTTTCGAAATTAGACCGTCTCCACCCACCTCTCCTCGTTATTTACTCATATGATAACAATAATTCCTTGAGCCTTTCAGAAACTCCCTTCCATTTCGATTTCCGTAAAACCAATTACACTAAGCTCAACAATCTTCTCAAAACTGTTGACTTTAGTTTTCTTCAAAACAGTAACTTAACCGCAGATTCTGCTGTAGCTATCTTCTACGATAAGATTTTCCACTGTATAAGGCAAACTACTCCTTTTATTCGACGTAGAAATCCTTCGTCATCTCCTCCCTGGTATAATAAAGAACTTCGTACACTTCGTAATAAGAGAAACAGGTTATGGCAACAATACGTTAAATCTGGTTCTGACTTTGACCAGCAAAACTACCTCCTAGCTTACAATCACTTCTCCCAACTTGCTGAATATCGTTACCAAAGATATCTCTCCCAAATACAATCTTCCATCATCTCAGATCCTAAAACATTCTACCAATTTATTAACACAAAAAAAAATCCGATTGCTATCGATCAACTCTCAAATTTTCTAATATGTCTTCCGATGACCCAACAACCATCGCTAATCTATTTGCGAACTTCTTCAGTCAATCGTTTTCGGCCCAATCTGATGACATCGATCCTGAATACTTTTCTTACCTGAACAACTGTTGTCAAATATCTCCCTCGTCAGTTGAAATTACTTCAGCGCAGTTACTAGACAAAATACATAAACTGAAAGACGATTTTTCCCCCGGTCCTGATGGATTGCCCGCAGTTGTCTTAAAAAAATGCGCTGATAATCTTAATTAGATCCCCTCACTAGTATTTTCAAACTATCTTTGTCTGAAGGGCTCTTTCCTCATCTGTGGAAAAGCGCTTTTATTACACCTATTCACAAAAAAGGATCAAGGCATGATATCTCCAATTATCGCCCCATTGCTAAAATATCCTGCATCCCCAAGGTTTTTGAAAGTATTGTTTATATTTGCAACCAACCAACATGGTTTTGTTAAAGGCAGATCAACGATCACCAACCTCATTGAGTTTGTTTCTAGTTCACTATGCGAACTAGAGCAAGGGAAAGAAATTGATGTAATCGCCACGGATTTCAGTAAGGCCTTTGATAAAATCTCGCACAAGTTAATTTTATTCAAACTCAAAGCTCTTGGTTTCGAACCTAGACTGACCTCTTGGATTAATTCCTACATTAAAAAACGCCCCTATATTGTTTATTTTCGTTCCCACTTTTCTGACCCAATTCTCGCCACTTCGGGTGTTCCACAAGGCAGTCATCTCGGTCCATTAATTTTTATTTTAACTATTAACGATGTTGTTAACGTCATAAAGTACTCCCACATATCTATCTATGCCGATGATATGAAAATCTATAGACAGATCTCAAGTCTCTCTGACTCTCAACCTTTACAAGATGATCTTAATAGATTCTCGACATGGTGCCATAAAAACTTTCTCGAGCTCAACATAGAAAATGCCAAGCCATTTCTTACTCCCGGAGGCGTTTGACACTTCGAACCCGCACCTACTATTTATCAAACCAAAGAGTAGCTGTAGTTACTACAATGCGGGACTTGGGTGTCATTTGTGATTCACAGCTTAATTTTTGCAACCATATAGACTCCGTAATTAGGAAAGCTAACTCCGCTCTCGAATTTGTTAAACGATGGTCAAAAGAATTCTCCGACCCCTATGTCGCCAGATCCCTGTACACAACCTTTGTTCGTCCACTTCTCGAGTACGCCAGCGAAATATGGTCTCCTTACTATGATGTACATATTCTGCGCATTGAAGCTGTCCAACGTAGACTCCTGCGTTTCGCATTACGCGGGCTACCATGGGCTGACCACAATATTTTACCCCCCTATGTAAATCGATTAAAACTACTCGGTCTCCTGTCTTTGGAAAAACGTCGGGAGTCCGCCGATATTCTCTTCATACACAAACTCTTAACTGGTATCACTGACTGTCCCACAATACTCTCCCAAATCCCAATCAATACCAACCCGTGTCATTTGAGATCTGTCTACCTTTTCCGTCCGATCAACACATCACAGGACAACTTATGGTCTCAACGAGCCACTGTGTCGTATGCTACGTGAAACAAATCGGGTACGTCAAGTGTTCGATTTCCACTACAGCAGCCCAGCCCTCCGAAATTCCCTAAATAACCATTATTCCCGTCTATAGACCTTACGAGTAGCTTAGGTAGAAATAGTAGTTATAAGTCATAGTTTTAAGTTTAGTTTGTTAAGTTATACGTTTGTATTAAACATTTCCAATAAACTGTCCGGGGTTGAGCCGGGCCTCAAATTAAAAAATCATATCTTCATCTCCAACACAAGCAACATATTTTAAATTAAATAAATACCTTAAGGTTTACATGTTTGTACTGTTCTGTTTTTCTTTCTTAGTTTTTGGAAATTTGTTCTTTCTTTGAATTCATTCTTTTATAAATTTTATTATTGTAATCTTGATTGTATCCACACATTTGAATTGTTTATCTTACACATTTTTTTATTTTTTTATTGAACTATCATTCAACACTAACTCAGGACATAATGTTATACACTCAGTTCTGTTTTTACACGAATTTGCTTTGACACGAATCAGAAAAAGAATTTAATTCTCTTTTTACACGATTCTTTTTTTTAAATAACACGAATGTAACGGCAAACAATTCTAAATTCGGAGTTTCAAACAAACAGCAATAAAATTGTATAAACGCATCCAGGAATTGGAGCTAGGCACTTCATCTCAGTCAAATAGAAAGTTTGAGTTCTCTGCAAGCACGGGTTGGATGACTGGGTTTCTCAAAAGACATGCATTTCATAATGACAAAATTAAAGGTGAAATTGCAACTGCAGATGAAACGGTTACAAGAGAATTTCCTCAAAAACTTGATTTGATATAGGGATTTCCAATAAGGACTTGACAACTTTTTTTTTTTAAATAAAACGCAAACCATTTGAGATATTTCAAAAACTTTATTATCGGCTTGAAGTACAATCAAGACATTTATGAATGGAACTCGACTTCGTTCATATGGCCACCGCGGGCGCGTTTGCAACGGCCGATTCGTTGGACTCAATTTTCAACGACTTTCGTCGGCGTGTTGGCATAAACAAATGACTTAACGTAGCCCCAAAGAAAATAGTTAAGCGGATTTAAATCGCTCGAACGAGGCGGCCAATCGACTGGCCCATTTCTCGAGATAACACGCTCACTAAACGTACTCTTCAATAAATCGATTGTAGCGTATGCTGTGTGGCTTGTGGCATCATCCTGTTGAAACCACATGTCGTCCAAGTCCATATCTTCCAATTCGGGCCCAATATAATCGGTGATCATGGCGCGATAACGCTGACCATTCACAGTAACGTAACGATCGTTATCGTCGACGAAAATATATGGCCCAATAACGCCGCCGGCATGCAAACCGCACCAAACAGTTATCTTTTGTGAATGAAGTGGTGATTCATGAAGCACATGTGGATTTTCACCCGACCAATAATGCATATTTTGCTTATTGACGAACCCATTGAGCCAAAAATGAGCTTCGTCACTGAAGTTGATTTTGCGATGAAATTCATCATTTTGGCGCATCTTCTCCAGAACCCAATCGGAGAACGTACGTCGCTTCAAATGGTCCATCGGCTTCAATTATTGAGTCAGCTTGATCTTGTATGGGTGTAAGACAAGATCCTTACGCAAAATACGCCATAATGTGGTCTAAGCGATGCCCAATTCTTGAGAACGCCGTGGAATTGACTGATGTGGATCATTTGCTACGGTCGCCTGAACGGCAGCGATATTTTCGACATTTCGACCAACCCGTTGTGTCACTGATATGGCGACATCACATAACGAATATGTAGACTCAAGTTTTTGCAGTAAACTTGTTATTGCCTGTCTACCAGGGCGAGAATTACGACCGAAAATTGGAGTTAACGCTCTTAAAGTTGCAGTCACCGACTCCGAATTTCGTGTGACCTTTTTGTTTTGCTCCAATGCTTCAGGCGATCGTATGTTGAAACCACTGCTGATTAATCGATCCCTGAAGATACGGTCAATGAAAAGTGGATATCAGTAGATTACCAATTCACTGGATGGCAAATAAAAAAGCCTGGCTGACCACTCACATCTTTATTGAATGGTTCATGACCGGCCATCCGGTCTTGGAACATGAAAATGTGCAATTTTGTTTTCTTCCACCAAACACAACATCTATAATACAACCACTAGACCATGGAATAATTGCAGCATTTAAAACTTATTACGTAAAACAATCATTTCAATACATTTTGGGCAAACTACAACGCGAAAGGACACTAACAGTCATTGATGTGTGGAAACAATTTGCAATCATTGATTGCAATCGGGCATCTAGGAAGTGTTGACGAGTGAACAGACGTGTGACACAATAGTTAAACAAGTTTGCCTTTTTATACCGACGGTTCAACCGCAAGTAGTTATACTTTACATATATTTACCTTAAAGAGACAGAGACTCATAAAAGTGGAAAGTGATAAAGTGATTAAAAAATCTCCAGCCCCTACGCTGGAGAATAAAATTAATTCTATTGCAAGTGCATCAATTGGTGATAAAATCGAACACGTGCAGCTCTCTCGGTAAATACTCACAGACTCACGACAAACATGCGAGGAATCTCTGCTCTCCAACATACAAATATGGGAGAAGTGAATAATAATTAAAATGTGACTGAGTGGACAGCGGTCATTGGAAACCTGAAGCGATCTGCAAGCACCTACAACGCGAATATCGGAAAAAGGAAAAATATAAATGGATACGGCGATGGTCGTTCACATGCAATGAGTCATCAGAAATCTACTTTGGTTAGGAATCCCTTCTCCCCGCTAGCAGACCTGGACAACATGGACAACTGTTCCCTAGTGAACGATGTGAGTGATATTCGAAGAAATTATACTAAGAGGCAAACAGGGCCTACAATAACAAATACTGAATCGAATAGATCCAACAAAATTAGATTTTGCCCACCTATATATATCTTTGGTGCTAATTGTATATTACTAACTAACTTAATTAAATTGGCAGCAGCCGAATGTAATATTTCTAATATCCAGTATACTCGTAAGTTCGTTAGCTAGAACAAAGGCCCAAAATATTAAATTAAATATATTTGTTATCCAATTAGAGGTTGGGGAGTCCATCAAGGATTTAATAAATATTAGATTTCTATTGCACCAAAGGGTGTACTGGGAAAAGAAAAGTAATGGGGTGGTTATTAGGTGTTACCCCTGCCAATGGTTTGGTCATACTGGAGACTTTTATGCCTATAGTAGTAGCTGTCTTCTCTGTGGAGAAGGTCATGATTCTGAGTCTTGCATTGAGTCGCACAAAAAATGTAGGGAAATAAATCAGGAAGTTCCTGAACTTAAGTGCATTAACTGCAATAAATCAGCGCATGCAGCTAGTGATATAAGCTGTCCATCATATATAAAATACAAGGAAAGAAGGGAAGCCTTGTCTCATACTGCAAAGCTGAGAAAAGTAACCAACATAAGAGATGTACATGAGAACGTTAATCAACTTATAAGGCCACACGTTTCCTTTACTGACGTAGCAAAAATGGCATCCAATGAAGAATACTCAAAAGGACCCACACAGGCAAACAATCAATTTGTACAGACAGGCAATCTGAGCGACCTTCTTAGTGAATCGATTAACTTATTTAACCTTTCATTTAGGGACCTGTTGATAAAAATCAGGCAATTTTGGCCCAAGTATCAACAGCTTCAATCAAAAGAAAAAAAATGTTTACATACCTAGAGTTTGCTGCTTCAATTGTAGTATAATGTGCACACCAAACCTAAATATTATATCGATGAATTTTAATTCAATAATTTCCCACGAACGTAGATTTGAACTCTTAAAAATATTAAAAAGTAAAAAACCCCAAATTTGTTTCTTGTCTGAAACCAGACTACAAGCCAAACACAAACCAGACACACGCCGGCAGGGGAACTGCAATCAACCTGGACGAAAAACTCAAATACAATCCTGTTCCTTTCCACAGTGATATCTTTTCTGTTTGCTTAACCTCAATTACTTTCAAAAACCTACAAGGAACACATTTGCGGATGCTTCTAGGAAGTATTTATATTCCTAGTAACGCTGGCCGAAGCTTACTAAGAGAGCGCGATAGGTTATATGCCGTAGCAAGTACTTTTGACGCAATGATTCTTGGGGGGGACTTTAATGCTTACCATCAACATTGGGGAGATAGCGTTCACAATGGCAATGGATTCAAGATATATGATTGGTCTTACAACGGCCTCTTCTTAAATCTTGATTTGATTTCGCCTAATAGCCCAACATTCCCACGTTCCTCATCGGTGTTAGACTTTTTCCTACTTTCATCTTTCCGACATTCCCTACAATATCTGACCATTACGGAATTTCCCTTAAGGCAAGAGTCGACAACTTCACACCTCTGTTGCTACCGCCAGTCACCTACAGAAGCTTTAAAAGCACTAACTGGAAAACCTTCAGACTAGATCTTCATAATAGTCTTTCCCGACTAGACATACCATCAGACAGGAACCTTTCGAATGCAGAAATAGACACATTCATCGGCGAAATTAATTTAGCGCTGGCAAGAAATATCGATTCTCATTCGATAATATGTCCACCTAAACAATCTAAGTACAGCAACACCTCTTACAATGAAACTAATTAAAATACGTTCCCATTGGCTCAGAAAACTAAAAAGAATATATCATACACCTTAACAGAATAAATCAGGAATATCGCGAGTTGTCGTCAAGAATTTCATGCATCAGTAGAATCATTAGTAAGAGAATAAACTTAGATATTAATTCTACCTTCAAGTCAAGACTACAGAAAATAAGGCCTTCTCCTCAAGCTTTTAAGGAGATCGACAGAATAACTGGGCGAAAATTTTTTCGTACGGACATCTTAAGCGCGGTGCTAGTGGATACTGCGACTAAGCTCAATACTTTTAAAGATTTTTATTCCTCTGTCTACCTGAACAAAATACCTAATTTCAATAATAATCTGACTAATGAAGTGCTGTCCACTGTTACAGAATTTTGTGCTAGTCGAAATGATATCCCCATCACCACGTTTTCGCCATCTCATCTTTCGGTCAACCCCAATGCACCTCCTTTCACCACCCCTGACAAAATACACGTTTTAAGGGCCAAAATTAACAACAAACACTCTTCAGGCATAGATGAGATATCTAATTTCATATTAAGAAAGTGCTGCCATACGCTGGATTCAATTTTGTCTTCTGTGTTCAATCACTGTATCAATAATGGATATTTTCCTACAATTTGGAAAAAAAGCCAAACTTTTGCCAGTAGCAAAATAAAAGTCTGCTAAGGAAATCAAGGAGTTTCGTCCTATATCCTTGCTCTCAAATACACTCAGTCCTTTTTTTACGCGATCTCTTTTTACGCGATTTCACTTTAACGCGGTTATTTTTGCAGCGCAAATTCCTTTTTTTACGCGAATTTCTCACTTTAACGCGATTGCTTTTTTTCGTTTTTTGCTTGTTTACATATTTTTACGCGTAATAATTTTCGAATATAATACGGGGAAGTCCCAACAAAAAAATTTTACTCTATGTGTATCAATTATTGCAAATCTAGTTATAATGTATTTAGTTAGCGGCCGGTGCAGTTGTTTTGGTAAGACTTTAAAATATATCTATAATTTTGTAATAAAAATAATAAAAATTTTTAATAAAGAATTTCAATTTTTGCTAGCTTTACAATGGAAGCTAATTCAGAAAAAAAATAAAAAACGCAAAGGCATTTCTTTAGAAACAAAAATAAAAGTTTTGGACTATCTAGAGCAGGGAGCTGGCCCAGCAAATGTGGGAAAGAGGCTTGGATTCAGTGAATCTACAGTGCGAACAATAAAAAAAAAATGAAAATGCAATTAGAAAATCTGTAGTTTCCGGTAAAAATGTAAATGCGAAGAAAACTTCATACTCAAGAAATGTTTTTATTGAAGAAATGGAAAACCTATTAACAATTTGGATTGAGGATCTCAACCAGAAACGAATCCCCGTTGATACTACAACAATAAAACAAAAAGCTCTACGTATTTTTAATCGATTAACATCGAACCAAGAAAACAAAAACGAATTTTCAGCTAGTGGTGGATGGTTTTCAAAGTTTATTGAAAGACATAATTTTCATAATTTAAAAACTAAGGGTGAAATTGCTTCAGCTGATAGTAAAGCTGCGCATGACTATCCACCAAAGTTATTAAAAATTATTCAAGAAGGTGGTTACACGCCAGACCAAGTTTTCAATGCAGACGAAACCGGCCTATTTTGGAAGAGGTTACCAAAACGAACATATGTGTCTAAGGCCCAAAAATCATTAGGTGGTTTCAAAGCTGCAAAGGACCGTGTGACGTTTTTATTATGTAGCAATGCTTCTGGTGACCGCATGATTAAACCGCTGTTAGTAAACAAAAGTCTCAGGCCGCGAGCACTAAAGGGCAAAGATTTAAAACATTTACGTGTTCACTGGATGGCCAATAAAAAAGCCTGGGTAACTGGAAATATATTCCAAGAATGGTTTGCTAAATGCTTTGTACCAGAAGTTAAAAGTTATTTGGAGAAGAAGAAACAGCCCTTTAAAGCTCTTTTAATAATTGACAATGCACCAGGCCATCCGTTGATTGAACATCCTAATGTAAATATCATTTTCCTCCCGCCGAATACTACATCAATTATCCAACCGATGGATCAAGGCATTATTGCGACTTTTAAAATGTACTACCTCAAAAAAACTTTTCAGTGCGTTATGGACAAACTGGAGGAAAATCATGAATTGGACTTCACCGATGCTTGGAAAAATTTTTCTATCAAGGATTGCATCATGTACGCGTTAAAAGAAATTTCTGAAATAAGGCAACATACGTTAAACGCATGCTGGAAATCTCTTTGGCCAGAATGTGTTAAAAGTGGTATTTCCGTGCCAAGCAATTCAACTAATTATTCAGATATCATTGATTTAGCACGTTCCGCGGGAGGAGAAATTTCAAAAAGAATTGAGTCTCTGCATGTTAAGATATAAAGAACTACATCGGAATTTATTGGGTCCAAAAAGAAGCATTCAAACTAAATTAACTGAATTTATGGTGCAAACTCAGTCGGAGATGCTAAGTCAATCAGAGCATCACTCCATAGTTCTTACAAATTCTAGTGATATCAGTGCTGGTCATCAAAATAAGCGGCTAAGAATAATTTCCACTACGGATAATGACAGTGATTAAACAGCATTCAACGGTTTTTTCAATAAATCTACCTATTTTCTTCTCTTTTATATATGGTTTTTGTTTTGTATTTTTTAGTTAGTTATGAATGAATAAATCATAAGTCTGAAATTTGAAACTTATTGTATTGTTTTTGAATATTTTTTTGCGCGTATATTTTGTTATACGCGATATTTTTTATATTCGGAACCAATTCGTCAGTTAATATTGGAAAACTAACCATTTTTACGCGATTTTTTTTTACGCGATTAGTGGCAGAACCAATAATCCCGTAAAAAAAGGACTGAGTGTATAGGAAAATTGTTTGAAAAAATATTAGCTGAACACGTTAACATTTTGTGTGAGGAGGCAAATGTGATTCCAAGAGCCCAATTCGGATTTAGGAAAGAGCACTCGACAGAACACGCGCAACTTCTGTTATGTAATAAGATCATCCAAAACTTAAGGAATAAGAAGTGTATAGTTGGGTTGGACATTGACCTTGAGAAAGCCTTCGATTCTCTCTGGCATAAAGGCACGATTTTTAAACTCATAAGATTAAACTTTCCCACATGGCTCATTCGAATACTTTACAACTACCTACTAAACCGTTTCTCATCCATAGTTATACATTCTGAGTACTCAGAACCATTCCCGGTGTTGTCAGGGATTCCGCAGGGGTCCATTTTAGGTCCGATTCCGTTCATAATATTTCTTTATGATTTTCCATACGAAAGTGTTTTAAATGCTGAACGAGAGCCTTGTGAATTTTTTTTTTTGCAGACGATACCTTAATATTAGCTAGCGATGCGAGGCCTCAAAATGCTCTCGATAAAATCAAGGAGAAGCTTCCTTTGCTGTTAGATTATTTTAAAAAAAATGGGGACTTAAAATAAACACAGAGAAATGTGGAAAAGGCCATCGTTTAGCTGTGAAAGAGAGCAAAACGTTGAGTTTGCAAATCGAAAGCATTGCCCTCAAACACAAAGTTACTGATATACAAAACTCTTATAAGACCTATATTAGCATATGGATTCTGTGCATAGTTTACAATCTCCCCCACAGTAGCAAGAGCACTGGAACAATTTGAGAGAAGAATACTTAGATTCTGTTGTGGAAAGTATAGAAGACCCGATAAAAAATGGTATCCAAATAAAATTCTGTATAACACTTGTAAAGTAACACCCCTTATGACATATCTCATTAATCTTACCCTAAGGAAACTTAGAATTCCATCCAAATGCACTAATAAAATCTTTGCTGGACTCAAACAAATGTGAGGGTTTGGACGACAATTACTATTTTTCACCATTTAATCTCCTTAATGAAAGATCCATCCATCATATTGAACAAGATCTTGGTAGAAGCCTTATGTTACCATTTTATGTGAAAGTGTCGCAGTGTAATTTGAGCGGATAACATAATTGTCCTCAAAAAAATTAAAATATCCTCATATACTCGCACATACATACTCGTATATGCTATGTATGTACATTAGGGTGTCCCAAAAAAATCAAGTTTAAATTTTTGTAACGCATACCCTCTTATTTTATTCGAATACTGTCAAAACAATAGTAAATAAAGTTTCATGTACTTTGAACAGAGGAACCCGTGCCGACTTGCATCTAAACATGTCAGTACTTGCAAGGCATGGCACGCGAATAATAACATATCGATAACTTGTTATTGCATGTTTATTTTATTAGTAAACACATTGTTCTCGTTCTGTTAACATGTCGGTGGAGTTACGCAGTTGTAGAAAGGAGATATTTTTAATAGGGAACGTTAAACATCAAATTACTGGTTCAAAACTTCCCTCTAATGGGCAAGTACTGGCAGTTTTGTTCTATAATATTCGTGAAGTGAATTTAAGTGTCAATGAGAGCGCAAATCTTACTATTCGTGAGTGCATTATTTATTGGGAAAAGGCCCGTATCCCGACAAGATCTCTACCTAATTGTGTTAAAAAATTAATTACATTGTATCAAGTTTGGAGAAATTTGCAAAAAAATGCAAACAAAACAAAAAACGTGTTTGAGCAGCGTCGACATGAGTTTGTTACAAACTTAAACAATTTGTTTGACATTGCACATGCGGATGCACTTCAATTAATAAAGATAGATGAAGATAGGATTTTTTTGCCGCGCCAAAGAGAACCAGGCCGACCTGGTCATTTAGCCGGAGTTGACCAAAAACAAACACACAAAGAAGAAAAAGCGCACCTTAGAAACGTCGAGGAGCAAAAACGACGTGCTAAATATTTTTCATCCTTAGCTCCTTCAACATCATCTTATGACCCGCTAAAAGAAAGTTTGTCGTCTGATTCAGAATTGATGGATTTACAGGAAATTTTGCCAAACCTAACCAAAACAGAATCCAGTATAAATAAAACTGTTATGAGGAAGAATTTTATCACTCCAAAATTAGTGGCAGCATTAGATCGGTGTCAATTGAGTGTGAGAGATGCTGTGTTTATTATTGAAGCAACTATTGAAGCTCTTGGACATAACACAGACGAATTTCCTATAAGCAAGTCCACTATTCAAAGGGTTCGTACGGAAAAGCGAAAAGAGCGAGCGGAAGCCATAAAGGTTAATTTTCAAAACCAGGTTCCGGATATTGTAACACTCCACTGGGATGGTAAACTTTTGCCGGCTTTAGATTCACGCAAATCTAAGGAAGAACGTCTGCCGATAGTTATAACGTTTGACGATAAAGAACAACTTATCGCTGTACCAAAGTTGGATAACTCTACAGGAAAGGAACAGGCCCAGGTACTTTGGAATGCTATAATTGATTGGAATCTTGAGGATAAAGTGCAGATTTTGTGTTGTGATACGACTGCTTCAAATACTGGTCGAATCAATGGTACTTGTGTACTTCTCGAACAGAAACTAGGCAGGGAAATGATTATTTTTGCTTGCCGCCATCACGTCTACGAATTAGTACTAAAAAGCGTGTTTGAAGCAAAAATCTGCCAAGTTACCACAAGCCCAGACATTCCAATGTTCAAGAAATTTCGAGAGAACTGGAAGAATGTCGATCCCGAGAAAATACAGAGCTGTACAGAAAAGCTATCATGTTTGAATGTTTCTGAGATCAACAGACTTATCGATTTTTACCAAATTGAATTAACTAAAGAAATTACTAGGGATGATTACAGAGAGTTAATCGAACTTTCAATAATATTTCTTGGCGGCGATGCAGAAAAAAAATTTAAGATCCGGCCTCCAGGTGCCATGCACCAAGCTCGATGGATGGCGAGAGCGATTTACTCATTAAAAATATCGTTACTTGGTGATCAATTAAGAATTTCTAACAAAGATAAAGAAGCTCTGTTAGACGTCTGCCTGTTCATCGTGACAATATACGTTAGGCCTTGGTTGCAATGCATTTTAGCAGTAAAAGCACCTTACCAGGATTTGTGTTTTCTGAAAGCTATAAAATCTTATGAAACAATAGATGAAAGCATCTCGAAAGCAGCATTACAGAAGTTTTGCTTGCATTTGTGGTATTTGACAGACGAAGTGTCTATCTTGTCTCTATTTGATGATGATGTAAGCCAAGAAACGAAAGTCAAAATGGTTGCTAACTTAGCCAAAGAATATCCATCTGCCTATGGTAAATGCTACATTCCATCGAAAGAAGAACTTTGTGGCAGACTTTATGGTAAGTTTGAAAATTAAGTTTGTTTTTTTAACTTTTTTATTTACATAACTAAAAAATTATATCAATAATCCTCCTTTTTTTGTTTTCAGAAAAAAACATCGATGACTTTGTTTCAGTCAAAAGCAAGTCCTTATTTAGTCGATTGAAAATTGATGGTGCTTTTCTCCACGAGTGCCCCTCTTTGTGGCTTAAAAATGCTTCGTACCAACATGCTAAAAGCAAGCTATTAAAACTGAAAGCAGTTAATGACTCTGCTGAAAGAGCAGTCAAGTTGATGCAAGATTTTCACGGCCTGCTAACTGTTCAAGAGGAGCAAAAGCAATTTTTATTTCGTTGCGTACAAGAACATCGACAAAAGTATCCTGACTGTAAAAAACAAACATTAAAAAGAAAATTAATAAATAATTAACCTACTTTCAACAATTAATATAATAATAAAGTCCAATACCGGATGCCTTATTTCAAAAATAAATGAGTTTTGCTTTTCCCTCCATTGCTCCATACTAATTTTTATGTTTAGATTTTGGCGTTAAGTCGGCACGGGTTATCGTCATCCGATCGCAATAATATTTGATATTTCACTTATCTGGGTCAAATAGAAAAAAAAAAAAGGTATGCGTATCTCTATCTAAAAAAAAAAATTTAACCCTTATAGCCTGGGACACCCTAATGTACATATGTTCTATATTGTGTAAGCCTTCAATTTCAAATTAATAGTTAGCTTTTGATTATATAAGCATTTATATATTATTCATTAAGAAGATTAATTTGAAATTTGTACTAGTGTACCTGTGTTGTTTTGTTTCGTTTTCTATGTTCTATGTATCTTTTATCTAGTCATTATTAAAAGTTGCTTAAAGTATGCCGGGAGCAAGCATATAGAAAATCGATTATTGTTACAAATAATACATGTATGTATATTGATAGAAAAGCTCACGAAGCTGTATTTCTAAACTCTGTTTAGCCAGGCATATACTGTATAAGTCGGCTACAATCTTGTATAAGTACAAAAAATAATTGTATTGATTTTTAAAGTCTCAATAAAAATAATTGTAATTGTAAAAATTGCATCAATCAAAAGCTAAATCAGCATTGTCTGAAGTAAGACCAATGTCTTGTTGGAAAGCTGTTTGGCCAGAATGTGTTAAAAGCACTGATACCACCCTTCCCAATACAACCGAATTTCCCAACATCATAATTCTGGCGCAGGAAATTGGTGGAAAAGCATTTGATGATCTGTCTTTTCAAGATGTCGGTGAACTGTTGATGGACAAAGCTCTTAGCGAAGATGAAGTAATAGAGTGTACCCGTGAGAACCCTGATTCCGACGAAATAAGCGATGATGCTGAAGATAAAACCCTTTCTAAATACGCGTGTAATTAAAGAGGGTCTTGACTTGGCCAATAAACTGGGCATGTATTTTACAACACATGATCCTAATGAGGAGCGAGCTGAAAGGTCTCAACGTGATCTAAAGTTGTTATTGGCCCCTTACAGAGGAATTATATAGGGGGATTAGTCAAAACAGGAACACAGCGACTGATAACCGAATTTGTTCATCAAACCTAGCGTCGAGATTGAACAAATGGACCAAAAAGACAATGAACATGATATTTCTGGTGTTAAAAATGCTCTTGCACATAACATGACTGTGTAATATTGTCCTGATAAAACAGTCGAATCAAAGAGAGTAAGATAAGTCTTTAAGCCGACCTCCGTGAAGTAATGCCTTGCGGCAGTCCCGTGGTGTTTACAGATCCGGCTTACGTACCTCCACGGTTTACGTTTACTATTGATGGCCCTTGGTTAATTGGTGCCTCATGCACGCAACGAAAAATAAAAATAAAAAAACTAAAGAGACCTTTCCGACGTTACGGAGATATGACTTTCTATTAACGCTGGGCCTTAAAACCTTAATCCTTCCAAGTTGTATCGCCTCTGTGAATAATCGTGTATATTTTCATCCGGCATTGAACAGAGAGGCTATTCAAAAGTAGCTCATTTTGGAGCTTCATTTGTTTTTTTTTTGGTTTAACATATACCGTACAAAATAATTAACCTCGTCTGTGAAACATAATTTTAAACTCGTTGTGTTACCTACTCGTATATGCATGTTCTGGTAATTGCATGGCAAATTTAATTATAATGAAATTCAACCACAGTAACCGACCGATCTGACCGAACGTCCCTCGCCTTTAAAATGAACCAATCATTTCAATAAACTTTACCTACAAGCCCATTAGACTTAAGTGCCTCACTGGATCAAGTTCTGTAAAATAACCTACAATATATGTACCTACGTATACTCGTGCAGATACTAGGTACAGCAGTGCTCGCACACTCTGCTATATTTAGATACTTTATGAGAATATCTCTGTGTGTGTGTGTGTGTGTGTGTGTAAAGCTACTAATTGAAGTCTTGACCACAATTTGCGACTTAATATCTCTTAACTTGCCATTTGAACATGACAATGCCACAGCTAATATAACGCAATTACACTTGGCCGATTTAACCCTCGAAGCTATCTCGCCCTCTCGTTCACAGCAGCAGTGTGTCTGGATCGTATCTATGAACTTCAAGTCCTTATATAGCCATTTGCAAAACCACTGTACTTGACACTGGCAGCAGTTGAAACCATTAAGCAACGGGACGACCTGTCTAAGTAATCCAGAATGCTATGAGTTCCATTCCCATATGTCAACGTGTGTTGGTGCTTTGCCCTCCTCACCTCATTCTACCCCTTTTAACTTACACACACTCTCTCTCTCTCTCTCTACTTTCTCGTGCTTCTAGATTCTTCCCTCCTTCACTTTACCAAATCAACCTCTCATAAATATTCGATGCAGCCTCAGTGTTATGGTCGATTAAACCGATGACATTTTGCCACTTGTATGTAGATGGTGTCGTCGTTGTTGTAGTCCTTGTCGTAATCGTTGCTATTGTATCCTAGGGTATCCTAGAACACCCCATGTGCCTGTGACATATTAATCTGTAAGCAGCGGATGAACGAACTTTCTAGTTTTGATCCGATGAACATAAATCACATTAAAAGTAAATTTAAATACATAAATATGGATCCGTAGATACGAGCACGAGGTACACAGTCACAATACGAATACGAGTATGTACCATACATCCACCTCTGAACAATGTGCAATTGAGTTCAATTTAAAAGCGTACCCCTGGAGGAGGAATTCTCAGACTTTCCATCAGTACTCGTAAGTACCGAGACCAACCTACCTCCGTACCCTCGAACGTATTGACAAACTTTCCGCAGCAGAACTTTTACGAGTATTTCCAAAAAAAAAAAATTAAAGTCAATTTGGAGTTGTTTTTGTTTCTTTTTCCCGTTTTTTGGATTTAAGCAATTCAAATTAAAAAATAAAAAGTATGCAGACAGAGGGATATTTTCTTTAACGGCAGTTTGAAAAGGTTCCTAAGACTTTAAATACGTACTCCTCAAATGGTTGGCTTTAAATATGCCCAGTGATGGGGGCAATTTTTTCTTCTCACCGAAACTTTGAAACTTATTTGTATAATTTGAAAGCGCCTCGAGCTATTGCTAAACTTAAAATACTAAAGCCCATGTCAACATAATCGTAGTTGAGTCAGAAAAAAAGGCCGGAATTGCTTCTGATTCACCTGAAGTCAATAAGAGGGTAAAACAAATTTCGTTGAAACTTCGTACAACCCAAATGGGGGTTGTGTTGCTGACATAGCTGCACCTGTAACTCTCTATAATTTAGTCCGATACCCTAATCAAAGCAAATCTGATGCCATAGATGTCATAGATATCTTCAATGAAGTCGTGCCCTTAAAAGGTTTCTTCTGCTGCTGGTAAGAGCGAACAGATTTGAAAACCAAAACCAATTGGGCTTACTCCCAATTGACATGTGAAAAGGGCAGAGACTCTGTATCAATAGCTACAGCCATGCTCACTATTACCAAGCTATTTTGAAAATATAAAATTACTCTGAAGGTTGAAGGGTTAGGACTGACTAATGAGAACTTAACTGAACTACAATCAGCAAGTCAGCAAGGATTTTTTCGTAAAGAAACCAGAGAAACCTTACGAAAACTGGCATCAGTCCAAGAAACAAAACAGACACAATTGAAACAAAAACAAAGGTCATATCCGTGCGCTAAGTTTGCGCGAGTGGCCCCAAAATGCAATAAAACGAGAGGAAGGAATCCTAAGGAAGAACTAAGCGTGAAAGGTATGTGGAACAGCCTTAAAGAAAAAGGCAAGAGTAGAGCAAACAGCACTTTGTTGTTAGAGGCAGACTTATGCAAGAAATCTTGAGATTCCGACATGTTAACGAGCGCCTTGTAACAATCCGTATTAATGGTAGATTTTGCAACATTAGACTTACGAGTATAAACGTGCATGCCGTCACAGTGGAGAAAGATGACGCCACCAAAGACTTACTAGCAATGCCCTAGCTATGACATTAAAATTGTCATCGGAAGAGGCATCTTTGTTAAAACTGACGGAAAGTATAGCCTGCACGACACCACGTCCGATAACAGATTCAGGCTAATCGACTTTACGGCGGGGCAAAACATTGTCGGAGCAACCACGCGGTTTCCACATCTCGATTTTAATAAGGGAACTTGGAGATCTCCTGATCAATCAACCGTCAACCAGATCGACCACATTGCGTTCGACGCAAGGCACTCCTCCAGCATTATGGATGTCCGAAGGTTCCGAGGGGCCAACATAGAGTCGGACCATTACATAGTTGTACCCAAGGTGCGGTTGAGATATCTCAAACATCGCAAAGGCAAGTTAATATTGTGGGGAAGCCGATTGAGTCCCTCTTAAGAGGTCATATGCCGCCAGCGTCAATCATCGAAGACCAGTGGCAAGATTAACAAAAAGCCATCGAGATGCCGCCTATTACTGGGTTTCACTCGACCACCACAACGAAACCCTTGATTTGACAACGAGTGCCCGCAAGCAGCTAGGCAAGTGGCATACGAGCTGCTTACGAGCTCTGCAAGCAAAAGACTGCAAGCAGAAAAGAGACGAAGACCGCCTTCTCAAGAGGAAAAAGAGATGCTACTCCTGGAATGAGATTCGGAATTGCCACATGCCACGAACACAAACCTCAAACTGAAGCCTGTAGAGACGAGCAAGGGAACATATTAGTAGAGTTACAGTTGATGCTGACGATTTGGAAAGAGCATTTCTGTAGACTGTAGAACGGCCATGACGAACCAAATACCGCTGTCAGGCAGAGTGAACCTTTCAACTTGGAGGTAGACCAACAATTCAGACTACTCGAACCGTGACCATATCTAAGCTTAAGTCTCCAACAATGCTGCTAGAGCGGACGGCCTGACTTTCGAGCATACACTAACTCATACCTAACATATGGTTGGACGAAAGTAGATATGAATGGATCCTCAGCATTGTTTGTCCGATCCTCAAGAAAGGGGACCCTTTGAACTGCGCTAACTTCAGAGGTATAGGTCTTTTTAACATCGCCTGCGATCGTCCGCAACCTGGTTGGTCCATATCAGTGTGGCTTTGAGCCAGGAAAGTCCACCATCAACCAAATATTCACACTACGGCAGATCTTGGAAAAAACTCATGAGCTCCAAATCGATGAACACTACCTATTCATCGATTTTAAGGCCGCGTATGACAGCATCTATAGAGACGATCTATACATGGCAATATCTAGCTTTGGCATCACTACCAAACTCGTCCATTTGTGTAAGGTGACGATGGCGAATCGCTCCATCAAAGTCAGTAAAGAACTCACCGAGGCCTTTGATATCAAAAAAGGATTCAGACAAGGCGAGGGGCACTGTCATGGGATTTCTTCAACATCTTTCTTGAATAAATAGTGCAAAACACACGCGCCAATATGAAAGGCATAATCTTTCACAAGTCCGTCCAATTACGCCGATGGTATTGACATAATGGGAAGAAAGCTGCGTGATGTCAGGGGCCCTTTCGCGAACGGCGAAGATGTGTTTAACGATCAACGAGGGTAACATCAAGTATATGCTGTCATAGAACAACAGAAAGAACACCCTACACAGAAGTCGCGGATAGAAAGTCACCCTCGACTGATATAACTTTGAGGTAGTTAAGGACTTTCTCTACCTAGGCTCGACTCCGCTATTAATTCAGACCATCGAAGAATAAGTCATGCAAATCGCTGCTTCTTTCCGCTAAGAAGCCCTCTCGAACAACAAAAGTGACCCCATAGCAGACCCCTCCTACTCTATGGCGCAGGGGCATGGACATTAACCAAAATGGATAAGTGTGCTCTTGGCTGCTTTGAGAGGAAAATTCTTCAGGTGATTTTTGGTTCCGTCTGCATAGACGGTAAAGGGAGGAGGAGATATAACAAGGAACTGTGCGGGATATACACCGACATCAACTTAGTCGGAAGTTGGATTCGCCCCCGAAGGGCAGCGCAATAGAGGAATAAAGCGACTCAGGTGGCGCACCCAAATGAGGACCTCCACCAACTTAGCTTGCGAAACTATAGTCTTCTAGCTAAAGATTAAGCTCGCTGGAGACGCTTGTTACTTGAGGCCCAGATTCATCCTTTACTGTAGCGCCACGTTAAGTACTCGTAAGTAAGTGCAAATATTCAGCTCGGCGTATCGAAAGATTGGCTCTAGAAAAATTAAGAAACGTGGCGGAACAATGAAACGAAAATGACGGTGAGGGACAAAAGATAAAATACCTTTCATAGACTGTATATAGAAGAAATACCGAAACCGATAAAGTGCGTTTGAAGCTGAGGTGTGAGCGATGTAAAAACGAGGTGAAGCTAGATTTCTTGCGGGGGTAGTAGGGGTAAAAATGTGTTTTTCTATCTCACACATGTAGGCCTAGGTTTCTTCTCTAAATTTTCCATAAGTCTAAACAGTTTCACACACAGCGGATACAATTTCTTCTGTACGCCGATTTCGTGGATACATTTATGCTTTTGCATTCCTTGTGCAGTATGCACATATGCGGTAAGAAATTTAGCCACAACACAATGAACAACTTTTCGAGAGTTGGAGACCGAATTTTGGAATACGTGCATATTCAAAAATTGAAGACGAGCGGCGAAGCTTGCGAAAAATTCCCGCTCAGTACCATTACCACGGCTGTCACCCACGAAAGGGTAACGCCAGCTTTTACCTAATCTGGGACTTTGCATATCCTGTGAAATTTGGCGACAACCCAAAACCCTTTATTGAAACGCCTCGCGATTTCGTTTAATATCATGAGGATAGGCGATCGGATTCCTAGAGGAGAAGTTTTTTTGTTTCACTGTATATAGGCGAACACGACACGCAAAACTGTAACTATAACCGTTCGGTGAGGCTAATGTCTTCATATACAGGGTACTGTGGAATATTTTCTAACTCCAATAAAGTCGATGCAGTTTTGAGGGCGACAAATAGGCACAGTAGATGAAGTAGATGAAGATCGAAAAGACCGAGAATCTGGGCAATTTTGTAACCGAAGTTTAGTTATTGCAGATATAAGCTACGAAACGCATGAAGAATGGTACAAATTCGTCGATGCGTCAGCTTATTTCCCCTACGATTCGGTATATCTCCCACCACCGAAGACAGGAGGCGAATTCATTGAATACTGTGATTCCAGGAAGATTGGATTTATTATATGCTGCTATGCTAAAGTTCAGAATACTTTCTGCGGCAGTAGCAAATGCAAATTGGTAGGGATTCATCTCCAGGACTTTATACTATCGTTGGACCTTGTCTGAAAATTCTGGCTCCGAGCCAAAGGTCTCCATGTTAGACCACAGGTACATCGAATTCAGAATCGGATGTCAGACCTCGATCGTATGGAAAACGAGGAATCCACGGAAAATCGTGTCCAGTTTGATTTTAGGAGGACCTGGCCAAGTCCGACAATACTCCCCTAAACCCAGAACTAAAAACGAGCTGGAGGAAGCGGTTATTAACGTATCCAAATAAGAAGCAATCGTTCAAATTGCCCGTTCAATAGTGCATCGCAGATCCGCAGCGACTACGCAAGAAAACTAGAAAATTTCAAAGCATATCATTTAAGACCAATTTGGGGGAGACTGGACCCTTTACAGATCGAAGCAAAAGGAATAT
The DNA here is from genome assembly GCA_949129095.1 of Volucella bombylans. Classification (NCBI taxonomy): domain Eukaryota; kingdom Metazoa; phylum Arthropoda; class Insecta; order Diptera; family Syrphidae; genus Volucella; species Volucella bombylans. Next base: position 379,463,533 of record OX422140.1, on the reverse strand, counting down.
AAGAAGCTGAATCGGATTTCTCGATAAGAACGTCTGTGAAAAGATCAAAACTGTTGGTGGAATCAGCAAAGGGGTCAAAGTCCCCCAAAACAAAATAAATCTGATGGCACCTAGACAGAGTTGAAACCAGAGACTCTCTGTCTAATGCTTGCGACTCAATTCCTAGGTAATCTAGTCAGAAACAGCTCACAACCAGCTCCTATTAACAAAGCTGCATCTGAGTTGAATTGCTATTCAACACACCGTTGCTGGTATCTGTTATATGTTGCTGTGACAGAATACGGTGTTGCCTATTTTGATGCAACAAGCTACAAAAATGTAAAGACCAAATGGAGGAAAATCTCCACTGCTAGCCTGGCATTAGCATATATACTGCGAACAGATCACACGTCATAAACGAATCACTTGTTTTCTGAGGAAAAGTGAATATGACCCTGATTATGGACGCTCAAAGGTTGCCACCAAGGCGGCATCCTATGTTCAGTTCTAAGATTCATGCTTGTTAACTCACGCAGGCCCGCGCTGTCTACAAGGGTAAGGGTACTCAAATCCCTTGAAGGCGAGCAGTTTGTAAAAAAAAAAACAATTTAGCAATACCGTCAATCTGGAGTATGTCCAAACTTTGTCTACTCTAAAGCGCAGGCACCAATACAAGTGATGGACTATTGGTGTGCTAGATTCAGTCAATCTTTACGAGAAGGAGGAAGCTGACTGTTTGTTGCATTCAGTGCTAAAAGGCCATACCATCAGTTTCATCAATGAAAGTACCTAAGTGTTGCGTGTTATCGTGGATACCAAACTTGATTGACTTAAACTTGTCAGGTCGAAAGCCTCCAAGCCGCTGTCATCCATCCGGCAGTGTCGCTCTATCTTCTGGAACTACCCGGCTATGATAAGGATAATTTCATCGTTTCACGAAATGAGCCACTTCTGCTTTAATTAGACTCCAAAGAACGGCTGTGGCATTGCATCGTTTTCCTGTGACGCCTGGTTATGTTCCTAGCCTGCACCTTCAAAACAAAAAGAAGTAGTTTTTGGTACAATACGCACTGGAGTTCTGATGTCATTGCACGTCGACTGTCTTTGGTATGCCACTATTGATACCAAAACTCTTGTTGCTGGTTTCGGTTGAAATCTGAGCCATGAAGGCAATGTAATCAGACCTTCACGGATGGCTCTAAAACCAAATAAAGACGTGGTGCTGCTGTCTTTCAGCAGTTCTACAATGTTACATTTCGCTCCTCTTTAGAAAGACCTGAGTCTGTCTTTCTGACGTCAATGAGCTACATTGGGAAGAGTAGAGGAGTAGTAGAGGCGGCGAAGCATCTACATCTGCAGGAATACTCAAGCTGAAAGCCTCTCTAAACCTTCTCACGACTTCCAAGCTCATTCGAGAATTCAAGACTTCTGTGAATGCCGTTGGAAGGCTGAATTTATTGAGTTGATTGATTGCGTTCTCGATCACAATGGGGTCATGGCATGTGAAATCGCCGATTACCTCTAAGACTAGGTTCTGAGAAGAGCTTTTCAGAACCCAAACCTACGTTCGAATGCCTACCATTGAGAATTGGTTTTCAAATGAGGATAACTGCAGATGGTATGACTCTCCAGGTTGCCGCCAGACCCAACGAATGTCTCCCGATGTCTTTAAGATTTTTCTACTGTCCCTCAATTGAATACGAGTAGATTACAGGCTACTCACTGTGGTCGTAGCACAATACCACATTTTTGATCAACGGAATTGTGCAGGTACTCAGCACTGATCTGGTGGGTGCTGGTACTTTCTATGAAAGACTGAGAATATCTCCACATGAGATACAGTTCCCTACAAAGACAGAACAGCGTAGGGAGCATTTGATCAAGAATTTCAATTAAACAAACGCGTGCGAGCGCATGTTGTCGGGATCCATGAGCATCTCAAAATCCTACAAATTCCACCAGCGAAACTGCTTCCCATCCGGGATGTATGTCATCAACTCACATTACACACAGCCACAACTCCAATGCAGACTATCACCATTTGCATTTATAGTCAAGCCGCTATTCAAACAATTACTTCAGTCCATAGGCCTCGAAATAAGTGTGTCGAAATAAATTAACTTGAACCGACTAAGCAAGATTTAGCTTTCCACCGTTCACTGGTCGCAGGCAGAGAAGGTACACATTCAGTTTGGAACGGTTTAAACAAAAATTTCCCCAGACCTTGTCACAAGGGTCAGTCTTAGGTAGACTAAAATGATCACTTGTACATGTATAGAAGGATTTGACGAAATTTTAAGACGGAGAACAGGCGAACTTCTAAAGGGAACTGGTACAGATATCGCCAGAGTAACACCGATTGACACTGGACACTGCAAATCATGCAGACCAACTAGGTAATCTACATACCACACATTGTTGTAGTTGCAAAGTTACAATTCAGAGGAAAGTCTAGAGGAAAGAGGAAAGTCAAAACAGCGGGTTCTTAACCGAACTGCTACTCCTACTCCGGAAATGTCTGAATTGGTGACGAGTTAAGCTACCGCCACTAGAGTTTCACCAGCTGAACATTTCAGAACAGATGTCTCATGTTTTTAACGTAAGTACCTGCCGTGTGGGCTTAAACTTACGGGATGCCCATACATCCATGGGAGCAAGGATACGCCTTGCCATTGCTCACCAATGATTTTCACTGTTTCAGATACCAATTTGGAACTGTGTTACCGGCACAAGTTCCACCCTTGGTATGAGTCGAGGCCGACCTAAAACCTCTTACTGCTCTTAGGGTCGCAGCACCCAGCACTTATTGCAACTCCACATTGAGTCAACCAAAGGAAAACCAAGGAAAACCAAAGGAAAACCAAAGAAAAACCAAAGGCAGACCCTTCCTGCGATTTTGGGTTTAAACCACAGCCACCATGACGCTCCCACAAGGGGGCCTACCTCTAACAAGTCACGCCCGGACCGAGATCCGGGGGGCTCCTGACTCCCATGGTACCGTGATTTAAGTCCTGGTAGGGACTACCGGTGGTCCAGCCGCCAACAAGACCTATGACCGGCAGCTTGTGACTGATCAAATCGTAACAACTTTCTGTAGCGTCATCTGAAGATGTTTACGATAAGACCAGTACTTTGCTCTGCCCCCGTTCATTAGTAGACAACGTCATTAAAGGGCGAAGCGTTGATAATTGGGCGGGGGCCCACATTTCAGAACAGCCGAACCTTCTTAGAAAGCAACAAACGCCAACTCATTTTCAAAATCTGATCTCGATAGAGTGTGTGGTATGCTCTCATATACCCGCACACTGTAAATCAATTATATGCGTACTCGTTTTCGCTACGCCAATTACAGGAGGTCAATCTTCTTAAAATCTTGAAGAGATGTTCTCTATTCTCTTCAAAAATTTAATTGGTCGATGTCAGTGGGGTTCACAGCCAAACGAAGGTCACTTTCTCGATTTTAAAGCTGTGTCTACCGAGATAAGCTGAATAGATCTATGTAGAGACTATTAATATCGACTCCTTCCCTGAAAATACGGTTTCGGATAAGGCGGTGCGCTGTCATACCCCCAAGACGAATATTGAATCAATCGTCGACGAATATCGTCGGTTAATATTCCCAAATAATGCAGTGAAATCCAGTGAAAACTTGAACCTTGAACAACTCAAAATACGCTCAGAAAACCTTAATGATTTCAAGGCGTGATCCGTGAGTCATACGATTGGACACCAACAATCCTAGGAGTGATTTTCCGAGTCTCCTCTTTCTGAATGAAAGTAAAGATAAAACGACAATTTTTATGGCGTCTTGTCGGCCCCAGACAAAACAGTTCGAATTCAACGACTGCGATGTCTGGGATATGCAGACTGAATGGACATCAATTCATAGTCCTTTTGAAAGAAACTCCATCCCACTTCTGGCACACTTAAGTACCCAACAACAGTTCAAACAATACCCATAACAAAGCAAGCTACAAAGTATGTAAATCTCCAAAAAGTTGTATCAAAATCCATAAAGACTTACAATTTTACAATTTTTTTACAGCCCTAGCAAGTAGGTTACTTTTTATTTCACACTACCTACGGAAAATAAACTGTTACTCCAGTGCTCGAATTCATGAAAATTCATCAAATTCTGTGAATTTTTCTATTCACTTTCATTTGAATTCTTTCCATGCACGAGTACCTTGAACAATTGAATAAAATTCCCACTAAACAGCTGTCAGTTTTGAGTTTTTTTTGTTTAAATTCAAATTGTTCTACAGAAAAATAAACAAAAAAAAAATACGTTTCCGTAGTTCAATTTCGGAAACATTTTCAGTGAAAGCGAAATGAGTTGCTGCTCCATGTAAAGAATTTATGTTTGACTACCATGAATGGGATTTTATAGTTGAATTCGCAAAATTTTGTAAAATTCGTTCAAATTTTCCAAAAACGGAAACAAAGGAACTTTTTTGAAATCACAAAGGATTCGAATGCAACCGAGAAAATCCATTTGACAGTACATTTTCTACATAAAATCCTAATTGCACTCTTATGTGCATAAATTCGTTTTGTTGGGCAAGGATTTGTAGGGAGGGAGAGTTCATTGAAAACTACCCCTGATCGAATAAAAATTAGCAATACTTGGTCTTTGTCCTTGAATCTACACCCCGTCCAGTCAGTGATATGTTAATTCTGTAACTTTGTAACTGCGCCAATTTGAAAGGCCGGAACTCCGTTTATTTCCACGAAATATCTCTCAGAATAAAGTATCAAATATTTATGTTCGAAAATGCCACAAGTAATAATTCTCTCAACCTTACATCGCCACCATCAGGTGCTGACAATACTCGTATTTCGCGTAGTTACAGAATACAGATACTACCTGACAACAACCTCCTCCTCCTTGGAAGATTAACTTCGTGCAGATACACACTTGTACCTGTGCCAGTGAAAGTGTCCTGTAATATTCTTCTTATCGCGACCAAACATCCCCAGGATAAAATACGTATACCAGATCGAATAACATTTTGTGGGAGAAAGATACCTTTTACAGAGGTGAAGATGAATAATCGAAGGATGTTAACATTGGCTTGGGGGTTAACAGGTGGAACGCCAGTAAATTGTTACTCTCTTTCTGGAGTTTTACTCTGAAAATGTTCAGGGCATTTACTTGCCATTCTTTTTAATATTTCAGTTCAAGTGATGGAAGAAGAAAACAGATTCAAATGTGCAATGTAATCGGCGCAACTTTATGCACTGTAGACACTATAAGGACGAGACAGAAGGATGGAATATTCGGAGCGCTCAGTAGAATCCTTACACACAATTCGATTCGTAAATACTTATTGCCGATAGATTTATCTGTGTACAAGGATTATGGTAGTAAATTTTGAAACGAAGCCAAATGCTGTTTGAATGTTTTTTTTTTTCAAATACAAGCAGTGATGTATTTTACAATCACAATCCACTGACTGTTTCAATCCGATTTTCACGAGTTTGGAACGATATCGAATTTTATAGAATATACTAAATCGATAGAGCTGGCGATTTAAAATTAGGGGTACGAGTATAATTGCCAAAGCAGACGCCAAACTTGACAGATGTGTATAATCTTATTTGACGCTTAAGCCCCTGCCCATTAAGTCCTACTCTCAGCTCTACCAGGTAAAGGCTGGAAGAATAGTTCCCGAAGGTAGGACACACTTCTCTTTCATCAGGACCACAACGTAAGAATCCCATATACGGATCCACGCTGGTGTCCATGGCTTTAGTAAGCTACTCGGTGGACAACTACCTTTAGAGATACGTTAACGGGATTAGGTCTAAAGGTTGTGTCCGGACCCTGGAATAGATATGGCGGCACCCGAAGCCTGAATATGGCAACGGCAGCCCTCATAACTTTAGCGAGACTACTGAGACTAGTTCAGTCGGGACATCTTTATCTAGCGGCTCAACATCGAAGAAAAAAAAATCAGAAACAGCTAACATCCTCGGATACGGACGGATATATTGTTGAGGACCCCAACAAACGTTTTAAGTACAACGAATTTCGAATCGAGTTCCTGCTCGAGAGAGATTTACTGAAAAATCGGCAAGCAAGCGAATGTCTCATAACAATGCTCATTATTCCCTAATTCAGAGATGTAAGCTCGACTTGAGTACATGTTCCTCAAGAGGATGAGGATGACAGCACAAAGATGAGTTCTATGACCTCCTAGACGGAATCGATACCAAAATCTGTGATAACAAAATCTTGTGTATCCGTTTTTGAGCGGCTCATCGGAAAACACAACCTACGAGTAGATAAGAAATTTTTTCGGGACGTAGTCATATAGAAGCCATCGAGCGCTTCACATATCGCAACATCCACAATGGGACTTAGTTATCTCCCGTTCAATCAGCCATCAACCAAATTAATCACGTTGCGATCGACGCCAGAAAATCGAGGAGCCAACATCGACTCAGATCATTACCTTGATGAAGCAGTGGTACGAATGTGGATATGACGGGCATGACACACTCAAATAACAAGTTCGATGATGAAAAGCTGTAATCTCAAGAAACCGCTAGAATCTGTACCGTTTCCTCAAGCTTATATATAATCCACACGATAACTGTTGGGATGTCGCCAAACAAGAAGAACATGAAGTTGTCCTGTATAAAAGGACGAGAGCTGTTCGTGAGTGCACAAGCTCCTCGGAAAGAAAAGGAAATCAGACTCGTAGAACGAACATGACACCCGAGACGGGTGTCAAGGTTGAAGGTTTGAAAGGACAGCGATTTCAATGGAGCTGTGGTGGTGGAAATAGCGATAAGAAAAATGAGACAGGTTACACTACGTCGGTGTTCGAGCGTGGCAATTGACTGGGTGATATTAGCATCACCTGTGAGTGTCATCGCAGAGGAAATGTACAATTTCTTACATCGCTTAAGGAAACCTAAACATTTCAGTGTCCAACTTAAGTGGTCATTGACACACATACTGAGAATGGAAAGTTTTTCGGTTTCGACGATGCAAATGCCACTCATGGATAATGGCTGGTTATTCACATTTCGCTTTAACAACAGTAGACAGCATTGTTGTCCACTCTGTCTACAGTTCACCAATTGGTTGTGCTGTTAATATCGGATTTAATGAGCTTAACACACGCTGTCGTTCCCGATCTACAGTTGGTTGGCAGAGACGTGAGTCCGGGAACGAATATGAAAAGCATAGAGTACTGTCGTCAGCAAGGGATTATATTGGATTAGAAGAAGCAGACAAGATATAATTGATAAAAATTAAAAAAAGTGTCGGTGACAGAACGGAACCCTGGGGCACACCAGCATTTATTTTGTGAATATCAGACTTGAAACCATCCAAGACAAATCGAATTGAACGTTCCGAAAGGTAATTTCTAATCCATTGAAGAAGAGAGTCGTCGATCCCAAATGCACGCATTTTCGAAAAAAGAGCCTGATTCCAAACTCTGTCATATGCCTTAGAAATATCAAGTGCAACTACCTTGCTTTCGCCAGATTGATGTACACTTTTCGGTGAGACATGTCATCAAATCACCAGTGGACCTGTTGCTAGGAAAACCGTACTGCCGGTCATTGAGAAGTTTTCGAGTTTCGAGATATTTCATGAGCTGACGATTTTTCAGCGTTTCCATGACCTTGGAAAGAAGGGGCGTAAGTGCAATACGTACAATATATCTGTAGGAGGAGAGAGAAAGCAATTCGCCTTTTTTATGAACGGGCTGGACAAATGCTGTTTTCCATCTTCTCGGAGTCCTAAAAAGTAGGATTGATGACAAAGCTTACGCAGTGGTTTTGCCAGCGAGGGAGAACACCTCTTCACAAGAAGGGAAGTTTTACCATCAGGACCACCGAATTTGTGTATGTGAAGATCTTTATGTACTCGACCAAACATTTTTACTACCATTGAGATGTTTTAGTATTTTTTGATTCAGTTTTTGATCGTATTTGAAGTTCACACACTTCTTGGCTCGTTTGAACTTTTTTCGGTTTTACCCTGTCGGGTTAGTCTAGTAGGACCGAAAATACATTTCTTTAACCTTGACAGCCTCCTTACAGCTCGAGTCGTACCACATCTTTTCTTTTCGTTTGATGATCCCTCATCCTATGGAGGATAAAGGATCTGCAAAACCAGAATGGAAGTAGAGACTGCTTTTACAAACTACAAACGGCAATGATGGTCAAAATACTGCTGTGAGGTAGAATGATCCACTAACTCTGAACGAAAATGACAGAGAATTCCATCCCCTTTTCTTAAACAACCTTGAAGTAGTAATATAGAAGCTAAAGCCTGATAACGCTACTGTCACTGACAGACTGCCTGTTTTGAACGTGCTCCAGGTCATCTATAAGATATGGTCAGAGGAAAGCATGCCCGAAGAACGGAATCTCAGCATCGTTTGGCCTATCCACCAAAGAGCAAACCCTTTAGACTGCGTCAACTATAAAGGAATACGCCTCCTAAACATCGCCTATAAAATCTTTTTTACTGTATCATGTGAGCGTCTGAAATCATTCATAAACAATCTGGTTGGTCAATACCAGTGCGGTGTCAAGTCAGAAAATTTCAACATCAACCAAATATTACACTATGGTACGTCAGATTTTGGAAAGGACGCGAGAATTAAGGATCGACACTCACCATCTATTTCCCGATTGTCGAAGTTTGAATTGATAGTAAATCCCAAACTAGTTAGAGTATGAACCACAGGAAGGAATTAATACTCCAGAGGTCCTGTTTTAAACGGTTAACAAGTACAGCAGTATGGCTTGGACAAATACAATTGATTTGAGGCCCGCGTCAACCCCGGACAGTTTTATTAAGGCTTATCCCAAACATATTCTTAAAACTAACAATTTCGCTTAAAACTAAAGATCAAAACAAAAGGGTGGAAGCAGTTATAGAAAATTAGGACGTGGTAGTCGAAGAGAGGCAGAATATCGTTAATTTCACGAAGTATTCCAAACATTGGCTCCAGCTGTCCGTAATTCGTTCTATGAAGATTGAGCTGAGAGAGTGGCACATACCTAAGATTGCGTGGGTTGGTGTTAAAAGAAATAAATTGAAGTAAAGAATGACAATCGATATTACCAACTAAAATTTGATGAATAAAGGGAATATTGGCAGCTTTTTGGCGTATAGAAAGGGGTTGTAAATTTATAAGTTTCAGCCGATCAGTGTGGTAAGTGTTGGCCATCATCCCTGGGAAGACCACTTAAAGCAAATCGTAAAAACCTGTGTTGAACAGCACTGTAGTAGGCTGACCAAACTTGGCTTGCACATTCAAGAAAAGGCCTAACAAAGGTTATGTAGAGGGATTTCGTAACATAAGGGTTGGATAACTACTTAGACCAGCGCTTGATGAAGCCAAGGGCAGACGCTTCATTTTTATTGTATTATCAATGTGAGAGTGGAAATTGAGTTCCTTATCACAGATAACACCTAAATCACGCAAATCATTCACTAAGCGAACAGGCAGGCTGAAAATTAGATAGTAGCGAGGTGAAGTAGGAGTTTAGATCTTTCTGCAGAGAGACGAACTTCAAAGGCCTTCTTGGCGTTTGCAAGAAAATTGGGTGTTCGATTTTTTAGGTTTTTGCCATTTGTAGACAAACTCAACTGGTTCCACATCGCGATGGGCCCGTTGTGGTGACTGGTGTCTGTGTGATGGCATATCCATCACACCCCTGTTTATCGTAACCTAACTTTCCTGCAGTGGTAGGCTGTCTGAGGATGACATAGTGTATATCTAAAGTATGAGTTTTTAATGATACAATCAACACCATTAATTGTCAGAATAAACAATAAGGGACCAAGGTGGCTGCCTTGAGGGACACCAGAGGAGGCGTTAATTGAGTCAGAAACCATAGACCTAAATAGAACACAGTAATGTCGTTCATTTAAATAGGATCGAACCCATGTTATGAAGCTTATTTGGAAACCCAGAGCCTTTAATTGTAGAAGAACTACTCGTATATCATGAAAAATTCTATCAAAGGCTTTGATGAAATCGGTGGGAATCACGTCAACTTTATTTTATTTCCAGATTCGAGTGCACATAAAGTGCTTGATGCGAATTTCCTTAGGTTGGTGGTTGTAGATCTACCTTTGAGAAATCCGTGCTGGTTTAGGGAAAAAAGCAGATTTACAATGGAAAAGCATTATGCCATAGGTAATCCTCTCGAAAAGATGAGGCATGCAGGACAGCTTAACAGTTTGTCGATAATTGGATATATCGTCTTCGCGAATAATAAAATAGCTTTTACAGGTTGAGTGAAATAATCCCTGGGTGATAGAAAGCTGAAAGATGGCTGTAAGCGGTTGGGCTGGGTGCATTTCACATTTCTTTAAAAATATAGAAGGAAGACCATCAGGCCAACAGAATAATCATCTTTGCTCTGAAGTTACAGACACAGATCCAAAGTTGTTTGTGGGCAGCTATTTAAGTAGGAAAAGTAAGAGTGGTCTGGCTCTGGCTAAACAAGATTGCGAAGATATTTGCAATAGTTTCGGGATCGCCAGAGGACTCACAAAGAAAATTCAGTGATTGTGGATAATTATCCGATTTACTTTTCAGATGAACTGAAAGAATCGTTTGGGGTCGGAAGTGAGTGTACAGTCCATTCGGCTTGACATAGACAGTTTGGCAAATTACAGAGAAATTTGTTTGGGCAGGCTGGTAGTAGAGGAAATCGGTGTCAGAACATGTTTTAAGTAAGTATACCAGAGCCTATTTCTCTTGTTACGAAGAGATGGCTGCTCTTTATTATACCAGGTGGGTGACGATGAGCGATTTCTTTTGGGTAGAAAAGGTACAGAATGGGAGAGGCATTTGAAAATATCGGTATAAAAGGATACGATAGTATTGCTAACTGGGAGGCTAGGATTATCGTAGAGAAACCTAAAATTACCCATACTGTGGAGGCTGCTCAGTTTGGTGTAGTTTGTAGTTGTCCTACGCCAACGTAAGAGAGACAAGATGTCTACTTTCTCAGTGACTAAGACAAGGTCGAGTTGTCTACCAATGTTATTACTGACACAAAGTTAGTAAGGCAATCGATGAAAAGATTTTCTTTATCAGACGTGGGATTTGCTGCAGTAAAGAAGGACTGGTCAGGCCGGGCCCATAGAAGCTTAGGTAAATTAAAATCACCTAAAAAAATAACAACGTCGTTGGGATCAGCAGCGTTAAAAATAAAATTGATTGCATCAGTAGGGTTAGAGATATAGAGCGAATGGACACCAATGCTCCGGTCGGCCGTGTCTTCGAAACTAACTCGGACGGGCAATGCAATAGAGGAAGAACTCATATTATTACGTAGCGCACACAAGTAGAAGGGTACCACAACTAACTTAGCGTGCACAACTCCAGTTATTTAGCTAAGGGTCCTTGTAACCCCACCTAAGTAAGTAAGTGATCACTGATTACATTGGATAGTTGAGTGCAACGTGATCTTCGTGTTAATTTTGGAAAAATAAGGAACGATTATGCTATCAGTGTTAATACAACTAAACAGTGGACTTTTGTCGGGGTCTTACTTGCCCTTTTTGGATTTCACTCACTCTAGAAACGATAATTTTGTTTATTTGCAAACGCTCAATGGTGAGCCTACTACTTCCCAGTACCACTAAACACGATATCAAGGATAGACTTCAAGATGGACAAGATCAAATCCGCAAACTCCAGCCGCAAGCTGCCTAGTCCTGGCATAAGTTCTGTTACACAATTTCCAACGCTTATCGTTCAAAACTTCTTGCGGAAATAGAACCGCTTTTTTCCGAACACATGCACTGATCAGTGAAGAATACTAGTCAGTTTGGTTTCGGTTTGCAAACTATTAACATGGAATCGAGTCGCGGTAAAAGCGTTGCCTAAGTGCGAAAAGAGTGCTGGCTAAATTTTCGAGTTGCTAAAACCACTCGGAATATCGAGAATATTCATTTATCGGGATATTGCTCGCTTTGGTGAATTGTCTGGAGTAGAGGACAGGCCAAGAAGTGGTCGTCCGACGAATGCGGTTGTAAAGGCAGAAGATCATGTCAAAGGAATTTAATATATCAACCAGATCCATGTCTTGGCTGTTTCGGGATTGTCTGAATATGAGAACCTATCGTCGATCCACGGCTCATCTTCTAACTCCGCTAATAAAACAAATTAGGCTGGAAAGATGCAAACGACTTTTGCAGTGGCACGCGGGCAATAGCCATGAAAATATTCTGTTTACGGATGAGAAAATTTTTACAGTGGGAGAAGTTTTCAACAAACAAACAACAAATTGTTGTTCCAACGACTAAACGGGGACCTCATCCTGCTTCCGTAATAGTTTGGTGGGGAGTCTCTCACCATGGTGTCACATCCCTCCATTTCTGTGAAAAAAGCGTAAAAAAGGTTTACCAAGGAGATGTGGTAGAGCGTATTGTGAAGAGTTTGACCAATGCCCTTTTCAATGGATACAGATGGATCTTCCAACAGAAATCTTCTGCAGCGCACAAAGCCAAAACCACGCAGAAGTGGCTCAGAAACAATATTCCTGGCTTTATAGCGGCAGAAGATTGGCCATCGGGGAGTCCAGATCTAAATCCGCTGGATTATGGTTTGTGGTCAGAATTGGAGAACGTGGTCTGCAAGACTTCCCACAGAAATTTGGAAAGCCTTAAAACAGCATTAACCAGAGCAGCATCCACGATCTCCATGGAAATCGTACGTACCGCTATAGTCCAATAGCCACACCATTTGGAAGCTTGTATTGAAGCTAAAGGCAGTCATTTCGAGTGAATCTCATTTTGTTTAATAATCAATTTGTGGGCTAATAAATGAAACAATATTGAAGTGTATTCTAGTGGCTTTAGTTCCTGAGCCAGGTGGATGTTATTCCGGCAAAATTTTCTTCAAAATAGACGGAAAAATGCCAGAATGCTGCGATCGAAAGCAAATGGACATGACAGTTCCAGATTTTTCGCCCCACGTTCACTGACAGCGGCTACAGTTTCGTCTATATGCACAATACGTTAACGCTTTGTTGGCATTGCCTTGTTCAGAATACATATGGCAGAATATATGTCCACAAAACAACGAATAACGAGCTAATTTGTCCTATAATAAAGGCAAATTGAAAACCGATTTTCAAAATCAGTTTGAATAGACCGGAAACGCTGAACATAAAAGTCAAAAAACTCCAAAAAAGTACAGCACCGTTTCAAAGCAGTCCCTATTGGAGATTACAGCACTAAGAAACAAAACCCATTTAGAACAAGAAGAACAGTATTTTAATAGAACTAATAGGAACAACTTTATTCTGTTTTCAAGATATTTCGAAAGCGTTTGATGCGGTAAGCCACAAAATTCTTTTCTGAAAACATTTTACGGACCAGACCAGAAAAGTTAATCGAAAGTTTTCTCTTTGAGAGATTGCAAAAGTCATTTCAATTGGAAACTATTTTCTCCTAAAAGCAATCTCACATGGACTACCACAGGTGTCCATTGTGGGGCAACTACTACTTTGTATACTTAAAAATTACCTTCCTTCTGTGTGTAAGTATAGTTGAGTTCACTTTTATGTAGGTTATGTTAGAATCTATGGCAAAGATGACTTTTTAGGACTTACATGAACTTCTGCTTGTTGTCAAGGAAGACCTTTATAAATAGATAGATAATCCTTAGCAGTCACAGGTAGCAACTATTTATGAATAGTCAGTGTCCGTCGTATCTCTTTAACAAACCAGTTTTTGCTTGTTTCTTGAGAAATTTGACTACAACTTCATCACGTTGTCAATACTATGATTCCATTTGTCTATTTTTACGCACACTGTCAGACATGGAATTCTCTTTCTCTACGTCTCAACTCAATTGCTAATCCTGCAGTTTTTGAAAGTTTTGCCATCACCATTCGTGCTATCTATTCTAAATCAACTTCAAGTGTTTAATAATTTGCAACTGCAGTTAAACAAAATTAAATGAAATTTAAATGAATCCGACTTAAAGCCCCTAATTTTGTTTCCTAAAAGTGCAATCCAAAAACCAAGTTGCCAACAAAAAGTACAACAATCCGCGATAGTGGCAAGATGCAGACCAACTTCAGTACTAAACTCATTCAAAATTGAATGACTCACCCACACCCATTTGATCCTATGTCCTCAAAACAATCATTGGATAATCCTTTCACCATTTGGAAACTTAAGCAGAAAAAGAGAAGGATTAAGTTGATGTTATCCAAAATTGTGGAGAAGAAATGACAAACGGTTGCAGGAAATTCTCCCGGATTCAGCTTTACAGTGCTTTCTACAAAGACCACTTAAATTACCTGAAGTTGCTCTAAAAATCTGAATACGTATCCATCACAACACACTGCTTTGTAAAGGACTAGCTATAGTTAGGATCCGGGTTACATCCCCCAAACTAGATACAAAGCCCAACAAACTACATCACTTATGCACATACATGCCTATATTATCGTCCTGAAAGCATACTAGCATACTCGTAACGTAGTTTTCTTTAGAAACGATGAAAAGGTTTATCGATGCACATGCTGGGAGGGCTAGGCATTTCAATTTTAATCCCTCTAGGGATGATTACAGTAAATTGAATGAGAAAAGAAAAACTGTGCGAGTGGGAAGGATAAGGACTAAGGAGGACTAAGAAGTGGAAATGAGGCTTTAAGTGCGCACGAATACGAAGAATCCGAATCTTTGGAAAACGATTTCAGAACATCACAGCATTGCAGCAAATTTTAGCAACAGGTGTGGACCAAGACATGTGCCTCCGAAATTACTTGCTGACTTTGACCGAACTAATAAGAGACGTCACAGGCAGGCTTTTTACATGTCCGAGAGGTTTGGGGTTGAGAACAATTTTTTTGTTTTTTTGTTTATAATTGAACCCCCTGGCATGGTAGTCAACATACTTAACCACTGCTCCACAATAACTAATTCTTTTTTTCCGTCATGGTGTTATAAATGACCCATTTGTCACGTCATCCCTTTTTGAAAATGTGTGCCGGTTATTTACCCGCTCTCTGAGGGATGGGGTTGGTATGAGTTCTTACGTTGAATGCAGTGTTTTTCTAGATCTTTTACAGACCACGGAGTAAAACTTTAACTTACTGCATTTTGCAATAACTTAACACTCAAGTGGGACTACATTTAAAGTGCCTGAGCACGGACAGAGCGAGAAAGAAGGGGTTTTAGGCTCAGTGGTTATTTCGCTAAATTTAATGGGGAGACTAAATTATTAGTGTAATTGGACTTGTTGTTGTATTTTAGGCAACCATTCTTCATGTCTTTTAGTTGAACCCGAACCATCCGATTTGGAAGCCAGTACACCACTACTTGAGTGACAATCTAACTCTGTTCAATCTTAGATATTCGTTCATAAGGACAGTGTTCTTATTCAAAGGGAATCCTTTTCTGGGTCTTTCTGAAAACGATTATTCTATAACTTTGTTGTGGTTGGTGGCTTATATGTCAAAGTTGGAGAGAACATTCAACGTCTCGAATAGTGAAAAGCATCAAGTTCTAACTCATTGTCTCTTATCTCAGTGCAAAATTGAATCAAGCTTGTTCAACCCTTATAAGAATCTTCCACAAATTATGAGAACCACACTAAGGAACACCATTCTCGGCGTCTTCGGTGCTGGATACAGCCTCACTCACCTTATAGCTGGTAGGAGTATTTCTACAGCAACCGCCAGTGTTTTGTCTGTTGAATTCCATTAGCTTCTCCGACAAATTCTGCGAATTCTAGAAATCTGGAAACAACATTGCCAACAGGTTATTAAGGAGTTCGACGATAATAAGGAAGAAACTTCTGATTCGATGAATATTCGGACCCATCGGATGCAGCAAAGAGACTGTCAATAAGCCACTAAGTGATTTTGCTAAAATTGAAACGTTAACGCTTAACTCTACTACAAAACTTGTGCGATTTTGCATCGTTTCAATATGCACGCTGATAATTTCGAAGAGCAGAAACATGAGGCACGCCCTTAGGAAAATATGCTTAAATGTACGCTACCTCTGCGCCCCATGGAATGTGTGAACATCTTAAGAGGCTTTGCGTCACGCTTATTTGCAAGTAATTATGATTTCTGCATCCCCAAGTCGGTTATTGATCTAGCTTTCAATTTTAAAGACGACTAAGTAAGGCCTATTACTCCCTCACTGACCTCTCGGCATCCTAGTCGAATTCAGCATTCCAGAAGAACGTAGCCGGTCTCTTCTTTAAGGCTCTGATTAGCACGCGTTGTTCTTTGTAGCTGATGTTTAAAAATATTATGTCAGAGATCAGTTGAGATGTGCTAACTTGTGATTCTTCAATATCGTTGGAAGAGGCTGGTGCCAACATAGAAGTCACACTCTATTCAATTGCTGGGTTAAACCGAACGATATAGACACTAATGACAGCTTCCCACGAGCCATTACTGAGAACATTTGAATCCATTTTGATCAGGATTAAAGAAAATATTTCGCATACCGTTGTCAGGCAGAGAAATATCCGTCGACAACATCGGATTGACCCACAGCTTAAACTTTGGAATAGTCGAAGAGTTTTCGTTCCCTATATTGCTATTAAGCTCTGGTAGAACAACCAGGTTATCCAATAGGCTCTTTGCTCGAGGAATAAAGAACATGCTCTACAGAATGCTGAACAAGTCCTACTATACGGTGACAAGGAACGGTCTTTGGTAGCATTGTCAGAAATTACAGTCTACATGATACCAACTCTTCGTTTCAGCATCTCGTCGCTTAGATAGATGTAAGGGAGGGACACTGCAATATTTTAGATGGTCTAAGCCCGAAATATCAACCTTGCATCGGCGCATCACTATCTAGTTGTAGCCAAAGTGTCGTTTCTTGAAAACCACCAGAAATTTTTTCATTCTAATAGTGCATCGCTAAACCTCCCGGGAAGTTCTGAGTCACCCTCAATTATAAAAGACAAGAGTTCCTACTGGCAGCAGACCATCAGAAGTGATACCTTCGATATTATAAATTGTATATCCTTGCCACACTCTTCTAGAGTCCTACAGCAAAAAGAAAAGGCCTCCCAGATGTACATAAATTATAGTTAGTGGGCTAAGTTAAAGGCGCTTGTCAGTACACTAGAACAAGTAACTCTCATTGTCAATTTAGATTGAAGCATTTTTGCCTGGAAAGTCTGACCAACATGAGGTAAGAATAACCATTATCCAAATTTGAAAACAACAAAGCTGCTAGAACTTAGAGTCTATCCACCAAGCCATTTAAAATATACGGAGCCTGCCTCAATTTGTCTGGAGAATTATTTAAATGAGTGGGATATCATTTGCCATATCCGCAATATTGGGGACCCTCTAACAAATGTAAAATATGCCGTCTAGAGAGGCATAAACCCTTTAACATCATTCTTACGAGTTTTCTGCAATGTAAATAGTACGCCTGAAGCGATTTGTTGGGCTTTATCGATTCAAAGCCGGGGAAGTCTCTCTACCGACCAAATATTTACTTTGCGGCAGTTTAAGGAAAAAGATTGATATTCTGGATTGATACCCACCACCTCTATATCGATTTCCAGATTGACATAAAAGTGTAGGTAGAGACAAATTATACGGAGCTGTATCTACTTCTGGCTTTAAAATCCACAAAACCACATTGCTCCGTGCGTTACAAAAGGGGACTACAACAAAGCTATGTCCTGTCATACGACTTTCTTACCCACATTTTCGAAAAGTTTATAAGAAACGCACGTGTTGATACCAGCGGCATAATCACACTCCACCTCATTAGATACAGCTGTTTCGATGAAATTGATGCACAAGAAGGATTTAGCGTGTTGTCAATGGATTATTTGAAAGCATCTCGACAGAGATCGAGGGTATGTTGTCAGGAAGGAAAAAAAATGTTGACGTCCATGTTGTCTTGGATTAAATGTCACTATTGACAGCTAAGCCCTAGAAGTTGAAGAAGTTTTTATTTGTTAAAGTTCCGTGGTTAACTAACCACAACATTAGCACAAAAATCCAATGTCTCCAATAGAGACAGTGTTCTACGGAAAGCGGTAGTAGTGGCTTTGTATGAAAACCTTATCAGTAGATAAAGACCGCAACTAAGGTGGAAGTGGACAATTGGAAGATACATGAAGCAACTCGGTATGCGAAACTGGAGGCAACTGGACAACAATTGAACTATCGAACAATGGAATTTTATCTATGGCTTGGGCCCTTGTCCGCCCTGAACTGTAGGGCCGCCAAAAGTAAAGTTAGACGGCTAAACGACAAGCAGGCACGGAGAGCAGATATTGAAAGAAATGTTTGGTTTTATTTGTGAATGACCAAGATGTTCCAGCTACAAGAGTGTTTAAATCCTAACACTCACCAAGGTGGCCAAGAAAATAGAACCACCTAAAGGCAAACAATTGGCAATTCCAATGATATTGGCCTTGCAAATCAGTGGTAATATTCATGGGCCCACCAAAGAACATGGAAGACTGCAATGTCACCGCAGAGGCCTTTGAAAATAGTGCGGGAGTGTGTATTCCCTCACGCCGTACTCTTTATCTTTTTGTGGTCCCTCCTTGAATGTGCAAACATGGATTTTTCAAAGTTTTTCATAGACGCCAAACAAAAATTGCCGTCATCGACTACCAGGGTAAAAGCTGGAGGTACTTGTGTGCTGATGCATAGTCATAAAACGAGTAAAAGGGGGGTTTCGCATTAATTCCGCCCAATTTTTCCAAAAGTGGCTCTCTGAACTGTTTTGACAGATGTCATATTTGTATTCCAGATGGCCTACCATTTAATCGTGGAACGATATACGCTTCAACAACGTTTACACATCATTCAAATTCGCGGTCAGTTAAGACTACACTAAGTACGTTGAGCGTTCAGGGGAAAAAAAAATTCAAACCAACGTACTCACCCCACCATGTTACTGTGCCAGTGGGACAGTGGCGACGATATTGGGACTGTACGTGAGTAGACAAGCCAAGACCGCAAACGGTCTGGAACGTCCCTGTGGCGTAGAGTCTTGCCCGTACGGCCGTATAAAATCATGTTGATCCAGGACCATCATGGTCATTGCTAATTGGGTTCTATTTTAGAAGGAAGATAATCCGAATTAACACCGAAAAATCATCCTGAGCTAGGAGGCATTGCTTTGGCAAAATAAGCAAAATGTTCATTTGCCTCATTTGGTCAAGCAAACAGCCAGCAGTCATTGTACACGAATGAATTGGTTGTTTGATGTGGTTGTCACACCAAAAATGTCACTGGGCCGTAGGCACAATTAGTACATTTTGTGCCGTTTTCCTACCACGATTCTTATATCTGGTTATCGGCAAGCGTTAAATTCTTTTTTTCGTCGGTTGGCTCCGATGGGTGGTTTACGGTTATTATAGATTTGGTTTGGAAATTGGGATTAGAAATTACCTTGCGGAACGTTCAATTCAAGTTGTCTTGGATGGGTTCAAGTCTGATATCCACAAAATAAATGCTGGTGTGCCCCAGGGCGCCGTTCTGTCACCGACATTCTTCTTAATTTTCATCAATGATCTCTTTTCTGCTACTTCTAATCCAATTTATCACTTTGCTGACGACAGTGCTATCTGCTTTTGATGCTCATTCCCGGACTTACGTCCCTGACCTTCGGCTGTAGAACGGCAACCGCAGCGAAAACAGCATAACTAATTGGGGAACCATCAATAGAGTGGAATTTAATGCTTCCAAACCACAATGCTGTCTGCTGTCGTTAAAAGGAAATATATAAGCCATTATCCATGAATGGCTATAGCACATCCATCTTTCCCTTCTCAGTATGTGGGTCAATGACAATATACGTTGGACCACATATTCGATGTTGCCAAGCGTATACGAGTATAAGGCAATTATCCGCCCAAAATTGGAGTAAATCGGCCACATCTGGTCAGGTGCCAATAAGACTTCTTTGCCCTTGCTAGATAGGATTAGAAACGTGCGATAAAACTCATAAATGATGCTATTATTACCCAGTCAATCGATACCCTTGAATACCGACGTAATGCCTCTTACCTCACATTGTTCTTTCGCTGTTTTCACTACCAGTGCTAATCTGCAATTGCCAATAACAGTCTACTTTTGGACATTCTTACGTTTAACTCGTTTATTGAATTCACTGCCGAGCTCTGTATTTCCTAAACAATTAAGACCAGCGTACAGCAGTATCTCTCTTTTTTCCCTCCCTAGCATTCCTTTGCCCAAGATGTGTGCAAACATTTTAATTATATTAAAAACCCCTTGAACGCGCTCTAATTATAAAAAAGGAGATGTGTCCCTAAGGCGCTAAGCTTGATCCTTGCTAGAGCCAAGCAAACAATCGCCTTGATCTGCTCAATATTTCTGTTGTTCTTACTTTGCTATAACTGGGCCGCGTTTTTCTTGTTGTGGCGGAGTTTGCTAGTCTATGTCAGAACTGGTTTGCCACCAAGTACATGTGGCCCTTGACCATTCTTAGCGGAGTATTGATTACTGACCGTCTGGCCAATTCAGCTCCGGTTTCGTTGTCTTGAGTGCAACTATATTTCTGGAACCCAGCCGATGATAACGCTTGATTGGTAGCCAAGAAGATTGAGTAAGGATTAACATTTTCTGACTCTAATTGTAGCTTGGATATAGTCTCTGGTTTTTAACGTAACCACCTGTCGGGTAGAACTTAACATACATCCGTGGGAGCAAGGATACGCCTTGCCATGGCTCTCCGTCAATCTATTCATACCAATTCGGAACTGTATTGGAGGCAAAAGTTCTACCCTTGGTATGAGTCGAGACCGACCTGAAACCTCTTACTGTTCTTAGAGTCACAGCACGCGTACTTATTGCAACTCTACATTGGGTCAAACCAACAGGAAGACCCTTCATGCGATTTTGGGTTTAGACCACAGCCGCCATGACGTTCTCACAAGTGGGCCTACCTCTAACAAGTCAGGCCCGGACTGAGATCCGGGGGGCTTCTGACTCCCATGGTACTGTGATTTAAGTCCTGGTAGGGACTACCGGTGCTCCAAAAGGACCTATAACTGGTCAAATCGTAGAAACCTACGGTGGCATCATGTGAAGATGTTTGCGATAAGACCAGTACTTTGCTCTGTCCCCGCTTTTTATTAGGCAACGTCATTGATGGGCGAAGCCTTGATAATTGGGCGGGGGTCCTGTAGCTTGGATATAGGTGAATACAGCAATGTTCTGGGTTTTCGATAGCGAGTTTTTCAGTGAAAGACAATCCTCGCTAATCACAACAATCCTGGAAGACGCTGCTATAATTTGTACCAATGTCACAGCTCATATTTGAGCCTCGTGGTCTTTAATCATCTTTCTATTTTTCTGTTCCTGGTCTGGTTGGGGATTCTACACAGATTTACTGATTGAAGTTCGGAGCGGGTGTGGTGTAGTTAATGGTAGAAGCCAGGATATTACTGTCGGACTCTTGGGAACTGCATTACGCTCCTTTTAATATTTTATAAATACTTCTATTGGCTACAGGTGCAGGGTATCGGCTAAGGCATTAGACTGACATGTTCTCATTGAAGGCTTTTCATTGGGCCATACTTCCTCCGAGATGATGTCAACGATTTGATCACATGGTCAACGGAGACCTCTTTCGCTCCATGTTAACCATTTCTTTGTGATAGATAGAAACTAAGGTCTCAATAGGACGATGTCACAAACCACACAGTCCATGTCACAATCGGAATATTGAAAACAAAGTTCAATGGTTGTCTCGTTGCCAGTATTGGCCTGATAATTACTTGAATTTCAGCCGAATTATTCGAAAAATTCATCGAAAATTGTGTCCAGTGCATCCGCACTTTAAAGAAGTTTTTTGAAGGACATTTGAAGAATGTCATGTATGTGAACTAATCGTACGCAACATGAAGATGTAACTAAGTGTAGCCTATCGTCAATATTTGAATCAAAATTTTAAAAATATTTATAAAGTGTGGGAGGCTATAAGTATTTTTTTTTTTAATTTTAAATTTAAATTATAATCAGTAGAATTGTCCGGCCATCCTCTGAATGAATTGAATTTAAAGTTGTTGCCCAGCATCGGATTTAATGATTTGAAAATAAATCTGAACCACAAATTAATTATTTAACAGGAAGTCCTTAACATACATACAATCTAATTCACCCACAAACTTCTGTATCTATTCGTACAAACCTACGTACGAATATGTGTCCAAATAACTCGAATTTGGAACGCATATTCATATTACAGAAACAATAGCACTTGAGCTCGCATTCCCTCACACACACTGATTATGTAAAAAACATGTGTATCCGTAGAGTGTGTAGATAGATATGTACTCGCATCATATATATAAATGTCTTATAAGAAAATATTGCTCTTGGAACTTGGAGTTTAAGTTTGGTGGCACCAATGGTGTTTAATTAGATCACGAAGAAAACACCACGATACTGCTAGAGAGGAGATTTTGCTTGGGAAAAACCACTTTAACCATTGCGAACAGAGATGAAGCCAAAGCCCCATAAATAAGCCAAAGCAAAGAAATTTGTCGTCCTTATCCAAGGATAGTAGGCACATAGTTGAGTCCCTCGATGGAAGACAACTATGTCTTGGATAAGAAAATGAAGAAGCATTAACTACGACCGAGCTGTATTAATACCAAGGATAATGAGTAGACGGAAAAAGAAACCAACCACCACCGGTCAATACGGGTGTTCTGTGTTACAAATTAATTTCGTAAATGAGTTGACACTCACCTCAATATGATATTGTCTCCTTGGAAAATCCTCTTTTATTCCATTCTATATTTATAGCAGCTACAATTGTGCAAATACGAGTAATACAATAACCAATTTCTGGACTTGTTAATCCCTTGTAAAAGAACTTTTTTGTTAATTAGCTGATTTGAACTCTTTCACAACTCCTTCGGAAGCTGATTCGCAACTATTTTTACAATCACACAAGCACAAGGACGATATTGATGACAACCAGAACAAAAAACCGCACATTATTTTCATATATCGCACACGCGAACACTCCCGAACGACCGTATAAAAATCGCCAAATAACCGACTCTCAATTTTTCGACAAAAAAAAAAAACACAATTCAATTCAATCCAATTAAAAATCCCGATGAACTTTTCTCATTTTGTTTTAAGTGTATGGAGCAAGGATCAAATAATGACACCTCTTTGACATAATTACAGCAATTGATGGGACATTCAGATTTGTTTTTTAATTTTAGGTAAAAGGACAGATATCCGACTAAAATCGAGTCACAAATGTAGTACCGATTTTACTGTAATAGGCTACCCTAAAACCGTTGACAGAATTTAAGTCAGAGTATTTTTTTTTCTCTGAATTTGTTAATAATTTCTGTATAAGATTTTTTTATTTAAAATTTTTTTTTTAGAAAATCACCGAAAAAACCATCCATCCACACAATTGGGGGCAAAAAAAAGGAACGCGTTTCGACGACAATCCGTAAGTGGAAAACCCTTCCAAACCGTTCGAGATTTTGAATTAGACTGTGTTCGCAAGCATATCAACTAACCACACAACTGACAGAGGATAGATATCTTCGAAAATTTGTTGCTGGTTTTCTTGTTTTTTTTTTTTTTTTTATTTTCCTAGAGTATCTCAACGACTACGAGTATTTGCATGATTTTTGGAGAGTTGTATATGTGCTCGCAAAGTGAGTGGCAAATTGTTGGATGTACTACCACAATACTGTGCAAGCCAAGAACTTCAAGAGTACAATGTCCTAGAAACCGACAACGACAACGACAACGACAACAGCAACGACTCCAGTGAACACGATGTGAAAAAACTAGACAATCTGTCTTACCAGAAATAAAAAAAATTACAAAAATTTACTATACAAACGTAGCAAACATTGTTTGTTGTTATTTTGTGAGAAATTTTAACGAAAAATGAGCAAATGTGAATGAATAGAGAAATGGTCCTTAGTCCTTGGTTCTTACACTAGGTTAGTACGAATGAGACTTTGTTTCTACCATTTATTCTCATTCAGGACTTTCTCTCCGTTTCTCTTCGTCTCTCGAAAATCGCTCTGAGAATTTTGAATTTTGACTCTCAGTCCCTCTAGGAGACAGATACTCGCTCATACATGCGCCGTAGTTTTTTATCCGGGCTATCCGGACTGTACAAATGTACTCGGATATACTTGTAGATACAGATATATCTAAGTGTTCCTCTGACTGAATTCATTTAGATCAGTAACGAATCTGGAAAATGGGCCATAGCTTTTGAGCATTTAAAAAGCACAAGCAGGAGCAGACCAGCATACGGATATCTGTTGCTTTTTTTTTTGTTTTGTGTGTTTGAAAAACACTTTCAGTTCTGTGGTCTACTGGATTTGTTGACATTGTATCGGCACTACTCGTACAATAAATTCTTCTTTCTATCGAACTGAATACGTCTTATACAATAAATTGTCCAATTAATAATAGAGAAACGATTGTTAGCTGATAGATAGATAGACAGAGAGATAGATAGAAATGTGGGGAATCCACAACTCTCGATTCTCAAAGGGATTATTGCAGTTGGACAGCCATCATCAGACTAAGCCATGAAGCGGATTAGTTTATTTATTTCGTTGGAAATCGCACCATGATGCCTTTTTTTTGTGGAGGTAAGTCCTGCTTTTAGGAATTACCTTTGATGGGGATTAAGAGATTTGTTCGTCTTTTTTTCGGCGCAGAAAGGTTGTTTTCCGCCGGGTTTTTTTCTCGTTTTCCTTTCTTTTTTTTTTGGATTTTTTTTTTGTACAAGTATTAAGCTCATGTACGAATACATAATTGTTTATTAAATGTTTAAGTACGTAATTCTTTTAGCTTTTACATAATCGATGATGGGTGTTTTGACATGTCTGCATGCCTTCGCATATTGTGCTAATATATTGGCAGTCGACCTACACATTTAATGTGGGGTTTTCATTTAAATCTTATCTAAATCCGCCCACTTGAAAGTGGGGGTTTCAATCCGGTCATTATTCTCAATTTCAATCCAAAGGAATATGTAGAGAAAACTGTCGATTTTGATAAAGTCATTTTAATGGGAAAACTATCCGTTCGGAACAGTAATTGGCACTATTACTAGCATTTCAGGCGTCTTTAATGGGAAGAGACAATTTAAAATTACTCTGGCGTTTGAAATTTTAAATTGATCTCAACGGTATTTTTGTCATCGTGATAATAGATAGCTTGAGGAACATCGTATTCCGACAAAGAACTGGTCCATTGCGTTTCTTTTATGTGAGTTTCGAGGGAAGATACATAAGTTATTGCTTTAGAGAGAAAGTGTCTAAATTATCAACACTTACCACCTCATCGCCTAGAGCCTGCAACCTAATTCAATTTTAAATCTTACATGCAGGCCTAAATGGAAAGTATCAGATCGACCAGTAACGTAGCAGTGGCCCACACTATAACGATCTTCGGATTTGCATGCGGAATGTTCATTACCCTTAACAGACCGCGTGCAACCGAACAACTATCGACTGCTGCGATAGGCTGGACCAGACGAAAAGAGGATGAACAACTATAAGGGAGAATGGTACTAGTGCGACAAGGATTCATTAAGTCTTGAACTTCAGGCATGTAAGCAAATGCCTGACAACGATTCGTAGAAGGCTAAGTTCGTCAACATAAGTCCTATAAAGATCCATGTCGCAACAATACCTATGAGCAATGCCCTAAAAGTGACGTGAAATCCATCATGGCGATTTTAATGTCAATCTAGCCAACGAGGGTATCTTTGGTAATACGGACTGCATCCATCGCCTCCGTTAACGGACAGAGGCTTGGTTGATTTTGCAGGGGGACGTTGACATCCATAAAGGGAACCGGCTGACTTATGAGCAACAAACCATCAACTAAATTGATCATACTGGTATAGATGCGAGGCACTCGTTCAGTATTTTGGATGTCCGAGGAGCTAACATCGATATGGACCATTACCTTGTCCTAGCCAATATATATATCCGTAATCCGATATCCGTAACAGTCCAAAGCAACTGAACCATTGTGAGTTCAGTGCCCAACGGGTACACTCGCCATGGCCTTTTCCGACCGAGTTTCCCTTAACCTCTCGGGGAATTCGATACCGCCAGTGGCATCACTGCGAAAGAGCAATTAGAGAGGCCTCTTCTGATGTAGTGGGCTTCAACGCGCTCCAACAATGAAACCCCTGCTCCATTAAGAATGAAAACAGGGGAATCTTGAAAACCATTCGATGAGCAGAGCGATCAAACAGAAAAGAACGAGAAGAGCTTGAAAAAACAACGAGCTAGAAGCGTTCGATTGGGGCCTACCATCTGAGAACAAGAAAACAGGCCAGAGTGAGTACGGATAACAGCCTCCACGGAGCAGCAACCGACACTCCGTGGAGTAGCGATGTGTGGAGAACAGGAAACGACCAACACGCTGGCCCAAAGAAAATGGGGCAATCAAATCGAATGTCCTTGACCTCAGGACAATCTCTTACGACTTAATGCGGTTCAGACCAGACTGTCAAGGTCAAATATCAAAGGCGGAGAACTAAAGACAACATCAGTAAGAATTAGAATCGTCATGCAAACGGGCTTCGATGAAACCGCTGTCGACTACTCAAAGAATATGAACATGGTGGAAGGCGACCAGGAAGGAAACGCAGATTAACTGACGAAGACGATGTCTATAACATACGAAAGCAAGGAGGAGGTTTAAACGACATATAGGGCTTTCCAATAACGACTTGACAATTTTTTTTAAAATAAAACGCAAACCATTTGAGGTATTTCAAAAACTTTATTATCGGCTTGAAGTACAATCAAAACATTTATGAAAGGAACTCGACTTCGCTCATACCGCCACCGCGGGGACGTTTGCAACGGTCCATTCGTTTGACCCAATTTTCAACGACTCGGCCACACATTTCGGCCGCTATTTCGCGTTCAATGTTGGCTCTGAGCTGTTCCAACGTCGTCGGTGTGTTGGCATAAACTAATGACTTAACGTAGCGCCACAGAAAATAGTCCAGCGGCGTTAAATCGCACAAACGAGGCGGCCAATCGACTGGCCCATTTCTTGAGATAACACGCTCACCATACTTACTCTTCAATAAATCGATTGTAGCGTGTGCTGTGTGGCTTGTGGCATCATCCTCTTGAAACCACACATTCCAATTCGGGCCAAAAATAATCGGTGATCATGGCGCGATAACGCTGACCATTCACAGTAACGTGACGATCGTTATCGTCGACGAAAAAATATGGCCCAATAACGCCGCCGGCATGCAAACCGCACCAAACAGTTATTTTTTGTGGATGAAGTGGTGATTCATGAAGCACATGTGGATCTTCACCCGACCAATAACGCATATTTTGCTTATTGACGAAACTATTGAGCCAGAAATGAGCTTCATCTCTGAAGATGATTTTGCGATGAAATTCATCATCTTGGCGCATCTTCTCCAGAACCCAATATCAACTACGGTCGCTCCTACTAAAAGAAAACTAGGTAGGAAAAAGAATTCCTGGATTGCTCAGATGGCAAATGCACAACAACGCCTGGGGCTAACCGCCGAAGCGATACAGGACCGAGCAGTATGCAGACGCGTTCTGCGATCTACGAGATTAGCCAACCCCTTAAGCGGAGCAGTAGCGATGCAGTAAAAATGGGAAACTCGTTATGCATAAGTTCGTGTAGGGAGGAAAGGGCTAGTAAAAGGAAAAGAAGAAGGTGCTAGCTCCTTCACTGAGGCCATGAAAATCGACTCTAAAGTGTAGTGTTACTTGAAGAAGGTCAGCAAGGATAAGTTTGGTTTAGATGCCAACGCTGTCAATGATGGGGGTGGTTTAGTTGCCAACATTCAAAATAGGATGCCACCGCCAAGGGTGGATACACCGGCAAAGTCGAAATCGGCATGAATGTTGCTGTTTCTAAATTCCACAAGGACGGTCTATATGATTTGGACTTCAAGAACCCCAACAGCAACAAGTCATTGTGGTTGACCCCCCTGCAAATTGACCAACTTGTACCAAGAATTCATCAAGGGATTCTCCATAGCCAACATTGAAGATCAGGATCACTGGGATGCCTGGACTAACGTGACTACCAATCCACCAATTCAAATTGTCGGCGATAATTTGACTGTCAACAATCCCAAGCGTATTGCCACCGCTCTCGAGAAGAAGGCCTGCAATTGCGTGCTATTGAAAGTCAACCAAATCGGTACCGTCATCGAATCTCATTTGCTTGCAACGGCTGGAGCACCACGGTATCGCACAGGTACGGCGAAACAGACGACACATTGCTAACTTTGTCGTCGGTCTTAACACCGGACAAATTAAGACTGGAGCTCTATGCCGTTCAGAACGTTTGGCCAAGTACAATCAAATTCTTCGTATTGGAGAGGAACTTTTCGCTACTGATAAATACGCCTGTAAGTCTTTCCGCAAGCCACGGTAAGCACAACGCATCTCTCTATAGTTTAAGTTTTATTTTTAATAATTAATGCGATTCGAATATATTTGCATTGTAATTCCATCTATTGGTT
This sequence comes from Volucella bombylans, assembly GCA_949129095.1. NCBI lineage: Eukaryota > Metazoa > Arthropoda > Insecta > Diptera > Syrphidae > Volucella > Volucella bombylans. Next base: position 379,435,017 of record OX422140.1, on the reverse strand, counting down.
TGCGCACCACAAATTCACTGTTTCGAGTAGGAGAAAACAAAAAAAACCGATAAACAGCAGGAGACATTTCCTTCCGAATTAAAATATCGTTTATTGTTATCGCTCTTAGATTTAAGCCTTTGAATCCACAAATATAAATAAAAATACTCTCACCAGCCAGCTGACAGTGCCAGGGCAGGTAGTGCTGTAATTGTATTGCCAATGATAGCAAAACAAATCATGCAAGCAGCGACACTAAGCATTTTGACTAAAAGCAAACAATTTAAAATAGATGTCACATACTGCCCACCCAAGCGTTCGCCTATTGAGGAAGATCTTGATGGACTTTTTCGAATTCTAGGCAGCAGATTTATCATTGAAAAGTGATTTCAAAAAGACACCAGCACATTACTTGGAAAGTTGAGTTGTGAAAATGCTCAACACGTACTCCTTCCTGCTGAGTGCATCTTCGATTCTATTCACCAGACTTCGAAGTGCAGCCTCGTAGAATTTTCCACGTACATAGGTAGGCATGTTGCATTCTGGACAGAGATGCATTTCCAAAAGCAATTTTGTGCACATCAGGCTCAACCATTCCCTCCGTACTCTGCAGTATGTCGGATTGATTATTCTGAAGCTCTTGGCGAGGGTGCAGTCATATTTTTCGATTTTCTGCATAAAGACTAATAATTTGCCTTTTTTTTAAACTAAACTGCATATACGAGTATGCCATCAGTGCCAGACGAATTGAAGACATCGAAGGACTCAACACAGAGTATTTACTTGCCTCATCTATCAACACAACCGATGACAGATGACAGATACGCAGCTTCAGTGATAAGAAAGTGATTCTCCAGCATGAAACCGGTATGTACACTCTGGCTGGTTTGCTCTTTTTGAGGGTCATCCCAGAAAGGGATCTCCAGGTTGTTAAAGTGTGCGGAATGAGCCGAAGAAAAGAAAGATGAAAACCTAGTGTTGGCGCTTAAGGCCAATTTGTGGCTTCACCCTAAGGTATAATAGTTTGACATTTTACATGTTTTGGTTTCTTTCTGTACTACTCCTTTTTCCGGTATTAATAAAGAAACTTTTTTCATGTCTTGTAAGGCAAGAACGCGTGTTTTATTTTAAATATTCTTTTTTCTCTGGCATCTTTAAGTTTTATTACTAAAAACCTTTACCTTAGCGTGGGATTTATTTAAATTTATTGAAATCCCACTACAAAAAGACGTAGTTTACAATGGTCCTGCATCTGGATAATATTTTCGATCAACCAGCAAGGTTCTCTCGCGGAGAAACAGTCGGTTCAAACACCTATTCAGTACAACGACTGAAAATATAAATGCGCTTAGTTCTTTGAACTTACCTGTCGATTCGTGGGGTACTTTGCTCATTTACGTGTTGTTAAAAAAGTTAGATAGTGACAACAAAGTGTTATGGGTGCGCAAAATTAAAGATATCGCAAGTCCAAAATTTTCCGACTTTAGCGAATTTCTAAAAGAGCGCGTAAATGAGCTCGAAAGCTTGCAAGTGTCTCGTGCCGGGCGCGCTAATTTAGCCATTCGATCTGCACCTAGGGAATCTGAAAAGCGTATGTTCAGTGCTACCATACCGTCGTGCTTTAAATGTAAACAAAGGCATTTGCTTTAACAATGCTCACAGTTCCGCGATCTGGCAGTTCATACTCGTTGCAAATTCGTCAAAAATCATAACATCTGCCCGAATTGTCTCCGGTCAAAGCATAATATAGACGAGTGTAAGTTTTCGAATTGCAAGGCATGCGGTTTAAGACACAACACTATGCTTCATTCGGACAAAAAAGTATTGAATCCCATCCATCCCTCTACCTCAAATGCATCGCGAGGGTTAAATGTGAATATTTTACTTTGTTGCGACGGCAATAATTCATATAAAAAACAAAGGTAACGAATTTCTGCCGTGCAGAGCATTACTGGACTCGGGCTCTCAGGCAACTCTAATATCCGAAGCATGCCTAGAGCGTCTGGGTCTAAAACGAAGACACGTCAAAATTCCAGTAGTCTGTGTAGGACAAAGTGAAAGCAATCAGGGTACTCGCGGTGAAGCAAGTGAAGCTTGAAATAAAATCATCAATAGATACAACCCTTATTATTCCGGTTGAAGCATTCGTTCTTTATACTCTTACTAAAGATCTACCGGGTACAACAATTCCTTACGAAAGGATTTCGTATTTCAATTAACTTGCCGCTCTCCGTTCCCGAGTGTTCAATCGTTCAAAACAAATAGATGTTTTACTTGGTGCTGATGTATTTTTTGATTGCCTCGCTGAGGGTAGAGTCGTTCATCCGTTGAGTTCACCGATGGCCAAAAACACAATTTTCGGTTGGGTCATCGCTGAGAATATCTTTTCGCGTGCTAACGGCAGCTTAAGTGTGTTCCATTCAGCCATGGATCTCGACACACTGTTAAGACAATTCTTCGGTGAGTAAAACTATTGAAGACCATTTTCGGTCAACGCATACAATTATCTCCGACGGAAGGTTCGTAGTTCGCTTGCCGTTTAACAAAACGCCAATTGAGTTCGGTGACTCACGCGGCGCCACATTGAAATTTCTTTACGCCATGGAGCGACGATTCGCTAAAAACCCTGGACTCAAGAATGAATATGTGGATTTTATGCGTGAATATGAGCGTTTAGGCTACATGACGCCGGTGTCGTGACTCGATGTTCATTGGCAGTCATTTTATTTGCCCCATCATGCCGTAATTAAGCCCAGCAGTGTGACTACCAAACTGAGTGTGGTTTTAAACGCGTCACGCAAGTCCACTAATAGATTTTCATTAAATGATTACTTGCTTGTGTGTCAAACCATACACAATGACTTGTTTACATGCACGATTAAGTTTCGCAAGCATAGGATCGCGGTCAAGGGCGATATCGCCAAAATGTATCGGCAGGTTCTCGTTAACTCGGTCGATGCCCATTTTCAAAGGATCCTATGTCGGGAGGAGGTGACCGAGAGTCCGCGTGATTATGTATTGCAAACCGTAACTTACGGAACGGCGTCGGCTTCATTTCTTGCTACGGGGGTACTGAAATAAATTGGCATTAACAATGGGCCGAAGTTCTCAAAGGCTTCGGAGATTCTTATCAACGATTTCTATGTCGATGACCTTACTTCTTCATTTGAAAGCGTAGAAGAAGCACTACTTATTAAAAGCGATCTTAGCCTCATCCTTCAGAACGGAATGGATCTTCTAATTCAACAGACTTCCTCAATACTATCGATGCCAAGCATCGGGAAATAGCCAGCGAGTTGTCCATAAAGGCTGGAGGAGTGAAAACTCTGGGTCTTCTGTGGGATACTAAAAGCGAAATTTTCAAATTCTCCGTCTCCATAAGCACTATTGGCCCGCAGGTGACTAAGAGGGAGGTGTTATCGGAAATAGCTCGGATTTTCGATCCGTTAGGTTGGTTATCACCCGTCTTAGTAAAAATGAAGGTCTTTATAACGCGTCTTTGGGTCAAGGGTGTTGACTGGGATGAATATATTCCCTCGGAATTTTATAAAGAGTGGTCGGATTTCCTAACGGACTTAAGGGCCTTACAAACTATGAGCATACCACGCTGGTTCCAGTCAAACTAGAGGAAGTTAATCGAGTTACACGGTTTCGCCGACGCACCGGTATCGGCATACGCGGCCGCAGTGTATTTTCGAGTTGTAGATGGTAAAATGTTTCGTATAAGCCTCGTCTGTGCAAAATCTCGTAATGCTCCAGCGAAACCCTATCGATCCCGCGCTTAGAACTATGTGGCTGTTTATTGCTAACAAAGCTATTAACTAAGTCCAAGGAAGCTCTTGGGATTGATACAGACTCAACTACAGTGCTATACTGTATTCAAGGATATCCGCAAAAGAGAAATATTTTCGTAGACAACCGTGTATCGCAAATTGCTTTCCCGCTGAAAAGCCCTTGGACTGTGCAACTCGTGGTCGAATGCCGAGATATTTACAAGGTTTAGGGCTTTGGTGGAACGGTCTGCCTTTTTCGAGAAATGAGTCAATTCGATTTTGCCAATTTTCTGGCTACAACATATCTCCTAACGAGTGCGAATCGGCATAGAAATCGTAGTGCAACACTTTGTGTTTATTATTTATCGCCTCTTGGTATACACAACGCCAATGGTAAGGCTTATGCAAAGCCACTATTTTGAGGACGAGATCAAGTGCTTATCCTCTGGCAAAGTGGTCTCAAGTAAGAGTAAGTACGCGCGTATGAACCCCTTTATCGACCAAGCGGGCATGCTTCGCGTAGGAGGTCGACTTGAAAACGCTAATATTCCCTTTAAGCAGAAACATCCGCTCATACTCCATAAAGATCACCATTTAACGTGGCTAATTGTTCGTGACTGCCTTTTAAGCAATCTTCATGCAGGAATGCGGCAAATGACATATCTTCTTTCCCTTAGTTATTTTATCATCGGCATTCATCATGTGATCAAGCGATGTATTTTTCAATGTACGACTTGTATTCGACAACGCGCTGTACCTTACCAGCAGCAAATTGCGAGCCTCTCAAAGCAACGGTTGGAAATTCGAATTGTTTTCGGCAATACTGATGTTGACTACGCCGGCCCATTTCTCGCGCGGTTATGGAAGGGACGAAAAGATCTACATCGCTCTATTTCTATGAATGGCTACTAAGGTCATGTATCTCGAGTTGGTCTCAGAGCTTTCTTCGTCAGCGTTTATTGCAGCATTGCGTCGTTATGTTGCCCGCCGCGGCACCATTATCGCACCATCTTTAGCGGGCTAATCACCAGCTTCGGGAGTGGGCTAATCTTCTTAAATCGGATAAAATTCAAAATGATGTCTCTTGTGAGCTGTCTGCACGTGGAATCGCCTGGAGCTTCATACCTCCACGTGGTCCGCACTTTGGTGGCCTGTGGGAGGCCGATGTAAAGACCGTTAAATTTCATTTGAGAAGAGTTCTGCGGCAAGCTTGCCTGACTTTTGAGGAGTTTTCAATTATACTTTGCCAAATTGAAGCCTGTGCCAACTCTAGACCACTCCGTTCCCAATTTGAAGGATACAGGGATCCGTTAACCTTGCCTGAACCTGAGCTATTATCGACACGAGTTTCATTGCTGAACCGATGGAAGTATCTTCAGCGTCTTCATCAGGACTTCTGGCGTAAAGCGTCCTAAATGGTTGAAGAAGACCAAGGATATTCAGCCCGACTACATCGTCGTCCTCATAGAGGACAATCAACCACCGTGCCGATGGTCGGACGAGATGGTCTAACTCGAGTTGCAACTGTTCTCACCGCTAACGGAGAAGTAAATCGCCCGATCTCTAAGCTGTTTCCTTTATTGACGAATCGTAATTGAAAGTATCTTTCAACGGCGGGATTATGTTGGCGCTTAAGGCCAACTTGTGGCTTCACCCTAAGGTATAACAGTTTGACATTTTACATGTTTTGGTTTTTTTCTGTACTACTCCTTTTTTCGGTATTAATAAAGCAACTTTTTTCATGTCTTGTAAGGCAAGAACGCGTTTTATTTTCAATATTCTTTTTTCTCTGGCCTCTTTCAGTTTCAGAATTCCTAAAAGCTGCACAAGAAATGTTTAAATATACGTAAAACTACTTGGATTATCTTAACCTATGGTAAAGAATTAAACAAGTCCTTTTTTTACTTTTACCCATTTTCTCATGCTTTGACTATTTTTGGATTTTTTTTTATATAGGTAATCGTAAAAGCTATTTAAATCATCTTAATCTACCTCTAAGATACATAAGTCGACCATGGCCAAAATTCTTTGGTAGTAGCGCAGTGCAGTGAAGGTTATCCCTCTGCTCCCGCTCCTGGTCATGGTCCAGGTCTGGAAGTACAGACCATCTGCTTTGGCACTTGTTGAAACACAGGTAGATCCCCGCTTACACCTCTCAGATCACTCTGATCTGAAGCTACCTGGCTGCGAACTAGTGGCACTATTCTTCTCTCACCGCGGTCTCGCCATTTATGTGCGTAGTGATGTAGCTTACCAAACTCCACCACAATGTAGTCCCTGTTCCAATCCGGAATTCAATTTCTTGTGGTTAGATTTCCATCTCCGTGAACAAATTATCCACTACTGCTTTACTTAGATAAACCCCAAATAGCAATTCGACCTTTAACGAGTTTGATGCGCTGTCTGTCTCCATTCAAAGAACTGTATCCCCGTATCCTCATACTGACATCGTTATTACGAGGGATTTCAATATACACAATTCTGGGTGGCTTCGGCATTCTGGACAAACAAGGGTTTGTCGGTTCGTCGGACCACTGTGTTATATCAGCTAATTTCTCGTACACCGACGATACAGTTAAAGAAGAGATTCCTAAAAGAACCGAATGGCAATGCGAGAAAACCAATTGGAGCGGACTTAACAGCTTCTTTAGGAATTTTAACTGGTCGTTATGCTTCCTCGATAACGGCGTGGGTGCCGCTGCTGATATGATCACAAACACTATTTCCTTTGGAATGAGAACCTTTATCCCTCATCGGATAAAGACCATCAAACCAACAGAAAAGGCATGGTACGACTCGAGCTGCAAAGAGGCTGTCAGGGCTAGATAAATGCTTTTTTAGTCGTCCAAGACCAACTCGACATAGAATAACCAAAAAAAAGTTCAAAGAAACGAGGAACGTCCTTCTTAAAAGTGTGAAATATCAACACAACCAAAAACTGAAGAAGTAAACATTTTTTGTCATTCGTCAAAACCATTAAAAATTCTGTCTTATCCTCCATCCCAACGCTCATTTATAATGGCATTTCAGGAGTCAGCTCTTTAGACAAGGCCAATCTGCTTGCTGTACGCTTTGTGGCCACCTCAACACTTCCAGATTGTGCTTTGTCTCGACCTACACTTGAGTGCGTCCAATCTTCAATGAGACAAATCCACTTTCCCACTCGTGTAGTAGCAAGAGTTCTTAAAGATCTTAACATTCACAAATCCGCTGGGATATATCTCCCCTTTTTCTGAAGAGGTGTTCATGCTGGCAAGACCACTGCGTAAGCTTTTTCATCGATCCTACTCTTTAGGACTCTTTACGAGCAGATGGAAAACAGCATTTGTCCAGCCCATCCCTAAAAAAGGCGAAACTCTTCTCTCTCCTCTTACAGACCCATTGCACTTACGTCCCTTCATTCCAAGGTCATGGAAACGCTGATAAACGGTCTACTCGTGAAATATCTCGAAACACGAAAACTCCTCAATGACCGGCTGTACGGTTTTCGTAGCAACAGGTCCACTGGTGATTTGATGGAATGTCTCACCGAAAAGTGGAATCAAAGCGTACATCAATCTGGAGAAAGCAAGATAGTTGTAGCTGATATTTCTAAGGCATTTGACAGAGTTTGGCATCAGGCGCTTTTGTCAAAAATGCGATTAAGAAATTACCTTTCGGAACGTACAATTCCAGTTGTCTTGGATAGTTTCAAGTCTGATGCTCACAAAATAAATGCTGGTGTGCCCCAGGGCTCTGTTCTGTCTCCGACACTCTTTTTAATTTTCATTAATGATCTTTTGTCTGTTACTTCTAATCCAATATATTCCTTTGCTAACGACAGTACTCTCTGCTTTTCATATTCGTTCCTGGACGCAGGTCCCTACTCTTCGGATGTAGAACGGGAACGGAACGTATGTTAAGCTCATTAAATTCCGATATCAACAGCATAACCAATTGGGGAACTATCAACAGAGTGGAATTTAATGCTTCCAAAACGCAATGCTGTCTGCTGTCGTTAATGCGAAATTTAAATACCCAGCCATTATCGATGAATGGCACTTGCATCGTCGAAACCGAAAAACTTTCCATTCGCGGTGTGTTTATCAATGACAACTTACGTTGAAATGACCACCTTTTCGATGTTGTTAAAAACGCTGCGAAATACTCGTATCTACGTTTCTTCAAGCGATGTAAGAAATATTTCATCCCTCTGATCTGGCTTCAATATATAAGGCATTTATCCGCCTGAAATTGGAGTACAGTGCGCACATCTGGTCAGGTGCTCCTAAGACCTCCTTGCACTTCCTAAATAGGATCCGAAATCATGCGATAAAAGTCATAGGTGATGACAATATTACACAGTTATTCAATACCCTCGAACACCGACGAAACGCCTAGTATCTCACTTTGTTTTATCGCTATTTTCACAATCAGTGCTACATAGAAATCGCCAATAGCATTCCGCCCCTTCTAACTTTTAACTGTAGAACCCGTCTCGCTATGCATGCTCACCAGTATACCCTAAAGCCCACTTTCGGACGTACTCTGAAATATCGTGATTCGTTTCTAAGCCGTACAACTTGCTCATGGAATGCCCTGCCGAGCCCTCTATTTCCTAGTCATTGTAATATTCAGCCATTTAAAGCCAACATACATCGGTTCCTATCTTTGTATCTTTCTTCCCTCACTAATATTCATTCGCTCGCGCTGTGTGCAAACATTTTGAGTTCTTTGTGCTACCGAGCTACATACCTAATATCGCGACTCCCAACCAGACTAATAAACAGCAGATGTTCCACACTGCTGTGTGCGACGTATTTGTCATAATTGAATCGCCTATCCACAGCTGCTCAAACGACGTTCGAGATTCACGGCACCTCTAATTTATCCTGGATTAGCCCTTTACTACTTAGATAGTTCATAGAGGAACGCTTCTGGTGCAATGAAGCCTTGAAAGCGCACACTCTCGTGCTAATAAAAGTTGTAAGCCCCGGAGGTCAGATTATTGGTAGAGGTCATTGCTCTTAGAATAACGAAGTAGTTCACTCTTATTAGGTTCATCCTATGGTACAAAACCCCATTAGGAAAGGATTTTATAAACTTCGACCCTGGGATTCTGAACAAGCGAAGACAGGCTCTCTGAAACAGCTGGATCTTTTCCATTAAGCTGGTTCTCATGTTGAATGATATGGGAGATCCAAATACAAGCATAAGTCGGATAAGGGCCATGTAGCAATTAACCTTCACCATCTCATCGAGTTGGCTGCTATAAAACAGTCCCTTTGTAAGGGCAAAAGATCCTTTGGCTCTGGCCGGAGCAACATCTATGTAATCGTATATGTTAGGTAACATATAGATCTCAAGGTATCTCATTACATTTCGACATGCAAGTGGCTGCAAGTGCTGCCCCACCATTGAAAACTTGTTTCCATAGAGGTTTCGGCCTTCTGAAAGTTGATCTTCAACTTCCAGTCATCCCAATATCGTTTGATCTAATCGAAGTCACTTTGTAAGAGCATATTAATGATCTCATTCTTTGGACCTAATCTGTATGAGATCAAGTCGGTTGTGTAAGATACACCTCCTGGGAGTCAAGATTAATAACGACAGAAGGCAGGAAGCCTCACAAAGCAGGACGAAAATTTAACTGCGACTGGACTGGATCGCCTACTAATTGTCCATCTTTATAACTAAAGTAATCAGTAGATTGACACTCGTAATCTAAACGGTCAACGGCATGTCAATAGAACAGATAAAGACTTCCCGATAAAAGAACAAACTGGTGTAAGTTTAAAGAAAGACATCGAAGTGGAACAGTTCATTGCCGATATATAACAGGCAGCAGAAGATAGTACACCGACTTAACGACAAAAAAAATCAAGTAACTGTAAAATATCCCATAGAAATTAGGAAACGTATATTGGGAAAGAGAAGAGCTCACAGGAAATGGCAAATGACAAGATAATCTGGTGATAAACCTTGAAAGGCTGCCAAACATTTAAAGAGACCTCAAGTGCAAGATCCCCAGTTAGGAGCATCTGATGGCAAATGGATGAGCGACCCAAAAGAAAAGGTCAAACCTTTTTCGCAGCACCTGACAAATGTTTTTGAAACTTTAAACCACTTAGCGTGGCAAACGAATTTCTTGAATTCCCTGATAGAATACTCGTAGATGAAGGATAATAGATAAAATTCCCAGGTTATGAACCAATAACTGCCCAAATTCTGAAAGAACTACTCTTCATAGCATTGTTGAAACTCGAGCTTATAGTTAAGGCTTGTCTTTAGACGAAGATACGAGTATGCTCCACATCACTTGTAGATAGCAGCAATTATAAGCTTATCTTCCTCTATCAGAAGTTACCTCATACAGATCGGTCGCACTTTTACCGGTATTGTCAAAACTTTTCGAGAAACTGCTTCTTAAAAAAACCAGACAGAATCACCCTATCGAAAATTGCTATAATTTTTGCAAATGGTAACAAACTCCAATTGTATTTTGACATTTGAGAAGTAAACAGATACAAAATACACGACAACAAAACATGCTATACTCCTAAAGTATGCGGAATAAACGTCACTATGTTTTTGATGAACAATTCGTCATTGAAGGGACCTATTTCAGTATATGTGGATACGAGAAGAAACAAAATTTGCTGTTCTGAGGCACTGAAAATCCACCAGTAATGCACCAGAAGAGCTATTCCAACCACTCGAAATCACAGCATGGTGTGCTATTTATGCTGGAGGAATTTTTTTTGAACACCGAATGGTCACTACAGAGATAGATACACTAAAGAATGGTGGCGCTACAGAACCACGATCAATGAATTTTTCGCTCCTCAATTGGATGAATTGGGACTGGAGAACGTGTGGTTCTAACAGGATGAAGCAATGGCGCGTACTGCAGGACAACATCCTAGCATTTGAGGGTCGCCTAATATCTCGTTTTTTCGATTTGCACTGGCCGGCAAGATCGCCTGGTTTAACCATTCCAGACTTCTTTTTGTCGGGTTTTTTTCGAAGTCACGAGTCTATCTCTTGAAGCCCTTAATGAGAATATCCGTCAAGGACCTATCGCCTGAAGTTCTCGGAAAATGCCACAAATCGGGGCGAATGGTCATCAATTCTGGCGGCGCCCACGTAGCCGATATCATTTTCTCGATTAAAGACATCAAGTAAACATAATTCAAAAGCAGAACCAAAGTTCTTCATTCATAAAAGAAATTACAGCTATAGACATAGGGTGACAACTTTTGCGCCACCTTGTACTTCCCATCAATTCGGGTTTAGAAATAAACACTCGACAATAGACCAAGTGGATCGTATAACTAGTACTAGAAGTAAAACAAGCTGATTCTATATTATTCTTAGACGTTCCACAGGCTTTTGGAAAGGGTTTAGAGTATAAATTGCATAGACAGTACTATAGGGTGACCAGATAAGAACGATAGGAAACAAAATTTAAATAAAACAGCAACGATGCGAGATATAAAATTGATTCTGGCTTCATTTTGAAAGTACGTTCATGCCATTATGTGTGGTATAGCACATCTAATTCGTGCGTCGAACCAATTTTTGATGACTCAGTCCAATATGTGCGGCATTATTCTGGCAAAAGCGTGACGCATGTTGGGCTCGAGCTCGTCCAAAGTGGCTTATTAGCGTAAACTAAGGAATTGACGTAGCCCCCTAATCGAGTGGTGTCAAATCGCATGATCGCGGCGGCCAATTGATCAAACCTCGCCGTGTGATGACTCAGTCGCCAAATTTCTCCTTCACAACTTCGAGCATTGCTTCGCTTGTATGGCATATAGCGCCGTCTTGTCAGTCGTTCATAGACCTTAGTGGCGATAAGACGCATTTTCGTGTTCGGCTTCACAAGTGAAGAAAATAAGTAAAGTAAACTTTGAAACAAAAAAAGTATCAAGTGGCCGGTAGCCGAAGTGGCAAACACTCGGACGGCGTCGGACTTGGTGTGACGATTCGGAGGCCTGGGTTCGATTCCCAAAGGGAGACATTGTTTTTTTTTTGTTTTGTTTTTTTTTTTTTTGTATTGAAATAATAAGTGGAGTGTAAAAAAAAAAAAAAGAGATCAAATTCACGTAATGGATTGTGGAGAGCGGTCCGCTATGCCAATAGCGGGATCGGCTGAGATAGCAGGTGAGGTTTCGAGTGGTTCGAACCAAACACCGAAGCCAAAGAGGAAGAGGATGCTAAAGTCAACCTCTAACTTGGCAGAACGTCCTACCCTACAAACGACCACTGTAAAGCTTGGTGGAATGAGGGCAGGAAACAACTTCGCTGCATTGGCAGCAAGCGAATCTGACGACGAAGAGGAAGAATTAAAGTCAATAAGTAGCAGCATAAAAATGCTACAGCAAAGGATACAGGCCATTAAAGAACAGCAAATGGTCAGAAGGAAGAGGGATGAGCATGAGCAATCCCAACAACAGCAGTCGCAGCTTTCTCAAAAGCAGCCCAAACAAAAACAAAAGACAAATACAATACCACAAGTGCACCAACAACGCCTCCAAGGACCAAGGACCTATGTAAGTTGGTAATTGGTAGTAATTTTAATATCAAGAGATTGGGGAACGATCGCCATGTCATCCACTGTAATACAGTGGAGGGCTACGCGAAAGTGAAAGAGCTCCTAAAGGAAACGACGACGGAGCACTATTCATTTACACCGAAGTGTGAAAAGCGGCAATCAGTGCTGCTGAAGGGATTGGAACCGTCTTCTGATCCTGAGGAGATCCTTGCACTGCTCAAAGAGAAGGAGTGCGAAGGACTCAAGTTTGTGGGGGTAAAGCCGTTTACCACAGCTAGAGCCAGGCGGGAGAAACGGAGTCTGCCGTTCTTCCTGGTGCAGCTCAGTCCCGAAAGCCGTCTGGATAGTCTAAGGAGTATCAATGTCCTAGACTACCAGGTGGTTCACTGGGAAAAACTACAACGGAGCGAAGGCGTTATACAATGCGTTCGCTGCCAGAGGTTCGGGCACGCCGCGTCGAACTGCCAAATGCAGCCTCGATGCGTGAAGTGCGCAAAGAACCACAGTTCTGAGGAGTGTGCTCTGGGTGTTGACGGAGCATCCGATAGGTCGCAGCTCTCGTGCGTATTATGTGGGAACGTGGGACACACCGCAAACTATCGGGGTTGTCCTAAGTTCACCGAAATTAAAAAAGCAAAATTGGCTCGGCAGCAGAAGGTGGAGGTCAAACGTTCACCTGCGAGGTTTCAAACAACAGCCGTCACGCCCCAAATTTCCTACGCCCAAATGGCGTCAGGTAGGGGGGCTACGGTACAGCAAGCGACTGTTGCTTCTCCGGCTCCGATGCCGAGAACAACGGAAGCTGCACCCAACATGCTAGCCATCTTGCTCGCAATCCAAGGGCAGATGGCTCAGCTGCAAAAGCAGGTTCAAGAACAGGCCAAGCGGGTGGACCAGATCTACGCTTTGCTGCCGGGCCTAACGCAACACATGCCGTAATGGGTACGCACATGGTGGAGCAAACTTTGAAGGTCCTTGCGGTGAATGTGAATTCATTGATTGGGATCGAACGAAGAGCCGCGATGTTTAAATTGCTACAAGACCAAACTCCTGATGTGCTTTTCGCTAGCGAAACCAAGCTAACCGATAAGCACAAACTGGAGTACAATAATTATATTGGTAGAAGAAGAAACCGGCCCAGATCCAAACGTGGAGGCGGTGTCGCGATCTTCATTAAAGAAGGTATAAAATTTCACAGAGTGTACAAGGGAGTGTTGCGCAGGTTCCGGGTGTTGGAGGCAGTCGTCGTGTACATCCCGCTCCGCAGTGGACAGCGGCTGTACTTGGCATCTGTTTATGCACCTGAGGCTTCACAATCCACCCTATTCATTACAGAGCTCGACACGCTTTTTCGACTTCTGAGGCTGGAATCGGGAGAGAATAATTTTATAATCGGCGGGGATTTCAACGCTAGACAAAGAGATTGGGGAAATAATTTGCCAAATACTAGAGGGAACCTACTACTCGATTGGTGGGGTCAGCACGATGTCATGTACAGACTCGGTCTTAAAGCGACGGATAACCCGTCGCTTCCCAGAGGCGGGTCTTATTTGGATCTACTGCTGTACGATGAACGTATACGACTGACAGGTACGAATTTACAAACGTTAAACTGTCTGCGCACATTCGTGTATGACAGCGACCATTGCGGTTTTAGCACCGAAATTACAGTTCCCAACGAAATTGCGGAATTGGAGGAGTTTGTCCAAAGATATTCTTACAACTACAGTAAGACTCGATGGACACGCTTCTCCGCAACTTTGACAAGAGCGCTCTCCTCTAACACGCTCCACCCACCGTCCAATAGGAATTTGTCAAACGAGGAGATCGACAATTACTTAAAACAAATGGACGAGACAATTAAACAAACTATGGACACTACAATACCGCGGTATCGACGTACGACTAACGAAGACCTGTTCCGCAATCCTACTATTGACGCACTGCACCGACAGAAAAGTAGACTTCTGACAAGACTCAAAAACTTGTATAGACAGTTAACTGACCGACAAGACCCGGAGATTAGGACACTGAAGTCGTCGATTAAAAATATTCAAACGCTAATAAAAGAGAATTACAGAATTTCTGTAAGTTTGTACTGGAACAACAAGGTTCGGGCTGTAAACACCAGCAACCCGAATATGTTTCCGCAAATAAATAAACTATTTCGGAGAAAAAATCAAAACGACCTTCAGTGTCTTAAAATAGCCCGGACAACAGACAACGAACGGTTACTGACAATAGCAGGTATTGATCCAAATGAGGCCGCTGATGATGACGACTTCTTTGTGATCGAGGATCCACAGGAGAAAGTTGAGACCATAGGGGCGACTTTCCGGGAAGTATACAAGGCCATTGATACCATTGGCCCTAATTACGACCTGGACAATCGCGTCTTGGTGCACGACTTCTGCATTCGAAATGAAATGGGGAACTGGCGATCCGAAGGCTCTGGTTTCACCCAGTTCAACGACGAAAATATGGCCAATAATGTCATTGCCAGAGAGGGTGACCTACCCCCATTCATTTCGAAGGAAGAACTCCATGAGATCTTCGACACAATCAGGGCTAAGAAATCAGTGGGGACCGATGGTATTCCGAACATCGTGCTTCGACATCTTCCTCTAGAAGCGGTGGACATTTACACCACCCTGTTTAATAATGCAATGAATAATGCACATTATCCAGCGCATTGGAAAACGGCGGTGGTTCAACCTATCCCCAAAAAGGGAAAGGATATATCCAATCCGGCGAATCTCCGGTCGATAAGTCTCCTTCCGAATATCAGTAAGGTTTTTGAAAGGGTAATCAATAGAGCTCTGTGTAGGTGGGTTGAGGACAAACATATAATTCCGGATAATCAATTCGGTTTTAAGGCGGGACATGATATCTCACATGCCGCGTCTAAACTGGTTTCTGATATCCAATGGAACAAAGGCAAGAAACAGTGCACAGGTGCCTGCCTTGTTGACTTGGAGAAGGCCTTCGACGCCATATGGTTAGAAGGTCTTTTCTATAAGCTGACTAACTTGGGGATCAGTAAGCCACTCTTGTACATTCTTTATAATATGCTAACCAACAGACAGTTCATCGTGAAAAATGGCGATGTGACTTCTGTTGGAATATTTCAAATTAAAAATGGTCTTCAGCAAGGCGCGGTCAATTCGCCGATCCTATTTAACATTTATACAAGCGACTTGATAGGTTCACTTCCCCATACTATTGCGTACGCAGACGATGTGGTAGCGTACAGAACAGGTCCAAAAATCGAGGTCATTAATACTCTCTTGCAGCGTGACTTCGATAAGATAAGACGATTTTGCGATGACTGGAAGTTGAAAATCAACTTTCAGAAGTCGGAAACCATTCTCTTTAGGACGCCGTTGTCTAGAGCCTCTAGGGATACCAGAAAAAATTGGAGAAAGTTCTCGATTATTGGACAACACGGACAGCCTCTTGCCTGTCGAAATGTAGTCAGATACCTTGGAATCTGGCTAGATCAGTTTCTGTATTTTGGCAAAAATGTAGATGCTGCTCTGGCCAGAGCTAAAGGTGCTTTTGCCCTTACAAAGAGACTGTTTTATAGCAGCCAACTCGATGCGAGGGTAAAGGTAATCTGCTATATGGCCCTTATCAGGCCCATGCTGGTATTTGGTTGTCCCGTGTGGTTCAATGTACGAGCAAGCTTAATGGAAAAGATTCGGGTGTTTGAGAGGGCTTGCCTTAGGGCCTGTCTTCGCTTGTACAGAACACCAGAGTCGGAGTACAAAAAATTTTATCCTAATGAGGTCCTTTACAACAGGGCGAACCTAAAACGAGTGGACAACTTCGTAATTAAGCTGACTCGAGGGCACATTGCAAGAGCAATGACGTCGACGAATAACCTGATATCTGGGGCTTACTACCCCAATTACCTTTACCACGAGAGTGTGCGCTTTGACGGCTTCGTTCCACCGGAAGCATTCCTCTACCTAGATCAGAAAGGGTTGATCCAGGATAGATCAGCGGTGCCGTTAATCTTCCATGTCGCTCGGACAGCTGGGGACAGGCGACTCAACTACAACAGAGACGTCGCACACGGCAGTGTGGATCGCCTCAGGTTCAGTAGGGCGGTGGGGAATCGCGATAAGAGGGATGTCGTTCGGCAGCACCAGCATTTCTGGTGGTTGAATGATGGAGAAGATGATTCGTCGTCGTTTCCGTCAATAACGGACCAGCCTCACTAATGAGGCAGAGCTGACCAATCTGTTTTCTCTGTAAACAGCGATGGCCGGCTTACATAGGTTTAGGTTAGCATTTAAGAAACATATACATATATCAGTGTATACAAAGGTGTATACTGATATATGTATATGATTGTGTATAACGTCTATGTGTGTTTATGTGTGTATTGTACAGTTAGTTTAGGTAGGCTAAGGTTTATTTTAAGTTAGATACTAAGTTTTTATTAAAAATAAAAAATTATGTCCATATGCTAAGTTTTGTTAACAAATTTTTTTCTTAGCTTTAAGTATACAAAATAAATAGTTCTAAGAAAATGTAAATGAAGTCGAAAGACATAGTTATAAGAATTTAGAGTAGCTTAGAGTGCCTGTGTGGGGCCAGTAAGTTAGTATAAGATTATTAAGTAATTGTAAGCTAGCATTTAAGCATTTTTTGTTAGAATGTAAGAGTTAGTGTTAAGAAAATAAAATGCATATAAAACTAAACTAAAAACTAATAGCGCCGTCTTGTTGGAAGCACAGCTCGAATATATTGATGTTGTCTAGCTCTGACCACAGATAGTCGGTTAACATCAATCTATATCTGAGACCATTAACGGTAACGGTGTCTCCTTTCCATTTCGATGGATGTCGCCATGCCATAAACCTCACCAAACAGTCAATCTTTGTGGATGTATTGATGCTTGACTGAACACTTGTGAATTGTGTCCTCTCCTACAATAGCAATTTTGTTTGTTGACATAGCCGCTAGGCCAAAAATTGGCCTCGTCCGAGAAGATGATTTTTGTCCAAAATCCAGATCTCCGGCTAATAATCCCAGCACCCAATTAGCGAACTCACGGCTTTGTCTATGGTCGTCTGGCTTCAATTCTTGCTTCAGCACAATCGATTACGGATGCAGGCCCAAATGCAACCGCAAAATTAGCCGGGTTGACTCTCTGGCGATGCCCAATTCAGCTGATCGGCGTCGAATCGATATTTCTGGGTCTGTTTTGATATTTTTTCTTCATTTCTCACCAATCTCTGTCTGGTGTGTAGAGTGTACTCACGCTCAAACTTTTCCACGGTGTGACTGCACATTTAAGCCATAATAACGACCGACCTCACGAAGAAATTCACGTTGCGTATTTACAACTGAATATTTTGACAGCTACGTCATTGGTCATTGGTAACTTTGACGGCTGCTAAACCATTGTAAAAACTGTCATTGTTAGCTAGTCACTCATTTTAAGACATTTAAATCTTATGTAGCAAATTGATTCCTTAGGGCTCGCTATGGTTCGTTCTAAACTTAAAGAAATACAATTAGGTGTTCCACACACCTCCAGGCCCCTCCCTATATTTATGCGTGTCAATGGCAACCTCAATAAGGCATATATCCACCTCAAACTGGTGTACGAGTACAATACCAATGCGGAACGGAGAAATAAAATCGACAATGAATTTGCTAGGAAAGAGGAGAACTTCTCAGTACCTAGACTGTCCGCGTTTTCGATTAAGGCTTACATTGGCTTTCAAAATTTCCAGCAACTTAAACGTATGTTCTCAGATGAGAAGACTGTGCAATCCAATTAAAGGAATCCCACAAGGACTAGATCTTTGAGTTTTACTGGGCCATTCAAACATTTACTACACTTCATTTACACATATTTGTGAGCCTCCTACATGGGTAAAGGGTTCTCTGGTTGATCCTTTATGCAAGCCGAAGCCGAAGTTCTAAACCATAAGCTCATATAAATAAGCATCAAGGTCCCTCAATTAAATATCAAGTATCTGATGCTAGAAATACACCAGCTTTGTCCAATAAGTACTTTATTCCTCCATTCCACATTTTTGAAAACTACCAACAGAGTGCAGAAGCGAAAGTATCCTTTGCACATGTTTTTCTTTCAGAATTAGTTTTATAGCAACTTTTCACCTCCGAAATACCCACATATCAACCGGCCAGAACCAAAAAAGTACACAACCCGTGTCTTCATGTTTTCGAAATTCAAAAATGAAATATTTCATTCCAAAACCCCCCGAAGTAATTTCGAGAATATTTACTCGTAGGTAGCTCTTGCATCAAACCCCATTTGAGTATTGTTTCAAATTTATTTCATTCTCAGTATGGTGTGTGAAGTCAGCATTTGATTTTATTTAAGTTTCGAAAACTACACTCGTATAAAAACCAATTTGGATTTTCGGGGATTTTAACGGATTTATTATTGAGCTCTTGAGAGCAGTTAAACCGAGGAACAATGCAAAGGTTGATCCCGAATCCTCAACTCGCAACACACAAAACTATTCGATGCAATATCCGTCCATTCGCTTCGGATCGACTTCGTTTCGTCTTCCAGATAAATCCGTTTAAAGAATTACCAATTTTCTAAAAATCGCATTAAACTTGTTTTGTGTACGAGGATTTTATTGAATTTGTTGAGTTTTTGGAATTTTTGAATTTCGTTAATTCCTTCAAGGATTGACTTGTATTAAATCTATAAAAAGGAAAAATATAAAAATAATACTTAAATTGGGAAGGAAAAATGGCAGAAAAAAAACGAGGAAAGGCAAACACTTGACTTTGGCGGACGGTTTGGGGGAAGGAAATGCTCGGGATGAACTTAAGAGGAATCTCACGTACGCTCATTATCATCGTAATGCAGTACCATAATCAAATCCAATTCAAAATTATGAGTGTGTCCTGTTCTATCTTAGATCTCGGCGAGCGAATAATATGGAAAATCATAATACGGAACGAAATTTCTGTGGCAGGAAATTCTCTACAGGATTTTGGATTATATCACTTGTCTCCTTTGAGCAGAGGCAAACATTTGCTTAGGGCGTTACTTTGATTCTCATCACAGCTAACACTGAGTTATATTGCAGTATCCTGAGCATTCTTTGTTCTTTGTATATCTTAAGGTTACCGAAATTTACACATTATGCCAATCAGAATCGGTTGAGCCAAGATATATTCGACTCAGATGCTTTTATCAATGTTGTATGGGTGTATTTATGGATGTCCTACTGCAGAAGTTCGGATAAGTAAGTCAAAAACAAGTGTTTTGATTGAATTTAAAGTACGTTTCGAACAATAGTTTTGTTTTCATAAAAGATTACGTCCTGCATATGGTAGGTTCATGGTTTCATGATGAATGAATTTATGCATGAACCCTAATGGAGTATATACGAAAGAGAGGAAGTGTGCAGCGTCGACAGGTGATAGCTTTTCATCGCCATTTTATCTGCAATCTGATATGATGTATACATGGACACAAACTCCTTACACCTTACCTTAATGTAAGTAGAGATCAAAGGGAATGACAGTCTCCATCGCCACTCTAGTTTTTGGTGACAAACTGGAATACAAACATTTTTTTTTAATTTGCTTACGTTGGCCTTTCGGTGGTCAAGAGTTTTTCGAAGACACTAGCGCTGACACTTAGGCCTCTGCCCATCAACTCCTACCCACACCTCAACTGAAGCTCCCCAACCCCTGCGGGACGTCATTGGCAGCTCCAGACGAGAGATGGTGTTAGCGGACTGCTTGCACTAGGGCACTTCACCTTCATCAAGAATGCAGCGGTGAATGTGAATCAACGTAGAATCCACAGCGACATCCACCGCAGTATCTACGGTTCTAGCCAGCTTAAATAACTTGGTGCACAACTCCCTTTAGAGCTGCTTTGATGTATTTTGAGTCCAGGACTAAAGGAAAAGCTCCATGAATGCTGCAAAGAATGGTAGCTCTCATAACCTTTGTCCAGCTGTTATAAAGGGCCCTCGAAGTTGGGAGGTGCGCGTGGGGGTAACCTCCCCAACAACTATAATAACACCCTCGGATACCGGCTGATAACATGTTGAGGGTAATAGAAAACATTTTAAGGACAACGATTTTTTTTTTTTCAATATTATTAGGGTAATACATGTGCAGTTTAATTCCAACTATAGAGTAAACAATTAAGGAATGTATTAAATTAAGAATACGTAGTGACATTCGTATTTAGAATTCAAATAGTGTTGAATGCCACATCAGCAGAATTTCATGTAGATAATATAATTAAGATTAAGATGGAAGTGATATTTTGACGTTTGAACAATTGAACAATATTTAAAGCAAAACTTCGATTTGATTGTGATCAAATCTTAGAAGCCAATTTTTGATTTTGTTTAAGAAGGATGAAAGTGTTGTGAGTACACGAATCGAAACAGGAAGACGATTAAATAATTTAAAGCTTACGACGGAGTAGAAGTCTCTAAAATGAGTGGTTCGGAAAGAAGGTATGTTTACCAGGGATCCAATGTTGCTGCGTAGACTACGGACATCTGAGATCGGGCTCTGCAAATAACCACTTCTCATAAAGAAAATTTTAAGCACCTTGTAGTAATACAGGTGTCTAACCGGCAGGATTTTCAGGCTCCTAAAGAGTGCCATGGAATGGCTGAGTCAAGGAACACCGCAAATCGTTCTTATAGCGCATTTCTGCAAAACAAAGGGAAACTAAATTTTGATGCGGTAGGCACCTCCCCAACATCCTAATCCATATTGTAGTGCTTTTCGCTAGCGAAACCAAGCTAACCGATAAGCACAAACTGGAGTACAATAATTATATTGTTAGAAGAAGAAACCGGCCCAGATCCAAACGTGGAGGTGGTGTCGCGATCTTCATTAAAGAAGGTATAAAATTTCACAGAGTGTACAAGGGCGTGTTGCGCAGGTTCCGGGTGTTGGAGGCAGTCGTCGTTTACATCCCGCTCCGCAATGGAAAGCGGCTGTACTTGGCCTCTGTTTATGCACCTGAGGCTTCACAATCCACCCTATTCATTACAGAGCTCGACACGCTTTTTCGACTTCTGAGGCTGGAATCGGGAGAGAATAATTTTATAATCGGCGGGGATTTCAACGCTAGACAAAGAGATTGGGGAAATAATTTGCCAAATACTAGAGGGAACCTACTACTCGATTGGTGGGGTCAGCACGATGTCATGTACAGACTCGGTCTTAAAGCGACGGATAACCCGTCGCTTCCCAGAGGCGGGTCTTATTTGGATCTACTGCTGTACGATGAACGTATACGACTGACAGGTACGAATTTACAAACGTTAAACTGTCTGCGCACATTCGTGTATGACAGCGACCATTACGGTTTTAGCACCGAAATTACGGTTCCCAACGAAATTGCGGAATTGGAGGAGTTTGTCCAAAGATATTCTTACGACCAAAGTAAGACTCGATGGACACGCTTCTCCGCAACTTTGACAAGAGCGCTCTCTTCGAACACGCTCCACCCGCCGTCCAATAGGAATTTGTCAAACGAGGAGATCGACAATTACCTAATAAAAATGGACGAGACAATTAAACAAACTATGGACGCTACAATACCGCGGTATCGACGTACGACTAACGAAGACCTGTTCCAGAATCCTACTATTGACGCACTGCACCGACAGAAAAGTAGACTTCTGTCAAGACTCAAAAACTTGTACAGACAGTTAACTGACAGACAAGATCCGGAGATTAGGACGCTGAAGTCGTCGATTAAAAATGTGCAAAAGTTAATAAAAGAAAATTACAGAATTGCTGTAAGCTCATATTGGAACAACCAGGTTCGGGCTGTAAACACCAGCAACCCGAACATGTTTCCGCAAATCAATAAACTATTTCGGAGAAAAAATCAAAACGACCTTCAGTGTCTTAAAATAGCCCGGACAACAGACAACGAACAGTTACTGACAATAGCAGGTATTGATCCAAATGAGGCCGCTGATGATGACGACTTCTTTGTGATCGAGGATCCACAGGAGAAGGTTGAGACCATGGGGGCGACTTTCCAGGAAGTATACAAGGCCACTGATACCATTGGCCCTAATTACGACCTGGACAATCGCGTCTTGGTGCACGACTTCTGCATTCGAAATGAAATAGAGAACTGGCGATCCGAGGGCTCTGGTTTCACCCTGTTCAGCGACGAAAATATGGCCAATAATGTCATTGCCAGAGAGGGGGACCTACCCCCGTTCATTTCGAAGAAAGAACTCCATGAGATCTTCGAGACAATCAGGGCTAAGAAATCAGTGGGGACCGATGGTATTCCGAATATCGTGCTTCGACATCTTCCTCTAGAAGCGGTGGACATTTACACCACCCTGTTTAATAATGCAATGAATAATGCACATTATCCAGCGCATTGGAAAACGGCGGTGGTTCAACCTATCCCCAAAAAGGGAAAGGATATATCCAATCCGGCGAATCTCCGGTCGATAAGTCTCCTTCCGAATATCAGTAAGGTTTTTGAAAAGGTAATCAATAGAGCTCTGTCTAAGTGGGTTGAGGACAAACATATAGTTCCGGATAATCAATTCGGTTTTAAGGCGGGACATGATATCTCACATGCCGCGTCTAAACTGGTGTCCGATATCCAATGGAACAAAGGCAAGAAACAGTGCACTGGTGCCTGCCTTGTTGACTTGGAGAAGGCCTTCGACACCGTATGGTTAGAGGGTCTTTTCTATAAGCTGACTAGGCTGGGGATCAGTAAACCACTCTTGTACATTCTTTATAATATGCTAACCAACAGACAGTTCATCGTGAAAAATGGCGATGTGACTTCTGTTGGAATATTTCAAATTAAAAATGGTCTTCAGCAAAGGCGCGGTCAATTCGCCGATCCTATTCAATATTTATACAAGCGACTTGATAGGTTTACTTCCCCATACTATTGCGTACGCAGACGATTTGGTAGCGTACAGAACATGTCCAAAAATCGAGGTCATTAATACTCTCTTGCAGCGTGACTTCGATAAGTCAAGACGATTTTGCGATGACTGGAAGTTGAAAATCAACTTTCAGAAGTCGGAAACCATTCTCTTTAGGACGCGGTTGTCTGGAGCCTCTAGGGATACCAGAAAAAATTGGCGAAAGTTCTCTATCATTGGACAACACGGACAACCTCTTGCCTGTCGAAATGTAGTCAGATACCTTGGAATCTGGCTAGATCAGTTTCTATATTTTGGCAAAAATGTAGATGCTGCTCTGGCCAGAGCTAAAGGTGCTTTTGCCCTTACAAAGAGACTGTTTTATAGCAGCCAACTCGATGTGAGGGTAAAGGTAATCTGCTACATGGCCCTTATTAGGCCCATGCTGGTATTTGGTTGTCCCGTGTGGTTCAATGTACGAGCAAGCTTAATGGAAAAGATTCGGGTGTTTGAGAGGGCTTGCCTTAGGGCTTGTCTTCGCTTGTACAGAACACCAGAGTCGGAGTACAAGAAATTTTATCCTAATGAGGTCCTTTACAATAGGGCGAACCTAATACGAGTGGACAACTTCATAATTAAGCTGACTCGAAGGCACATTGCAAGAGCAATGACCTCGATGAATAACCTGATATCTGGGGCTTACTACCCCAATTACCTTTACCACGAGAGTCTGCGATCTGACGGCTTCGTTCCACCGGAAGCATTCCTGTACCTAGATCAGAAAGGGTTGATCCAGGATATATCAGCGGTCCCATTAATCTTCCATGTCGTTCGGAAAGCTGGGGACAGGCGGCTCAACTACAGCAGAGACGTCGCACACGGCAGTGTGGATCGTCTCAGGTTCAGTAGGGCGGTGGGGAATCGCGATAAGAGGGATGTCGTTTGGCAGCACCAGCATTTCTGGTGGTTGAATGATGGGGAAGATGTTTTGTCGTCGTTTCCGTCAATTACGGGCCAGCCTCACTAATGAAGCAGAGCTGACCAATCTATTTGCTCAGTAAATAGCGATGGCCAGCTTGCATAGGTTTAGGTTAGCATTTAAGTAATATATACATGTGTTAGTGTATATAAAGGAATATACTAACATATGTGTATTATTGTGTATAACGTCTAAGTGTGTTTATGTGTATTTTGTGTATGTAGGTTAAGTAGACTAAGGTTGATTTTAAGTTAGATACTAAGTTTTTATAAAAAATAAAAAATTGTCCATATGCTAAGTTTTTGTAATCAAATTTTTTTCTTAGCCCTAAATATATAAAAGAAACATTCCAAATAAAATATAAATGAAGTCGAAAGACATAGATATAAGAATTTAGAGTAGCTTAGAGTGCCTGTGTGGGGCCAGTAAGTTAGTATAAGATTGTTAAGTAATTTTAAGCTAGCATTTAAGCATTTTTTGTTAGTATGTAAGAGTTAGTGATTAAGAAAATAAAATGCATTGAAAACTGAAACTGAAACAGATACTAGCTGGAGGTGGCTAACAAAGTCGTACGCGATGCCAGGATCGTCGGCAAAAGCCGTAACTTTTCCAGCAAATGATTGAAGAAACAGGGAGTTTATGTAGACTAGGAATAGAGTAGGGCCCAATACACACCCTTGGGGTATTCCTAGTTTAATTATCCTATTATCACTGAAACAATCTCCAATTTTAACTTTTTGCTTTCTATCTTTGAGATACGATTCCAGCCAACTGCAAATAGCTCCTCGAAATCCAGCCTGATGTAATTTCCTCAAGAGAATTGTATGGTTTACCATATCAAAAGCCTTGGTTATGTCAACAAACAGACCGGCACAACTTTTTTTCGAATCTACGCCTTTATTTATAATCAAAGAGAAAACCATAAGAGCATCTTCAGTAAAGAGTTCCGCCCTAAAGCCATATTGCAAGCGACTGAAAAAACTTATTCTCGTAGAATTCTATTTTTGACAGCTTTTTCAAAAATTTTCGATATAGAAGAGAGTAGTGATATAGGCCTGTAATTGTTTTTATCTGTTTTTTTGCCCTTTTTAAAAATTGGTAGAACGTTTGCATATTTTAGCCTGTCAGGGAATGTACCACTGGGAATACTTAGGTTAAAAAGGAAAGCGAGTTTATCTACTACATTCAGAGCGATGTGCTTTAATATGTAATTAGAGAGGCCGAGCTTACATGTGATAAAACTTCAAGACCAGTGATTGGTTCAAAGAAGAAACTGTCTCTACAAACCGGATCTTCCACCAGATTCCCTGCCATACAGTTCGAACAGTATACAGATCTTACATTAGAGGGAGACGCTTCACCAACTTTAGCAAAAAAATCATTTAAAATATTCGCTACTATTGTAGGATCTTTGACAATAGAATTACGAGGGTTGTGCGAAATGTTTCCGACCAAACAATGATACAAGACATTTTTTCTCAAATTTTTTTTTTTATTTTTCTACATAGTCTCCTACACATAGTCTCCTCTACACACTTCCATCCATCTAACCCGTCCAAATAGTACTTGGCGTTTTTCTCTGCAAAATAATTGTTGACGAAGGTGATTGCCTCCTCATTTGACGAAAATCTCTGTCCTCCGAGCGCAGTTTTTAGATGAGGGAACAAAAAGAAGTCGCTTGGGGCTAGATCTGGATCAAGCAGTTCAAAACGTAATTTATGGATTTTCGCCATGGCAGCCGTTGAGGTGTGAGACGGCGCGTTGTCTTGGTAAAACAGGATTTTCTTTTTCTGCAAATGTGGCCGTTTTTCCGCAATTTCTGCCTTCAGCTTGGCAAGTAATGTAGTGTGTAGTGCGTAGTGTGCTCCCTTACTATCCCAAAAAAACAGTCGCCATCACTTCCCCAGCCGAAAAAACAGTTTTTGCTTTTTTTGGAGCCGGCTCGCCCTTTGCAATCCACTGGTTTGACTGAATTTTTGTTTCGGTCGTATAATGGTGTATCCAAGTTTCATCTACAGTAATTAATCGGCGCCAAAACTCGGAGCGGCACCCGGCGCGCGGACGGCTTCCTCATGCCTAAAACTTGATATAATATGATACACGTTCGTTGGACATTTTCATAACCTCTACTATCTCTCTCACTTTAATTCGGCGGTCGTCTAACACCATTTGGTGAACTTTAGCAATGTTATCGTCAGTGGTTGCAGTTTTTGGACGTCCCGAACGTTCATCATCTCCCAAGCTCTTACAGCCACGTTTAAATTCAGCTGCCCAAAATTTCACTGTGGTAAATGATGGTGCAGAGTCCCTATACACAGAGTCCAACTCATTTTTCATTTGCGTAGGCGTATTGCCTTTCAAAAACAAGAATTTAATAACAGCTCGATACTAAATTTTTTACATTTTCACAAAAAAACACTCACTTCGACTCACTCAAACGACTGTCAACTAACCACGAGTCCAAAATGACTGAAACTTCGGTGAGTAACTGTCAAAAGATGCACAACTAGCATTCACTAGCTTTTATTGACGAGTGCCGCTATCTTTACCTTGCAGTCGGAAACTTTTCAGACAACCCTCGCATCAGTAGCGAGTTCGATAGGGTTAGGTATTTTAGAGGCATCGCGGTTCATTATGCTATTTAATACATCTAATTCCTTTTTAGGGTTCCCTTGAGCGTTCCGCATTTTAGAAAAATAGTATCTATCACGACACAATCGAATTTCGTTATTGACTGTGTTTAAAGCGACTCCGGAGTGTAGAATTAAGCGGATACTTTACACATTTCCGGCGCAGCTTAATTTTTTTAAGAATGGAGTTGCTTATACAGGGCTTCAGTTTTATTTCCGACTTTCTTGACAGAGAGCGAGAGATAGATGAGCATTATCTTTAGAAAGCAGTTATAAGCGGAAGAAGAATCATTTTCAGCATAAACAGACTCCCAGTTTTCAGACCGTAATTTAAAATTAAGTAGTTCAAAACTTATTTTAGTAACGGTACGAGTAGGAAATCTAACTACGCCTCTCAGTTCTTTTAAACCGCGTAACCAAATACCTGTCATGCAGTGATCCGTGATGTAGAGGACAAGATTGACATCGACACACTGATTGGGAGATATATTTCGAAAACGACCAAATACATGGTCTAGACAGGTATTTGAAATAGGTATTGTAGGCTCATTCAGAAAAGAAGTAAGACCATGTGCAACTAAAGGGTCCGCCATCTAACGTTTTGTTTTTCAATTAGCGCTTATTTCGTGAATGGTAACACTTAGCTCATGTCTGATTTAACAGATAATTTGTTTTGTCCTTCCGGTTAATAATGGAAAATAATTTCATTCAAATAGCTGCCTCGGCTGGCCATGCAGTAGCCTACACGATCGGTCCAATTTTTAAGCACATTATCGATTGTGTGCAGCTGTATTTCACCAATGGCTTCACGAATATTGTCCTTTAAAGCGTCAATTGTCTCTGGCTTGTCGGCGTAACACTTATCTTTTACGGCACCCCACAAATAATAGTCCAACGGTGTCAAATCAAAGCTCCGAGGTGGCCAAACGACATCAGCTCTGCGGCTGATAATGCGATCTTCAAAAACAGGGCGCAAAACATCGAGTGTAGCTCCGGCTGTGTGGCACGTAGCGCCGTCCTGTTGAAACCAAATGTTGCCAATATCCCCCTCTTAAATTTTTGTGAACAAAAATTCTTTCAACATGGCCCGATGACGATCGCCATTGACTGTAACGGCCACTCCTTGCTCATTTTCGAAGAAAAATGGCCCAATTATGCCTCTGGACCAAAATCCGCACCAAACAGTGACTCGTTTTGGGTGTATCGGCTTTTCAATGTATGCGTGCGAATTTTCTGTGCCCCAAATGTGACAATTTTGCTTGTTTACATACCCGCCAAGATCAAAATGAGCTTCATCTGAAAAGATGATTTTTTTGGCAAAATCGGCATCTTCTCTAAGTCGATCGCAGGCCCACTTAGCGAAGCGAAAACGCATTGGCTGGTCAGTGGGCTTCAACTCCTGAACCAATTGGACTTTGTATGGCGTCATACCAAGGTCTTTATGCAAAATTCGTCTCAATGATGTCTCCGAAATGTTCAATTGTTGAGAACGACGGTGAATTGATGTTGATGGCGGTTCACACACACTTTCTGCCACAGCAGCAATATTCTCGGGTGTACGCACTGTTTTTGGCTTTTCACGCTTTGGTTTATCGATGAGGATGCCAGTTTTTTTCACTTTTTTCACAAGATAACGAACATACGGAGCTGACGGTGCTTCTCTTCTTCCAAAATCCGTACGCAATTTTCGCACACATTCTGCAACATTACCATGATTTTCAAAGTAATGTCGCAATATTTCCCAGCGTTGTTCAAGCGTATACACAGCCATATTCGTTCAGCGGAAGGATAAAGCTAATTATCTGTCAAATCAGACATGAGCTAAGTGTTACCATTCACGAAATAAGCACTAGCTAGTTGAAAAAAAAGCGTTAGATGGCGGACCCTTTATAAAGCACAGAAGTGACTCCGAGACTGAGGTTGATGCTAGGATGTCAATATTAAGATCACCTAGAATAATAAGGCTTTGAATCTTAGTTTTTGTCAGAAATAGCATTAATTCATTTAGAAATGGCTGAGTATCGTGGAATTGCAGTCTGTATATGCAGACGAAGTTAAAGGTCTCATTGCATAACTTACAACTAACCTGCATTACATCCGCAGTCACAAACGTATGATTGTAAATTTCAAATTCCAGAGAATCACTTTCACATTTCACACAATGTTGCTGCCGATTGTTTCGAGTATGACGTTGTCTCCAGCGGAGGCCTTGAACAGGAAATTGATTTTGAAGTAGTTACGGAGGTTGATGTCCTTTGTATTATTAAAAGTTTAAAATCAAATGCTATTGGTGAAGACGGCTTGCCACTTCGTTTCATAAAACTTATTTTGCCGCACGTTATAGGCCATCTAACACATACAATCAATTCCTGTATAGCAACATCTACTACTCCTCTGATATGGAAATGTGCTAAGGTTGTATCTGTTCCTAAAAATACTACTGCTACCGATGCTTCTGACTACAGACCTGTCAGTATCTTACCATGCCTGTCTAAGGTCTTTGAAAAGGTAATAGAGTCACAAATTCAGAAACACTTGGCTGAAAATTCCCTGTTGAGCCCATTCCAATCGGGCTTTAGCAAGAGCCATAGCTATTCTTCCGCCATGGTAAAAATCTTGGATGATATCAGGCAAGATTTTGACAAAGGATTTGTGATGCTGCTCTGCCTGCTTGATTTCTCTAAGGTTTTTGACAGAGTAAATCAATCCATTCTTTGTTGGAAACTGCACCATTACTATGGTTTTAGTGAAAGAGCTGTAAGGCTCATTCGAAACTTTTTATGTGGACGGTCACAAGTAGTCGTTGTTGGTAACAATCGCTCAGGTCTCCGGTCAGTTTCTCAAGGGGTTCCGTAGGGATCAATATTGGGCCCAATTTTGTTCTGCATGTACATAAATGACTTAGCATCAATTTGTAAGCACGCGCTTATTCATTTCTATGCAGACGATGTACAACTTTACCTATCTCATCCGGCTAAAAAAATAGGTGAACTAGTGTCACTACTAAATGAGGATCTTGCTTCCATTGTTGAATGGGCAACTAAAAATGGACTAGCTTTGAACCCAAAAAAATGTCAAGTACTTCCAATATCAAACAAGTCTTTTGAGCTAAGTCTAGTTCCTGATGTTTGCTTAGCCGGTAGTAAGATTAGGTTAGTTGAGGTGGCTACAAGTCTTGGTTTCACCATAAACCGAAAGCTTTCCGGCTATAACCACGTTAACGTCGTTGTTGGTCGCGTGTACGGATGCCTGCGTAAACTTTGGATTTCTGCCAACTATACGCCCTTGAATACTCGCCGAAGACTTGTGCTCACCCTCATAATGCCCATTATTTCATATGCTGCAACTGTCTACAGTGACCTTGACTCACTATCTTTTCGCAAGCTCCAGATTGCTTATAATGTTTATGCAAGGCAACGATACGATAGAATCTCGGAATTTTCATGCCGGTTTCTTGGCTGTACATTGAGAAAGTACCTTGATTTCAGAAATTGCATATTTCTACATCAAATTATAAACACAACGCAACCCCCTTACCTTTACTCCAAACTGGAATTTTCCCTTTCCAGAAGAACTTTCAACATTAGCACTCAGCGTTGCAAATACCTCAATTCCTCGCGATTATTTTTCATTTATGCTATTAGACTATGGAATAACTTACCGTCTCATATAAAGTGCTTGTCAAATACTGCTAGCTTCAAAACTGCCTTGTATGTGTACTTTTCTTCTTAACTTATCTATTTACTATCAACTCTACCTCAGTCTTTCTCCAATTTCTTAACTATTTTACTTCCTCTCCCTTTTTTTTATCTTTCTTTTTCCTTTTTATATTTTTATTTTTTATTATTATCATTATAATTACTATCACTTATCATTTTGTAACTAAATATTATCACTTAGTACTATAAGAGACATTGTCTTAATGTACAACTTATTTATAGCAATAAATTGAATTGAATTGAATTGACTGTAGTAAACTGTCACTTAAACTACGTATAATGGAAGTTGAATTGTTGCTAGAAGGATCGAAGATATCGTTTTAATCAAACATATTTAATGATGTTATTAGATGAAAAGGCTCTAATAGACCAAGGTTACTAAATCATCAAACGATCTTATAGTAACAATTCTACCTTTTTCTACTTTCCTCAACAATATTTGTGAGTTTTGAAACCATATTAAAAGAATCCGGAGCAAATAAAGACGAGTTTAATGTCTTCGTTGCAGTCCTCTTGCTTTTCATTACTCGTATCTTACTCTTAATATTTTGAGAAGGAAGATGTACACAAACAGCAACTTTGCTGTTAACGTTGTTGCTCGAAATGTTGCCAACAGAGTCAGTTGTTGATTTTTTCCCCACACTTTTGACGAAACAATGGTGTTTATCAGCTGCAGCGACAGGAACCTCCAATGCGTCATGGAAAATTGTTTGTACACACTCTTGGACATTGTTGTTGCTTATCCCAGGTATGCCAACGATCTCAATTACATTCTCCACTTGTTTTTGCTCTTTCCAATTGAGTTTGCTCCCCAAAGACGCGAGCGACCCTCTTTCTCAGCTTGGTGTTGTAATCTCTCAGCTGTTCGAGTGTGGTGAGAAAGTCGTCATAGTTAATTTTCTTCAAAGACACAATCTCATCATAGAGGAGTTGAAGGGTTATTGAACTTGCTGCTGGTTGCTCATCATGATCGATTCGTAGTGTAGAGCAAGTTTGCGGTATGCGTTTTGCTCGCTGTTTGGACGATGTTGATTCTGTTCTTTTAGCGACCGCTTGCTGCTGCTCGGTTAGGGCTTTTGTTGTTGCAGATGTTGATTGTGACTGAGGCTTCAGAGGTGCAATTTGTTGTTGCAGAGACTTCCGACGAATAGCAGTGCACTTATCACAACGGTAAGGTAAACCCTGGGCACACATGTAGTCGAAATCAGCTGGAACTATTTTCTCACAAGCGCAGTGGAAATACGCCTCACAGTCCGAACAAGCAATTTTCAATTCGCCACTGCGTTCGATTTTTTTGTTGCACACGAGGCAGTGCATCTTGCAGGAAACAGAACAAAAAGGAAAAAAAAAACAAAGCAAACAGTTTACTATTTAGGAGTCAACCTAAAGATCAGTGGTGACACTCGATAAAACACGTCCGATCACTTCCACTATCACTTACTTGTCGATTCCGGCCGTGCAGATGTTATCTACTCGTACGTTAGGACCCTTAACAAACCACGTGCTGCCCAACACCTCTCGGAGAACATAGACTCGTTTAAAGAAAATATTAATGCTATCCAAGAAGTGCGGTGGCATGGACCAGGCAAAAAGTACATAAAAAGCTACGGCATCTGCTACGGCAACCACTAAAAAAGAAGGAAGACGACGCTTACTTGGTCGCGAATTTACTATTGGAAGGGGAATAAATCAAAAATTGTTAAGGTGGTGGCTTGTAAGAGAAGGCCTCATAATAATCCGCTCCCAAGACCATGCCGATAATATTGGGTCTTTCCATAAGGACGTCCAATTTTTAAATGTAAGTAACTTGCTTAGTTGTGTTTGAGATATCCATTCATTTTTTCTTTATTTGAAAGACCATTTTATGGCATGAAGTATGGAATACGCGTAACGTCGTTCAAATGTCAAATGAATTGCTTTCGTTGTGTTGACTTTGAGTGAAACAATTGTTTGCGGTTTATTCGCATAGATCTGCGATTTAAGATAGCCGCAAAGGAAGTTTAATGGTGGTAAATCTCGGTGGTCAGTTCAAGGCGAGATAACCATGCCCTCAAATTGTTCGTGCATATTGTCCATTCTGGCATGTCCATCAATACGTATTGACGGTGTCCGTATTATCCAGCTTAAGCCACAAGAAGTTCCTTATCATCGATCTGTAGCCCTCACGGTTGATAGTTATGGGAATGCCAGTTTCGTTTTGGAAGAAGTACGGGCTGATGATTCCGCCAGACAAAAATCCGCACCAAACAGTTACTCTCTCGGAATGCATTTTGTGCTGGTGTATCTTGTGTAGATTGGTATAGATTTAAATTCTACAATTTTGCTGGTTCACACAACTATTCATCCAAAAACGGGCCTCGGCGCTAAAAACGATTTTTTTTTTTGCGAAGTTTGGGTCAACTTTATGTTTGTGGACTTTGTTCAACGCTATAACCTTCCATGGTGGTTTGCCATGCACTAATGAATAATTTACTACAAATTTGGCATATGTTGCTTAATGAACATGGCCGCTATAAAATAACAAATTTCGAGTGTCCGTATTGAAAGACCCTATAAAACCCTGATTTGACCCAACTGTGGCGCCAGCATATTGCAATGCAAGGCTGGGTAAGGAGGCTGCTTTTGAGTGAATCATTGGAAAACGGATCTTGCATAACACCAGGTCCAACAATGGTTTTAAAGATTTATCATTGGCCATAACCTCTTAGTAGCCTGCACGTGTCTCCAACACCTTAATATCCATAAAGGAACTGGCCTATCCTCTAGCGAAGAGGAAAACCTGGATAAAGAACTGCGTAATACTAGAGGAGTTCACGGCTATCACAACTACCCAAAAGTATCTCTCTAAGAACCCAATAAACAGTATGGGTATTTTACTCAAATCAAATGACGATATCCAGTCGACAGTAAACTATAAGAACTACCCAGACTCGACTCTAATTTAATATACACGAAATGTTGAGCCTTTCAAGTCAGCGGGAACCGACGGGATTTTTCCAACCCTAATTTAAAAAGGTCAGGTTCCCATCTTACCAACTATTGTTGCCTTACTTACTCGTATGTCCAGTTTCAATCTGGGATACATACCACAAACATAGAGGGCAGTAAACGTAGCTTTTATCGCGAAACGAGGTGACAAACCAAGTGAGCTACCTAAATCCATCCATCCCATAAGGTTGGCAACGCTTTTTCTTGTAGAACAATAGAAAGACTCATAGATGTTCATTTCAAAGATAAAAGTAAGCAGGGCAGAACGATCTACAGAAAACGCCCTTTTAAATTACCCGGGGAGACGGGCTTTCCCCAATATTTCTCAAAAAGTGTGCCTCTAATCTTTCGTACTTTCCTCCCTATTTCATCTGTCACTCACACAACGGGAATTTTCCCAAATTTGAAAGACCTTTTTCATAGCCCCGGTTGACAAAAATGGACCAAAGAATGAAGTAACAAACTACCGTCCCATTGCTAAGCTATCTCACATACCTAAAATGTTCGAAAGTATTTTACATGAAGTGCTAAGCTTTCAGTGCAAGTCACTTATATAACCCACCCATGCTTGGATTTTTTAAAAGTACGAGTAGATCAATCCGTATCCTTTTGGGCTGTCAGCCCTAGAAAATGGCAACGAAACCGGTGTTGTTGCTACAGGTTCTGCTAATGCCTTCGATAAAATATCTCATAAAAACACTCGAATATCTCTAAATTGATTGCTTTTTCTTCAGTTTTGACCCCATATTATTAAAATGGATATCCCCTGATCATAGGAACCGTTAATATAGCTTTCGCTTTACCTCAGCCTGCTCTACCCCCTTTTTAGTCACTTCTGGTGTGCCACAAGGCAGACATCTTGGTCTATTTCTTTTTATTTTTACTATAAACGATTTTGAGAGGACAATTAAACACAGCCCCCTATCAATTTACGCCGACGACACTAACTTCTCCAAAACTATTTCTTCTCCCCAAGACTCTATTCTCCTTCAAGAAGACCTCGATAGCTTTTCCACTTGGCTTAATGTCTCCAAATGTCAATCACGTAAGTCCAATTAATCTGCTCCCCGACTTTATTTTCTGCATGGCCAACCTCTACCCCAGGTTCAATTCCTTCGCGACCTTGGAATTTTGTACGATATAGGGTTAAACTTCCTTTCGCATATTGACGAGGTAATACTTAAAGCCAACTCATCACTTGGTTTTATCAAACGACGGTCTAAAGAATTCTGCAACCCCTAAGTGACAAGATCACTTTACATTACCTTTGCCCGGCCCCTTCTCGAATATGCCACCCTAGTGTCGTCCTCCTTTCACCGATTCATATATCCCGAATCGAGAACACTCAATGTCGTTTCCTTCGATTTGCTCTTCGAGGACTACCGCTTTTATTTTACCTTCCTATCGTGATCGCCTCAAACTTCTTAACCTGAATACCCTCGAAAAACGCAGAGACGTACTTGTAGCTCATTCAACTCATTCATCGACTGCTCTTTGGTTCTGTACATTGGGCCTCCCTTTACAATTCTATTTCCCTCAACACTAACCCTCGTAATTTAGAGATGACGGCATCTCTTCTATACTCCAACCCATCGCACCTCTTATGGTTCCAACGAACAAATCTCCCGCAAGCTCGGAAAGGTCAGTTCAAACCTCTGAGCACTTCTCGTCTCAAACTAGATCTACTCCACCATTCCCTTGATTCCTAACTCTTACCTTTTGCTAGTTTTTAAGTCCGCAGTTTTAAGTTAGATTAAGTTTGTATTAACCACATAAATAAGGGCTTCAGCCCCTACCAACATTAAAAATTAAATTGGCTGAGGCCCCATTCCATTAGGAGTAGTGTGCCGCCCTAAGGTGAGGTATTCCTCTACTGCATTACCCCTCTGACTTGTAGTCGAAATCTTTCCGGTCCGAGACGCTGGAGTTCACGCGAACAAGGTGAGATAGCTATCCAAGCTGGGTTATTCGGCCTTTTCTGTTCGTCATCCCTATTCATGCAAACGGGACCGAAATTTACCCGAATACCTTTTATCCAGAGGCGCCCAAGAGCATTTTTACACGCTTTCGTCAGTGTTCAGGTTTATACAAAGGAGTAGCATGTTCAGTGTGTTGTACGAGTATAAATCGTTTTTGGTTGCTCGAAAGAGGGTTTAACTACTCCATTGCCTTCTAAGCCCGATGAAGATCATCAAGAATGACTCTTCGCTTGGGATGGATGCTAAAACCGGATATCGCTCTGTATACTTCGTCTTTCCAGATGCCCTCATACGCGGATTTTGAAATGGATGAAGAGGTGGTGTATTTTGAACTCTTGAACTTTTTCCAAGATCTGCAGCGGATTTTCCTGACCTAAAACTACACTGATGAGGATTAAGCAGGCTGTTGACTAAGGACCGATGTGCTCATAATCCATCTTCTGTAACATAGTCGGCTCTATTAAGTGAGATCCCGGAGGTCGGCATACTTTCGGTGACCCGGATTTCCAAGTTGATCATCAAAAACCATCAACAGCTAAGCAGTTAAGCTTTGTTGGACTTATGTAAGCTTCATTTGGTCGGGTGGACGGAAATATTGTCTGTCTTCGTCTGAGTCTTCTCCTTTCAATGCATACAATCGGACTCCTATAGAGGTTAAGGAAAACTCGATCGGAATATGTCCTGGCGGCTTCTTGCAGTTCGATGTTGAACTTCCTTACAATAGTTCGCTGGCTTTGGGCTATTACGGATTTTCGCATTCTTATCTCGGCTACAGCAAGATAATGTTCCGAGTCGATTCTAGTTCCTCGGAACGTTCAGACATCGAAAACACTGGAGGAGTGCCTTTCGCCAATTGCAATATTCGTATGATCAATTTGATTGACGGATTGATGATCAGGAGTCATCCTGGTCCATGGGCAGGATTCGAACCTGGACCCTCCGAGTGAGAAGCGATTGCTAGTAGCACTACACCACGGCCACCCACCGTGGCCACGTTTCCGACCGTTCTACCTTCCTTAACGGACGTTTTTCCCGTCATATTTTTCGTGGGTTTTTCGAGGAGCTCGTAGAAGTAATTTTTTGTAATATCGTCCTTCTCCTTTATGTGAAACATTGAAAATCAAGACCTATTCCCTAAGTCTGTCGGCAAATCCGCCTCCAAATAAACGCTCATTCTGCTGTTCTTATAGCGCCGGCTGTCTATAACTTTCTAAATAGTACGCAACAATAGCCAATAGATGGCTCCAGCTGTAAGTTCTGGTAAATTTTGGCATATCCAAAACGCCATGGACCAAGCTTAGACGTATGGTAAACCAACCGTTTTGGCACATTAGTGATTTTGTTTTGGCATCTGATTTTGTGCCAAATAATCGTCATTTGCGGGAAGTGTTGATTTTCTTTCTTCATTCGAAGAAAACGGCGGCTGAAGTACATCGAGAGCTCCAAAAAGTTTACGGAGATGCTGGTCTAAAGGAAAAACGTTCTGTGATTGGTTATATCGCTTCAAATACGGTG
The DNA here is from genome assembly GCA_949129095.1 of Volucella bombylans. Lineage (NCBI taxonomy): Eukaryota > Metazoa > Arthropoda > Insecta > Diptera > Syrphidae > Volucella > Volucella bombylans. Next base: position 379,398,018 of record OX422140.1, on the reverse strand, counting down.
ATTTAGATGTTGACGACCCTTCGCATTAATGAAGGACAAAATCCTTCGAAGACGCTAAATTGGAGGCATTGTTCGATGAGGATCCGTGCCAAACGCATTAAGAACTTTCTTCGGCATTAGGAGTTACCCGCCAAGCCATTTCCAAGCGATTGCATGCGTTAGAAATAATTCAAATACAGGGAACTTGGCTTCTTTATGATTTGAAGCCAGAGTCGTTTTTTCACCTGTGAACAACTGGTCCAGCGGCAAAAACAGAAGGGTATAATGGGATGAATGGATTTATTACAGCAACTCCAAGAGAAGAAAGTCATTGGGACTGCCCGGTCATGCTTCTAGGTCGTCGGCTCGGCCGAATATTTAAGCTGCGAAAGTTATTGTGTGTGTTTGGTGGGACCAGGTCGGTGTTATTAATTATAAACTGTTGAAACTCAATAAAAACATCACTGGGGAACGGTATCGACTTCAATTGATGCGATTGAGGCAAGCTCTTCGCGAAAAACGGCCACAATACAAGCAGAGGCGGTCTCACATTGCCAAACCTACCTGAAAACGCCCCGTTTGAGCGTTCCCACCCGCCATTTTCCCCAGATATTGCGCCGTCCGATTATTGCTTGTTCGCTGCGATGGCACATGGTCTTGCTGATCAACAGTTCCGCTCATATGAAGATATCAGAAAATGGCTTGATTCGTGGATAGCCTCAAAAGATGAACAGTTTTATGGTTCGAGCTCTGCCAGAAACATGGGAAAAGTTGTAGCCAGTTGTGACAATACTTCGAGTAATTCATTTGTAACGATTTTGTCACAATAAAGTTGCATTTTCATCAAAAAAAAACAGCGAAAACTACTAGAAATCACAGTTTATCATCCTCTTTTGGTCCAGTTCATCAACACGTACTTCTTTGATGACGGTTATGTCTTCTGTTAAGGGTGCAAATATTCCGTGTGCAGCCTTCTAATGCTATTAAGAGTTCAAGCTCTACACCACATTCAGGAATCCGGACCCTTACGCTCAATACTACAAAAAAGACTAAGAAAATAGCTGTAGAACTTTCTCAGCTGTAGAAGTCAGAGCTCTTCGTCTGAATTACTAGAATCAATGGCCTTGGAATAGAATGGAAGACGGTAGAGGCTTATCTCAGGGCGGAAGCCTTCCAAGCAAAGCATATTTGAAAAGAGTCTAATTTATTTTGCTATTCAAATGGTATTCCTTATACCTGGTGCCACATTTTCGAGGAACCCAATTGAATTTGTATTAATATTCGGCGGCACTTGGCTTATTAAGGATCAATTCAAATCATTGCACGTGATGAGGTCCAACCAACGATAGTTTAATTGATTCCGAATTGCGCAAAAAATATCGATTTACGAGTATATTCGTATCCTTTTTCGAGGAGAGATTTTCCGCTTAAATCCCTCACGATTCCACAGCTCGTGTCGGTGGGAAATGTCGAGACTTTCCTTTAGACACTCCCCCCGGCAAAGAAAAGTTCCACACTTAAGGAGGCAGTAGACTGCGCCACTTGTTTGTTTTTCGTTTTCTTGTATTTGCTCATTTCCTATAAGGAAAACTAATTCCGCATGTGATTCCCCTGAAAACAGCCCCAAAAATCACACAAAAAAAAAAGAAAAAAAAATCACCGAAATCACTTTCACACATTTGAAAGACACGCGCCTCCATAAGGTACTACGAAAAAAATTCCATACTTACGAGTACTCTATGCACGGATACGTGCTTATATTTATGAACGATTTGCAAAGGTTAAAAATTTTCAAAACATCTCTTCGGAAATATTTCAAAATCGGAAAGTGTTTGGAGGAAAATTGAGCAAACCTCTGTTCTTCGGATGTGAAAGGTTCATAAAGCGAATATCCTGCGGGGCTTAGAGGGAAATTATTTTCGACATGTGCGATGCCAGTTAAGTTGGTTGGTTGGTTAGTAGGTTAGCCGGTGGATTTAGTGAAGATTGGGGGAAGTTGGAGAGTTGGGAAGTTCAAGAGCTGAATGGTCTTGTTTTGTTTGCTCGATTTCGCAAAGTTATTCAATTGAAATTTAATGCTGCCCGCAGTGTGTGCAACCGCAAAGGATTACGAGCGAAAGGATACTGATACTCGTACGTGTATCTTATACTCGTATGTATGTATGTATAAATGGATAGAAATAGTCGCTTTCGCATCTCGTATGGACATTAAGTGCAACAAAAGTGTAATTAAACGAACGGAAATTGAATCGTTGCGCAGTGTGTTGATGGAATAGAATTTCTCTAATTATGCAGACCTTGGAATTTTATTGTTGTACTTTGAGTTCGAGAGTATGTGCGAGAGTATTTCTCTATTCAATTTGGAAATGCAGTTAATTAAAATTTATGTAATGGCATTGTAGGCACCCTTGGTGTGTATGCTTATATAAGATACTCGTACAAAATAGACTCAAGGAACTTTTAGGGAACTTTGGGAGAGATAGCACTAAGATAACGCCTCGGGATTTGAGTTAGACTGAGTTCCTTGTAATTTAAGGTACTTTCCTTTCGTTTCTATGTTTCCAACTTTAAAAGAAACAGGGCAAGAGCCGAATTGTATTCACCACGAAGAGGGTTTCAATTAGAGACAAAAGAAAACCGTGCCAGTAAAAGTTGTCTTATGTTAATTTAGGTCCAAGCTCCTGTGGGTTTTGCTTCTTAAGTTTACGATACAAGTATACACAAAGTAAAACAACATTCTTTTCTATCCAAAGCTATAGGCACCAGCAGATGTGCTGTGTTCAAGGTGGTTCAAAAGCATCGGATGGGGGCACACCGAACTGGTGATGATACCAGTTTTGTCTAAATATTGCTGCCACTGGGTTCCAGTAATTTGATCCAACAAAACATTAAATAAGCCGGACTACAAGGCTTTCATATTATTCCGAAACAAAGTACATACTTGGAGTAGTTTGGACATTCCGTCTTTAAACTGGATGGAGGATTGAGGTAGCAGCGCTGAAGGGTCACACGTACAAATGAAAAGACCTTCTTCACTACTCTGTAAATTTATCTTTAATTCAAATATACAAAAACTAAAATAGAAGTCAAATTAATTCAGAAGTATTATCCGAGCAGAACCGACTGACATAACGAGGTATCTCGTGGAGACTGACCAGCGGAAACCGAAGAGTTGTTTTAAAAAAATAGGTAAACTCCGGTTTAGAGGATGTATTCAGATCCCACAGTACAGCGATTTGTAGATTTAAATTTTACACTTCTACCATACCGCGTTACAAAATATGGTGCTTCTACTTTAGGCTTAGCCGAAGCGGACTCTTGATCCACATCGTTCGTACTCGTAAAAGCTGCTTTAAGTCGATTGATTGAAATATTCACGGCCTTTCCTTTCCGTTGGATTATGATATATTTGTCCTTTCGATCAATAATTTGGTAAGGACCAATGTGTGGTGGATGCAAAGTTGGTTTAACAGCATCGTCACGAACGAAAAGTTGAAAAATACTTGTTCGATTGCGATGACATCTGTGGGAATTGGATTGAAGCCATTGAGTACCTCAATGACTCGACAAAATCTGCTTCATTGCTACTTCCACTTTTGGCTGTAGGCGATTAGCGCACACTAAAAGGAGCTGTTTTTTGAGGCTCAGGTCGATTGTGGACTGTACTGTAGTGCAATCTTGAGTTCTCTTCACTTTGCAAGGAGTTTGCTTATTGGAAAATTACAAAAAGTTGAAAATTGTACATCACGTTGGAAAAAAATTAAGGTCTACAAGCATAGGTAAAAACAGTAATGTCCACAAATAAGTTTAATTAATAGTTTTAGAATCTTATGCATTTATTATATGTTCTCCGGTGATCATGTCGTTAAATGTATCAGCACTTATACTTGTTTAGGGAAAAAATTATTGACAGCAATTCAAACAAGCTTGAATCGATTCGAAGAATAGAAGATATTACTCTATACACAAAGAACCAATACCTTCAAAGTTTTTGATTAAAATATAATACTTACATTTCGTAGAACTTATTATATTTGGGTAAAATATGTTCAGCATTGTCTCTCTTAATTCCTTCTCGTAAAATAACATCGGGAATCGAAATTCCCCTTTGTGTTTTACATGCCCCTTCAAAGTCCTTGTTAAATGTCTGATAAATATAACACTGCTGTCTGAAAAACGGTAATAAAAGCTTTAAAGTGCTACGGTCAGTGGTATAAAAGACCCCACTTAATCGGTGATCAAGCACTCAGGTTTGGTATTTCACTAAAGATGCGAACTTTTACGAGCGTCCAACAGTGGAAAAATACCACACTTTGGCCTACTACGTGCATTGTTGTGTTTGGTGTTTCGCCTCACGAAGGTTATACTAACCGTCTGTGAAAAGACAACACACCCAACTAATCTGCACAATTTTTTTTTCTTCTCTTTTTATTGAGTTTCGGTTTTGCCAGATCGATTGATTACCTTTTTCTTATCGATTCTAATAAAGTATCATTGAAGGTATAAATCCCGTTTTTTCTCCAGTCCGCCGAATTCGATCAAACCTTTGCTCTTTCGCCTATTCAGCATGTACCGTAGTCCCCGGACAGCATACGCGCGGTAGAGGGAAAAGCAAAGCGACAACTACGACTAGCTCAGTCAGTAGATCATGACAGAGGTTTCTTCTGAGGATTGTGAACGCTACCACAACGAGCACGACGAAACGCGTGTTAAAAGCTACATTTTTTTTACTATTTTATGAACAAAAATGTGTTTTTACTACAACTGATATTTTTTTAAATCTTGTTTTAAAGTGTGTGTTACGTAACGTTTGAGAACTCTCGCTGCTCCGTCTAGATCGGTAAAGACTAAACCGAAACATTTGTCTAACCACCTTATCTAAAATGGTGACGAACTGTCATGTGACGTCTTTAACATCATACTTGAAAGAATTGTGCGGAATTCACAAGCAAACACTGAAGGCACAACTATTATCGTACGCCGATGGTATTAACATCATTGACTGAACTCAACGGACTTTGAATTAGCAAGTGACTTTATCCGCCTTGGTTCTGTTATAAATTCTGCCAACAACAACCGCCAACCGCGAAGGCAATTAACGCGGAAAAGTAACCCCGAATAACGAAGGAGACTCTACCAGTATATATGACATTGATCATTCTAGTCGTACTTTATGGCGCTGAAGCATGGAGTCTATCGACAGCAGATGAAGATTTGCTCTGTCGTTTCGAAAGAAAAATTCTTCGTAAAATATTCGGTCCGTTTGTGTTAGAGGAGAAGATTCAACGACGTACTATACGAGCTGTACGGCGACATCGATCTAGTCAGAAAACTGCACATCAATCGCCTGAGATGGGTAGGATATGTAGGTCGAATGGACAACAAGCCTCCGAATCTTCGAATCTACCCCGGAGGTCAACGCATTGGAGAAAGACCTCACCTTAGATGGAGCGGACAAGTATTATAGAAGAGGACTTCAACCGATTTGGAGTGTGCAACAGTTAACTATGGATCGGGCTAACTGGAGAGGCTTATTAGTTAAGCCTCGGGTTCACTCCGAACTGTAGCGCCACCTAAGTAAGCAAGTAAGTAAAATATGTTATCTCAACTTTTGATTTGAATTTGAAAGAATGTCGGTTCAGTAAATAGGTTGCTGGCTGTTAATCCAAATACGCATAATGAGAAATCAATAGAAGCCCAAGTTCCAGTCGAAGTTCGTACAAAAGGAAGAAAGAACAATAATTAGCTCTTAAATACAAAAGTATTAGCAAACTCTCGGTCTCGGGCCCAAATCCGTAAGTGGCACAGGACGCAATACAGATATCTAATATGAGAAATATGTAGCATTAGATGTATTTACTTATATGAGCTACATATTTCAATAATTCATAAAAGAACATTTTTAATGTTGGAATTTATTTATTAATACAGTAATATTCCGAACTTACGCGAAAGGTGGTACCGAGCGATAACCGCGTAAGTCGGAAGCTAAAGAAAATCGTAATTTAAAATTATTTATTATTACATTATATAAAAATAAAATCGACAACCGACTTTACTTTGATGTAGAAGGCTTCATAAAATCTAACAAAATACTTTGACGACTCAAAGATCTTTTTTTTCTCCCGCAAAACTCCCTCATAGCATGCTAATAATTTTTTTATTCCTTGCTTTGTAGAAGAAATGCGTTCTTCGTTGGAGTCTATATTTTCTAAAATTTGTAACGCCTTTTCAATTGAACAGAGGCCTTCAGTCAAGTTTCCAGCCGTCATTCGATCTTCTGATTGAACTGGATCTAAACAATCAATCTCTTCAATATCTTGCTCTTCCTCATGCATTTCTATGAGCTCATCAATTATTAGCTTCTGAGTGTGGGAATCCAGCAGTTCCTGAATGTCATCACTATCCACTTCTAAATTTATGCGCCTGGCGATATCGACAACTTCTTCAATCGCATGACCAATTTCATCAGGCTCTGGAGTCGATTCCACCTGAGTGTCAGTGATGGAGAAAAAGGACACAGTTTTTTCCAGACGCTATTTAACGTTTTTTGTGAAATTTTATTCCAAGATTCAAGATCCAAGAGTCCAATGATTCTCACTGCATCTAAAACATTGAATTGTTTCGAAAAGTCTTTAACAGAGATTTCGTTGTTTTTTTCTCATAATTTCTTGTAGATATTAAATATCACATAAGGACTTTAATTTAAAATATAATAAATAATTTTCTTACCGAAAACCTTTCTTTAAGAATGGCCCTGTCCTTGTCTTTTACTTTACCCTGAACAGACCTTGGTAGCTCATCCAATGACGAAATACTTCCCAGCATTTTAGACCAAGTTTTCTGATAAGAAAACTTCAATTCACGAATCATATCTAAATAACTTCGCTCACAATCTGGCTCAGCCAATGTAACCAAGTCAATCAGATTTGACCTCTGCAATGACTTTAAAATATAATGGATGTTATTCAAGCGGAATAAGTGCTTAGTAGCCTGATCGGAATACTGTTCACATTTGCTCATAATAGTTAGATTAAGTTCTGCGAGTGCCTTTTCTACATAAAAAAAAAATATATTTTATAACAAAGATGAGACATAGTAGAAGAGACTACATACGAAGTCACTTACTTATGTAAATAGTAAGAAGCGCCTTATTTTTCTCCTCTGGCATAAGAGATTTTTTCATCAATATTGTATCGAGATGAGTTGAATATAGAATATCATGCTGCAGTATCTCACCGATCACATCAAAATGTTCAAATAAATATTCGACAAACCATATTGTGTTGGAAGTTAGTTCATGTACTGTTGCATCCTTGGGCACTGTCGAATATCCCAATGTGCTTGAGCTCATTCCAACTAAATTCGTTCCTGATTCTGCCTTAACAACTTCCAAAAAATGCTCAAGAGCTTTCGCACCCTAAGTAAACATTTTTTCATTAATAAAAACAATATACGAGCAATTCATTTACGGTTTGCTGAAGACGATTAAGCACTTTTGTTAGGTGCTCTTTCTGATGTGAATCACAAGTTCTCTCGATGTCTGGTTGTAGTAAGATGACTCGTTTCAGCGCTGAAAATATCCCCAAAGCTGAAGTCCATTCTTTTCGTGAAATGCATCGAAGTATTCGACTGGTGATGGCCTAAACATATGTGTATGTTAATAATCTCTTATAAATGCAGGTAAAAACAAAACGAATATATAAATACTATTTTGTACATATCATACTAAGAATTAAGAAAAAAAGAAAATGAAAATTCTGGATTTAACAGCTGGTTAACAACTTAGTTATTCGCTTTTCTAAACACACATCGAAGTCAATCCCTTCACGACGTGTTTTGAAACATTGGTATCAATTCAAATTCTGTAAAACATGACTCTTAAGTTGCTTTAAATATTTAACAGCAACAAAAAATTACATAATTCAAATTATTTTCAGCCTCCTTGCAAGTCATATATGTAAATCTAATCCAGATTGAGAAGTCTTCCTAACCTAAACTGTGATGTAGTCAATGAAATCATACTTTTCGAATGTTACTGTGTCAGTTCGCACATCGGCTTAAATTTTATACACTATCAATCGATTGACGTCAATCACTTACATGCATTTGTGAAAATGCATCTGTGTACGTCACACACATTTGATGAAGTCTGATTGACGAAAATCAAAATATGTTTGATTTTGCATGCCGAGCGTTATTCTGACGGATATGTGTAAGGTTTGGATTGACCTAATTACTTCATAGTGTTTTGTGTCACGGAAAAAGAAACATGTCGGAAAAATGATGAAGACCGAGACTGTTTATATCGGAATTTATTGAAACTTATCGGTCATTAACAAATTTATAGGACTTAAAAACCCAGGACTACAGCGACAGAATATGAGGTTTTACTGGAGAAATATATAGTGAAAAATATCCTGATGCACAAAAAAGCGAATGTCACCAGAAAAGTTAATACGAATTGCGAATGAATTATATAAAAATTCAATTTTCAATTCATTCAAAAGATTTGTGTGTGTGAACTGATTCCTTTTTGTTTAAGCACTCCTTCATCCAAATTCTCTTCTTTCTTGACATTCTTTTCTTTTTCCTCTGTATTCAAAATGCCAGAGTAATGTATGAAATATAATCGTTCGTATCGCTCATCGCACATTCGTACGCTACGAAAAATCACAAGAACTAAATCCACACGTAAATGATGCATCGATGCCATTCGATAGACCGTGTATGTGCCGCTTAAGAAAAAGAAAAAATACGATATTTACGTATTCACACTACAGGATATTTGATAGTGTATTCCTGAAATCGGTCTCTAAATTACGAAATGTTTGCCAAAGTTTCAAACAGACAGGTCAAATTGGCCCTTATTCGAAACTACGATCCTAGTCGTCTTAACATCGCATATTCCATCAGAAAATATAAACAGAGAAGCAGCTGTAATAACAAAATCAATCCGACATGCAGCTAACGTATCGATCCCTCAAACAAGTAGCGCTTGAATTGTTGAAAAACTGTCCTGGTATGTCGGTTACTGTGGAGTTAAGATCCTCTTTGTTGGCAGAACATCGACCCACTTCATTGTTGCATGACACCGCATTGATGCCTTAAGTGTTGCCACCGCTCGATGAGATCGTTAGATTCCGGGTGGTACGCGGTTGCAATTTTGTCAGCTCATGAAAAATGTTGCTCTCGAACTGTCTGCCTTGATCGGTGGGTATTGGCTGCGGTATTCCAAACTGACATTTGAAATTTTCATACAGAGCCCGAGCAATTGTCTCTGCTGTTATGTCCTCTACCGATCGATGATAGTGAGACTGTCGTAAAATCTCCTAGATGCCGGGAGAGGACCAACTGTGTCGGAATGTATGTGTTGAAGTCTACGGTCTGTCGCGATATAATTACCTTGGGGCGCAAAATTGTGCTCATGTATCTTACATCATTGGCATGTATACAGGATTTCACCCATCGACGACAGCGTACGTTGATTCTAGGCCAGACAAATCGGAATACATTTAGTCGTATGTATGCTAGGGTGAGCTAGTGAATGCGCGGTATCGAAAACCGAGCGCTTCAGCTCCTTGGGGACAAAAGGTCGAATTTGATTGGTCGATATATCACAGAAGACCTTGCTTTTTTCGCTTCACGGAACTGCGAACTGTTTCAGCTGTTGACTGATCACGTATATCTCTGCAACTCTTCATCCTGTTTTTTGCGCTTCGGCGAGCTGGTTGTAGTCGATTCCGTGATCCGCTGTCCGCTGACCTTAGGTCCGTAGTAAATTGGCTGATGAAACTGAGTTATGTGCGTAGTCTCGGAGAGGACATCTCAGGGTTCTGATGAATGGCATAAGTCAGTGGCTTTTGGTCTGTAAAGATGACAAAACTACGACCCTCTAATAAATGTTGAAAGTATCTTACCGCATAAGGAGCAATAAGGAGTTCCCTGTCGTAAGTGCTATATTTCATTTGAGTTGCGTTCAAATTTCTTGAAAAAATCCTCTTGGCTGCAAGGATTTATCGACGAGCTGTTATACACGTAAAGCACCACCTACGGCAGAATATGAGCGAGTTGATAATTCGACTTGGGGTGTAATTGCTTCTGCAACGACCTGCTTACATCTTTCAAAAGCTAAGTTTGGCCTCCTTTGTCCATTGAATTATACTTTGGTCATTCTTTTTGTTGCCTTTGACGAGGCACTGAAGTCTGGCTTGGGTTTCGACCGCTTTTGGAAATAGTCAACGATAGAAATTTACTTTTGTAAGAAACCGACAAAGTTCAGACACTTGCCTGGGGCGATTAAAATTTCGAATTGTATCCACTTTTTCAGGAAGCGGTTTGATGCTATTACCACTGATGACATGACCAAGAAATCGCACTTCCCTTTTTCCGAACTGACACTTGCTCACTTGATGACTACACCCATTTGACGAAATCACTCAAAAACCTGTCTGAGGTGCTGTATATATTGTTATGGTATATGCATGGGCAAATTCGAAGTCTCGTAACATGTTATTCCACACTTTCTGTTGACCAAGCTTGTAGCGTTTCGGAATTTAACGTAGTGAAACCTCTCACAACTTCATCAGCCACATCTAAAATCTTGCTCAACATCTTTGCACTCACTCTGTTAATCGATGGGAGCTGAATGAATGTCTCAAAAAGAATGTTTATATAGGGTTTTCCAATAAGGACTTGACAACTTTTTTTTTAAATAAAACGCAAACCATTTGAGATATTTCAAAAACTTTATTATCGGCTCGAAGTACAATCGAAACATTTATGAAAGGAATTCGACTACGTTCGATTCCTTGGATCCAATTTTCAACGACTCGGCTACACATTTCGGCCGCCATTTCGCATTCAATGTTGGCTCTGGGCTCTTCCAACTTCGGCGGCGTATTGGCATAAACCAATGACTTAACCTATCCCCACAGAAAATAGTCAAGCGGCGTTAAATCGCACGAACGAGGCGGCTCATTTCTTGAGATAACACGCTCACCATACTTACTCTTCAATAAATCGATTGTAGTGTGTGCTGTTTAGCTTGTGTCATCCTTCCTGTTGAAACCACATGTCGTCCAAGTCCATATCTTCCAATTCGGGCCAAAAATAATCGGTGATCGGCGCGATAACGCTGACCATTCACAGTAACGTGACGATCGTTATCGTCGACGAAAAAATATGGCCCAATAACGCCGCCGGCATGCAAACCTCACCAAACAGTTATTTTTTGTGGATGAAGTGCTGATTCATGAAGCACATGTGGATTTTCACCCGACCAATAACGCATATTTTGCTTATTGACGAACCCATTGAGCCGAAAATGAGCTGCGTCACTAAAGATGATTTTGCGATGAAATTCATCATCTTGGCGCATTTTCTCCAGAACCCAATCGGAGAACGTACGTCACTTCACATGGCCCATCGGCTTCAATTCTTGAGTCAGCTTGATCTTGTATGGTTGTAAACCAAGATCCTTACGCAAAATACGCCATAATGTGGTCTGAGCGACGCCCACTTCTTGAGAACGCAGTGGAATTGACTGATTTGGATCGTTTGGATCGATATTTTCGACACTTCGACCAACTCGTTGTCTCACTGACACACACGGCAACATCACACAACGAATATGTAGACTCAAATTTTTGCACTAAACTTGTTATTTAGACAGGCTAATGCGAGAATTACGACCGAAAATTGAAGTTAACGCTCTTAAAGTTGCAGTCACCGACTCCGAATTTCGGTATAAAATTTTTATAATTTGCAGACATTGCTCGTTCGTGTACTTTACCATGATGAAAATGTTGAGTTTACTGAATAAATTGACAGTGACAGTTTGATGATTAGTGAAAGAGTGCGTTCACAAATGAAATTCAAAATTGTCAAGTCCCTATTGGAAAAGACTTTAATAAAACGTGGTCTGTTATATCTTTTGGTTAACGTATCCCACGCTTGCTGATAGGTAGCATCCGACACCGGAATGTGATTGAGAAGATTTAAGGCAACATCCCGAAGACAAGAGCGAAGGAAATGAAACTTCTAAGAGGGTGACAAGTTTGACTTAAGATGGACCATGGTTTCAAACATGTCGTGGAAGGCTGCCCAATCCAGATAACAGACATGGAATGGTTCAATACTAATTTTTGGAAGGTATTCACGGCCGTGCTGAATTCAGCTGGTAGGCTTCTGCTCGGCAGTAGATTGTGTGCTATGAGTCTGACTCGATCCTAAAGTTCCAATTTCAGGGTTTTGTGACTGCCGAAGCTGACTTTATCATGAGATATTTCGTCTCGAAATACTTGAACACTTGCTCAGGATCAGTGTATCATTTGCCCCTGAGATGTACTAAATTTTTCCCAGATCTCTTCTAGTTTTTCTAACTGCACTTGAATTGTTTCAACACCCAAGACTTCTACAATCTTGTGTGCCACCGGAAATCGTGTAAGATGCCTTCTCTAAGGCCGATGAGTTGTGAAACAAAATATGTGGACTCCGGTTTAGAGGGTGGATTCAGACCAGACAAAGTGGTGGGACATATTTGGATCAATAATTTTCGGACTTCTGACTCAATTTTTAGTGCTATTGCTCGATCAGGTTAGGAGTTGATCGGTGTGTGCCTGTGTCTATTTGGTGTGATAGTTACAGACTTACACAGAATTTATAACCCTGAGTGTTGAGAAAAATGAAATAGCAACGCTGTGACTTCCCATCATGAAGGGAACAAACGGCAGTTAAATACAGAAATCAGTCATCTAGTCGCCAAGGAGGCACGCCAACTATCACATCCCCGTAACTCGTTACTTACTTTGCATTGAAGCTGGCCCTCAACTAGCAAGCCTCTCTAGTGAACCCGGTCTTTAATCAATTGCGCACTCAAAGTCGGTTGAGTTCGGCGCGCTATCACTTCATCTGAAATACATCGGCCAATATCCCGTCAATGTTGCTTTGTTGGGTTGAAGTTATCACCCCCACGCCGATCTTCCAAAGACACCTAGCCTGTGCTGACCTTGGGGATATTTATTTTTATAGGACATACGCCCATGAGTTGGAAGAATCTGGCGTTTCATAAAAATATTTCTCTTGACGCATCTTTCCTTTCATTTTGATACGCCATCAGATGAAGACCACATCCAAATAATTCACATCCTATGTATAGCTCCAACAAATACTCGTATCCATCCATCCAATCAATTTGGAATCCCTGTCGCGTCACATCTCTAACTGGTTTTCTCGGTCACTTCGCCTGTCGCACTATTGGTTTAATCAAGGACGTAAGTGCATCCTGGTCAACATAAATATGAACTTCACTAACTATTCACGTAACTTCGTATACCAAGCAGTGGGTTATGTACTCCTAGGTGATGGCAATTATCGATCCAGTGTTTTCTCTGTTAATTGCGTGTTTATTGCCAATATTTGCAGACTTTACGTCCAGGACTGGAAATTATCCCGGAGGCCATTTCCCTCTGGTGATGGCACCAGACATTTGGTGGTTACCTTGGTAACGAATTCACTCACGTACGTACGACACATACGAGTATACCTGAATCATTGGTTTAAATGTTTCAAAAAAATATCTGCAACCTGGGTCTTGAATGGTTTATTCCTTCTCTCAGAACCTTGCCGTATGGGTACCTGAATTTCATTTGCCGGCACGCGCTCATATTTACCATCCTTAATCCAGTATTTCTGGCAGAAGAACTCGTGCATGTACCAACCAACATTTATGTTAAGTTATGATCAATAATTCAACACAAAAGGCCTCCATTTACATATAAGCCGCATCCAGATACCGTTAACTGTTGCATGGTAATGACAGTTTTATCTTCAAGCAAATATATATTAGAAGGAATAAGTAACACATTGACATTACCTATATGAAAGGCGCGACGACGACGGTAAGGGTGTACCATTCACACTCGTATACTCTTCGTGTAGTCTCATAGAAGTATCTATACATACTCGTACACGTACGTGTACGTGCATCTGTAGGCATATCCACCGTATATTCGTATACTTGTACATATCTTTATATTTATTTCTGCTTAAAGCAGACTTTAGGAAACTCTACATAAAAGGGTTGTTTGCACACCAATTAACTGTAATAATCCGATCGTTTAAGTTCAACAAGACGAAAAGTTTTACAACGTTGAAGTCAGCAAAACGATGAGTGTCGGTACTACGGGTGGATACTCCATCCAGATATCTCTGGTAGGTACCAGTAGTCATCTCCTTTCAGGATGAAATATATTTTGCAGGTGCAGCATTCAATTAAGGGAGGTTAATTACTGTCAAAAATATTAGATTTTCACTGAAATTGAAAGGACCGTGAGAAACGGCCTTGGAAGTGAACAGAAAGACCTCGTTCAATAAAATATTGTGCATCTGGCTATAACCGTTCTTGTCGTGTTGCTTCACAACGAAAAGTTATCAAAAAGCCTTTGGTGGAGTCATCTTTCTTACTTGGTTAATTGGCTTCTATGTTTTTACAAGAAGCATGTCGAGGGCAATTATTTTCTTTTCATTACGTCGCCAATTGACTGAATGAAAAATAAACACAAGCGATGAAACAAAGGCAATCGTCGAAAATTGATGTTTTCACTGTAGAGGACTGGACTCCAGGACTAAGACTTTCCGATCTTCACACACGCAACTCAGCTACAATATTTAAGGTAATCCTGATCTGCTACAATGCAATGAGATATGACCAATTCTATCGCATGCGTCTGTTTTTGATGGAATAAGCTTCCACGCAAATAAGTTACTGGTGCATTCACCACACTCCAAGAGTCTTTTATTAGACCACCTGGTTTTGCTCAAGATGAACTGAATAACCTCTCTGCTCTTGCTATTCACAACACAGGCAGCACTCTAAAGGCCGTCTTCCGTTTAAAAGAAGTGATTTTGGTACAACTCGCTTCGGAGTTTCTGTCATTGCTTTCCCAGTTCTTACTCTTCCCGAATAGATTTTGTTAGCCCACGGTTCTGGGTACATTCTCTGTTTCTCTGATCTGCCCTAGGATTCAAAAGATGGCTCCGGTCATTCTCAGTGTCGCGAAAATCTCAAAGATCAAATGTTTCAGAGGAAATTTTCGGCATACACTTGCTTAGCTATCCAAGATTTTGCTGCGTGGTGCACTTTATCCTGCGAGTTCTATGATCCACATCACAGGCTTCTGCTTGAAAGCAAATGTTTAATCCAGCATCCCAGTTGATCAATACAGTACCTCCGCTCGGCATCTTTCAGACAGTTTTCACTGCTAGCCTTTCCGATTCGACTCGTCAAAAAGCTGATAATGGCACCCTTATAAATAAGCTGGTCTAATCCCCATGGGCATTTGCGGTTTTCATGGAGTTGGACCTGTAACCGAAACATACTGTAACTGAAACACTGCCCTGGTTTTGTGTTTGTGAACAGATTTGATCGCTTCGTATGGTTTGGTTCCACTAAAACTGCAGCTATTTTCGGTTGCAGCACCAGTTACATCCCTGTAATGGTTTTTTCAAGTGCAAAAAAGTGGAGGAGGAACCCACGTTGTTTTGTAATGCAAATGCCCTGCTCTTTTCATCAGCAAAACTCGCGACAGTTTTCTTGAAAAGTATACAAACGAGAGGACTTGGAATTCTTTCCTCGGTATGTAGCAGACTGGTAGGACAAAATCCTTTACAGACCTGCAGTTTAGCACCCAGCCAAACCGCGTCAAGGCGACTGGTCGTAAATTTAATGATGTCCTCCGAGTTCCAAACTCTCTGACCAGCCAGAATCCTTGAAGATTTCAATTGATAAGAAACGTCTTCTGGGGCGTTAGTAGAACCATTTAGCAGCACTCCACAAGTCGCTTCTTAACGTAATCAATACGGCTTTTATCATCCTTACTTGTTTGATGCATTGGACACCTCTTCGTTGGATATGTGGCTACCAACATACTCTCTTTCGTAATCCTAGGGACAAAGCTCAGAGATTTTATTAGTACCACACGGTTTGGTGTCTGTAGTTACCAGGATACCAGCACAGTCTTCGACAATAGGTGTCGTGTCGAATTTTTGCCACCTGACATGGATGATGCAGCGCTGGTAAAGTGACTCTCTTCCCTATCCTCGTCTAACAAGTTCAAATTGATACTGATAACATCAGTAAGATTGAGGATGAACAGACGCTTTCAATTCTATAGGTCTTATCAATTTCTACGCTATCCGTACAGAGATTTTTATATTTAGATGCAAAATGCTTTTCCTTGCCTAATTACATAGATGTCGCTACAATGCGCGGTGGACCAGGGCCTCTGTTAGCGCGAACTTTTGCAAGCTATCCCCAGGTGTGCACACGAAGTTGATTGAGGTCCATTTCCACTTGTGAGCGACGCATAAGATGAAATCGTTGTACCTCTGGGTTTAATTCGAAAATATTTCGCGCTGGATCGCTGGTGCCCTTGCACTCAAGGTGAGCGCAACGCGGTGAGATATAAAATTGATTCTGGCTTTATTTTGAAGCTACAAGCGATGCTCTAATTTTTGATGATGAGGTCCAATATGCACGGCGTTACTCCGGCAATAGCATGTCGAATGTTGACCTAGAGCTCGCCCAAAGTGGTTGGTGTAGACTAGGGACTTGACGTAGTTCCAGAAAAAATAATCGAGTGGTGTCAAGTCGCATGATCGTGGCGGCCAATTGATGAACGCTCGCAGTGGGATGACCCAGTCACCAAATTTCTCCTTCACAACTTCGAGTGTTGCGTCGCTTGTATGGCCTGTAGCGCCGTCTTGTTAGAACCACAGCTCGCATATATCGATGTTGTCGATCTCTGATCACAGAAAGTCGGTTAACATCGCTCTATACCTGAGACTCCTTCCTCATTTCGAAATAAATAAGGTCCGATGATGCCGCCATGCCACAAACCGCACCAAACAGTCAATCTTTGTAGATGCTTGATTGAATACTTGTGGATTGTGTTCGCTTTTTGACATAACCGCTGAGCTAAAAATGGGCCTCGTCCGAGAAGAAGATTTCTTGGCTAAAATCCAATTAGCGAACTCCGGGGTTGTCTATGGTTATTCGGCTCCAGTTCTTCCGTCATCACAATCTTATACGGATGCAGGCCCAAATCTATCCGGAAATTAAGATTGGTTGACTCTCTATCGATGCCCAATTCAGCTGATCGGCGCCGAATTGGCATTTCTGGGTCTTCTTCGATACTAGCCGCTACGGCGGGTATGTTTTCTTCATTTCACACCAATCTCTGTCTGGTTGGTGGATGAAGATCCAAAAGAGTGTACTCACGCTCAAACTTTTCCATTGACAGCTTGTTGTGTTCCTCCTATTGTGTCAATGCAATGTTGTCTGCGTACGCGAGCAACTATATAGACTTTTGAAAGACGGTGCATCTTGAGTGGGCTTGCAAACATCAAATGGCAACACATCAAATTGTGTAGTCCTTTACAGACATTCAAGGTCTCGGTATTGTCATTACTGACCTTACTGACGTACATCCTCCATCGTCACTCATCCCAAAACCAAAGGGCCTTGAAATCATGGAATATGTAGTGTATTGTGTATCATCTACGTTCTACTTTCCTGACCTAAAACCACACAGATAGGCGCCAATGAGACTGTTGACGGAGAATCTTCGGCGCAGTTCAGGGCATCTTCCTGCTTTAGGATCCGCCAAACAATGCTGAGATATTACAGTAAAGCCATCGGGTCCATCAGCTTTGTTGGAATTAAGCTTGAAAATGTGGACGGAAATATTACGAGTATCTGTCTTCGTGTAGGTTGAATGATTTATTTTGCCTGACTATGGGATGTTGTTCATCATCACATCACAGTGCAGAAATAATCTTTCGAGATTTTTTCACCAACTGTGGTCCAACTATAAGGTTTCCGTCCTCATCCTTGCAGGCTAGTATTCGCACTTTTCCGCTTCAGCATTTTCGCTTAATTTTTTGGTAGGGCTTACGAACTTCATTCTTCCGCGAGCACCTCTCTAAGGTCTCGGTCGAGGGCTTCTCGTACTCTGTATTGTTTCATCTGAGAAGCCGATGTTCTTCCCTTCCCTTCCTTCTTTATAACTCGCGAGACGCTCTCGTTCTTTTCTACTGGGCCACTCTGTTCATGCATTGTTTTTCCAGGTTTGCCTGTCTGCACTCGTCATCGCATCAGGGGTTCCTTTGTTGGGGCTGGTTGAAACCCAGTAAATCAGAGTCGCCCTTTCTGATTACTCTTTGGCAGCAGCTGGTTTCCTACGCTCGATGCCAGCAGCAACAGATTCCTCAAGAGGTTAAAGGGAACACGATCGGAAAAGGCCCTGACGGCATCTCGGGATTGTAGCCGTTAGATGCTGAACATCCTCACAGTAATTTGGTGGCTTGGAGATGTTACATATATCGGATTACTATTATAACATACAAATATTGGCGACGCAAATACTACTGGTCCGTTTGGATATTAGCTCTCCGGAGCGTTTGGACATCTAAAACACTAGAGGAGTGCCTTACATCTATACCAGTATGATAAATTTGGTTGATGGTTCATTGATCAGGAGTCCGCCGGGTTCTTTATTCAGGTGTAGAAATCGTGTGCTGGTTATGGTCTTAGTACGTCCCTTCGGGAGGTGATGGCGTGGAGACTGTAGTTCGCCACTGTTTTACCGAAGATGCCCTCCTTGCCTAGCTTTGTATTGGAATCACAAAAAACGACTTTCGCGATATATTTGGGGCATTGCTCATAGGTTTTGTCGAGCAGCTAGTAGAGCAAGTCTTTGGCGTGGTCGCCCTTCTCCTTAGTCAAGGCATGGGCGTTTGTGAGCCAAGTGTTGGCGAATTCATCGCTCAAGTCTTGTTCCTTTAGTCTTCCTATGTATGACGGCAAAATCCGCGTGCGAAAAAACGCTGCAACTGCTGTCCTTGTGTTGTCGGTATATATTACAGTTTTTCACTCTCTTTTTGTCTAGTCCATCCTATTTAATTTTTTGGATAGCGGCTATCCCTGCTTTGTAGCAGTCGTGGATCTCCACTATTTGTTCGGCTGGACGCGGTCTGTTGCAGTATCGAAGATGTTTATGTTTTAATTGTTTGCCAGTGGGTCTCGTCAACAGTGAATCCGTAATTATCCGAGGCTATTGGCTGCTTCGTCAAATGTTTGTAATCTCTTCCGGACGGTTTGTGAGCCTTGCGACGGCGTAGGTCAGTATTATGCTACAGGACAAGCAGGCGCTTTAGCCATTTTAGCCTGCGGGCGTACAGACGAGGCTGGCAACTTGATCCTGTCCAGCGGATGATGATGGATGGTGCAGAAGCTGCACTGCTTACCTCTCAGTTTTTGATGACCAGAGATTGTCTAATTCTGAAATGCGGTTGTGGTTACTGAGGTAACGTTTGCTTTCAAAGGTCCAGTGGAACAGAAAACGTAGTTTGTAGCTCCGCTGACTAAGGCCTTATTCTTGGCCCACTTAGAGGATGTAGTAGTAAATTCACCAGGAGGAAAATTCCAAATCAATTCTCGACAATGTCAGAAAGAAACGAAATACTATTGTTTGAAAGAACCTTCTCCACTCTCAAAAAGAAGAGGACTTTCTTCGCACCATTTGGCATAGTGGAAACATCAACCACAATTTTCCTTGGTAGAAGTAAAAATTTACAATTTAAATTACAGTACGCTCAGGGAGCTCCTGCAGAAGTTGTCCCATATTGAAAAACTCAAATATGCATGCATAAACGGAAGCATTCTTCACATACTCGAATGTATGTACGAATAGAAGCTCCTGAATGATGCACTGTTTGGGGTGCTTAGAGGTTTCCAGTAGCAGTTTTTTGAATTAAAAGTTTTCTAATAAAAATAAAATCGACTTCTCTAAAACAAATGAAAAACTACAACGACGACTGTGCGCTCTCACACAGAGTGGTTTGCTTCATTCTTCTCTCTACTATCATCTCAGTTCTTATGTCCGAAAAAAATAAATTGACAAAGGAATTCATTTTTCCGCAAAAACTTTCTACCATCTCTCGAATGTGGTTTACGCCCAGTGGCGAAAAATAATAGAAGGATGAAGTTTTTTGGATAAATTGTTCAAATGTTGCCACTGCAGATGCATGAGTATCTAAACATACGAATACGAGAAGTATGCTTCCCTCAGATGAGAATCCAGCACTCAAACTTTAAAGGTGTTTTCCAAATCCATTTACTCGTTGGATAGATGGATGAGATAAGAGGAGGCAAATATTAAACGGGGATTTCCAAAGTCTCAAGGTCCAATCCGACACTACATCGAGGTTGAACTGGATTTATGTAAGTGGACAGTAATTAAAGTTAATACCTTGGTATGGCTCTATCCTCATGGAATCCATCAACTTGTTCGCATCTTAACTTCATTAAACGTCGGATGGTTTCTGTATGTGTTGAGCTCCAAAACGATGTCCTTAAGCACACCTCAACTACGCATCAAAAAGATGGGGAAAAAAAACGAGAAGAAAATGAAGATGAATACGCTTAATGCTCATTTCCATGTCAAAATGATGTGGCGTAGTCATGTCACGTGCGGAGGTTACTAACTTTTTACAAGCGACAATTTCTTTTACCAACGTCTCTTCATTTTAACGTTAACCACCCTCTAACCACCCATCCTTGTTGCCTTGAAAACGCGTAGACTCAATTGGTTTGCTGCAGCTATCACAGCTAGTACGAGTATGTAGTGTGGTTATGTGGTGGATTAAATGCGCCCTAAAACTTAAAAGTGAACATTTCCCTTTATCAACTTCTCCACTATGCTCTACTCGTATCTCGCTGAAGTGAAGTGCAGTGCTTTTAGTGGGGGAGGAGGAGGGGAAAAAAAAACATTTTTCTAATTTTTGAAATATAGCTGGTATCCGCTTTAAAATTTCATGCTTCAATTAAAATGGAAAGTGTGATATCTCTTAGCTTACATATACGTAGACGTCGTACCGTAGCTGGGGCGTCATTAATCTTAAACTTTGTCGTTCGAAAATCACGCTAAAGAAGTATCTAAGCATTAAAGAGTCAGCGTAAAGTCAGTCAGTAGGGCTTTGAGCGGCCATTTTCGCAGTTGATGCGAAAGGATCAGGAGTTTGAAGGTAATCTTTGATTTTTGCCGCCACGGTGGTGGTGACAAATTCGAGATTTCTCGCTTCTAATGAGAAAGGGAAATAGATTTCCTCTTTACGCTGATTCTTTAATTAATTGGATGTGATTGCTGATTTATATAATTTTTTTTTTTGATTTTCTGTCTGACTAAGCGTTGTTCCTTTGTCGGATATGGCTTTGCATTTTTAAATGGAGAAGAGCATAGAAGCGTTCATAAATATTGGCATTATGTCCTGCGGACGTCTGAATTTAGGTATACAGAAGACTTGTTAAGAGACTTCTGCTTGAAAAATGTGCACATTTTGAGGGATGTAACGCAACTTTCTAATGTGCTGGACGTTGTTACTATTTGCATCACCAAAATCGATCGCAACCGAAACCAACTGGCACTTCTGCTTAAGCAAGGTTCCTCCAATGCGACAGATAATACATCATATGCTCCATGCGAACTACCAGCGAAGAGGAACTTAGTTGAACTTAGTCAACCTGCAGTGAGTTGCAACGCATGCAATTCAAAATTTAACCAAAGGCGTACGAGTAGTCCCAACATCGGTTTAACTCCCACTGAGAAATCCTTTCTTGAGCCTTGCTAGGAAATTCATCGGCGACCGGATTTCCCTTGATCGCATTGTAACCTGGAACCTTGGGACAAAGTTGCTTGGAAAGTAGCTTGGGCAAGATTAGAAGGCTCAGGAAGTGCTTGAGCAAATATATTTCCCTCCACCGATTCTTTACAATATACGAGTAGTTCATGGTCATCAGGATTGCGAACGAGTATATTTCGGTTTTGAAGACAGGAATAAGTTTTCCAAACGAGGAGTGAAAACTAACTTTGTCGCCTTCAAAAAGGATACTACCGTCGCCTTCTAGATTGATTTTGGAGCCATTCGAGAAAGTCCAAGCCCGCGAAACCCTTCCTATTCACAGTAAAAGTTGATTTCGTAATTTCGAAGCAACAGGAGCTTCAGACCGCATATTCATAAGACCAGACTCAAGTTCTTCATAACCCCATAAACATAAACAGAAGATGACTTTGAGAGTGAGAGTCAACGCCTATGATTGGTGTTATCAAAGCAAGGTAGATTCAAAGGACCTTTCTCAAGTCCCACATCGTATCGAAAGCTCTGACAGCGTCTTCTGACTTAGCTCCATTTAAAAAATGAATGGTGATGATTTTTACCCATCACTGGCTCTAGATAAGTCAGAAAACCGAGCTTTGTTTGTCTCGAGAAAAGTGAGTGATAGCGCATTGTAAGTCCTCCAATCGTCTACGAGTACATCATCTGTGTATACCTCTACGTAGATGTCAGAACTGTTAGAACTAGAGAGCGCTAAGCATAGATTCGTCCAGTATACAGCATAGCAGGCATGCAAGCGTGTAGTCACCTTCTTAGATTTTCAATATACAGGCAACACTTGGTGTTCGCTAGGAGTTTCGGATGTTGCCAGTAACAGGTTAGCAGTGAAGAATACTCGTATATTCGGAGTTGCCAGCAGCTGGTCTATATTTCTTTATTGCATACCAAGCAACTAAAAATGTGTTCTGTGGCTTTCGTCGCCACAACCGTAACATAATCATCTCAATGGCAGCTTCGGTTATAGGAACCAGTTGTCAACTGGTGCTTGATCAGTTTCTTATGCATGAGACAAACAGTCTCTGCTTTCAATTCAATGCTGGTGCCATCAAATTTCGTGAGTCTTTCCAGTCTGGCGGGTTATCCATTTCAAGGACTTCAATAAGATTGTTAATTTCATCGAGTCTTTCGAACTTTCCGCAAAAGTTTTGATAAGAGGCAGAAGACACAACTCAATATGGGTGATGAAAACAAAGATTTGCGGACTGCAGTATCTACCCTTAAGTATACCTAAGACCATTAGTGCGGTGTAAGGGTTGGTTAAGTCCACAATTGGCGAGATCTTGGCGAGACCCCAAGAAGTCTAGAACGATACTCAACACCTCTTTATCGATTTATAGGCTTCTCGTTTTGACTTCGTTGCCTAACCCGTCAGTCTGTGTAGATTGACAACGAAGAACGCGCACTGCTTCAAAAAGAGCCTTCTTATCACAGGTAGTACCACAGTCCGGAGTGAACCTGGACATCGACCTTCATGCCTCTCCAGCTAGAACAATCCCGCCGCCAGCTACAAATTGGCTGAGGCCTGCTTCCATTTGCGTGCTATAGCTTAAGTGCGTTCGTCGTTCGCTGCACTCTCTCTCGGGGTTAAGCTCGAAGACTCTTTGTGCTGTGATATCCATTTGCTCAACATGAGCCATTTTAGATCGAAGAGGCTCTATGAGAGAGAATTCTGGTATTCAACTGCTTCCTGAGCCCAAAATCTTGCCAACAGCGATCGGCAAGATTAGTTCTGCGTTTAATTTTTTGCATTACTGCTTAACACTACGGCACCAAGGTAGACAAAGTTCTTTACTGCCTCGAAATTATAACTTCCAATGATGACGTTCTGGCCAAGCCGGGGGTGGTGTGTGTCGTTTTGAGTTGTCAATAGATCTTTAAACGACAAAATCTCCATTTATGGCTCACTGAGTTAGTTCAATCAAATGAATGTCATCTGCAACGTTGTGCCAGTGAGTTTTACATGATAGCGAGTTGCCTTGTTTAAAACTTTTCTTAACGCTATGGCCTCCGTTAATATTGATGAGGCAGCAGGAATTATTCGTAGTCCCGACGAGTATGACAGGACTTTCAGAACTAGACATGTCATATCCGGCTTTGAAGTCGAAATCCACTCTCCTTTTCGAAGATCTGCCGCAATGTGAATATTTGATCGATGGTAAATTTTGATGGCTTGATGTGGACCAACCAGGTTGCTCATGAATGGCTTCAGACGCTCACAAAATATTTTTCGGATGGTACACACCATGTTGAAATTCCATTCATTGGGAGTGTTTTCCTCTGAACATATCTTACAGATGAGCTGGTGTATGTTCCCAACTAAGCGAAACTCAGCGAAACTAAGTACTCTGCTCCAGCAGCTTTATTAGACTCATGCTTCGAGATTGCTAGATCTAATACAGACCTCATCCAGATCGAAAAGATCGTGCTGTTCGTCAATAGTAGCATTGCGGAATGTGTCGTCGTTGTCGGGGTGACGATACCAACTTATATGTCTTCTTCTCGTTTCTCAGATTCCTGTTGGCCGTTAGGTACGTATAGAGCCAGAGCGAGAAGAGTGCCCTTGTCAATGTTCTAGAGAAGTGTGTTCAACGTACCCTGGAACAAAAACCTACAATTCCGTATTTTCGCTGTGGAAATGTATTTCGTTGCTGAGAATGCAATGGTCCCTGTCATGCACGAAGATAGTTACACTCTTCATGTTGGTTGATGCCTGCCAGTTGTATCCGTATGATCCAGATAGAAGCCGTTTCTGTAAACGACAGGCTATTCGTCGCAAATACCAATATACTGACCTAACCAATTGAGTAATAGGTGCCATATAGTACTTACGAGCAGAAAGTGCGGATGGCGGGAGCTCATGACCGATGTGGATAAGGATACATATGGCCAAAGTATCGTTCCTTTGGATAAGAGTGTACCACTCCTCCTGACTCCGCCGTCATTCCTACTACTGTTTATTCTGGATAATGTGAAGAAAATCTTGGAGAAGATGCTCCGATCGTGGATAAGAGAGCGCAGAAATTTTTCCAATAACCAGTTCCGCGAGAGTAGTCCGACGTGAATCCTAAAACAGTGGTAGAATACAACCTACATGTCGAGGAGTGCTTCGTCCAAATCGTATTCGATGACAAGAACACGTTCAACTCGATGAGTTGACCTGATATCCGTGATTCCTTGAGGTAATGGTGATACGGAGGGAGAAGTGGGTGACATAGGGAGTACTCTAGTCCTCGGCGTTGGGCGAAAATCTATAGACTCTTGTATGAAGTGCTCCTTCGCCTAGAAAGGCCGCCGTTGGTCAGACTGATCGGGTTTGGAGACGATGTCGCACGGTAATTCGCTACTTCGGAGTGTGAATCGGCTAATCTTTGAGGAGCATATTGGGAGTGTGGCTGATAACGCCACCAAGGTAAATCGCCCTATCGGAATATGCTACAATTTTTTCAAATGGCGACAACTGTCAATTCTACTTTGACATTTGTGAAGTAAACAGATCCAAAATACACGTCAACAAGACATGAATCGCTATACTTCAAATTGTTAAGATTTTTTGCGGAATAATTCGTCGGTGGTGTTGGCGCAGCGTAAATTTCGGCGCAGCAAACACTACAATATTTAGCCGCTCGCCGTGAAGAGTATGGGACAGCACAAGATGTTGCCAGGTTTGGGCGGCCCTGAGTAGCAGTTCTGCTGAGAATATCGCACCTGTAACGAAATTATTATACCACCCTATCCCTAAACTGGGCGATTATAATAATGGGGTGTGCTCCGTTGTTACGCACTTCAACCCAGGGTCCATTGATCGAGAGAGAGATGAACACAAATCAGAGACCAAGACTATGCCTCCGAAAAAAAAAAATCTTTAAGGACCCTCCCCACTACCTTGTACTTACCCTTATGGCCTACCAGCACAGGCAACCAGTGAAGCCAGTCCGGGCAAGAAATAGAAGGGGGTTGACCAGTTGGTAGCGGCAGGCATGCTTGCTTCAGCTCCGTCTTTCGCTCGCCGGAATTTGGGGTGGGATCTTGCCACCAACATTGACCAACCGTAGTTACATTTTGTTTCCATGCCTGGCTCCAGATGGAATTTGAGCTAAAATGGTTTAAAATTGAGACCCGAATTTGTCCTTAGAAAATCTTTTATCGTACTCAGTCCCGAATAATGTATCTGCACCCCAGTATAAACTTTTCATATCCTATGTCACAAATAAAAGAGATTTGAGCTAGGTGTAACGCTCTCATACGGAACTACCCTCCCCTAAGTGCCTAGCATAGGATAGCTATGGCACACCTTGGTAGCCACTGGGTCCGTAGGTGTATTAGTAACTACCCCTTATAGGTGCAACAATCTGCTCCTCACTTAGTCATCTTTCGCAGTCCCAACGATCCTTTTTGTTTTCGCCCTATATTAATATAATTTATACCCACATTTTAAAAAAAACCTGCAAAGAAAAACGAATGATCTTCCCTTAACACTTCCAATTCGCATCCAACCGCTTGTGCACTAAACGAACCTTCTCCTTTCAAATCAAATTTAAAAAAAATCATAGAAAATGTGTACGAGTATTTCAGATAGAACAATTTTATTTAATTCAAAAAAAATTGTTTAGGTGTTTTGTCTGGAGGCAAAGGACTACTTTAAGTAAATCTTATTCTAATACACAATATGCCCCAAAAAAATCAAAAAAAATCTCTATATATGTGTGTGTGTATGTACATAGAGTTGAATAAATGTATAGGTGTAAAAATGTAAGATAACTAATAATTTTTTTTTCTGTTAGATACTGAAGGTATCTATCTGACCATCAAAAGAGTTAATAGAGATATGGCAATTTTTTTTTTTTTTGTATTATGTTTATAGGTTACTATGATCTTTATGCTTCTTCTTTAAATTTTGTTTCATACTGTGCTGAATTAAGTTATAGTAGATATACGAGTAAATAAAATAAAAATGAATGAACTTACCGATTTGTGGTATTACTACGCAGAGAGGAAGTGCACTCCTTCGCTGGAAGATTTAAACGTTGGCCCGCCATATACATATGTATGTATATTCCTTTTTGTATTATTAATTTTAACCGTGGAAAAGCTATCAAAAGTGAAATAAAATTTAAGAGAGAAGCAGATCTGTTATATATTATGAACTATTTTAAATTACAACCTGCGTAGATCCTTCTTAGGGTAAAATGGGTGGGGATGGGAAGGAGGACACGGGATATACATATTTCACACTAAAGTTGTCCGGGTAGCGGCTCGCTAGCACTTGGGACAAAACTGCTATACTGGTATTCGCCTGGGGTATCTTCAATTGTGTGATTTTCCTTTCCTTGGTCTTGTTCTGGTGATATAGATGCATTCCTTGTGCTCGTGATTCTTGGATAGATCTCTATTCATTTGGCCAGATGTACAGCTGCGACAAATGAGCTTGCTTCTTCTTCTTCTTTTTTTTTCCCAAGCTGCAGATCCACTTAGAAAAACTGTCGGTGAGTTTCTGGACGCGGAGGTGAATATTATCGCCAATCACTTTTGTTTTCTTCACAAACTGTTACGTTTTGATTTTTTTCTTTGTTCTTTCCTTTATTTGATTTTAGTTTAAATGTCTTCTTCGCGGTTTTTATTTTAATTCTTTCGTTTGATATTTATTTATTTATTTTATCAATTAAATATTACTCTTTGTTGAATTTAGTTTCGTTCCTTTTTTTTCAATTACTTTTTCTTTCTCTCTTTTATTTTAAACCTCCTCCATCGAAGAACTCTAATCGACTCCCCGGGTCATCTCTACCGGCCCGTACAATAACTACTCTCTGGTCAAAAAAAAATCCGTTTATTTTTTTTGCATGTACCGCATTTTATTTGTTAGGTGATGATTCATTCCATTATAATGTATTTTCTCTCTAAACAGGTCATTCAGTCCTAGCGAGCTTTTATTAGTATTCTACGTTTTTTTTTTTTTTTTTTTTTTGTGTGTGTTTATTGGGTTGTGGGAGAAGAAGTATTAACAAAAATATAGAAAGGGATGGGATCTTTTAGGTGGGTTGTTGTCTTCGCAATTGTCCTTGCAGATCATTTCGGGAGATGGCGTTTTCTGCAGTATGTGGGTTGGCTTACAAATAATCATGTACTTCGATTGATGCATATATGTAAACAAATCATCCACACATACATACATACATGTAGGCACCTAATCGTTTCACACACACCTGTGGTTGAAGATGTCGCAGAGGACCCCGGAGTATCGACCAGGCGACGTGCCACGCAATTGCACATCAATCGGCGGTCTTTACAGAGAAATTTGGTGAAAGACTGTAAGATTTTCCCTGAAAAAGTGCAGACAGTGCATCAGCTGTTAGATGTTGACTGGCAAACGCGTGTAACCTACACTCAACCTACGCTGAATCTCGACTACGAAGGAAACAACTTTTCATCGAAAATCATCATGAGCGACGTGGCCCATTTCCATCCTGAATAACCCGAAATAAATTATAACTCACGATGAGCCATTACACCTGCTCAAGGTTACTGTATGGGCCTTATTTTTTTTAAAACGCCGCAGGCCAAACGACTACAGTGGACGGCGAGCGCTACAGAGTCATGCTCAACGACTTTCACTTTCCTCAATTCTTAAATTCATCAATATGGACTGGAGAATATGTGGTTCCAACAGGAAGGAGAAACGGCACATACTGCATCAGTCACAACCGAAATTCTGAGGGCTGCATTTCCGGGTCGCATAATCTATCGCTTTGGCGATTTGCACTGGAAGGCAAGATCATCTGATGTAACCATTCCAGGCGTTTTTTGAAGTCACGACTCTATGTCAAGAAGCCTCAGATTCAAAGAAAATATCCGTCAAGAATGCGCGGACATATCGCTGGAAGTTCTGGCAAGCGTGATGGAAAATGCCACAAATCGGGTCCGAATGGTCATCAATTCTGGTGGCGGCCACTTAGCCAATACCAGTTTCTCGACTAATCCAAAAGCAGAAGCAAAGTTTTTCACTCATAAAAAAAATGACAGCCAAAGAACATCGGGTGACCAACTTTTGTTCCACCTTGTATTAGCCGCACTGTCTAGGCTGATGCCCAATGTTAGCGACCCACGAAATCTACTTGCATCGTTGCCAAATCTATAATCCTGTACAGCGCCGAAGTTTTGTCGGATGCGCAGTTGAGATAGGGTCCACGAAAACGTCTTACCTCGATATAATGCTTCGGGTCCCTCCGGATCATGTGCGCTTACTCCATGGCCTCCGCGACAATTCTGATGGGGATTACGAGAACTGTGTCCGCCGTGTAGTTGGCTCTAGGGCACAAAGATAAATATCTATCCCCGAAAGCCGAACAAGATACCGACAAGCATGATAGAACGTTCTCGTACTGGCAGCAGGAACGAAATGAAAATATTGAGGGTAGGTGTACACATCGACCACGGTGACATGAATTACTATCTCACCTCGTGTTCTCTCCGGACATGGACAGTTCAACTTTGTGGTTGATGATGATACTGCCGAGAATGTGATGTTTGGTTGTTGAAGGTGGCCTTGACAGCGATAGCTGATAGGGGTCGGGCTGGGCCTGAGGACTGTGGTTGCCTACGTCCTGATGGTAATAAAGGAAAAGAAATGGGTGGAGCAGGTAGTGGCTCGTCTGTGTTACTCGCCTCTTCATTCTTAGACATGGATCAGTACGGAACCTAATAGCAAGTCAATGTAGCAGAATGGCGCTCCCAAAATTAACAGCCACAGTGGGAGCACTGTCAGCGGTGCCGATTTCATTTACATTTCTATGACTGGTTCCAAGATAAAAAATAAGCCCACTCTGAAAGGGCCTACGTTTGCTACAAGCTACATCTAACCACTTGCTGGTCATGTAATTCTCATTGTGGGTACCGCAACTGGTTGAAAAAATTTGTTTAAATTGTTGTCCCAGCAAATCAAGGTGATTAACCATTTCTGGGGAGAACGTAAAAAGAGTACTAAGGACGAGCATTTAAGCCCAGCACTTTAGGACGACTGGGAAAAATTTTTGTTGTGAAATAAATAGAAAAGCATGCATAATAAGGAAATTGCATCCACGTTATCTCGAAAGACAAAAGAAACTGCTTCGAATGAACAGAAGCGCTGTTAAAAAATTGTCCTCCCTTCCTTAGAAGGATTTGTTTTTTCTCAAGGAACAGCAGATTTTTCACAGCTTCTCTCTCAGCTTCCCTCTGCTGTAATGAAAATTTACAAAATAGGATTAAAACTATCTTTTCCAGCTCGTTTAACAAACGTATTGTGCAGTAAATTAAATTTTCAGCTTTATCCTGTTGTTGTTCAAGCTCAACAGGAACACCCCCAGACCTATCGGCATCCCGGTAAGGAAAGTGATACGCCACATACTCGTACTCGTACTCACACACAGAAGTGCTGGGACCCAGATGGCTGGGGAAAAGGAATATGGTATACGCAACATCCGCCGCGTCTTACTTTACATACGTAAACGTAATCCCCTTAAAATCGAATTCATTTATTAGAGGAAGCCGGAGGACTTAAATTCGAAATATTTTTTAATCTGGTTGCGAAAGCGGAAAAGTAATTGTTGAAAGGATTTACGAAAAATTGAAGAAAACATTTCTAAAGATCCTTAATACTTAATAATGTTTATTAAGGATGTCAGATGGTTGGGTGGCAGGTTCCACTTAAGGCGAATCATGTCAGAATATCAACACACATGGTGAGCAGAGTGTAAAGATACCATGGGGGTGTCGAAGGAGTTGCGTTTGATTCGAATATTCGGCTCGAGGGGCGAAGGGGCTACAGGGGCTACAATTCGAAATTCCGGATATACGGACAAAGTTTTCTTTAAGTTAATGCTAAGGGATTTGGTTCGTTCGGGCCAAAAGCCAAAGAAGTGTAATTAAAATATCAATCGATTTTAATTAAAAGTAAATATAATTAGGATTTGTTTTCAACACTGATTTCCACAGGATCTGGGTGTTCTTAGATTTTTCATTACTCGTATATTGGTAGGGCGATACAAAAGCAGTTCTTTTTTTTCCTTTCACTGCTTATTTGTGATGTGTACTTATGAATAAAAAGGAAGTCTAATTGATTTTCGAAAGTATTCGAGGTTCTTTGGTTTCATATACTTTTTTCTTTTGTAGGTACACTGTGGATGAAAGGATGGCGCCGTATCGAAATTTCTGCGGGCATGTTTAATGGTAAACACTCTTTGCTCATCGATTGATCGAGAAAATACTGGCCGTCTTATGACCTGGACTAGGCCAGGAGTACAACAATCAAGTAGGGTTTTCATAGGGTTTTGCTTGATTTACCTTCGCCAACATAAGCTCAAAACCGCCCACGACCTGATAGAGGAAAAGGCTAACATTACCAAAGGATTCTTCTACGAATATGATGTGAAAATCGTCTTTGGTGATTTGCGCACCAAACGTGACAAGGAGAGCATCTTTGGTCATACAGTGGGGAAGTTTCTGGCAGCGGACACAGGCCTACTACTTTTGTGCGGCGGAACGTAATGCATGTGTAAGAGAGTAAAACGAATTTTTTTTTTTTTCTACATACCAAATTTTTTCTTTAAGATATAATTTTATTGTGTTTTTTATTGTGTTTAGAGTGTTCTTAGACTGCTCGCTTCCGTGGTTGTTATCCAAGTGAACGAGATTACATGAAAAAACTTAGCGGTGTGTATCGAAAAAAAAAGTAATACTCAAAGAGAGCTATCAAGTATTTATGTATGTACACAGATAATTACAAGGCAAATGAACAATGTTTGGTTAGTATGAACTCATTACAAATTATTACACAACTTATTATTCAATAAACTTTTTGTAATTAATTGGAAGTCCCAAACATTCCACCCCCCCCCTGGAACATGGTTTCAGGATACCGGTAAGTGTGCCAGTTTGGATATGGAGCGTACCAAAGTACCCCTGGCAGTACGTATGGTGGCAACTCGCACGACATTGTCTGCTCCTGGTGACACGGCATCAACTCTTTCTAGAACCCATTGCGTAGGAGGAAGATTCGGTTCCTTAAGTACGACCATATCTCCAATTTTAAGGTTTGGCTTAGGATACTGCCACTTGTTGCGTTCTTGGAGTGTTGTTAAATAGTCCATATGCCAACGCCTCCAAAAATCTTGGACCATACTTTGTAAAAGGTTCCAGTGCTTCAAACGATTTGTTGGTGTGGTTTCTAGAGTTGGCCGGTATCGCGGTGAGTGACTGACCTACGAGAAAATGAGAGGGTATTAGAGGGTTTAGATCATCGTCTGATAAACAAGATAAAGGGCGCGAATTTAATATGGCTTCAATTTGTGTTAAAACGGTGGTTAACTCCTCGAAGGTTAAGATGCTGGATCCAATGACTCGCCGCAAGTGAAACTTTACCGATTTCACCCCGGCCTCCAGGGGCAGAGGGTGGAATAAAGTGCCATTCTATAGTTTCCTTGGCTAAAGCGGTGGCTATGATGCGGTTGTGGGGCTCTGACATTACCAACTTATGCATCTCGTTCAAGTACCATCGTGAACCGTGAAAGTTGGTGCCGTTGTCAGAATAGATATGAACGCATCGACCCCGCCGAGAAACAAACCTTCGTAAAGCAGCAAGGAAGGCATCGGCTGATAGATCGCTGACGGCGATCTAAATACATGGCCTTTGTGGAGAGACATACAAATAAGGCAATGTATGCTTTAGTAAGCGTAGGGTTTCTGGAACGCGAGAACTTGATCATTATGGGCCCATCATAGTCCACGCTGGTGCTGGTAAATGGGTGAGTAGGTTGAACCCGTGCAGCAGGCAAGTCTCCCATTAGCTGACTGCATCGTTGCCGTCGTTGCATGAAACAAACCTTACAGCCATGTAGAATTTTCCGAATTAGGTTGCGGCTTCCTAGTATCCAATACTGTTGGCGAACGATCGCGAATGTTTCCGAGATTCCTTCATGCAAATTGCTGACATGAATATCTGTGATTATAAGAGAAGATATGTTAGTATCATTGGGAAGGATTATTGGATGTTTGACACTATAAGGTATTATTGCATGCTGGATTCGTCCTCCGACGCGAAGGAGTCCATATGGATCTACGAATGGTGAATACCACAATAGTCTGGATTTTGAGGGAAGAGTGCGATGTTTAAGAAGATGTTGAAGATCCTCTCCGAACGATATCTCCTGTACCTGCTTGATGAATAAAGTTTTTGCATGTTGAATTTCAGACAGGTGCAGATGATCTCTACGACGCTTAAGTTCATTAACCCGGCAATTGTGTATGAATCGGAGACAATAAGCTACAATTCGTTGCAAACGGAACCACGACGAAAGTTTGTTGATAACCGATTGGAACATATCGTCTTCTGAAGACCCGAATAGAACATGTTTCGACGTTTGTCGTTCTTCTCGTTTAACATCTTCGCACTCAGAATATCGCGCAACACGGAATTTCGATACTGGCCATTCTTGTTCGTCAAGGGCTAACCAATGTGGACCACTCCACCAGAGTTTGTGGCCGACAAGATTCGATGGGGAAATACCTCGCGAGGCACAATCTGCAGGGTTTTCTAAGGAAGCTATATATTGCCACGAAGAACGCGGAACCGTGTCGAGAATCTCGCTAGTGCGATTAGCGACAAACGTAGCCCAATGACGAGGGGGGGGGGGGGGATAACCAGTGGAGCACAATTTCAGAGTCACAACAAGCAATAGTTTTTGAGAACGGTGTAGTAATGGGCGATTTCACACCGTGTATTAATCGGGCCAACAAAAGAGCACCGGAGAGTTCCAAACGGGGTATTGATACGGGCTTTAAGGGAGCGACCTTTGTCTTTGCTGCGATTAAGGTAATCTGGAAGCCTCCCGAGGGTAGTTTAACGCGAGCATACACTACAGCGTAGTAAGCAATCGATGAAGCATCTGAGAACCCGTGTAGCTCAGTGCTATCCGACGACGAGAATAGATATCTAGGTACGCGAAGCTTTTCGAAGTACGAAATCTCCTTCCAATAGGAATTCCATTTCTCTGCAACATTAAATAGTACAGGGTCATCCCATCCTAGTTTTAGGTCTGTTACCCAGAGTTCTTGGAACATAAGCTTGAGCGCTACAACCGATCCAAGGGTCAAAAATACGTGATATGTCGGAGAGTAGCCTCCTCCGTGTGGACACAGATTTAGAAAGGGATGAACTCACCTTATAGAATAGCTCATCACGCGCTGGGTCCCAATAATTACCTAGAACCTTAACCGATTTATGACCACTTTCTGTGTCAAGAGCTGAATACTCGCAATCCTCCTTTGGTAGGCCAGCCAGTAGCGACCAACAGTTAGAACTCCATTTGCGCAGCGTAAGACCTCCCATCGACAACAAGTTAACCAACTCACATTGAAGTTTTAAAAGAGTTTCCACTGAGTTAGTTCCGGTCATCACATCATCCACATATACATCCTTAAGGATAACCTCAGAAGCTGTTGGATATTCGGAGCGATAGTCAAGAGCGAGTTTTTTTAAAACACGAATTGCTAAGAACGGAGCACATGCAGTGCCATACGTAACAGTAGTAAGGCGAAAATGCTGAATGTCATCATTAGGATTGTCGCGCCAAACGATACGCGCCAGTCGATATGTTCATCACTGACCCAGATTTGGCGGAACATCTTAACAACATCAGCACTAAAAACATACCGATGTTGCCGAAATCATAAACATACGCCAACTAAGTTTCTTTGGATGGCTGGGCCCATCAACAACGAGCTGTTAAGTGATTGACCAAGGGAATCCTTCACCGAACCATCGAAAACTACACGCAATTTTGTTGTCGAACTGTCCATTTTCATAACTGCATGGTGCGGAAGGTAAAACTGATGACCTGAATTTTAACATTGTATTCAGATTAAAACATTCAGTTGTTGGAATTTTGATTTAAAAGAAAGTTTTTTATGATTTTTTTCTAGTTTTAAAATTTCTAGCGTTTTTTAGTTCTTGCGGAATTGTGTTGAGAATTTCGGGCACATTGCATTTCAACTGTCTTCTTCCATAGTTCTTGTAGAATCTGGGCTCTTGAAGCATACCTTGTGCACGTCTTCTTGTGTTTCTCCCATGGTTAATTGGAGTGGTGAATCTTGTGTCATCGTAATACTCTAATATAATCGTCATCTTGAAGATGTCTTCCACTTTAAGGACATTGAACCTTCCTCTCTCAGTTACATTTCGATGAGTAAATATATTTATCTTTTTCAGTGCTGCAGTTTGTAGTTTCTGAAGTTTTTTTTAAATGAGTTAACGATGCATTACCCCAGGCAAGTATTCCTTATCTTAGTTTGGATTCCACTAGCGCAAAGTACACTTGTCTTAGAACAGATGTTGTTGTTTGGTACTGCAGATGAGTTAGTGCGTATAATGCTCTTTTCAGACGCGAACGTAACTCATCAATGTGCTTATCCCATAGAAAGTTATTGTCGATTGTCACTCCTAGATATTTGTAATTTTTAACTATATCTATAGGACAGCTAGTAGAGGTATGGCAGTCATCAATCCTACAGTATATTTGCTGTTCGGTAGCCTTGAACTGCGGATTTCTTATATGCATCATTTTTGTTTTGGATGGGTTGATCATTAAACCATGATCATGACACCATTTTACTGCATTATCAAACTCTTCTTGAATTATTGTTGTTGCCGTCTGCAAATATCTGTGACATACCACTATCGCTGTATCGTCGGCATAAGCAAAGGGTTTGGCTCGCTTGAAAATGCGGAGAAGCTCATTAGCGTATAGTATAAACAGAATCGGGCCCAGTTTCGATCCTTGCGGGACTCCGTATTCTGCATGTTCTTTTTGGATATGGGTCTCGCTGATCTTGACACAAAAAAGCCTGTTGTGTAGATATTCCTTTAGCCAATCGGCCAATAATCCTCGTATTCCTATACGTTCGAGAGCATTTATTAGCTTTGAGTAATTGAGCGTGTCAAATGCTTTACTAAAGTCTATAAATATGACCAAGACGTGATAACTTTTGTTAAGGCTTTCATTAATATGATTTGCGAATTCTCATAATAGTTTACCAGTGCTTTTCTTTTTCTGGAAACCGTATTGATTTTCGTGGATGATGGAGTGTTTTTCAATAAAATTCTGCTACCTGTTTGTTATGACTTCTTCGAGGCACTTTTCTACTACTGACAATATGGATATTGGCCTGTAATTGTTGAGTTGACTTTTTGTACCACCTTTGTATATTGGCCTGACCACAACAGTTTTAAGGTTTCTGGAATTTTTGCTTGTGTAAGACTCAAATTAATAAATTTGCACAAAATCGGTGCAAAAATTACCGCGTGAGTTTTGATGTCCAACGCTCGAATTCCATCAATACCAGGCGACTTATTTTCATCAAGCAAACCAATTATTCTTGACATTTCAAATACATTTGTTTCTTGAATAAAAACTGATTTGTCTAGCGTTTTATTTAGGTGAATCGATGTAATCGAGTCGCATTGGTGCACAATGTTTTCAATTTGTTCTTTAAAGTTTTTTGCACATTCGCTAGCGAGATTGCTCACACACATTTGACCCGAGAAATTCTTAATTATAGTTTCATCTAGGCTAGGCTTTTTCCTTCCCATTATCTCGTTTATTAGGCTCCATGTTTTTCTGGGGTTTGATTTGATCTGGTTGAACTTGGTTTTGTAAAACAGAGATTTTTGCGTTGTTATTTCTTTGTTTAGTTTGTTTCGAAAAGTCTTATAATCCAGATCGAAAGTCCTGCTCAATCTGTTATTTTTCCATCTTTTGTATAACTCGTCCCTTTTTTTATACTTAGCTATTAAGTCATGTGACATCCATGGGTTATGCTTTCCTTCCTTTTTTATTGTTCTTACAGTTGTAGACTTTTCATATATGCTTTTCATTTTATCGACAAGCTTTTGATAAAGAGAAATTGCATCATTTTCATTAATCACTTCTTCCCAATTTGTTTCGGCAAT
Organism: Volucella bombylans; assembly: GCA_949129095.1. NCBI lineage: Eukaryota > Metazoa > Arthropoda > Insecta > Diptera > Syrphidae > Volucella > Volucella bombylans. Next base: position 379,361,327 of record OX422140.1, on the reverse strand, counting down.
TAATTCGTTTACCTTCGCGTTACATATAAGTGACATGCTGGCCAGTTTTTCTTTTACGACTGATTTTTGTGAATTTGCAAAATATAGGGTTGAGTAATGATCTGTTATACAGCTTTCAATCACCGCTGAGTTTATTTGGTAATCCGTTGCACTAATTAAAATGTGATCAATTGTCGATTTTGTTCACATCTTCGGATCTATTCTAGTATAATCAGTTATTACATTCAATAACCCCAGTGACGCCAGCATCTCTAGATATTCTTTTACGCAGTATGAATCTAGATCTTTAACATTAATATTCATATCTCCCATTACTCCGTTTTTTTTTTTGGTGGGGGCCAATGCCCCCATTTATTCGGCTTAATACAAGCTATAACTTAAAAAATAAACTTAAACTAAAACTTAAAACTAAGTTTGGTTGGAGTGGTGAAGGAGAACAGATTTGAGGTAGGAAGTGGTGCGGTGAAAGTCAAAGACGGTAGGGTTTGAGTTGATTTGACGTAGCATACGGGAGATTGGTTCGTTCGCGCCATAGGAGGTGTGGTGGGTTGGTAGATAGAAGAGTCGAGTGGTACGTAGATTACGAGGGTTAGTGTTGAGGAAAATGGAGTTGTGAAGAGACGCGCATTCAACGTGATCTGAAAGGAGTCGATGAATGAAGGGAAAGTCTGCTGCATCTCTGTGGTCTTCGAGGGTGTTTAAGTTGATAAGGTTGAGACGATTTTGATAGGGGGGCAGATTAAAAGTATCGTCCCAGGGCATACCTCGAAGAGCAAATCGAAGAAAACGATGCTGAATGCTTTCAATTCTCGAGATATGAACACGATGATATGGGGACCATACTTGACTGGCGTACTCTAAGAGGGGGCGAACAAATGTAATATAGAGGGACCTGGTCACGTATGGGTTGGTGAATTCTTTGGACCACCGTTCTACAAAACCTAGTGTAGAGTTGGCTTTGAGGATTATCTCATCCATATGTAAACGGAAGTTGAGCTCGCTGTCACACAAAATGCCGAGGTCGCGAAGAGACTGTACGGAGGAGATGGGTTGTATATGGAGAAGGACATTGGGAAAAGGTGATGGATTGACATTTTGAGGCACCAGATCGAAAAACTATCAAGGTCTTGTTGAATGAGGAAGGAATCATGGGGAGAGTAAATGGTTTTGAAAAATTCGGCATCGTCGGCGTAAAGGGAGACAGACGAGTGTTTGATGATCCTATCGAGATCATTTATGTTTAATATAAAAAGAAGGGGGCCGAGGTGGCTGCCTTGTGGAACTCCAGAGGTTGCCAAAAATGGAGCCGAGTGGGCTGACCTAAAACAAATTCTGTAAAAACGGTTTTCGATGTAAGAGCATATCCATTTTAGCAGTATGCTAAAAGCTGAGGGCAGACAATTTAAAGATGATTAATCGATAAGACATTTTATCGAAGGCTTTGCTAAAATCGGTTGCAACTACATCGACTTCGTTGCCATTCTCTAGGGCAGAGGATACGAATTCAACGAGATTTGTGGTGGTTATCCTACCCTTTAGGAAATAAGTGATTTGCATTGGAAGCTTAGAGCGTCATACAAAACACTTTCGAAGAGTTTGGGTATATGGGAGGAAGGATTGGACGATAGTTTGTTACATCGTTCTTTGATCCTTTTTTTGTGGATCGGGATTATGAAGGAGGTTTTTCAAGCCTGAGGAAATTCTCATAGACGGCATAGACGGCATAAACGGAAGAGATTAGAAAGGGCAAGGGAAAGAGAGGAAGAATATTTTTTAAGAAATATGGCAGGGAGGCCATCTGGGCCGGGTGTGAATTCGTCATTGTGTTGGTGTAATTTATATTCGATATAAGACGGGTCAAAAATATGAGAGAGAGGTGGGACATTGGAGAAGTTCAGTAGGTAACTAAAATAGGATGGATCTGATACAAAGGAGTCGTTGGTGAAGGATTGTTTAAAAAATGTGGCAAATATGTTGGCAATGGTGAGTGGATCGGTTGATGACTTGTTGTTGAAAGAGAGGGAAGGAGGGTAACCATCGGACTTTGTTCTATAGTTAGCAAATTGGAAAAAGGACTTAGGGTCGTTTATAAAGTTAACTTGCGCATTGTTAAGGTAGCGATGATAAAGGGAAATGAAACCAACCACCAAGATAATTGGAATAGTCGGAAAAGGATCCGGTACGAAGGAAAACAGCACATAACTTGTTTCTCTTATTCCGTAAGGAACGAAGGTTGCGATTATACAAGGAAGGACTAGTAGAAGCTGTTGTAAGAATTAATATTTCTTATAAATATATAAATTAAATATTTCTTTATAAAAAATGGATAATGCATCATTTATACTTAAGTTGTGAAAGTTAAAGAGGCATCTGCTGAGATATTCACTGAATTTGTGAAAGTTTGCTTTATGAAAGTCGTGGGATGAGAGAGTTGTGGGGGGAGTGGACTGGAATGAAGAGTTATGAAAAAATGAAAGTAGAAGGAGGGGATGGTAGTTATCGATTGTCGAGAGAGATAGGGGACAAAGTGAGACTGAGGAGTTAATTGGATCTGTTGTGAAAATAAGGTCTAATTGCCTGCCCATATAATTGGATATACCACTGACTTGGCATAGACTTGAGTCTGTTAAGCGATCTAAGAAGAGACATTCCTTAGCTGAGATGGCATTTGAAGCGATGAAAAACGATTGATCATCTGATGGAGTCCACTGTAGCTGAGGAAGATTAAAGTCGCCGAAAATAAGGATATCATCAATAGGGTCTGACAGGTCAATTAAATGATCGATCGCATCAATAACAAATTGGTAAGATTCGATAGGTTGAGCTGGTAGGATGTAGCAACATATAACGTAAAGGGACTTGAGGGGGAGTGATATTTTTATTGCGACAAAGTCGGCTTTAGAGGATGAAGAAATTGTAATGGGAGAAGAGTTAAGGCTGTTGTCCATCGCCAGTAGGACGCCTCGACAGGGGGAATCTTTATTTGTGCGGGTAGGATCGTCGTCGCGGAAAACATTAAAAGTAGGAGGGAACAATTCCTGGTTCTTTATGTCGGGAATCAAATTGGTTTCGGTCAAGGCGTAAATATCAAAGGGAAGAGCATGATGTTGTGGGGTGGAGGTGTGAGGCAGGATGGTTTAAGCGCTGGCAAGGGAGGCAAAAATTTGTTGTGGTCGGCTCGGCTTCGCTGTAGGTGTGATACTCGTTTAGAGTGAACATAGTTGCCGAAAGCAGCAAGGTCGTCTGCTACTTTCTGAGGGGACAAGTTAAAAATCTCGTGGTACCTGACATAAAGGTTCCTGAGGCTGATAGGGTCGGTAGGGAGGCCTTCCTGCTGGATGGAGACCATGACGCTGGTTTTGGTTTTCCCTTCGTAGCAGACCGAGTCCGATTTGTCATGTAGATAGGCAAGAAAGAGACGAATGTTTTCATATATCTTTCTTTGTCTAAGCCTATCTATCGACTTTCTGTAGTGCCATTGGTTTGCTGTGTTAGTTTAACAGTGGGGGGAAAAAGGGGATCAAGAATAGGAGCATTGGAGGAGGGAGATAGAGATAAATGATGCGATATGGAGTTGGACGAGGGATGAGATGTGGGGTTTAAGGTATGGGAGTTAATGAAGTTAGGGTACTTAGCTCCAGTTTTAAGGTCGAAGTTGGGAATTGGGTTGCTAGCTGGGTTTGGTGGCGTAGAAGGTTGAGAAGGAATAATATGGGTGGTTGGGGTTAAGTTGAAAGAGACGCCTTAACGCTGGGGCTTCGGTAGAACGGGGGAATTCAGGAATTAGAAGATTGGTGTGTAAGGGCTTTGTGTCGGATAAGTGAAGAGGGAGGATTAAAATTGGGGAATAAGTTTGTTTTGAAGCTCCAGTTGGGATCGAGATTAGAGCTTCGTTTTTTGGTAGCATGTCTTTTATGTGGAAGGGAGTTGGAGAGGGGTCTTTTTTTAAGTTTATCGTTAAAGCTACGTTTATTTTTAAAACTTTCATTACTCTCGAGATGTGCGTTTTCTCGTTCCTCAGAGCATTTGGTAATACTTATCTTCCCAAGTTTAGTTGCCTCACCAGGAGGAGCAGGGAACAGCCACGAATATTTATTGGGATGTTGACTTTGAAGCTGCAGGAACTATTGGAGTCAGCGGGGGAAAATCTACAATATCTCTTTTTCCCAATTGTTCAATATCGTTTCTGAATTCTTCAATAAACGCTTTTTTTCTATACCCTGGTCTGTATATCCAAATACATATTTGTTTTTATTGTTTTCCACAATTCGAACTCGGATGCTTTCGTATGACACGCTTTCAGATGTAAGTGGTGTGTATTCTAAGCCATCTCGAATTAACATTAAAATTCCATCACCTCTGCGATTTTTTCTATTCAGAAATTTAGTTTGAAAGCCATCTAGCCTATATTTCTTCTTCATTTCATTTTTTCTTCTTCCTCTATATTTGTTTCAACCAAAAAGCGGTTTATACTCAAACAGAAGTCGTTCAAATTCGTACGCAAGGATCTTATGTTAAAATTTAAGTAGCAACATTTATTTTTTGCTAATTCATTTATGTTGACGTCGCTAAAACCATTCATTACCCTACAATTCAAATCAACATGTAAGCCATTGTTTCTATTTGCGTTTTCCATTTTGACATGAAAAGTTTTTGTATTTCGTTTTGTTTACAAACACTGTAATTATTGTGTGCATGCAATTTTTATAATATCGTCAACGGAACTTATTAATGTGGGCTGCGTACTCTCATTTTCGTACTTCATTATTCTTCCCGCACTCTCCCACACAAATCTCCAGTTTTCTTGTCTCGCTTTCTCCTTTGCCGTCGACATCAAGTGTTTGTTATATTTAGTCAGCTGATTGTTAACATACACCGTTCGCGTTTTTGCAGCTGTTGATTTTTTGCATTACAGCTCTTAGTTTGATGGAGCGAGTGGAGCGAGTATGTTTGACAAATTGCATTTTCGTTATGCTGGATGCAACATTTGCAACAATTGTGAATTTCTCAGGATTTTTTGTTTTCGTTCGATATATGTATGTCCGTGATATCATTGTCGTTTATCTCACAATTAATCGTTTTACCTATGCCCTTTACAATTTCTGTTAGATTTTCTTGTTGTGTAGGAGGAATATTTTTAATATCAATATTGTTTTTAATTGCTTGCTGTTCGAGTGTGTTGATCTGTGACTGCATGTTTTTTTATTATTTCATCCTTTTTTTTATTGCTTTCTCTGAGGTCTTTCAATTCTTTGTTTATGTTTTCTATAAGGTCGTTATTTTTCTTCATGTATTTGTTGAGTTCATCGTACTTTGCCTCTAGGAAATCGCAGCTTGCCGTAATTTCTTTGATTTCCCCTCTCAGTAGACGTATTTCCGCTATAATACTCGTAGTCGTGTTGCTGTGACTTGAGATGTTGTTAGCTAGGTTGCCGGGGGTGCTGGGCTCTCTCATCCTTTTCGATAGTTGTTCATGTTGTGGTGAGGGGTCGTTGCTAACTGCAGCCGTACTTTGGACATCTCCACTATTTCTGCATAATTGGCACTTCCACACTTCTCTTCTCGATCCCATGGTTCTCCACGATTTTTCTGTGACCGTAGTGCACACGAAATGAAGCTTTCGCTTACAAAACGAACACATAGCAAAGTCACTTTCGGCGGGGATATTATCACTGCAATGTCCGCACACATACATGTTAAGGTGTGGAGAATTCAAACTGTGGGAATGACTGTTAAATGTTATTTATTATTTAAAAAAACGATAGGGAGTTGTATGATTTTGAAACACCATTTCCTTTCGTAAAGTCTTGTTTTTTTAAAAAAGAAAAAAAAATCACTGTCTTAGGATTGATTATTTGCTATGAATTCATACTTTTAACACTTTTATGCTTTGCTTTAAGAATCCAAATCACGAAGCGGTTAAAATAAAAACACGTTCTCATACACTAAGCTCACACTGTAGGTGTAGTAGTAGTGTAGTGCCCGAATCACTTTAGTCAATATAGATTGACTTACGAAGTACTTATTTTCATATTCGGATAGATCTTCATCAGATTCAACATATCCCGGCTCGTCCGCGTACTCGAATAACTGATTTTGGAGTTCACTGAGCTGAGACCACGTTTCTTCCACAGATTTCAATCGAAGTTCTAATAACGCCAAATCCACACCCTCATCAATTATTTCTACGAATTTTACCGACCGAGTTTAGCTTCCCTTCCAATAGCTAATTGTTTTCTTTAAGGTGTTCATTTTATAATGAAATAAGAACCGCTTAATAAATCGCACGACGTATGGGGTCACTAATCACGAAACAGTTTTTTTTTTTTTTTTTTTGCATGCACGAGGTTTTATCTTTTTATCACTTTAATTAAAGTCTATTTTAATCAAGTCTATATATATATCCGGCTCGAAGGACCAACAATTTATATGTAAGAGAGTAATTGTCTGCCCTCAGCATTTAGCATACTGCTAAAATGGATATGCTCTTACATCGAAAACCGTTTTTACAGTATTCGTTTTAGGTCAGCCCACTCGGCTCCATTTTGGGCCACCTCTGGAGTTCCACAAGGCAGCCATATCGGTCCCCTTCTTTTTAGATTAACCATAAATGATCTTGATAGGATCATCAAATACTCGTATGTCTCCTTTTACGCCGAAGATGCCGAATTTTTCAAACCATTTCCTCTCCCCATGATTCCATCCTCCTTCAACAAGACCTTTACAGTTTTTCGATCTGGCGCCTCAAAATGCCAATCCATCACCTTTTCAAATAAGAGGCACCAACCTCTTTCTCCACAACCAACCTGTCTCCTCCGTTTAATCTCCTCGCGACCTCGGCATTTTGTGTGACAACTTCCGTTTACATATGGATGGGAAAGCTAACTCTGCATTAGGTTTTGCAAAACGATGATCTAAAGAATTCACCAACCCATGCGTGACCAGGTCCCTCTATATTACCTTTGTTCGCCCCCTCTTAGAGTACGCCAGTCAAATATGGTTCATATCTCGAGAATCGAAAGCATCCAGCGCCGTTTTCTTCGATTTGGTCTTCGAGATATGCCCTGGGACGATCCTTTTATTCTGCCCCCCCTATCAAAACCGTCTCAACCAATCCCCCGCCGAACAAAAATGCATTTCGAACTGATGAGCCACATGTGAACAGTTATCTCCTCAAAGATGACAATTTTTCTTGTTGACAGAGCCCTTCAGATGATTTCTGTCTGAAATCGGAGTCCACCAGAGCCCAGTCAGCGAATGTTCGACTCCGCCTACGGTCGTTCACCTTCAGTTCCTAGGTCAATTGAATTTTGTACTGAAGCAGGCCTAAATTCCGACGCAAAATTCGACAAGACGAGGCTAGTTCTTGGTTGCGACGAGTAATTGACTGCCTCGGGTTACCCTGCACACTCTCGTTCACTGCAGCAGTATTTTTGCAGGACTCACGTTTCGACAACGAACCGGTGTTTCTTGATTGTTTACTGAACCAGTTGATTCAAATGTGTCCACCAAATGACGAATAGGCGCCTCACCAGGACGAACTGACCACTCGTTTTAATAGTAAAGTTTAAGAGTACTGCCCTTATCAGTGCTAGCTTACGTCGTAGAAGCTTGGAAACCGATGGAAGCAGATGGAAATATTATAGTATTGGTCGTTTCGACAGAAAGGTTCTTCGGGTAATTTACGGTCCCGTAAATGGAGAATGGAGTAAACGTTTCAACAGCGAATTGTATGGGCTGTGCCACGATGTTGACTTCGTCAGAAAAGCTCGGATAACCCCGCTTATATGGGTAGGTCACCATTCATGCACAACATGGTTCGTGTGACCACAATGGCTCTAATTATTATACAGTGCAACACTGTGGAGCAATTATTTATAAAAGGAAGGGTGTCAGCTATCAGCAATCAAAAGCACAACGACACGGTAGGCCCGGTAGGTAGGGAAAACCGGGATTGCAACCAGCAGCTGGTTCCAAGCTGCGCACACCGGCTGCTCGGTACAGCGGGTGTTCAAAAAAACGGAAGAAAATTAACGTAAGCAATATGTACGAGGGTTGTCTGAGAAGTTTCCGACCGCAACGTAAAGGTAGCGGCACTCGTCTATAAAAGCTAATGAATGCTGGTTGTGCATCTTTTGTACAGTTTCTTACCGAAGTTTCAGGACACGAAAATGTCCAAAGAACGTGTTTGTTACATATTAAATCAAGTTTTAGGCATGAGAAAGCCGTCCGCGCGCCGGGTGCCGCTCCGAGTTTTGGCGCCGATTAATTACTATAGATGAAACTTGGATACACAATTATACGACCGAAAAAAAAATTCTGTCAAAACAGTGGACAGCAAAGGGCGAGCGACTCCAAAAAAAAAAGCAAAAACTGTTTTTTCGGTTGGGAAAGTGATGGCGACTGTTTTTTGTGATAGTAAAGGAGTTATCCTAATCGATTATCTTCAAAAAAGAAAAACCATTACAGGAGCATACTACGCATCATTACCTGCCAAGCTGAAGGCAGAAATTGCGGAAAAACGGCCACATTTGCAGAAAAAGAAAATCCTCTTTCACCAAGACAACACGCCGTCTCACACCTCAGCGGTTGCATGGCGAAAATCCATGAATTACGGTTTGAACTGCTTGACCATCCGCCTTATTCACCAGATCTATCCCCAAATGACTTCTTTTTGTTCCCACTTGTAAAACTTGCGCTCGGAGGACAAAGATTTTCATCAAATGAGGAGGCAATCACCTTCGTGAACAATTATTTTGCAGAGAAAAACGCCAAGTACTATTTGGACAGGTTAGAGAGATGAGAGCATCGCTGGGAGAAGTGTGTAAAAAAAATTTTGAGAAATAATGTGTTGTATCATTGTTCGGTCGGAAACTTTTCAGCCAACCCTCGTAAGTGGACGCCACCCAATTTTTATGACAAAATTGGGAAAACAAGATAAAACAAACATCGATTATAGCTTTCCCCTGATAGCGAATTTAAGGGTATGTATTTTTTTTTTGTTAAAGGGAATGACAAAGGCCGTGTCCGACACACAAAGGGAATCACAATCGTGGGGCACCACCTCAAGGTTTAGTCCAAGAAAATGAACACTTAATTTGAATGCCGACGGAAGACCCACGATTCCGTACGATCACAGAGCTGGGTGACTCACTGGGAGTCAACGGGGTTTTAAAAGTAACCGCTAAAGGTTTACGAAGTATGCTGAGTGAATGCGAATCACAAATAATCCCAACTAGGGGAAGATCACGCAAATATTTGAAAAAAAAATTCAATGGGGTACTTAGCTACTCGGGTCGCTCCTGTTTCTATGTCGGGGCTGGTGAGAAGGCATTATACTTCCCGCTGCAGTCACTTGCTTTCTAGTTCGCGGTCGGTTCTTTGATCGCCTTTGTGGTTGATTCTTTTGTCTCGTTTTCTTCTTTTGTTTCTGCTGTGGCTGATGGATGTGTGTTGTCCTCTGGGTGGTTCTCCTTCGTTTTATTTATTTCTGTAACTAGTGTTCCTCTTTTCCGTTTGTTCCGTTCCGTTAATCGTTAATTTTTTTGTCGGTTGTTCGTTTTTCCCTTTTTTTTTTTGTACTTTCTACCAAAATGATGTCACGGTCCGCTATGACGGCTAGATATCAGTTGAACTAGCCGCGCATTTGGGCTAGTTTCCTCTCCCACACACACACACATGCATACGTGGTTCCACTAATTCTGCTGTCAGAGCAAAGGGACTCACTTCCAGAGCTCTGACAGGCTCCCTATGGAACAATTCAATCACATTCGTCTATGTTTTGTCATGTTCGTTCTGTCTGTCGAGTGACTGTATGGGTCCATATTACACCCTCGGACCAGGGACACTTTTGGGGAACAAATAAGTGGAGCTCAAATAGTAACCGCCAAGTAGAGAGGCAATCTTTCCCAACAATAATATTACGGGCCCCGTAAGTCTCCTTGCAGACAAGAATGAGGGGAGCGGATAGTAAGCAATCGTGAGCTTTCTTTCAAAATTATTATTTTTATTTATGTCGCTGGAAGCAAACAATATCAGTTTTAGGGTAGGCTCTCGGCCATTACTCTTAGTCAACATTTTAGCGCATCAAGGGGAGCAGACCGTCTATCTGATAGAGTCTCTATCCGGGGTACCTATATGGTCGTCTCTGGAGCGGTAGGTAAAGTGACGGAACTGGATCCAAAGAATCCAGTAAATCCTACCTGTACCGTGGCGTCCACAGCATGACGGGAGGAAAAGAACGCAGCCTAAACAAGAAATGACAGGAGGGTAGAAGGGTGAAACAGACAACAAAAGAACTTTGCACGTAAGAATAGGCCAAAATGTTCGATGACTTTTCACCTCCATCTCAGTTCGAATATCATGTGTGGGGTCTTGAATTATTATTGCATCTTGAATTTTTCAAAAAACTCAATAAAGAGAAGTCTAATGGACTCAAATCGCATGATCCCGGTGGCTAATCAACTTCTCCTCTACGCGACACAATACAATCTTCATAGTGTGCCGTAGAGTCGTCTGGTTGGAGCTCACCACACATTCAGTTATTCCAATTTTGAGAAGAAAAAGTCGGTCAACATCTGTCGATAATGTTTGGCATTCACTATAATACGAGTGGTCCATTCATTTCCATTTTCCAAAAAATTATGCCGCCGGCCCATCAACCACACCACAGTGTAACTTTTTTCGGAATGAGTTTCACAGACTACGGGGAATTTTGTTTACCCGTCAATCTAACAATGTGATTCATTAGAAAAGACAACTTTTGACGAAAACTTGTCTCTTCGTTCCAGCATCCATTGAGCGAAAAGGCGACGTTATGTGTGATCATATACCTTTCACTGAGCCATTTGTATTTTTGGCGTGGACCAATTCCAGAGTCAGAAGATCAATTATTTTGACCGACAAATTCACTGATCTTGCGAAACATAACTTTGACAGAATGTCCATTTTCATAATAACTTTGAACGACAGAAAGGCGTTGTTGTGTGGTAAACGATCCCATGGCTAAAATTGCCTTAGTCCGCACTTGACATACATCTGTCATAAAGATGAGCCACCATGAATTCAGTAAATGTTATTTAATGATAACCACCTTCCACACCGTCTGTTGACTCACCCTTTATACTTTATATAAGCTAAAGGGTTCTCCAATAGGGACTTGACAACTTTGAATTTAATTTGTGAACGCACTCTTTCACTTATCATCAAACTGTCACTGTCAATTTATTCAGTAAACTCAACATTTTCACCATGGTAAAGTACACGAACGGGCAACGTCTGCAAATTATAAAATTTTTTTACAGAAATTCCGTCGTAATTCTCGCCCTAGTACACAGGCAATGACAAGTTTAGTGCAAAAATTTGAGTCTACATATTCGTTGTGTGATGTTGCCGTGTCAATGAGACAACGGGTTGGTCGAATTGTCGAAAATATCGCTGCCGTTTAGGCGTCCGTAGAAAACGATCCAAATCAGTCAATTCCACCGCGTTCTCAAGAATTGGGCATCGCTCAGACCACATTATGGCGTATTTTGCGTAAGGATCTTGGTTTACACCCATACAAGATCAAGCTGACTCAAGAATTGAAGCCGATGGACCATTTGAAGCAACGTACGAGTTCTAGAGAAGATGCGCCAAGATGATGAATTTCATCGCAAAATCGTCTTCAGTGACGAAGCTCATTTTTGGCTCAATGGGTTCGTCAATAAGCAAAATATGCGTTATTGCTCGGGTGAAAATCCACATGTGCTTCATGAATCAGCACTTCATCCACAAAAAATAACTGTTTGGTGCGGTTTGCATGCCGGCGGCGTTATTGGGCCATATTTTTTCGTCGACGATAACGATCGTCACGTTACTGTGAATGGTCAGCGTTATCGCGCCATGATCGCCGATTATTTTTAGCCAAGTTTGACGTTGGAAGGTTGCAATCTCAAGAAACCATCAGAGATTTTGCCAATCATGTCTTTTAACCAAATAAAGCATCTTATCCCGAAATTCAGTGGCAATGATATAATGATGCCCCCACTGAGGTGCTAGATTTCACCCGAACATCGTGGTTTTCACCCGAACACACTTCCTGAAATGTCGACCCTACACTACGGCCTGTATCTTCCTCTGCGGATTTTCGATCACAAAGAAGTTATCATCGGCAACATCTCCTGTACGTGGACCTGCTGTGCTGTTGTAATGGTTCTTTGTTCATCGTTTCTGCGATCTTTAGAAATGGAAGCTCATTTTGATCAAAATTACTGCTAATATTTGGAAAATTTTGATCGGCGACTTGAGTGTCAAGATTTTTATAAGTAACCAGTTTGTTCAAGGTTTTTAGTCTTGACAGTCCAGTAGTCTTGCGAGACAGATCTGCTCTCTTTATGTATTGGAATTTAGGACAACCCAGATAGTTTGCGGGGCGTCCCTAGGTCCCACATAAAGAGCACGAGGCCTTACTTTTTTTTATCGCTCTATCCCTACCCAAAATGCATTGCTCTGATTTGTAGCCCATTTCACATTTCACGCAGAAAGGCTGCCTCTAGCAGTTCGAGCTAGACAGTGTCCAAACCTTTGCAAGCGAACGAATGCTAAATACTCGTACTTCATTCCTCTTTACACTCTGCCACTGTTCAGACTGATGGTTGAGAGACTCTATAGTTCGGGGTGGATCTGGGTAACAACTAACGAGCATCTCCACTTACACCGATCATTACCTAACTGCCCCCAGTTGCGCACCTTAAGTTGGTTGAGGTCCCTTTCTACTTGTGCGCCGCACCTAAGGTGAGGTCTTCCTCTCCTGAGTTGCCCCTCCTGGTTAGATTCGAAGACTTTGCGGACAACAGATATGATGTCCGTTCAGTCTACATGTCCTAACAATCTCAGGCGACTGATGCGCAGTTTTCTATGCAGCTCGTATAGGTCGTCGTTGAATCTTCTCCTCCAAAGCCCATCCGAATTATCTTCATCCATTTTCGATAGGGTCAATGCTTCTGCACCACAAAGTTGGACTGGGATGATCGAGGTCTTATATAGGGTCTTCTTAGTTTTTCGGGATAGCGCCATACTACTCAATTCCTTTCTAAGCCGAAAGAAACAGCGTTTCGCAAGAGTGATTCTTAGTTTTATTTCTTCTGAGGTGTTGTTGGCAGAATTCATAGGAAAGCTAAGGTAGACAAAGATTGTACCTCCAGTGTTCACTTGTGAGCTCTGCACAATTCTTTTAAATATGATGTTAAAGAAGTCACATGACAGGGCGTCGCCTGGTCTAAAACCTTTTTTGACATCAAAGCCGTTACCGACCTTGAAGAGCGTTCTCCATCGACATTCTTCACAGACAGATGAGCTTGGTAGGGATACCAAATTAGACACGGCTCTATATAGCTCGTCTCTATAAATGCTGTCATATGCGGCCTTAAAGTCGATGAAAAGACGTGGATATCGATTTTGATTTCTTGAGCTTTTTCTGGGATCTGCCGGAGTGTGAAGATTTGGTCGATTGTGGACTAGTCTGAAAGGGCACTGATAGAACCCAATCACATTATTGGCGAAGGGTTTCAGACGTTCGCACAATATGGCAGACAAGATCTTGCGTTGTTGAGGGGACTTATGACCCTAAAGTCGGCCCAGTTGTGTGGTCTCCATTTTTTTGGATCGGGCGAACGATGCTGCGATTCCATTCATCAGGCATACACTCTTCTGCCCAGATCTGAGAAATGACTTGGTGTATGCTCTCCTCAAAATCACTTCAGCAGGTTTGAATAACCAGGCCGGCAGGTCCAGCAGCTTTATTGGATTTCAGCTTAGATATTGCCATCCTTACCTCGTTTTGGTCAGGTGGATAGAAGTCTTGGCTATCATCGTCAAAGTTGAATGGCCCATTCTGCTGACGGCGGGATGTAGGGCTCAGCACCGAATGTAACTGTACAACAAGATTTCCTTCTTCATCTCTACAAACTTCTGTATGGGACACGTTCTTTTGACCTTTGATACAATTTCCGTACATTAATCCTGGAGTGCAACCTCTCAATATTTTCGATAGCGCGTTTCTCGTGCTCTTTTTTGTTCTTCTGGAAAAGCCGATGTTTATCCCGTCGATTTTTTCTTGGTGGTGGTCGGGTGAAACCCAGAACATCAGTTCATCTGATGGCACGTTGGCAGCGATGCCACTGGTCTTCTATACTTGATGCTGGTGGCACAGGGATTGCCGAGAGATTTTGGGATACGCGTTCGGCGAAGATTCTTGTGGTTTCTCGCTTTTCTCTTGGAAAATTCGCATCCGTACTTCAGCTGCAACAAAGTAGTGATCTGAGTCAATGTTGGATGCCCGGAAGGTTCGGAAATGCAGAATACTGGAGGAATGCCTTACTTCGATCGCAAAATGATCAATTAGATTGAGATGATCCAGAGAAAACCGTGTGCTTGCAATAGTGATGTTTCATCCCGTTGCAACGTCAATTGACGTAAATCGTGTAGACTATGCTTACCAACTGTCCTGCCAAAGATGTCCTCCTTTCCTATACTTAGGCTTATATTAGCAGATTAACCTTAATATTGACAGTCACATTCCGAAAGCTCAAGACTTCTTGCCTAAATCTGCCGCGTATAACAAATCCACACCCGAATAAGTGCTATTTCTGTTCCCTATAGCAATCACGATAGTAGATGTCATAGTCTTTCATCTTCTTTTTGATAGACCCATCCCATTTCCTGGATTGCGGTGATGTCAGCATGATAGTAGACAACAACCCCTGTAGGTTGCTCGGCTGCACTTGGCCTGCTAAGGGTCCGATTTTGCTCATGCAGATCCGAAGGCCATTGTGCTTTAATCGTTTGCCAGTACCGTCAACAGCAGATCCATTTCTATCCGAGGCTATAAGGTGCTTTGTCACATTTTTTGTCTCCTCTATATAGAGCTGTAAGCCCTATGAGAACGTAGAGTCTTTGCCGAGTACACACTTGGCGTTTTATCCTAAAGCATTACGCTACGAACTCGATTGTTGCGTTGCTTTGCTGACCCAATCCAAGGTCAGCAGTTTCTCATAGACTATCGAGTTTACTGTTCGGTGTGGGTTGAACCAAGAAAAGTGGTTGTTTCCTTTTGGCTCTAGCAGTGTCGAATTGTAGCCCCTGCGAATTTGAGGTAGTCGGTATCGATCTGAATCTACTGGATTTTTTTAGGCGTGATCCCGTATAAACTATGCTCTCTTCCTTTGCTCTTTAACCAACGGTCCGTAAGATTTGGCGGGGAGATTACAGAAACATTCTTTGGTAACATCGTCTATTTCTTCCGAGGAGACATGTGCCTTCTTTAATCCGCCGCTTACAACTGCTGCTTCTGTTCTCAGCAGTCACAGTTTTTCATCCGATTATGTCCGGGCAGATGGGTCTACTGTAATAAAACAGGTGATTAACACCGTACTTCTTGCATGGCAGTCGTATGTATCTGCCTCAAAGCAGTCACTGACCTCTATATTTCAAAGTCAATAAGCCGGTTTGCATATACGAGTACATAAGATCGTTGTTATTTTTATTTGATTTTTATTTAACATTTAAATTAATTTAAATTACTATAACAAGTATTGCTTAGCTAAAAAATGTTATTTAATACGAACACACGGTTTTTTTTCTATTATCCTAGATTGAACTTATTTAACATTTTACATACATTCAGCTGACATACATACGAGAACTTATAAAAAAGGCACTAAGAACTACATCAACAATCGGTTACGTATTACATACATAGACAAGGGACAAGTCCTGCTCAGTTTAATCACAAATATATTCTGAGGAATTCATAAACTATCGCCAACCCAATGAATACGATATTCGACGCTAGGATGGTTCTCTCAGCACCACCTCTCGTTCTGCGATACTCATCCTCCGGCAGGAACTCTCTTACGTGCTTGGTCTTGTTCATCATCCAGTAGAAGGCATGCATGTTGCCCTGTCGCTTCAGTTCGTCTCCGACATACTGTCGAATCTTCGCATTATATTCATTCAAATATCGCTTCTACAAACCCAAGATGTTTTCCAAAAATTATCAAAACTACTGAAAGTACGAGTACTTGTAGATACTTACCTCCTTTGCACTAAGCATAGTCCGGTCAATTAATTTTGGTTCATAAGGCACTAATGTGATATCGCTGAAAGCAAGAAATCTCGATCCTGAGGGATGTATTTTACCCGTATCCACCACTTCGAGGACATTCTCCAAACGAATCCCAAACGAACCGCGTCGATAGAAACCCGGCTCTAAGGAGATGGCAATTAAAATTCTATTTTCAAAAGCTGGAGAGTAAAAGGATGCTTACCATTTGAGAAGAAGTATCCTTCCCGGAATAGATAGGAAGAATTGTCAGTGTAAGACACAGCAATGGGAGCTGAAAGGAGAAATCATATTCAAAATGAATCACTTGTTTACGGTATTCGAAATTCATTTCTACATGTTCGTACGTTCTTGGACAGACAAATGCGATCCAATACCATGGCCAGTTGCATGTGGATAATCACTCATTGCATCCCACACTGGACCCCGAGATAGAGCATCAATTTCGGATGGACGCAAATTTTCTGGGAATTTTAAATGCGACAACTGCAAAATGCCAGAGAGGATATTTGTATATGCCTGACGCTGTTCATCAGTCGGTTGACCGAAATGGAAAGTTCTCGAAACATCTGTTGTACCATCGAAATATTGCCCCCCAGATTCAATTACCAATGTACTCTGGTCTGTGACATCGATATCCGTGACATTACTCGAGATGTAGTAGGGTAGAGCGGAATGTTTTCCAAAGGCGACTACGGTACGCAACGATAGGCCCTTGGAATGTGGCTGTGAGAGTCGACTACGTTCGACTTCGAATCTGATTTTTTGCTCTGTCCAATTCTCGGTGAAAAACTGCAATATGAATCGATTTCAATGAAGTTGGTTGAAGGAAAAGATGAGTACTCACCCTCTGTTCTAGGTTACTGAGAGCCTCACACATGGCAGCGCCATCCCGGATATGAGCATTTTGCATGCCCTTTCGTTCGTCGTAATTCTTCTGAGCACGCATAAATATTATTGGCGACACGTGTTCATATCTAACTCTGTCTGGCATTGAAGTGAAGACCGCCTGAGATGCACCATGATCCAGTGGGCATGGAGCCGGAACGAGTATCTTTTTCCAGATTTGGACGAACGTTCGAATATCACTCCAAACGGTGTTATATTCTTTTACGCTAGAAAAAGTGAAACTTATATTCATCCAGACATCCTCCTTCATCCTGTAAAGTGAACTTACTTAACGCACATTGTGGTTTGGCACATGTCGGCCCTCAGATGCAGCAGGAGTCCTAGGGAAACCTTAACCCGATCGGTGTAGAGGAAGATTTCATCATGCGACACTATCAGATAGGCCTAGAAGGGAACTTCATTTAGAGTCTTGAGATTCTAAACAAACAACAACCGAAACAAACCTTCACCACTGGCGTGTAAGGAATATCCCTTCCTCGGATATTCAAAAGATAGGCAATTTCCGTCAGCGACGTCACAATCATCGCATCACATCCATGAGACTTGAGAATCTGTCGCAGTTCTTCGACCTTGCTTTGCCACTTCTCACCGGCAAATCGTAGCTCTTGAATCTTAATCGTTATGTTCTCTGATGGAGGACGCTGCCAACCCCAAATAAAGTCAACCAGGTTATGGTTCACCTTGACTAGACTCAGAAACTTATCGTTCAACTCTCTTTCCCATTGAAGCCAGGTCTTCCTTGGAGTCAAATGTGGATCAGCACCCACTCGCATCTCGGGATCCAAAAAGGTCTACAATTGAGAGGAGTTTTTTGAAGATTAAGTCGTCATTGACGAGCGCATCTATGGCTACTAACCTCCAGCCAATCGGCAATTTTGAAAGTTTCATTTAGACGAAATATCTCCCAGTTGCAGTCTAGCTCCCCGTCGGCTTGTTCAACGAAACTGTTATCCGTCCACAGGGCTGCGCCTTTATGCGTGATAACAGCAAAAGCCTTAGTTCCAGTGAATCCGGTTAGATAGTTGAGACGTTGATCTCGTGTTGCTACTTCCTCATTGAGATGCTCATCGTAGGATGGCAGAATGTATGCATCGATTTCGGGTCCTTGCACGGAGGCACGGATGAGCATTTGTTCTCGCAAGATTTGTAGTCTTCTTCGGTATTCAGTCACCGGTTGGATCTGAAACGATTAATTTATTTTACAAAGCAAATTCAGAGAAAGAAACGTGTATGGCTTACCAGTCCTTCTCCTTTACATGATTCTCTTTCGACACCCGTTGGCTTCCCATGAGATGATTGCACCAGTGGTAGAATTTGGAAAGCTGCAAGGAAACAATTCAATTGTAGTGTAAACGTATTTGCAGGAAAACATAGATATGGAGATTGTGTTAAAGGAAACAGCGTATTTTGGAGGAGCGGACTTGGTAACTTATGAGCACTCCTTAGAATTCTAGAAGATTTTAATGGAAAAGGTAAGGACGGCATCTTGACGAAAGCACTTTGTAAACCTACCCCACAAGACATAATGTTTAGAGAAGGATTCCTACTCAAACGCCTTATGGAGCGGAATAACATCATATGAATGATGGCAAGAAAATGGCGATCTATTTTTCACTTGAGGACTTGGCTGTCTTCGTCCGAACGTCGCCGCCGATTGATTTGGAATGCATTCTCCATCAGCTGGAGTATTACGCCTGAAAATCAGAATAAAATTGTGAAAGTACGACGTTGGAAGACTGCAACCGCCAGAGATCGATACTAGGTACTGTACTGCCTACAGTATTAGCACTCACGATATCAGCGCCGAGTACCTGCAGGAGCGTCATCACTTTTAAAGCAAGCATTGCAGAATGTTGTGTGCTTTATGCAGAGCACATTTAGGTGCGTAGCAAAAGTGTAGTGCCGATCACAGGCCCCGACCTCTGTAACCTCGTATACGACGGGCTCCTGCGCCTTGAAATGCCTCTGGAGGCCAGGCCGACCGGCTTTTTGGACGATGTCACACTGGTCGTGACGACGAGACGCCCGAGTGTAGAATACGATCACGGCTTTGAGCTGGCATCCAAAAAAATGGAGACTGTTCTTCTCACCAGGATTTCCATGTGAAAGTCGCGGGTGCGGTAGTCTACGAGAGACCGGTACTTTGCTATCCCGGAATGTGAGTCTACTTGCGACTTACCTTTGGGGAGTCAATTGAGGGGGCTGGTAAAGCCACCAAGGTGCTAGCCGTATTGAGTAGGCATAAACCTTTGACTTCAAAAAACCCCAAAAAAAAAAATCTCAACGGCCTTAAATCGCGTAATCTGGGCGTCTAATTCTGATCACCAAAATGGAAAATTACACGACTCATGCAGTAATTGAATTGCTTCTTCGGCCTACTGACATGCTGCACCGTCTTATTGAAACCACATGTCATCCGCATCCATATTTTGCAATTTAGGCAGCAAATACTGAATTATCATGTTGCTATAGCGGGCATCATTGACTGTTAGTAGCCGCATTTTGGAGGAAGAATGGTCCTATGATACCTCCAGCCCACAGCAAACAGTGACACGATGTGGATACATTTGTTTCTCAAAAATCACTCGTGGGTTTTCTGCACCCCAAATGCGACCATTTTGAGGATTAATAAAGCCATCAAGGTGAAAATGTGCCTCATCGCTGAAGATTTGAATTGCGAACTGTCAGCTGTCAAACCTCAGTGAAAACGTTGTTCTTTCGTCTAGCGATCTATTTTTAACAACCCTGCACTGTCAGACATCACGTTGTCTTTTTTTTTTTTTTTTTTTTGGCAACAGTTTACCGCACAAATGGCGCAAAATTCAAATCTTGCTCGAATTTTGGGACACCCTTTACCATGAAGAATGCTACAGACAAAGGCAGCAATCGCAGCGTTTAGTTGGATGCGGATTCGCCGTCAGAGGAGAATTGATAGCCCAAGTCTTGAGTTTCAGATGACCTGAAAAAAAATTGCTCCTGCGAACTCTTCGACCAAACCCAAGCTGGCTAGACAAAGAGAAAGTCTTTGGTAATAAAGTGGGGATGTATGAGTACGGCCTACACGCCAGCAGCTCCGGAAATATACGTAGACTTATTGTTTTTGCGGTTGGCCAACCTGGCCAACCTGGCCGAGTCTTGATCAACAAATCGTCAAGCAATGTGCTCGTCTAGTCTTTTGGATGTCTGAACGTTTCGAGCAGCTAACGCCAACTCGGTGTCCGTAGAAGCACAATACGTCGATCGGCTATAATCGCAAGAGACGGTCAGGAGCTTTTCCGATCGAGTCTGCCTTAACCTATCGAGAACTTTGATGACGCCAGCATCAAAAGTAGAAAACCAGCAGCATCTCCGCCAAATAAACCTCTAATTCTATGACGGATGCAGACAGGCAAACCCGGCAAAACACGAAATATACTGAACGGCACTCAGCGGTGCAGACAACATCGAGAGGGGCACGTGGGCTCTACGAGCAGAAGAACAGGGAAGAACATGGACTTTTTTTATATAATTTACGCGCGCCTAAGGGGTTAGATACCCTTTTACTGTTGCCCGGGCGCGGGCGGAAAGGTAGAAGGAGGAGAAATCAAAAATTGTTTTTGTAGTGGTTTGAAACTCAGGTGTGTTTGGTTTCGATATTCGCTCTCCAGGGGTGGGAGTACGAATAGGACGGAGAGTTTTTTCTTCACTCAGAGTGATTCGAAGTTTATAATTCGCAGTATTTTTTTTTTGTTGTGCTTGAAACTCTACAACAGTCAAATCTATGTGTCAGTGTTATGCCTTCACACGCAGAATTTTTCTGTCTGAGTTCCAATTACGCAAATGAAAAACTTGAAAAACTTGTTCATGAGTAGGATTCGAACCTTGACCCTCCGAGTGCGAAGCGATTGCTAGTACCACAACACCACGGCCACCCCCATCTCACTCCTCAGAAGAAACCAGAAACAGCGCAAGAAGCTCTGGAGCGAGGCCTTGGAGAGGAGTTACCGAAAGAACAGTTTTTGCAAGTTGTGCTAAAAAATAAAACGAGCATGCCAAAGCTGGGAATATGTGAATACAAATCTGCATGGATGAGGACGGAAACCTTCTAGTTAGACCGAAGTTGGTGCAAAAATCTGGAAAGTTTATTTCTACAAAGGTGTTAAACTGTGATGACGAACACAGTGTCACATTCAACCTAGACGAAGACAGGTAGTATTACCGTCCACCCGAATAAGATTAAGTCAGGACAGGCACTTCCAAGCTTGAGTCTAACAAATGTTCTGACAAGATGGCTTAACTGCCGTGCTGCTTAAAACAGCAGATGATGATTGGATACGGAGCATACATCAACCATTTCTAAAATCTGGATAGACCAACGTATACCCGACAAATGGAATCTCAACACTTTTTGTCCGAGTATAAGTCTCCTCAGCATCGAAAATAAAATTCCTTTTATCGAACAGCTGAAACTCTTAGTTAACAATCTGATCGACTTCTGTCAGTCTGGTTTTAGATCAGGAAAATCCACCACATACCAAATTTTCACACCCTGTCAGCCTAGTTATGACATCTTTACTACCCTCATTCGACTGAGCAGAACAACAATGAAGAATATATGCTGCTTTGGCAAGATCAGTAGTAACAAAACCAAGACCTTCACTGTCAGACACACTGTCAGACACACTTCAAGAGAAAAGTTCTTTGGGTAATTTTCGGTCCCATTTAGATCAATTGAGAACGGAAAAGACGGTTCAACAGCGAATTGTAAGTGTTGTACAGCGATGTCGACCACGTTAGAAAAGCTCGAATAACCCGACCAAGATGGCTAGGTCACCTCAAACGCATCGACATCAGCCCCCCGGCCCGGAAAGAATTCGACTCCAACCTAGAGGGACACTGCAGTAGAAGATGGCCTCATCAGAAATGGCGCACTTAAATCATTGGTGGGGCATACTGCTTAATCCCGGACGGTATTTAGACGAGAAGTTCCATCAAAGTTGGAATCCGAAAAATATTTGTTCCGCTTTCAATAAGCAGGACTACGATGATTAAACATTATTTCTGATTTTTTTTTTTAATTAGCGCGCTCTCAAAGGGTTAAAGTACCCTTAAAATGTGTGCACACAGCATGAGCGAAGGAATGGTACGGAGGAAAGAAAGAGAGGTTCCATAATGTTCCGAAAGTGGGCTTAAGGGTATGCTGAGCATTCATAGCGTGATTGCGATTAAAGGCTTTAAGTGGCGGAAAGCACTGGTGGTGAAAATAGCGCTGGGGCAAGGTAAGTCACGAGACATTTCATCGGTGTTCAAGGTTGTCAATTGACTGGGTAATATTAGCATCACCTATGAGTCTTACCGCACGGTTTTGAATTAAATGTAGCAGATGCCGAGAGGTTTTATGAGTACCTGACCAGATGTGGGCATTGTACTGCATGATGACGAATGCCTTATATATTGAGGGCAGATCATTATATTATCATTATATATTGAGGGGGTGAAATATTCTAACGTAAGTTGTCATTGACACACATACCGCGAATGGAAAGTTTATCGGTTTCGACGGCGCAAGTGCCATTCACGGATAACGGCTGGGTGTTTAAATTTCGCTTTAACGACAGCAGACATTGTGTTTTGTAAATCCTACTCTGTTAGTGGCTCCCCAACTAACATACGCTGGCGTTCCCGTTCAACAGCCGAAGAGCAGAACGAATATGAAAAACACAGACTAAAAGAGTGTCGGAGACAGAATGGAGCCCTGGGGAACCCCGGCATTTATTTTGTGAATATCAAACTTGAAACCGCCCAAGACAACTTGAATTGATCGTTCCGAAAGGTAATTTCGCATCTATTGAAGGGGACAGTCGCCGATCCCAAAAGCACGCATTTTCGACAAAAGAGCCTGGTGCCAGACTCTGTCAAATGCCTTAGAAATATCAAGTGCAACTATCTTGCTTTCGCCAGATTGATGTACGCTTTGGTTAAACTTTTCGGTGAGACATGCCATCAAATCACCAGTGGACCTGTTGCTACGAAAACCGTACTGCCGGTCATTGAGAAGTTTTCGTGTTTCGAGATATTTCATGAGCTGACGATTTATCAGCGTTTCCATGACCTTGGAAAGAAGCGACGTTAGTGCAATGGGTCTGCAAGAGGAGAGAGAAGAGGATTCGACTTTTAGAGTGACGGGCATGACAAATGCTGTGTTCCAACTTCCCGGAAAGAGTCCTACAGAGTAGGTTTTTACAATTCAATTCAATTTATTGCTATAAATAGGTTGTACATTAAGACAATGTCTCTTATAGTACTAAGTGATAATAGTTAGTTACAAAATGATAAGTGATAATTATAATGATAATAATAAAAAATAAAAAAAAATAAAAATAAAAAGGAAAAAGAAAGATAAAATAAAAAGGGAGAGGAAAAAAAAATAGTTAAGAAATTGGAGAAAGACTGAGGTAGAGTTGATAGTAAATAGATAAGTTAAGAAGAAAAGTACACATACAAGGCAGTTTTGAAGCTAGCAGTATTTGACAAGCACTTTATATGAGACGGTAAGTTATTCCATAGTCTAATAGCATAAATGAAAAATAATCGCGAGGAATTGAGGTATTTGCAACGCTGAGTGCTAATGTTGAAAGTTCTTCTGGAAAGGGAAAATTCCAGTTTGGAGTAAAGGTAAGGGGGTTGCGTTGTGTTTATAATTTGATGTAGAAATATGCAATTTCTGAAATCAAGGTACTTACTCAATGTACAGCCAAGAAACCGGCATGAGAATTCTGAGATTCTATCGTATCGTTGCCTTGCATAAACATACCGAACAGCATCATTATAAGCAACCTGGAGCTTGCGAAAAGATAGTGAGTCAAGGTCACTGTAGACAGCTGCAGCATATGAAATAATGGGCATTATGAGGGTGAGCACAAGTCTTCGGCGAGTATTCAAGGGGGTATAGTTGGCAGAAATCCAAAGTTTACGCAGGCATGCGTACACGCGACCAACAACGACGTTAACGTGGTTATAGCCGGAAAGCTTTCGGTTTATGGTGAAACCAAGACTTGTAGCCACCTCAACTAACCTAATCTTACTACCGGCTAAGCAAACATCAGGAACTAGACTTAGCTCAAAAGACTTGTTTGATATTGGAAGTACTTGACATTTTTTTGGGTTCAAAGCTAGTTCATTTTTAGTTGCCCATTCAACAATGGAAGCAAGATCCTCATTTAGTAGTGACACTAGCTCACCTATTTTATTAACCGGATGAGATAGGTAAAGTTGTACATCGTCTGCATAGAAATGAATAAGCGCGTGCTTACAAATTGATGCTAAGTCATTTAAGTACATGCAGAACAAAATTGGGCCCAATATTGATCCCTGCGGAACCCCTTGAGAAACTGACCGGAGACCTGAGTGATTGTTACCAACAACGACTACTTGTGACCTTCCACATAAAAAGTTTCGAATGAGCCTTACAGCTCTTTCACTAAAACCATAGTAATGGTGCAGTTTCCAACAAAGAATGGAATGATTTACTCTGTCAAAAGCCTTAGAGAAATCAAGCAGGCAGAGCAGCGTCACAAATCCTTTGTCAAAATCTTGCCTGATATCATCCAAGATTTTTACCATGGCGGAAGAACAGCTATGGCTCTTCCTAAAGCCCGATTGGAATGGGCTCAACAGGGAATTTTCAGCCAAGTGTTTCTGAATTTGTGACTCTATTGCCTTTTCAAAGACCTTAGACAGGCATGGTAAGATACTGACAGGTCTGTAGTCAGAAGAATCGGTAGCAGTAGTATTTTTAGGAACAGGTACAACCTTAGCACATTTCCATATCAGAGGAGTAGTAGATGTTGCTATACAGGAATTGATTATATGTGTTAGATGGCCTATAACGTGCGGCAAAATAAGTTTTATGAAACGAAGTGGCAACCCGTCTTCACCAATAGCATTTGATTTTAAACTTTAAATAATACAAAGGACATCAACGTCCGTAACTACTTCAAAATCAATTTCCTGTTCAAGGCCTCTGCTGGAGACAACGTCATACTCGAAACAATCGGCAGCAACATCATTTGAAACAAAATAGTCGTTCATTTCATCTAAATCAATAGTACAGCTCCTGTCACTACTTACACCAATGCCAACTTGTCGAAGATTTCTCCACAGTACCTTGGAGGGTAAAGAAGTGCTCAGTTTAGATGAGTAGTAGTGTCGTTTAGATGCACGAACAGCATCGGTTACAGCATTACGAGCAGCTTTGTACCTGTTCCAGTTAATCGTGTTTTGTCTACGCTTCCACTTACTGTACAGTCTGTTTCGCTTCTTTAGAACACCAACTACCCCTTCCGTGAACCAGGGACACGCACTGTTTCGGATCGCGACGGTTTTTATTGGTACATGATCATTGAATAATTGCATTACAAGCGTCTGGAAAATGATTAGCTTTTCATTTGGATCGGCAACCATTCTGCAATTCAACCATGGGACCGAGTTTGCTGCGGTCGTTAGTGCTTCATGATTTATCGATGAGTAATCCCTATAAACAAAGGAGCTTGAAGAAGAATTGTGGTTAAAGACAACATTGTAGGTACAGAATAGGAGATCATGTTCGCTGACACCTTCAAGAGAAATCTGATCAAACAGTAAGACAGAGAGTGAATCAGATACAATAACAAGGTCTAAAAGGCTCGGTGGTGCACCTGGCCGGAAACATGTTGGATAGGAATTATTTACAATTTCAAGTCCACTTGCCGCCGCCATATCTTTCACTTGGTAGGACCGCGAGTCGTTTTTAAGCATGTTGGCATTAAAATCACCACAAACGACAATGTTATTATATAAAGGGGAGAATTCAGATAGAGAAGAGAAAAAAGGTTCAGTTGAAAAAACACGATTTGGATTGTAGCAGCAAGCAACCAAACATTTGACAGACCCATCAGAAATTTCTGCAATCAAATACTCAACATCAGTTCCTAGCGATTTTTTTATGACTTTACATTTTAAGGTTTCCTTGCAATATATCGCAACACCACCTCCTGTTGTTTCCGTAACCCTATCATTACGTGCGAGCTCATATCCAGCTATTTTGTAAAAATAATTATCAATTCCAGGTTCAAACCATGTTTCATCAACACATATAACATCAACAGAAGAGTCATTAAATAGATAATTAAGGTCATCAAGTTTAGTTTGGTTAAGACTCCGTGCATTAATGTGACATACCTTAAACCCTCTTCTTTGACACGAGAGAACGTTCAACATTGTGCGAGTCTGAACTTCATTCATGCTATGACCATGACGAACGTTTGTGCTATCGAAATTCGTAAACAATGGATGGAAATGGTTCGATGGAAAAGCAGCGATTTTGCGAACGTGGGAAACCACCTCTTCAGAAAAAGGGGAAATATACCATCTGGACCAGCGAATTTGCGTATGTTAAGATTTTTATGTACTTTTGCTACTACACCAGTACGAAAGTGGATTCGTCCCATTGAAGATTCGCCTTACTCAAGTGTACGCGGGGACATAACACAATCTGGAGGTGTTGAACTGGCCGCAAAGTATGCAGCAAGCAGGTTGGCCTTGTCCAAAGAGCTGACAGCTGGAATGTCATTGTAAATGAGCGTTGGGATAGAGGATGAGGCAAAATTTCTAATATTTCTGACAAACGAACAGAAATGTTTACTACATTAGGGACATTTTATTACTCCTTTGAGCTTTTTTCGGTTTTGTCTGCCGGGTTGATCTTGAAGAACCAAAAAATATTTCTCGAGAATGTTGACAACTCGAGTCGTAGATACCATGCCTTTTCTTCTGGTTTGATACTCTTCATCCGATGAGGGATAAAGGATCTCATTCCAAAAAGAATATTGTCTGTGGTCGTATCAGCAGCGGTATCCACGTCGTTATCGAGGAAACATAACGACCCGTTAAAATTCCTAAAGAAGCTATTAAGTCCGCCCCATAACCCCCTGTCTACAGTCTACAGCTGTATTTATTTCAAATTAAAAGAAATGTGAAAGCGGCTGACGCAAATTAATGTGAAGGCTGCAATTTATTGACTCATGCACACGAAAACAACACCAGACAATATCTATTTAAATTTTCGAAAAATGCTGCAAGTGCGTTTCGAAAAATTATAACAAAATCTGAATTTTTCTAAAACTTCACCGCATCATTTTGAAATATTCGAATTCATCTTACAATTCACACAACAAGTTCAAGGGAATTTTTGAAAAGATTTTTAAAATTAATTGCTCATTCAAATCATGTTCCCAAGAGCGATTTACACGACCACTATTACCAATTAAAACTGTTCGTTAGGAAATAATTTTGAAACAAAAACAAACTCTACTGCCTCAAAACTAGCGGTCAAAAGCTCAAAAATAGAATATTCTCACGGACGTCAAAATTTACGATTTTCGCTATTAATTTTTTGTTTTCATTGTGAAAGTTGCGGTAGTTAGCGGAGTGTGCCTTTATTGCAATTCTAAAATAGAAACTAAAATGTATTGTTTTCATTTTCGTTTTTATTTTTAGATTTTTTCAGGAACACAATAGAGAGTCAGAAGCGCTGTGAAATAAGGTCGCATGTGCGATGAATCATTTCCCAAATAGAAAAACAATTTGGCACAGATTAGATCGGTGACGTTGACACAGTGGGCGACTTATAATTATCACTGACGAATATTTTTATTAATTTCGTTTCGCTTTTTTTTTTGCACATATTAATTTCATGTGATTATATGAAATTGTATAGAATGTGTCAGAAGAATTTGCGGGACAACAGCCGGCGAATGCCGCTACTTAATTAGTGACAAGTTTCGACTAGAGAGTACTATAAATTAAAGTCCTGTCATATTTCAACTAGCCTCTGATTTTAATATATGTTTTCCTGTTATATTTTTTATTTTGTGATTTCAACACCTGGTGGATTTATGGACGAAAATGAGCCAATCTAAATCCCCTACAAAACTATAGAAAAAAAAACAGGTGTTCATACACCGAAAACTAGATCTCTGACCTTCCTCGGATTTAGTTTTCGAGAAATTTTGTATTTTTGATGTAACTTTTTCCACTGAAAAGAGTATGGCCAGGCTTAGTATCTAATGTAAATTAGATTATTCGGATGAGAGCGAGGATAGAGGATGATGAGCGACCCTTGTCACTGTACAAACGAAGTTTCTAAGCTGCCTCTTGGTAGTTGGATAACTTCGATTGTAATGAACTAATGCATGCAACGACCTCTCTCCGAACAGAATGGCGGTAGTGACGTGGGCTGACGACACCCTCACGTAAAAAAAATCAACATTTTATGAATAAACACAATCCAGCCTCGGATACACACGGACCACCTAATCAAACACAACATGGTACGAAGAAGGACTACGATTTGAGAACGCTTTACACCTCAGGAGGAACTCAAAAACTGGAAAATATCCTCAAGCAGTATGGGGCGGATATTACTGAAATCCAAGAAGGTACCCTGGATACGATCCAGAATGATAAAAAAAACGGATTGCGACATATGTTACAGATGTCACAAAAAGTTACATGTATTGGGATGCGGATTCGCCGTGGGAAAGCGGTTCAAATCGAAGGTCATCGGTTTTAAGCACATCAGTGATCGCCTGGCTGCGATCCGCGTCAATGCAAGATTCTATAACATCAGCTTCATATGTGCTCATGCTCCTACCGACAAGGCTGAAGAACCCATTAAGGAGGAATTTGCTGACCTCCTGAATGGAGCCTGTCCGAAGTACGATGGTAAGATTGTACTCGGGAGCTTCAGTCCCAAAATCGGTAAGCAGAACATCCTTGATAAAACATTCGGAAAATACAGCGTATATGATACGACAACAGATAACGGCGTCCGAATCGCAGACTTTGCGACAGCTGGTAATACAGTGATATGTAGCAAGAGGTTCCCTCACAAAAGAATCCACAAAGCTTTCTAGCTAATTTCAGATAGTCGAACCTCCAACCAAAGCTACCACGCACTTATTGATAGCCTGGTGTTAATATCCTGGATGTTAAAATATTCAGAGCGGTAAACGTCAATAATGGTCAGCCCGATTCGGAGCTCGACTGTCAAATGAAGGAAAGCTGCAAGAACATCGAAAAAGAAGGTTCGACATCGGAGGGCTACGCACACCGGAAATAGCTACTGTCCAGAGACTACAGACGAGCACCTGTACGAAAAACTCTCCAATATGCAATTGCCTATCACAGATGCCAACAACATGTGGTCATATTGCTGCACTCCCATCAAGGAGGAAGTCGAAAACACCTTAGACTACCAACAACTCCAGAAAAGAAATCAGTGGCATGATGATGAATGTCTGCAAAAAAGTAAGGCAACAGATGTAGCATAAAGGAAAACGCGGCAACGCCTCACCAGAGACTGCTCTGCGATGAGTATAGGTCCGGAAGAAGAGAAGAGAAAGACAACCACTGCGGAAAAGGAAAAGAGCTTTTGCAGTCTCCCAGCTCACGGATATCGAAGATTGCTGGCGAAGGAATAACATCAATAGCTTTTTTAAAAAGGCCAAAAACCTAGCTTTAAAACTGGTCTCCAAGCACTTCGAAATTGCGAACGTAATCACTTCGCTGACTAACAGGAAATTGTGGATGTATTTAAGCAACACTTACAGCAGTTGCTTAATGGACATGACCAAGAGGTAGTGATAGAGCAAGAAGAGGACACATCTCCAGTCGTAGAATTAGTTCTCCCGCCCAACTTTAAAGAAGTCGACACAACTATAGGTACGAAAGTTGAAGAACAACAAAGCCTCCGGCTCGGATGGTCTGCATTTGAACATTTTAAAGCCGGAGGCAATGTTTGGCAAAGAACATGCACCAGATCATTTGCATAGCATACCCGACCACTGGAATATCAGCTCTATCTGTCCCATCTACAAGAAGGGCAATCCTATGTCCTATAACAACTATCAGGTCATATCCCTACTATATGTCGCCTATAAGATTCTATCCAGTGTTCTGTGTGAACAGTGGTACTGCACCGTACAAATCGGCCAATACTAATGCGGTTTCCGGGCCGGCAAATCGACATCAGGCCAAATTTCACATTAAGACAGATCCTAGAAAAGACCAACGAGTTCCAAGTCGACACACGCCACCTCTGCATCAACTTCGAAGCCGCATATGACAGCATTCATCGCACTGAGCTATATAATGCTATGGCCGAATACGGGAACCCGGGAAAACGGATCCTGATACTCGTATATCGCACAACACTAGAAAACTCGCGATGAGCCGTGCAGTGTGGAAGTAAAACCTCCGAATTATTCCAAACCTGTACCGGATTTCGGCAAGGAGACGCGAAGTCGTGTGGCTGCTTCAATTTAGTACTTGAACGATAGTATGACGGGCAATAGTCAACACGGAAGGTACTATGTTCTCCAAGTCCGTCCAGGTTCTGGGATACGTGGATGATATTGATACAATCGCACGTTGCCATCGTGCCTTAATTGAAGCTTTTACGGCAAATAAAGAAGAGGCTAAACGAGTTGGTCTTAAAGTGAATAAAAATCGTTCCCTCGCACATCACCTAGGACAAAATGTCACTATCTACAGCTACAACTTTGAGGTAATCAAAGAGTTCACCTACCTCCACAAACGACATCACGGTGGAGATACGACGAAGAGTAACCCGAGGCAA
Source organism: Volucella bombylans (assembly GCA_949129095.1). Classification (NCBI taxonomy): domain Eukaryota; kingdom Metazoa; phylum Arthropoda; class Insecta; order Diptera; family Syrphidae; genus Volucella; species Volucella bombylans. The sequence continues at coordinate 379,330,659 of OX422140.1, read as the reverse complement.
CCGTTGCTACTTCGGTCTGTCGAAAAAACTTGGGTCAAAACTCTTAGCGCATAGAGTTAAAATCATGCTCTACAAAGCATTAATCTTGCTAGTACTGCTTTACGGAGCCGAAAGTTGGACGATGAATAAACAGTGGAATAAGTTTCAGGCTCTTTTGAAAGAAAAATTATTCGTCGAATATTTAGAGGTGTCTGTGAAGAGGGCGTATGGAGAAGAAGACACAACAGTGAACTCTATGAACTGCGTATGGACGATAAAGCTCCAGCTAAGAGGGTCTTCGATTCCAAGCCACCAAGATCGAGAAGAAAATTTAAACCGAGCCTTCGGTTTAAAGATCAGGCGATCGCGGATATAAGACAGCTTGGTCTCTCCAAGCATGCAATATTCCATTACATACGGTTTCTGGAATGGAGACCTTACATACGAGTACCAAACCCACAGTCAATAATTGACCAAATGTTACAACATACTAAACGAGCGCCGAAGGATCGATCAGTGGCATATCTATGACATTAAAATTGTCCTCGGCGAGTTTAATGTGAAGCTAGGAAGAGAGGTTATCTTTGGAAAGTATAGCGTTCACAACACAACCTCCGATAACGGATTCAGGCTAATCAACTTTGTAGCGCCGCGAAACATTGTCGTAGCTAGCACACGGTTCCCACATCTGAATATTCATAAGGCAACTTGGAGAGCTCCTGATCGGTATACAAACGTTTCGTGGGCCCAACATTGACGCGGACCATTACCATGTTGTAGCCAACGTACGGCTGGAGATATCCCGAACATCGCAAATCTAATTCTGTGAGGAAGTTTGACATCAGATGGCACAATCTCAAGAGATTGCCAAATCCTTTTGCGTTCGAGTCTCCCTTAATCTCTTAAGAGGTCCTATCTCGCCAGCATCACCAGTGACAATATTGCCATAAAACAATCAGAGATGCCGCCTTTGTTGTGCTGAGCATCACTCGGATACCACAACGAAACCCCCGGTTTGACGACGAGTGCCGGCAACCAAATGCAGCTAAGGAAGATGCATACAAAGCGGCGCTGCATAGAGGGAAGAAGGACTAGAGTTCTTCATGAGCTCTACGACCATGAGAAGTACGCGGTCAACGAAATTGAGAGATGATACTCCAGGCATACTCCCCACCGATGGAATTGGGAAGTCTTACCAAAAGGTAAAAGAATAATGCCACGGACACATACCTCGACCCGAAGCCTGTAGAGATGAAGAAGGGAAGAAAGTAGTAGGGCCACAGTCGATGCTGAGGATTTGGAAAGAGCATTTCTCTAGGCTGTATAACGACTGAATAACCAAATACCGCTGTCAGGCAGAATAAGCCATTGAACGTGGACGACGTAGACCAACAATTCCGTCCACCCGACCTGAATGAAACGAAGATGGCCATATCTAAGCTGCAGTCCGACAAAGCTGCTGAAGCGGCTGGCCTGACTATCGAGCTCTTTAAAGCGGCAAGCGATGACTTGATAACGAGCATACACCAACTCATCTCTAAAATATAATCAGGCGAAAGTATGCCCGATGAGTGAATCCTCAGCATTGTTTGTCCGATGGTCAAGAAAGGAGACCCTCTGAACTGCGCCATCTACAGAGGCATCAGTCTTCTTAACATTACTTACAATATCCTATCTGCCGTATTGTGTGAACGCCTGAAGCCGCTGGTCATCAACTTGGTTGTTCCTTATCAATATGACTTTAGGCCAGGAAAGCCCACCATCGACCAAATATTCATACTACGGTAGATGTTGGAAAAACTCAGAGAGCCCCAAATCGATACACACTACCTATTCATCGATTTTAAGACCGCATATGACAGCATCTATGAAGATGACCGCCTACACAGAGCATAGGTTTGGCATCCCTGCCAAACTCGACCGTTTGTGTAGGATGACGATGTAGGATGCACGCTGCTCCATCAAGGTCGGTAAAGAACTTAACGAGACCTTTGATGTCAGAAAGGGATTTAGACTTTCTCTAACATCATTCTTAAAAGAATAGTGCACAACTCACGCGCCAATACAAGAGGCACAGTCTTTCAAAAGTCTCTCCAATTGTTCGCATACGCCGATGGTATTGACATAATCGGAAGAATGCAGCGTGATATCAGTGGCGCTTTCCTGAGTATTAAGGCGGAAGGGGCAAAGATGGGTTTCTCTGTCAACAAGGGCAAGACCAAGTATATGCTGTCAAACAGAGAGGACATCCAACACCGACGTCTCGAACAGAATGTCGCCCTCGGCAGATATAATTTTAGGTAGTTAAGTAATTTGTCTACCTTGACTTTGCTATCAATTCAGAGAACGGCACCAGCGCTGAGATTAAACGAAGAATAACTCTTGCCCATCGCTGCTTCTTTGGTCCAAGAAAGCAATTGACTAGCAAAGCCCTCTCTCGAACAACAAAAGTCACATAGACATAGACATTATCAAAAATGGATTAAGGCGCTCTTGTGGTGAGCGGAGGTGGAGATACGTTCTGTATAGCAATATCGACTTAGCTAGAAGAGTGAAGGTCCAATAAATGAGATGCTTGGGTCAGGTAGAGTTGATGGACATCAATGCTTCGATCCGAAAAGTGTTCGAATCCGCACCCTAGGGAAGGTTCAGCCGACTTAGTGTGCGAAACTGGAGGCAGATAGCTAAAGAATGAGTTGGCTGGAGACGCTTCGTGGTTGAGGGTCAAGTTCATCCCGGACTGTAGCGCCACTATACTGCGATCGAGTAATCAGGCTAGCGAAGCATGTATGCTGGTAGTCCGAGCTACTAGCATCTTCTTAAGATTACACACCAAAAAAAATATGTAAACAGAATACACACTCTGTCTGTATCTTTGTACACCTATAACTTGAATTTTGTTATTTTCTGATGTTGTAGAGCATTCAGACAAAGAACCAGTCCATTGCAGTTCTTGTATATTCCGTTTACTGAGTTTTCTCCGACTTTCTAAGAAATATGTGTAAGCGCTTCAGTGAGCAACAGCAGCAGCACCCACCTGTTGTGAGCGTACACTCACTTTCACAGCAATCATTCCCGAATGTTGTGTCACTTATGCCCAGCGCACCTAGCTGCTTAGTAAAAAAAAAAGTGCAGCACACCGTTCCGATGCCAGTAAGCCGTCTGCAGTCTTTTCTACTGAGCAACAGCAGGAAAACCCCTAACTTCTTAGAGCACGGAAGCATTCGTTTGGTCTACCAGCAACATGTTATGCTTTCTGCAGTTGTAACCCATCTGTCAATGGAACCCATTACACAGATCTCCGGCAGATCGAACGTAGGTTCAGGTCTTAAAAAACTCTCTAATCGGCCATTTCATTTCCCGCTATCCCATAATGACCTTGAACCACAACAACTCTCAGGGAATTCAGCCTTCCAAAGAAGTCTTTGAACTGATTTGGATATCTGGAGAAGGTCCAGCAAGGCTATAAGCGCACCTTGACTATTGATACAGATGCAATTGCTTCTCACCCTCCACTGATTCTTCACTATCCAGTTCCCAACCTTCCGTAACGAAGAGCTGTCGTCCTCCAGAAAAACACCAATACCGAATTTCAAATTGATTTTGGAGCCATCCGTGAAGACGCAACTACATTAATCTCCTGGATCAGACTCTTGCCGAAATCCTTCGTGATAACAGGGAAAGTCATTGCATCAGACGTCATGATCATAAGTCGGTGTGCAAGGTCATCAAATCTCCAGTACGTATTGTACCAAAGATCACTTCTTTTTGAACGGAAGATGACTTTAAAAATTCAACCCATGATATGAATATCAAGGGAAGGTATTGTGTCTAGAGCAGAGTCTGAAAAAGCCCACATGCAGCTGAGGCAGACCGTCCTCTAGGCTCTGCTAAAAGCGGTAGTGACTTATTATCGTGAAACTTTGTCTATCAGACATCTGACGTATAAGACAATTGGACTAAAATCCCATTTCCGGTGCACGAATCCCCGATTACGTCTAAGACTACCTGCGCTTTAGAGCAGACAGTCGCTAAACCCGATCCAACAGACGGCACAGCTGCGTAATCTGCATATGCTTGAGCAAAGACGTCAGAATTATTAAGAGCGTTAAACACTGAGTCGACCAACATGTCCCATAGCAGTGGAGATAGAACGCCGCCTTACCGGCAACCCCTGTTCACACCCACCACAATCAGTGTCCTATTCACCAGCAATGCTATTATCAACAAAACTAGTGACTCGTCTACGACGTGCTGTCTGGCCGAGTTACACGTGCCGTCAAAAGTTGCTTTGTCGAAAGAAACCTCATTGTCGAAGAAAATGCCCACAGTGCGTATTCCTTTTATGTGCGCCTTCAATTCTGTCCACTCGAGATGTTGTTGAAGCGTATGAGCATACCTTTCCATGATTAAATGGTAGATATAAGTATTCTAGAGCACAATCCTGACATCTGTAAACAGTTGGTAGTCGTATGCGTGAGTTCAGAGAATCCATATTGGAAAATGTGGAAAATGGGGTGCGTCGGATGAAAAACCCTTTACATGAAATATTTTTTCGAACCCACGCTATAGATTTACATACAAAAATTAACGTATTTGTATCTATGCACTCGTATATGTATCATTGTATCATTTGATAAATTTTTACATATTACAGCTTTAAGAGTACTTGGGCTGTAGTCCCTTAGTGTGATTAGAAATCAGCACCATCAATCAATCAATCATTTTCCATTCATGTTTGGCTGATAGGTTTGTATACATATTGTACATATGTATCGTAAGCATATCTTTCATAAATTTATGTCCCTGTAATAGACGGATGTATGTTCGCACCATATGTACATATATTTGTACAAAAAAAAGGAGACTAATGGTTCTTTCTAAGGGAGCCCTTTACCGATTCCAAAAGCATACCAAACGCGTTCTGTTGATAGAGCGCGGGATCTATTGTAAATATGAATTTATGCATTTCAGCTACAAGTATAACTACATACTAACAGATGTTGGAAGTCCGTGAATATTATAAATAAAAAGTTATAAAGCTATGCAACTAATTTCTCTGCCATCCGACGCGACTGAAGCGTTCGAAAAAATTAAGAACACCATAACCTCTAAAGACCTAATTTTCGCCTACCCAAATTTTAAAAGGGATTTCGAACTTACAACTGATGCATCCAATTTTGCCCTTGGTGCTGTGTTATCACTGGACGAAAAACCCATAACGTTCATCTCCAGAACCTTAAGTAAGGCGGAGGAGAACTACGCAGCAAATGAGAAGGAAATGCTTGCGATTATATGGGCATTAGGTTCTCTCAAGAATTATCAATATGGAATTGCACACGTAAAAATTTACACTGACCACCAGCCATTGACGTACGCTCTCAGTAATAAAAACACTAATTCCAAGATGAAACGATGGAAAGCGATTCTCAAGGAATATAATTATGATCTCAGGTACAAGCCTGGGAAAAGCAACGTTGTGGCTGATGCACTCTCTCGATCGCCTCAAGTATCCGAAATCAACTTAATGACTCCGACCCAACACAGCGATGAAAGGTCGGCACAAGAACTAATCCCAGCTGTTGAATCCCCCATAAACGTTTTCAAAAACCAAATAATGCTACTGACAGAAAACGTCAACAACTATGAATTCAAAATTCCTTTCCCCACATTTCACAGGCACATATTTACTCAAAAACGCAGATTTAACAGCCATTCTTAAGAAATGCTTGAACCCGAGTGTAGTAAACGGTCTTTACACCTCAGAAGCGATCATGGGAGGGATTCAGGAAATATTCATCAAACATTTTAAAACATACAAAGTAAGGTTCACCCAGTCCCAAGTTACAGACTTGGTTAATGGAAATGAGCGGGAGGAAGAGATCCTCAAAGAACACAAAAGAACTCAACGATTTTACTTTCCACGCATAACGGCGCGTGTACAGAAATTAGTCAAACAATGCAGAGTTTGCGGAGAGCAAAAGTACGACCTTGCTTTAAATCTTCTCAATCACATTCCGGTGTCGGGTGCTACCTATCAGCAAGCGTGGGATAGGTTAACCAAAAGATATAACAGACCACGTTTTATTAAAGGGTTTTCCAATAGGGACTTGACAACTTTGAATTTAATTTGTGAACGCACTCTTTCACTAATCATCAAACTGTCACTGTCAATTTATTCAGTGAACTCAACGTTTTCATAATGGTAAAGCACACGAACGAACAACGTCTGCAAATTATAAAAATTTTCTACCGAAATTCGGAGTCGGTGACTGCAACTTTAAGAGCGTTAACTCCAATTTTCGGTCGTAATTCTCGTCCTAGTAGACAGGCAATAACAAGTTTAGTGCAAAAATTTGAGTCTACATATTCGTTGTGTGATGTTGCCGTGTCAGTGAGACAACGGATTGGTCGAAGTGTCGAAAATATCGCTGCCGTTCAGGCGTCCGTAGCACACGATCCAAATCAGTCAATTCCACCGCGTTCTCAAGAATTGGGCATCGCTCAGACCACATTATGGCGTATTTTGCGTAAGGATCTTGGTTTACACCCATACAAGATCAAGCTGACTCAAGAATTGAAGCCGATGGACCATTTGAAGCGACGTACGTTCTCCGATTGGGTTCTGAAGAAGATGCGCCAAGATGACGAATTTCATCGCAAAATCATCTTCAGTGACGAAGCTCATTTTTGGCTCAATGGGTTCGTCAATAAGCAAAATATGCGTTATTGGTCGTGTGAAAATCCACATGTGCTTCATGAATCACCACTTCATCCACAAAAAATAACTGTTTGGTGCGGTTTGCATGCCACGCCATGATCACCGATTATTTTTGGCCCGAATTGGAAGATATGGACTTGAACGACATGTGGTTTCAACAGGATGATGCCACAGGCCACACGGCACACGCTACAATCGATTTATTGAAGAGTAAGTATGGTGAGCATGTTATATCAAGAAATGGGCCAGTCAATTGGCCGCCTCGTTCGTGCGATTTAACGCCGCTTGACTATTTTCTGTGGGGCTACGTTAAGCCAACACGCCGACGACGTTGGAAGAGCTCAGAGCCAACATTGAACGCGAAATAGCGGCCGTTTCGGCCGAAATGTGTGGCCGAGTCGTCGAAAATTGGGTCCAACGAATCGACCGCTGCAAACGTGCCCGCGGTGGCCATATGAACGAAGTCGATTTCCATTAATGAATGTTTTGATTGTACTTCAAGCCGATAATAAAGTTTTTGAAATATCTCAAATGGTTTGCGTTTTATTTAAAAAAACATTTGTCAAATCCTTATTGGAAAACCTTATAGTAATGATGACTGCAAAAGCATTTGCAACCAACCAACCAAATCCTGTGCACACTACGATGGTAGTTGACGGGGGTATTCAGCCTAAGTCCCTCGTGGTTAACCGAGAAAAACCATCAACAATAGAATCTCTTGCAGGAAGTTGAGAGCAGGCATCATCAATCGTAAAAATTGGCATAAGCCAATCACCGCCATTTCACAAAATAACGAGTGAGGACCCTCTTATCTAAGGAGGGAAGTGTTAACGCTGCAAACTGTTAAACACTCCAAATTTTGCATTATCACCATTTTCCCACGTTAACAAGTGCATGCAATCATACGTCGTCACCCAACACATACACATGCCGGTAGCAGATCCATGGGAAGCATTCGAATACGAAACTGCTGACAATGCGTCTGCGTCTGCAATGACTTGAATAAACTATTATAAATAGATGTAGAGAACTAGAATTGTTTTAACTTTGGATTCGACAATAAAGATTTCCACTGATCGTAATAAAATAATTTTTTTAAATATTTTAATATAAAAATATTTAATTTGCATGTAGAATCCGTGTTTGTATTCTTTGGTGAACTCGAAAATGGCACCATCCTCAAATGTGGCTGCTTGGAGATGAGATTTTGTTGTAGATTTTTGAGGAAGAGCGTAGTTCAAAACAAAATCTTGTGTAGCTTGTACTACCGTAAATCCTTTTTTTTCTACAGCATTTTGTAATGAAGAACTCATAATGGTTTTTGGTGTACGCGTTGGCAAGTCGAACCTCTTTTTCGAATGACCAGGTGATTTTGTTTGTCACAAAATGATCTCCAAGATTGTTGATTTGCCTTCCTCAGTATTTTTTTTATATATTTTGAGAGATTCCTGTATGCGTCGGTCACTTTTCGTGTGCTTTTTGCTAGGTTGAAAAGTTTTCTGCAAACGTTTCTAAGTGGTCCCAGGGCTGATGTCCACCAGTGCGGCTTTTTCTGCTTGAATCCAACGTTAGACAGCTCACCATAATATTCAATCTTTTTTTTAAATTCATCATCTCTAATTAGCATTTTATCATTTGCATCTTTAATGTACTTGAAGGATGTAATGTCCTGCAGTTTTTGGTATCGAGTTTTAGCCAGCCTGAAAATGTCGTTAGCAGCTTCTTTGGTGCTTAGTTACTGGTACAACTTATTTGTGGCGAGCTCTTTTGCTTAAAAAATTGGTTGCATGACCTCTCTTTTAGCTGTTTTATATATTTGCAGCCTACAGGTCCGGTTACGTGCAACTTTTTGAAAGTCGGAGCACTATCGCCATGTTTCTTTTTATACTTTTAGAGCGCCCAAGACTCTTTTATGTTCCCGTTCGCAGGTCTTTTGAAATACATTCCACATCATATCAGCAGACATACAACGCCAGTCTATAGATGAGATAGAGTTTCGTAGAACGTTTATAAAAGCCCCTTAGCTTTATTAGCAGACGCCACTTAATTGTTGGTGTTGAGTTCGTTTTTTGGTTACTATTTTCCATTTTCATATCTGTAAGAAGATGCCAGGAATGACCTTGCAGTCCTTGAAGTGTTGATCCAGCAGCTGATTTGTATGTGATAAGATGTTCCTCTTGCCTAGCAAAGACGTTGCTAACAATGGCTAAGCTAAAAGCCTAAGAAAATTTTATAATTTCTGTACCTTGGGTGTTTCTGTTCATTCATTGTTCATTTTTTCGCCCAATGTGATCATTTAGATCTCCACAAATGAGTTCATCTTAGCTAGAACGCAAGTTTTGTTGGGTTGTCGCAGTCTACTTTCTGTAGATATAATGTTAAAACATGAACCACTATCGATGGCTCACTATCAGTTTGTCAGAAATGTTGCTTACGCTTACTGGTATTTCTTGGAGATTGTCTTCAATTATAATTCCCACTTCATTTTGCTTCGATGCACATAACTGCGTTTTGGAATAGTTTATATCCCAAGCCTATTTCTTTTGCCTTATTTCCTTTCCATTTGGTTTCCTGGATGCATGCGACATTAATTCAATGTTTTGTCAGTGTTTCTGCCAACTGTAAGCTTCGTGTTGTAAGCGTGCCGGTATTCCAGGTTACTTTTGTAAATGGTTTCACAAAATGCCAGTAGCCTCACCTCACTGAGATTAAAGACACCGCCGTTGACTCTTCATATACATATGCAGGGTTCATACGCCGCTATTCTATTTTTCACTCCACCTGATTTGATAGATACAGTGGAAATCAATCCGTGGGGCGAGAATTCTTCCACATTCGGCGAAAATTACTTCTAGTCAGGACAAGTTCGCGCCCTAGACCCTGCACGCTAGTTTTGATTATTTTTGCTGGTAACCGGTGGTGCCCTTACTCTATGTCGGCCGTCACTACGGAGTTCGAGGATGTGTGGATCGGGACTTTTCCTTCATCTAGTCATAAGACCTACAGGGCTTTTCTTAAACGCTTTAATGAGTAGGTACTTCTAGATACGGAAAAATCCAAGCATCACGTCGATAAAGTGTTGAGTTTTATTATATCTATCGGTTCCGCTAGATATATTCCAACAAGAAAAAGTGTAACTTCGTGAATTCTCTTCGGGAAGACTTAAATATCCATCTCCAGTCATCCACATCCAATCCCTATCTCCAATCTACAACATACTATCATGCACCCTCAAAACAGGAGGCTTGTCACACAATTTAACACGACATGGACACCTTCAGAGTGGCAAAGCAGGCTAGATCGACTCCATACAACGAATCAGATGCTCACCACTCTACCAGTGAAAGGTGTCCCAAATTATTCTGCCTGAATCTTTATGTTTTTCAAAAAGACCACCAGCAAATGCCCAACATTTCCAACATCGCACAACAAAAATAAGCAAAATTTCTAGCTAAAATTGCCGGCCAGATATGAACGGTTATTTGTTAACCCATCCAACACCAACCTTAACCTTGGAAAGGTGCGTATAAAAAAAAGGAAACAACGTCTCAGCTAATAAGACCTAATTATAAATCACCCAAATCCATTCTCCATTCCCATCCCAAACCTGACCCCAACTGGAGCCGTAAAACCAAAATATTTCACAATTTTTCCCCTCCTATCTGTATCCGTAGCAATCCACTTCCAAGCCCCAACATCAACGCGTTTGTTTTAATTTAGGTCCTGTTCCTGATACGGTCGTTGTTCAGCCACCTATATCCCCTCCTGCTAAATGCTCCTTTCCCAATTTGGATCTTACAACTGGATCTTACACTTTCTTCCTCGGTTGCACGCTCCTCTGTCCCTATTTTCGATCCCCTTTCGCCGCCTAACCTCTAATTGACCCAACAAAATACAGATACCAGGGAATGCCGTTATGCACTCTCTAGGCTAAAAGATAAGAAGATATACGAAAATATATGTCTCCTTCTCGCAATCTTCAAAACAAATACGACTCTGTTTGCTTCAAGGGAAAAACCAAAACAAGCGTCATGGTGGTTCATGTCGTTCCAACAGGAAGGTCTTCCTACTGACATAACTAGTCACAGGAATCTTTACAACAGGTACCAGGAATTTTTCAACACACCTCCCTAAAAGGTTGCGGTTGACCACGCTTCTTTCCGGAACCATTTACACTCTAAAAGAGTCTCTCACCTTCAGCGTAGCCGAGCTGACCACGATAAATTTCCTTCGTTCCTAACTTGGCTTCTTTGTCTGTATCTCAACTACGTCTCCTTACTCTTCCACGCAACAAACTCCCTCTTACATTTTACAACCAAAACGTAAGACGCTTACAATCTAAAACTCGCACTGTTTTGTCTAAATTTCATGGCCTCTGTTTCGAAAAAAGAGAATCACGACGACAACGTGGAGCACTATTTCTGTGGTTCTCCGGCCTATTTTTTTTTTTTTTTATAATTTACGCGCGCCTAAGGGGTTGGTACCCTTTTACTGCTGCCAGGGCGCGGGCGGAAAGATAGAAGGAGGAGAAAGGAAAATTGTTTTTGTAGTGGTTTGAAACTCAGGTGTGTTTGGTTTCTATGTTTACTCTCCAGGGGTGGGAGTCCGAATAGGACGGAGAGTTTTTTCTTCACTCAAAGTGTGATTCGAGATATAATTCCCAGTATTTTTTTTCATTGCTTGAAACTCTTATAACAGCCAAATCTACGTGTCAGTGTTATGCCTTCACACGCAGAATTTTTTTGTCTGAGTTCCAATTATACAATGAAAAACTGATTTTGCCATGGGCAGGATTCGAACCTGGACCCTCCGAGTGAGAAGTGTTTGCTACTACCACTACACCACGGCCACCCCGGCCTATGCTCGCATCAAGCTGCAGGTACTTGGTGCTGTTGTGCCGGTACTGGTCCCGTAGGTACTTTTTTCCGAAAGACTGAGACTGAGACAGAGCAAAGAATCTTACAAGAGTATCTGGGTGCTCTGTTCCCTTGGAAAAGGACATCCTCTTTTATTCAGGGCGTTCCTGTGATAACCTTTTCCAATCGCCCGAAATAAATAAGTTTAAGTCGTTTTTCACTTGAGCATTCAGGATATTCCATGCCACATGTCCATTTATCGCTCCAAAACTAGGCCAGAGCGTAAATACCAACGCTCACAATATCCTAACCATCTAAGCTAATGAATTCATCATTCAGGATTGAGTTCGGACAAGGTAGATGTCACCAACATAGCTCTTATTACTTGAGCAGGGCACCGCACAGAAGGATGATGAGGGATGTACAATGGTTTCTCCAGAGAAAGGAAAGAAAGAGTTAGAAACGCGTAATTGGAGATATGGAGAAGTGCTGCTCTAAAACCACTGTTCGAAAACTTGAACAAAATGTAAAACGAATCTCGGTGTTGAGAACATGGAAAAACTATTTGTGTTTGACGACGGGGACGACCCAAATTTGTCTGTCCGACAGAGCGAACCACTGCTTGGGCAGTGAAAGATTTCATGTGCTCTATAAAACTCAATCTTATCGAGTCCTTGATGTCAAAACAGCGCTTCCAAGCCAAACTCTACAAGCTGTAACTGTCGAGCTTGCAACTGACAAGTAGTGAACAACACAACTTGCTATTTCACACGATCCACGTCTTGCTGTAGTTTCGTCCCACAAGTACATGTTAGAGGCCCCCGTTTTAATGTTATGGATTCAAAAGTTGTATGTCCACAGTTCTCGTTTGTAAAACTGAATACCATGGTCAATTTAGGAGTGGGGAGGGCTTGATGTAGGTCAAATGCGATAGCGAGAGTCCCTTCATTGGTATCATTTTTCAATGCTTTTAGTGGATGCAATGATTTCTCAACTTCAAGTTTTATGGTTTCATCAGCAGAGGCACGGTTTTTTTTTTTTAAGGTTAGTTAAAGAAACATCAATTTTGTCACAGAAGTTACAAGTGTACCATGAATTAAAAATGTCTCGATAATAATGCATGGAGACAGGTTCTGTTTCGGGATAGTTTTCACGAAGCCACTCCAAGTATTGTACATTGAAAACAGCGATCGAATGTTTAATCCAACTGGAAGATACTTACGGTGCGGGCTTTTTGCGCGGCTATAATGTCTTGACACAGTCGGCAATGACATTATGTGTTCTTTCACTTTACCCAGCTAGGAAGGCACTTTACGACCTGATTTCTTTTTCCCCCTTCAGCCGGAAACAACAGTTACAGTTGAAGTAGTTTTATTAACAACGACGCGCAAGCATTTCCTAGATATACCGTGTATAAGGTAAAATGCTTTATGGCACACACTGTATTTCTCAATGTTCATCGCTACAGTGTATTCAAGACGCCATAAAGTGCGACTCGGCCTTCCCTTTACAAAAGGTCTTTTAACATTATTGCTTATAATAAACTTCGGTAAGTAGGAATTTTGTGGGTCGTAACTACCCTGTTCCCAAAAAGCACTAAGAATTTGCTGAACACTATCTTGGCCTACCTTTAAAAAATATTGGCAACTACACGGCTCACCGATTTGACGAGCTGGTACCACTGCATTCGTGTGGCTCGATATTCGATAAGAATGGGTTTTCATGACTGTATAACTCTTTTTGCTGCCATCTATTGGGGAGAATAAAAGTAGAAAACCAAAAGAAATTAATTAACACACTCAGTGCAAGAAGTAAACATCTTGAGTTAGTGCCTTCTTGTGTGAACTTATTTGTCCTGCCGGCATGCCAAATGTAGATACATAACTCAAGTTGCCTTTTTTACCCATTCACCGCGGTACCACTGGTTTTAGCTGTATGCTGCGTCATTTTTCGTAAATAGAGAAAAAAGGAAAGCGTGCAAGGAATCTCACTACTGCAATATAAACAAAAATAAATGGAAGTACTTTGTTTACTTTAATCCTTTATACCGTGGTACTTGATTGGCACGCAGCGCCGGCAAGCATCCTTTTTTTTATGATTTATGGGTCACACATTATTTTATCATTTGTCGGAGCCTTTGTAATCGTTTGTTGTTTCCTTTTCTTTTTGGTATTTTATATATTTTGTGATATCATTGGTGGACGACTGACCCTTTATGACGACTCTTTGTCTTCATCCTTTTGCTCTCTTTGCACCCACTGAATCCTTTGTTCCCAGTTATTACTATGCGTTTAATTGTATTTGATGCGCTCTAACCTCTTCAGTCCCGAGCTGAGGATAAGCCGAGATGGACAGCTCACTGTCAGAAAACGAAACAATAATCAGGTCAAATGAAATTGCGATTTCACAGATGGCTCAAAAATAGAGGAAGGAACAGGTTCTGGTATCTTCTCAGAAGACCCAGAACTAAGAGTGTCTATAATACTACCGAACGCAAGTAGTGTCTTCCAATCAGAGGTTCTGGCTGTCATCAGGGCGGCTGAGCTAATGCAGATGAAATCGGTATCCGAAAGATAGCCAGGCGGCACTTAAGGCAATGGAATCAACCAACGTCAACTCTAATGCAGTCAGGGGCTGTCGTGCAGCACTGAAGGCACTATGCAGTAAGAACCGGGAAAGACTGTGCTGGGTGCCAGGACACTGCAGTATTAAATGTGAAGTTACCAATAGTGAGGTTGCCAATATCAAACTAACACTTTACATAGTAAGGGGCACTATCGAGGAAAAAATCACAAAGACTGCCAACCTAAGGTGGTCAAGTCTTGAAGGACACACGGTATTAAAGGCTCTTTGGCCTCTGCAAAAGATCTAGAAAGTTAATAAAACTAAACAGTATTTTCAGTATTTCAGTATTTTTATTACAGTATAACAACGACATTTATAATAGACAATTCAGATCTTTAAGCTATAAATGTGATACAATTAATAAGTGATTTAAGATTAAACTAAAATTATAATTCTTTCTCAATAAGGTAAACTTAAAAATATTAACATCTGATTGAAATAAATTTGAGTATAAAGAGAGAGAAAAAAAAATAAAAAAATAAAAAATTTATAAGCTTTCTTGAACAATTTAAATAAATATTTGTATGATGTGAAATTACGTTCAGTATTCCTGCTAGTTGTCTGCTATATGTCGAAAGAGAGTTTCACTAAAGCTATTTGTATTATAGAGTCGTCTTATATTAAGGGGGAGTGAATTCCAAAGGCGAATGGCGTGAACGAAAAACTGTCGTTCGGTAACTTGATAAGCAACACGAGGTACAAATAAACTTAAAGATCTACTTGAATGCGAAAACCTTAGTTTATCATATAAGTATTGGGGCTGTTGGTTGATTATGATCCTGTGTAGATATTTGATTGTGCAGTAGTCAAAATATCGGTCAAGTGTGCAACCAAGAATATTTTTGGTATAAGCCGACACATGAGCAAAACGATTTAGGCCGTATACGTATCGCACAACATTGTTAAAAGCAATGTTGAGCTTACGTCTGGCAAAGGCGCCGGTGCAACAAAAAACTTCGCAGGCATATGTTATCAGAGGAATGAGCACGGCCTTGACCAACATAAGCTTCGTATTTATTGGTGTTAAGCTTTGAGTTTGGGAGAGATTTCTAAGACATCCGTATATTTTTCCCACAACTGAGCAAACGTGGTCGTCCCAGGTTAATTTTGTATTGAACCAAATACCAAGATTTTTGGCTTTGTTTACAAATTCGATAGGTTCATTACCAAGGTATACTGAAGGAACGTTGATAAAAGATAAGGGGTTTCTATTTATGAGAAGACACTTCGTTTTTCTTGGGTTAAGCTGCAGAAGGTTTTCATCTGCCCAGCAATGAATACGTTTTAGGTCATCATTAAATTTCAAAGCAGCATGATCAATAAGATCATTCTCAAAACTTAAATAGAGCTGGATATCGTCAGCAAACATGTGAAAATTAGAACTTTTAATGCTTTTAGGAAGGTCGTTTATAAAAATTGCGAAAAGTAGGGGACCCAAAATGGATCCTTGTGGAACACCAACTGAAATTGCAATGTAATCTGACACAGCATTGCTTACATGAACTGCTTGTTTTCTTTCAACCAGATAGGACCGTATGAGATTAGCGGCTGATGCAGAGAAATTATAGGAGTTCATCAATTTTGATACAAGTAGTTCATGATCAACGGTGTCAAAGGCCTTAGAAAAATCAAGGAGAGCAATAAGGGTGATTTGTTTTTTGTCTATTGCAACTCTTATGTCGTCGGATACTTTTAGAAGAGCTGATGTGCAGTTGTGGTGTTTCCGAAATTCAGACTGGTAGGCGCAAAGAACTTGTTCTTGTTGAAGCAAACCTGATACTTCATGGTGTATTACTTTTTCAAATACTTTTGACAAATATGGAAGCATAGCGATAGGTCTATATTCAGTTGACGAGTTGCCTACTGCTTTCTTTTTTGGGATTGGTATAATCTTAGCTTTCTTCCAAGCACACGGAAAAGTGGATCTTGTTATTATATTATTGAAAATATATGTTAAAGCTGGAGGTATATAGGGTAATATTAATTTAATAAAAGTTGGATGGATTTTATCGACACCAGTAGCGTTAGATTTAATTTTTAACACAGCTCTAGCAAAGTCGATTTGTTCCACTCGGCCAAATTCAAATAAGCCAGCGTGTGGCGTTTGGATATTGTTTCCATTTGGGCGCAACATCGCTTGAAATTTTGTGAATTCTTTGTTTAGTTCGTTAGGATCGACCTGGTCTATCATAGACTTCAAGTTACTATCTATACTTAATTGTCGTAAGTTTGTCCAAAGTGTTTTGGTTGGAAGTTTATGATCGAAGTGCTTAGCGTAATAGGGACGTTTGGATTCTTTAATCTTCGATTTAGCTATATTACGTAACAACCGATAACTGTCATAGTATTCGGGAATCCGAAATCGTTTCCATTTTTTGAATTCAGCATCACTTCAGCTTGTTTCTTAGCTCACAAATTTCAAAGGTAAACCACTTGATGTTATTATATTTGACAGCTTTCCTTTTTAGAGGAACATGTTTATCGAAGAGCTGTAAAACTACGTGATGGAGAAATTCAACTTGGGCATCGACCGATGTTTCGAAAAATACGTTATGCCAATCAAGGCAAATAAGGTCTTGTTCAAGTTGCTCCACATTTAGATTTTTAAAGTCTCTGAATGTATAAATCGATTGTTTGTTACTGGTGACTAAATTAAAAGTGGCAAAGATGAGGTCATGTTTAGAAAAAACAGGTGCGGAAACCTGGGTAAAGAACACTTCTTGACAGTCACTAGTAATAAAGATGTCCAAGAGTGTGCTGTTGGAACCAGTAAAGTGCGTGGGAATAGTCGAATTTACAACATCAAGACCAAGCATTTTAATGGAATCAATAAAAAGTGACGATCTCATATATTCAAGTATATTACAATTAAAATCACCACACACAATAGTTCGCAAGTATAACGACGAATAATTTTCTAATAAGTCAAAGAGGGGTGACAGGGTCTATAAACGACACCAAACAGGCATTTCCTTTTTTCAATTTCTATAAAGTAATACTGAAAATCACTATCGGGGGGAGACTCAAACAGAGGATTTACAGTTAAACTATCACGAACATAAATAGCAACGCCACCACCGATTCTAATTTTCCTGTCAGCGCGAAAGATCGTATAACCGCACATGGAGTATGGCTCGTCACTTACCCTCGGATCAAACCACGTCTCAGATACACACACAACATCAACGCAGGAACCAACAAACAGATATCTAAATTCGTCAATTTTCTCCGATAAACTTTGTGCATTAATGTGGCATACCCTAAGGCCTTCTTGCTGTTTACAAAAGATTTTAAAAAGAACGCGCAGATTATCATTTGAGCCATTGCCTACGGATAGATTTCCGCCGATATCACCCATTAATGGTACCAACGGAAAATTGCCCTCTCAATAAGAGACTCAAACACAAACAGAATAGTGAAATGTGAATAGTGACATATAGAAAGGAATACTGAGATAGTAGCTTACAAGTGAAGTTGATATTAATCATATTATTCAGGCATAAGCTTTGGACAGTAATAGGAATCCTGACAGGACACTCTTTCCTGCGGCAGGACGCAAAGCGACTCAAATTGTCAGACACGAATATATGCAGATTTTGCGGTGATCTGCAGGCTGTTGAGGACATAACACACATACTGTGTGAATGCGAGGCAATATCGCGGAGTCGAAGAAAATTTTTAGGGAAATACTTTTTCGAAAACTTGGAGGAAATAGACAGCACGAACTTCAAAGGCCTTCTTGGCTTTTGTAAGAAATTTGAGTGTTTCACCAGGGCGATTGTTTAGGTTTTTGCCATTCGAACACAAATTCAATTTGGTTTGGTGCAGTTGGAAAATTGCGCAAAGAGTGCTTGGAAGCGCTTGCTACTCATCTGCTCACTAGAAAATGATATTTAGGAAACGGCTGAACTTTCTCCACTTCTTTTCATTATTATTATTATTTATTATTTCGAGGGATCTTTACAAATGAATTTGTAAAGTCCGGGATTTTCAAGCCGGGGTACTATGCCCATGTGGCGCTAGTCAACAGCACGCGGTGTACCGAGTTCCCATGTGGTCCTCCATCTAGGTACTTACCGCGCCCACACTGCTTGATTGCGGTGATCTAGTGGGAACCGATGCTTTCAATGTGGCGAGGCCGTTGACCACTTCTTTTCATATTTAAACCATTTGCATCATAAGCGCATATATTTATTTCAGGTAAAGCTATCATGAGTTATCTTGACAACGACGAGGATAATTTTTTCTAATGTGACTCTAAGATGTTCTACACAAACCTGGACATGATGTAATCAGAAAAATTCCTCCAAACAATAACACAGTTCAAGGACTTATTGATGAAATGAATTATGACAGTGAAAGCTTCTTGTGTAATTATCTGCAAACAACCCATTTCTCAATACGAATACAACTGTCATGCCAAAGCATTGGCATATGTTCGATTTGTGATGGGCCAAGAAAGCCATGAAGAACTTTGACAACAGACACACAGCCAACAGGCGAATCAATATTTAATGTTTTGAGAGATTATTTCATGGAAAAAGCGATCCCTTTATCGAATAAAATATCAGCGGCCGAAGATGGAGCACCTGCCATGTTTGGCCGCCTTAGTGGATTTATAAGCCATTTAGAACAAAATGTATCCGAGGTGTTTGCAATACACTGCGTCATCCATCGACAGCATTTAGTTGCCATAAATCTGAGTGGTAGGTAGTGCATTACAACCTTAATATTGTGCATAAAAATACACATTCAATACATGAGTACATCTTTCAGAATTCCTTTGTGTTTTTTCTGTCAAGGACTTAATATACTTAAACATCACTTGTACTTGTCACATCAATCAATTTAGTTTTAACCTCGAATGGATTAATTTCATTAAAATAAAGTTGAATTTCGATTGTAAAGGAACCGGGTTCTTTTTCTTCCTTTTCCCGCTTCAATCTCTTCAAATTGTCATTAACTCAGTAAACCGAATCCAGAGCAACGCCTTGAATTTTAGGCTATTCCCGTAGTTGTATGAACAATTGTACGAATCGATTACTCCTTCACAGTGTACTTCAACACTGGCGGTCGAAAGGCTTTTTAATTAATTGGAAACCAGGCAATGCTTGGCTAATGAGGTTAATTCGCAGCTACAAAGTGACAGTCTAAATAAACAGTCAGATGAATACAACGTCCATCACTTCAGCGTTTCTTGACGGAATTCAACTAATGAAGCAAAACATTGAACGGCGCACACTGGGGCCAAAGTAAGCCAAATATGCCTTGAGAATGTGTGAAGATATTTTATATTTCAACTCCAAACATATTAATGACTTCACTATCAAACATTTTTGATTAGGGTGAAGAATGGGTCCAACGAAATCAACAGACGATTCATAATATCAGTGATGTTGTCAATTCATGTCGTTTTTCTGGCGAAAAATTCCTTGCATGATTTGAAGTCTTTATTACGGGCCTCTTGAGCTTCTTCACTTAACATGCCGATAGGTAATAAGACGTCTCGAACTATAACAGATCCATGAATAAGTATCTTGTGAAGAGTTGGTGTCGTAGGCATCCAAGGCTGTAGCTTCACATACAAGTAAGCCGTCTCAAAACAATACTGTTCAAGCTTTTCCGAATTTATCATATGTCCGCTTGAAATTGCTTGAAGGATTATGTAAATTCTTCTAATGAATTCTGGATCGATATTTGTTACATGAGAAGAAACAATGTGGTTTTGGAATAATTTTCGAGCTACATTGCCATCATTAGAGCCTCCAAAGCACGGCTATGGTTTGTCTATAATTAGTGAAAGTTGGTTCTTAAATTGTTCTTGAATATTCTTCTTTGTTTTCTTTTGATAAGCGCCGAGTGAGTGTTGGTAATTTATAGCTCAAGTGTAGCAATGACTCAAACAGTCTTATCCAAATGAAACATAATTGGTTTTGATAGGTCTCTGGCAAATGCTTTTGAGATCATTAAAATCTTTGGATGTCTTTCCATCTACCACAGTAAACATAGTTTGATGTGTAAGAAAATACTTTTGCCCATCTAAAGTTATTTCTGTTGGTCTCAGCGGTCCTATTTGACGGTCTACATTTTCTTTTTTGGCCATTGTTAATTCAGCTCTTTCTTTTTGGTATTCAAGACTTATTGGCCGACAAAACCTTGAGGAAGACCGTTTGGGGTTTTGCCACAAACTAAATTTTATCCATTTGTTAGACAAGACAAGCCAACAATATATACTTATCAGCTGCCACTTCAGACAAAAATTTCTGTTTATATTGAGTATGATTCGAACTGCCATCAAATCCCCATTTAGAAAATAGACCATCTTATTAGACCCATCGGTGAATCGCTGTTTTTTGGCTTTCCAACAAGCGCGTAACTATGTGGTCTAAAAGTGATAGCAGTGGTATTTCGGCTTTAGATTCTGTGGCAAGTTTTTCAGGATACGAGTTCCGTTTTTGTTCTTGTACCAATTTATAAGATGGAAAAATATCCTTTGGTGTAATTACTGATTATATTATACTGATTCCAACTCAGTTTAACTTCAATTATAATTGAAAATGCCTCACAGGGTGAAATTTTCACTAATTTGGCAGAACAGCTTAAATCCACGCAGTCTTTAGCATATGTTGAAACATTCTTTTGAGCTGCATATGCCAAACATCGGCATTGAGTTCGGAACGAATATCTGTAGTTTTTGGCGCAGTGGCAGTGTGTTCGGTTGTTACAGTCATTCATAGACCTCTACGGAGATCACACGTGTTTTGTGTTTTTTTTAGTGCAGAACGTTGACAAAAAATCTCGAGGTTGCGGGTTCGATTCCCCAGCCTCTGCAAAAGTTTATTTTTTGTTGATTAATAGACAATTAGTGAAAACACAAAGTGATAACAAAAAAAAAAAATAAAACAAGTTCCATGAGTGGAAGTAAGCGGTCCGCTATCCCAATAGCGGGATCAGCAGATGGCATGATGTAGTCCGTAGATCAAGCCGTTAAGCCAGTCCACTTAAAAGCAACAACAAGAGCAACAAGAAAAATAACAGACATGGCCATAAAGAGGAGGAGAAAGCTGAAGCCGACTCCGAATCTCATTAAGTGCACATACCTGTCAGCTTCGTTAGAAATGCTGCATGGTAGAGCGAAAGAGAGGGCTGCGATTATATCGGCAAGCGCAGCAACAAAGCAATGGAGTCAAAAGTCGGACAATAACGACTGTCCTTATGTATCCGACGGAGACCGAGGACAATACATGGGAGCCGGCAACAGCTTCTCATTCCTGGCTGCATCGGAGTCAGATGACAAAGAGGACGAGGTCGAGGCAGCTAGAACAACAAGTGCTTGCTATAAGAGCAAAACAATTTGCAAGGAGGGAGTTGGAGAAGCAGAAAATTCTCCAGAGACCTCAGCAACAACAAAACATAAACGTGGAGCTCCCACAACAACTACAACAACAGAAACAATCACTGCAAAAACAAAAAATACAGAAACCTGCACAAGAACTGAAAAAACCAGATGTACGAGTACATACACAGCAAAAACATCAAGAACGTCAACATAAATCACAGAAGAAACCGCAACAACAGCAGCAGCGACAACAACATCACCAAAAGCACCAGCAGCAGAGACAACAACAACAGCAAGAACAGAAATCCACGAAGCAGAAAGTGCCACCAATCAACACCTTCAAATTGGAATTGAAGGACACCATCGAGCTATGTAAGTCGGCCATAGGCAACAACTTTCTTATAAAAAAATTATGAGCAGATAGGCACGCGATCCATTGCAATACAGTGGAGCGCTACCACAAAGTTAAATGTTTACTGAAGGATACGACGACGGAGTTCTTCTCCTACACACCGAAGGGGGTGAACCTGCAAACAATGCTGCTGAGGGGTTTAGAACCGTCGACTGATCCGGAGGAGCTCCTTGCACTGTTGAAAGAGAAGGACTCAAATTCGTGGGGGTCAAGCCGTTCGTCACGGCTAGAGCCAATAGGGAAAAGCGGCAACTACCGTTTTTCCTGGTCCAGCTAAGTCCCACCAGCAGTCTGGATGGTCTGAGGAGTATTAAAGTCCTAGACTACCAGGTTGTACATTGGGAGAAATTACTCGTAAAGAGGAGCGAAAACATTTTACAATGTGTTCGCTGCCAAAGGTTCGGGCACGCCGCGTCGAACTGCGAAATGCAGCCTCGATTCGTGAAGTGCGGAAAGAACCACAAGTCCGAGGAACGCGCTCTGGGTAAGGACGTAGCGTCTGAAAAAAGACAACTCTCTTGTGCTTTATGTAGAAACACGGGACAAACCGCAAATTATCGTGGTTGTCCCAAATTCCAGTACATCAAAACAATACATCTGGCCCGGCAGCAGAAGGTGGAACTTAAACGTCCACCCATGCATTTGCAAACTCCAGCCGTTACTCCCCATATTACCTACGCCCAAATGGCGGCAGGTAGGGGAAATACGGTACAATCGAAGGCTACTTCTCAGGCTCCAGCGCCCAGAGCACCTGAACCAGTACCTGACATGCTAGCTATCTTGCTCTCTATCCAGGGGCAGATGGCTCAGCTACAACGTCATTTAACTGAACAGACCGAGCGGGTGGATCAAGTATACGCGCTGCTGCCTGGCCTAACGCACCTTTTGCCGTAATGGGTACGTGCGTGGCGGAGCAAACTCTGAAGGTCCTTGCTGTGAATGTGAATTCACTGATTTGGCTCGAACGACGAGCCGCACTATTTAAGTTGCTTAAAGACCAAGCCCCTGATGTGCTTTTGGTTAGCGAAACTAAGCTTATCAAAAGACACAAATTGAGGCACAGAAGATACAAAATAATACGAAGAAACCGACCCAACTCCATTCAGGGAGGTGGCATTGCGATTTTCGTACGAAAAGGTATACGTTTTAAAAGAGTATACAGTCGTGTAGTACGGAGGTTCCAGGTGCTGGAAGCAAGCATCATGTATATCCCTCTCCGTAGTGGAAAGCGGTTATACATGGTGTCTGTCTATGCACCTAAGGCTACTCAATCCACCTTATTCATCTCAGAGCTCGAAGCACTTTTTCGATTCCTAAGACTGGAATTGGAGGAGAACTACTTTATTATCGGCGGAGATTTCAACGCCAAACATAGTGATTGGGGAAATAATACACCAAATACTAGAAGGAACCTACTATTTAATTGGTGGAGTCAGCACAGCGTGATGTATCGACTCGGGCTTAAGGCGACGGATAGTCCGTCGTTTCCCAGACACGGGTCCTATTTGGATCTTCTGCTGTTCGACGCACGAATACAACTGACATGCACAAACCAACAAACCATAAACTGTCTACGCACTTTCGTGTATGACAGTGACCATTGCGGTCTCAGCACCGAAATAACTGTTCCAAACGGAATTGCGGAATTAGATGAGTTTGTTCAAAGGCATTTCTACAATTATAGTAGGGTGCGTTGGACACACTTCACCAGAACACTGACTAGAGCTCTCTCCTCGAATTCGCTCTACCCACCGTCCAACAGAAATCTGTCAAACGAGGAGATTGACAGGTATCTAAGACTAAATGACGAGACAAACAAACGAACAATGGACAAAACGATACCTCGATACCAACACACTGACGAAGAAGACTTATTCCGCAACGCAACTATTGACGCACTGCCCCGACATAAAAGTAGACTGCTGTCAAGATTAAAAACCTTGTACAGTCGTCGATTAAAAACCTCCAAACATTAATAAAGGAAAATTACAGAACATCTGTAAGTTTGTATTGGAACAATAAAATTCGGGCTGTAGACACCAGCAACCCGAATATGTTCCCGCAAATAAATAAAATATTTCGGAGAAATAATCAGAACGACCTTCCATGTCTTAAAATCGCCCGAACGACGAACAACGAACAAATACTGGTAGCAGCGGGCATAGATCCAAATGAGGCTGTTGATGATGACAACTTCATTGTGATCGAGGATCCGCAGGAGAAGGTAGAGGCTATAGGAGCGACGTTCCAGGAAGTATATAAGGCGAATGACATCATTGGCCCGAACCACGACCTGGAGAATCGAGTCCTTGTGCACAATTTCTACCTTCGAAATGAAATTGTGAATTGGCGATTCGAGAGCTCGGGTTTCACCCAGTTCAGTGACGAGAATATGGTAAATAATGTCATCACCAACGATAGGGTACTACCCCCGTTCATTTCGAAGGAAGAGCTCCAAACGATCTTCGAATCGCCTAGAAGTAAGAAATCAGTGGGAACCGATGAAATACCGAACATTGTGCTTCAACATATCCCTCTAGAAGCGGTGAACATTTATACCACCCTGTTTAATAATGCAATGAATAATGCACATTGTCCAGTGCGTTGGAAAACTGCGGTGGTGCATCCCATCCCCAAAAGGGATAAAGACACTTCCAATCCGGCGAATCTCCGCTCGATCAGTCTTCTTCCAAACATCAGTAAGGTTTTCGAGAAGGTGATGAATAGAGTCCTGACTAAGTGGGTTGAGGACAAATATATAGTTCCGGATAATCAATTCGGTTTCAAGGCTTGGCATGATATCATTCATGCGACGGAAACCCAAATCATTAACCAAAATGTCTTGGACAGATCCATAGGCAATGTTCAAGTCCTCCGCTATCTCTCTGATGGTTAATTTGCGGTGATTGACCAACACTTCTCTTACTCCATCAATGTTTTAACAGTATTTGATACTAAAATGATGTAATACGCACCAAATGAAGTAAGAAGACCTATTATAACCGAAAAATAGAAAACAAATGATAACAGTTTTCATTTTAAATTTTAAGTTTTGGGCACTCTTCCCATACAGTCGGCCCCAATGTGCGGCGCGAATATTCCAGTTTGCCAATTTGTCACAGACAAACTGCCGGGATGATGACATTTCAACCTACGCTGAACACTTAAATGTCCTTCAGACTATGGAAATACCACTTTGGATTATCAATCCATACGGTGACATTGAAGAAACGGATGTCATTTTACAAGAAGCCAATTGTGGCTTCAGAGGGGGATACTTGTTACTTGTCCTGTATTATGAATATTGAAGATTTGCTACTAAAGCATAAGGCGCAGTCCTCGCGTTTATTTTTTTTAAATTGTTCGAGTTGTAGAAGCTGAGTAGGGTCAATGAATCATAGTATCGAAAAATAGCTCAGTCGTGAACGGAGTATCCGGATATCTGGCGACCTTCGGATTAACTAGTCTTATCTGTGCGCGGTGTGTTAAAAAAGTAAGGCGACTTTTGAAATTTCACAGGCAACGTACATTCGATTGTAGATTTTGTTTTATTTTGTTGTGTTGGTACACATGTCCCGAACATATGTTCACAGTTTCAAGCATATAGCGTACTTAGTTTGTTTTTGACAGATAGAAAGGTTAGACGTGTTTTGGGATGCTCGGTGATTTTCAATTATTATAAAAAATGGAGCAAAGAATTCGCATCCAATTTTGTGTAAAAAATGGAATCAAGTTCTCTAAAACACTTGAAATTAGACGGTGAGTCTGCGCTAAGTAAAACAAATATTTACAAGTGGTACAAGCTTTTCCAAGATGGCCGAGAAGATGCCAATGAGGAACCTCGCTCTGGAAGCCCCAGCACATCAACAAAAGATGATAACGTCGAAGCTGAGAAGAAAATTTTTTTTGGAAAATCATCGAATAAGAGAAGTTGCTGAAGATGTTGGCATATCGGTCGGCTCGTGTCATGCAAGTTTTTCGGATGTTTCGGACATGAGACGAAGTTTGTTCTGAATCTTCTTAATTTTGATCAGAAGAATCGTGGCATGAGAATCGCTCAGCAGCTCTTGAATGACGTCAATGACGATCCTGACTTGCTCAAAAGGGCCACCAGTTAGGCGGATTTGGCCCCATACGACTTTCTCCTGTTCCCAAAACTGAAGAGACCTATGAAAGGACATAGATTTGCAACGATTGAGTAAATAAAAACGGCATCGCTGGAGGAGCTCAAGGCTATACAAAAAGTGCTTCGAGGATGCGGAAAAGCGTTGGCACAAGTGTATTATATCGGAGGGGGATTACTTTGAAGGGGATGACATTAATATTGATGAATAAATAAATATTTTTTTTATAAAAATATAAAGCCACCTTACTTTTTGAACACACATCGTATACAGCGTAACTCTGTACAAGTGGACCTCCCTTACTCCGATACTCGTGTGAGATACCAACCCATAATGATTCTTACTGGTTTGTTTTTAACTATACATTATACAGCAGATATTTGAATATTTGAAATCGTATTTGTCGAAACGTAAATTATGTTTGATTATTATGAACTTTAGACGCTAATGTTAGCAAAACTCGAGACCGGTACTTCTTTAAAACTGGCATTAATACGCTGACTGAACTGACTATCGGCAAGGCTCCTGCAATGTTAAACAAAGGCAAAACGAGCCAAAATCCAAACGCTCAAGGAGTCGCAGGACTGTGGCATGCCATGATCCTAAAACTTTTCAGGCCACGGTCTGCCTGCTCCTACAAAAACTCCTCCCTCAAAAAGGAAGTAAAGACTCAACCGACCCCTTCCAAGATACTGTACGCTAATCAAAATCCTCGGATCTATTCCGGAGGTTGAGAGAAGTGAGGACATAAAGAGGGAGATTGAGTGAGCTAACAACATGCAAGATGGATTACCCACTGCTCCCAAGACGCTAAATGACTCCTCCAAGCGCCAGAGGTCGTTGGACGAAACGATTTCGGTTCCCAAAAGTCCCGAAACCAATAACATCAAAAAATCCTTGGGCCATTCAACAGCACATCTCTGAGGTATTTTAGCGAATTCTTGAAAGATGCAATAACGATCGCGGTAATCGAAAAAAAAACGACACTGTTCAAGCTTTCGAGGAACATATTGGTCATGGTGCGGGAAAACCCCGGGCCAACTCCCATCACAAGCTAGCTGGCACTAAAGACACGTCAAATTTACTGCTCGTGCCGATCAAAAATCCCTCGATCTTTACACCAAAGCCATAGGTGGATTAGGAGATATTTGGCTAGGTGCAAAACTCGAAGTCATGCCTGAGGAAAAAGCATTCTGAAGATCATTAAGCTCAGCATTAAGCTCATGACTGGAAAGTCGCGATACTGGAATAACTAAGGGGCCCTTATTGTCCCCAAGGGATCAGAAGGAATTTCATTACTTGGTTGTGAAGCGGCTATTATAAAGTTTACGTTGAGAAGATCACAACTCATATCTGTCGAAGTTGTACAATGCTGCTTACCAATGGCAATATTGCACATATGTGATCATATCGAGGCTTTACCCTAGTGGTTAGCTACAGTACTGAGACTAGTCGCTGCCGCTTATTTGAAACGACAGAGTTTCGTAGAGCACGATAGGTCTTGTTGAATACATCAATCTTGCATGAGCTGGAGTTTTTGAGACGTTAACCAGAATAGCGATGGAGCTCTAATGGTTTATTTTTCATAAAGGAGCATGTTTTTCATATGATCAATAAAACATGACATCAGATAAATTCTTTCCCAACTTGCGTCTACAGCATCCTGCTGTAAGACCGACCAGATACCAATGATAGTCTTTCCAATTGTTATGTTTCAGCACCTGTCAAAGTTACCAATGACAGCTAGCTGTCAGAATACTCAGTAAGGGTTGCCATTTCATCATGCATCGTCTTACGCTTGCCGAAAGTGTGGAAACTTTTGCAAAATATTATCGAAATTCCGAGGTCCATCATCATCAAGGCTTCAGTGTGCAGGCAATTCGTCGCACCGTGGAAAAGTTTGAGCGTGAGTACACTCTTTTGGATCTTAGGGCACCAACCAAACAAACATTGGTGCGAATTGAAGAAAACATAGCCGCCGTAGATTCCAGTATCGAAAAAGACCCAGAAATGTCGATTCGGCGCCGATCAGCTAATCAGCTGATTGGGCATAGCCAGAGAGTCCGCCTTATTTTGCTGATGGATTTGGGCCTACATCCGTATAAGATTGTGCTGATGCAAGGATTGAAGCCGGACTACCATATACCACACCGTGAGTTCGCTAATCTGGCACTGGAAATGTAGACCGGAGATCCGGATTTTGGCCAAAAAATCATCTTCTCGGAAGAGGCTCATTTTTGGCTCAGCGGCAAATGTCAACAAGCAAATTTGCCTCAAGCGTTCGGCCAAGCACCATTGCATCTACAAAGATTGACTTTTTGGTGCGGTTTATGGTATGACGGCATCATCGGACATTATATTTTTCTAAATAAGGAAGAGGACACCGTTACCGTCAATGGTCTCAGGTATAGAGCAATGTTAACCGATTTTCTGTGGTCAGTTCTTTGCTCACATCGGTATATCCGAGCTGTACTTCCATCGAAACGGCGCTACACGCCATACTAGCGAGGCGAAATTTGGCGACTGGGTCATCTCACGGCGAGCTTTCATCAATTCATGCGATTTGACACCACTCGATTATTTTCTCTGTGGCTACATCAAGTCCTTTGTCTACGTTAACAAGTCAACTACTTTGGACGAGATCAAAATTAACATTCGACACGCTATTGCTGGAATAACGCCGTACATATTGGACCAAATCATCAAAAATTGGACTGATTGCTGGATGCACTGCCAGCGAAGCCGAGGCGGCCATTTGACTGATTTCCTATTTCACACATAATGGCATGAACGTAGCTTCAAAATAAAGCCAGAATTAATTTTATATCTTACACCGTTGTTGTTTTATTTATACTTTTTTTTCCTATCGTCGTTATCTGGTCACCCTATACAAAACATAAAGGGTAGGTATATTAGGCCATGTTTTGTGAACCATGACAGAAAGCTGTTTGAAGAAAAGCGGTTTATCAGGATTGCTGATAAGGAAGAGTCCAGTAAGGCTATTTGAAGTACTGGCGAAGTGAGTTGGGGTTCTCCCAGGTTTCTGCTCCTGTTTTTTCTAAACATGACCTCATCTTTGCCACTTTTAATCTAGTCACCAGTAACAAACAATCAGTCTATACATTCAGGGACTTTAATCTTAATGTGGAGCAACTTGAACAAGACCTTCTTTGCCTTAATTGGCATAACGTATTTTTTGAAACATCGGTCGATGCCCAAGTTGAACTTCTCCATTACGTAGTTTTGCAGCTCTGCGATAAACATATTCTTCTAAAAAGGAAAGTTGTCAAATATAATAAAGATACTAAATAGATTATTGCATACATCTAGTTATTCAAAATAAAAACTATTTAAGAAAAAATTTTTATTGAGGTCTTGTATTATATATCATCTTCATCAGAGTCTTCTTCACTTAAAGAATCTAAAGCTTCTTCATCACACCCTTCTAACACAATGTCATCAACATTTAGTGGTGTTGGTTCTTCTTGAAACCAAAGAGGTGGTGCTCTAAGTTTTATGTAATCTGCATCTGTTGCATTTGCCCACATAGAACTCAGAAAAATACTTCTTTTAATTTTCTCATAAAGTGATTTAAAGCAAGGAGGTATCAAGCTGGAATCAAAGTTCTTTATGTGTTTAAAAAAATTGCCTGGAGCATTGTTTTTGGCAGCGTAAATATTTTGAAAAATTTTATATCTGGCTGAATTTACACTGTTGCAGTTTTTCACACCATACAATTGCGAAGAAAAGTATTGAATAGCTTCAGTATCGTTATCATTTAAATATCCAGTTTGGTTACTTAACGCTGCAAAGACTGCTTGAAAATGCACGCTTTTTTCTAAAGTTTCAAGTGGTTTTACTTTACCCTTTCTAAAAAAACATGCCGTGTAGTCGCAACCTGTAAAGGCGTAAAATGCTGGTAAAGCAGCACATAAATTCATTCCCAGTGTAGATGCCAGTTGCGTACAATTAATGCAATTTAGATCTTTTCTTTTGGAAGTTCCACTTATCTAACCAAATATCTGAATCTTTTAATTTATGCATATTTCCAAGTAAAATAATCAATACATCGGTGTCAGATGCTTTTACCATAATTTTTGAATTAGGTTTTGATTTGCTGATGTGATAAATTAATCTTGTGTCAGCTTCTTCATGACTACACCTATACTCGTTTTGAACAACATACGAGAAACACTTGTCATCTATTGTCAAAAACACTTTCTTATTTCCAAGAACTGGAACTAGAGATCTATCCTGCCAATGGACTCCAAGAAATCTAACTAAGGCTTGGATTTGTTAGACATTTAATGAAGTCTTCAGTTCTTTTTTGTAATGGCCCACAGTGTTTCGACTATATGGATTTAGGTGGAAAAAAGTCATGCCACAGACTAGTAAAAACCGGTTATTAAGCTTCCAGAGAAGAAGGCAAAGATATCAAATCTATAATATTTCCATGGTTTTCTCGCTCTTTGTCTAAACTAACGGTACATTTCCAATGAAGCAGTAGCATTTTGTTTACCGATGCCTCATTTGACAAGTAGCATTTGTGGTTGACGTTGTAATATTGAGTCTAATTTTTTCAACTTTAATCAATTGTTCCTGTATCATGGACATTTCTTCTGAAGGTATTTATGGTTTACTTCGTAATTTTTCTCTTTTTCATAAAAAAACATGCTATAGAAAAACAATTGTTTTGAATTTATCAGTTTTAATTTAAATCATTAGTAAAAAAAAGCATGAGTACCAGTTTATCAGGACTTAAAATTATATGCATCTTTTAGAGAATTTAATCCTCTTTCCGAAAATTCAAAGTGCATTTTGCGCACGACTTTGCAAATATTTTTATTTTTTAATTTTCAGATTCACTTTGCGTGTTTTCGCGAACAGAATTTTTTGAGCAATGGATAAAATATCCCAAAAAAGTGAGGAATGGAAAAATTTACAGCTACATAGTTTTGAAGCACAATCTTCTTATTTCTAATAATGAAAAACAGAGTTTAAAAAACAGTATTAGGTTGTGGTCGGAAAAGATTTTTTATAAGTGGGGTAAAGCAGGCCGTCGAGTTGAACAATTTTTTTGTACGTATGAAGAATGGTTGAATGGAGATGATATTATTTTATTAACGCGTGATTCTAAAGATCTTTATCTTACCGATAAATACAAAGGGTACAAAGGATACTCAATAATTTTACCTTGGAAGAAATTTTGTTTGCTGCTGAACATTGTCTAAAGCTCGCGAGAAAGAAAGATGCTGCAAACATAATAAAAGGCTTGAGTGATAACCTAGATGGCGCTAAACAAATAAAAAATGCTCAGTTGTTAACTTCAAAAGAGAAATGCCTTTCCGGTGATGAGGCACTAGGCCTTTATCTTGATGACCACCAATAGTTACAAACTATTGAGGAATGTAGCTCTTGGTGTAGGCCACGAACTGGTTCCTTCATTTTACTGTTTGACGAAAGCCAAGAAAAAATGCTTTCCACCTGAAGAATGTATTCAAGTTCAATTCAATTCAATTCAATTCAATTTATTATTAATAAATTAAGGAAAGTACAAATAAGACTTGGTCTTTTACAGTACATTATTTTGGAGTGCATATAACATTACAATATAAACCTTAAAACTATAATTGAAAAGATAGAAACAGAAGGGAAATGAGATAATGAAAGGGGGGGAAAAAGAAAAATATAAAAATTGGGAAAAATAGAAAGAAAGAAAGGTATTATAAATGAGGAAAGAGGGAAGAGGATTGAGGTGAATAGTTGTTGCAATTGTTACAGATATTGAAGAGCGGTAGTTTTGAATTTATTTGTTCCAATGATTTGTTTTGTTGATGTTGGAAGGCTATTCCAAAGTCTGGTAACATAAATGAAATAAGGCATAGTTAATTTGAAGGTCCTGGTAGATTGGAGAAATTGAAGTTTTTCAAACAGGTACATTGGAGATTTTTTATTGACGAGACGGTGCATGAATTGGCAGCATCTAACTTTTAAGAACTGCTTAAACGTACAGCCCAAAACAAGATTGTGATAGTGCGTGATGTGATTGTATCGCGGTAATCCAAATACATATCTTATAGCATCATTAAAAGCAACAAGTAACTTATGTTCGGATTGATAATCAAGTTTGCAGTAAACAAGAGTAGAGTAGTCAAATATTGGGAGCAACAGAGTTTTAATAATTCTAAGTTTTGTTTCTACTGGTGTAAAACTGGAAGACATCCAAAGCTTTCGTAGACCAGCATAAATTCGTCCAACAACATAGTTAGTATGGTCTTTAGCAGAAAGAGAACGATTAATTTTGAATCCAAGATTTGTTACTTTTTCGACAAATGGAATGTTGTTTAAAAGTATTGATGGAAAATCATCAGTTTCAAAATATTTTTTCGAAATTAGAATTGCTTGCGATTTTTCTAGATTAAGATTCAGACCGTTTAAAGTTGACCAGTGGTAGATTCTAGATAGATCTTCGTTCATTCTAACAGTGAGGTCTTCAGCTAGTCCGGGTGGCCGTGATAAGTATACTTGGGCATCGTCAGCGTAAAGGTGAATGGAGACATTTGAGCACACTTTAGGCAGATCATTGATATACAGGCAAAATAGTAATGGACCCAGAATGGAGCCCTGCGGGACACCCGTTGATAACTTCCTAAAATCGGAACATTTGCCTCCGTAAATGACCTTTTGGTAACGATTACTCAAATAATTCCCTATGAGACGCACGGACTGTTCACTGAAGCCAAAGTATAACCTCAGCTTCTGACACAGTACGTTATGATTCACTCTATCAAAGGCTTTGGAAAAATCAAGCAAACAGAGCACCGTTAGGTTATCCATATCGTATCTAATTCTAATGTCATTGAGAATTTTTATCATAGCGGTAGAACAGCTGTGACCCGCTCTAAAGCCTGATTGAACTGGAGAAAGCAAACTGTGTTGCTCCAAATACCTCGATATTTGCATAGCGAGGATCTTTTCCAACACTTTTGATAGACATGAAAAAATACTTATAGGGCGGTAGTCAGATAAATTCGATGGCTGAGGTTTTTTAGGAACAGGGATAACTTTGGCCAATTTCCAACTATCAGGAAAAGAAGACGAAGCTATGGAAAAATTGATAATATGTGTAAGGGAGCTTATGACATGGATCGAAATCATTTTAATAAAGCGAATGGGCACACCCTCCTCACCGACAGCATTAGATTTCACAGAACGAATAACATTAATTACGTCCACTTCAGAAACAGCTTCAAAGTAAAAACTCGACGAAACAAATAATGAATTTTCAGGGGTAAAGCGAAGATTATTGATATGTCCTGATAAAAAAGCATCATTAAGTTCATTCACATCTGGAATGATAGCAGCAACCGTTGAATTTTTTCCAACGCCAATAGAACGCAAATTACTCCATAGTTTTTTAGATGATAAACCCGGGTTCAGTTTGGAAAAGAAATAGCGTTTTTTGGCCCTTCGTGTAATAAAAGTTGAGTAATTACGAGCTCGACAAAATATTTCCCAATAAGAAATAGATGGCCTCTGTTTCCATTTTATATAAAGTTTGTTTCGAACCCTAATAGCATTACGAACTTCACTTGTGAACCAGGGGCAGTTTTCATTACGAATTTGAACTGTTTTTAGGGGAATATGTCTATTGAAAAGATCCAATGTAAAGGATTGAAAAAGATTCACCTTGTCATTCATAGTTGACTCATAATAACAGTGAACCCACGGGAGTAAGCTTGCATCTAATTGTAAGGCATTATTGTCTACGGAACTATAATCTCTGAAGGTGAAAGATGAAGGACGAGAAGCACAAGACAAATCAACATTATAAGTACAAAAAATTAGGTCGTGGTCAGATATTCCTACAAGGGAAAGCTGATCTTGAAGTAAGACATTGGATAGATCAGAAACCATAAAGACGTCCAACAGACTTGGAGGAGCATTTGGAGAAAAACGAGTGGCGTAAGAATTAACTATTGACAGCCCAGAAGCAGCAGCTGAATCCAAAAGCTCGTAAACTTTGCTATCAACTTTTAAAAGATCAGCGTTGAAATCACCACAAACTATAATGTGCTCATAAAGTGCAGTGAACTCGTGCAGAGCAGAGAAAAAGGGTTCTGAAGAGTTACACCGGTTCGGATTGTAAGCTACACCAATAAGGCACTTCGTGATCCCATCTGTAACTTCTAACAGCAGGTATTCAATTGCTCCTTCCTCGGATTTCCGAAGTATTTTATGAGTAAGCGAGTTGCTGTAGTAGATCGCAACTCCCCCACCTATTGTATTAGTAACTCTATCATTGGGAATTAGATTATACCCCGGAATATTATATAATTTATCTTTTGCACTACTTTTTTCTTTGTCAATCGCGTCGGACCAAAGCCAAGTCTCAGTGATGCAGATAATGTCAACTTCAGATCCATTCAAAAGATATTTAACGTAATCCAATTTAGATAAATTGAAACTACGTGCATTAAGGTAGCATATTTTCAGGCCCTTGTAAGCATTTGTCAAGATTTTGATAACAGATCGCACAGCGACTTCATTTACTACGCCAGACGAGGAAGACATATTATTAAACATTTTACTAAGCCTAAGACATTAAGACAAGTAATTGGAACTATATGTATTGCAAGTATGTATTAGGTTAATATTTTCACAAATAACAAAAACAATAACAACAATGTTGACTTAATATTTATATTCAATAACAAGAACAACAACTACAAAAGAGAAGTAGAAGGAAAGTAAATTAAATTCAGAAAGGGAAAGGGAAGGCAATAAGAAAGGAAGAGGGATGGGGCGATAGAGAGAAAATTGGGTAGATAGATAGAAATATAATATGTAACAAGTTTAATAAAGAAAATTCGAAATTCAAAAATACTTATTCATAATACTGCTCAAGTTGACATCAATGTAAAGAAATTTGGTAAATTATAATATATAGAAGCTTTTACTTTAGTTTTGTAATTGTGGTTATTCTCATTTCGGTGTCATCGTTACTCTTTTTTACATAGGCATAACCATTCCTCGTTCTCACTGATGAAAGTAAGCTTTCTTTGCGTAATTGATTGGCATACCGCAAAAGAGAGCTATTCAAGGGTGTTAAGCTTTCATTTATGTAAATGCGACGGGAGATATTAGGCTTAGAGTTGTGGGTTTCATTTTCCAGTTGGGCAAGTGTAAGACCTTTGTTTTTGTAAAATGCTGAAGTTGATGAGGTTTCTGCTAGCTTTACACTACAGTCCTTGTTAGATATAACTACCCAGCGGATTTTAGAAGCATTGCACTTTTCAGGGACAGACAAAACGCAATCAGCAACGTTGATAAGTAAATGGTGATTTGATGGGAGTTCAGGGCATAGCCAGTACAAGCAGAAATTCTACGACAAAACTGCTAGTGATGAATACCTATTTTTAGTTTGTTTCGTGCCTTTGAAATTAGTTTTGGATGATAATTTTAATACCACGCTTCGGGTAAACGTCAAAACGTCATCTACGCCTTATTGTCGTGCAATTCAATTTATTTAAAAAAAAAAAGACTTCGGCTTTAGTGCATCAAGAAGCAAAAAATATAAAAAGTCAAATCAAAAAACTAAACCCAACTGAATCTTCAAACCTTGTCGTCAAACATGTCATTCTCTCAACAATGGTTGATGGAAAAATATGGAACTTATATTATCGGGTATAAAGGGGAATCAGAATAGTTATATTTGTGGTGCTAAGCCCAGTCAAATGAATTCGCCAATTACTTGTGGCAATATAAAGACACAAAATTATGTTTATGGATTGTCTCCACTTCACGCACTTATAAACACTTTCGAGTGTGTATTACACATTTCTTACAGATTGCCCCTAAAAGTGTGGCAAGTCCGAAGTGAGAATCAAACCGTTTTCCAGGAAAGGAGAAATGTTATCCAACGAAGATTCAAATCTGAATTAGGTTTGAACATAGACTTGGTAAAACCTGGGTTTGCTACGACTAATGATGGGAACACTGCCAGAAAATTTTTTGAAGATTATGAAAAAACTGCCGAAATAACTAACCTTGATACGAGGGCGGCTCAATAAGTCCGTGACTTTTTGAATTTCTGACCTCTTTACTGAAACAGCAACACTGCTCCTGTCAACAGGCATCTGTCAGTTGACTCCTGTCAAAATTTAAACTTGCTGCGTCAGTTAGTTTGTGTTTGACAGCTATTTTTATCAGACTACTCACTAATTTGAGGAGAAAATGGAAAAAAGTGAATTTCGTGTGCTTATTAAGCATTATTTCTTGCGAAAAAAAACCATTACCGAAACCAAGGCTAAGCTTGATAAATACTATGGGGACTCTGCACCATCGATTTCAATGGTAAAAAAGTGGTTTACTGAATTTCGTTGTGGCCGTACAAGCACTGAAGATGCCGAACGTCCTGGACGCCCAGTTGAGGTCTCTACACCCGAAACAATCGAAAAAATTCACGATATGGTGTTGGCCGACCGAAGATTGAAAGTGCGAGAGATTGTGGAAGCCGTAGGGATCTCGCATAGCTCAGTGGTTTCAATTTTGAATGATCACTTGGGCATGAGAAAGCTTTCCGCAAGATGGGTGCCGCGTTTGCTCACAGTCGACCACAAACGCAATCGTGTAACAACTTCACAGGAAGGTTTGGCGTTGTTTAATCGCAATATGGAGGAGTTTTTGCGCCGTTTTGTAACCGTGGACGAAACATGGATCCATCACAACACACCAGAGAACAAACAACAGTCAAAACAGTGGGTTTCTAAGGGTGAATCGGCGCCAAAGAAGGCCAAGGGGGGTTTGTCAGCCACATTGACTACCTTCAAAAGGGAAGAACAATCAATGGGGAATATTATGCCAACTTATTGAACCGATTCAATGACGATTTGAAAAAAAAACCAACCTCATTTGGCCAAGAAAAAAGTTCTTTTCCACCAAGACAATGCAAGGGTGCACACATGTGCAGTTGCCATGGCAAAAATCCATGAATTGGGCTATGAATTGCTCCCTCATCCACCCTATTCTCCAGATTTGGCTCCGAGCGACTACTTCTTGTTCCCAAACCTGAAGAAATGGCTTGGTGGAAAAAGATTTGACTCCAATGATGAAGTCATCTCGCAAACAAAGGCCTATTTTGAGGACCTCGACAAATCATTTTTTTTGGAAGGGATAAAAAAATTGGAGAAGCGTTGGACAAAGTGTATAGAGCTCAAGGGAGACTACGTTGAAAAATAAAATTATTTTTTTATCAAAAAATCTGTGTTTTATTCCAAAAGTCGGACTTATTGACCCGCCCTTGTAGAGACCTAATATACAAATTTCATATCTTACTTACTGCACTTACGTCTGGGTATGAAATTAATACAGACGAATTTAAAAAGTTTTCGGAGAACATAGCAGCATCGTATATCAGTCTGTATCTGTGGTATTACATGCCCGTTACAGCACACAAAATTTTATTTCATAGTTTTGATATAATCCAGCACATGATTTCACCGATTGGAAACTTATTGGAAGAGGCTCAAGAAGCTCGGAATAAAGATTGCCGAAGATTTCGAGAATTTAATACCCGTGTGTTCTCGGTATGCCACCAATAGAGACTTACTTACAATGTTACTAATCTCATCAGATCATCAGCCCTTTATCACAAGAAGTTAGAAAGTTATTGGTTATGCCTGCCTCTACTTCTTTATCCACTAAGGCGGAGAATTCAGCTATGATAAGTGGTGTGATCCTTCATTCTTCTGATGGATCCAGCCATGAAGATATGTCAACAGATTAAACTGGCAGATACCTAACCAATACACATATGCAACTACATACATACGTATGTATATAAATAAAGTGAATATAAATAAGATATAATACTGTACCAAATACAAACTTATAATAAAAACATTAAAATGGATTCGTTAAGCTAATAATATTTGCATAGTTGATATTAGTTAATATCTTATTTCATCATAAAACTTGTCAATAAAGACACTCATCATGCGCTAAAATGGTTTTCATTTCCTCAAATAGACCATTTTTTCGAGCACTCGCAACAAGAGTTGAATTTGAAACACTTTTAGTTGGTTTTGACTTTTTTCCACCTAATCCCATATAATCGAAACACTGTGTGGCCCAAGAATTGTGTAGTTGATGGCCGCTTGTTCATTACGAACGCAATGTTCAGCATCTTTCATGGATGGATGTAAAAACTTAGTACACTTCCGAAGCTTCCGTTGAGCATATTCTTTTCAAAATCATTTCCGAAAAAGTTTGGTACACTAAAGATCCCAAGAGATGGAGAAAATAGAACCCATCTATAAAATCTATATCTTAATCGATTGGTTCAGATAAAGGAATTCGAAATTTGAGTTTTTTTGCCAAAACAGATTTGTCGGTTTTGTGCATTTCACCAGTGTAGTGACAAAGAACTGCAGGAGCAGGCGATAGTGGATAAGACAAACATTCTTCCATGTCAATTTTTTGTTTCTAAAGCTATGGCTAAAAGTCTTCCAAAGGTACCTCGCTGCATTTTTATTAAGGCCTGCTTTTCACCATCCTTGTTTTTCTGATATTTAATTTTTAAGCATTCCGAAGAGAAATTTAAAATATTATTTCGTTTTAAAGGCTTTTCAAATCGGTCAGAATTTGTGGAGCATTCTTCAATGAATGTTATTTTTTGTTTGTGACCTAGCTTATTAGCATTTAAAAGAAAGTCAGTTGTTTGTTGAGATGCAGCTCTCCCCGTTGTTATTTTTTCTCAACTTTCGATTCGAAAGGATCGATGTTTTGTTTAAAATTTCAACTAACAATTGTTTGTCTTTTCCAATTCGGTTGTTTGCATGCTCATAACATACGAGTATGTGAGCAACGATTCTTCAGATGTCACTACTCTTACCCCGGCTCATTATCTGTTTGGTGACGGGGAATTTGCCAACATTCAACGAGCTGTAAATGAGTCTAGTGACATTCAGAAGCTTTGGAAACAACGACTTAAATATACAAGTATGCTATGGGTTCGATGGCGCACCCAGTACATGCAGCTTCTGCGCTGATATCACCATAGTCAAGGTAATATTTCATTACAATTAACGAAAAATTATGTTGTTCTAGTGTTTGACTCCGGAAAGCCTCGAATAGCTTGGAGGCTAGCTGTTAGGTTAGGTTAGGTAAGAGTGGCTGTTGGAAATACCAACCCACTTAGGTCTATTGGCCCATTGTAATGCCACGTGGATCTATGATCTTCTTACTACTGGAACCAGTTTGAGCTTATAATAAATCGTAGGAGACTGTTAAAGTCTATTTTTTCTAGATCGTTTAGGTCGTTGTAGAAGAAAGCTCCTAGATGAAGCCTCCTTCTCTGAGAGAGAGCTGGGCATATGCAGAGTAGGTGGGGGATTGTCTCCTCCTCTTCCTTGTCCATGCAGCTTCTACAGAAATCGTTAGTAAAAGCGCCAAGCCTTCTTGCGTGCTTGCCTATGAGGCAGTGTCCGGTAATGACACCTATTATGGCGCTGAGATGTTTCCTATCTAAAAGGATCAGACACTTAGATCGACTCAGATCCAGCCTTGGCCAGATCTGTTTGGTCGCTAGACATGTTTGTCCAGCAGTCCACCTAAGGTCCGTTCTTTTATTGGAATCTAGCTTTAGTGTTAGTTTGCACGTAGCGATTGGTATACCTATACTACCTTTGTCCGGTAGGATAGGTAGAGTGGTTCCAATTTTGGCGAGTTCATCGGCTCTGCAGTTCCCTGGAATATCTCTGTGGCCCGGCACCCAACAGAGGTGAATGTTGAACTGGTCTGCCATCTCCATGAGAGATGATCGGCATTCAAGGGCAGTTTTAGAACACAATGAGACCGAGTCCAGGGACTTGATGGCGGCCTGACTATCCGAAAATATGCGGATATCCTTTGCAGATATCACGTTTTTCTTCAGCCAGGACAGAGCTTCTTTAATCGCCAAAATTTCCGCCTGGAACACGCTACAGTGATTTGGAAGGCGGAAAGAGAGGCTTAGATTTAGCTTATCTGAGAAAACTCCGCTGTCGGTTTTAGATCCATCTGTGTAGAGATGGATTGACTTGTCCTCCATGAAAGCATCCTCCTCCCAAAATGATCTAGAGCGGAAGCTTACATGGAAGTTTTTGTCAAACCAAAGTTCAGGTATGGTGTAATCGGTGTTCTCTGTGAGGATTCCTAATGTATTAAGAATGTTGGCGTGGCCAAATGAATTATTTGTCCACTGTTTAGTCGCTTTGAGGCGAATAGCTGCAGTCGCAGCTACTTGCTTGCTAAAAATGTCGAGGGGTGTCAAGTGAAGCAGAATATCTAATGCCGCAAAGGGGGTAGACCGCAAGGCTCCGCTTGTGCATAGACATGCTGTTCTTTGGACTCTGCTTAATTTAATGCGGTTGACTGCATTTTCCAAGGCCGTCCACCAGACAACCACCCCGTAAGTAAGTATCGGTCTTATGACCGAGATGTATAGCCAGTGGGTTATGCGAGGTTGAAGGCCCCATTTGTTCCCAATGGCTTTCTTTCAAGAGAATAAAGCTATTGTAGCTTTATTGACTCTTTCTTGAATGTTAGGTTTCCAGTTTAGTTTCCTGTCAAAAATGAGACCTAGATCGGAAAATACTAAACTGGTACCGTTTATTGAAGGAGGGTCTATAATTGGAATTTTGTATTTCCTGGAAAAGAGGACAAGATCAGTTTTATGGGGGTTTATTCCCAATCCACAGCGATCTGCCCAGCGGGTTAATCCGTTAAGATTTACTTGGAGGAGTTCTTTAATGGTATTTAGATGTTTTCCTGAGACGGCTATGGCAACGTCATCCGCATAGGCAATCACTCTGCTACCACCCGCTTCCAGGTATATCAGTAGTTCGTTAACTACTAAGTTCCAGAGAAGGGGAGAGAGGACACCGCCTTGCGGCGTACCCCTACTGACATATCTTTTAGCAGAAGTCTCACCCAGTTTGGAGTTGATTATCCTGCTTGTTAGCATAAG
This sequence comes from Volucella bombylans, assembly GCA_949129095.1. Classification (NCBI taxonomy): domain Eukaryota; kingdom Metazoa; phylum Arthropoda; class Insecta; order Diptera; family Syrphidae; genus Volucella; species Volucella bombylans. The sequence continues at coordinate 379,289,593 of OX422140.1, read as the reverse complement.
ACTGATCAGCTCCCCAAGTGAGTCGTCTACCTGCAGAGTTGACAGCGCAGTCGTGATTGCGGATGTGTTGACGTTGTTAAAGGCGCCCTCTATGTCTAGGAAAGCAACCATTGTGTACTCCTTATATTGTAGGGATCGTTCGATGTGGCTAGTCAGAGAGTGCAAAGCCGTTTCCACCGACTTTCCTTTACAGTAGGCATGTTGAGCCGTAGACAGAAGTCTTGGATCAACTTTAGCTCGAATATGGATATCAATCAGTCGTTCTAAAGTTTTCAGAAGGAATGATGATAGACTTATAGGTCTGAGGTCCTTTGGGACTACATGAGAACATTTTCCAGCTTTGGGAATGAATACTACATTGACTTCTCTCCATAACAGTGGAATGTGGATAAGTTCTACACAGCTCCTCATAATATTTTCCAACACTGGTAGAATAATATCTGAAGACCTCTGTAGCTCGGCAGGTATAATACCGTCCGGACCAGCAGACTTGTATGATTTGAAGCTATGCAGCGCCCAGAGCAGTTTGTCTCCCGTAATCGGACCATGAATTTTGGTCACGGTTGCAGTAGGCTTGTTTGGGCTGCTACTGGCCGCGAGTTGGGAGCTACCTGGAAAGTGGGTGTCCAGAAGCAGGTTGAGTGATTCCTCACTTGAGGTTGTCCAAGAGCCATCGGTTTTTTTCAAACAGCTGGGCATCATAGGATTTGTGGAGAGGATTTTTCTTAGCCGCGATGCCTCAGAGGTTTCTGTAATTTTGTCGCAGGCTAGCTGTTATAGAAGATACTTTTAAAGGTCGTGATGGCAAAGTTCGTGCTTTCGGAATACGATACTCCGATGGTACGAGACCTCGAAGACCTGTTCAACTGCTGTATCCACTGGAAATCTCTCCCAATTCGCCGGCCTTTCTTAATTTTCTTAATTCACCCTATGTTATCTAAAATCTATTATGGCTATCTCTCTTTATGATGAGTTCTATTTGTGGAGACTTTTGTAAATTGGAATCATTTGTCATCTACATAGTTCATTTGCTACTTAACTCACGGAGAATAAACTTGTAATTTGAATTTGAAGTCTCGGTCTTTATTTTAACGCAACCCGGTCCTTTTTTTCACTCTGAACGCATTTTTTACTTTAATTGACATTATGTACGAGTATCTTATCTATTTATAACAGCCATATGGGCATTGTACCCCGGTGTTATATCCCGGACAACATAAATTTATTTGTATTGTATCCTTTGTAAATAAAATAAATTGTTTCCTAGCTAGGCATGTCCAATCAAAGCACTTGGTGAGGGCTCCGTTTAGGTTCTGAACAGCTTCATCAAGATTTTGGTTTGTTCATTTTATATTTCAGCGATTAATAAAAGAAGAGGTGGAAAAATATATAAAATGATAACTCACCCAAAATTAGAGACATCAATTCCACGAATTTCATTGTGGTAAACATTTTTAATTTGCACTTAATCAGCGATGTTCCTCGTTATGTTCTTCTTACACAAACAATTTATTTTTGCATTCAAAATATTCGGAAATTTCTAAAATAGCTTTTTCCAGTTATAAACATTACACATTTCACTCATTTCAAAAATTGAGAAAACATAAAAACGAACAACTAATGGTACATGCGTTTTTATTTTGAATTCACGTCCGAGTACAACTCACTTGAAGCCTACAATTAAAAATTAAAATAAAAAAAAAAACAAAACCACACAAAATTTAGAGAAAAAAAAATACAGAAATTCAAAAATAAATGTTTGAATTTATTTTCATCAGAAAAATTACAAAATCATTCTACGAGTAATGTAGTAGATACTCGTGTTCAACAAAAAGATTGGTAATATGGTACACCAATCTGGGTGACGGTATGGGTATCTAATACGTATAATTGCTTTCCATAAATTTTCTTGGAAGACATTCAAATATTTCAATCTATCTGTTATCGATCGGATTTGATCTAAACTAATAGAGGATATGACGCAACGATCGTGTTCCATTGACCAACCTACACAACAGAATAATTGTATGCACTTGAAAGGAAAGAATTTTTTAATTGTTTAATTAGTTGCAGTCTTGTTGGAGAGACTATTACTGCAGATGAAGTGCTGTAATTGTACAGAATAGCACTAATAATTGTAAGAAAATACCGCACTTTTTTAAAAGAATTTTTCCCAACCGCCAGCGAGAACAAACACTCTGGTCTGAAATAAGACTCCTCTACTTGGTGTTAATTCTAAAAAAAAATTGATACGTTATCACACTTCTTTTGTTTTAATTTCTTTTTTCGAAATTCCAATCAATTATAATCCTACCACACTCACAAAAAATTCCAACTGTGGTTATCTTTCGAAGAAAAAAGAAAGATCCGTTTGGTAGGTCGTGATTTTAATCAATCGGACAATTACCCAACTGAACTTCTTGACCTTCTTTCTTTCTTTTTTGTAAAAAAAAAATCAACTCTATTACATCCATTCGAAATTGAGAATGGAAAAATGTTGAAAACACACAAAGCAGGCAATTAGCCGACTGATTGCACTCCGAGTTTAATCATCAGAAGGACTTGTAATCCGAAACACTCATTTGGAAAATTTTTTTTTCCTTTCAGTTTCACATCATGTTTTGTAGTGAATTTTGGAAAACGGGGGAAAAATAAATTATTCCATGTTTATTCACAGATATATTTTTGGAAAATTATAAACAATTTCTTTTTCAAAAAAAAACTAACCCACGCATACACAAACCGAAATACGAACGGATATTTGTAATTTCCCCTATTGCCACCTACGAGAACACTTGTAAATCTACATTTCCGCGAAAACGCACGTTTTCAAGAACAAGGTCGGGTGGAAACCTACAAAAACAAGTAGGGGGTTGCCTTGAAAAAATGTGAGAAAATTAGAAAAAAAAATTTTGATTTTCTATTCACTGGGTTGTTCCAAGTGTCTTAGAACATCTAAGCGCGTCCGATTCAACGATGAAACTAAATGTCGCCGATTTATTTGCGCTACGGGTAGATGATTTTTTTTTTTTTTTTTTAATTTTACTTTCTATCTATTGAGGTTTTCTTGTTCACTCTTGTTTACATTATTGTTATTTTTTTCTAAGACTACAGCTAGACCCATAGTTAGTAGCGAGCGGGAATCGTTACACATCGCAATCGAAATAGATCTGATCGGTTGTGGCGTTTTCATCTCATCACAATTTAGTATCTTTTCGAATTTTTTTTCCCTCAGTTTTTCGCAATTCAATCGAATAGAACTTGACGACTTTAATGATAGTTTGGATGACGCTTACGCAAAAAGTGCATACGATGCCAGCCAAGGCAGAGAGGCAATCGACAAGCTTATGAGGCGTTAAGGAGGTCAAACCAGAAATTTGTGGGCGATAATACGAGTATCTGACGGGGTGGGATGTGGTCATGCCCTTCCGTAGCTGTATATAAGGAATTAAATTTTATTCTCACACTCATAGATACAAACATACGGACGTACTTATGGGTGGTGTATGCATACATGGATACTGACACTGTCATTGTTTTTGAGCATTGAATGCAAAATCAAATTGTTCTTTTGATAAGTAGGCGAGTTTGAATTTATTGCTAAAGTCAATTGGTGCCATTAGTGGAGGCGTCAATCCAAATGTGAGCATACAGTGACTTAAAATGAAAGTCAGAGAAATTTTTTATATGTTCTCATGCCATCAAGTGAGAATGAAATGAAATTTCTTCCTATACAACCGCTGGGTATAGATCGGCCTTAAGCGACAATGGCATATCTTATGGAAATGACACTGGCTTACCTCTTATGAATTGGGATGGCTAGCAATCAAAAAAGTCTCAACTGTGTGAAGACCGATTGTGGAAGCTCTTAATTTTGGTGGGGGCAAAAACCCCCATTTATTCGGCTTAGCTATGAAAGCTTTAAAACTAAGGCTTAAACCTAAAAACTAAATCTAGGACTTATCACTAGGGCTGCGATTAAAATTGAAAAGGTTGGAGTTTACTCATACCCTACGCAGCATACGGGAGACTGGTTTGTTAGAGTGCGATCTGTGACTGTGGTGCGGTGGATTTGGTAGATAAAAGAGACGAGTCAACGTAGATTTCGAGGGTCGGTGAATGAAAATAAATGTCTGCTGCGTCCCTTCGTTCCTCAAATGTATTCAGGTTAATGAGTTTGAGACGGCCTCCATAAGGAGGAAAGATTGGTAGATGGTTCCAAGGTAGATTCCGAAGAGCAAATGGAAGAAACGGACGCTGGATGCTCTCAATTCGGGATACATGAACTCATTGAAAGGGACACCACGCTTGGCTAGCGTACTCGAGAAGGGGCGAACGTGAGTGATGTATAGTGATCTGGTCATCTTTTAACGAAGCGAAGTGATGAGTTTGCTTTAGTAATTATCTCATCAATATGCGAGCGAAAATTAAGCTCATTGTCGCATACTATGCCAAGGTCGCGGATGGACTTAACAAGGGATATAGGTTGGCCCTGGAGATGGTAAATTCGGGGAGGAAACTTGTTGCTCTTACGTGAGAAGGTAATCGAATGAAATTTGATGACATTGAGTTCTAAGCAGTTCTTGATGCACCAGGCGGAAAAACTGTTTAGATCTATTTGAAGGAGGCTGGAGTCATGTTGTGAGGAAATGGGTTTAATTTGGTATCGTCAGCTTAGAAAGAAAGTGCTGAGGTTATTCAACCCTTTCAAGATCGTTAATGGTTAGGATGAAGAGAAGTGGGCCTAGGTAACTACCTTGAGGAACACCTGAAGTAGCCAGGAAAGGGGCCGATAGGATAGATTTGAAACGAACACTATAAAACCGATTATCCAGGTAAGAAGATATCCATTTTAGCAAAATGGTTTCAAAGCCCAGGACAGACAATTTGAACAGGATTAGTTTATGAGATACTATCTTGTTAAAAGCCTTGCTGAAATCAGTTGTTAGAACATCAACTTCTTTACCACTTTCTAAGGCTGAGAGAACAAAGGACACGAATTCGACGAGGTTAGTGATCTACCTTTCAGAAAGCCGTGTTGATTAAGAAAATAATAGATTTGCACAGGAAGCTTAAGGCTTTATACAAATTGCTTCCAAGTCCATATGTGAAAGGAAGTTAAGTAGGTATTTGAAATAAGAGGAATTTGGTACGAAGGATCAGATAAGTTAATTATTTGATCAATTGCATCGATAGCGAGTTGATAGGATTCGAGAGGTTGTGCGGGTAGGATATGAAAACACATAACGTACAGGAACCTGCAAGGGAGTGTTATCTTTATTGAAACGTAGTCAAGCTTAGAAGAAGTACAAACAGCGATTGAAGAAGGACTTAGATCATTGTGGACGGCCAGTATAACATCTCGACAAGGAGAATTATCTTTCGGAAGGGTAAGATCGTCGTCTCGAAATAATAATTCCTGATTCTTTATATTCAGAGCGTATTTCAGTCAGAGCGCAGACCACAAATGGGAGACAGTCAGATTGGCGAACGGGTTTAAGATAGCAGTCCTCTTACGTTTTGATAGTAGAAGGTAAGAGGAGGGTTATTTCGAAAGGGCGTGGGAGTGGATGGTTGAAACGCTCTCAATGGTTGCTAACATTGAGACGCAAAAATTTGTCGTTATCAGCGCTGCTTCTTTGAAGGTGTGAAATCCTTTTTGAGTGCACATAGTTACCGAAAATATCAAGTATCAAACTTTTTGGGGAGACATATTGAATACTCGTAAGTTCCTAAAGCAGAGAATGTTTGAACTCAAGCAGAATGCTGCTATGCGGAACAAGAATTTGCAAGCTTAACTGTCGATGAGAGTTTATTTTTGTTTATTTAGTTCATCGAACCCCTCATGGGGCACACGGCTTCCACAAGACCCACACGCCATCGTGATATGAATTGTGCAATAGAATGAAGTTCCATCCAGTTTAACCCCGGTATATGCGATTCCGCTTCAACATTTGGACTAGGTAGCCCACTCCACGGGCTGAGATCGGGTGAGTAGATTTCATTGCCTTGCATATTTCGGAGTTGAACTGTGTCTTTGCACCCTTACCAATGCTTTGCTGGTTTCTCCTTCGTATTTGGAAGTCCTTAGGTTCCTGGCCCGTAATCGCATGAAATTGGTTGTTGTATAAACGGTTTGGCCAAAACATTCTGGAAGATTCATTCAATAAAGGCTCACATCTTCTTCATGACACTGTGAGTCACCTTCCACGTACTACACCCATGAAGTGACATTTGGATGGATAGAAACAGCCACCGCTTGATTTGGAAACATTCCTTTTCCAGATCTCCAAAATCCACCATCACCAAAAATAGCTAAGTCGCGAACGGAATATCCAGATACCTGGCGATCTCCGGATTAGCTAGCCTTATCTGTATACAGCGGATCTCTGTACAGATGGACCACCCTTTCTCCGCTACTCGTGGGACCATATTATCGATAATATCTGAAATAAAACAAAACCCGAGGCTGATACTCTTTTAATATCGGGCGGTAGAGCGGTGACTGTACCGACTACTTGCAAGGCTCCTGCTTGTCGAGCAGAGGTAAAACTGTTGCAGGCCATGGTGCACTATACTCTAAAGGCAATCGCAACGAGCCTAAAAGGAAATATTCAAGAAGTGTTAGGACTGTCGAAAGCCATGGTCCTATAACTTCCTCCACCCCTAGCAGCAGCGGGTTTGTGGCAAGCCACGGACTTATCGGGGCTACTAAACTCCTTCCCCTAAGGAGGAATTTGAAGCTCAGCCGCATCAGGCGCTCTACCTAAGACGCCCACTCCACTGGCTTTACGCATCATCAAAACCTTCGGAACCATTCCGGAGGTTGAGAGAAGTGCGGATATAAAGAGCAAGATTGAGTGGGCTAGCAACATCCTAAAAGACGGATTACCTACTGCTTCCACTAATCCCAAATTCGCCAAAAGACTCTTCCAAGCACCAGAGCTCGTTGGAGGAAACCGTGTCGGTTCGCAAGAGGCTAAAACTTACAACACCAAAACCCTTGGGCCATCCAACAGCACATCTCAGAGGTCTTTCAGCGAAGTCCTGAAGGACGCAAAAATGATCGCTGTAATCGACAGGAACGATACCGACGGAACAATAATACCTGAACGGTGGCAGCTGGTCAAGCTAAAGCTTTCGAGCAACTTCTTGGCCCTCATGCGGGAAAAAGCCGGACCACCTCCCATCACAATCGACGCTGGCTGGCACCAAGGCCATCTCAAGCTCACCGCGTGTGCCAACCAGAGATCTCTTGATCTCTTCACTAAGGTCATAGATGATTTAGGAGAGATTTGGACAGGTACAAAACTCGAGGTCGTGTCTAAGGCGGACATTCCTAGCAGACCTCGAATTCGTACCTGGATCCTAGCCGAACCCTCCTCCCCAGAAACTATTCTGGAAATCATCAGGCTCAGTAACTCGACTCTTCCGACTCATGACTGGAAAGTCGCGAAACTGGAGGAACTAAGGGGATATTATAGATGCACGTTGATCGTGATCTATAAGGAATCCCTTAACCCTCTAGCGCAGACAAAAGGCATGATTCCGTTCGACTTCGAGTCAATACATCTAAGGGTCCATAACAAGGATGAGCTGGATGCTAATAAACTCCTTTATCGGAGACACCACCAAATACAACCTTAGATCTTGGACCATCGATATTCTTTCCAGAAATGGATAGCGACGACTCCAAACTATCCGAGGTGACAGTTAAGCCGTCGGTCTCCTCTTCTGATATCCTTTCGGATATGGAAACCGGTGACGAAGCAACAAGAGGTCCTATACGATCAAGGGAAGAAGATGAGCTTTTGAGCACATTTTCCGAATCGGAGGACTAGAACATCACCGTGCTGAAGTCTAGCAATGTAGCAATGTAGCTGGTAAATTGTAGCAATGATACGGTTTCTCCAGATTAATTTTCATTACTCAAAAAAGGCTTCTGCCCCACTTATTGTGCGACTTTACAAAAACGCAGAAGACATAATCCTAATCCAGGAACCATGGATCGTAGAAGGTTTGTGGACTTGGGACACCTATATATACTCCGCTTTATACAAGAGACAAAAGCAAAATTAGAACTCGTACATTAGTGAAGTGTAGCCTTAATGCATCTTAACTTCCTAATCTCAGCGACCCCGACTTAACCGTTGCCAGACTAGAGACCCTCTACCTGGTGATAAATTAGAAAAGGCGGTACTGGAAGCTGGAAGGCAAAAAACTGACCTCATCATAGGGTATGGGGTAGTACCATCATTAACGTTAGAAGTGAGGCACTTTTTAATAATGTTATACCATAATTACTAACCTCATTGTTTGCAACATTGGTAATGAGCTCACTTTTATAACAAGAAACTCTTGTCTCCGAGAGAATTACTCAAATGCTAACGAACTGGATGGTATCGTCTGAACAGTCTTTTTCAGACCACAGATACATCAATTCAGACTGACTGATGCTCCTCCCAGCCAACCAGCATTCCGGAATTATCGGATAACTGATTGGCCAAAATACAGAGGAATACTGTCAGAAACGCTATCCTCTGAAATCTCAATTCCCCCGCATGACACCACACCGCATGAGCATGACATCACAGTCAAGAAATTCACCATGGCTCTCAATCAGGCTATGACCGCTTCCTGCCCTATTCAAATGCAGGCAAATCCACCGCAATGGTGAACATCAACACTGGGACCGCTTAGAAACATTTGCAGAAAACTTTTCAACCTAGCAAAAAGCACAAGAAAAGTGACTGCCTCGGACTCATACAGAGAATCCCTCAAATTATACAAAAAAGAACTGAGGAAGGCAAAGCGACAATCCTGAAGGTCATTCTGTGCCAAAATCACGGAAACCTCTGAGGCATCGCGGCTAAGAAAAATCGTCTCTACAAATCCTATGATGCCTAACTGTTTGAAAAAAACCGATGGCTCTTGGACAACCTCAAGTGATGAATCACTCAAGCTTCTTCTGGACACCCACTTTCCAGGTACCTCCCAACTCGCGGCCAGTAGCAGCCCAAACAAGCCTACTGCAACCGTGACCAAAATTCATGGTCTGATTACGAGAGACAAACTGCTCTGGGCGCTGCATAGCCTCAAACCATACAAGTCTGCTGGTCCGGACGGTATTATACCTGCCGAGCTACAGAGATCCTCAGATATTATTCTACCAGTGTTGGAAAATATTATGAGGAGCTGTGTAGAACTTATCCACATTCCACTGTTATGGAGAGAAGTCAATGTAGTATTCATTCCCAAAGCTGGAAAATGTTCTCTTGTTGTCCCGAAAGACCTCAGACCTATAAGTCTATCATCTTTTCATCTGAAAACTCTAGATTGACTTATTGATATCCATATACGAGCTAAAATTGATCCATGCCTACTGTGAAGGAAAGTCGGTAGAAATGGCTCTTCAATCACTGACTAGTCAGTGATCATCGAATGATGTCTGCAATATAGAGAGTACACAATGATCGCCTGGACATAGAGGGTGCCCTCAACAACGTCAACACATCCGCAATCACGGCTGCGCTGTCAACTCTGCAGGTAGACGATTCACTTGGGGAGTTGATAAGTATTATTCTAAAAAGCAGGATAATCAACTCCAAACTGGGTGGGGCATCTGCTAAAAGATGTGTCAGAAGAGGTACGCCACAAGAAGGTGTCCTTTCACCCCTTCTCCGGAACTTAGTAGTTAATGAATTGCTGATATAACTGGAAGCGCGTGGTAGCAAGGTGATTGCCTGTGCGGATGACGTTGCTATAGCCGTCGCAGGTAAGCATCTTAATACCAATAGAATTCAACTAAATCTCAACATATTAACCGGTTGGCAGATCGCTGTGGATTGGGAGTAAACCTCCATAAAACTGATTTTCCACGAAATATAAAATTCCAATTTTTCCAGAGAACATCGTTTACACTACACCCGAACTTTGGTTTGTAAAAGACTTTCATGTAAGCATATCCTCTAGATTCTTCTGGGAGGAAGATGCTTCCACTGATGACAAGTCAATCCAATTCCATACAGATGGATCCAAGCCTGATAGCGGGGTTGGTGGCCCTGTTTTCTCAGTTAAGCTAAATCTAAGCCTCTCTTTTCGTCTTCCAAATTACTGTAGCGTATTCTAGGCGAAAGTTTTGGCGATTAAAGAAGCTCTGTGCGTGTCTGAAGAAAAACGTGATATGTGCAAGGGACATCCGTATCTTCTCGTATAGTCAGGCTGCTATCAAGTCTCTGGACTTAGTCTCAGTAAATTCTACAAACGCCCTTGACTGCTGATTATCTCTTAGGGAGATGGCAGAGCAGCTCAATTTTCACATATGTTGGGTGCCGGGGCACAGAGCCATTCCAGGGAATTGTAGAGCCGACGAAGTCGCCAAAATTTGAACCACTCTACCTATCCTACCTGAAGAGGGTATCATCGGTATACCAATCGCAAACTAATACTAAAGCTGGATGATAATAGAAGAATAAACCTGCGGTGGACTGTTGAATCAACATGTCTAGCTACCAAACAAATCTGGCCAAAGCTGGATCTAAGAGTTTGTTCTTTCAATTTTAGGAAACATCTGAACGCTACTCGTATCCTTGGTGTTTTGACTGGACACTGTCTTATAAGCAAGCATGCAAGAAAGCTTGGCGTCCTTACAAATGATTTCTGTAGAAGCTGCATGGAGGAGGAAGAGACATGTACATGCCCAGCTGTTTCTCAAAGAAAGAAAGTCCACTTAGCAATCTTAACAATATAGACGTTAACTGTCTCCTACGCTTCGTCTGAAGCTCAAATTGGTTCCAAGAGTAGGAGGATCACAGATTCACGTTGCCATACAATGGACCAATAGGTCTAAGTGGGTTCATTTCTCCAACTACCAACCTTGCCTAACCTATGAAGGTATGCTGACAGAATATTCCATTTTGAGCTGTTGCCTCGTAACCTGACTATCGCCACAGAAGTCTGCTGTTAACAGCTGTGCAGACTAAAGATTAATCGAAGTGGTGTTCTGCTCTATCTGAACAACGCCCGGCCGCATACAGGTAGGACCCCCTGCACACAGTTAAATCAGTTCGGTTGGGAGAAAATCGTGCATCCTCCTAATTCTTCAAATTTCCACTTGTTCCGAAGATTGCAAAATTTCCTCGACGGAAAACATTTTAGATCTCGGGATGATGTCCAGGAGGCCTTGGGGTGTTTTTTTCGTCAAAGTCAACAATCTACTTGGTGATGCATTAAGAAGTTGCCTGAGAGAGAGGTGTCGGCAGTAGGTTGACAAAGAAAATTGCATTGACCACTTAAGTTCTTGCATTTGGTGCAATTAATTGACAAACAGATACTGAAAAATCGCACCTACTTGCTGCTTTCAACCTGACATTTAAAAGAACGAGCACGACTATAAAACATCCTTGAAGTCCTAAACAATCGCTTACTCAAAATATTAAAACAGTAAATCGGCCCTCGAGGAAATCGAATTCTCTTTTGTTGGGCCATTCCAAACAATTTGTATCTTAACTCCGGGGAAGGAGATAGTTTTGATACACAGTAACACTGCATCCGAAGACCAGGTACTGCATTCAGTGTGGGGATTGCTGTCCATACCACTTTTACTTTTATATAATTCGTGCTCGAACAGCCTGTAAATTATATGAATGAATGAAAGAAAATGTCAAAGATAGTCTGTCTGAAAGGCAAGGATGACGATTTCCCGATATACATAATCTCGCTGCTATGTGCATTGATGGTTCGTGGTTGCCGTTTGTTGAATGCGTGCTCTCACGGTCGAATTCAAAGGGCAACAGATAGAAGAGGTTTCGAAATCATCAGGAATTTTTACCGAAGTCTGTAATCTGGGAGTCCTGTTTTTCTTTGGTTACTTTGTCCTATGTCGAGTTTCTGATTCTAAATAAGAATCGAATGCTGGCTAGCACCCCAGACCACAATTGTATGGAGGTGCCCTTTTGACCCTTGAAAGCGACAAAAGAAGCACATTAACGCTTGTTGCGCATTGGTGAACAGTGGACTAGTGACCAGGAATGACCAAATAAGTATCAGAGTTTTTGCTTCTTGCATCCAAGTATAATGCTTAGCTGCTTGTTGCCATGTTGTTATTTCAGGTCTGTTCTAGAATGCATTTACAAAAATAATCTTGAAATTCTAAATTCCGGAAATAGCCCTACCTTTATAAGGAAGAAGTCCTTGATCTCACCCTATGCATCCCATTTATAAAAAAAATCATTAGGAACTGTCATTCCAACTGAAACATAGTCAATTGCTATAAAAGCATAACAGACATAAGGCTAGGACTTGGCTGCGAAAGCCTCAACGCTGTAATCTGCCTGTCATCAGACTTACCCGGAGAAAGAAAAGTCAGTCAGAAACACGATGGAGAATGCGAGAAATTACTTCCTGTTTGGCTTCATGTTCCAGTCTGCATTCGTCGTAAAACCTGAAGTTTCTGAATATGCTTTGAAACCAATCACACCGGAAGTACCTACTCTGAGGGCTCATCGACAACGTTCACGTTGGTTTTCTATGGCGGCTACGATTTAGGGACAGTCTGAGGGAATCGCGATCGGCAAAGATTCCAGCAGTCTCTTGCGATTGCAGCTTTTGGGCGTCGAATTTTGGTGGTCTTACTTGACTCCTGTGATATCCGCATTCGTACCTTAGTTGAAACAGAGTGATGATCTGAGCCCATGTTGGCTCCTCGGAATGTTCGTACATTAAGAATGCTGGAGGAGCTTCTGGCGTCAATCGCAATATGATCTTTCTGGTTGGCGGCTGATTGACCAGGGAATAGCTGTGTGAGAACCACGTGCTGGTTACGAAAAGCTTACGACAAATTGCGAGTTCTAAAAACATAAACCCGCTGTCTGGTGTGGTTCAAAGACGGCACAATTTTGGTGTCATAGCTGGAGCACTGAGCAGATGTTCTGACTGCTCTAGTGAAATGAATGTAAATCAGGCTTATGCAATATTTCCGAATTTGGCCTTGACGCCGATTGTTACGAAGCATATGTTTATATGCCGAAAGCTTAGGCCTTTTTGCCTGAGTAACCTCGAATAGCAATTCCACATCCAAATAAGTGTTGTCTTCGTTCTTTGTACCGGTTGCCGTAGTAGATGTCGTAGTTTTTTTTATTCGCTTTTCTGGGAAGCCGGTAGAATGTGCTTTATAGCAGTGTAGCTCCTCCGCGAGTTGTTCGATAGCCAGTGGTACGTAAGTGGCCATAACACAATCCATGTGCCGAAATTTGTTGCCTTTAAAAGGTTTGTTAAGGCTGTCAATAATATATTCGTCCATATCGGGGGCTGTTGATATTTCCTAGTTCGGAGATATATTTTGCTAGAGTGAAGGCATTGAGGTAACTACGCGCGCAACCCTCAACCTGCAGTCAGTCGCTGTGCCAGTATCCCTGCTGACGTTATGAGAGCCACCCTTGGTCTTTTCAGGTTTCTTGCGTTGGCAACTTTACAACAGGGTCCCGACACAGCCACAGAACTTCTTTTAGATTTAGATTCCGAATGCGTTGCAGTATAATAAAGGGTCTTTCCCTAGAACTTCCTATCTACATCAGCGACATTTTTTATTCGATTGAAAGGTCTATCGATGCCATTATGTATGGAATACATTGTAACATCGTTCAAATGTAAACCGCGGCTTCTCTGGGTGGCGCGCATCCGAAATGTCCAATTTTCCATGACTCTGGCGCATAAATCAGGCTGAATTTGACCGATGGCATGGATTATGTTGACTTTGAATGCCGCTGTGGTTTGTTGCTTATTCGCATAGACCTGCTACTTCAGAGAACCCCACAAGAAATAGTTTAACGGGGTCAAATCACACGATCTCGGCAGCCAGTTCATTTCACTTCCATGTGAGATGACCATGCTCTCGAATCGCTTATGCAGAATTTCCAATGTGGCGTGAACTGCGTGGCACATAGCGCCGTCCTATTGAAACCACATATCGTTGGTGTCCATATCATCCAATTGAGGCCAAAAGAAGTTGGTAATTATCGACCTAAAGCGCTCGCCGTTGACGGTATAGGCCTGGCCAACGTCGTTCTCCAAAAAATATGGACCGATCCCAAAATCCACACTTTTTCGGGATGCATTGGACGCTTTTGGATCTGATGTGGATTGGTATCGTCCCAAATCCGACAATTTTGTTTGTTGACGTAAACATTCATCCAGAAATGAGCCTCATCGCTGTAGATAATTTTTCGATGAAAATTAGGGACAGTTTCTAACTGCTCCAGAGCCCATTCAGCGAACACACGTCGTTGTCTATGGTCATTTACCTTCAGCTCCTGGGTCAGTTGAATTTTGTACGGATGCAGGCCCAAACCACGACGCAAAATTCGCCAAGGTGTGGTCTATGAAAGGCCGAGTTCTTATGAGCGACGCGACATCGATTGTCTCGGATTCTCCTGCACACTCTCACGGACAGCGGCGATGTTTTCGGCAGATCTTGCGTTTCTTCGACGTACGGGTGTTGTTTTCGGTTTTCGTTATCGTTTACTGAACCAGTGGACTCAAATTTATGCACCACACTGCGAATAGTCCTTTCGGTTGGACGATTATGGCGATCGTAAAATGGACGAAGCACGGGGAGCGTTGCCCGAACAGAACACCCATTTTGATAAAAAAATTTTATCATTTGCACGTGTTGTTGAACGCTATGTCCGTCCATGGTGATTTGGAAAAACAGAATGAATAAACAGTCCCTATTGGAAGACCCTGTACAAGGGATTGCATTTTAATTTTAAGGTCTCGATCACAGTGACAGTTGAAGTTGGCTGAGGGAGGGCTTTTTATTGATCTTCAGCTCTGTATGGCTGGCTTAAAAGTGACTTCCACAAGCAACGGTCTAGCAGCCCATATCAACCAACTCATACTTTTGAACACGAAAAAAGCCAGTGCCAGACTAGCAGTGAAGATTCTCTTTAGAGTTATCAGCAGCAAGATGGGGTTGGTAATAGATGCGAGTAAAATAAATCTAAGCTGTCGTCCAGAAAGAACACTTAGGATCTACTCAGACAGGACGACTATAACTTTAAGTCGGTAAAACGTTTTGTACATCTGAGTTCCGCTGAAAATTCGTACAGATCAAACGAAGAATACTCTAGCCAGTCACTCTTTCCTTCGACTAAGACACCAACCGAGAAACGAATCCCTCTTTCGAACAACGATGAAAGCACTGTATGAGGCTGTTATCATTCCAGTCCTAGTGGACGAAAATGTCATTCGTTGCTTCGAGAGAAAAGTTCTTCGAATGATCTTTGGTAGCGTCTGCATAAACGAAATTTAAAGAAGAAAATATAACAGCGGACTGTATGAGCTAAACAGACAAATTGAACTGGTCAGAAGGACTAGAATCCATCGGCTTCGATAGCTACGATATTTGAGCAAACGAACGCCACCGTTCTGACCCGGAATATCTTTGAGTCCATATCTGAAAGACAACGCTTTAAGACGTACACTCAAACGCAGGTTGGTGTGGGCAAGTGGAAGCGACTGATACAAATGAAAGAGCTGGTGGTTGAAGCTCAGGTCCATATCGGACTCCAGCATCACCTAAAGAAGAAAGAAGTGAAACTACCTTTCTATCGGATTTGACTCTAATAATAGTAATTGTAACTACCACGAGTCCAAACACAACTATTCCATCGAAAAACGATCATGAAATACATATACTCGTACAGTACGTACTCGATTTTCGCAGCAGGTAAATTTTCACAATTGTTCACTCAGTAATCGCAACTTTTAAAAAATTCTTACTCGATAAGTGCAACTTTTGTTTATTTCTATCTTTTCTTACTCTGGTTCCTGATTTTGTTTGTGTTTTTTGGTATTTTTATTGTCTGGGCAGTTATTTTACCGCTATGTGTAAGTTCGTTGTGGGGACGTAATTTATGTGCAGCTGTTGTGATGGTAGTTGGATGAATGTATCTTTTGAATGAAAGTTGTTTATTTCGTGAGTTTTGGAGTCTGATTTTGTCAGTGGTCGTGAACAGACGCCTTTCTCTGCGACCAGTGTTGCAAAATTTACTATTTACTTTTTATTTATTATTTACTATTTCCTTTTACAGTTAATTCTAGTTACCTATTTAATTTCATTTACCTACAAGTGTACTTTATAAAAATTGAAGCGAATTCCACTTCAGTACGAAAAAAAAAATCACTAAATGTGATGCAAGGAGGGGGGTTGCATCGGAATTCCCCCCTTTTCAGAGCTAAAAGGAAAAACAAAAGTGTAAATCGTCCCTCTGAACTATTAGATGAGGTGGACAGACAAAACCTGTTAACAAACGCCAACGAATGGCCGACACCAGGTGGTGACGTCAACATCATCTCACGTCAGGTGAACTCCAACAATCTGGATACCGATAAAACAGTTATTACAATCCGAGAAAATGAAAAGACTAATATGCAACGTCAAGAGTTGCCATAGCCGAATATAAATAAACTACTTTCGGAGGAGTGCGAAGATTTCGAAAGAATAATGGGAAGAAAGATGAAACAGATCATCAACAACAAAACCTTGGAGAAGATCAACAATGAAAACAGATTTTCTATATTGGATGATGAAGCCTCAACTTCTGCACATTTAGGAAAAGAGAACATAAACGTTACTAAAGAAAACCAGCCCAATACGAAGACGGAGACTTGGTGTCCACCAATCTTCACTAGAGGTATAAGTTCAAAATACTTATTTCAATTTGTTAAAAATAATTCATTTAAGATAGAAAATATAAGATTCGAAAGTAAGGGATTTGGCAGGTTAAAAATTTTTGCTAAGGATTTAGAATTACATTCCGCACTAATAAACTTATTCAGAGAAAGTAATGTCAATGCTTTTTCTTTTACCCCCAGGGCACTTAAAAATTTAGTATAATACTTAAAGGAATCTCAGGGAACTTTTCCCCCGAGGAACTTAAAAATGAAATAGCCAGGTTGGATCCCTCCCTCAAGTTCGAAATTAAAAAAATTTAAACAAAATGGTCTAAAGAGAATATGTTTAATTTAGAGTTATATTTACTAACAGTTGAAGACAGGGAAACATTGGTTAAACTTAAAGCTGTAAAATACATATTATTTCATAAGGTTAAATGGGATTCATTAAAGAAATCAGAAGTTGTGCAATGTTACAGATGCCAAAGATTCGGACATGTATCGTCTTACTGCGCTTTTTCTGCGAGATGCGTGAAATGCCTTTCGACGCATGAAGAAGGTAAATGCAAAATTGCCCCATCGTCTGATAAAGCTCTTCTAGGTTGTATTAACTGCGGGGAAATGGGTCATCCGGCCAGTTTTAAGGGTTGTCCTAAGTGGATAGACTATGATCAAAAGAAAGACTCCCAATCTTTTGTCGGTAGAAGGGGAATACGGTTTCGTAATGAATCAGTTTCATTACCACCTATTCAAGTTTCTCCTAGAGAGAAGAACAACACCTTTGCTGATATACTGAAAGGCACATCAACTTTTAATTCATCTCAACCAATAAACCACAGAACTACTGTCGGAGAGTTTCTTTTATCAGATTTCTTGAATGAATCTAAGGCTCTTTTTGGTATCCCTTTTAATACATTAATAGCTAAAATTAAATAATTCTGGCCTTCTTATCAGAAACTTAGTTCCATAGATAAACCAGGTGCATACTTAGGTTTCCTTGCCACACTCGCTCCATGAATTGAAAAATAATATCTTCTAATGTTAACTCGATCTCCAGAGACAAGCATATTAAAATTGATAGTTTACTTAAGGAATTTAATCCAACAGCAATCCTTCTTCAAGAAACACGCCTTAAAGGGAAATATAAAAGACGTTTTCAGGGATACGAATTTTTCGAAAATCCCTCGGGTAGAGGCACCGGTATTCTCATTTCAGACAAAATTAAAGCAAACCAAAGATTCTTTATTCATAACGCTTTCTCAGCAACTATAGCCTTGATTCCCATTAACTGCAACAATAACACTAAAATCTTAGCAATAGTTTTACTTTACATCCCCTGCAATATAGGAGCCACAATAAAATCTTACCTCAACACTCTTTTAAATAATCTGTCTAGTTATGCCTTTATTATACTAGGTGGCGATTTTAATGCAAGACATAGCTTATGGGGAGACACTGAAGTTAACCTTAATGGATTGCACCTTTTCCAGTGGTTACAAGAGGAGAGGCTATTAGACCTAGAAGTCGTACCACTAGATGGCCCTTCACGGCCGAGTTCAGGGTCTTATCTGGATTTCTACATTATCTCTGCCAACCTCTGTCCCTCAGATACTACGGCACTGAGATGTTACACCCTTGATGCCATATCAGACCACTTTTCGGTTTATGTCCAGCTCTCAGTCCGGTCGGGATCCCCTTTTCATAATCCCCCACCATCCTATACTTGCTTTAAAAACACTAATTGGACAGATTTCAATTGTGTTTTAGACAGTCTTCTACAAGAAATTGACACCTATATAAATAGCATCTCGTCTTCAATTTTAAGTTGTATAGACCATTTCAGCAAACAAGTTTTCTTAAATTTTAACCACATTAAGATTTCGTCTTCAGTTCGGAGTTTTTTTAGAGTAAGGAAAATTTGGAAAAGAAGGCTAAAAAGAATATTCCATAGATTTGGGGATAGGAGTAATCCAGATTATATAGCGTTATCTGCAGAAATTAGATGTCTGAGCAAAATAATAAAAGATTCAGTTGCAATAGAACTCAATTTTCAACTCCGCACTAAACTTCCAAGCCTTAAACCATCCTCCAACGTTTTTAAAACCATAGACCAGATAACAAGCCGAACAAATACCATAGATCCGTCTGCATCACAACCTCTTTCATTAAACGGCAGAATTCTTCTCACAAACGTTGAAAAATTGGAAGCATTTAGAAACTTTTACGAGGAATTACGAGGGGCGTTCAACATATTCTCCGAAGCTGTGGTTGTACGAGTATATATAAATTGACTTATTTATCAAGTAATACTATTATTTTAGTGCATTCATGTAAAATTTCATATAAATGTGATTATTAATTCGCGTTTTATCTCTAGTTAAACAGAATCATAATGGCAACTGAAACGATCATGGTGAAAATTGAGCATCGCGCTGTAATTAAATTTCTCACTAAGCAAGGAAAAAGTCAAAAAACTATTCATGAAGAGATGGTGGCTGTTTACCAGGGTTCCGCACCTTCATTATCAACTGTGCAAAAGTGGTCAAGTGAGTTCAAGAGAGGCAGAAAGAGCATTGAAGACGACCCCCGCTCCGGCGCCCCGGCTACTGCTTGTACGGGAGAAAGCATCAAATAAGTCGAAAAACTTGTTCTTAAGGATGCCCGAATAAAGGTGAAAATGATGGCAGAGATCACCAAGCTTTCAATTGGTACCATTCACACCATTCTTCATGACCATCTTAACCTTTCAAAGGTCAGTGCAAGGTGGGTGCCACGAATGCTCACAGCGCCTCAGAAAAAAGTGAGAATCGCATGCTGTAGAGAGCTTTTGGAGATGTGTAGTGAGAACGCGGACGGTGTTATGGATCGAATTGTTACTGGGGACGAAACATGGGTCCACCACTATGACCCTGAAAGCAAACAAGAGTCCATGCAGTGGCATAAAAAAGGAACAGACCCCCCGAAGAAGTTCAAAGTCACTCCGTCTGCCGGGAAGCTCATGGCCACAGTTTTTTGTTACTTCTTCATGACAACGCTCCCGTTCACACGGCGCGAGTTTCCAAGGCTGCTGCGCGAGATTGTGGTTTCGAAGAAATCTAACACCCACCCTATAGTCCAGACCTTGCCCCTAGTGATTATTTCCTGTTTCCGGATTTGAAAAAATGTCTTCGTGGAAAAAGATTTTCGGATGATGAAGAACTCAAGTCGGCAATAAATGGGTATTTTGCAGAGAAAGAGGAAATTTATTTTTTTGAGGGTTTAAAAAAGCTTATCTCAAGATGTAGCAAATGCATTGATGTTAGGGGAGATTATATTGAAAAATAAAAACAATTTAAATTGAATTCGCATTTTCCTTCATATCGATACCGAGAATATATTGAACGCCCCTCGTATAATCAGATAAAACCATATCTCTAGATCCACTTTGTGTACAAGAGGTAACCACTATCAACAATTCCTCCCCATCCCCAAAAGGGATAAAGACACTTCCAATCCGGCGAATCTCCGCTCGATTAGTCTTCTTCCTAACATCAGTAAGGTTTTCGAAAGGGTGATCAATAGAGTCCTGACTAAGTGGGTTGAGGACAAACATATAGTACCGGATAACCAATTCGGTTTCAAGGCGGGGCATGATATCATTCATGCTGCGTCGAAACTGGTTTCTGATATCCAATGGAACAAAGGCAAGAAACAGTGCACTGGTGCCTGCCTGATTGACTTGGAAAAAGCTTTCGATACCGTATGGTTAGAGGGATTATTTTTCAAGTTGAGCAGTTTGGGCATTAGTAAACCACTACTGTATATTTTTTACAATATGTTAACAGATAGACAGTTCATCGTGAAAACTGGCGATGTGACTTCTACTGGAACATTTCACATTAAAAACGGTCTGCAACAAGGTGCGGTAAATTCGCCGATCCTATTCAACATTTACACGAGTGATCTGATAGGTTCACTTCACCATGCCATAGCGTACGCAGACGACATAATCGCGTACAGATCAGGTCCAAAGATTGAGGTCATTAATACACTTTTGCAGCGTGACTTCGACAAAATTAAGCGATATTGCGATGACTGGAAGTTGAAAATCAACTTTCAGAAGTCGGAAACCATTCTGTTTAGGACGCCTTTGTCTGGGGCCTCTAGGGATACCAGAAAGAATTGGCGAAAGTTTTCTATCGTCGGAGAACACGGAGAGCCGCTCGCGTGTCGAAATGTAGTCAGATACCTTCTGATCTGGCTGGATCAATATCTGTATTTTAACAAACATATAGATGTTGCTCTGGCCAGGGCCAAAGGTGCTTTTGCCCTTACAAAGAGACTGTTTTATAACAGCCAACTCGATGCGGGGGTTAAGGTGATCTGCTACATGGCCCTTATCAGGCCCATGCTTGTATTTGGATGTCCCGTGTGGTTCAACGTAAGAGCGAGCTTAATGGAAGAGATTCGGGTGTTTGAGAGGGCTTGTCTTAGGACTTGTCTTCGCTTATACAGAACACCAGAGTCTCAGTACATAAAATTCTATCCTAATGAGGTCTTATACAATAGGGCGAACCTAATAAGAGTGGACAATTTCGTCATTAAGTTGACTCGAAGGCACGTTGCAAGAACAATGACGGTAGGGAGTCGCGACATGAGGGATGTTGCTCGGCAGCACCAAAACTTTTGGTGGCTTGTTGAAGGGGAGGAAGCTTCGTCGTCACACTCCTTCAGTGATATGTAGCTTCATGTGAAGCCTAATTTTTTTTCCTTTTTTAGCCATGGCCGGCTTACATAGTTTTAGGTAGGATTAAGTTAGTTTTAAGAAAAAAAAATATATAAAATCCAAAAAAAAAAATTCAAAATAAAATATATATATATATGCATGTATTTATATATTATGTATATACATATTATGTATATATATATATTTATGTATGTCTGTGTTTGTGTTAGATGTAAGTAGGTTAAGATTTATTTTTAGGTAGTTTGTAGGCTTTAGTTTTAAATTTTATACAAAATTAAAAAATGTCCATATACTAAGTTTTTGATTAAAATTTATTTTCTTAGTTTTAGTATTAATTAATGTTAAAATAGAAATAAAAGTAGACTGTAAGATTCGTCGAAAGACATAGTTTAAGTGTTAGGTTCAACTTAGAGTGCCCGCATGGGGCCATTAAGTTAGAATAAGATTATTTTTAAGTAATTTAAGCTAATTTTTAAGCGTTTTTTTTTAGCATATAAGAGTAACTTAAGTTAAAAAATAAAAATGCATAAAAACTGATCAACAACTCCTTCCTAGCTTGGAACACCAATTTTCGATTAACCACGTTTTCTACTTCCAACTTGTCTAGTACTCGTAATTCCGAAAATGAAAATCTGGTTTCTGTCTCCATGGTGGAATCAGTAATAAAATCTCTTAAGAACAAAAAATCAGCGGGACCTGATAAAATATCTAATTTTGTAATAAAAAAAATTAGCTTAACTCTTTCTTTTCACCTCACTCCCATACTAAACAATTGTATCAACAATAGCTATTTTTCATTGGCTTGGAAAAAAGCATTTCTCATACCAATAAGAAAAAATTGCACCACTAACGAAATAAATAGATTTCGACCGATTTCATTGACCCCAAATCTGGGCAAAATCTTAGAAAAAGTACTTTTTTCAAATATAAATGATTTCATCACCGACTCGGACATCGTTAAAAATCAACAGTTTGGCTTTAGATGCAACCACTCCTCCGAGCATGCTCTCCTGTATTTGCAAGACCAAATATTCAAAAATTTAAGAGAGAGAAAATGCACGGTAGCGTGTGCGTTGGACTTAAAAAAAGCATTCCATCTAGTTTGGCATGAAGGCCTCATATCTAAATTAATTACCCTTAATTTTCCCGTGTACTGGATTAAAATTATACATAGTTTTCTACAGGCCCGTTATCTGATGATCAACTGTAACAATGAGCGTTCGGCACCTATTCCAGTGTTTTCTGGAGTCTCACAAGGTACTATATTGGGCCCTCTTTTGTTTAATATATATTTACATGTCTTCCCTCTCTTTCTTAATTCGTCTAAGGCCATCTTATATGCCGACGATACAATACTTTTTTAGCGCGCACAGTAGACCGCTCACTGCTATAATAACTTTAAAGCAGCATTTACAGGAAACTATGTATATTATACTCGTACTATAAAAAATGGGGAATTGCGATTAATGTAGACAAATGCAATTTAATATGCTTTAGAAACGCTTCAGGTAGGGGCCATTACTTAGCAGTCCCTGACACTAAACACATCTCATTAGAAAGAGAAAACAATGGTATACCACTAAAAAAGACGATAAAGTACCTAGGTATAATGCTACACGAACGACTTAAAGCCAACTTCCACGCTAGAAATGCTCTTCGAAACAGTAAAATAGCCGCGGCAAAATTAAAAATCCCTTTTAGCTCTAGAGAGGTACAAAGGGAAACTAAATTATTATTGTACAAAACACTAATACGCCCCCTTTTTGTCCTACGGTTTTACTAGTTGGTTCTACATAACGCCTAATGTAGCAACTGAACTTCAAAGATTCGATAGGAGTATCTTGAGAAAATGTATCTCAAAGTACAGAAGACCAGATGCTAGATGGTTCAGTAATAAAACTATATACGAGGAATCTCAAATTTTTAGTTTAGTTTAGTTTATTTTCGGAAAGCTAGAACAGTAAGAATGAATCTTATAACTTTGTAATAGCTACTTACAATATACACTTAGTTGCAATTAAGTTATTACAGAATGAGATAAACTTTAAATGAATAATACAAACAGAAAGTTAAAAACAATTAAAGAAAAGTAGGATATGAATACGAAGGCTATGAAAAAGTACAAAAAAAAAAACAAGATAAATACTATAGACAAAAATCAATTGCTTTGACATGACAGAAGATGCTGTAATTCTTTTTTAAACCTGTGTATATCGCTTAGTGCTCTTATAGGGTTAGGTAATGAATTCCAAAGACGGATGGCATTGATAAAGAATTGTCTTTCAGATATTAAGTAACTATATCTCGGTATAATACGAGTAAGATAGGTGGATCTATTTGACGCTGGGAATTGTAAATTATTGTAGAGGTAGGAAGGCTGTCGAGTTCTAAGAATATTGAAGAGAAAGACCAGAGTGCGATATTTAAGATAGTTTTCAAAAGGCATACCTAAAACTTTTACTGAGCAATGTGACACATGATCATAAATTCTTAGCCCATATATGTATCGAATGGCACTGTTGAAGGCAACTTGTAATTTTCGTGTGCATATTGAATCACAATTTCTATATAATTCACACCCATGCACAAGGATTGGAATTAAAAGTGATTTTACTAATATGATTCGTGTAGTGAATGAAAGGTGTAATTGGTTGAGCTGTCACAAGGTTCGCAAAACGCCATAAGCCTTCCCTACGATGGTGTTAATATGGTCGTTCCATGTTAAAAATCTGTTAAATATAACACCCAAATTTTTTGATGTATCCACAAAAACGACGGGGGAGTTATTTAAAGTGATTTGCGGAAAATATGACAGATCCAATTTTGTTCTAGGTATAACCAGGCATTTGGACTTATTAGGGTTGAGTGTCAGGCCATTTTGCAAAGACCAGTCATAAATACTATTAAGATCCTGATTAGTTTCAAGGCAACAATTTTCAATGAGACCTAGCGTGCAGCTTCGATAAATTTGGACGTCATCGGCAAAAATGTGTGTTAAGGAATGTGTAACTAGATCTGGTATCTCATTTATATATAGAGAGAATAAGAGAGGACCCAGAATTGATCCTTGAGGTACCCCTCGAGTTAAACAAAGAAAATCAGATAAGACATTGTTAACAAAAACGGCTTGTTTTCTGTTTCTTAAATAGGATGAAATCAATTTAACAGCAGAAGGAGAAAACCCAAAGTAGTGTTGTAGTTTTTTACAGAGCAGTGCGTGGTCAACAGTGTCGAATGCCTTAGAGAAGTCTAGAAGTATCAAAAAAGTTACTTCATCTTTATCTAAACTAGATCGAATATCTTCAACAACTTTTACCATAGCAGTAGTACAACTGTGTTTTGCTCGGAAGCCTGATTGCATATGGGTTATCATTTTATTGTGAGAAAGATACTCGTCAAGTTGCCTTTGCATTATTCGCTCGCATACTTTGGAGAGGAATGGTAGAATGGAAATTGGTCGAAATTCGTCCCCAATAGAGTTTTTTGGTAAAGGTATTACTTTAGTCATTTTCCACTGATGTGGAAATGTTCCTGTCATAAGGATAGTGTTTATCGCATGAGTCACATACGGTAGGATCAACGGCAGAATGGCTTTGATAAAAACTGGATGAATTTCATCGACTCCAATTGCACTGGACGTTATAGATAAAAAGCTTTTTACTACGAGTACCTCTATACTGTCTACATATGCAAAGCTAAATGGTGATTGCACAACAGGCGGATGCCGATTATCTAAATTAAGGTTGAGATTTGCTGTCCTAGTTGGTCCTACAGATACAAACTTGTGGTTAAGTACATTACCGTCAGTGTTATTTGGACAAGAAAGTTTTTCTTTTCCTATACCAAGATGTCGTAGGTTACTCCACAGTTTTCGACTACCCAAGCTAGATTTTAATCTGCTAGAGAAAAATTGTGCCTTTGCAGCCCTTATTTCTCGAACAACCGTATTACGGAGGGATTTGTATATATGGTGAAATTCAGCTATACGATATCGCTTCCACCGATTATACGCTTGATCACGTTGCTTAATTATTTGACGAATTTCAGTTGAAAACCAAGGCTGTGATGGGTTTTTGATGGTTTTTGTTTTTACCGGAACATATTGGTTGAAGAGAGAGTTAATGTTTGATTGGAGAAATAGTACCTGGTTATCTGGAGATGGCATTAAATAAATTTGTTCCCATGGTATGGCAATTATGCTCTGTTCAAGATTAACTCTGTCTATATTGGTAAAGTCTCTATATTGAAATGTAGTATCTGGTGCTTGGTTATGGACCCGAAAGTCATAAGTAAGAAAAATTAAATCATGCTTAGAGAAAGCTGGAGCAGAAAGTTGATCATAAAAAAGAGTGCTATCAGTACAACTAACGAAAAAAACATCAATTAAAGTGCTTGTAGTACTAACGTGATGAGTGGGAGTGGTAATATTTACTGGATGTAGGTCAAAAGATTTCATCCCTTCAGCAAGATGCCTCTCAACCAAAAGATTACTGTTTAAGTCACCACATATAATTATATTTTTAGAACCTACTGATATTGACTCCATTAAAGCGTAGAAGGGTGTTAAATCTACATCATTATTAGGTCTGTAAACAGTGCCCAGCAGCAAAGAATTGTTATTGCTTACTATATTAACGAATGCATAGTCAATAAGAGAGTCAGAAGAAGATAAAAGGGTCTTTCTACATCTTAAGCCATCTCTTACATATACTGCTACACCGCCACCACGATCATTTCTATCACCCCTAAAGAGTCTGTATCCACTCAACTTATAAATTTCATTTTTAATGTTTGGCTTAAACCAACTTTCTGAAATACATATTGCATCTACCCTTGATTTTTCGAAAACATATCTAAATTCTTCGATTTTAGGAAGCAAACTTTGTGCGTTTATGTGGGCTACCTTAAATCCTTCTCTACGAGAACAGAAAACATTTAACATAGGTTTTAGCATTCCTTCACTGCCATCGTTAGTGTCTATGGAATTCATATTATACTCATTAGAATGCATTTGAGTGAGACATAGTCTTTACAACAAGAACACAAGCGACATACATACAGAGAAGACAATGTATAATAATACGTACAATTTAATTTTTCATAGCATTCGTTTAGGATACCTACGTACAAAATGAGCATATTATATTAATTTAAGTGGAAGAAAATTTAAGTTGTTAGTTGTGATGATACTTCTTGATGTCTCTCGGCGATGGTGTTAAGGTTTTCTTCGTTCTCTATCATTATGCTGTTCCATTTTGCAGTTTCTTTCACGAAAACAGAACCAGATCGTGTATAAACAGAAAACAGCTGTTTGTGGCGCTTCATTTGAGCTGCTTTATGAAGAAGAGAGCGATTTTTGGCAGTTAGGCTCTCGTGCATAAAAATGTTTTTGTTGGAGTCTATACCAGCATCATGCAGACACAGCTGTTTTTTGTTTATTTTGCAGTGGTGAGCAATTGATTTGAGCAGCTCGTTTTTTTCTTTGGGAGAGCGAAACTTGAGCACAATGGGAGAATCACTTGCATTATTCCTCTGACGAGAACGAAAAATAGCATCTAATTCAGGGGACGCACATTTCATTGTTTGGCAGAATCGATCAAGGATGGTTTTAAGATCTTCTTGTGGTAGTTGTGGGATGCCAAAAAGAATAGCATCAGCTGCAAGTGTTTTCCTCTCATATGCATCACACCTTCTCTGCAGCTCAGCAACTTCTCCTTTGAGCATATGTGATTCTCCTCTCACATCAGCATCAAATCTACTCTGAATATGAGCACAGTTCGTTTCGATAACTGAAACTCTTGACTGCAATTCGTGTATTGATCTATCGACTTGCTTCGTATATGTTGCGAAGTTTTGTTCGATTATCTGGATGAGTTCACTTCGCAGATTACTCACCTCAGATTTTATACTCCGAATAATTTCATCAGTGAGTTTCCCCAAACGGCTCTCTAGTTCAGCGGATGTTACGGCTTGCTGGTTTATTTTCACTGCCTTGGCAGAGGTGGCGGGGGATTTCTGTGACGGTGTTGATAGTGACTCTTTGGTGAGAGATGTGGATCGTGTTTTTCCAGCCATTGCACTCTTGGTTGTATGAGAGAGATGGATATACGGGAAACGAGTGGAAAATCTTCGAATGGGCGAACACAAAGACTCGGATATATGTACTTTTCTCTTTTTTTTATGTTTTAGATTAGATCGCGTTTATTTAAATAAAAATAATAGTTTTGATGGTGCGATATGCGACGAACAAGTATACTTCAAAAGACTTTTGTTACCGCACTCAAAGAAATTTAATATTTACGAACAAACGAAAAACTTAATACTTAAGCCAGAAGAGATTTTCGGCACGTCTATTCACTATGAGACATCAAGCTTGAGACATCACCCCATTGATTACTTTTCTAACTACGCTTGCTAACATGAGACTAACTAACCTTGAATCGCACACGAATCCCCTAATTAGGAACATTTTCTGTGAAAATATTAAATTTTCAATAAACGATAGTTACTACTTATCTCCTATAAGTATACTTTCGGAGGGGTCCATCCTAGATTTTGAGATCACGGAAGATAATTCCTTTCTTTCCCCTTTTTACAAAAAAACACATATAAACATCTATAGAGGCTAAATGATAAATAAAAAAAAAACTAAAATAATCTTGTCAAAATGGAAATTTGTTTAACCTTTTAAATACGAACAGTAATTTATTTTTATTTTTATTTATTTTTTTTTTTTTTTATCTTCCTGCTGTACCTTGTTTATTATCTTCTAATAAAAACATATTACTTCTAAGCTATATCTGTTATAATAAGAAAAATTGTAATAACACATATAGTACATAAATGTTAACAATTAACAATATGCAATCGAATTGTTTACGAATTTACCATAATATTTTTTTTTTATTTATAAAACTAGAAAATAAGTATTTAATTCCACTGAACTAAGAAATACAAATTTGATGGCCCAAAAAGATACTCGTATATACAAATGTATTTATAAAAATATGTAATATATGTACATACATAACCATAAGTGAATAGTACAAAACATTTAAACAAATTCCTAGTTTTAATAATTAACAACTCCTTACTCCTTAGAGGAGATACTCTTTGTTTGTTTTATTTTTATTTGTTTTTTTTTTTTGCTTGTTTTCTTATCCTAAGCCTTAAGCCTTACCATACTGTTGTGGTCTTTTTGAGTGGACACGCAAAAACTCATACAAACTAGAATTTATTTAAATTTTATACTTTTGTACACTTTACGACGAAACATAACACATATTGTATAGCCTGACCAATTCTAAGTCGGTAACTTGAATTCAATAAAATATATGTAAGTTATAAGCATTTATCTTACAATGAAAATCTCAATAAAAAAAATACTACTACTACTACTTCGTGAGTTTTGACCGACCACTAAGGTCGTGTTTCTTATTCTCAAAAATGGGTACCTAAAACGAAAAATATTGTGAAACTATCAATTCAAAATAAAAGTGAGATTTTAGAAAAAATAAATAAAGCCGTGAATATAATGTTCACAAATCTACAATAAGCAGATTAAAAGAAAAAGAGCATTTAATAAGAAGTTTTGTTTCGAATGCTGAATGTGGACCGAGGAAGAAGATTACATTAAAGAAGTGTGAATTGCCTAAAATGGAAAAAGCCTTGTACAAGTGATTCCTTAAGCAAAGGAAGCTTAATGTGCCAATTTCCAGCGAGCTCCTTAAATCAAAGGAGATCCAGTTGCACGAAAATATTAAAGAGAGAGCAGGATCTTTTAGGGCGAGCAACGGTTGGTTGATCAATTTTAAAGAAAGACATGGAATTCGACTGCTAAAAATCGGTGGTGAAAAACTTTCCAACAAACAGCAGCTTGTAGATTCTTTCTTAAAAAAAATTTAGGGAAAAAATAAGACAGCTCGATTTGACTCCAAATCAAATTTATAATGCCGATTAGTCCGGCTTATTTTACCGACTATTGCCGGACAAAACACTTGTCAGCTTTAATAAATCGTCGGCTTCTGGTAGAAAGACCAGTAAAGAAAAAATAACGTTTCTCGCCTGTATTAACACTTCGGGTTTGCACACAGTGAAGCTATTTATCATCGGTAAATCGATAAATCCAAGATCTTTTAAAAATGTTGACTTGGGGGTCATAAGGCAAATAAAAATGCTTGGATGACCTTGGCTTTTTTTGAACAATGGTTCCACTCCACATTTGTGCCTGAGGTGAGAAAAATTCTTTTAAGATCAAAAGGACTTCCAGCCAAGGCGCTTCTACTTTTGGATAACGCTCCGTGTCACTCAAAAGATGCCGAGTTGAAAAGTGATGAGGGCATGATTGTTGTCATATGTTTTCCTGCAAATTTTACTGCTCTTCTTCAGCCAATGGATCAGAACGTTATAAATTTAACAAAGCTTCATTATAAAAAAAGTCTATTGGCCTTTTTAATTGATGGTGAGGGATCAGACCTCGATCTAACGTACTATCTAACCTGCTATCTAACATATGAGATGGGCTGCAGACAAGTTCCATTAAAAAATTCTGGAATGTGTTGATGGCTTCACATTGTGATTGGGAAGATGAAGATGAGTTGCCTTTAAGCACAGTCAGAGTTCAAATTATTAGTGAACACGCGCTTGCAGAATCCATATCAACTTTTTTCAATGATATTTCTCGCAGCGAATTGATTTCGAATGATGAAATAAATGATTGGGTTTGCGAAACCAATTATAAAAATGAGGAAATTCAACAAATTGAAGAAAATGAGTCAGCCGGATCTGATGAAAGTGAACCCGAGGTTGATATTCCTGCTCCTAAAATAAAGGCTGAGACTGCAATAAAAATCATAAACACAGCCATAATGGGCTGAACAAAACTCAGTCCCTATAGAACAAATTTTTAATTTTCAAAAATTACGAGAAATGGTTATACTAAAAAAATCAACAAATTCAGCAATCCAAACGAAATTGCCCAATTTTTTCAAAAAAAAAAACAATAAGTTGCTCAATATGAAAATTTATGTTTTTTACACAATTATATTATAATAATAAAAAATGTTGGTGCTAAATAAACTGATTTCTGGTTTTGATCTTGAATTGAACTCTTTTAAAAATTGACTCGGTTATTGCAACTAACCTCGGTTTCTATTAGTTGCGATAATCGAGTACGTACTGCCTTTGAATGTATTGCCTGTGTTTTACTATTGAATAAGGCTGTTACAAACCATTTAAATATAATGAAACCTCACTAGCAACCCCTTAGATCTACAGCGCCACACAATTAATTTATGCATAAGTTAATTGAAACCATTCTACAATTGTAACATATACGAGATACATACGAGTACACCCACATCTTGCCCAGCACAACAGACATGAAATGGATACTTTTCAATTTCGGAATGCATACCTACTCTTAAATGACAGATACAGATACCTCGTACATTAGGTAAGCCAGTTTCGTTCCTCGTGCATCTATTATCACATCAAAAGACAGAAAAACCGAAGATGGAAATTAAATTGAAATTTTTAAATTCTTCATGACCTTGTGGTGAACGTTTTACGACTCCGACGATTCCAGAATAATTAACCCGATTTGTGAGTGAAACATAAACATGACCAAATGGTGCTAGAAGCGTAATTAGACTAACCATTCGATCGGAATAACATTTTTAATTGTGTTTCACATTCAGCTTTGCATTTAACGTTAAATTGTATGACTGAACAGTGGGTCACGGTGAAACGTGTACACATTCTTCAAATATAAGAGAAATGGGCAACGATTTGTTTTTAAGCTACTAAGCACAGCTTCCAAAACCTACAAAAGACAAATCACTATTTGAAATTATTAAAACACAGATGGTTCATGGTTCATGGTCCATGTGGTTCACTCAATTACAATTCTCCTTGCATGAAACACAACAGATGATCCAGAAAATTGCCTGAAAAATTTATTTGTGAAACTCAGATTGATGCGGATGGATATCCTTCTTATAGGCGAAGAAAACTTGAACTTGGTAGTTTTCAAACGAAAATGGGGCAGCACGAAATTGATAACAGATGGATTGTCTGTCCTCTTTTATCTAAGACATTTAATGCTCATATAAACGTAGAATTTTGTAATTGATCTTCCAGATACAACCGTCCACAATGAAGTTACGTAATATCAAATGGGTCGATATACATATAAGCAGTAATGAAGCTTTCTGGAGAATCTTCGGTTTTGCTATTCATGATAGATACCCGACCGTGCAACACCTAGCTGTCCATTTGGAAAATGGTCAGAGGATCTATTTCACAACAGCTACCGCCGCAAGACAAGCGCAATCTCCTAGAGACACAACATTGACAGTTTTCTTCAAACTATGTCAACAAGACTCTTTTGCTAGGACTTTATTGTATAATCAGTTGCCATCATATTATACATAAAACAACAACCAACGAAGCGGAAGAAAAAGGGGTAAAGCCCTTTTGAGTTTACCTGTCCATCCCAACCAACATGAATGCTTTTTTTTTTCTTTATTTCTGAGAAATAATCAGAACGACCTTCCATGTCTTGAAATAGCCTGAACGACGAACAACGAACAAATACTTGTAGCATCAGGCATAGATCCAAATGAAGCTGTTGATGACGACAACTTCTTTGTGATCGAGGATCCGCAGGAGCAGGTAGAGGCTATAGGAGCGACTTTCCAGGAAGTGTACAAGGCGAATGTTTTCATTGGCCCGAACCACGATTTGGAGCATCGATTCCTTGTGAACTATTTCTACCTTCGAAATGAAATAGTGAATTGGCGATTCGAGAGCTCGGGTTTCACCCAGTTCAGTGACGAGAATATGGCAAATAATGTCATCACCAATGAGATGGTACTACCACCGTTCATTTCGAAGGCAGAGCTCCAAACGATCTTCAAATCGCTTAGAAGTAAGAAATCAGTGGGAACCGAAGAAATACCGAACATTGTGCTTCGACATGTTTCTATATCCATTGACGGCAACATTCTGATCTGATGATCCCACCAGCCCATAAATCACACCAAACAGTGAGTTTTAATGGTTGTAAGGGCGTCTCGATAAGGGCTTCTGGATTTTCTCCAGAACACATAATTTTGCGTTGAAAATGAGGATCAAGCCGCATCATGTCTTCGACCCATTCACCGAACCTACGACGCGTATAATGTTTTAACTCTTGCACAAGCTGGAGCTTTTAAGCCAAGATCTTACCGTAAAATCTTCCACAAAGTGGATGATGGGTGGATCCGATCGACTCATCCGGATTCTCCTCAACACTACGCTCCACAAGGGCAATAACACCTTCTGTTCGCACTGTTTGTCGTCTTTGGGAATGCGTATTATCCACTAGAGTATACGTGGTGCGAAAATGATACATCGTGTTCCGAATAATTTGCTCAGATTATGTCGACCGTAAAATAGACGTAGATCACAATAAATTTGGCGAACCGAACCATGGTTTTCAAAATAAATTTTGCACAATTTGCAAGCTCTATTCTGCCGTTAATCTATTCATCGTAAAACGGCAAAACGTACTAACCACAAATCAACTTTCAACTGTCAAATTGACAATCTGTATAAATAGTGTTGCCAGTTTAAAAACCAAACCTCTAAAAAAACACCCTTTATATGTTACAACCTGATAGGTACTCGTATTGTAGTTGAAAAAGAAGTAAAGAGCCCGTCCTATATACAATCCGTCACTTACGAGTGTCTATGTAAATTTTCCCAGATTAAAGAACAACTCATTAAAAATATTAATAAATATGGACGATGAATTAAATGTAATCATTTGTATTCTCCTCATATCGGAGGCCTTCAAACCTTTAAAAATAATAATGCGCAGTGCCTACCACGCACCGGTGTGAGGTCAGCTCAGTAATTATTTATGTGGCTTCGCCTCTAGGTATTGGGTGTTTTGAGATTGTTTACATTGCGTTGGCTTCTAGTTTTTTATGATTGTACTTATATATTCCTGTGAGCAAATATGGATGACGCAGAAGGGCAATCTCGTCCCAAAAAGCAGAAAGTTTTCGTGGAATACGACGAAGTATTGAAAGCATTAGAAGACTACGATGACAACGACGACAAGCAGGTAACGCCTTTACAAACACCACATCAAACTTCTAAATTAGATCATCGTGCGCAAGCATTTTTTTCGGAATCGCCACAATCAATATTGTAGGCGTCACAAAATATTCATCAGGATGAAAATCAACCTTTGCCTACAGGTTCTACCTCTGACTGGACAACGACATTTGTCCTGAAAAGGTTAGAGTTCACTAAAAAGAATGAGTTTTATGGTGTAACTAAGGGAGTGGATCCCAGTGACTATTTTTTAGAGAGTAGAAAAATTCAAGTAGAAAAATTATCTGTGTCAGGTGTAAATGAAAATTCGAGGATAACTGTGGATAGCGAGGATAACAATCTGTGAGTTGGGAATTTTCATGGGTTTTCTCTTTCATATGGGAACTACATATTTCTTTGGACCGTTTACAAGATTATTGAATAAGTTGTTGTCCATCCCAATTCTCGGCCACCCAATGAGTCATTTATTCTCGTCATATTATGAGGTGTCCGTATTTTACTTCTAAGTCGGATAGTGAAGACTTTGAATGCCATTATCCTGGAGAGCAACTTTCTCCAGATGAAAGCATGTTATTACGGAGGGTACGATTAGGTTTTCGTCAGTTTATCAAAAATAAAAGAGACAAGTGCGGCATTTATGCCGGCGCAATAGATTCTGATGTCACCGGAAAGGGTCGTGCAGGAAAAGTTGTCCTGCAATTACTACATAGAAGAGACGCTAAACAGTGGCCATGAAGTATACATGGGCAAATATAGGATGAGTAAACACACGATGTGGATTTTGGCTGTCAATTATGGTCATTTACTGAATTCAATGTGGTTGATCTTTTGACAGATGGGTAGGTTATGTCCTATATCGCCTTGTGGGATACAACCCCTACGCGCCATCGTGTTCGGTTTCTGGCAATGTGCCTCAGCTCTCCCCAACTCTTTCCCAGTTGCCGTGCTTCCTTCTTGACTGTTCTACGCCATGTACTTCTAGGACCGCCGCGTATCCTGCCATCCTGAGTAAGCGGATTCCATTGCATCGCGTGGTTAGCTATGGACCTGTCACCTTTTCGGAAAGTGTGACCAATCCACTGCCACTTTTTTCGTTGTATGGTTGTGCCAATAGGTTCATGGCCGGTTCTCTCATAAAGCTGTTCTTTCGAGATACGGTTTGGCCAGAAAATTCTTAAGATTTTACGCAGGCACCTATTAACGAACGTTTGCAGCTTTCTTGTGATAGTAGTGGTGACTCTTCAAGTACCACGTCCATATAGCAGCACGGACTCAACGTTGGAACGAAACAGTCGTAGTTTGGTGTTTAAGCTAATTGCATTCGCAAATTTTAGATAGCACCCCAAGCGAAGACTTCGTTTTACCTATTCGGATGGCTATATCCAGTTTGGTTCCCTTATCGGTTGAGACAATACTACCAAGGTATTGTAAACTCTCCACTTTCTCAACCGTTTGTCCAGCAATGCATACTAATTGATAATTTTTGTTTTTGCCGAGTTAATTTTCAGCCCAACGACATTTGCTGTCATTTGGTGAAGGTCCATTATTCTGTGAGATAGTAGGCATACGTCGTCAGCGTTGTCAAGGTGTTTGCGTTCAGATGTAAGAGTCCATCGAATTCTTCCATTTCCCATCCTTGATCACTAATAAAAACAATATTCGTGAAAGAATGCAGCCTTTCCGAACTTCACTTTGGACTTCGAATTCCTCAGACAGCTTTCCTCTGTGCAAAACGTGACATTTGGACCCATTGTACGTAGCCTTAATAATTGATATTAATTTATCTGGGATACCTCTCCTGCTCAAGGTACGCCAAATAAATAAATTCCCGATTGACATAATCGCTGTAGTGAGTCCGGAATTCGTGCAATGGTTCGGTATCCAGTCAAACTCCATATCAGCTTGCTCGATCAGCACGTACACGCCAATTTTAAAAGTTTATCCTCATTGGCGCGCCTACAAAATCCAAATTACACAACAATTGAAGCCTTTGAACCATCTACGACGTCGCCGGTTTGTTAACTGGATGTTGGATCGCCAGGACCATTTGTCGTCGAATTTTATCTTTTCCGATGAAGTCCATTTCTGGAAGGATGGATGCGTAAATAAACAAAAATGTCCTTTCTGGGGACCGCAAAACTCATACGCGATTCACGAAAAACTAATGCATCCCAAAAAAGTCACTGTGGGATGCGGATTATGGGTTGGCGGCATCATTGGCCCGTACTTTATCAAAGATGAGGCTGGAGAGACAGGCACAGTGAATGGAGAACGTTACCGCAGTACGTGGAAGGGCTATTTTGTTCCAAACTTGAATGAATTGGGTCTGGACGATCTCTGGTTTCAACAGGATAGGGCCTACACCTACACAAGCCATCAATCAATCAATTTATTGAAGATCGCATTATTTTGGTTACAGGAGGACACCTTCAGACTTCTTCCTGTGGGATTATTTGAAGAGTAAGGTCTATGCCAATAACCCAGCGACAATTCAGGATCTCAATCATAACATCCAAACTGTAATTGCGGCCATTTACCTAATTATTCTTCAAAAAGTCATCGTTAATTTTGACCTTAGGATGGTAGCTTGCAGCAGAAGCAGTGGTGATCACTTGACTGATGTTGTGTTTCATTCGTAATTGCCATAGACCGAACTTTATTAATCAATAAAATTCTACAATGATTTCACAAGAAATTTGTGTTCAATTTAATGAAAAATTCCACACTAGCTTCAACTCGGCAAAAAACTTTTTAGGTAACGGTATTTACTGTACTGGCACACTACGGAACGATTTGAAGGAGGTGACGCACAAAACATTGAAAAAAGGTGAAAATACATATTAAGCGCACAACTAAGTTATTAAACACGGTAGTGACTCCGATGGTGGGGAAGGGCACCACTTCGGGTCAAATAATAGCTTCGCCTCTCTGATGGCTTCGGAATCAGAGGACGAAGAAGAAGAAGTTAATGCCCTTACCAACAGCATCAAGCAGATGCAAGAACGAGTACTGGTAATTAAAACCAAGCAAATTGCGAGAAGGACAAGGAAACTACAAGAGACCCAAAATTCTCAAGAACAACAACAGCAGTCAAATAAAAAACAGTCTGAAACACAGCAGCAACAAAAACAAACACTGAGACAACCAGAAAACAATACCACTGCGCAACAAAAGCAGAATAAACAGAAAGTACAACCACAAAAAAAGCAACAAAAAGAGCAGAAGCAGCAGCAACAACAAAAACAGCAGCCACACCAGCAAAAACAGCAACAACATCAAGTACAAAAACAACAGAAACAGCAGCAGACATCAACTAAGCAAAGGGTGCCTCCAATTAATACATATAACGTGGAATTGAAGGATACAATAGAGTTATGTAAGTTGGCCATAGGCAACAATTTCTTTATTAAAAAACTAAGTTCAGATAGGCACGCGATCCACTGCAATACAGTGGAGCGCTACCACAAAGTTAAAAGTTTACTGAAGGATACGACGACGGAGTTCTTCTCGTACACCCCGAAGGGGGAGAAGCTGCAAACAATGCTGCTGAGGGGGTTAGAACCGTCGTCTGATCCGGAGGAGCTCCTTGCACTGCTGAAAGAGAAAGAGTGCGAAGGGCTCAAATTCGTGGGGGTCAAGCCGTTTGTCACGGCTAGAGCCAAAAGGGAGAAGCGGCAACTGCCGATTTTCCTGGTCCAACTAAGTCCCACCAGCAATCTGGATGGTCTAAGGAGTATTAAAGTCCTAGACTACCAGGTTGTACATTGGGAGAAATTAAAGAGGAGCGAAAACATTCTACAATGTGTTCGCTGCCAAAGGTTCGGGCACGCCGCGTCGAACTGCGAAATGCAGCCTCGATGCGTGAAGTGTGGAAAGAACCACAAGTCCGAGGAATGCGCTCTGGGTAAGGACGGAGCGTCTGAAAAAGGCCAACTCTCTTGTGCTTTATGTAGGAACACGGGACACACCGCAAATTATCGGGGTTGTCCCAAATTCCAGTACATCAAAAGAATAAATCTGGCCCGGCAGCAGAAAGTGGAAGTTAAACGTCCACCCGTGCATTTGCAAACTCCAGCCGTTACTCCCCATATTACCTACGCCCAAATGGCGGCAGGTAGGGGAAATACGGTACAGCAAGCGAAGGTTGCTTCTCAGGCCCCAGCGCCCAGAGCAGCTGAACCAGTACCTGACATGCTAGCTATTTTGCTCTCTATCCAAGGGCAGATGGCTCAGCTACAACGTCATTTAACTGAACAGACCGCGCGGGTGGATCAAGTATACGCACTGCTGCCTGGCCTAACGCACCTTTTGCCGTAATGGGTACGTACGTGTCGGAGCAAACCCTGAAGATACTTGCTGTGAATGTGAATTCACTGATTAGGCTCGAAAGACGAGCCGCACTATTTAAGTTGCTTAAAGACCAAGCCCCTGATGTGCTTTTGGTTAGCGAAACTGAGCTTACCAAAAGACACAAAATGAGGCACAAAAGATACAAAATAGTACGGAGAAACCGACCCAACTCCATTCAGGGAGGTGGCGTTGCGATTTTCGTACGAAAAGGTATACGTTTTAAAAGAGTATACAGTGGTGTAGTACGTAGGTTCCAGGTGCTGGAAGCATGCATCGTGTATATCCCTCTCCGTAGTGGAAAGCGGTTGTACATGGTGTCTGTCTATGCACCTAAGGCTACTCAATCCACTTTATTCACCTCAGAGCTCGAGACGCTTTTTCGATTCCTGAGGCTGGAATTGGAGGAGAATTATTTTATTATCGGCGGAGATTTCAACGCCAAACATACTGATTGGGGAAATAATACACCAAATACTAGAGGGAACCTACTATTTAATTGGTGGGGTCAGCACGGTGTGATGTATCGACTCGGGCTTAAGGCGACGGATAGTCCGTCGTTTCCCAGACACGGGTCTTATTTGGATCTTCTGCTGTTCGACTCACGAATACAACTGACATGCACTAACCAACAAACTACAAACTGTCTACGCACTTTCGTGTATGACAGTGACCATTGCGGTCTCAGCACCGAAATAACTGTTCCCAACGAAATTGCGGAATTGGATGAGTTTGTTCAAAGGCATTCCTACAATTATAGTAGGGTGCGTTGGACACACTTCACCAGAACACTGACTAGAGCACTCTCCTCGAATTCGCTCTACCCACCGTCCAACAGAAATCTGTCTAACGAGGAAATTGACAGGTATCTAAGACTAATGGATGAGACAATCAAACGAACAATGGACAAAACGATACCTCGGTACCAACACACTGACGAAGAAGACTTATTCCGCAACGCAACTATTGACGCACTGCACCGACATAAAAGTAGACTGCTGTCAAGACTAAAAACCTTATACAGACAGTTTACTGACAGACATAACCCGGAGGTCATGGCACTGAAGTCGTCGATTAAAAACCTCCAAACATTAATAAAGGAAAATTACAGAGCATCTGTAAGTTTGTATTGGAACAATAAAATTCGGGCTGTAAACACCAGCAACCCGAATATGTTCCCGCAAATAAATAAAATCTTTCGGAGAAATAATCGGAACGACTTTCCATGTCTTAAGATCGCCCGAACGACGAACAACGAACAAATACTTGTAGCAGCAGGCATAGATCCAAATGAGGCTGTTGATGATGACAACTTCTTTGTGATCGAGGATCCGCAGGAGCAAGTGGAGGCTATAGGAGCGACTTTCCAGGAAGTGTACAAGCCGAATGTTAGCATTGGCGAAAACCACGATCTGGAGAATCGAGTCCTTGTGCACAATTGCTATCTTCGAAATGAAATTGTGAATTGGCGATTCGAGAGCTCGGGTTTCACCCAGTTCAGTGACGATAATATGGCAAATAATGTCATCACCAACGATAGGGTACTACCCCCGTTCATTTCGAAGGAAGAGCTCCAAACGATATTCGAATCACTTAGAAATAAGAAATCAGTGGGAACCGATGAAATACCGAGCATTGTGCTTCGACATCTCCCTCTAGAAGCGGTGAACATTTATACCACCCTGTTTAATAATGCAATGAATAATGCACATTATCCAGCGCATTGGAAAACTGCGGTGGTACATCCCATCCCCAAAAGGGATAAAGACACTTCCAATCCGGCGAATCTCCGATCTATCAGTCTTCTTCCAAGCATCAGTAAGGTTTTCGAGAAGGTGATCAATAGAGTCCTGACTAAGTGGGTTGAGGACAAACATATAGTTCCGGATAATCAGTTCGGTTTCAAGGCGGGACATGATATCATTCATGCTGCGTCGAAACTGGTTTCTGATATCCAATGGAACAAAGGCAAGAAACAGTGCACTGGTGCCTGCCTGATTGACTTGGAGAAGGCCTTCGATACCGTATGGTTAGAAGGACTCTTTTTCAAGCTGGACAGGTTGGGCATTAGTAAACCACTGCTGTATATTCTTTTTGATATGCTCTCCAGTAGACAGTTCATCGTGAAGAATGGCGATGTGACTTCTGCTGGAACATTTAACATTAAAAACGGTCTTCAACAAGGTGCGGTAAATTCGCCGATCCTATTCAACATTTACACGAGTGATCTGATAGGTTCACTTCACCATGCCATAGCGTACGCAGACGACATAATCGCGTACAGATCGGGTCCAAAGATTGAGGTCATTAATATACTTTTGCACCGTGATTTCGATCAAATTAAGCGATATTGCGACGACTGGAAGTTGAAAATCAACTTTCAGAAGTCGGAAACCATTCTGTTTAGGACGCCTTTGTCTGGGGCCTCTAGGGATACCAGAAAGAATTGGCGAAAGTTTTCTATCCTCGGACAACACGGACAGCCACTCGCTTGTCGAAATGTAGTCAGATACCTTGGGATCTGGCTAGATCAATTTCTGTATTTTAGCAAACATATAGATGTTGCGCTGGCCAGAGCCAGAGGTGCCTTTGCCCTTACAAAGAGACTGTTTTATAACAGCCAACTCGATGCGGGGGTGAAGGTTATCTGCTACATGGCCCTTATCCGGCCTATGCTTGTATTTGGATGTCCCGTGTGGTTCAACGTGAGAGCAAGTTTATTGGAAAAGATTCGGGTGTTTGAGAGGGCTTGTCTTAGGACTTGTCTTCGCTTATACAGAACACCAGAGTCTGAGTACATAAAATTCTATCCTAATGAGGTCTTATACAATAGGGCGAACCTAATAAGAGTGGACAATTTCGTCATTAAGTTGACTCGAAGGCACATTGCAAGAGCAATGACCTCATCGAACAACCTGATCTCCGGGGCTTTCTACCCCAATTATATGTATCACGAGAGAGTTCGCTTTGACGGCTTTATTCCTCCAGAAGCGTTTCTCTATATAGATAGCAAGGGTCTGATCCAGGACAGATTGGCGGTGCCGCTAATCTTCCACGTTGCTCGAACAGCTGCGGACAGGCGACTCAACTACGACAGAGACGTCGCACATGGCAGTGCGGAGCGTCTCCGGTTCAGTAGGGAGGTAGGGAGTCGCGACATGAGGGATGTTGCTCAGCAGCACCAAAACTTTTGGTGGCTTGTTGAAGGGGAAGATGCTTCGTCGTCGAACTCCTTCAGGGATATGTAGCTTCATGTGAAGCAAAGTGGGACAGCCTAATTTTTTTTTTTTTTGTTTTAGCCATGGCCGGCTTACATAGTTTTAGGTAGGTTTAAGTTAGATTTTAAGAAAAAAAAAATATATAAAAACCAAAAAAAAAAAAAAAAATTAAAAAAAAATATATATATGCATGTATTTATATATTATGTATATACATATTATGTATATATATATTTATGTATGTCTATGTTTGTGTTAGATGTAAGTAGGTTAAGTAGATTAAGATTTATTTTTAGGTAGTTTGTAGGCTTTTAGTTTTAAGTTTTATAAAAAATTAAAAAAGGTCCATATACTAAGTTTTTGATTAAAATTTATTTTCTTAGTTTTAGTATTAATTAATGTTAAAATAGAAATAAAAGTAGACTGTAAGATTCGTCGAAAGACATAGTTTAAGTGTTAGGTTTAACTTAGAGTGCCCGCATGGGGCCATTAAGTTAGAATAAGATTATTTGTAAGTAATTTAAGCTAATTTTTAAGCGTTTTTTGTTTAGCATATAAGAGTAATTTAAGGTAAAAAATAAAAATGCATAAAAACTGAAAAAAAACTAAAAACTGAAACAACTAAGTTATCGCTGTTTTTTGATAAAAATGCAACTTTATTGTGCAAAAATGGTTACAAACGAATCATTCAAAGTATTGCCCATCGCTAGCTACAAACTTTTCCCATCTTTCTGGCAGATCACTAACTTGGAGCATGACATTGGAAGCAGGTGGTTAGAAATTGTGGAGCTGGAGAGCTTGTAAGTTGAGGACCAGGTTCACCCAGAACTGCAGCGCCTCCTAAACAATTAAATAATGTCAAAAATAAGGTCCGCATTTAGAGTCTTCCGACGACTCTTAATGTTCATTTGATGTCTGGCCATGGGTTTAAGCCCAGAATTTGTTGGGGTTTCAATCTCTTTTGTTTTCTTTTTTTTATAATTAGCGCGCAATCAAGAGATTTGTGGATTTGTGCACCCTTAAAATATTTGGGCACAGAGCCTTAATTTAGTGGGGGCTAACGCCCCCATTTTTTTTTCATGAACACCCGTATGTTTCTCTAGCCGAGTTCTAGCTTAGGCTCTGTTGCGTCAGGTGAGACATGGTCTGTGTGTTTAGTATTTGCCCGTGTTTTGGCTGTTGGTGTGACTGTTTTCCAGCTTCTTGCTGTTGAGAACTCTGAGACTCTTGCTGTTTGCCTTTTTCGCTATTTGTTTAGCTTTAATTGACAGCACTCATTCATTCAGTTGGTTAGTCGTGCTGGTGGGATACTGATTACGAAATTAAGCCGCTGTTTCACAAGCTGATGGTGTTGCCTCATCGGCTGATGCGTTAACGTTATGCGCTGATAATGCTATTGGGAGAGCGAACCGGTCAAAAAGGCTTCTTGAACCCTACTTTCACTGGGCTTATTGACCCTTTACAAAACTCGTCAAATAGACTCAATAAGACTTTGTAAACTATCCGTATGTGGGCCACAGGTTTTCGCTCCAGGCGCGGATGTTGAGTTCCAATTACACGCTCTGATTCACCACGCTCATAGTTAGGCTGGCCGGTTGATGAGGTAAGCCATCTTTTTGCACCTGCAAATCTGGAAAGAAATGTAAAGTAACCAGCAGATAGTAATGAGCGATAATGGAAATAATAACTTCTTAAAGTTCTCTGTCTCAAATTACTAAGGCTGCGACATCGGCACAGAAAGTGA
This sequence comes from Volucella bombylans, assembly GCA_949129095.1. Lineage (NCBI taxonomy): Eukaryota > Metazoa > Arthropoda > Insecta > Diptera > Syrphidae > Volucella > Volucella bombylans. Next base: position 379,246,779 of record OX422140.1, on the reverse strand, counting down.
AGGATATCCTCCCGCCAGCCTATACAATCTCTGCAGAGGTCGATTTCGGTAAGGCGCAGCTTTATTGCGTGTCTCTCCAGAAGATTATTGACTGTGAGCAATCCAACAAGCGTAGATAGTTCAGCTCTGCTTTTCAAGAAAATCTTACTTGTTCTGCATTTGCTGAGTTCTGGTCATAGTTCTCTTGAGGTCTCGCAGGTTGGAAAGTTTTTCCACCTTTCATTGGCTTTTATTTGTATCGTTCCTTCCACCTGTGTTCTTAGATTGCAGAGTCGAGGCTTAAAACTTCGATCTGCCAGTTCGGGGGATCCTTTTCGAGCTAGCTCGTTTGCATACTCATTGCATGCTCGTTCTCTGTGGCTAGAAACCCAGCATAGCATGACCTTATGGTGAACGCAAAGAACCTTAAACTCTTCGTGACAGCACTTCACAAGCCTCGATTTGACTTCGACTGCCGCTATGGCCTTGATGGAAGCCTCGTGGGGTACGGCCTTTTCTCCCTAATATATGGCTGCATTTACTCATTCTTCGACATTGAACTTTCAACTCGGCTTACTATCTAGTACAATACCTAGGTATTTAGCACTGTTTGATAGCCGAATGGGGGTTGTTCCACCTATGGAAAGAACGCCAAATTATTCCATTATCCTTCTATGTGTATACACTCATACAACAAGCTCTTTTTTTTTGATTCCCAGCCCACAGAGCTTGGCCCATTCTACAAGCATTCGAAGGACATAGTTTAGAATTTCACTGTTCATGGGAGGAACTTGCCAATGTCCATAATAACAACATCATCTGCGCATGCAGTGGCTTTTATTTCTTCCCTATTTGAATTCAGAGGTATTTCATTAACCACTAGGGTTTACAGAAGAAATGATATCACTCCTCTTTGAGGGCTTGAGTTGAGGGGTGCCCCTTGAAGTGCTGACCCTCAATACCGTGTTACCTAGTGTTGCAGTGATGCTCCTATTGCGGACCACACAGGTTATCAGGTTCGTTAACGCAGGATGTACTCCAGAATTTCCTAAGTTTCTACAATACTTATAGCGAGAATTTTGACATTGTTGAAGGCTCCTTCGATGTCAAGAAGACTGCTAATGTGTGCTATTTGTCGTGAAGACTCTTTTCACTCGTTTTGATAACTTCATGTAGGACCGTTTATGTGTCTTTGCCTTTTGTATAGGCATGCTGGGTGCAGATTACTTCGAATATAAGTGTCAAACAGTTTCTCTAAAATTTTTTAAAATGTATAATGTTAGCCTTATAGGCGTGAGGGAATGACTGGATTTACTTACCTTAGAATGAATACTACCTTTACTTCCCTTTAGCATCTTGGTACATGTCTATACTTGATGCTACTGCTTAATAGTCTTTTTAGGAACGGCATCACAACCTGCTTTGTTTTTTGAAGCATGATTGGTATGATTCCATCTAGTCCAGGGGATTTGTTAGCGGAGAAGGAGTCCTGTTTCCTGTTCTACTAAAACCCCTCGGGGATTTCAGATTGGGTAAGGAAAAATTCAACAACTGGGGTTGGAATGTGAGTACATACAGGCTAGTGGGTTTCTAGCAAGTGTCCCAAAGATTCAGTGATGGATTTCCTATAACTACCGTCTGCTGCATAGTCCATTTCGGCGGGGGCTTCCATTTTGAGTCCATTGGGACATCAAGTTTGGATCTGTCTCTGCTGTAAAGTTCTCCGAGTTGGTTTGGGTATGCCTTTGACATTGAATTTGATCATTCTGTGATCAGGGAACGATATATCCTTAGACACATTCCAGTTGCTTACGGCAAGGGTGTTCGAGTTACCCAGTAGGCTGATGTTTAACACCTGCCGTCTATTTGTCACTACAAACGTTGATTCATTATCGTGGTTGGCGATTAAAGGATTATAGTCAATTATGTATTGGAATAGGAACTCACCTCGAGAGTTTGTGTCCCTTACACCCTATTGTGTGTGATGGGAATTAGCGCCACATCAAATAATTATAATACATCGGACCTGTTCAACTTCGTTGATAAGTGAGTTAAGTATTGTTAGAGGGGGTCCATCAGTCGATTCCTATGACCTAACCGACTACTACCTGGTTAGAAGCCTGGAGATAGATAATTTGACATTAGATTTTGCAGCTATTCAGGGACTAATTCTACTTCCAGTACCTAAATCGAAATTGTAAGTGACCAATTTGGTTTATTTCAGTCCTCTTACTCTGCCTTGGGTTGTTCAAGGTTCCTGGATGAGGACGTTGTACGATCATAGTTGGTTTACTTCAAGTTTACCAGCCATAAACTTTAGTCACTTCCCATCTATTTGAAGGCATGTCCATTTTGACATGCAATCCGAAAGGTAAAACAAGATGTTTTCAGGGTTGTTGATGGTTTTCTTTTTTTTTTATAATGAGCGCGCGCTCAAGGGGTTTGAGTACCCTTAAGGTGATTGTACACAGCGCGGGCAAAGGAAATTTAGGGAGGAAGAGAGGTACCGATGTACATTGTTTTTAAATGTTTGCAAGTTATAACGACCAGGAAATACAGAGATCGGCAGGGCATTTCACAAGTGAGTTGTACGGCTTAGGAACGAATCACGGTATTTTAGAGTACGTCCGAAAATGGGCTTGAGGGTATATTGATGAACATTCATAGCGAGACGAGTGGTACGGTTGAAAGTTTGAATGGGTGAAATGGTACTGGCGATTTCAGTGGAGCACTGGTGGTGGAAATAGCGATAAAACAAAGTGAGACAGGAGACATTACGTCGGTGTTTTAGGGTATCAAATGACTGACTGATATTAGTATCATCAATGAGCTTTATCGAACGATTTTGAATCCTATCTAGCAGGTGCAGAGATGTTACAGGAGCAACTGACCAGATGTGGGTATTGTACTTCAATTTTGGACGGATGAATGCCTTATATATTGAGGCCAGATCAGAGGGGGTAAAATATTTCTTACATCGCTTGAGGAAACCTAGACATTTCGCAGCATTTTTGGCGATATGAAATATGTGGTCATTCCAACGTAAGTTGTCATTGAAACACATACCGAGAATGGAAAGTTTTTCGATTTCGACGATGCAAGTGCCATTCATGGGTAATGGCTGGGTGTTTACATTTCGCTTTAACGACAGCAGACAGTATTGTGTTTTGGAAGCATTAATTTACACTCTGTTAATAGTTCCCCAATTGGTTATGCTATTGATATCGGAATTTAATCAGCTTAGCATACGCTGCCGTTCTCGTTCTACAGTCGAAGAGCAGGGCCGTGAGTCCGGGAACGAATATGAAAAGCAGAGAGTACTGTCATCAGCAAAGGAATATATTGGATTAGAAGCAGCAGTCAAGAGATCATTACTGAAAATTAAAAAGAGTTTCGGAGAGAGAACAGAGCCCTGGGGCACACCAGCATTTATTTTGTGAATATCAAACTTGAAACCGCCCAAGACAACTTGAATTGAACGTTCCGAAAGGTAATTTCTAATCCATTGAAGAAGAGAGTCGTCGATCCCAAATGCACGCATTTTCGACAAAAGAGCCTGATGCCAAACTCTGTCAAATGCCTTAGAAATATCAAGTGAAACGATCTTGCTTTCGCCAGATTGATGTACGCTTTGGTTCCACTCTTCGGTGAGACATGCCATCAACTCACCAGTGGACCTGTTGCTACGAAAACCGTACTGCCGGTCATTGATTAGTTTTCGTGTTTCGAGATATTTCATGAGCTGACGATTTATCAGTGTTTCCATGACCTTGGAAAGAAGGGACGTAAGCGCAATGGGTCTGTAGGAGGAGAGAGAAGATGATTCGCCTTTTTTAGGACAGGCAGAAGAATGGGAGATATACCATCTGGACCAGCGGATTTATGTATGTTGAGATCTCTAAGTACTCTTGCTACTACACGAGTGCGAAAGTAGATTCGTCCCATTGAAGATGTGGCGCACTCAAGTGTAGGCGGAGACAAAGCACAATCTGGGAGTGTAATGAATATTTCCGCAGCCCTTCATAGGCATTCGAATACCAGAGACAAAGGCTTCCTATACTTTTCAATTCAAAATCGATACACATTTAATGTCGTTGTGGAATGTGATTACATTTTCCATTTATTCAAGCAAAAATTCAAACATTATGCACTAAATGGAGCATACTTGTGTGTACGAGTATCTCGTACAAACCCTAACATAGATACAAATGTACTGAACTCAATCCGTGCTCTATTTAAATGCGTATTCGTTTGATAGTTACTCTGATGTAAATTCATAATTACACGCAATCCATCCGCATGGTTAATATAAAGTAAAACCAGTGCGTGCGGTTTTGACAAACCATCATAGCATTGGATAAGCTAAATTTAATTGATATTTGCAATGTTAACATCCGGTACTATGTAGCAAAAGCATTTGTACAATATTACCCTCTAATCACTGTCGATGTTGATAATCCTGCATGTTTACAAAAGGCAGCGATTAAGTTGTTCCATTTCTATTCGCGATAGATACGACTACTACAAATATTGTCGTATCTACGCGTACTCGTAGTCTGCAAACTACAAATTGTCTATTCAAATTGCATTTCTAATCGAACTCGACATGAATTGATTATGTCGATTATGTCAGTTGTAACTTGCAATCTAACTATTTTAGAAAGGTCTGGAGACTCGATCCCTTTCGGCTTCATTCGAACAGATCCAACACTTCCTCCTTCACACAGAAGGAGTATCTGTGTAGCGCGTACGAGTAGATACGAGTTGGTATAATATTTGTACACAAAAAAATATGTTGTGCCGCAAAAATTTGTAAGATTCTCACCACCCGGTGGTGGTGATGGTGTGGTGTGTGATGGTGATACTTCTCAAAGAGAAAACTCCAGAACCTCCAGAAGGCAGAGAGAAATGTCTGAGAGGAAAGTCCTCCTACGAATTTCAACCATCAATTTGTCCAATTGCCATAAAATGTTGATTATATACTTGAATGCTTGCCCTGATGGTGGTGATGGTTTTTGTGATGGTCCTGATGGTGGTGCTCGTGCTGGTGCTCGTGGTGCTTTTACTCCTAGACGACTCATTTCCTACTCAGGATTAAATTTCTCGACACCAACTCGTAACTAAGGACCAGTTCAATGGATATGGGGAATGGAAGTGATGGAGCAGTATGCCGCATAGCAATGGCGTCAAAGGACATGGGCATAAAATAATCTTACAGCAAATTCCATTATAACATAACGATGACAGTATAATCTTTTCCAAGACTATGGAGTTTGTTTTTTTCTTCCGTTTTTTGCTTCTTCACTTTCTCCCCATATATGGGCCATAATCAAAACAGAACATCCTTGTGCTTGGAGTAAAGTTATCGTTATTGCTTTGTTCCAAGTCTTGGCTTTTTATTCATTTGTTTTTGTGTCATATGTCTGTTTCAATCTTTTCCTGCTTATGATTATTAAAACATGAAATTTAGGAGTTTGTTTGGCATGTTTTTTTTACCAAAATGGTAGTGTCAACATTTGGTGGACCGACAACCTCTTACAAACAACCAAAGTCGAGGAATTGTTGTAGGAAGAATCACTAAGACTCAAAACGTGCAAAACAAATCGACAGTCTTCATGATCGAATTTACACATGAATACTCAGGATTAAGCCCCACGACTCTGGAATAAACCCGAGTACTACAATGTCTCAGAGGTGGGTATTAAAAGCTTTTAGGCGCTCGTGAAACACATTAAACGCCTTGTCTCCATCCCAATTTGAAACGCATGAAGTTTTTAAAGTGGTTTATGGTTCCGGTGTACTTAAACTGCAATCAGTGGATTAAAGATTTTTGCCTATAGCAAGACTTTCTCACAGAGCTGGATGAAAAGAATGTGTTTCTTGTGGGGGACTTTAATGCTAGAATCGGAACGGAGCAGGGTTGGCCGGCAAATTCCTTGATAATGCCAAGTACAATACTTGGGGCAACATACGTGCCACAAAATACAGCCGAAGAAACAATAAGGGTGTCCAATTCTTAGATTAGTGTGATTCATACATCCTTCATATGCATCCTACATCCGACGTCTTACATTTGTGCGTTCTTCTGCTCTTTCAGTCATAGATTCTTGCTTAGCAGCTGGAAATTGGTTGAATTCCGTCTCGAGGTTGACGCAAAAATCGTTCTCAGAGCACATGCCACTGATCACATCGGTATGCAGTTCTCGTTAGGATACTTTTGAAGTAAGGGCACTTTAGCTTTTGCTGAATAATAACTTTCTGAACGAATACGATCGTTGTCTAAACAACCAGCTTGAGGACATTCTCGAGAGTATAATCAATTCCTAGGCAACAGAATTGGGAAGTTGGAAAACGATTGCGAAGCTTCTAGGATGAAATCATTTGCTCTTCTCGCTTTATTCCGGACTTGTACTACATTATGGGGTCATACCTTTAAGCAGTTGGAACTAGTGTACGAGACTCATATAACACAAGTCAAGGAAGAGGTTTCTCAGCTTCGCACACGCCTTGCAGAACTCATTATGCTGATCCAAAGTGTCGAACACAATGTAGAAATCCGTCGCAAAGCAAAAGATGAGAAAGTTCGTGAGATTCTAAATGCCGTTGAGCTTATGGTTGGTCGCCTGGACTCGTCAATCTGATGCGACAGAAGAACTCACTCAGCCAAGAGACCGAACAACTCGAAAATCTCCTGCAAGAGATCGGACAACAAATAAATATATGTTCCAAGTCAGAATTGATAATGAAATCGCCAGAATTGTTAAAAATGATTCATCACGTTCGACTTAAACCCATGGTCAGCTACATACGTAACTGCCCCAGTACCTGCCGATTTTCATAGCGAAATAGTTCCCCCAGTTTCTTATCGGTTCAGTCAATTACAGCTTAAAGGTTCTCCAGTCTACTATGAACCTTTGGAGGGTAATGGTTTGGAATAGTGTGTAATGTACTTCAGAGGTGTATGGATGTAGCATTGACACTTTGTTTAGTAGCAGCAGGTGGCACGCCTGCGGTTGCACGGCGTTTACTCGCCGGAGGTGTAGGATCTTGCTGCTTTTCTCTGAAACTTACGAATTATCGTGCCATAAAGAAAAGATAAATAAATGAAGTTTGTAACTTAGGGTCTTAGACTATTGCAAATGTGAAAAGGACGTTATATGAGCTTGCTTATAAACTCATCGTGGTGTTTTAGGTGTTGTAACACCAGAAGGAACCCTCCCACAGCAACTGACTAACCAATTACACCATGACTATTCCCTCCTATGTCTATCCTGGAATAGTCCCTAACTACTATATTTTAACACTTCACTAGTCGATCATCTCAACGATCATAAAGGGCTTAGCACAACGTCATATTTTAAAATAACACGGAGTGAATAATCAGTAAGCGTACTCAAATATATACGAGGGCGGGTCAATAAGTCCGTGACTTTTGGAATAAAACACAGATTTTTTGATAAAAAAATAATTTTATTTTTCAACGTAGTCTCCCTTGAGCTCTATACACTTTGTCCAACGCTTCTCCAATTTTTTTATCCCTTCCAAAAAAAATGATTTGTCGAGGTCCTCAAAATAGGCCTTTGTTTGCGAGATGACTTCATCATTGGAGTCAAATCTTTTTCCACCAAGCCATTTCTTCAGGTTTGGGAACAAGAAGTAGTCGCTCAGAGTCAAATCTGGAGAATAGGGTGGATGAGGGAGCAATTCATAGCCCAATTCATGGATTTTTGCCATGGCAACTGCACATGTGTGCACCCTTGCATTGTCTTGGTGGAAAAGAACTTTTTTCTTGGCCAAATGAGGTCGGTTTTTTTTTCAAATCGTCATTGAATCGGTCCAATAAGTTGGCATAATATTCCCCATTGATTGTTCTTCCCTTTTGAAGGTAGTCAATGTGGATTATCCCGCGTGCATCCCAAAAAACAGTCGCCATAACTTTATTGGCTGGCAAACCCACCTTGGCCTTCTTTGGCGCCGATTCACCCTTAGAAACCCACTGTTTGTTCTCTGGTGTGTTGTGATGGATCCATGTTTCGTCCACGGTTACAAAACGGCGCAAGAACTCCTCCATATTGCGATTAAACAACGCCAAACCTTCCTGTGAAGTTGTTACACGATTGCGTTTGTGGTCGACTGTGAGCAAACGCGGCACCCATCTTGCGGAAAGCTTTCTCATGCCCAAGTGATCATTCAAAATTGAAACCACTGAGCCATGCGAGATCCCTACGGCTTCCACAATCTCTCGCACTTTCAATCTTCGGTCGGCCAACACCATATCGTGAATTTTTTCGATTGTTTCGGGTGTAGAGACCTCAACTGGGCGTCCAGGACGTTCGGCATCTTCAGTGCTTGTACGGCCACAACGAAATTCAGTAAACCACTTTTTTACCATTGAAATCGATGGTGCAGAGTCCCCATAGCATTTATCAAGCTTAGCCTTGGTCTCGGTAATGGTTTTTTTCGCAAGAAATAATGCTTAATAAGCACACGAAATTCACTTTTTTCCATTTTCTCCTCAAATTAGTGAGTAGTCTGATAAAAATAGCTGTCAAACACAAACTAACTGACGCAGCAAGTTTAAATTTTGACAGGAGTCAACTGACAGATGCCTGTTGACAGGAGCAGTGTTGCTGTTTCAGTAAAGAGGTCAAAAATTCAAAAAATCACGGACTTATTGACCCGCCCTCGTATTTCAGAAAGATTATAGGTCATTTTATTTTAATTCGGTTGCGAATCTGTAAATATACTGTAACATAGTTGTTAATTGTTGTTGTTGTTTTATTTCAAACATATTTGTAAATGAAGTATTTTTTCTTGAACTTTGTATAAAAAATTCTTAGAGCGATCATGTTTATTGTGAATGAGGGAGGCATTGTTGAAGTTCTGGTATTCAGTCCCTGTGGATTCCGGCGAAAGATACTCTGGAAGTGAAACAGAGGCACAACTGGTCAGGAGAAAGTACGGCCGAGGATTCGAAGTTGGATTGTAAAACCGTCTAGTCGCTTGTTGAGACCTAACAATAAAAAGTTGAAGAGTTATAACGTTTTTTAAGAAAGAGTAGTTTTATTTTTCTTAATCGAAACCATCGGACAAATCGGGAAGACATTTTTTATAGTCGAAAGGTCGCAAAAACTATTGCGATTAAACATTTTGGTGACGAAACCCTTGAAATCTTTAGATTTCCCCCAACATAATAGCTTTGAATTATATTTTCGCACTTGCATAAGCGGTTGAAGATAATCTTGTTCTCGATAGTGTAAAAAATAAAAATCAATTTCCTCCACTCAATTTTTTGAAGTGTACCAATTTAAATTGGCCGGAAAAAGCTGTGAGATGAGACACATTGAAATCTGTGGAACATCGCATCATCATCTACAATTGGTAAAGGCCCAGTAAAAAACCAAATTAAAGCTTTTTTTGTCACAGGCAAAACTACGTCATCAACGAGAGGAAACTGTGAATGCGTAGCGGGATTCTATAGACGAGCGGAAAAAAGAGCATTCAAATTACTTAGCTTGCTGGTGTGGATGGTATTGCTCAAGTAAAGAGGAAAGGTGAAAAGCTTTGTGCAAGTAAGTCTTAAGATCAATTTGGGAAAAATTGTCGCTGAACAAATTGTGTTGCTAAGGTTGTTGCGTTTGTGAAGATTGTTGCTGTGTGGATTGTGGGTTAGCGTGTTGCTGAGAACTTAGTTGCTGCGCGTAATTTAATTACTTTTGCATAGTTGTTGTATTGGGTGGTTAGGAGAAATTGTCGTATGCTACCAAGCATAGGGATTTGATATATTGATCATTGTTGATACAATTCCGCTTACATAGTCTCTCGCCCTTTCATTCATTGCAAAAGGCAGCATTAGCAAATCGTTAAAATTCGCCAATTCAAACCTCAATATGGAGCAGTAATCAGATATTCTAGTGGGTGAATCATCTGCAAAGTGGGAGAAAAATTTGTCGGAGCTAAAAGCTTTGAGAGCCTCAACAAAGGGAAGTTTAACGCGCATAAAAAACTTTATTGCCGCCAAAGGTGAATCGTTATCCGCAACAGAATTAGATTGTCGCTTGGAGATTTTTGAATCGTATTTTAAGCAAGCAGGAATTGTCCAAAGATCTATAGAGAGACTTGGTATAAAGGAGGAGGAAATGGCAAATGATGCTTTTAGAGGGGAAATAGAAGAGATGTACGTTTTCACAAAGGCTAAGATTCTCGAACGGAAGGCAGAAGTAAAGGGAAGTTCCTCAGCCGTTGATAGTCTGGATGCCACATTTCTTCATCATCAGCCAGCTTCTTATTCAAGATTAGAACAGATTAAGCTACCAAATTTCTCGGGCAAATTCTCAGAGTATCCTAATTTCATTGGGCTGTTCAAAAGCCTAGTCGACAATAATGATTCACTGGATAATTTGCAAAAATTTAATTATTTAAAACGATGTTTGTCTGGGGCAGCGTTAGGAGCGGTGAAAGAATTTGAGCTTAGAGGTACAAACTATCGTAAGGCATTAGAAAGATTAGAGAAGAGGTTTGATAACAAGTGTTTAATCTTCCAAGAACATATTAACTTGTTACTTGAGGTTCCGAAAGTTTCCAAGGCCACTGCTTTCTCTCTAAGAAACCTGGAGGATAGTTTTAACACACATCTTACAGCTATGTTGTCGATAGGTAGCTATCAGGATATTACCAATGCCATACTCATATCTCTTGCGTTAGATAGAGTGGATCCAGAAACGCAAGCTAAATGGCAAGATAGATTTGATTATAATGAACTGCCGTCATGGGATGAATTCACGAAGGTTCTGGATCACCGGTGTAGAATAATGGAAGCGAAAGAAGCCAAAACACTGCATTCGGAGAATGCATTACCAACTTCAAGTGCTCGAAACGATCGTCGTGTACGTGGGCGCGGGGGTAATGAAGGTCATAGTCGACAAATTAGATCCACTGCGTTAGCTGTGCATCAGGTTCAATGTCCATATTGCAAGTCAAATGGTCGCAAAGCGGATAGTTGTAGAGAATTTCAAAGCCTACCAGTTTCTAGGCGATTTCAAGAAACCAAAAGATTGATGCTCTGCATAAATTGCTTAGAAGTAGGGCATTCGGTGAGGCGTTGCTCTCAAACGAAATGCAGTATTTGTTCTCTACCCCAACACCACCTACTACATAGGTTTGCTCCCGTTACGGAGCCGAACATTGCACTTACTTCTGGAGCAAACGGTGAGCAAAATACATCGCCTTTATCCGTATTACTGGGAAATACAGGAAATCAAGTGGTATTAGCGACGGCAGTAGTTATCACCCGGTACGTGCCATCTTGGATTCTGCATCGCAGTTAAATTTTGTAACTGAACATATGGCTCAAAGGTTAAGACTTGTAAAAAGCAAAACGGAGATGCAAATAAGTGGAATAGGGAATGAGCTATCAAAAATCAGATATGTTACACATGCGACTTGCAAGTCGAGGATTTCCGAGTTCAAAACAGATCTGGAATTACTTGTCATCAAGAACATTACCGATCTACAGCCAACTCAATCATTCGCTATCGATAGTTGGGATATTCCAAAAAATATAGTTCTAGCCGATCCCAATTTCAACAAAGCTTCTAGAATAGATATGCGGATCGGAGCTGAATGCTTTTTCGAGTTGTTGTCTATTGGGCAGATTAAGTTAGATGGCCGACCCACTCTGCAGAAAACTTTGTTTGGTTGGGTAGTATCTGGGAGATACGACCTTTCGTTGGTACCGAACGCAAGTGTATGTTTGGTAAGTGGTCACGGGCAAACGGAAGATGCCAATTTAAATAAATTTGTAGAAAACTTTTGGAAAATAGAAAGAGTGGAGTCAATGAAAAATTTCCTTACACCTGATGAAGAACGCTGTGAACAACACTTTTTAAACACAGTAGAGCGAGGAGAGAACGGTAGATTTGTGGTTAAACTGCCATTTAAGGATAATCCGGAAGTGTTAGGAGAATCGCTCGGCATTGCAAAGAAAAGATTCTTTTCATTAGAAAAAAGGTTGGATAAAAATCCAGAAATTAAGGCAAAATATTGCGAATTCATGGAAGAGTATGAAAAGTTAGGTCACATGGATAAAATTTCTCAACATCAATTAGACCAAATGAAGTATTTTTTGCCCACATCAATGTGTACTTAGGCCAGAATCGTCGTCGACGAAACTTAGAGTAGTGTTTGATTGTAGTTGCCCCACATCATCAAATATTTCGTTGAATGAGGTGTTGCTAAAGGGTCCAGTCATCCAAGATTCGTTGTTCTCCATAATTCTACGCTTTCGATTATACAAGTACGCCATAACAGCAGATATTGCTAAGATGTATCGGCAAATACGAGTTGAGGAAGGCGATAGGAAGTACCAGTGCATAGTTTGGAGGAATAAAGCCACGGATGACCTACAGGGATATCAGTTGAAGACGGTTACGTATGGAACAACGTCTGCGCCTTTTCAAGCAACGCGCTGTTTAAAGATGCTAGCAGATAGCAACACCATGAAGTTTCCCTTGGGGGCAAAGGTATTGAGGGATGATTTTTATATGGATGACCTCATAAGTGGAGGAGATTCTGCAGAAGAAATCTTAAACATATACACAGAAGTCAGTACCATTCTTCAAGAAGCGGGATTTGAGTTGCGGAAGTGGTGGACAAACGAGAAACTGCAACTCGGACGCATACCAGAAAACCAGAGGGAAATTCCACTACGAATCAATGACGCTGACATCATAAAGACGTTAGGAATCAAGTGGAACCCCCAGAGTGATCAGCTGCAGTATATGGTTCCAGCAATACAATTCGCGAAGAATATTACTAAGCGTGTCATTCTAGCGGAGTTGTCCACGCTTTTCGATCCGTTGGGTTTAATTAACCCCGTAATTGTAAAGGGTAAGATTATCGTACAGAATCTGTGGGTAAAAAAGGTTAACTGGGATGAATCGGTCCAAGCTAGAGTCTTTAGCGAGTGGGAATTGTTTCGAAGTCGGCTTAAAGAACTGAAGGGTATTAGGATTCCACGATATGTACTAACTCCACAACCCAGGTCAGTACAAATCCACGGATTCCCGGATGCATCATTGCGCGCCTACGGATCTTGTATCTACATACGAACAGTAGATGAATTGGACCAAGTGCACTGTCAATTATTGAGTGCAAAGTCTCGAGTTGCTCCAATTAAAACCGAAAGCATTCCTAGGTTAGAATTGTGCGCTGCGGAGCTGTTGGTGGCGCTTCTTGTTAACATTATGCCAAACTTAGTCCATATAGTTGAGGAAATTTTTCTGTGGACAGATTCAGAAATAGTGCTATGTTGGTTGTCTGCACATCCGTCTACATGGGAAGTTTTTGTAGCTAATCGAGTATCTAAAATACAAAGCGAGCTGCCGGCAGCAGTTTGGAAACATGTTGGCTCTGAACAGAATCCAGCTGACATCATATCCAGAGGAGCATTTGCGAGCGAGTTGTTGGAAAGTCGGTGGTTTTGTGGTCCAGAATTTCTATATCTGCCGAAAACGAAATGGCCGGAGAAGGATTGTTCCAAAATCAGTACGAGTATTCCTGGCAAAAGAAAGGGAGAGACTGCGCTATTAGCTGCTAGAGTATCTTCCGAATTCAGCGAAAACTACCTGAAATATACTGACTTTCAAAAGTTATTACGGGTCTTTGGGTACGTGAGTCGATGGATAGCTAACCGGAATAAAACTGTAGAGCGATTATCAAACGTATCAGAGAAAGGGAAGGTTAATATATTCGACACAAGCTGCACCCCCTTACTCTCAGCGAATATACTGAATGACGCGTTCACTAGGATACTTTGGCACGTCTAACAGAAAGCCTTTAAAGAAGAAATTGAGCAGTTGGAAAATGAGAAGTCGATTAGCCCAAAGAGTTGTATCAAAAATCTTAACCCCTTCCTAGATACAAATTCTGTAAAACTACTCCGAGTTGGTGGGCGTTTGCAGAATGCGAACATTCCTTACCTTGTGAAATGTCCCATCCTACTCCCGAAATCTAACCTATTTGTCAAAAATCTTGTTGTTTATTTGCACAGGAAAAATTACCATGCTGGGCCCCAGGCACTAGTTGCAATCATCAGACAGCGCTTCTGGGTTCTGGATGTGCGCAGATTGGTGAAGAAGGTGGTAGACAACTGTCTACATTGTTTCAGGTATCGACCGAAGTTATCAAGGCAAATAATGGGAAACCTTCCCGTTGATAGAGTGCAGCTGTCTCGACCGTTCCACAAAACAGGTGTCGACTTTTGCGGCCCGTTCCATTTAACATTGAGGCGTCGAGGGCAGCGAACTTACAAGGCGTATGTTGCGGTGTTCGTGTGTTTTGCCGTCAAGGCAGTACATCTGGAGGTGGTATCCGATCTGTCCACACAAGGTTTCATAGCAGCCCTCAAGAGGTTTGTCACGCGACGGGGACTATGTAGTGATATCTTCTGCGACAATGGGACGAACTTCGTTGGAGCCCGAAATGAGCTGGCAGAATTCCGACGGCAGTTTTTGAAGCAGCAGACCCAAAAGGAGATTGCAACATGGTGTGCAGCGGAGCAGATACATTTTCACCATATCCCGCCTAGAGCACCTCATTTTGGGGGTCTGTGGGAGGCAGCCGTAAAGTCTGCCAAAACTCATCTCTTTCGTACAGTTGGGCTAGCTTATTTGACGTTCGAAGAGCTGTCCACGGTCGTGGCGGATATCGAGGCAATTCTAAACTCTCGACCCCTCTGCGCTATGTCGACCGATCCAAGTGATGAAGAAGTGCTGACTCCAGGGCATTTTTTGATCGGTGCTCCTCTAAATGCGATAGTAGAACCATGCATAGAATCTGAAGGAGTTAGCGATCTTAGAAGATGGCGACGGTTATCCCAGATTAAGCAACATTTCTGGGCTCGTTGGTCTAAAGAGTATTTGCTAGAACTTCAAAAACGAACGAAGTGGAAGGCGTCGGAAGCGAATGTCAAATTGGGTACTCTGGTCTTGATCGCAGATGACAATATACCAGCTCAACAGTGGTTGATGGGAAAAATCATCAAAGTTATTGCCTCACAGGATGGGAAAATTCGAGTGGTCGACATAAAAACAAAGAATGGTATCCTGCGGAGGGCTATTCATCGTCTAGCGCCCTTGCCGATAGAAGGTTAAAGTCTCTGTAGCAGCGGAGACTTCAAGGGGGGCAGAATGTTAATTGTTGTTGTTGTTTTATTTCAAACATATTTGTAAATGAAGTATTTTTTCTTGAACTTTGTATAAAAAATTCTTAGAGCGATTATGTTTAAAACAAGCATGTTTATTGTGAATGAGGGAGGCATTGTTGAAGTTCTGGTATTCAGTCCCTGTGGATTCCGGCGAAAGATACTCTGGAAGTGAAACAGAGGCACAACTGGTCAGGAGAAAGTACGGCCGAGGATTCGAAGTTGGATTGTAAAACCGTCTAGTCGCTTGTTGAGACCTAACAATAAAAAGTTGAAGAGTTATAACGTTTTTTAAGAAAGAGTAGTTTTATTCTTCTTAATCGAAACCATCGGACAAATCGGGAAGACATTTTTTATAGTCGAAAGGTCGCAAAAACTATTGCGATTAAACAATAGTTGCGCACGTAATAGCAAGTGTTGTCTCTCCAGCTTTATTATATGCAGATGACATAATGCCTTTAGCAGGCTGCCCTAAATAGCTGCAAAAAATTATCGACAAATTGGAAAGATATTACGATTCGAAACGGGTTCGGAAGATATGCCGCAAATGAAGAATGGTACTTCGACAGACATGAGGTAGATTTGGTGAAAGAGTTCAAATACCCTAGCTATGACGCATTGCAAGCAACAAACAAAAATTCTTCAATTCATCTATCCACGTCATCGCCAAAAATTCCCCGAATGGTTTTTGAGTTACACTCGTCACTTAAGTTACCATCCACAAGGAAGTACTTTTTGATACTTCCAATTCACGCATCCGAACTCTGATACAATGCGTACGAGAGTACGAGTATAATGAAGTTTTCCAAAAATAACCGAAATCGAAATTACTCCCGCAGAAATATAAGAAATTGACGATTTAATAAATTTGTCGATACAAATTCGAATGGAAAGGTCGTTCGTCATTCCACATCTGCACATCTGCACATCTGACATCTGACATTTGACCCCGAATCCATTTGGGGTAAGTGGTATCAAAATATATTAGATTTCAAGTGGCTTTTCATATCAATACGTTCGAAATTGGTAGGTACGAGTACTCGTATGCGAGTATATTGCCTCGACATGAATAAATTTTCACTAACAATCCATTTCACCTACGCCTGGTTGTGGTGAAAGATACAATTTTTATTTATTTTTTTTTTTTTAAACTCTACCGATGCAAAACTCAATTTGCATCACAAAGTGATACGAGTACTACGACTGTCAGCGCTCTTTTTTTTTTGTTTTTTAATAAACGGGTACGAGTTTATGTGTATTCGTTACAATATAGGGATTTCGTTTGAATCAGCCTTTTTGAATCTACTAGCAACGGTATTAAACCACCATAAGGTGAAGACAGATGCAGTTCTCAGTCATCAAATAAGCTACTTAAACGCTTGTCATAACACTGCAGATAAAAGCCGTTTAATGCATTTTCTTCACCCATCTGAATGTATGTACGAGTATGTATCCGTACTAACTCTCCATTTGGAATGAAAAAAATCAAAACTAAAAAAGATTTAAGCACTAGGAGAAGCCAAAGTGAATAAAACGCTTCTGAATATAAAGAAACTGAAAAACACAAAAAAAAAACTAAAAAGATGAACACAGACCCGAATGGAACTGTTGAAAGCTTTCATCTGCAGAGATAAATCCTGATTTAAGGGCAAAAAATCGTAAAAGCATTTGGTAAAGAGTGCCTCATGCTGAATATGAATTCTGGCCTTTTTTTTGTCGCTTCAGAAGCTCCTGTAGTCGCTATGCCGGTTACTAAACAAATACCATCTCAAGCATCAACAACATCTACAACAATCTGCATGAGAGTGTTTCCTTTCAAAGCATGTTGCTTATGACACAAATCCTCGAAATCCTTCTTATGATATTCCTGCTCATCTGCAAGTTAAATTCATTATCATTCAATTGACTAAAGATATTATGAAAATCGAATCCTACGTAGCAAACGCAACTAAATATTATTTTCGATTCGCATCGCCATATGGTCGGGTGAGTATCCTAATATCTTATTCAAAACCCTTTACGGATCTGTGAACTCTTTAGCTGTCGGATCAGGGATTAAAGGTAAACCACTTGAAGCAGTCGAAATTGAATAGTAATAGAAGTCTGGCAAAGCTAAATTCAATATCCGCAGTACTACCACAGTTTTAAGGGCGCCAAGGAATTCTTTTGAATAAGGCAACTTACTCGAACGGAAAACGTACATTTTAAATATGAGATCAAAAAACGTCTGGTAGATGTACAATAGATGTTCAAGCACAAAGTCCGTCCGTTCGCCTTCATCGCAACCAAAGTGGCTTAGGTCCAATTGATCAGATCTTTTTCCAAGAGTTTCATAAACGAGTGGTCACCGTCTTCAGTTAGAATTCTGTACTCCTCGATCAAAGTCGAAGACGACAGACAATGGTGGACACTTGAGCGACAAAAAATAAATGCGCACAAGGCTGAAGCATTGGTAGGTAGCGGTGGTAGTTCACTATGAACCCAAGTAGTATAGGGTTTGATTTTTTTTAAGCTTCGTTCATGCCATTATGTGTGGGATCAAATGGCCGCCTCGGCTTCGCTGGCAGTGCTTAAAGCAATCGGTCCAATTTTTGATAATTCGGTCCAATATGTGCATCGTTATTCCGGCAATAGCGTGTCGAATATTGTGATCGCGGAAGCCAATTTATGAACGCTCGCCGTGAGATGAACCAGCCGCCTTCACACCGCAAGTAATGCTGTCTTGTTGGAACCACAGCTCGGATATATCGACGTTGTCGAGCTTTGGCTCGTCACCATTGACGGTGACAGTGTCTCCTTCCTCGTTTCTAAAGAAGTAAGGTCCAATGATGACGCCATGCCATAAACCGTACCAAACAGTCAAAGATTCAATCTTTGTGGATGTATTGATGCTAGGCCGAACACTTACGTCAATTTTGCTTGTTGACATAGCCGCTAAGTCAAAAATGGGCCTCATCCGAGAAGATGATTTTTTGGCCAAAATCCGGATCTCGGTCCAACATTTACAGCGCCCAATTAGTGAACTCGCGGCGTTGTCTGTGGTTCTCCAGCAACACAATCTTATTACGGATGTAGGCCCAAATCCAACCGCAAAGAAAGCCGGATTAGCTCTCTAGCCAATGCTCAATTCAGCTGATCGGCGCCGATTGAACATTTCTGGGTCTTTCTTGTCTTGGCCGAACGGAATAATGGATAGATTAACGAATCCACTAATTTCCAAATTCAGCTTGTTTACAACTGCTTCCCTTACGTATGTGCGTTGACTTCCACAACGCACAAATATATTGTTTGTTGCACAAAAGGAATGATTGGCTGCAAGAAGAGAACGCGCAGTTTGCAAAAATACATTATTCTTTCTTGAATTATTTGGGGCCGACAAATTTAAAGTTCGATTAAGCATAGCAACAGACGTTGGATTTTCTTTAGATTTTGACACTTCACTGGTAGACAACGCTTTATTTGTAAACTTGCACAACGAAGTAGGATGTTTATTTTTGCACTTTTTGCAACATAGGCTTTTCACTTTACAACTTCTTGCGGTGTGTCCCTTCAAAGTGCATCGGAAACATCTACCATCTTCCTTCAACATTTGTTTCTTCTCATCGATGGTTCGCGCGCAGTTGCACTCTTTCGTCTCAAGCTCTGTCAATTTGCAAAAAAGGCACGGTGCCTTTGACAGTGCGGAAGTGAAAAGGCTTGCTGCTGTCGATGGTTGTGGGCGATGTGCACTCTCTCTTGATGATTTGTTTACACCTGCTCTCTCTATCGATTCTACTTCTTGTTTAAGGAATCTGAGAATGTTTTTCACCTGTTTGTCTCCATCGAAGGAAAGAGTGGAGCCAGTATCAGAAACTGAGCCCGTGGCATCTTCCGCCCTTGTCAGACACTCTTTTTGTATTCGATGATAATCTATTCGGAGCTCGTTAGGCATGCGTTTCAAAGGAATGCTTTTAAGCATTATATAATAGTGTGAGGAGGGAACACCAAGAGGTGTCAAAGAACGACTGCAAGCTATTACTGTATTATATAAATTCCTCAATCCCGTCGCGTCCGTTTTGCTAGAAACTGCCGGAAGATACATGAGCTACTGCATTAATTTGTCTATTAATTTTTCGGTGTCGCCATATTCCTATTTCAAAAGAGAGACAGCTCCATCGTAACAGGTATCAGAGGGAGTGAAACCTGATATCGTCTTCAGTGCGTTACCCGTTAGAACAGACTGCAAATAGTTGAACTTTTCGGCTCCGCTCAACGATTCATTTTCATGTACAGTTGTACGAAATTTTTCCCAAAAGCGAAGCCAATCTTGATGGTCACCAGAAAACTTCTTTAATTCTAATTTGGGAAGCTTTGTGTAATGCGTCTTCTATGATGAAAGTGCTCGAGGATTGACATCATTTTGATAGGGATTAATTAGCGATTGCACCCTCGCCAAGCGAATCTTGCAATCTTGCCATCATACCTACAGCCGAGTCTTCGTACTCCGCTGTCTTCTCTGGTTTGGAGTCTTC
Organism: Volucella bombylans; assembly: GCA_949129095.1. Taxonomy (NCBI): domain Eukaryota; kingdom Metazoa; phylum Arthropoda; class Insecta; order Diptera; family Syrphidae; genus Volucella; species Volucella bombylans. The sequence continues at coordinate 379,227,087 of OX422140.1, read as the reverse complement.
GATGCTCTTAGCCTGAAGATCATTGTTGATGGCGCGCGAAGGTTTTCGTTCGCCGTAGTAAGACGTTGGAGGTACGAAGCGAGATCTTCTTCCATGGAGTCTAGTTTAGACAAGTCCTCCATGTCTCTTACCTTGTATGACTTTAAGTACTGCGATAGCCGGCGCGCGCTTGCAGCTCCATTTGAATATGTTTCGAGTAATCAATTTATTGAGTTGCGAGAATCAAATTAATATTATTTCAAACTACTCGTAGGTACAATCTAAAGAGTCCCGGGTTTCGGCACCATATCGAAAATAACCCTTGGGAGAATAAATATTAACTGCTATATTTGCACTTTCGCTTGAAATAAAACAAAACCGATCAACTCGGGTCTAAGATCTCGTAAACAACTGACTTTATTAAGAAGGAATATAAAGTATTTATCTAAAGTAATGAGGTATATAAGTACAGTAATTAGTATTCCAACAATGTTTCAGTTTTTCAGTTTTCAATGCATTTTATTTTCTTAATCACTAACTCTTACATACTAACAAAAAGTGCTTAAATGCTAGCTTAAAATTACTTAACAATCTTATACTAACTTACTGGCCCCACACAGGCACTCTAAGCTACTCTAAATTCTTATATCTATGTCTTTCGACTTCATTTACATTTTATTTATACATACATGTTTCTTTTATATACTTAGGGCTAAGAAAAAAATTTGATTACAAAAACTTAGCATATGGACAATTTTTTATTTTTTATAAAAACTTAGTATCTAACTTAAAATCAACCTTAGTCTACTTAACCTACATACACAAAATACACATAAACACACTTAGACGTTATACACAATAATACACATATGTTAGTATATGCCTTTATATACACTAACACATGTATATATTACTTAAATGCTAACCTAAACCTATGCAAGCTGGCCATCGCTATTTACTGAGCAAATAGATTGGTCAGCTCTGCCTCATTAGTGAGGCTGGTCCGTAATTGACGGAAACGACGACGAAACATCTTCTCCATCATTCAACCACCAGAAATGCTGGTGCTGCCGAACGACATCCCCCTTATCGCGATTCCCCACCGCCCTACTGAACCTGAGGCGATCCACACTGCCGTGTGCGACGTCTCTGCCGTAGTTGAGTCGCCTGTCCCCAGCTGTCCGAGCGACATGGAAGATTAACGGCACCGCTGATCTATCCTGGATCAACCCTATTTGATCTAGGTAGAGGAATGCTTCTGGTGGAACGAAACCGTCAGAGCGCACACTCTCGTGGTAAAGGTAATTGGGGTAGTAAGCCCCAGATATCAGGTTATTCGTCGAGGTCATTGCTCTTGCAATGTGCCTTCGAGTCAGCTTAATTACGAAGTTGTCCACTCGTATTAGGTTCGCCCTGTTGTAAAGGACCTCATTAGGATAAAATTTCTTGTACTCCGACTCTGGTGTTCTGTACAAGCGAAGACAAGCCCTAAGGCAAGCCCTCTCAAACACCCGAATCTTTTCCATTAAGCTTGCTCGTACATTGAACCACACGGGACAACCAAATACCAGCATGGGCCTGATAAGGGCCATGTAGCAGATTACCTTTACCCTCGCATCGAGTTGGCTGCTATAAAACAGTCTCTTTGTAAGGGCAAAAGCACCTCTAGCTCTGGCCAGAGCAGCATCTACATTTTTGCCAAAATACAGAAACTGATCTAGCCAGATTCCAAGGTATCTGACTACATATCGACAGGCAAGAGGTTGTCCGTGTTGTCCAATGATCGAGAACTTTCGCCTATTTTTTCTGGTATTCCTAGAGGCACTACACAACGGCGTCCTAAAAGGAATGGTTTCCGACTTCTGAAAGTTGATTTTCAACTTCCAGTCATCGCAAAATCGTCTTATCTTATCGAAGTCACGCTGCAAGAGAGTATTAATGACCTCGATTTTTTTACCTGTTCTGTACGCTATCAAATCGTCTGCGTACGCAATAGTATGAGGAATTGAACCTATCAAGTCGCTTGTAAAAATGTTAAATAGAATCGGCGAATTGACCGCGCCTTGTTGAAGACCATTTTTAATTTGAAATATTCCAACAGAAGTCACATCGCCATTCTTCACGATGAACTGTCTGTTGGTTAGCATATTATAAAGAATGTACAAGAGTGGTTTACTGATACCCAGCCTAGTCAGCTTATAGAAAAGACCCCTCTAAAAGATACGGTGTCGAAGGCCTTCTCCAAGTCAACAAGGCAGGCACCAGTGCATTGTTTTTTGCCTTTATTCCATTGGATATCGGCCACCAGTTTAGACGCGGCATGTGAGATATCATGTCCCGCCTTAAAACCGAATTGATTATCCGGAACTATATTTTTGTCCTCAACCCACTTAGTCAGGACTCTATTGATTACCTTTTCAAAAACCTTACTGATATTCAGAAGGAGACTTATCGACCGGAGATTCGTCGGATTGGATAACCTTTTTGGGGATAGGTTGAACCACCGCCGTTTTCCAATGCGCTGGATAATGTGCATTATTCATTGCATTATTAAACAGGGTGGTGTAAATGTCCACCGCTTCTAGAGGAAGATGTCGAAGCACGATGTTCGGTATTTCATCGGTTCCCACTGATTTCTTACCTCTAAGTGATTCGAAGATCGTTTGGAGCTCTTCCTTCGAAATGAACGGGGGTAGTACCCTATCATTGGTGATGACATTATTTGCCATATTCTCGTCATTGAACTGGGTGAAACCCGAGCTCTCGAATCTCCAATTCACAATTTCATTTCGAAGGTAGAAATTGTGCACAAGGACTCGACTTTCCAGGTCGTGGTTCGGGCCAATGATGTCATTCGCCTTATATACTTCCTGGAAAGTCGCTCCTATAGCCTCTACCTTCTCCTGAGGATCCTCGATCACAAAGAAGTTGTCATCATCAACAGCCTCATTTGGATCTATGCCTGCTGCTATAAGTATGTTCTCGTTGTCCGTCGTTCGGGCGATTTTAAGACACGAAAGTTAGTTTTGATCTTTTCTCCGAAATATTTTATTTATTTGCGGGAACATATTCGAGTTGCTGGTGTTTACAGCCCGAATTTTGTTGTTCCAATACAAACTTACAGATGCTCTGTAATTTTCTTTTATTAATACTTGGAAGTTTTTGATCGCCGACTTTAGCGTTATAATCTATGGGTTATGTCTGTCAGTAAACTGTCTGTACAAAGTTTTTAGTCTTGACAGTAGTCTACTTTTATGTCGGTGCAGTGCGTCAATAGTTGCGTTGCGGAATAGGTCTCCTTCGTCAGTGTGTTGGTATCGAGGTATCGTTTTGTCCATTGTTCGTTTGATTGTCTCGTCCATTAATCTTAGATACCTGTCAATCTCCTCGTTTGACAGATTCCTGTTGGACGGTGGGTAGAGCGAATTCGAGGAGAGTGCTCTAGTCAGTGTTCTGGTGAAGTGTGTCCAACGCACCCTACTATAATTGTAGAAATGCCTTTGAACAAACTCATCTAATTCCGCAATTCCGTTTGGAACAGTTATTTCGGTGCTGAGACCGCAATGGTCACTGTCATACACGAAAGTGCGTAGACTGTTTGTAGTTTGTTGGTTAGTGCATGTCAGTTGTATTCGTGCGTCGAACAGCAGAAGATCCAAATAGGACCCGTGTCTGGGAAACGACGGACTATCCGTCGCCTTAAGCCCGAGTCGATACATCACACTGTGTTGTCTCCACCAATTGAATAGCAGGTTCCCTCTAGTATTTGGTGTATTATTTCCCCAATCATTATGTTTGGCGTTGAAATCTCCGCCGATAATATAATAGTTGTCTTTCAATTCCAGTCTTAGGAATCGAAAAAGTGCTTCGAGCTCTGAGATGAATAAGGTGGATTGAGTAGCCTTAGGTGTATAGACAGACACCACGTACAACCGCTTTCCACTACGGAGAGGGATATACACGATGCATGCTTCCAGCACCTGGAACCTACGTACTACACCACTGTATACTCTGTTAAAATGTATACTTTTTCGTACGAAAATTGCAACGCCACCTCCCTGAATGGAGTTGGGTCGGTTTCTCCGTACTATTTTGTATCTTCTGTGTCTCATTTTGTGTCTCTTGGTAAGCTTAGTTTCGCTAACCAAAAGCACATCAGGAGCTTGGTCTTTAAGCAACTTAAATAGTGCGGCTCGTCGTTCGAGCCTAATCAGTGAATTCACATTCACAGCAAGGACCTTCAGGGTTTGCTCCGCCATGTACGTACCCATTACGGCAAAAGGTGCGTTAGGTCAAGCAGCAGTGCGTATACTTGATCCACCCGCGCGGTCTGTCCGTTAAATGACGTTGTAGCTGAGCCATCTGCCCTTGGATAGAGAGCAAAGCTAGCATGTCAGGTACTGGTTCAGGTGCTCTGGGCGCTGGGGCCTGAGAAGCAACCTTCGCTTGCTGTACCGTATTTCCCCTACCTGCCGCCATTTGGGCGTAGGTAATATGGGGAGTAACGGCTGGAGTTTGCAAATGCACGGGTGGACGTTTAACTTCCACTTTCTGCTGCCGGGCCAGGTTTATTCTTTTGATATACTGGAATTTGGGACAACCCCAATAATTTGCGGTGTGTCCCGTGTTCCTACATAAAGCACAAGAGAGTTGGCTTTTTTCAGACGCTCCGTCCTTACCAAGAGCGCATTTCTCAGACTTGTGGTTCTTTCCGCACGCACTTCACGCATCGAGGCTGCATTTCGCAGTTCGACGCGGCGTGCCCGAACCTTTGGCAGCGAACACATTGTAAAACGTTTTCGTTCCTTTTAAATTTTTCCCAATGGACAACCTGGTAGTCTAGGACTTTAATACTCCTTAGACCATCCAGATCGCTGGTGGGACTTAGTTGGACCAGGAAAATGGGCAGTTGCCGATTCTCCCTTTTGGCTCTGGCTGTGGTGAATGGCTTGACCCCCACGAAATGGAGCCCTTCGCACTTCTTCTCTTTCAGCAGTGCAAGGAGCTCCTCCGGGTCAGTCGACGGTTCTAATCCCCTCAGCAGCATTGTTTGCAGCTTGTCCCCCTTCGGGGTGTAGGAGAAGAATTCCGTCGTCGATTCCTTCAGTAAATTTTTTATTTTGTAATAGCGCTCCACTGTGTTACAGTGGATCGCATGCCTATCTATGCTAAGTCTTTTAATATAAAAATTATTTCCTATGGCCAACTTACATAGTTCTACAGTTTCCTTCAGCTCCATCTTGAATGTATTTATGGGTGGTACCCTTTGTTGTTTCTGTTTCTGTTGCTGTTGTGTCTGTTGATGTTGTTGTTGTTGCTGCTGCTGCTGTTGTTGTTGTTTCTGATGCTGTTGTGGCTGCTGCCGTTTTAGTGGCTGCTGCTGTTGTTGTGGTTGCTGTTGATTTTGTAGCTGCCGCTCTTGTTGTGATTGCTGATGTTTTTTCTGTTGCCGTTGTTGTGGCTGCTCTTGTTGATGCTGCTGGTGTTTATTTAGTTTTTGTTGGTGTTGTTGTAACACTTGTGTTATTGTTTTTGTTTGGGGTTGATGCTGCTTTTGAGCTAGCTGAGTCTGTTGTTGCTGTTGGGATTGAACTAGCTCTTCCCTCTTCCTTCTGAGCATTTGCATTTCCTTTATGGCAAGAAGTCTTTGCTGTAGCATTTTTATGCTGCTACTTAGAGACACCATTTCTTCCTCTTCATCTTCCGATTCGGTTGGAGCCAAGGAAGCGAAGATGTTCTTTCTCAGAGAGAACTCACCACCATCGGAGATATACTGGTTGTTATCAGTAACTTGCAATGGATGATTATTTCCTGTCATTGCAGACGTCGAGTGCGCCCCGTCCCGAACTCCTCTAGGCAGCATTTCAGTGGAAGCTTGTCGGGAGGGACGTTCTACCAAGTTAGAAATTGACTTTATTTTCCTCCTTCTTTTAGTTTTTGGTGTCTGGCTAGAACTACTAGAACATTGCACGTATTGAATCGGTACAGCGTAGGTTCCTTCGGTTCGCATTACGGGGACTTCCTTGGTCTGACCCATTCAATTTACCCCCCTATCATAATCGACTGAAACTTATTAACTTACAACCCCTCATTACGCGACGAGAAGTTTGTGATATAGTTTTTGTCCATCAGCTCTTAAATGGTAACATTGACTCTGAGGCTCTCCACGAACGCATCTCCTTTAATGTTAATCCACGTAATCTAAGAACTGTACCTCTCTTCCGAGTTAATTCCCACCGAACTACTTACGGATACCATGAACCATTATCTCGAATCCTTCGCGAAGCGAACAAATTCCAGTCAATCTTTGACTATCACCTGAACAAACACTCCCTTAAGATTGCCCTTTATTCCCTTCGCTCTCTACCCCCACTCCACAGGTCTAACAATTAAATTTTTAGTTTTATAAGTATAGTATTTAAGTTCAATGCTTGTATTAAGCACAATAAAGCTGTCCGGGGTTGACCCGGGCCTAAATTAAATTAAATTAATACTAGACGCCTCACCTGATTTGTCAGCAGATCCCGCTATTGGTATAGCGGACCGCTCTCCACACTCCATCACGTGTTTTTTTTTTTTTCGTTACACTTCACTTGTTACTATTTCAACAAACAAACAAACAAAAAAAAACAAAAAAAAAACAACAATTTGTCTACTCACACACCAGGTATGAATTTCGTCCGAGTGTTTGCCACTTTGGCTAACGAACACTTGAAAGTTTCTTGTTTAAAGGTATACTTATTTATTTTTCACACTTACAAAGCCGAACACGAAAATTGCGTCTAATCGCCACTGAGGTCTATGAACGACGCTATCTGGTCACCCTTTACTAGAATGTGCCTTTTCGTTACCACGACTCGTGTAACCTGGTTGATGTTATGTGTCGTTGAAGTTGTGAGACAGTCGGTGCTTAAATCCAGTTTGTGGAGTTAAGAAAATGGATTAGAACTCGTATTCCTTGCTTGGTTTAGTGTACGCAGTCTGGTATTTGCAGAGGATATGCGAAAGTGTTTCCTTCTACGCAACTGCGTCAGTGGGGGTTGTAAGGAATACCTAGTTTGGCAGCCTCCTCTCCAATTAGCCAATGCCTTGTGATGATCGCCGTGATTCTGGCGATATATGGGTGGGTTCTTTTTATTAGGTCTTTTGTTCTACTCTTATCCTAGGTCGGCCATATCATCCTTGATATGGCGCATTTAGTTACTAAATTAAGAGATTTGGCCTACAGCAGAAAGTGTAAGTGGATTTGTCTTTTAACCGCTCCTAGCGGAATGTAGACCTTTGCAGCGAGTGAGCCGCGCAGAGCTAAGCCCTGTATGGTCAGTTCATCTGCATGCTCGTTTCCTTTCATGTCATTGTGCCCTGGAATTCAGAGCAGCGTTCCGACACTCCTTCACTAGTTTGGAGGATATGGTAGCCGACTCGATAGCTTGGATAGGAGCGCCAAGATTGTATAAATTAAATTGTAAAGATGCACTATTTAAAATCGAGTGCGTCTGGTGAAGCGGATAGCTCACCTGGGCTTAGATAGTGGCAATTGTTCCAAGACATGGCAAATCATCAAGATTTTCTGATGAACAACCAGATGGTGAGTTTGTTCAACCAACCCTCAATTTCCAAGGAACATGCAGAATCCATCAAACAGTTGTTAGACACCTCAACCGAAGTCATCCACAGCTTGGCTAACTTGAAGGTTCCCGTTGAACATTGGGATGTATTTCTGATGATGCCTCTGACATTGCTGTATTGCTACTTCTGCAGAAATTGGCTGAGAAAACACAACATTTATGGGAGGATGAGCGAGGTTCCAAATCAGATAGCAAAGAATTGCCTAAATCTGCTGAATTTACTCACTTCTTGGAGACAAGGTTCCGGACTTTGGAGGCAGTCAATCAGCAGCAACTACCAATAGGGTCATTCCACGATAAATCGCCGAAGCTACATGGGGAGCTCTGAACGACATCCCTCCGATTTGGCTGAAAAGTGGTAGAAATACTCATTGGAGTGGTACGAATCATAAGGCAAAAAAAGTTTAGCAGAATTCGATATAGTTTTCTTATAACGAAACTGCAAAAATTGGCAACAAATCAAAATTTATGCTTTCCTTTATATTAAAAAAATCATAACTTTGGCTCTGCTCATCAGAATTTGATAAAATATACCTTGTTGAATTCAGGAAAAGGTGAACTTTCAACAGACGGCACTGCGATATTGTCATGCTTTAAGCAGTCACTGATTACAACAAACCGTTCCGTTACACGCAAACTATATCGAATTCTGCAAAACTTTTTTTGCCTTCTGATTCATACCAAATACTCCAATGAGTATTTTTACCACTTTTCAGCCAAATCGGAGGGATGTCGTTCAGAACGTCGGTCGATCCTTCATAGAATGACCCAATAGTAAATCTATTAAACTTTCCGTAGATGCTTCTCAGGCAGCGGTTGGTGCTGTTATTCAGCATGAAAATAAACCCATAGCCTATGCATCAGCCACTTTAACGGTGTGCCAAAGAAACTATGCGCAAATCGTAAAGGAATTATTTGCGATCCTTTTTTGATGTAGTCGTTTTCATAAGTTTCTATTCGGAAAAGAAGTTTTTGTTGAAACAGACCACCACATCCGGCTCGACTTCAAAGGCTTATGTTAAAATTACAGGCTTACAATTTAAAGGTTATTTACAAGCCAGGAAAAGAAATGTTAATTGCCGATACATTGTCTAGGGCACCTTTATCTACAGAATCCTTGGCAGAGTTTGACAATGAAATTGAATTACGAGTACATTGTAGCCTCATAACTTCAAGTTTGGCAGTCAGTGATATAAAACTTGATCGCATACGTAAAGAATCTCTTAATGACAAAGTTCTGCTTAAGCTCAGGCATTATTATATAGAAGGTTGGCCAGAAAATAGCAATTTCTAAAAATTAAAAACTGAAACATTTTGTTTATGAATTTGGATAACAAACTTCTATAGACTAAACATGTGAAAGTAGCTGCCGGCAAGGCATGGGGACTGTCACCGAAAAGGTTCCTTTGGATCTACACGGTTATGACAAGGCCCATTACATTCTGTGCGTCGTTTATCTAGTGTAATAACCTCCCACAAAAATACGTCATTGCTGCTTTTATAGTATCATACTCCACAGAACGGTCTGTCTCGACTGGATGAGGGCTTTCCCTAGCACGCCTGGCACTGCTCTAGATGCATTGATGGATCTCGCTTCCCTTGATATTCATATCTCAAAAAGATAAAAGTTCATGTACAAGTGATGGTATTACCAACGTACTATTATAGAAAATAGTATATTATATAGCTGACATTCTATGCTACTTATTTAATGAAAGTGTTTATAAAGGCTGTTTTCCACAATCATTAAAGTGTGCAGAAGTCATACCTCTATTCAAAAAAGGAAATCACAGAGATATTAATAATTATCGTCCCATTTCCCTACTGCCAACCTTTTCCAAACTGTTTGAGAAACTTCTGAAATCACGCATGGTGTCTTACTTAGAGCATATAAAATTTTTCTCAAACAATCAGTTTGGTTTTAGATCAAAAAAATCTACAGAAGATGCAATTTTTATGTTGTGTTCTAAACTGTATGAGGGTTTCAATTATTCTATACCTTCTATGTCGCTATTTATCGACATGTCTAAAGCCTTCGATTTAGTTGATCACAGCTTGCTTCTAGATAAACTGTATGCATCAGGTTTTAGAGGTATTGTTCTAGAATGGCTTCAATCTTATCTTACAAATAGGAAGCAAAGAGTAAAAATAAATGGGACTTATAGCAATTCTCTTACTATTAAGAATGGTGTCCCTCAGGGTTCTGTACTTGGCCCTCTGTTATTTTTAGTTTACATAAATTCTCTATTTCAACAATCTTTTAAAGGACAACCAACAGCTTTTGCAGATGATATAGCTTTTATATATCAAGAACTAAATTCGTTTGATTGCGTTGCCAGTATGAATGAAGATATACATAAGTTAAGACAATGGTTTGCCTCGCACAAATTAGTAGTCAGTGATAAAACTAGACTAATGAATTTTAAAATGATAGGCAATGTTCATTTTGATCTAAACATGGTATTCCACTCACATGACTGCAAAAGGTTTAGTCTGTCAACTCATACTTGTGGTCAGGCAAACTATAATGATGCACTTTCTGTTAACGAATATAAGTATTTGGGTGTTGTAATCGATTCAAACTTGAATTGGAAAGCACATATACAAGCTGTAAAATCAAATATGATGCACGTTATACGAAAATTGTATCTCTTAAAACCACACTGTTCAAAACAAATACTATCTATGATATATTATGCACTTGCAAACTCTAAACTGCAATATGGTATTATAAGTTGGGGAGGGGCTTATAATAACACTTTTGTTCCCTTATTTAAAACACAAAAATGTCTTATTAGAATAATTTGCGGTAAAAATTGCTTGACTCATTGTTGGCCGTTATTTAAAAACTTACATATTCTTCCTCTACGACATCTTTACATTTTTAAAGTTCTGAGAGAATTTTTCAAGCGCAGTGGTAACATCTTAAATAGGATGTCTAATTATTATGGCTTACGGATCAACAATCAGGCTCTTGTGAATATTCCTGTCGCACATAAAACCATATTTGCTCACTTTTTTACTGTTACTGCTCCTAGATGTTTTAATAAACTACCTATTGTGATAAGACAAACTAATAATATTAATGTATTTCTAAAAAAAGTAAAGGATTGGCTATTCAATATTGATTATGTGAAAATTGAATCTATCTTTCGATGTGTGCATTAAAAATATAACTTCCCTTTTTTGTTAACATTATGAAGTCTGAAAAGTTCTTTGTATTTCGCTATGTATTATGTATATCCTCTCCACGCTCCTAGTTTTGTAATATTTACCCCACATTATAGTACATTTATTTGAATTGTAAGTTTGTTAAATCATTCGACACTAACTTCCAAAGTTATAGAATGATTATCTCTTCTTTCTTAAATTAATTTGAATTTTGTAATGAAATGGTTATAAAAATTAAGTTAGAATGAATAAAATGAATGAATGAATGAATGAATGAATATCATTGGCTGCACTTCTTCTTGGAGCGCACTGGAGCTTTGATGACCTTGCACGTCGACTGTCTTTTGGCTCTGGTCTTATGGATATCCCGTCTGATGCAGTGACACGAAAATACGACTTTCCCTGTGCCCAAGGCTGGCTTCGGCTAAGCTGGAGAGGAATTTAGTCGGGTCTTTGCGGATGGCTCCAAAACCGATCTATGATGGTGTCTTTCTGGAGGACCATAATATTAGACTTCACTCTTCGTTAGAAAAACTTGTGTCTGTCTTCCAACTTACAAAGAGTATAATAGACTAATTCTTTGTCTGAGTGCTCTGTTCGAACAAAAAAAAAAGAAGTAATAGAGCCTTGTAAAGGAGGACTTAGGAAACTCTACACAAGACTCCATTCAGCCTAGTCCTGCTCTATGGTGCATAAGCGTGGACATTAACGAAGGTGAATGAATTTACTTTCTTCCGTTTTAAATCAAAGACTTTTCGAGTGATGCGTTATGTTTGCGTTAACAGGCTCTGGAGGAATAGTTGTTGCAGTCAGCTCTGTGAAGTGTACAGTGACTTCGACCTGGCCAGAGAAATATCCATCAATTGTCTGACACGGTAAGCACATGTAGAGCGAACGAATATCAACCCTCTCATTCCGGGGGTCTTCTATTCTCACGACGAGTTATGATACAAAGCAGTACGGAAAGGCAGAGGGCGTATTTTGGAGTGTACAACTGAAGGCAGTTGCCCAAAGACCACACTAACTGAAGAGGTTTTTTAGTTGAAGCTGCACCTAGGCTTAGGTTAGGTTAGGTTAGGTAAGAGTGGCTGTTGGAAATACCAACCCACTTAGGCCTATTGGCCCATTGTGATGCTACGTCAATCTATGATCCTCTTACTAATGGAACCAGTTTGAGCTTATGATAAAGCATAGGAGACTGTTAACGTCTATGTTTTCTAGGTCGTTTAAGTCGTTGTAGAAGAAAGCTCCTAGATGAAGCTTTCATCTCTGAAAGAGAGCTGCACATGTACAGAGTAGGTAGAGGATTGTCTCCTCTTCTTCCTCCTCATCCATGCAGCTTCTACAGAAGTCGTTTGTAAAAGCGCCAAGCCTTCTTGAGTGCTTGCTTATGAGGCAGTGTCCAATGACAGTGACACCTATGATGGCGCTGAGATGTTTCCTATTTAGAAGAATCAGACTCTTAGAGCGATTCAGATCCAGCCTTGGCCAGATCTGTTTGGTCGCTAGACATGTTTGCCCAGCGGTCCACCTAAGGTCTGTTCTTTTATTGGCATCCAGCTTTTGTGTTAGTTTGCACGTAGCGATTGGTACACCTATACTATCCTTTTCCGGTAGAATAGGTAGACTGGTTCCAATTTTGGCGAGTTCATCGGCTCTGCAGTTCCCTCGAATATCTCTATGGCCCGGCACCCAACAAAGGTGAATGTTGAACTATCCGAAAATATCCGGATATACTTTGCAGATATCAGGTTTTTCTTCAGCCAGGACAGAGCTTCTTTAATTGCCAACATTTTTGCCTGGAACACGCTACAGTGATTTGGAAGACGGAAAGAGAGGCTTAGATTTAGCTTATCTGAGAAAACACCGCCACCAACTCCGCTATCGGTTTTAGATCCATCTGTGTAGAGATGGATTGACTTGTCCTCCATGAAAGCATCTTCCTCCCAGAATGATCTAGAGGGGAAGCTTACATGGAAGTTTTAGTCAAACCAAATTTCAGGTATGGTATAATCGATGTTCTCTGTGAGGAATCCTAATGTATTAACAATGTTGGAGTGGCCAAATAAATTATTTGTCCACCGTTTAGTCGCTTTAAGGTGAATAGCTGCGGTTGCAGCTACTTGCCTGCTGAAGATATCTAGGGATGTCAAATGAAACAGAATGTCTAATGCCGCAGAGGAGGTAGACCGCAAGGCTCCGCTTGTGCATACACATGCTGTTCGTTGGACTCTACAGAGTTGACAGCGCAGTCGTGATTGCGGATCTGTTGACGTTGTTAAAGGATCGTGTAGGGATCGTGCGATGTGGCTAGTCAGAAAGGGCAAAGCTTTTTCCACCGACTTTCCTTTACAGTAGGCATGTTGAGCCGTTGACAGAAGTCTTGGATCAACTTTAGCTCGAATATGGATATCAACCAGTCGTTCCAGAGTTTTCAGAAGGAAAGATGATAGACTTATAGGTCTGAGGTCCTTTGGGACTACATGAGAACATTTTGCAGCTTTGGGAATGAAAACTACATTGACTTCTCTCCATGACAGTGGAATGTGGATAAGTTCTGCACAGTTCCTCATGATATTCTCTAGAGTAGGCAGAATAATATCTGTAGCTCAGCAGGTATTATACCGTCCGGACCAGCAAGACTTGTATGGTTAGAAGCTATGCAGCGCACAGAGCAGTTTGTCTGTCGTAATCAGGCCGTGAATTTTGGTCCCGGTTGCAGTAGGCCTGTTTGGGTTGCTACTGGCAGCGAGTTGGGTGGTACCTGGAAAGTGGGTGTCCAGAAGAAGCTTGAGTGATTCATCACTTGAGGTTGTCCAAGAGCTGTCGGTTTTTTTCACATAGCTAGGCATCATAGGATTTGTAGAGAGGATTTTTCTTAGCCGCGATGCCTCACAGGTTTCTGTCACAAAATGACCTCCAGGATTGTCGCTTTGCCTTCCTCAGCTCTTTTTTGTATAATTTGAGGGATTCTTTGTATGAGTCCCAGTCAGTCACTTCTCTTGTGCTTTTTATTAGGTTGAAAAGTTTTCTACAAATGTTTCTAAGCGGTCCCAGTGTTGATGTCCACCAATTCGGTGGACTTGCCCCGGTTGAATAGGAGGGCAGGAAGCGGTCATAGCCTGATTGAGAGCCAGGGTGAATTCCTTGACTTTCATCACAAGCTCATTGGTGTCATTGAGAGTTCAGGGGATAGCGTTTCTGTCAGTATTCCTCTGTATTTTGTCCAATCAGTTATCCGATAGTTCCGGAATGCTGGTTGGCTGGGAGGAGTATCACTCAGGCTGAATTGGATGTATCTGTGGTCTGAAAAAGACTCTTCAGGCGATGCTATCCATTTCATTATCATTTGAGTGATGCTGTCGAAGACAAGAGTGATATCTATCACTTCCTGTCGGCTTCTAGTTATAAAAGTGGGCTCATTACCAATGTTGCAAACAATAAGGTTAGTATTTAAAATATAGTCAAACGGTGACTCACCTCTATCATCACCACGGTTAAGTCGGGGTCGCTGAGGTTGGGAAGTAGAAATACATTAAGGCTACGTTTCACTAATATATAAGTTCTGATCTTACCTTTGTCTCTTGTATAAAGCGGAGCGTATGCGGGTGTCCTAAGTCCACGAACTACGCCTTCTACAGTCCATGGTACCTGGATTAGGATTATATCTTCTGCGTTTTTTGAAAGACGCAGAATGAGTGTGGCCGGCTTAGCAAGGCTTTGTAAGTTGTAATCCATTTTGAGGTACCACAGGGATCTCTATTTACGCCGACTGCATTTCCTTCTTCATACAAATCAAAATATTCAAACTGACACCGTGACGATCATGGTCCGCACTAATAGCGAAATAAGGATCGTAGGACGCTGTTATGCAGTTGGCTCTCGGTACAGAGATGATAAACAAGACAATGAACTTGTCTTTCATAGATAGACACACGGTCACATACATATAAACAATTTTTCTTGTTGTGTTGCCACGTAAACCATTCTGCTCTGTGAAACGGAAAATTTTTCTTTTTTTTTTTTCTGTTTCCTGTAAATGCGACACATTCCGAACAGAGATGGCTGTTTCCCTGTCATGGGAAATATATGCGTAGGTGGCATATACTTGCATAAATACAAACACATACACACTTTCGATTACATCAAAGTAAAATGAATCGTAAAAGTGGAAATTGCATTCAATTCACTCTGACGTTGGACTGCATGCATGTTTATTTAAAATACTTCTAGAATTAAAGAGCAGGAAACGTTGACATTTGTCATGTCAACTTTAAAAGAAAATTTGTATTTTTTTTCTATACATACATATATACGAGTATGTATGTATCCGATATATATCCGATCCGATGTGCTGCTGTACTCGTACACTACATGAAACACACATTTCCCTTAAATTCTTGGTGACGTTTATTTCTGTGAGTTTAGTGACAAAGGTGGCCACCTCGTCAATTCGTTCACTGTCACCTTCTGATTAATGAAAATTCTTACGACTATGTACGAGTACGTCACTTTGACATTTATGAATTGATAACGAAAATGTAATTTATTTTCCACACTTTACTGAATAGGTACATCCATTAATCTTTACAATTAAATACTTGTAGATACTTGTTGGAATATGTGTTATTACAATTTTTTTTTTCTTCTTCTTTTTTGTGAAATACATAATTACTTTCTCATTATGTCAGATCAACCGCAAAGAACTGAAGTAAATTGAATTGAATGTAAAACTGAAACTGAATAATCGAGTGTTTGTTAACGGAAAAATGTTTCTTTCAATTAATCACATTTGGAAGGGCGATAAATCGCTCTCTGTGCTAATGCCAGTGTTGTGTTAGTTCCAACCGGCATGCAAGTCGAACAGAGCTAAGCTTTTGAATGGAATAACGCAAGTGATTGTTGTCAAAAGACGAACAGCTCAACGGGGTGTCGCAGAATTGATTGTCAAACTGATGTTAATCTGTCTAACTTTAATTGAAAATAAATGAATCGTACTTCTTAGGTGGTTTATGCTCCATAGATACTCGTATCTTTGCATATGAATGACAGGGATTTGTGATACATTTTCGGAGATATCTTTGTAAAATTGTGTGCACTGAACTATTGACGATGACAATGGTTCTATTCAACGACAGTGTGAAGACAGTTGTAGGTGTCATCAATGTGACAGTTTTTGACAAAGCTGACATGCTTAAAATCATGGTTTCTCTTTAAAATTAAAGTTTCATATTGAAAGGTCCTCTATTTTGCCAACTTAGAGGTGAAGACTACGCCATTAATATAAATGGAACGTTACACGCTTCAACAACGCACTGGAATTGTTGAAAATTTCACTGAAACCGTCCGAAAAGTTTAAAGTTTTCTGAGTTAGTCGACATCAAGCACCTTACTTGCTCTTACTTTCTTACTTATGCGGCGCTACAATTCAGGGTAAACCTGGACCCCAATTAATAGGATTCTCCAGATAGTCTCCGTCAAGTTGCCCGTCAAAAGCGAGGTCTTCTTCTACTGCGTTGTTCGTCCGAGTTGGATTTAAATACGCTTCGTGCCCATTCGCTCTACTCGTCCTAGACATCGCAGACGCTCGATGAGCAGTTTTCTGACCAGATCGATGTCGCTGTACCGCCCGTCGTTGAATCTTCTTCCCCAAAGCCCGTCAATGCAAATGGGACCGAATATTTTTTCAAAGAATTTTCCTTGCGAAGCGACTGAGGATATCTTCAAACGATTTCGATAGAGGTTACGTTTCAGAGTTGTAAAGAAAAACTGGGATGATCAAGGTCTAATGAAGAGTCTCCTTAGTTGTTCGGAATAGGGCCTTACTACTCGATTGCTGTCTGGGCTCAAAAAATTATCTTCTAAGGCATATTGTTGGCATATCAGAAAGTAGAGCCAAGATAACCAAAGTGGTTTACTACCGCGAAAATATAGCTGTCAACTGTGACGTTCTGTCCAATTCGTCGATGTTGAGCGTCCCTTTTTGTTGTCAGCATTTATTTATGTTACTTGGTTTAGCGTCATTTACCGATAAAAACTCATTTCGGCAGCTTCCATTTCAAAACTAGCGAACGGACAGGTGACAGCCCAGTGAGATCTGCCAATAATGTCAATCTCATCGGCTAGTAGTTGCGCGGATTTAGATTAGATTTAGGGGAGGTGAGGCTATGTACCCTTATCAATTCGACCAGGTTAGGCCTATTTTGATTTCTTCAAGTTACAGCTCATCCATGATGCCTGGAATTCTATGTCCGCTTTTTATAAGAGTATATGAGTGTTCTTGTTGGTGGCAGGTCAGTTTAAGTGCTCCCTAATGCAGAGCTCTGTTGAGTGCATCCCGACTCGAAATACAGACGCTGCTGTCCATACTTGCATACAGTGATGTATTGGTAGTTTCTCCATGTATGCCTGTTCCAACTCCTTGGTCTGTTTTGGATCTGTCGGTGTGCCACACCATTGTTTAAAAGGGTGTTCATTCTGTTCCAGGTTCTGTTGATCTACAAATCTAACTTGAAGTTATGGTTAAGGTTGTACTTCTTCAGATAGTTAAGCACTAATGAAAGACAGGGACGAGTTGTTGTCATCGACTGAGATAAGCATGTAGGCATTTGCCAAAGCTTCTTTCTGTAGGTGGAGATGAAGAGGTGGGAGCTTCAGCAGAACTTTTACTGCTGCGGTACGTGCTGTTCTCACTGCACCCTTGGCACGCACACAGGCTCATCGTTGAACTTTGTCTAGTTAAGCCTGTGTAGACTTTTGTTTAGATCTATGCCTCCAAATTAGAGATTCATAACTGACTGTAAGTCCATTAATTGCTGAGTTCTTCTCCACAGTGTAATTTTTAGATTAACGCCGCAGTTGTTATCTAATTGACGTTTGCTGGTCCCTTCAGATTGGGTAATGTGCCGCCGGGGTAACTGCGCAGTCACGGAAAAAATAAACTATGGTACGAGGCAACATCAACTACAATCTACTAGTACTATTGACAATCCCCGCCAACGAAATAAGGACAATGAACTTCGGATCTGCACTTGGTATGGTAGGTCTTTTAACTGCTGGAAAGCAGATAATACTGCCATACAGAAAATGCGCAGGGATAGGCCGGACAAAACTGCGACATCTACCTACTACGGCGATTTTTATCGACGGCAAAAGCAGCGCCTATTTGGATGTAAATCTATTGTTAGAGGCAGACTTAGGTCTTGTGTTACCGACATGTGAACGAGCGCCTCGTAACAATTCGTAGTAAGGCTAAATTTACCAACACTAGATTTATACACGCACACACCACAGAAAAGAAAGATGATGACACCAAGGATAGTTTCTACGATCTCTTTGACAAGACCTACAAGCAGTGCCCTCCCTAGATATGACATCAAAATTGTTCTCGGCTATTTTTATGCAAAAGTAGGCAGAGAAGGCATCTTCGGTTGCACTGTTGAAAGGTATAGCCTGCAGCCATCTCCGATAAGGGTTCAGTCGAATTAACTTTGTGACGGGGCGATACATTGTCGTAGCGAACACGCAGTTCCCAGATCTCGATATTCATAAGGGAACTCGGAAATGTCCTGATCAATGAACCGTCAGCTAGATCGACCACATTGCGATCGACGCAAGGCACTCCTCCAGTATTATGGATGTCCGAATGTTCCGAGGGGCCAAGATGGACTCGGACCATTACCTTGCTATACCCAAGGTACGGTTGCTGATATCCCGAACATCGCAAGGACAAGCTAAACTGTGAGGAGGTTTGACCTCGGATGGCGACAATCGCAAGAGATCACCAAATCTTTTTCCGATCGAATCTCCATTCATCTCTTAAGAGTTCCTATACCGCCAGCATCAAGTATCGAAGGCCAGTGGCAGCATTGCCAAAAAGCAATGAAACGCCTCTGATGTGCTGGGTTTCACTCGCTCACCACAACGAAAACCCTTGGTTTGACAACGAGTGCAAGCAAGCACCTACATCTAAGCAAGAGGCATACAAAATGCTGGATAGAAGGACTAGAGGTGCTCACGAGTTCTATGAGCAGAAGAGGAGAGACGAACATCGGCTTCTTAGGAGGAAATAGAAGAAGCATGAGAAGCGTGCGGTCATGAAAATTGAGAGATGCTACTCCAGGAGTGGAATTCGTAAGTTCTACCAAAAGGTAAAAAACCCCTGCCTTGGACGCTCTACATCTGGTATATAGAAATGAATAAGGGAACATTGTAGTAGAGTCCCAGTCGATGCTAACTATTTGAAAATAGCATTTAAGTTGTACACCAACAATTCCACCTGACCTGGATGAAGTGAAGATAGCAACATCTAAGCTTAAGTCCAACAAAGCTGCTTGAGCTGGCGACCTGACTACCAAGCTCTTAAAAGTGGTAGGCGGTGACTTTTTAAGGAGCATACACCAATTGATTTGTAAAATTTGGTAAGATGAAAATGTGCGCGATGAATGGAATCTGAGCATTGTTTATCAATGCTCCTCAATAAGGAAGACCTTCTAAATTGCGCCAACTACAACAAGATCGCTTACAAGATCCTATCTGCCATATTGTGTGTGGACGCCTGAAGCCATTCGTCAACAACCTAATTGGTTCATATTAATGTAGCTTTCGGCCAGGAAAGTCACCACAACCACTATGGCAGATTTTTTTTTTATAATTTACGCGCGCCTAAGGGGTTAGATACCCTTTTACTGTTGCCTTGGCCCGGCGGAAAGTTAGAAGGAGGAGAAAGGAAAATTGTTTTGTAGTGATTTGCAACTCAGGTGTGTTTGGTTTCGATATTCGCTCTCCAGCGGTGGGAGTCCGAATAGGACGGAGAGTTTTTTCTTCACTCAGAGTGATTCGAGGTATAATTCACAGTATTTTTCTCTGTGCTTGAAACTCTACAACAGCCAAATCTACGTGTCAGTGTTATGCCTTCACACGTAGAATTTTTCTGTCTGAGTTCCAATTACACAAATGAAAAACTGACTTGCCGTGGTCAAGATTCGAACCTGGACCCTCCGAGTGAGAAGCGATTGCTAGTACCACTGCACCACGGTCACGGGAAAAAAACCATGAGCTCCAAATCGTACATCAATTCAATTCATAAGTTGTAAGGCTGTGTATAATATAGTATCTATGGAGACGTGTTATGCAGAGCAATGTCTAGATGGCAATGGAGAATGAACGCTGCTCCATCAAGGTAGGTAAAGGAGTCACTGAGGCCTTTGATGTCAAAAAGGGATTTATACAAGGCGACGCGCTGTCATGCAATTTCTTTTACATCATTCTTGAAAGAATAGTGCAAAACCCACGTACCAACAAGAGGCAGAATCTTTCAAAAGTCCGTCAAGTTACTCACACATGCCGATAGTATTGACATAATTTGAAGAATGCAGCGTGATGTCAGTGGAGCTTTCGCGAGTGGGAATTTGCGCCATTGGTCTGCAGAGGGGTGAAAACCTCTGCCACACTTCATGGCCTTCCCCTATCCGCCACCTAGGGACGCGCCGGATTGCCTGAGAAGCTCATATCTTTTGGTAAAACTCCCGAACTTTATTCTTCTGGCAGCACCTCTCAATGGACACATCATCACACCAGGATTTACTTTGTTGGGGCGCTTTGAAACCCAGTTCATCGGAGGCGGCCTCTCTGAATCCTCTGTGGCAGTGATGTCAGTGGTTTCCTGCGTTCAATTCCTCCTCCAAAACGACACATCACACCCCGCATCCATCAGATTCTACGCTCGATGACCTGATCCTAAATATGTTTGACGTCAGTCAGCGAGGAACTCATAGCAACTCGGTTGACCGTTGCCGAAATCGGTAAAGAAGTGAGATTGGCTTCCCACAAAATCGATGGAATATCAAACTCAGTTCCAGGCTAGTTCCCCGTACAATGTCTCAATTCATAATGAATTAGTAGACACGGAGTCTCATTTGCCATCATTTTCAAATACTCCTCCCGCCACCCTAACAACGGAAACCGAAACCGTTTTGCCTTTACCAACTAGAATCCCGACCGTCGCCGCTCCACGCAAACTGCTCAAACAATTCGGAACTTCATGGACCCTCTCGGAATGGAAAAACAGACTAGAAAAGCTGAAACAGGGAAACCATACGTCATTCTTCGTTGAAGGGGCTCCTCAACACGCTGATTTTTCTTGGGTGCGGAATTTCTTTCACCGAAGTTATGCGATCACCATTAGCGAGTGCCAGATGATTTCCCCTGCTGACTCCAATAGTTCCTGCAGCTTCAAAGTCAACTTCCCAACCAAATATTCGTGGTTGTTCCCTACTCCTCCTGGTAAGACAACTAAACCTGGGAAGATAAGAATTACAAAATGCTCTGAAGAACGAGAAAACGCACATCTCGAGAGTAATGAAAGTTTCAAAAGTAAGCGTAGTTTTAACGATTAACATAAAAAAAGACCCCTCTCCAACTCCCTTCCAAATAAGAAACATGCTACCAAAAACACGAAGCTCTAATCACGATCCTAACTGGAGCTTCAAAACAAACTTATTCCCCAATTTTAGTCCTCCCTCCTCACTTATCCGACACAAAGCCTTTACACACCAATCTTCTAATTCCTGAATTCCCCCTTTCTACCGAAGCCCCCGCGCTAACGTGTCTCTTTCAACTTAACCCCAACCACCTATATTATCCCTTCTCAATCTTCTACGCCACTAAACCCAGCTAGCAACTCATTTCCTAACTTCGACCTTAAAACTGGAGCTAAGTACCCTAATTTTATTAACTCCCATACCCTAAACCCCACATCTCATCCCTCGTCCAACTCCATATCCAACCATTTATCTCCATCTCCCTCCTCCAATGCTACTATTCTTGATCCCCTTTTTCCCCCCACTGTTAAACTAACACAGCAAACCAATGGCACTGCAGAAAGTCGATATGCTCTCTCTAGGCTCAGAGAAAGAAAGATATATGAAAACATTCGTCTCTTTCTTGCCTATCTACATGACAAATTGGACTCGGTCTGCTACGAAGGGAAAACCAAAATCAGCGTCATGGTTTCCATCCAGCAGGAAGGCCTCCCTACCGACCCTATTAGTCTCAGGAACCTTTATGTTAGGTACCACGAGATTTTTAACATGTCCCCTCAGAAAGTAGCAGACGACCTTACTGCATTCGGCAAATATGTTCACTCTAAACGAGTATCACACTTACAGCGAAGCCGAGCCGACCACGACAAATTTTTTCGTCCATAACGTGCCTCCCTTGCCAGCCCTTAAACCATCCTGCCTCACACCTCCACTCCACAACATCTCTCTTACATTTTACTACCAGTATGTAAGGGGTGTTCGCTCTAAAACCAATGCTGTCTTACGTCAATCGCATGCTTTTCCCTTTGATATTTATGCCTTGACCGAAACCAATTTGATTCCCGACATAAAGAACCAGGAATTGGTTAACCCTACTTTTAATGTTTTTCGCGACGACGATCCTACCCTCACAAATAAAGATTCCCCCTGTCGAGGCGTCCTACTGGCGATGGACAACAGCCTTAACTCCTCTCCCATTACAATTTCTCCATCCTCTAAAGCCGACTTTGTCGCAATAAAAATATAACTCCCTCTCAAATCCCATTACGTTATATGTTGCTACATCCTGCCAGCTCAACCTACCGAATCTTACCAATTTGTTATTGATGCGATCGACCATTTAATTGACCTGTCAGACTCTATTGATGATATCCTTATTTTCGGCGACTTTAATGTTCCTCAGCTACAGTGGACTCCATCAGATGATCAAACCAACTCAGCTAAGGAATGCCTCTTCTTAGATCGCTTAACAGACTCAAGTCTATGCCAAGTCAGTGGTATATCCAATTATAGGGGCAAGCAATTAGACCTTATTTTCACAACAGATCCAATTAACTCCTCAGTTTCACTTTGTCCCCTATCTCTCTCAACAATCGATAACTACCACCCCCTTCTACTTTCTTTTTTTCACAACTCTTCATTCCAGTCTACTCCCCCCACAACCCTCTCATCAAAGGACTTTCATAAAGCAAACTTTTACAAAATCAGTGAATATCTCAGTAGATCCCTCTTTAACTTTCACAACCTAAGTATAAATGATGCCGTATCAATTTTTTATAAAGAAATATTTAATTCTTTTTCCCTTTACGTTCCGTTTTCCCGCCTTAAAACATCATCTACTAGTCCTCCCTAGTATAATCGCAAGCCTCGTTTCTTACGAAATAAGAGAAATAAGTTATGGGCTGTTTTCCTGCGTACCAGACTATTCCAACTATCTTGGCGCTTATCTTCATTTCACCGAACTTTACGATTCCCTTTACCAGCGCTACCAATGCGCAAGTCAACCTTATAAACGACCCTAAATCCTTTTTCCAATTTGTTAACTACAAAAGAAAGTCCGATGGTTACCCTCCTTCCCTCTCTTTCAGCAACAGGTCATCAACCGATCCACTCACCATTGCCAACCTATTTTCCACCATTTTTAGAAAATCCTTCACCAACGACCCCTTTGTACCAGATCCATCCTATTTTAGTTACCTACTGAACTTCACCAATGGCCCAGTTCTCTCTCATATTTTGGACCCGTCTTATGTCGAATATAAATTACACCAACTCAATAACGAATTCACACCCGGCCCAGATGGTCTCCCTTCCATATTTCTTAAAAAATGTTCTTCTTCTCTATCCCTTGCCCTTTTTAATCTCTTTCGTCTATCCCTTTCACAAGGAGAATTTCCTCAGGCTTGGAAAACCTCCTCCGATCCACAAGAAAGGATCAAAGAATGAAATAACCAACTATCGTCCCATCGCGAAACTCTCCCATATACCCAAACTCTTCGAAACTATTTTGTATGAAGCTCTAAGCTTCCAATGCAAATCACTTATTTCCTAAAGGGTAGGACAACCACAACAAATCTCGTTGAATTCGTATCCTCTGCCCTAGCGAATGGCAAAGAAGTCGATGTAGTTGCAACCGATTTTAGCAAAGCTTTCGATAAAATCTCTTATCGATTAATCATCTTTAAATTGTCTGCCCTCGGCTTTGAACCCATACTGTTAAAATGGATATCCTCTTACCTCGAAAACCGTTTCTACAGTGTTCGTTTTAGGTCAGCCCACTCGGCTCCATTTTTGGCCACCTCTGGAGTTCCACAAGGCAGCCATCTCGGTCCCCTTCTTTTTATATTAACCATAAATGATCTCGATATGATCATCACTCATCTGTCACCCTTTACGCCGACGATACCAAATTTTTCAAAACCATTTCCTCTCCCCATGACCCTTTCCTCCTTCAACAAGATCTTGATAGTTTTTCGATCTGGTGCCTCAAAAATTGTTTGGAACTTAATATCCCTAAATGACAATGTATCACCTTTTCACATAAGCGGAACCAATCTCCTCCCCGACTCTACCTTCTCCACAACCAACCTATCTCCTCCATTCGATCTCTTCGCGAACTCGGCATTTTGTGTGATAGAGAGATCAAATTCCGTTTACATATGCATGGGATAATCCTTAAAGATAACTCTGCACCAGGTTTTGTAAAACGGTGGTCCATAGAATTCACCAACCCATACGTGACCAGGCCCCTCTATATTACCTTTGTTCGCCCCCTCCTAGAGTACGCCAGTCAAGTATGGTCCCCATATCATCGTATTCATATCTCGAGAATTGAAAGCATCCAGCGCCGTTTTCTTCGATTTGCTCTTCGAGGTATGCCCTGGGACGATTCTTTTAATCTGCCCCCCTATCAAAACCGTCTCAACCTTATCAACTTAAACACCCTTAAAGATCGCAGAGATGCAACAGACTTTCTCTTCATTCATCGACTCCTTTCAGGTCACGTTGAATGCTCGTCCCTTCACAACTCCATTAACCCTCGTAATATACGTACCCCTCGACTCTTCTATCTACCAACCCACCACACCTCCTATGGCGCGAACGAACCAATCTCACGTATGCTACGTCAAATCAACTCAAACCCTACCGTCTTTGACTTCCACCGCACCACATCCTACCTCAAATCCGTTCTCCTTGACCACTCCTGCCAAACTTAGTTTTAAGTTTTAGTTTAAATTTAATTTTTAAGTTATAGCTTGTATCAAGCCGAATAAATGGGGGCATTCGCCCCCACCAAAAATAAATTAAAATTGTGGGGTTAAGGGAAACTCGATCGGAAAAGATTCTGGCGGTCTTGTATAACTATAGTCAGCGTTGAACTTATTTACAATGATTCGCTAGCTTCGGGCTGTTACAGACACCCGTATCCGTAACTTGGTTTAAAATAATCGACATTCGAGCATCCAAAACATTGGCGAAGAGTTCCCAGTTTCAATAAATTTGTTTGTCAAAGTTAAATTTGTAATGCAACAGAGCACTCACCATGTTTCAATGTTTCTTGCTTTTAAAAGTCAATTACTCGTATCTACTAAATTGAACCGGAACAACTTTTTGACTTTTCATTCAAAAGCACACGAATTGATTTTCTTTGTTGTATTGAAACGTACGAGTATTAGATACTCTTCCAAATCAGATTCGAATTGCTAACTTTGACAGTCCACTTTCATGCCTTTTGACGTGCTAACTTACTCGCAACATACTCGTATACTTGTCAGTTTTTTGTTGGTTTTCCAGCTCATGTACATCCCTTAATGCTTAGCAAAATACAATATACTCGTACCTACTCGTATTTCGAAGAATGAAATTCAATTAATCTATGAACCTTAACAACAATAATTAATAATAAGACTAGGTACGAGCATCTAATAAAAAAAGATGGCCGTGATGACTAACTTCTAATTGATGGGCATCAATAGACCCAGTCAAATTATAATCCTCTTAAGTATGCCCATCCTTCCATATTCTGTATTTATGAGTACGTTTGCATGGGGATGTGTGTATATCTTTGTGTTGCTTGTAATTCTAGGATCCTTTGAGGGAAAGCATTTATCGTTATTCTTCCAATGTATTTCCATTCAATATTTCTTCCCCAATTCATATGACTAGAACGAACCGGACACAAAAAAAACACAGAATAAAGGACGAACGAGCGATAGAACATGGAAAAAAAATAGACGAGTACTTCAAGGAAAATGACTTTGATTGCCACTGGCAATGCGAATGTGTGTGAACTGTGAATCCGGAACCGAGAGTGTCGGGAGTGTTGAGAGTATTGGCAGCGTACGTATACTCATTTGGCTGATTGAATGAAATTACCAATTCGGATTACGCTAATTTGTCCCTTAGCGCTTCCATTAATTGCAAATACGATGAAGTAAAATAGTTTTATCTGTCCTTGTTCCGCAACACATTTTCGTCGTTTTCGGTTTGCCATTTAGCCATTTTGTCGTCTTTCGAATGCCAAGTTAAGAGGATTCATGCCATTGAAAAGGTTACTTCATTATCGGCGGTACTTAAGTTGTAAGAGGCGGAATTTATTTTTTTTTTTATTTCTCCAAATGTGGAAATAGATATTTTTATAAGTACAATACAAATGTGTTTGATTCGTATAAGAGAGTGTATATGTATGTGAAGTAATTGGTAATTTATCAGGGATTATGCCATTACGAAGCCAATCACTGGAAATTGAGAAAAATTTATGTTTTTCCCTCAATCAAATATTTGGAATAAAATTTCAAAGGACCCTTTGGCTACGGAAACATGTTTCCTTTCAGCAAACGGACTGTTTGGAATATTAAAAAAATATGTATAGTCGTACACATTTTATCCGGATTATTTGAGGCATAAAAATTACGCTCAGACATGTGTCATTCAATCAGCAAGATTAATTTGCATTCAGATTGGTAAAAATCATTTTGGTGGTTTCAAATTCAAATACGGTCCATTACGAATGGAGGGGTACTGGGTTATGAATTTGTAAATGAGATACTTATACATTGTCTCTTAAATGCCACAAATCATCAGCGTTCCGAAGGTCTCCAAAAACTTTCATTAACACTGAATATATGATAACCAAGCGTTTTTGGTGATCTTTAATAAATATGCTATTAATTTAAACTTCAATAAATTTTATTAGATTTAGATTTATTAAATATTTTTTGATTTAACCTCTTCGGAGTACAAGTGAATAATAAAAAGAAAAACAGGAAATCGATCCTTTCGAACAATGTGCTTTTTTTGACACATTACTTGACAATCAGAATTTCGAAGGCAATAGGTAGTTATTAACAAGTACATATTGGGCGAATTCAGAGCTAGATATAATGTTTGATACAAGCAATAGTTTTTATAAATGTAATGATATTATTTGTGTGAAATATGTTGAACATTCTCCCCCTCTTGAAGAACTGGAGGTGCTTCAACTGGTAGCTGGCAGAGGTTTGCAACTGTTCGTTTGCAGGTTCCACCAGCAGTTTTTAAGGTAACCACTCGAACAATCCCATCGGAGCCAGGATGCGTTTCGATTATTCTCCCAAGCTTCCATTTCAAAGGAGGAGCATTGTCATCTTTGATAATTATGATGTCATTTAGCTGGAACCCGGGGCTATTATTTTGCCATTTGTTGCGTTGCTGCAAGTTGTGTAAGTACTCGCTTTTCCACCGATACCAAAAATGTTGCATGAGCCATTGAACTCGCTGCCACCTGCTCAGATAGGAGATATTTTTGTCACACAAATCTGGTTCTGCAAGTCCGACCAGTGAAGTACCTGTTAAAAAATGGCCCGGGGTTAAAGGTTTAAGGTCATTGGGATCTTCGGAAAGAGGAGAAAGAGGACGGGAATTAAGAATGCATTCTATCTGGACAATAAGTGTGTTGAGCTCTTCATAAGTCAAAGCTGCTAGATGTAAAAGGCGTTTCATATGATGCTTCGTAGACTTCACGGCTGCTTCCCATATACCACCAAAATGTGGTGATCTGGGTGGTATATGTTTCCACTCAATGCCGTCATCCAAACAAGCCTTCATGATTTCGGAAGTAGACTGTTGGTTGTGGAACATTTCATAAAGTGCCTTTAACTCATTACGTGCTCCTATGTAATTTGTAGC
The DNA here is from genome assembly GCA_949129095.1 of Volucella bombylans. Taxonomy (NCBI): domain Eukaryota; kingdom Metazoa; phylum Arthropoda; class Insecta; order Diptera; family Syrphidae; genus Volucella; species Volucella bombylans. Next base: position 379,199,321 of record OX422140.1, on the reverse strand, counting down.
GTTATCGCTATAAATTGTACGACATAGTGATCGTCGGCTGATGAAGCGACGCAAGGCACCCAAGAACGAAGCAGTAGTGAGGTCTCCAACTAATTCAAGGTGTACATCTTTGGTGCTGAGGTATATGAATACAGCTATATATGCTTTCACAGCAGCAGTCCCACGACGTCTAGAGTGCACCATAAAGGGTCCACAAAAGTCCAAAATTGTTCGCGAATCCAAAAATCAGTCGAACCCTTCTCACTAATTGTACCATCATCAAAGCAGCACACAATTCAAGTCGTGGTAGGCAAACTTTCTTTACAGGAGCTACTTTAGACTTAGCGCACAACAGTCGCACAGAAATGCTTCCATCTGATAAAATAGATCGTATATAAATACACGTTCCGTAAGCTTTCTCAGAGCTGTCAGAAAAGGCATGTAACTGCACATCTTGAGCCGTACCCCACATGACCTGTCTTTTGAATGAGATTTTGTCCAAATCTGGTAGTTCCATTCGAAATTGCAACCACATTTGAAAATATGATTGGGGGAGAGACTCATCCCAATCAAAATCTTGTTTCCAGAGTTCCTGTAAGAATATTTTTCCAAGACAATAACAGGGTTGATAAGCCCTAATGGATCAAATAAACGCGCAATACCTGCTAAAACGGTTCGCTTTGTAATTTTCATGTTTTCCATGTTATTGGCTTGGTAATAAAATATATCAGCGTTTGGATCCCACACCACACCGAGTGCTTTGACAACATTATTATTCTTGAGTTGAAAATATGGCTCTCTGTTCTCTGTTGAAATATCTTCTAATAAACGATCATTATTGGAGCACCACTTTTTCAATTCTAATCCATAGCTCTGCAATAAATTTTGTAATTCCGTTTTGATACACTTAAGTTCATCTAATGTATTGGCACCAGTAAGAACGTCATCGACGTAAAAATCTGATTTTAGTGCTGCTGCTCCCATTGGAAATCTTTCTTTCTCTTTTTCGGCTAAGTAGGAGAGCGCTCTGGTAGCGAGAAAGGATGCTGAAGCCGTGCCATACGTCACCGTGCAGAGACTATAAATCTTTATCTCTTCATCTGGGCTGTCTCTCCACAAGATTAGGTGAAATGCACGATCGTGTTTGTTAAGAGAAAATTGGCTGTACATTTTGGTGATGTCAGCAGTAAAAACATAATTGTATGACCTGAACTTGACGAGCAACGAGAATAAATCGGGCTGTACAACTGGTCCTATGTATAATAAGTCATTTAAACTCACGCCGTTGTTACACTTGGCACTGGCATCAAAAACCACTCTTAATTTCGTAGTAGAGCTCCCGGGCTTTGTAACGCAGTGGTGCGGAATAAAGTAATGTAGACTGTTCGGATCATAGGATTTAACTTCCTCCATGTGCGCTAGTTGTTTGTATTCTCTCATAAACGAAATATATTGCGCTGCAATGTCGGGATTACCTTTAAATTTGCGTTCTAAGGCGTAAAATCTTTTAAGTGCGGTTGCGTATGATTTACCCAGTGAACCTGGATCCTCTTTAAAAGGCAACCTTACCTCGATTCGACCATTATCAAGACGTTTTACATGTTTAAGGAAGTGCTCTTCACATAATTGTTCACTCCTCGTAAATGAGTATTGTTTTGGTTCATGGTTTTCTATTTCCCAGAACGACTTAAGTAATATGTCTATATTATTGTCTTCATTATTTTCGGAGAACACATGCGTGCAAAGCGCAATATTGTGACATTTTCTTTGTGCGACACTTCCAGACACCACCCAGCCGAATACAGTGTTTTGAAGAGTTGGAAGATGAAGTCCAAGCTTTATTTGCCCGATGGATAATAAGCCAAAGAAGTGTTCGGCCCCTATAAGAAGATCAACTCGATTTGGTGTTCCAAATAGTGGATCTGCCAGATTGATGTTTGACGGTATAGACCAATCACTTGAGTTAATAGGAGAATCGGGAAGGAAGTCCGATATCCTGGTAATAATAAAGGCCTCAATGCTTTCAACGTAATTATTATGACGCGATTTGATGGTAAGATTTGCTTTCTGTTTACAAATTAATGCATTTTCTCCTATACCACAGATGGATGTTATTGTATTCCATCGCCTTAGTCCCAGTAAATTTGCGAATCGCTCAGTTAGTAGGCTGACATGAGAAGCAGAGTCAAGCAGAACACGACAAGGTACTGGGGAATTGTGTCTATTTAGAACAAAGACAATAGCGGTAGCAAGAATTGCGGTTGTGGAAAATTGTTGCGTATCAGACGTAGTCGTAGATGGAGACAAACACCTATGAAGATGGAAATTTTGATGGTGGTTTTGCAATGTCGGTAGAGGAGTGCCATTGGAGGAACATGCGGTGTTGTTCAATGTAGATGATTGGTTATTTGAGCTACATGGCATATTACAAGGAATAGATTTTGGGAGTGTAACCTCCGGAGGGCTGCGCACTACGCTCTCGTCATGAAGCAAGGTACGATGCAGACTGTTGCACTTACGACATTTCGATGCTTGACAATTATTCGCATTATGATTTGGCTTAATGCAATTAAAGCATAACTGATTGGTGCTAACAAATATTTGTTTCTGCGCAATAGGCAAATTAAGAAATTTATAGCACGTGTAAATGTTATGGTGAAGTTTTTGGCAAAATAAACAATTTGATCTAGCTATGTTGTTGTTATTCGAACGTAGAATTGAAAAAGTTTTTGCGCGAGAGTTATTATGATTTTTAGCATGCATTTGATTACTTGCCTGTGAGTTGTCGTCGCTGATAATTTGGTAACTGGGCATTCTTTCTGTAGGTCCTTCTTCGCTCCATTTGCTGAGTGTTAGAGAGTCGAGTTTTGGCAAAAGTACTTGGATTAATAAGTCATCCCATTGGTTGACTGGACGTCCGAGAGTGGTGAGAGCACGAAGGTGACTGTTGGTCTCATCACAAAACTGGCGAAGAACTGTCGAGGAAGGTTTCCGAATAGGTGGGTACATCATAATCTTTTTAATGTGTTCGGTGGCAATCAATCGTTTGTTGTCGTAGTTTTCAATAAGAAGCTTAAGGGCCACTTCATAGTTATCGCTTGTGATCTCCAAAGATTGCACCGTGCGAGCGGCTTGACCAGATAAAGAAGAGATGAGATAATGCAATTTTGAGACATTGGTTAATGATGGATTATTATGGATTAGGGAATTAAAGATTTCATGAAAGGACAGCCACTGGGTAACTTCACCTGAAAATATAGGAATATTAAGTTTCGGCAGTTTTAACTGATTAGTTGACTTTGATTGGGTAGATACGACATTTTCGGTTTGAAACGTGGCTTTCCGACATTGGATTTCATGTAGAATTTTTGATCGTGATTTGTAATACATCTCTTCGTAGTTTGCTCGAATGTCAACTTTTGTCGTAGTTTCCTTGGGATCGATCTCCTCCACTTTCACCTGGAGCAGCTGGAATGCTTTGAAGCTGGACTCGAGAGCTTCAAGACGAACTTCACATTCTACAATAAGTGTTTCTGCAGAAATATCCGACAGAAAATCGTTGATGCGATCCATTTGTTTGGTACAAACAAGACGACGAGTTTTGAGGGCTTCTAATTTCTTCAAGTCTCTGGATGATGCAGAGTTATGGCCAGCAGTTTCTTCATCAATTGTGTTTTCGTTCATCGTGATAATTCAGTTAAAATTTTGTATGAAAAAATCACGTCGGTGTCACCATGAATATATGATAACCAAGCGTTTTTGGTGATCTTTAATAAATATGCTATTAATTTAAACTTCAATAAATTTTATTAGATTTAGATTTATTAAATATTTTTTGATTTAACCTCTTCGGAGTACAAGTGAATAATAAAAAGAAAAACAGGAAATCGATCCTTTCGAACAATGTGCTTTTTTTGACACATTACTTGACAATCAGAATTTCGAAGGCAATAGGTAGTTATTAACAAGTACATATTGGGCGAATTCAGAGCTAGATATAATGTTTGATACAAGCAATAGTTTTTATAAATTTAATGATATTATTTCTGTGAAATATGTTGAACAAACACTTTTTTTGCAAGATACACTTATGTGTAAACTCCTTCAACAAAATTTATTTTATCGCTTTCAAAGTAGGCCTCATTGCTTAGAATACAAATACGGCTGCGCCTCACCCAGCCCTCCATAAATTGTTCATAAGCCGATTGAGGTTATGGCTTCAATCGACTCAAAACGCGTTCCTCCTAGTTTTAGCTTTGGAACCAGGAAAAAGACAGGCAGAACAGAAAACTCTTGCACAATAATGGTTTGGTGAGAAGTCATGGTGCAAAAGCCATGAATTGCCATTCCACAAATATGAACGTTTTCCGCGGATATTATCTCGCAAACGCCTTATGACAACTATATAATATTCCTTATTCACGGCTTGTCCCTCTGAAAGGAATTCGGAGTGAATTACACCGAGGTAATCGGTTTCTTGGGTTTCGTCTCGTTTTGGAATCGCCATTCCGAAGACTTTTGGCTAGTTTGCTTCTCATACTAGTAAAGCCATGCCTTGTCGCCAGTTACTTTGAGTTTCATGAACGTGGAGTCCGTGGAGCCTTAGGAAACCATTACTTTAGCAATTTGTTTTCGATGCTCTTTTTGAACAAAATTGAATAAGAACCTGTCGTGCGGCAAGGCGTTTTTTTTATTTTTTTTTTTTGCATGGATTACCCCCTATTTTAGTAGAGTGCCCATCTCTAGTTCTTTTTTTTTTTTCTTAAATCCTAATCCTACCCTAAAATTATGTAAGCCGGCCACGGCTAATAAATTAGACTGACGACCGACTTTGCCTCCTGGTGAAGCTATCTTGTACTAGAGCAATTCGACGAAGAAGCTTCCTCTCCTTCAACAACCCACAAAAATTATTGGTGCTGTCGAACAACATCCCTCATGTTGCGACTGCCTAACGCCCTACTGCCTAACGCCACACTGTCGTGTGCGATGTCTTTATTATAGTTGAGTCTCCTGCTTTTCGAGTGACATGGAAGATTAGTGCCACCACTAATCTGTCCTGGATCAGACCTTTCATGTCGAGGTAGAGAAACGCTTCTGGAGGAAAAAAGCCGACGAAGCATACTCTCTTATGATACATATAATTGGGGTCATAAGCCCCGGAGATCAGGTGGTTCGACGAGGTCATTGCTCTTGCAATGTGCTATCGAGTCAACTTAATGACGAAATTGTCCACTCTTATTGTACAAGATCTTGTTAGGGTAGAATTTCAGGTACTCCGATTCTGGTGTTCTGTAACAAACTCAAACACCCAAATCTTTCCCAATAAATTTGCTCTCACCTTGAACCACACGGGACATTCAAATACAAGCATCGGCCAGGGCCAGACAAGAGCCATGTAGCGGATCACCTTCACCCTCGAATCGAGTTGTCTGCTATGAAACAGTCTCTTTGTAAGGGCAAAAGCACCTTTGGCTCTGGTCAAAGTAACATGTATATGTTTGTTAAAATGCAGATATTGTTCTAGCCAGATCCCAAGGTATCTGACTACATTTCGACAAGCAAGTGGCTGTCCGTGTTGTTCGATGGTAGAAAACTTTCGCCAATTCTTTCTGCTGTCAGTAGAGGCCCCAGATAAAGGCCCAAAATATCAGTGCGAATACTATGAACGGGCTTAAGCCATATGCTCACCTCTTGAGCCAGCTCTGTAAGTCTCATATGACGATTCTCGAGCACCAGCTTCGTGGTTCCGTCGATGTGATCATCGTTCGTAGCCGTTAAAAGTCAACCAAAACGAGGCAAATCAACAACCGCTTCTCGGCCTCCTTTGAATGCTTTATACCATTCATATGCCTATATTTTTGACACACGATTCTGCAACATTTTCAACCATTCAGCAGACGAAATTTCATTTGAAACACAAAATTTTAAGAAAACTCTTTGTTCAACTATTTTTTTAATTGTAAAAATCGAAGCGGACTCATTTGTATGGTTTCACAACGAGTAGAGTTTTACTTTTGATGGCACCTTTCAAACCGGTCCTTGATCTTTCCAGTTATGTACACAAGGTTAATTCCGTACCCCTTTCAACTGCATGCGCCACCTAACACAAGGTCTTTTTGCACTGCGTCCCCTCACTGAGGTAGAAGATGCTTCAGACTGGAGTGCTGGTGTTCGTATACGCCATATGATCTAACCCTCTTAATCATTGTAAGAGAAGCCTTCTAACCAGATCTGCGTCGTTATATAGCCACTGGACACCCTTAAACACCACCGTAATGTCTCGTGTCTCACTCCTCCGTTTTATCGCTATTTCCATCACCAATGCTCCATAGAAATCGCCAGTAGAATTCCGCACCTTAAAAATTTTAACCGTAACACCCGTCTCGCTATGAATGCTCATCAAAACCACTTTTGGACGTACTCTAAAATATTGTGATTCGTTCATCATTACCTCCACGCGTCATCACTATCTAATAGCGCTGACACTGACTGTATATTTATATTGATCAGGCGGCTGAACTTCAGAACGGATGTGCTAGACGAGGCATCTTTTGCATATCTCAGATGTCTAACAAGACGTCCTTAGAAATAGAACGTGCAGTGGAGGAAATCCCTTCGATGGACTCAACGGTGGAGTCCATAGCTAGACTAGCAGAAGCTTTATTTTCTTACATATTCGGAGCTCAGATCAATAAGGAACTTTCAAGACAGAAGCAGGAAGATCTTGAAAAAAGAGATGATGGCAGCGTATCTTACACACATTACACGGATTTGGGCTTCCTGTCATTGCGGCGCGACGAAATGTCACTATACCACGTACACGGTTTTCTCATTTCAATATGCAAAACGGTACATGGCGGTCTTCATATCATGAAACACTAAAGTAAATTGATAATTTTGCAATCATCGTAAGGCATGCCACCTCCAGTATTTTGGATGCCCGAACGTTCCGGGCAACCAACATAGGCTCGGATAAACAGCTTGTTGCAGCCAAGTTGCGAATGGAGATTTCACAAGCACCACAAACACGAACTACTGTGAGAAGATATAGCGTACAAAAGGTTCAATTGCAAGAAACCGCCGGAATCTTCGCCGAACGCTTATCCCGAAATCTCTCGACAGTTTCTATTCATATGGCCACAGCGGGCACGTTTGCAGCGGTCGATTCGTTGGACCCAATTTCCAACGACTCGGCCACACATTTCGGCCGAAACGGCCGCTATTTCGCGTTCAATGTTGGCTCTGAGCTCTTCCAACGTCGTCGGCGTGTTAGCATAAGCCAATGACTTAACGTAGCCCCACAAAAAATAATCAAGCGGCGTTAAATCGCACGAACGAGGCGGCCAATCGACTGGCCCATGTCTTGAGATAACACGCTCACCATACTTACTCTTCAATAAATCGATTGTAGCGTGTGCTGTGTGACTTGTGGCATCATCCTGTTGAAGCAATATGTTGGCCAAGTCCATATCTTCCAATTCGGGCCAAAAATATTCGGTGATGATGCCGCGATAACGCTGATCATTCTCCAGAACCCAAAATCTTCCACAAATGTGTGTTGGTGATTCAGGTTGGCGCTTTTTTGTTGCTGTTCATTTGGTTTCCATGGCTGATAGCTTCGATGAACTACTCCTATTTTCGTGCGTCTCAGCTTGCAGCTGCCTCATTTGCTCCCTAGCTATTTCCGAATTTTTGGCGATCGGAACTGCTTTTGCAAGGATGATGTCTCCTTCATTGAGAAATTGTTCTTTTATAGTTCACAAATAAATATGTCACGTACAAGGTTTTCACGGAGATTTCCGAATTCGAAAACTAAGCTCATATTTCGTAGTACAGTTACATACTCCTCGATGGACTCCGCTGGGTAAAAACTTGTTCCTCTCTACTACAATATTTTTCTTTGGCATAAAATTGTTTTTAAATACTTCACCCATATAGTGGAAGAAATAGCTACTCTTCTATTATTTGCCTCAACTTCAAGGTTGGACGCTCGCAAGAATATTTTGAAATTTCGTTGATTCAGTTTGTCTAGACCACTCCAAGATTTCCCGTTTTAAAATTAAGCTGAGCCAAACCTTTAACCAGTATTCCATTAGACACCACTTGCATAGTTGATGATGTGCTTGGGTGAGGTTCTTTTTCTTCTGTGGCTGTTGCTAAGAGTGGCTGTTGGAAATACCAACCCACTTAGGGCTATTGGTCCATTGTGATGCCACGTGGATCTATGATCCTCTTACTAATGGAACCAGTTTGAGCTTATAATAAAGCGTAGGAGACTGTTAACGTCTATGTTTTCTAGGTCGTTTAGGTCGTTGTAGAAGAAAGCTCCTAGATGAAGCTTTCTTCTCTGGGAGAGAGCTGGACATGTACAGAGTAGGTGGAGGATGAAGATTTCTTCTCTGGAAGAGAGCTGGACATGTACAGAGTAGGTGGAGGATTGTCTCCTCCTCTTCCTCGTCCATGCAGCTTCTACAGAAATCATTAGTAAAAGCGCCAAGCCTTCTTGCGTGCTTGCCTATGAGGCAATGTCCAGTGATGACACCTATTTTGGTACTGAGAAGTTTCCTATTTAAAAGGATCAGACACTTAGAGCGATTCAGATCCAGCTTTGGGCAGATCTCTTTGGTCGCTAGACATGTTTGCCCATTTTGCCAATTTTGGTAAGTTCATCGGCCCTGCAGTTCCCTGTAATGTCTCTATGGCCCGGCACCCAACAAAGGTTGAACTGCGCTGCCACCTCCATGAGAGATGATCGGCATTCAAGGGCGGTTTTAGAATATAATGAGACCGAGTCCAAAGACTTGATGGCGGGCTGACTATCCGAAAATATGCAGATATCACGTTTTTCTTCAGCCAGAACAGAGCTCCTTTAATCGCCAAAATTTCCGCCTGGAACACGCTACAGTGATTTGGAAGACGGAAAGAGAGGCTTAGATTTAGCTTATCTGAGAAAACACCTCCACCAACTATGCTATCGGTTTTAGATCCATCTGTGTAGAGCTGGATCGACTTGTCCTCCATGAAAGCATCTTCCTCCCAGAATGATCTAGAGAGGAAGCTTACATGGAAGTTTTTGTCAAAACAAAGCTCAGGTATGGTGTAATCTATGGTCTCTGTGAGGATTCCTAAGGTGATAAGAATGTAGGCGTGGCCAAATGAATTACTTGTCCGCTGTTTAGTTGCTTTAATGCGAATAGCTGCAGTCGCAGCTACTTGCCTGCTGAAGATATCTAGGGGTGTCAAATGAAACAGAATGTCCAATGCCTCAGAGGGGGTAGACCGCAAAGCTCCGCTTGTGCATAGACATGCTGTTCATTGGATTCTGCTTATGAGGTTGATTGCATTTTCCAAGGCCGTCCACCAGACAACCACCCCGTAAGTAAGTATCGGTCTTATGACCGAGATGTATAGCCAGTGGATTATGCGAGGTTAAAGGCCCAATTTGTTCCCAATGGCTTTTTTGCAGGAGAATAAAGCTGCTATAGCTTTCTTGACTCTTTCTTGGATGTAAGGTTTCCAGTTTAGTTTCCTGTCAAAAATGAGACCCAGATATTTTGGTGTATCGGAAAATACTAAACTGGTACCGTTTATTGAAGGAGGGTCTATAGTTGGAATTTTGTATTTCCTGGAAAAGAGGACAAGATCAGTTTTATGGGGGTTTATTCCCAATCCAACGGGTTAATCTATTGAGATTTACTTGAAGGAGTTCTTTAATGGTGTTGAGATGCTTTCCTGAGACGGATATGGCAACGTCATCCGCATAGGCAATCAGTCTGCTATCACCCGCTTCCAGGTATATCAGTAGTTCGTTAACTACTAAGTTCCAGTTCCGCCTTACGGCGTACCTCTGCTAACACATCTTTTAGCAAAAGTCTCACCCAGTGTGGAGTTGATTATCCTGCTTGTTAGCATAAGACTGATCAACTCCCCAAGTGAGTCGTCTACCTGCAGAGTTGACAGCGCAGTCGTGATTGCGGATGTGTTGACGTTGTTAAAGGCGCCCTCTATGTCTAGGAAAGTAACCATTGTGTACTCTTTATGTTGTAGGGATCGTTCGATGTGGCTAGTCAGAGAGGGCAAAGCCGATTCCACCGACTTTCCCATATAGAAATCTTGGATCAACTTTAGCTCGAATATGGGTATCAATCAGTCGTTCTAGAGTTTTCAGAAGGAAAGATGATAGACTTATAGGTCTGTGGTCCTTAGGGACAACATGAGAACATTTTCCGTCTTTGGGAATGAAAACTACATTGACTTCTCTCCATAACAGTGGAATGTGGATAAGTTCTGGACAGTTCCTCATGATATTCTCTAGAGTAGAATAATATCTGATAACCTCTGTAGCTCGGTAAGTATTATACCGTCCGGACCAGCAAAACTTGTATGGTTTGAAGCTGTGCAGCACCCAGAGCAGTGTGTCTCTCGTAATCAGACCATGAATTTTGGTCCCGGTTGCAGTAGGCCTTTTTGGGCTAATACTGGCCGCGAGTTGGGAGGTACCTGGAAAGTGGGTGTCCAGAAGCAGGTTGAGTGATTCATCACTTGAGGTTGTCCAAGAGCCGTCGGTTTTTTTCAAATAGCTAGGCATCATAGGATTTGTAGAGAGGATTTTTCTTAGCCGCGATGCTCAGAGATTTCTGTGATTTTGTCACAGAATGACCTCCAGGATTGTCGCTTTGCCTTCCTCAGTTCTTTTTTGTATAATTTGAGGGATTCTTTGTATGGGTCCCAGATAGCCACTTTTCTTGTGCTTTTTGCTAGGTTGAAAAGTTTTCTGCAAATGTTTCTAAACGGTCCCAGTGTTGATGTCCACCAATGCGGTGGACTTTCCTCCGATTGAATAGGAGGGCAGGAAGAGGTCATAGCCTGATTGAGAGCAAGAGTGAATACCTTGACTTTCATTACAAGCTCATTGGTGTCATGCGGTGACTCTCAAGTTAGAGGATAGCGTTTCTGACAGTATTCCTCTGTATTTTGGCCAATAAGTTTTTCGATAATTCTGGAATGCTGGTTGGCTGGGAGGAGCATCAGTCAGACTGAATTGGATGTATCTGTGGTCTGAAAAAGACTGTTCAGACGATGTCATCCATTTCGTTAGCATTTGAGTGATGCTATCGGAGACAAGAATGGTATCTAGCACTTCCTGTCGGTTTCTAGTTATAAAAGTGGGCTCATTACCAATGTTGCAAACAATGAGGTTAGTACGAGGGCGGGTCAATAAGTCCGTGACTTTTGGAATAAAACACAGATTTTTTGATAAAAAAATAATTTTATTTTTCAACGTAGTCTCCCTTGAGCTCTATACACTTTGTCCAACGCTTCTCCAATTTTTTTATCCCTTCCAAAAAAAAATGATTTGTCGAGGTCCTCAAAACAGGCCTTTGTTTGCGAGATGACTTCATCATTGGAGTCAAATCTTTTTCCACCAAGCCATTTTTTCAGGTTTGGGAACAAGAAGTAGTCGCTCGGAGCCAAATCTGGAGAATAGGGTGGATGAGGGAGCAATTCATAGCCCAATTCATGGATTTTTGCCATGGCAACTGCACATGTGTGCACCCTTGCATTGTCTTGGTGGAAAAGAACTTTTTTCTTGGCCAAATGAGGTCGATTTTTTTTTCAAATCGTCATTGAACCGGTCCAATAAGTTGGCATAATATTCCCCATTGATTGTTCTTCCCTTTTGAAGGTAGTCAATGTGGATTATCCCGCGTGCATCCCAAAAAACAGTCGCCATAACTTTATTGGCTGACAAACCCACCTTGGCCTTCTTTGGCGCCGATTCACCCTTAGAAACCCACTGTTTTGACTGTTGTTTGTTCTCTGGTGTGTTGTGATGGATCCATATTTCGTCCACGGTTACAAAACGGCGCAAAAACTCCTCCATATTGCGATTAAACAACGCCAAACCTTCCTGTGAAGTGAAGCACTCGAAATTCACTTTTTTCCATTTTCTCCTCAAATTAGTGAGAAGTCTGATAAAAATAGCTGTCAAACACAAACTAACTGACGCAGCAAGTTTAAATTTTGACAGGAGTCAACTGACAGATGCCTGTTGACAGGAGCAGTGTTGCTGTTTCAGTAAAGAGGTCAGAAATTCGAAAAGTCACGGACTTATTGACCCGCCCTCGTACTTAAAATATAGTCAAAAAATAAGAAGGGAGGGGGGAGGGTAGCATACTCGTCTGGAGAATTTCTTCTCGAGATTCATTGACCCTACTCAGCCTCTACAACTCGACAAGTTCGATGCTGGCGGTAGAAGTGACACCATATTAACAAACGGTAATTACGAGTTGGAGTAAGTAAATGTTTATTAATTGACAGTGTTCTTAAGACTGAATTGACTATGCTTAAATTGGCGGTGTGGGTAATGTCACGAATGTCAAAATACATCACAAATCATTGCAATCTCGAAACGAATTAATCTGGATTTTATTTCCAAAGCTTTTCACCGAAATCTGTTATTTTAGGCTGCAATCTGTCCTAGTCCTGTTTTGTTTTTATGTAAAATAACACTTTCCGGAAAATTGAGCATTGGTTATTTTTATTCAAACATTCCACTGAAATGCATTCAAAAACAAAATCCACTGACAACTTAGGAACGCGAATATCCTCTATATACCAACTCGAGCTGATAACGTCCACCAAATTGGACTTTTAATCCATACTTTGTAATGAAAAAAGTTAAATACTCACCAATATTGCAAAAGTATAAATGAATCTGCAGTGGAAAGCATTTTCGCAAAAGAAAACAAAAAAACAAACAACTACAAACGAATTACAATCCACCACGAAACCACTCCTGAAGAAGATCCTTCTCATCTCAACCATGCTTTGAAACTAATCAAAATTATGAACGGATTCCACTGTGTGCTCTCGTTTATGTACGTAAGTAGGTACCTACTTTCATATTTCGGATGTACTTCTAAGTTAGGGCAAAAGTTTTCCCTAATAACGCATCACGCTTCACATATTAAACGGAAAATTATTCAACGAGTTTTTGCTGTTTGCTCGCAGATGCACTTAACGACAATCAAGGAGATGAGAGTCGTTTGAAAAATATTTTCGTACATCACAAATGAAATTCAGCAATTCAAAACATTATGGCTCAACGGTGAATATTGCATTGTTGAATCTCCTTTGAAGGACTCCTTTTGACGTCGACGATGCGGTGCGGACAAACTCAACATTCAAGCGGTATCTCCATGTGTACGCCTCAAGTGAAAAGAAGTGGATGGCTTCATTGCAAAGTTAAACTGCCAAATTGGGGGAGAAAGGAACCACATTTTCGTGCATCAATGCATCGTGCCTTATTCAAAAAAAAAACCCGGGAGAAAGAACAGTTTACTTTCTACAGGCCATCCAGTGCAGGGTAGCGCAAAGTCATTGACTGATTTGGAAGAAGTCATTTGTTTATTTTTTTTTCAGGTACCTATGCGAGGATTTATTGTGATGATCAACAACCCTTCAAAGAAGCAGAGGATAGTAGCGTCATTTTCATGCGTAAAATTAACCCACGGCGGAAACGATTCGGACATTGGTTGCATGATTTCAACAGGAGCCTGTAACTTATGTTCACCAAGCTGGAAGCGATTGTTGAATGAATTCTTGTGGGGAGTCGGCGGGAATAAGTACCACAAATTTTCTGCAATATGCCGAGTAATCTTCAGAGCATAGATCCTGCAGCAGCCGGTGTTCAGATCTTGTGAAAATTGTTTCCGGTATTTAGAGAGGTTATCGAAAGTGACGAAGGACTTTTAAACGAATCAACGTCACCGATTAAATTCCCATAGTCGGTCCCTGGCACTATCCTCTTAAGTATCTGACCCTCGATCACTATATCAATTGCTATAGAGAGCAGAAGCAGTGCGCATTTGGATGTGAATTTGTCATCAGAGGAAAACTTGAGCTTCAAGCATTCAAGCAACATTATTAACATGACTTAAACTAATAATAAAATAAGGTTTATCTATTACTAGAACTTATTACTAGGGCTTAAAGCTAAGGATGGTGAAGGAGATCGAATTTGAGGGAAAGTGTGCTGCGATTAAAATCGAAAACGGAAAGGTTGGAGTTTACCTTACGCAGCATACCGGAGATTGACTCGTTAGAGCCATATGTGGTGCGGTGGATAGGTAGATAAAAGAGACGGGGGGAACGTAGATTACGAGGGTTAATGTTAAAGAAAATGAAGTTGCAAAGAGGCATGCAATCGACGGAGCCTGAGAGGAGTCGGCGAATGAACGTCTGCTGCGTCCCTTCGATCCTCAAGGGTATTCAGGTTAATGAGTTTGAGACGGTCTCGGTAGGGAGGTAAGATTAGAGGATCGTTCCAAGATAGACCTCGAAGAGCAAATCGAAGAAAACGACGCTGGATCCTCTCAATACGAGAACTTGAACTCGTTGAAAGGGACACCACGCTTGGCTAGCGTACTCGAGAAGGGGGCGAACGTAAGTGATGTATAGTGATCTAGTCACGTGCGGGTTGCAGAATTCTTCGGACCATCTTTTAACGAAGCCGAGTGATGAGTTTGCTTTAGAAATTATCTCATCAATATGCGAGCGGAAATTAAGCTGCCTATCGCATAATATACCGAGGTCGCGGATAGATTCAACAAGGGGTATAGGTTGGCCGTCGAGATGGTAAATTCGTTGAAGAGACTTCTTGCACTTACGTGAGAAAGTAATCGATTGACATTTGGAGACATTGAGTTCTAAGCAGTTCTTGATGCACCAGGTGGAAAAACTATTTAGATCTATTTGAAGGAGGCTGGAGTAGACAGAAAGTGTTGAGTGGAGAATGACCCTTTTTTTTTTTTTTTTTTTTTTTATAATGAGCGCGCGCTCAAGGGGTTTGAGTACCCTTAAGGTGATTGTACACAGCGCGGGCAAAGGAAATTTAGGGAGGAAGAAAAGAGAGGTACCGATGTACATTGCTTTTAAATGTTTGCAAGTTATAACGACCAGGAAATACAGAGATCGGCAGGGCATTCCATAAGCGAGTTGTACGGCTTAGGAACGAATCACGATATTTTAGAGTACGTCCGAAAATGGGCTTGAGGGTATACTGATGAGCATTCATAGAGAGACGGGTGTTACGGTTGAAAGTTTGAATGGGCGGAATGCTACTGGCGATTTCAGTGGAGCACTGATGGTGGAAATAGCGATAAAACAAAGTGGGACAGGAGACATTACGTCGGTGTTCGAGCGTGTCAATTGATTGACTGGTATTAGTATCGTCAATAAGTTTTATCGCACGGTTTTGAATCCTATCTAGCAGGTGCAGAGATGTTTTAGGAGCACCTGACCAGATGTGGGAGTTGTACTCCAATTTTGGGCGGATGAATGCCTTATATATTGAGGCCAGATCAGAGGGGGTAAAAATTTCTTACATCGCTTGAGGAAACCTAGACATTTCGCAGCATTTTTGGCAATATCAAATATGTGGTCATTCCAACGTAAGTTGTCAGTGACACATATACCGAGAATGGAAAGTTTTTCGGTTTCGACGATGCAAGTGACATTCATGGATAATGGCCGGGTGTTTAAATTTCGCTTTAAAGACAGCAGACAGCATTGTGTTTTGGAAGCATTAAATTCCACTCTGTTGATAGTTCCCCAATTGGTTATGCTGTTTATATCGGAATTTAATGAGCTTAGCATACGCTGCCGTTCTCGTACTACTGCCGAAGAGCAGGGCCGTGAGTCCGGGAACGAATATGAAAAGCAGAGAGTACTGTCATCAGCAAAGGAATATATTGGATTAGAAGTAGCAGACAAGAGATCGTTAATGAAAACTAAAAAGAGTGTCGGTGACAGAACATAGCCCTGGGGCACACCAGCATTTATTTTGTGAATATCAGACTTGAAACCGTCCAAGACAACTTGAATTGAACGTTCCGAAAGGTAATTTCTAATCCATCGAAGAAAAGAGTCGTCGATCCCAAATGCACGCATTTTCGACAAAAGAGCTTGATGCCAAACTCTGTCAAATGCCTTAGAAATATCAAGTGCAACTATCTTGCTTTCGCCAGATTGATGTACGCTTTGGTTCCACTTTTCGGTGAGGCATGCCATCAAATCACCAGTGGACCTGTTGCTACGAAAACCGTACTGCCGGTCATTGAGAAGTTTTCGTGTTTCGAGATATTTCATGAGCTGACGATTCATCAGTGTTTCCATGACCTTGGAAAGAAGGGACGTAAGTGCAATGGGTCTGTAGGAGGAGAGAGAAGATGATTCGCCTTTTTTAGGGACGGGCTGGACAAATGCTGTTTTCCATCTGCTCGGGAAGAGTCCTAAAGTGTGGGATTGATGAGAAAGCTTACGCAGTGGTTTTGCCAGCGAGGAAGAACACCTCTTCAAAAGAAAGGGGAGGTATACCATCAGCGGATTTGTGTATGTTAAGATCTTTAAGTGCTCTTGCTACTACACGAGTGCGAAAGTAGATTCGTCCCATTGAAGATTCGACGCACTCAAGTGTAGGCGGAGGCAAAGCACAATCTGGGAGTGTTGAACTGGCCGCAAAGAGTGCAGCAAGCAGATTGGCCTTATCCAAAGAGCTGACAGCTGGAATGTCATTGTAAATAAGCGTTGGGATGGAGGATGAGGCGGAATTTCTAATGTTTTTGACGAACGACCAAAAATTGTTACTGCCTTTGGGACATTGCAGTATTTTTTGCCTCAGTTTTTGGTCGTATTGGAATTTCACACGCTTAAGAAAGGCGTTGCAGTCATTTCTGGCTCGTTTGAACTTTTTTCGGTTTTCCTCTGTCGGGTTGGTCTTGTAGGACCGAAAAAACATTTCTCTAACCCTGACGGCCTCTTTAAAGCTCGAGTCGTACCATGCCTTTTCTTTTGGTTTGATACTCTTCATCCGATGAGGAATAAAGGATCTCATTCCAAAGAGAATGGTGTCTGTAATCATATCAGCAGCGGCATCCACGTCGTTATCGAGGAAGCATAACGACCACTGAAAATTCCTAAAGAAGCTGTTAAGACCGCTCCGTTGGCTTTCTCGTATTGCCATACGGTTCTTTTAGGAATTTTTTCTCTAACTGTGTGGTCAGTGTACGAGAAATTAGCTGATATGACACAATGATCCGACGAGCCTAGAGGGGAGAGCACATCAATGGTGTACTTATCAGGGTGAGAAGTTAAAAACAAGTCCAGGATGTTGGCGGTATGACTATCAACTTCTGGTATTCGGGTAGGCTCATTTACAGGCTGCGTTAAGTTGTTTTCCGCAGCGAAGATCTCAACACACCGTCCTTCGGGTGTTGTCTGTACAAAATGCCAGAATCAAACACAGGAGATCGATGGCGACGCAGTTAGAAAGACATTTTCGCAACTAATATGCGGGAATTCGACAATGAAGATCCCTTATTTGACAAAGAGTACCTGAAGGTAGCGCATGCATCGAAACAAGACACGCACAAGGCGTGGCTCCAAAGAAGGATGAGAGGCACTAGTGACTTTACCAAAAAAAAAAAAAAACGGAAGGAATATCAGTTTCTCAGAAAATAAGAAGTAGAGAAGCCCACCATCGAAGCCACGAATAAGTGCTTCTGCAGATATGACATTCGGAAGTTCTTTCAAAATGCGAAAAAAACTCGGCAAGGACACAAATACCCAATAGAAGCATGCAGAGGTAAGGATTCAAACATAATATTGTAGTAAAGTGAGACTCTAAAAATTTTAAAGGATTACTTCTTCGGACTGTTTAAGGGCGAATTTGACCAATATTCCATCGTCAGGTAGACTAAAACATCAGATGCTGCAAAAGCACACGAACTACCTTTCAAGCAGCGGAGTGAATCGAAATTTACCATCGCTTGCACAGTCCTCAAGAAGGGAGATCCTACAAACTGTGGCACCTATGGAGGAATCCCTTCACTCAAAATCGCCAACAAGTCTGGTCTGGTCGGCCGTATTGCATTACGCGTGCGACCTTTTATCAACGATCCTAGAGCAAACCCAAGAAGTCCGCCATATCTGACAGCGTTTCTAGAGACGAGCTATGCTCACGCATACTACGGCATCATCCTCAGATTGTGCAGTTTGTCGAAAATCCGAAGAAATCTCACCGAGACCATTGAACCCAAAAAAGAGTTTGGAGTTTTGTCCTGTCACATGACCCGTTTGGCATCATAATTGAGGAAATTGTACAAAACTCACAAACCAACACAAAACGCACAATTTTCCAAAAATTTGTGTATGGCTTGTATACGCTGATGACATTCACATTGATAGAATAGATAGATTGATAGATAGAGCATTGGTATAACGCAGCGAGCTGTCACTAGTGCGATTGTCAGTATTTTAATTTGTGCTTTTTGTGTTTGTCTTTCTTTATAATGACTCGGGAATTTAGAGTGGACATTGCAAATATACGCGTAATCACTTTTCTGCGTACGTCCACGTCAGTAAATACATACCAGCTGTTTTAGCCCTTAGTGAAACACAGGTAGATCCCCACTCACACCTCTCAGATCACTCTGATCTGAAGCTACCTGGCTACAAACTAGTGTCATTATTCTTCTCTCACCGCGGTCTCGGCATTTCCGTGCCTAGTGATGTAGCTGACCCGACTACACCACAATGTGGTCCCTGTTCCAATTCGGAATTCAATTTCATGTGGTTAAAATTCCATCTCCGTAAGCAAATTATCCACTGCTGCTTTGAAGCCCTAAACTGGGCAGCAATTCGACTTTTAACGAGTTTGATGCGCTGTCTGACTATATTCAATTGTATCCCTGTATCCTCATACTGAAATCGTTCTTACGGGCGATTTCAATATACACAATTCTGGGTGGCTTCGACATTTTGTACAGACAACACCCGAAGGACGGTGTGTTGAGATCTTCGCTGCGGAAAACAACTTAACGCAGCTTGTAAATGAGCCCACCCGAATACCAGAAGTTAATAGTCATACCGCCAACATCCTGGACTTGTTTTTAACTTCTCACCCTGATAAGTACACCATTGATGTGCTCTCCCCTCTAGGCTCGTCGGACCATTGTGTCATATCAGCTAATTTCTCGTACACCGACCACACAGTTAGAGAAAATATTCCTAAAAGAACCGTATGGCAATACGAAAAAGCCAACTGGAGCGGTCTTAACAGCTCCTTGATAACAACGTGGATGCCGCTGCTGATATGATCACAAACACCATTCACTTTGGAATGGGATCCTTTATTCCTCATCGGATGAAGAATATCAAACCAAAAGAAAAGGCATGGTGCGACTCGAGCTGTAATGAGGCCGTCAGGGTTAGAGAAATGTTTTTTCGGTTCTTCAAGACCAACCCGACCGAGGAAAACCCAAAAAAGTTCAAACGAGCCAGAAATGACTGCAACGCCTTTCTTAAGCGTGTGAAATTCCAATACGACCAAAAACTGAGGCAAAAAATACTGCTATGTCCCAAAGGCAGTAAAAATGTTTGGTCTTTCGTCAAAAACATTAGAAATTCAGCCGGATCCTCCATCCCAACGCTCATTACAAGTCAGCTCTTTGGATAAGGCCAATCTGCTTGCTGCACACTTTGCGGCCAGTTCAACACTCCGAGATTGTTCTTTGTCTCCGCCTACACTTGAGTGCGTCGAATCTTCAATGGGACGAATCTACTTTCGCACTCGTGTAGTAGCAAGAGTACTTAAAGATCTCAACATATGTACATAAATCCGCTGGTCCAGATGGTATACCTCCCCTTCTTTTTAAGAGGTGTTCTTCCACGCTAGCAAAACCACTGCGTAAGCTTTTTCATCAATCCTACTCTTTAGGACTCTTCCCGAGCAGATGGAAAACAGCATTTGTCCAGCCCGTCCTTAAAAACGCGAATCTTCTTCTCTCTCCTCCTATATACCCATTACTGCACTTACGTCCGTTCTTTCCAAGGTCATGGAAACGCTGATAAATCGTCAGCTCATGAAATATATCGAAACACGAAAACTCCTCAATAACCGGCAATATTGTTTTCGTAGCAATAGGTCCACTGGTGATTTGATAGCATGCCCCACCTAAAAGTGGAACCAAAGCGTACATCAATCTGGCGAAAGCAAGATAGTTTCACTTGATATTTCTAAGGCATTTGACAGAGTTTGGCATAAGGCTCTTTTGTCGAAAATGCGTGCATTTGGGATCTGTAATGACCGGTGCTGAAACAGTAGAGAGTATAACAAAGACAAGTGGTAATTCCGATAGAACTTCTTTATTTATATTTATTTAGACTACCACGCTCTGGCACGATCTCTAACAGACTAACTCGCATAGCCGAAGTTGTGTGGAGGATTAGCGGCGAGCGAGAGGGCGCATCGTGGGTGTGGAGAGCACTGTGTAGTGAAGTGATGAGTGGCAAGAGCGTAAACCTGCGTGTCAGCTCAGAGCTCGTCTTCGCTGACAGGTCGCCACATCCCTCCGATTTTTTTTAGCTTCTGCTTCATGGAAGAACTCTCGGTCCGAGCATCATCTACGACGTCTTCTTTACATTCACCAGGTGAGAGACCGTGAGTGTCCTCAGTTGTTGATTGTTCTACAGCAGTCTCAGATGGAGTTGGATTCTTCTTTACATGGGTTACATTTCGTCTGAAGGTCTTTCCGTCTTCTCCTCGAACAACTACTTCGCTCGGGCTTCGTTGGACCACTTCAAACTCGGTTGAGTCAAAAGTCGGTGTTAATTTATTTTCAGGAACCAGGTTACGAAGCAAAACCTTATCGCCGACACCAGTACCTCTTTCTTTTGCTCTCCAGTCTCTGTCTCCCCTTTCTTTCCCAAATGTTTGCTCATTGTGTCTAAGTCTCGCGCCTTTGAATCTAAAATATTTTCGCTTATATCTTGTACAGAGGGGATCTTGTCCCTGATTGTTCTGTTGTAAAGAAGCTTCGACGGTGACTCACCGGTTGTACCATGTGGTGTAACGTTGTACATTAAGGTGAACTTTTGTTCTTCCGTTTTATAATCTGCCCTCTTTTCGTGGGCAATTTGAAGCCGCTTCAGAACAGATCGATTCATGTTCTCCACCTCGCCGGTCTCCTGTGGCCAATAGAGGTGGTTAGTTCAATAGTCTTTGAATCCGCTACTAACGAATCGCCGACCGTTGTCCGCCTTTATCGACTTAGGGTAGCCTAACCTGCAGAATTTTTCCTCCAAGTTGGCAATGATATCCGCTGTTGTAATTTTCTTCATAAACTTTGTCTCTTGATATCGGGGGTAGTAAACAATGATGACAAAACTGAAATCGTGGTTTGGTAATGGCTCCAATAAGTCGATTGCGATACATTGCTAAGGTCCGTCTGGGAATTCATGTCGTTGCATGGGAACTGGTGGTGATGGTTTTGAAACTAGTAGACATTCACGACACTGCTTCACGAATGACTCTACTTCCCTGTCCATTAGCGGCCATCATACTTTTGACCGAAGTCTGCGCTTCATGAATGTTTCTCCTGAATGGCCTTCGTGCCCTAGTTCTAGTACTCTTCGTTGTAATGCCGCTGGTATGACAATTCGGGCACCGCGAAAGAGAATTCACCAGGGTGAACAATTCCAACCGAAATGGGAAGAACTTGTTTTTAGCATTGGTCGTCCAATCATCACTCTTTACACTTTTTACTGCTTCTACGAGTTCTTGATCCGTGTCGATGCATTTTACTATCTCGCTTATTGTAAGTGCGTGAAAAAGCGTATTTTCGATGAGTGCACAGACGCTGTCACAATGGGTGTCAAACGAGTCAGTTTCTTCAGTTTTGTACAATCTTGATAACGAATCGGCTATGTTTAATTTACCCGCCTGATATATTACTTAAAGGATTGAAGTCTCAGTACCCATCTTTCAGTCCGAGCTGGATACTTTGATGTTTGTTTGAAAATGACTTCTAGGGGCATATGATCAGTCACAAGCTCAAAAGTTATTCCTGCGAGATAGTAATAACAGCGTTCTACAGCTCAAACTAACGCCAGGCTTTCCTTTTCAGTTTGCGAATATCTCCTCTCTACAGTAGAGAGGTTTTGCTGGCAAATGAGATAAATTGAGAGTTTCTATCTTGAAACTGCAATTGGACTGCACCCAACGCGACTGGACCTGCATCGGCTATTAGACGAGTGCAATTCTTGGAGTTAAAATAAGCTAGAGTGGGAATTTTCACAAGAGAATTCTTTAATCGCCGGAACGACTGCTCTTGTTTTTCGCCCCACGTAAAGGGGACGTTTTTTTTAAGGAGAATCCATAATGGTTCCGTAGCGTCTGCCATATCCGGAATGAACTTCCCTAGATATGTCACAATGTCCTATAACGCAGATGGAATACGACGTGGATGTTGTTGTTCCGGCTTGACTGACTCACCTCACGATAGTTGAACCTGTATATCTCTTATTTTTGGAAATGGTCGATTTTCTTCAAAATGATTAACCCAAATTTTAAAAACTTTTAATTTGATGGCTATTTCACGGCCTAGTAACGATTGTTTGCCGTTCTTAATAACGTAGAACGAAGCGATTGCTTCTGCTCGCTCATACACGCTTATGGGGGCTTCAAAAACTGATATTATTTGAAGCAGATCCTTACCTGCATACGCTCTGAACCGGTTTGGTGATTCCTTTCGGATGTTCAGCAATACTCTCGAATTGTTATAAATAATTGTTTCCAGTCTTTTTCCCATATAAGATTGAATCGTGACCCTGAATCCATAACCATCGCCAGCTTACAGCCCCCAACTGAGCAAACAATTTTCCCACTTGATGGCTCGCCTAGCTCTTCTGTTATTTCGAAGCAGTCATGTTCATGATCCCTTTCCCCTTTGGTCACCTTTTCCTCTTCCTTTTCTTCGCTTACAAACCAAATATAAGGACTGTCCAAACCTTTTTCTTTTCGGACTCCACCTGTCTTCAAAATTATTCTTTCGTTTATCTCTTTTAGTCCTAAATCTTCTGGCGAAATGTCCCACAAACCCGCACTTATTGCATCTGACATATCTGGCCGGGCAGCCACTACTCTCTCTAAAATGACCTAATCGCCCACATCTCTGGAATTCTCTGTCATGGTTTGAATATTTCTCCTCTTGCCCAGAGAAAATGTTATTGATCCCACTCGACGATGGTGTAGGGGCCATAGTTTCCGTCTGGCTCGCGATTTGCTCATGTATTGAGCACATATCTATCACCTATGTGATGACCGATACCATCTCTCCCATTCTGATCGGATCAAAGATTTGTCGATCGTATAAACTCATCCTTCTTTCACGGAATGCCTTTGCCCGGAGTGATGCTTTACTCACTATTGCTCCTCTCTATTCTGTTTTAGGAAGAACAATTTAATGTTCAACTTCACAATTTAATGCCAATGGTTTACAATTAAATTTAATCCCCTTTTCCCTGCACTTTAAGGCGATTACAACAATTTAGTCCAATTTAATGGGCATAACTCACGTCTGTTATCAACTTTCTTACTTTCGCTCATCCTCTCACTTTTCTTTCTTTTTGTTTTTTTTTTCTGAGTATATTACAAATCTCATTAAATTAAAAATTCAAACAATAAATAGATAAATAGAACAAAATTGCACATGTTTTACTTCGCGTCTATGATTTCTCCCGATTCCAAATACAATGAGAATGAACGGGGCCATTTCTACCATTCGGATCGAATGACCGCTCTATCAATAGTCTCATACAGAAATGGTCTTATTCCGGTGTCATTCATTTTTATGAACCTGTTGTACCAAGAACGATTAAGCCAGCTGGTCTGTTTGCTAAGAGACACAATTGAATGTGAAGGCTTTCTTGACCTGCTCAGACACGAAACTTATTGTTTTTCCCAGTTTTACAATTGAATGTAATAAGTAATCTTCACCACAATTGAATGTGCAGTCTATATATTTATGTATATATCCCTCTCGCTCTCTCTCTGTTTCTCACAATTTAATGTGGGTCAATTCACCTGTTCAAGTATGAACTTCTTTACAATTGTAATCATTTAATCATTTATCCACACCACGTTATGCGTGTAGGAGTATTTACGAGTACTGTCTGTCTGTTTCTCCTTTTTTTCTTTTTTTAGCCTCTTCGCCAATGTAATGACCGGTGCTGAAACAGTAGAGAGTATAATAAAGACAAGTGGTAATTCCGATAGAACTTCTTTATTTATATTTATTTAGACTACCACGCTCTGGCACGATCTCTAACTGACTAACTCGCATAGCCGAAGTTGTGTGGAGAGCACTATGTAGTGAAGCGATGAGTGGAGAGAGCGTAAACCTGCGTGTCAGCTCAGAGCTCGTCCTCGCTGACAGGTCGCCACAGGATCGATGACTCTCTTCTTCAATGGATTAGAAACTACCTTTCCGAACGTTCAATTCAAGTTGGATGGTTTCAAGTCTGATATTCACAAAATAAATGCTGGTGTGCCCCAGGGCTCCGTTCTGTCTCCGACACTCTTTTTAATTTTCATCAACGATCACTTGGCTGCTACTTCTAATCCAATATATTCATTTGCTGACGATAGTACTCTCTGCTTTTCATATTCGTTCCCTGACTCACGTCCATGTTCTTCGGCTCTAGGACGGGAACGGCAACGTATGATAAGCTCATTAAATTCTGATCTAAACAACATCACCAATTGGGGAACTACCAACAGAGTAGAATTTAATACTTCCAAAACACAATGCTGTCTGCTGTCGTTAAAACGAAGCATAGACACTCAGCCATTATCCGGGCCTGGGAGCCAGACAATACTCAGTGAATTTAGCCTTTCTGGTATCAGTGCTGTCTTACATTTTCGAACTTACTTGTAAGTCATAAGAGGGTTCAGCAAGACTCTAAACACACCTTGGCTGCTACAAATGCAAATACTTCAATCTCTCCACCGGGTTTTTCACAATATAGTTGCTATCAGTATTGCGAATATCTCCGCTTGGAAGACAGACACAGGTTTTCCTAACGAACAGTGAAATCTAAAGTTGTCGTCCTCCATCGGTTTTGGAGCCATCCGTGAAGAGCCGACTACATTCCTTTCCTGGCTCAGATTCTGGCCAAAACCAGTCTTGAGCACAAGGAAATTCGATTTCGTATTTTCTTTCTGCAGCAGGAGTTCTGGTGTTATTGTATCAGATGACAAGTTTATAAGACCAGAGTCAAAACACAGTCGGCGCTAAGTTCATCAAAGCTCCAGTGCGTGTTGTACCAAAGACTGCTTCCATGAAGATGGCTTTGAGAGTCCGGCCCATGATATGAATATCAAGAGGAGGGAGATTCATCAATGCGTCTAGAGCAGAGCCAGGCGTGCTAGGGAGGGCCCCATACAGCCGAGACAGACCATTCTGTGTCTGATAAAAGCAGAAATAACATATATTCGTGAGAGGTGGACTACCAGACAACCGACGCTTAGCATATGATTGGCCTTATCATAGCCGTGTAGATGCAGAAGACCCTTCTCGGTGATAGGCCTTATGTCTTACCGACAACTCGTTTACACTGCCAGAAGGCCGACAGCGCCTTAGAAGCTTTCGACGTAACACGTTTAGTCGATAAAAGTTTGTTGTTCAGGATGACACCCAACTACTTAGCCTTTTTGGAGGATTGGATGATGAAGATGCCTTTAAGCATTACATGAGTTAGACCCATCAGCTTCCCCCTTCTCGTAAAGAGAACAACCTCCATTTTGAAAGAATTGACTGAAAGCCCATTACTCGTGCATCAGTCGTCGGTCACGTCTAGCGTTGCCTGCGGTTTAGAGCAGATTGCAGATAAGGTGGTTTTGCTCACATGGATCTCCATGCTCTTAAACATGAAGGAAATCAGACTTATTGGTCTAAAGCTCATGGCGAGCGTCCACCTTTCCAATTTTCGGTATAAAGGCTACTATTACTATTCGCCAGGGTTTCGGTATGTATACCAGTATCAGTAGAACAATGAATATTCCTTTTATAGTTGCAACATAACTGCCGTCAAAGGAAGCAACAGCATGTTTAATGACCTCATCCACAATCGGTAAGAGTGGAGATAGCCAGAAACTACAGAGAGCAAATGGACGATAGGCAAATGGATGAGTACAGAGCCAGAAGGAGGGAGGAGAGGAGGAGGAACTTTCTCAGTCTCCCAGCTCAAGGATATCGAAGAGTGCTGTAGTAATAACTAGATGCGACACTTTTATAAGAAAGCTAAAAACCTGACTACAAAAAAGGAACTCAGGCCTTTCGAAACACTGAGGGTTATCTTGTTAACGACACACAGGGAATTGTGGATGTTTTTAACCAGTATTTCCAACAGTTGAGAAAACTCAACTTGAGTCATTGCCGTCAGAGCTCTTCACAGCGGGTGACTCCAGGACGATTCAGCTCTATCTGCCACACCTTCAAGAAAGGCAATCCTATGTCTTATAAGAACTACTGAGGCATATCCCCGCTTAACATAGCCTACAAAATCATATCCAGCGTACTGTGTGAACGACTAAAGCCGTCTTGCACCACACTCATCGGTACGTACCAGTACCTAGCAGACAATAGACCAAATCTTCACACTGCGACAAATCCTGAAAAGACCAATGAGGTCCAAGTCGATACTCACAATCTCTTCGTCAATTACAAAGCCGCATACGACAGCATTCATCGCGCTGAATTATATAAATCGATGGCCGAATTCAGGATCCCGAGAAAGCGTGGTTGTGTCATGCCACGTTAGAGAATTCACAATGCACCATGCAGCTTGGAAACAAGACCTCCGAACGATTCCAAACATGCACAGGATTTCGGCGGTGTCGTGTGACACGCTGGAGCAGATAGTGCGAAAGGCCGGCGTAAACACAAAGAGTACTACTCGTATATTTAATAAATACATCGTCCCCTATTGAGAATATTACTGCTATAGAAGAACAAGCCAAACGAGTTGGTATCATGATGAATGAGGATAAAACAAAGTACATCGACCAAAAACCGATCCGTCGAACACCGTCTAAGACAGAACCTAACAACTATAATTTTGAGGTAGTGCAGGAATTTATCTACCTCGGGGCAAATATAAACTTCGCAAATGACATCCTAGTGGAGATTCGAGGAAGAATAACCTTATGCAATCACTGCTACTTCGGTTTGTCCAAACAACTAGGATCCAAACTCTTAACTCGAAGGTCCAAAATCGTGATGTATATAGCCCTGATCTTACCAGTCTTGCTTTATGGAGCTGAATGCTGGACGATAAGTAAGACAGTGGAGCAGATGATGGGATCCTTCGTGAGAAAAATTCTACGTCGAATACATGGTCCTGTCTGTGAGGAGGGCGAATCGAGGAGAAGATATAACCGCGAACTCTACGAGCTGTATAAAGATGTGGATGTAATCTGGCTCGGCCAGAGTGAATGGGCGAGAATGCTCCAGCTAAGAGAATCTTCGAATCCCACCCACCAGGAAAAGGAAGACCGAACCTCCGGTTTAAATATTAAGTAATAGCGGACGCCAGAAGCCTTGATCTAGTAAACTGGAAGCAACGTGCCCGAGATCATGAAGGATTGAAAGCGGTATTAATTCAGGTTCAGACCCTCTAAGGGTCGCTGGCCGGATAAGTAAGGAAGTAACTAGAGGTAGTTAGTCAAAGATCGCGCTAATTTCAGTTTTATGGGGACCAGCTACAATTCAAACTATAACACCACCTACAAAGTAAGAAATTAAGTTTGTGATGATGAAGAAAAACTTCCATTTTATACGCTTGTGCGCCAAGAAATCCTGAAGCGTTCACTTGAAACTTCGATCTGTGGGTTCTACTTATGGACCGACTCAAAAATAGCACTGAATTGGATCCAAGGAAAAAAAACCAAGTGGAAGCCTTACGTGCAAAGCAGGGTAGACGAGATAAATCGTCACACAAAGGTTGCAGAGTGGCGGCATTGTAGTGGCAAGGAAAATCCGGCTGATCTTGTAACGAGAGGTGTCAGCGCTGACATTTTACAGTCATCTTCTCTTTGGAAAAACGGGCCAACCTGGCTAAAGAGTGGAGATTTTCCAGCTCAATGCTCTGAACAAGGCGTCGTTTGATGTCATTGGCGTCGATTTTGCTGGTCCCCTTTACACCTTTGATGAATCCGACATCAGGGGTAAGGTCTATATGATGGTCATCACCTGTGCAGCCGTTCGAGCGGTGCACCTCGAGATGTTGCCGAGTTTAACAACGGACAGTTGACTAACAGGTCTCAAACGATTTATCGCTCGGAGAGGGATTCTATCCATCATATACGCCGATAATGCCAAGACGTTCCGCAGAGCTGCTTTTGAGTTAAATGGCGTTGGGTTTGAAGGTGCAGCGCTTCAAGATTTCTTGGCACACAAGCGTATAAAATGGAAGTTTTCAGTCGAACGAGCTCCTTGGTGGGGCGGATTTTGGGAGCGTCTCATTCGAACCATTAAAAATGTCCTAAAGGTGGTAATAGGAAAAGCAAAACTAACTTTGGAGCAGCTAAGGACTATTGTAATCGAGACCGAAGGAGTTGTGAATTCGCGTCCCTTAACCTATGTGGGCAGCAATCCGCTGGATGCCGAACCGTTGACCCCGGCTCACTTCTTGGGTATTCAATACGGGCCTACCGTACCAATCGACGTACCCGAAGATGTAAATGGGATCCGACTTTTATGGACACGTCGCCAGAAGTACACAAACAAATTGTGGAGGCGCTGGAAAATAGAGTATTTACAACTTTTGCGCTCATTTCATCACAATAAGGTATGTGCATCTTCGAAATTTAAAAGGGACGATGTCGTTCTTGTTGCAGATACTGCGAAGCCGCGACTGAGTTGGAAGTTGGCTACAATAGAGGATGTTTACCCTGGTCGAGATGGTCATATAAGGGCATGCGAAATACGTTATTCCAACGGGTTTATAACTAGAAGACCTATTAAATTGTTATGCAACTTGGAGATCCCTTCATGTCCGCCGCCCGGAGGATGTTAAAAAATATATAATAAAATTGTAATCTAAAGTGTATTCTCACCCTAAATGTAAATTTGTACTTGTCATTTGAATTACATACATAACATATGTTGAATAAAGTTAGTTGAAGTTTATAACTCAAACGAGTAACAAGTTTCGGCTTTGTTCGTAGTATTAATTTACTTATTCAGGGATCGCAAATTGTTAATTACAGAAAAACAAGAAAACTTGAATACCAATAAAGTTGTTTGCAATTTTGACACAGAATTTCGAAAACAGTTTGGATCAAAGGATCAATGGCTTATGTACGATACGTTACTGCGTTACTAAGGCTACTAACATTGTTATTTATTCGACAACATACCATACCAAACACCGGTAGTAAAAAGGTAGTGTGGCTCTAGCAAAAGAACTAGAGAAGACAACAGTTAATTTTAAAAAGATCAGTGCTGTCCGAAAACCTTAGAGATATAAAGAAGAGCGGCTACAGAGGATTGAAGCTATCTGGAAGGAATTTAAACAAAACTACGACAAAAAAAAGACGTTGCAAAAAGAACTACATTTGGAAAAGTGAAAGAAATGTATGCGGCGCTTAAGGCGCTCCTAGAACTTATAGGTCCTCCTGAGGAAAGTCCATGTGCTGCTCAATCTACAAATCCAATAACAAATATGCAGCATCCCAGCTAAAAGTCTTAAAAACTCCAAATAAAGATTGAGGCGATATGGAGACTTTTATAAATGAGTCTAAAGAAATTATGAATACCAGCTGAAAATATTTCTGGAACAACTGCGGAACATCACCACCACAATGGCGACAAAAGCACCAAATCGGTTTTGGGGAACTAAACCCAGAAGATCCAATGCAAATAGACAACGGAGTGAACAGAAAAAAACACAATCCGAGGCACATCTGTTTCAAATGAACTGTGGCCAATTCTTAGTACCCCTATCAAAACGTCGGCTGATTTCTCAAAATTTCTGATTAAAACAAACTCTTCATCCGACAGTGACAAAACACCAATCGCTAATCGAAACCCCATAATATAGACAAATGAATCGATGCGGTTAGTTCCCAATACAAAGACGTTAAAACCCTCCGCAATGGTTATCTTTTAATCCAGGTTAACAACAAAAGAAATCGCAGTGACAAAAAATCACTGTAATGAAACTATTGAACAAATGTGTGCTCAACCTGTGCAGAAGCCTCACCCCATCCAAACGAATGTAATAAAATGTAATGTGTAAATTGTATAACTGAAGACCACCCATCGAAGGACAGTAACTGCCCTACTTTTTCACGAAAAATAACCACCATGATTATCAAAACAATAAATCGCTGCAAGGCAAACGAATCCAAGGAGGAGTACAAAGAATGTGGCCATTTATATGTCCAAAGACTTCAACCACAGGAACCAGAAAAATCACTGGTGGATATTAGAAAGGAAAACATGTCCCAAAATGCCAAAATGTTTGTACAATCAAACAAGTAAATATCAGCACCATACGTCCCACTAATTCTTTATTACCATCAACAAATATCAGAGCTACACTCTTCAAAAAATAAAAATAAAAAATTGCTACGCCTACATCAAGCACAAGTTTGATAGACAACATTTCACGCTCACAACATACTACTACAATCGTAAATCAAGATAAGAGAACTGACGATGGCAAAAACAAAACTACTACCAACACAACATTAGCCATGACTTCACAAAAAATAGGCTTTAGTAACATTCCTAATAATTGTATGGAAACAGAGCTAAGGTAAAGCAATAAAAACCATTTCAGGCACTTAACAGTGCTCCTTTGCCCTCATTAAACCAACCTACACTTCCCGAATTGTATGAGTGAGCTGTTTGTTCCGACATACATCCCTCTTCACCAATAGAAAAACTCTCACAAATGAGCCCCTCGTAACCAAAACTTAACAATCAATAGTTAGATAGACAGGACAATAAAACAAGTATAAGAGTTCCTCAATGGAATATCCAAGGATTTTTCATTGTCATTGCCATTGCCCTAGGGGAAACTAAAGTTCTTGCAGAAAACACTCCCAAGGGGTACAAAATATATCTATGTAGCTTATTATTCATATGTTCATATGTAGCTTATATCTATTCATGTTTTAGCTCATCTTCAAAACTATTGACCCAAACGCCCAAAATCGACTTGATGAACCAATGCACTGCAAAATATTTACAGACAATGTTATGAGGCCGTGTCCCAGAGGGAATACCTAAGATTGGTTGCAAATCATTTGTCGAACAGTTCTGTACTGGTTGAGTTTAATTCCCATGCCGGATCAATTGTAGCTGACTGATTACAACAATCTGATCGCTCCCTATTGAATAATGGTTCACCGACCCTATTTTCCACGAGGAATACATACACTGTCATATACCCAATCCGCATTGGTTCAATACTCCCAAATAAACACCACTTCAAACCGCATTGGAATATTCAACACGCATTCGTTCATTCCTGCTTATAAAACGCATTGAAAGTTTGTAACCGCCTTGAAATATCATATAAACACTTTCAAATCGCATTGAAACATTTTATTCTCTCGCGCTCTCATCATTCTTTCATCATCGGATAGGTAATCAGTTTTGTATTTAAAATGTGGGATTGCAAACGAAATGTTTGGAAAGAGAAAGAAATAATAACAATGTATCAGTGTTAGTGTGAAGCTGTTGAAGTGTCAGTTCAACCAGCTGTTTGTTAAACTTCTCTCAATTTTCTCTCGCTCATTTTGGATAATTTCATATAAACACCAGCATTTCTACGGATATTGAACCAATGCGAATTGGTTTAACGCACATTGAGCTGTCGGATAAGCTGGGTAATAGATTTATCACATATGTGCTTCACCTGATTCACCAACTGGAAAACACACGTGTCCCTATTAGGCAGCCTTTGAGTCGAATTTAACCATTCCAGATTTGTTGATACCAAAGCTGATTGCAACAAATTTACAAATGTTGCGAAGCAAAAAACATTATCAACTCCAATTTCTGGAAATATTAGTAAAGAAGCAGTTAATTCCGTCGACGTACCCATCTCCTTAGGCCTTTGCAACCTAACGGGTGACCAGATAGCAATGATGTTTTTTCCAATTGTTATGTTTCAGCAGCTGTTGTGGAGTACCACGCAACCATCTGTCACAGAAAGTTCTACGAGTACTACATTCAAATACACCAAACATACGTTTCTCTCGCTCACACATAACAGTCATATTTCTCCCACTAAATCCCTGGCATTAAGTACCCATCACATTGGCATTTTTGTTCTTCTGCTTTATTCTTCCGGCGTGATAACATCTCCAGCTCCGATCCGATCTCTTGTTTTTTGTTCGCGAATTCCTTTGCCTAATTCGCCACCACGTGGCGGAAGTGCAATTCCACCAAATGAGAATGAAGTTCCCACCAATAGAAGCACACCGCAAGTTCACGAAACTTACACAGCTTCATCAACGCTAAACAGTCTGGAGCGCATCAACATACTTATGTTCTGGGCCAAGAAACCTGAGCTCTGGTTCACACCTTTGGAATCTCAGTTTCAGTTTCACCGCATCAGCTCTGACTTGTCCAAATTCCACAGCGTGATCAGCAAACTTAACCAAGACATTTTATCGGTGGTAGAAGACATATTGCTTCACCCACCAGAAAGAGACAGGTACCTCTCCGTTAAACAAGCCTTACTCAACCGTTTTTCAATTTCAGATGAACAGAAGCTTCGAAGGTCAATTTCTGTGTTGCAACTCGGCGACCGCAAACCTTCCACATTGTTAGCTGAAATGCAATCACTCAATCAAGGTAAATTAGATGATGGCACCGTCCGAATATTGTGGCTGGATTATCTACCTCAACAATTACAAGTTACCTTGGCCGCATGCAGCTCACTACACACCGCCGCTATAGGAAAGTTAGCAGACCGTATTTGGGAAATTAGCCAATCGCCGGACATACGCGTAATGGATATTCGCCAACAAAGTGCATCCAACAACGTTTGGGAAGAGAAAGTAAACAACCTCGAACAGCAAATGGCTCTGATAATGAAAGAACTCAAAGCTCTTCGAACCCGATCAAGTGTTAGGTCCCGTGCACGTTCTCGCTCTATTCGAAAAGGTAATCAGCACTGTTTCTACCACCAACGGTTCGGCGCCAGCGCAAAGAAGTGTTCACCGCCGTGACAATTTAAACAACAGATGGAAAACTAGCTGTTACGTCAGCACAAGCGGCAAATACTGATGGTATGGAGGCATCACGCCGCTTATTCTTAAACGATCGCACCACCGGACAGCGCTTCCTTGTCGACACTGGGACTGACTTGTCTGTGATCCCACCTTCACGTCTTGACAGGTCTTCCGCATCCAACATTGATCTCTACGCAGCAAATGGTAGCCGCGTTCCGACTTACGGCCAACGATTACTAACCCTCAACCTGGGTCTAAGACGATCAATTAAGTGGATCTTCCAGATTGCTGAAGTTCCATATGGCATCATCGTCGTCGACCTACTTCACCGTTACCATCTTATTGTTGACGTCAAGAAACGGAGAGTTTTAGACGAACAGACTGGTATCCAGGTAATCGGCACCCTAGGCTCCGCATCACTTGTAGGCCTTTCGAAGCTGGATTGAGCAAGCCCATATTCGGGCATACTTCGATCTTTCCAAGAAATCCTCGACACACCCACCAAACGCACGAGTTTCAAGCACAACATAGCCCATTATATAGAGACGAAAGGACCACCAGTTCACGAAAGAGCTCGTCGCCTCCCTGCTGAACTATTAGCCACAACGAAAAACGAATTTCAGTACATGGTCGAACAGGAATATTGCCGTCCATCGAAGAGCCCGTGGGCTAGCCCCCTACATATGGTACGCAAGAAATCTGGTGATTGGAGACCCTGCGGTCTCCAGCACACATTCTCGACTACACATCGATCACTCACGAAAAGACCATATTTACCATCATCGATTTAGTGCGGTTTAGACCTTTTGGTCTGTATGAGTATTTAGTTATGCCGTTTGGCCTGAGTAATGCTGCGCAAACCTTTCCAAGATTCATCCGAGAAGTACTATGGGATCTTGACTTCGTACACGCATACTTGGACGATCTTCTTATCGCTTCGAAATCCTAAGAAGAACACAGAGAGCATCTGAAAACTGTCTTCGGACGCCTGCCGGATTACGGTCTTACCATCAATCAAGATAAATGCAGATTTGGTGGAAAAAGTGTCGAATACCTGGAATACCTGATTTCAGCTGAAGGTTCACAACCACTTCCCAAGAAAGCCAGAGCCATAGTCGAATTTAAACAACCTGAGACGCTAGCTCAACTCCGGCTTTTCCTCGGAATGGTCAAATTTTATCGACTGCATATAAAGAGCGCTGCAGACACGCAAGCAGTACTTCACACACTGCTCAAAGACGCGCGCAAGAAAGACCAAAGACCGGTGATATGGACAAAAACCACGGTAACAGCTTTCGAGCGATGTAAGGAAGACCTAGCCAATACCGTTCTCTTAGCACATCCAGCAGCAGTCGGCGAACTTCGCCTAACCACCGATGCATCCGATAGGGCAGCAGGCACAGTACTGGAACAACGCACTGACAGCGACTGGGAACCAATAGGGTTTTATTCCAAGAAGTTTACACCAGCAGAGACAAACTACAGTGTCTACTTTGTCTAATAGATCAACTCTCAAGCTCCATCGACCTTACAGCCCTGGCTGAAGCGCAAATCACCGACCAGGAATTACAATGCTTGCTTAAAGACAATACCACATCGCTTAAGCTCCAAAAGCTAACCCTAGGACGACAGGGACAGAGAAATTTATTGTGACGTTTCGCAGCAAGACATCCGCCCATACGTACCGAAAACATGCCGGCAGCAAGTCTTCAACGCATTCCACAACCTCGCCCATCCCAGTGGCAAGGCTACATGCCAAATCATCTGCCGACGATACATCTGGCCTTGCATGAATAGGGACATTATCCAATGATCGTGAAATTGCGTAGCTTGCCAACTTTCGAAAGTCGAACGTCATGTCCACACGCAACCAGCAACTTTTCCCGAACCTAACCAGCGATTCGACCATGTTCATGTGGACATATTCGGACTACTTCCAGAAGCTGAAGGATTTCGCTATTGCCTAACAATGATCGACAGGTTCTCGAAATGGCGCAAAACTATACCTATCCGAGATATCACCGCCAGTACGATATCGAAAACCTTCTTCACACATTGGATAGCTCGCTACGGCTGTCCTAAATGGATCACAACAGACCAAGGAACTCAGTTTGAGTCCATGCTATTTATAGCGATGACTCAACTGGTCGAATCCAAGAGGATACGCACTACAGCATTCCACCCTGCATCAAATGGGTTACTAGAAAGATGACATAGAGTTCTTAAATCTGCAATACGTTGCCACCATACGAAAAACTGGATAGAAGTCCTTCCCACTGTATTACTTGGTCTACGCACATGCTACAAGGAGGACATGAAAGCATCAACCGCAGAATACTTGTACGGCACGACACTTAGGATTCCCGGTGAGTTTTTCACACACGAAGAACCGCCATCGGACCCCAACATCTTTCTGGAGGAATTTAGAACACACATGCGCAAAGTGTTACGTTGTCCTACGACGAGATGGCATCAGATGTAACTATTGAAAGACTGAAACCCGCACACTTAGCAAACGACAACACGCAAGAAAACATCACAGAACCAGCAAGCATATCCCAACCAGAACCAGTCGTCCGACAACAAGAAAAAACCGAGAAACACCACTCCATTCTGCGCACATATCCAGGACCGAAAACCAAACGCCAGAAGCCAAGCAAAGAATCAAAAGCTGTAACATTTTTCGCAACCGATTCTACTCGAAGGGGAGCACTGTTGAGTACCACACAACCAGCTGTCAGAGAAAGTTCTACTACATTCAAATTCAAAACACTAAACATACGTTTCTCTCGCTCGCACATAACAATCATCTTTCTCCCACTAAATCCCTGGCATTCACATGGCAAATCACATTGGCATTTTCGTACTTCTGCTTTATTCTTCCAGCATCTGATCCGATCTCTTATTTTTTATTCGCGAATTCCTTTGAAATTAATTTAATTAATTGGTTTGTCATAATAAATATTTGAAGTAGTTAACTCGTTGTATTTTTAGTTCTACATTCTGGGGTCTCATCCCCCACACTGTCAAAGTTATCAACGATATCCAGCTGTCAAAATATTCAGTAAGGTTTGCCATTTCATCATGCATCGTTTTACGCTTGCCGAACGTGCGAAAATTATTAAAAAAATATCGAAACTGAGCACGAGGGCTGCATGATAAGTATCCGTATTTACCGACTGATGGCACCACACATTTTGCATGTGTATGCCATCATATAGCGCCATTTTTACAACGATGACTGTCAAAATTTCAGACAGATGTGTCGAGTAGTTTTGTTTTGACAGCTTTTGAATCATCAAGTTTGTGTTTATTTGCAATCATGGAGAAAGAGCAATGTCGATCAGTGATTCGATTTCTTTTTTTTTTGGATGGGAAGACGTGTCAGGAAATCAAAGTGAAGTTGCATGCCGTTTATAAGGACCTTCGACGACTACCATCAGTTATTGGTATGTGTACTTATCATACAGCCCTCGTACATTACTTTGCTGGTTCACCCTCATTTCTTATAATGTATGTCAATCTTGTTGGAATAGAGTTATCAAATTTATTAGGAGTAATTTTGTCCCATTCTGTTATTAACGCGGCTTTCAAATCATCTTAGCGTTCCGAGTTGTATGCTTCGGGTAACTGTCTAAAAATATAGTTGTTGGTGGTGAGTTTTCAGAATGTTGATGTAGGGGAATGTTGTATACCTTGGACCTAGTGTACCTCGGTCCGAGCGTATTTCCTCTGGTATATTTTTATTCTTCTGACAAAAGTCCAGCTACTAAAATGAAAAATGAAATGAAAAATTGAAAAATGACCTTGGTCCAACAATTTCGGTGTACCGTGGATCGGTGCAAGGTACACCTTAATTCTTACTTCAGCTTTATAACCAGTTTGATTTTTCTGCCTTTGATTCTACTCTTACAATGCCTCGCAGTAAATAGTCAAGCGGCGTTAAATCACACGAACGAGGCGGCCAATCGACTGGCCCATTTCTTGAGATAACACGCTCACCATACTTACTCTTCCATAAATCGATTGTATCGTGTGCTGTGTGGCTTGTGGCATCATCCTGTTGAAACCACATGTCGTCCAAGTCCATATCTTCCAATTCGGGCAAAAAATAATCGGTGATCGGCGCGATAACGCTGACCATTCACAGTAACGTGACGATCGTTATCGTCAACGAAAAAATATGGCCCAATAACGCCGTCGGCATGCAAACCGCACCAAACAGTTATTTTTTGTGGATGAAGTGGTGATTCATGAAGCACATGTGGATTTTCACCCGACCAATAACGCATCTTTTGCTTATTGACGAACCCATTGAGCCAAAAATGAGCTTCGTCACTGAAGATGATTTTGCGATGATATTCATCATCTTGGCGCATCTTCTCCAGAACCCAATCGGCTTCAATTCTTGAGAACGCCGTGGAATTGACTGATTTGGATCGTTTGCTACGGACGGCTGAACGGCAGCGATATTTTCTACACTTCGACCAACCCGTTGTCTCACTGACACGGCAACATCACGCAACGAATATGTGGACTCAAATTTTTGCTCTAAACTTGTTATTGCCTATCTACTAGGGCGAGAATTACGACCGAAAATTGGAGTTAACGCTCTTAAAGTTGCAGTCACCGACTCCGAATTTCGGTAGAAAATTTTTATAATTTGCAGACGTTGCTCGTCGTGTACTTTACCATGATGAAAGTGTTGAGTTTGCTGAATAAATTTAGAGTGACAGTTTGATGATTAGTGAAAGAGTGCGTTCACAAATTAAATTCAAAATTGTCAACTCCCTATTGGAAAACCCTTTAGTTAATAATGGGCATACTGTGTATCGTATAACACATAACATTTCGAAGACAACATTTCTCCGTCATCTCAAATACCATAGAACCGCTGGCAATGACTTTGAATATCGCTCAAAAATTGCAGTGAGACAAATTTTTACTAGCGAAGAGGAACATGATTTAGTTTATTATTTAGCCACAGCAGCTAAATTGCATTATGCCCTCTCAAAATCTGCAACAATAAAATTGGCATTTCGTTTTGCAGCAGCTAGTGAAAAAATGGTTCCAGATTCATGGACAAGAGAAGACTGGATGCACGGCTTTTTAAAACGCCAACCAATTTTGTCCCTAAGGAAGCCTGAAGCAACTAGCCTCTCAACATCAACCAGCTTTAATCGGGCAAACGTCACCGCTTTTTTTGACAACTTAAAGGATTGCCTAATCCGCTTTAAATTCAGACCTGATAGTATATATGATCTTGTCGAAACCGGGAATTCGTCTGTCCATATTCCACCAAAAGTTTTGGCACCTCAGGTGAACGTGACATCAATGTCACCATGATTGCGGTTATCAATGCTATAGGAAATCATGTGCCGCCCATGTTAATTTTCCCAGGAGTGATTTTCAAGCAACACATGTTGCTATACCAGGATGTATTGGGGGCGCTAATCCCTCAGTCTGGTCAAATGAGAAGCTTTTTGTTCAATTTTTGAAGAACTTTATTCAACATGTCAAACTTTCTCAGGAGAAAAAGGTATTGTTAATTATGGACAGTCATGATAAACATATATATCTTTGTTGTCCTCAATTAAGCGTTAGTCAACAAGTGTCATACCATTTTGGAATCCAGACTAAATACGCCATCTTTTAAAGTTACTTGCCAAAATGGCATAGTGCATTTTTTTTGTCAGTACAGTCAGTTGAAGTTGGGTTATTAATGATTTTCAGATACATGGATGGACAAAAAGGAATATTTTAGTTAGAACAGATATACGAGTACTTATGTTTCAATTTTGGACCGTAATTTACAGAAGAGTTACTCAGGGTTACGTGACAAAACAAAATCGGAGAAAAGTAAGGATTTGCTGTCGCAGATCGTCACAGGGTGTCAGATTTCTCGATTTTTTTTTATAATTTTGTGATAACCGGCACCACTTGACCTATCACCCGTTTCCGGCTTGGCGTTGATTTTTGGGAAACCCTGTATAAGCTTCATTTTCGTAGTCCTACTAGGTTTTGTTCTACATCCTTTTTTCCGTCACATAGGCAGATGAACGAATAGGTTTTGGAGTCACTGTATTTAATTCAGCATGTCAGGATTTTCACGTATGCATTCTGTCAACATGTATCATGAAGGTGTCATATTGTTGCTAACAGATTTCCCCCCACCAGCGATAAGGAGTCTTTAGCAAAATTATTTGATCTGTTGAAATACGGTCTGTAACCTCGGAAGAAAAGTCAGTCAAACTACTCAGAACCTCATCGATAGAACGCATAGACTGGTAGTAAAAGTCACAAACAAAGATAACCATTTTATTACAAAAGTCTTCTGATTTATTATAATTAAATCACTCATTCATTCGCTTAAATAAGTAAAATATAAAATATATTGCATTGCATAAATCTTTTCCTGGTTGCTTTCTTTGAAAGCTTCTGCTAACTGACTTTAAACTGCTTTCGAGGTTATTAAGTAGAATTGCGGTGGAAATTATCTCAATTGTCATGCGAATTCATTCCTTCTAAAATTGTATTATTGCAATAGCCGCGTAGAAAAAATTAAGATTATAACAACCGGTTGAGCTAGACTCCACCGGAATGCGTATTTCTGCCGAAAATGTTGTACTGCTATGATGTCTTAAGTGATGTGGGGGGCTGTTGAAACTTAGTTGAATCGTGTTTTTTGCGACAAATTCTAGAAAGAAAAATGTAAATTATGAATAGTTTCAAAAATATGTTCCAAACTGAGTCTTACAGTGCGAGAATTTTGTTCAATAAGGTGGAGTTCAATGTTGGACCTTACTTATATCGCGCAGCATACAAGCATGCAGTGACTTTACCTCGATCTCTAGCTTTAATTTGATGCATGTTGTGGGATTTTTGCTTTAAGATTCCAACTTAAGTCTTCCTAAAACCAGTTAGAATCAATATCAATATTTACAATATTTATGGAAACTACGGCGCTAATCAGCTCCGGAGACTTATGTTTATACTTTCGACAAAATGTGGTTCCTTGGACTGTTAAGTCTTTACTAAAATTCGGATGATAGCAATCAAACTTTATAATGAATTCTATGAACTTCAAGCTTAAACAACATCTCACGGTTTCATCTTTGTTAAATCATCCTAATTACACATTTTCATCTCCAGGTAACCTATAAAGAAAATAAAATAGAAAAATGAATACGTAATGTTGAAAAATTTGCACAGAAGGTCATGAATATAGGTATTAGGTGTGACTGAAAATTAGTATGATTACGTTTGGGGCTGACGGTCTTTTACCGACACTGAACCGAAGAGAACAATAAGTAACTTGTAAGGTAAGTAAGTAAGTAGGTACGAGGACATATTTGGTAATATAGCCTCCACGACAACACCTCCGGAAACAGACACAAACTAATTGATTTTGCCGTGAGGCGTAATGAAACTATAGCCAACATATGGTTTCCCCACCTTGATATTTGTAAAGCACCCTGACTAAGTCCTTATCAACAAACCGTCAACCACATTGATCATATTGCGATTGATGCCCGTACGACCCGTACGATTATCTAGTTATGGACAAGATATTGATACGCATATCCGTAACAACCCAAAGCCAGAGAACCATTGTGAGGAAATTCAACATCGAACGCAACAGATCGCCATGGCATTTTCAGATCATGTCGCCCTTAACCTCTTAAAAACCCCGAAGGCCAGCGACATCACAGCCAAAGAGCAATCAGAGAGGCGGCCTCTGATATGCTGGCTTTTAGCCGGCTTCGATTGCGAATGCAGACAGGCAAATTTAGAAAAACAGCAGATGCACTAATGCAGAGCGGGCCTGCAGAAAAAAAACCTCTCGTTCTCGCTCGCAAGCTGTACGAGGAGAAAAAAAAGGAGGAAGTTATGCTCCTCAGAAGAAAAACTAAAGAGACTAACTAAGAACTACCGAAAGAATGAAGGTCGGAAGTTTTACCAAAAAATAAAGCGAACATGAAAAAATTGTAAAGGCCGAACAAAGGTCTACAAGAATGAGGAGGAAATCTCATAGTAGAACGACGGACGGTGCTGAGAGTTTGAAAACATTTTTTCTGTAG
The DNA here is from genome assembly GCA_949129095.1 of Volucella bombylans. Lineage (NCBI taxonomy): Eukaryota > Metazoa > Arthropoda > Insecta > Diptera > Syrphidae > Volucella > Volucella bombylans. Next base: position 379,158,164 of record OX422140.1, on the reverse strand, counting down.
TCATATACTGTGATGAGGCGTAACATCCCACCGTTAGACAGAATGCACTATTCAACCTGGACGAACGCAGTCCAACAAAGCTTAATTGCCAAGCTGTTTATAGCAGCAGCAAACATCAAATCATCTCCAAGATTTGGGTCGTCAGAAGTATGCACAGCGAATGAAACCTCAGCATTTTTTGCCCAATGCTAAAAAAGGGAAATTTCCTGGGCTGCGTCAACTTCAGTCTTCTCAATCTCGTATGTATAATTCTGTTTTTCGCCTTATGTGAACGCCTAAAACCCTTCGTCAACAGTCTGATCGGTAGTGTGGTTTAAGGTCAGGAAAATCCGAGAAAATATTTAGATTACGGCAGATCTTGGAAAAAACCCAGGAGTTCCAAATCAATACGCACCACATCTTCATCGATCACAAAGCCCCATATGACAACTTAACCCTTTGTGTGCCAGTAGTTCCACCGCGGAACCACCGACAAAAATATTTTTCTCTACCGCCCCAATGAGCGGTGGTTGGAACCACCTAAACCTACCACTCATGCATGCATTGTGACATCGCACCACATTCAAATTTTATCGTTGTTTAGTGAAATTCATGCGAATTTCATGCAAGTATTGTTGTGTTTGTTGTGCTCTTGTAGTGACCCGTGTTTTTGTTGGTGCGTGATTAAAATATCAGAAATGGAAGGTAAGTAGCTTATTTTAAGTGTTATTATTATTGATTTTACGGAGAGATACTGGTATTGGAAGAAATAATTCGATATATTTCTTAAGTTTTTTATGTGGTTCCGATTGGGACCACAGGTACACACCAGTACAAAAATTCGCATATTGCAGGAGTTATGTATAAAAGTAAATTTTGATTTCTAATTGTAACTGTATGGGAATTTTGTGAAATGGAACGAATGTCGCAAGACGATGCTTGGTTTCGCTAGCGAAAAGCACATCAGGAGTTTGGTCTTGTAGCAATTTAAACATCGCGGTTCTTCGTTCGATCCTAATCAGTGAATTAACATTCACCGCAAGGACCTTCAAAGTTTGCTCCACCATGCGCGTACCCATTACGACATGTGTTGCGTTAGGCCCGGCAGCAGCGCGTAGATCTGGTCCACCCGCTTGGCCTGTTCCTGTACCTGCTGTTGCAGCTGAGCCATCTGCCCTTGGATTGCGAGCAAGATGGTCAACATGTTAGGTGCAGCTTCCGTTGTTTTTGGCATTGACGCCGGAGCAGCAACAGTCGCTTGTTGTACCGTAGCCCCCCTACCTGACACCATTTGGGCGTAGGAAATTTGAGACGTGACGGTTGGTGTTTGAAACCTCACAGGTGAACGTTTGACCTCCACCTTCTGCTGCCGAGCCAGTTTTGCTTTCTTTATGTCAGCGAACTTAGGACAACCCCGATAGTTTGCGGAGTGTCCCACGTTTCCACATAACACGCACGAGAGCTGCGACCTATCGGATGCTCCGTCAAGACCCAGAGCACACTCCTCGGAACTGTGGTTCTTAGCGCACTTCACGCATCGAGGCTGCATTTGGCAGTTCGACGCGGCGTGCCCGAACCTCTGGCAGCGAACGCATTGTATAACGCCTTCGCTCCGTTTTAATTTTTCCCAGTGAACCACCTGGTAGTCTAGGACATTGATACTCCTTAGACTATCCAGACGGCTTTCGGGACTGAGCTGCACCAGGAAGAACGGCAGACTCCGTTTCTCCCGCCTGGCTCTAGCTGTGGTAAATGGCTTTACCCCTACAAACTGGAGTCCCTCGCACTCCTTCTCTTTGAGCAGTGCCAGGATTTCCCCAGGATCAGAAGACGGTTCCAACCCCTTCAGCAGCATCGATTGCCGCTTTTCACACTTCGGTGTGAATGAGAAGTGCTCCGTCGTCGTTTCCTTCAGGAGCTCTTTCACTTTCGCACGTTCCCCAATCTTTTAATGTTAAAATTGTTACCAATGACCAACTTACACAGGTCCTTGGTTGCACTCACCTCTAATTTATAGGTATTAATAGGAGGTACCTTCTCCTTCTTCTTCTGCTGTTGTTGTTGTTGTTGCTGCTGCTGTTGTTGTTGTTGTTGTTGTTGTTGTTGTTGTTGTTGTTGTTGTTGTTGGTGCTGCTGTTGCTTTTTTTTCTGCTGCTGTGGTTTCAGCTTTTGTTTTTGCAGCTGTTGCTGTGTCTGCTGCTGCTGTTGTTTCTGCTGCTGCTGTTTTTTTTGCTGCAGTTGTTGTTTCTGCTGCTGCTGGATTTGTTGTTGGGAGCTCGATACCACCGATTGCTCCCTCTGCCTGCGAGCTATTTGCCGTTGCTTAATAGCAAGCACTTCCTCTTCCAGCCTTTGTATGCTGCTGGTGATGTCGTTTATGATGATTGTGATGCCGCTAGAGAGGCAAAGCTGTTACTGCCTCCCTCATACTGGACCTCATCAGAGATGTAGCTCAGCGCATCATCTGATTGTGTTTTGCGTTGTTGTGTTGTTTTATGTTTTTCATCGACTAAAACGGCACTTATTTTTTTTTTTTCGTTAAATTAGGAGGGGTTTTTAACCTCTTCCTCCTTTTCATGGCTTTCGCGACGGCACCGGCAAGAGAATTGTTGCCTTTATCAACCCCCATTATGGGAAGAGCGGAGCGCTCTCCACCATCCATCACGTGATTTGCTTAATTAGTCTTTATATTTGTTTAGTAACCACACTTTGGGGAGAAAAAAAAAAATAAATAAAATAAAAAAGTTCCAAGATTGTTCGGGGCTCGAACCCGTGTCCCACTATTCACTGAACGACGCCTTTAACCACACGGCTACCGAGTCAGCTAAGTAAATTTTAACTAATTCACAAGTTTTTTTTTGTTTTTTTTTTTTTACTTTACGTAAAGCCGAAGCACGTCTGTTCTCTACGGAGATCTGCGAACGAGTGGTCCAAATCTCTAAATAAGGTTCTCGTGCCACAAACATGTAATGAAACAGTTGGACCAGTTTTTCCCGATTCTACTAAGAGTCCCTTAGACTTTTGTTTTTGCATTTGTTTTCAGAAGAACTAGTTCAAAACCTATCATTCGAAACAAATTTATATGCTACTCAAAAAGATGTACACCGGCCTTATGTACCAACTACAGTGGAAGAAATAAAACGATTCCTTGGAATAAATATTCTTATGGGAATAAAAAAGTTGCCCAATTACAAAGACTACTGGTCTTCTAGACAAGACCTTAGAAACCAATTTATAAGTTCTTCCATGTCCCAAAACCGCTTCAGTTGGCTTCTGGGCCATATTCACATCAACGATTCTTCGGTTGAGCTAAAAAGAGATGATCCAAAGTACGATAAATTGTACAAAATACGGCCAATGCTTAACAAATTATCGGAAACATTTATAGCGTGCTACAAACCCTCTAAGCAACAATCAATCGATGAATCGATAATAAGGTTTAAAGGACGTATATCCTTTCGGCAATATATGCCTATGAAGCCCATAAAACGGGGCGCTACAAGATGTGGGTTCGAGCCAATGAATCCGGTTTTATTTCGCAGTTTCAATTATATACAGGTATACAGATTTCGAAGTTTTTTTCTTCTTAGGAATTAAAACAATTGAATATTTTTTTACAGGGAAAGCTACTGACAAAACTGAGCAAAATTTAGGAGAGAGGGTAGTTACTGATTTGAGCAGACTATTAGTGGGAAAAAGCCGCGAAGTTTACATCGATAATTTTTTTAATTCACTGCAATTACAACACAATTTACAAAAGGAAGGAATTCTGGTATGTGGTACAGCACGGAAAAAACCGAGAAGCATTTCCAAAGATTTATTGATGGACAAGAGGATGAAAATTACGGATACTGGCATCGTTGCCCTAAAGTGGATGGACAATAAACCTGTCCATTTTCCCGGAGATGTTGAGCACATTTTGAGAAAGCAAAAAGATGGATCACAATCGCAATTCATGTGCATGAAATTAGTAAAAGACTACAACAAGCACATGGGTTATGTTGACAAAAGCGATATACGAGGGGCGTTCAACATATTCTCGGTATCGGGGTGAAGCTGTGGTTGTATATATAAATTGACTTATTTATCAAGTAATACTATTATTTTAGTGCATTCATGTAAAATTTCATATAAATGTGATTATTAATTCGCGTTTTATCTCTAGTTAAACAGAATCATAATGGCAACTGAGACGATGATGGTGAAAATTGAGCATCGCGCTGTAATTAAATTTCTCACTAAGCAAGGAAAAAGTCAAAAAACTATTCATGAAGAGATGGTGGCTGTTTACCAGGGTTCCGCACCTTCATTATCAACTGTGCAAAAGTGGTCAAGTGAGTTCAAGAGAGGCAGAGAGAGCATTGAAGACGAGCCCCGCTCCGGCGCCCCGGCTACTGCTTGTACGGGAGAAAGCATCAAAGAAGTCGAAAAACTTGTTCTTGAGGATGCCCGAATAAAGGCGAAAATGATGGCAGAGATCACCAAGCTTTCAATTGGTACCATTCACACCATTCTTCATGACCATCTTAACCTTTCAAAGGTCAGTGCAAGATGGGTGCCACGAATGCTCACAGCGCCTCAGAAAAAAGTGAGAATCGCATGCTGTAGAGAGCTTTTGGAGATGTGTAGTGAGAACGCGGACGGTGTTATGCATCGAATTGTTACTGGGGACGAAACATGGGTCCACCACTGTGACCCTGAAAGCAAACAAGAGTCCATGCAGTGGCATAAAAAAGGAACAGACCCCCCGAAGAAGTTCAAAGTCACTCCGTCTGCCGGGAAGCTCATGGCCACAGTTTTTTGGGACTCAAAGGGAATCTTGCTCATTGAATACAAAAAAAAAGGTGAAACCATCAACGCCACATCCTACGCTTCCACTTTGCATAATTTGCGGGAGGAAATTAAAAAGAAAAGACGGGGTAAACTCGCAGCGGGTGTGTTGCTTCTTCATGACAACGCTCCTGTTCACACGGCGCGAGTTTGCAAGGCTGCTGCGCGAGATTGTGGTTTCGAAGAAATCCAACACCCACCCTATAGTCCAGACCTTGCCCCTAGTGATTATTTCCTGTTTCCGGATTTGAAAAAATGTCTTCGTGGAAAAAGATTTTCGGATGATGAAGAACTCAAGTCGGCAATAAATGGGTATTTTGCAGAGAAAGAGGAAATTTGTTTTTTGAGGGTTTAAAAAAGCTTTTCTCAAGATGTAACAAATGCATTGATGTTAGGGGAGATTATATTGAAAAATAAAAACAATTTAAATTGAATTCGCATTTTCCTTCATATCGATACCGAGAACATATTGAACGCCCCTCGTATACAAATCATGCTACGAAATTGATAGAACATCCAAAAAATGGTGGTATCGTATATTCTGGCACTTTGTTGATATAACGGTTGCTAACTCTTTTATCGCTTACAAGGAAAGTATTCAGAAAGATTGCGATGGTATATCGTTAAAAGAATTTCGTCTTGCAGTCGCAAATGGGTTGATTGGCACTGATTCTGAAAGGTCTACAAGTGGCAGTAAAAGCTCAATGATAGCGATAAGCCGATTCAAGGTACAAGTTCCTCTAGAAAGACGTCTCGATAAGGCCTCACATATGACAACTCATGGAAATAAAGTACGGTGTTCGTATTGTAGCACAAAAGCTAAGCCGTGTCCCACTAGATGGCACTGCTCTTTCTGCAATGTAGGCCAGGATAAAAAAACAATTTATTCCATTTCACAGTAATTCTTAATTTTTTTATTTATTTATTTTTTATAAAAAAAATGAATAAAAATAAAAATGTAGCTAAAAAAAATACCCGAACACATTTATTACCCCAGTGGTATCATAGTGGAACCACCTGCTTAAGGTCAAATTAAAGAAAAATATATTGTTGTTTGATTTTAAGTATAAGATGCATAGTTGAATAGAATTTGTGCAAAAAAATGTAAACAAGGCGATATATTGTCATGTGATTTTTTCAACATCGTTCTTGAAAGAACTGTATGAAATTCGCAAACCAATTCCAGACTCATACGTCTATAGTGGGCACAGTTGGGAGGGTCTCATTTTCTGTGGATCTTCTGACCAAATGTGAGAAATGAATTGGTGCAGGGTCTCTACAAAGTCACTTCCAGCAGCTTTGAATATCTCGGCCGGCAAGTCGTCAGGTCCAACTGATTTGTTAGATTTTAGGTTAGATATATCTTATAATTACTTCGTCCTGATTAGTTGGACGGAAGTTTTGACGCCGTCGCCGTAGCACCGACCGTGATCCTATTACATCTCTACGGGCTTCTGTACGGGTCTTCTTGCCTTGACACGTTCTTTTTATCTGTCGATAAAACTTCCATACGTTACTCCTGGAATACAACTTTCAATATCTTCCATTTCGCGCTTCTCGTGTTCTTTTTTCTTCTTCTGGAGAAGCCGATGTTCTACCCGTATTTTCTGCTCGTAGAGCTTACAAGTAGCTCTCGTCCTTCGCTGCACCCACGCTTTATAGGCTTCTTGTTTAGCTGCATATGCTTGCCGGCATTCTTCATCAAACTACGGATTTCTTGATGGTGGTCGGATGAAGCGCATAATCATCAGTTGCGGCGTATCTGATGGCGCATTAGCAGCGTTGCATTGATGCTGGCAGCATAGGAGGTGTTGAGAGATTTCGGGATACGCGTTCGCGAAGATTCTGGCGGTTGCAGCTTTTCTACGTTATATCTTTTCACAGTAGTTCTACTTTATTGTGGCGCTTGGGAAATCCGCATTCGCACCTTAGATGTAACAAGGTGGTAATCCAAGTCGATGTTGGCTGCCCGGAACATTCGGAAGTCCAGGATACTCAATTTGATTTAGCGTTTGATGAGCCGAAGACCGCCATGTCCTCTTGTGTATATTGTGATGAATGAGATGAGGAACTGTGTGCTTGTTGTAGTGATATTTTGTCGCGCCGCAAAGACAACTACCCTAAGTTCGTTGAGACGTGGTATGCTATGCTTACCAACTGCCCTACGAAAGATGTATTCCTTTTCTTTCCTGGCTTTTCGTACATCGGATATTGTTCATAAATCATATCGAGTAACTCGTATTTGGGCCATATTTTTTCATTGACGATAACGATCGTCACGTTATTGTGAATGGTCAGCGTTATCACGTCATGATCACCGATTATTTTTGGCCCGAATTGGAAGATATGGACTTGGACGACATGTGGTTTCAACAGGATGATGCCACAAGCCACACAGCTACAATCGATTTATTGAAGAGTAAGTATGGTGAGCGTGTTATCTCAAGAAAAGGGCCGGTCGATTGGCCGCCTCGTTCGTGCGATTTAACGCCGCTTGACTATTTTCTGTGGGGATACGTTAAGTCATTGGTTTATGCCTATACGCCGACGACGTTGGAAGAGCTCAGAGCCAACATTGAACGCGAAATAGCGAGTCGTTGAAAATTGGGTCCAACGAATCGACCGCTGCAAACGTGCCCGAGGTGGCCATATGAAGGAAGTCGAGTTCCATTCATAAATATTTTGATTGTACTTCAAGCCGATAATAAAGTTTTTGAAATATCTCAAATAGTTTGTGTTTTATTTTAAAAAAAATTGTCAAGTCCTTATTGGAAAACCCTATAGATTTAGTTGAATAAACTTGTATTTTTAACTTTCTGAATAAATTCCGGGGACATTTTGATCAAGGTGGTACATCAAAATTGCAAAAATTGTCTCTTTCAGTGAAATAAAACAATCAATAAATAAATAATTTAAATTGAAGTTCTCTCATCGACATCCGATTGCGTCATGTTAAAGGTGGCTTTTCCTGTTCAGTTTTAAGGAAAAAAAAAACAAGACAGTCAAGTTTTCTTTGAACCACTGTGTCGCTGGAAAACTTTTAATTGGATTCGAACACTCAATCGGAATTTTTAAATCCAATAGGATTTCTAAATTAGTTCCTCAGAACACCAGTTAGCAGTTCATGAAACTAATGAGCTACGACTGGAGTACAAAACAGCTCTGGTGGAAATGAAACTTCTCTCCTTCGAAAGACTTTGTTGTCCTTTATCTAAGGAAAATTCGGCGGTTGTCTTGGGTACGATTTCCAAGCCTACAAGTGTACCTTATACATTTATTAAGGGATTAGAATTACACGAATCCATATCCAAATATAGCGAATTATTCAATCAAGCTGATTTATTTATTTTCATCCACAACCAATTGAATCTCTAATGTTCATCCCTGCGAGAGACCATAATCTCCCTTTGCCAAACAATTAACACCGGGAATTATATGAAAAGCGAAAAAAAATAAAAAACAGACAACAATCTGTCTGATGTTGACACCGCTCTTCACATCTAATGAATATAGATAATCCTGTTCTAAATTTTCGCAAAGTCTTTTGACAGTAATACTGTAAGCAAGTAGAAATAAACGGAGTAAGAGTAGTAGAGTAGGACACCTTTGCAAAGAAACGACATCAAGGAAGGCAGCAACATAAGTTGAAATGAAAACGTTTCCTAATGCGATTGCTGCTTTCATTCTCAGAGATTGTCTCGTGAATCAAAATTCAACAGCAGCTCCCACACTTTCCTCGTTCCACTGCCGCCTACTACGAATACTTGTATCTACGAAAGTGCACCGCTGCCACGTCAGTGGAATGTGGAATGATTTGCCAGCTTTTGGGGAATTCTCATTTAAATGCAAATGGAAAGAAATTTCAGTTGCAGGGGGAGTTTTACGAAACTTTCCGGTTGTTTTGCATCGTCTTAGTGCAATTCCATTTTGGGGGCTAAAGTGCTAAGTAAATACTTTGAAATGCATTCAAATCCCCTTCTTGTATCTTAAGGATTGTTTTTTTCTTGAATACTCTCTGTTATTTCAATTTTATTTCTTCAGTTTTTTCTTCAACTTTTTTCTTAGAAAAATAGGAAATAGCAACAAAACGCAATCGGTATTGGTGAAAGTTGATTTCGTGTAGGCGAACACAGAGAAGGATATATGAAACCCTTGGAATTGAAATTTTATAGGAGAAACTCTTATAAAATTTGTTTGTCTTCTAAGTTGAATTTCTGTCTCTTTTCAGGACAGAAGATATACATACTCGTATACAGGTCAACTCACCACCGGTATTTGTATTTTTCTGCAAACAATGCTTCATTGGTTCTTACGAAATAAGGGGTGGTTTGTCCTTGCTTAAATAATAGGACTCCCTAAGCAGTAAATAGTGAAATCGATCTGTGATTGTGCCCGCAGTTTGTGAGATTTGTGAACAGTGTGGACTGTCTGCGGAACTATTTAAAGCAGCAGGAGGTGACATGATTGTAAACAAGCACCAGCTTATCTGTAATAGTCAAAGGAAATCGTGTCCGATCCATAATAGAAAGTCCTTTTTGTTGCATCGTAGACCCCCAAGATAAGTGAACTTTCCAGCAGTTGCCATCTTTAGTCGAGAAGTTCAGCAGCTACTACTAAGTAAGGAATTGGGGGGGGCGTCAACGTCTGCGGCAGCAATAGCGGCGCAAAAAGGAAGACACCATGAGTCGGGTGATAAATCCACATCCACGTCTCTGATATAACGAGACATTATAAAGGCGGTAAGAACAACTTTGCCTCGTTGGCTACCTCTGAGTCCGAAGATGAAGAAAAAAGGTGCTTGCTATTAAAGCTAAGCAAACCGCCCGGAGACAAAGGGTGCAAGAAGCTAAAGCGAGCTCCCTACAGCAACAGCAACAACAACTGCACGAAAATAATGTGCAGAAAAAAGACCCAGTGCAGAAGCAGCAGAACAATAAAAAAAAATGCAACATCAAAAGCAACAACCTCAGCAGCAACAACAGCAACAGCAGCTGAAAAAGAAAAAATACAACATGGAGGTCCAGGACACCAAGGACTTGTGTAAGTCGGCCATAGGTAAGAACTTTATCATTAAAAGATTAGGCTCAGACAGGCATGTCATCCACTGTAATTCAGTGGAGGGCTATAAAAAAATGCAAAACCTGTTGAAGGAAACGACGACGGGGTACTTCACGTATACACCAAAAGGTGAAAAATTTAAAACGGTCCTATTGAAAGGACTGGAACCGTCCACTGATCCCGAGGAGCTCTTAAAACTGCTTCAAAAGAAAGAGTGCGAAGAACTCACATTTGTGGGGGTTAAGCCTTTTACCACTTCAAGAGCAAAAAGGGAAAAGCGGAAACTACCGTTCTTCCTAGTACAGCTCACTCCCAACAGCAAACTGGATAGTCTAAGAAGTATCAAAGTTCTGGACTAGCAGGTTGTTCACTGGGAGAAATTAAAAAGGAGCGAAGGCGTTATACAATGCGTTCGCTGCCAGAGGTTCGGGCGCGCCGCGTCGAACTGCCAAATGCAGCCTCGATGCGTTAAGTGTGGAAAGAACCACAATTCTCAGGAATGTGCTTTGGGTCAGGAGAAAGAGTCAGACAAAAGCCAACTCTCATGCGCTTTATGCAAGAACTCGGGACACACCGCTAACTATCGGGGTTGTCCCAAGTTCCAAGATATAAAGAAAACAAATATGGCTCGTCAGCAGAAAGCGGAGGTTAAGCGCCCATCCACTCAGCCTCAAACTCCAGCCGTCACGCCCCGAATTACCTTCGCCCAAATGGCGGCAGGTAGGGGTAGAATGGTACAAAAAGTCACGGTTGCTTCCTCGGCCCCAGCGCCAAGAGCACCGGAAGCTGCACCTGACATGTTAGCTATCTTGCTCTCTATTCAAGGACAGATGGCTCAGCTTCAACGTCAAGTACAGGAACAGGCTAAGCGGGTGGATCAATTCTACGCGCTGCTGCCGGGTTTAACGCAATTCATGTCATAATGGGTACGCATATGGTGGAGCAAACCCTGAAGGTCCCTGCAGTGAATGTCAATTCACTGATCAGGATCGAGCGAAGAGCCGCGCTGTTTAAGTTGCTGGAAGACCAAGCTCCTGATGTGCTTTTTGCTAGCGAAACTAAGCTTACCGATAAGCACAATGTGGAACACAGTAAATACAATAGTAGAAGAAGAAACCGACCCAACTCAACACAAGGAGGTGGTGTCGCGATCTTTATTAGAAACAAATTTAAATTTAGAAGAATGTACAAGGGTGTTTTGCATGGGTTTCGGGTGCTGGAGGCATGTGTCATGCGCATCCCTCTCCGTAGCGGAAAGTGGCTGTTCACGGTATCTGTCTACGCGCCTGATGCTTCCCAATCCACAATATTCATCTCAGAGCTCGATAGACTCTTTAGACTACTTAGGCTGGAATCGGAGGAGAATTATTATATAATCGGCGGAGATTTTAATGCCAAACATAGAGATTGGGGAAATCATGTACCAAATACTAGAGGGAACCTGCTACTCAATTGGTGGGCACAGCACAGTGTTATGTATAGACTTGGTTTGAAGGCGACGGACAGTCCGTCGTTTCCCAGATACGGCTCTTATTTGGACCTATTGCTATACGACGTACGGATACGAGTACAACTGACTGGGAGTAATCTCCAAACGTTAAACTGTCTGCATACATTCGTGTACGACAGTGACCATTGCGGTTTTAGTACCGAAATAACAATTTCTAACGAAATTGCGGAGTTGGAAGAGTTTCTTCCTAAGTTTTCTTACAATTATAGTAAAACTCGCTGGACACGCTTCTCAAGAACCTTGACAAGAGCACTAGCCTCGAATTCGCTCTACCCACCGTCCAATAGGAATCTGTCTAACGAGGAGATCGACAATTACCTAAAACAAATGGACGAGACAATTAAACAAACTATGGACACTACAATACCTCGGTATGAACACACACCCAACGAAAACCTATTCCGCAATGCTACCATCGACGCACTGCACCGACACAAAAGTAGACTGCTATCAAGACTCAAAACCTTGTGCAGGCGGTTTACTGACAGACAGAACGTGGAGGTTGGGACACTGAAGTCGTCAATTAAAAACCTCCAAATATTGTTAAGAGAGAATTACAGAGCATCTGTAAGTTTGTACTGGAACAACAGAATTCGGGCTGTAAATTCGAGCAACCCGAGTATGTTCCCGCAAATAAACAAAATATTTAGGAGAAAAAACCAAAACGACCTACAGTGTCTTAAAATTCCTAGAACTACGGACAACGAACGAATACTGACTACTGCAGGCATAGATCCAAATGAAGCCGCTGATGATGACGACTTCTTTGTGATCGAGGATCCTCAGGAGAAGGTTGAGGCTATAGGAGCGACTTTTCAGGAAGTGTATGGAACCAGTAACTTCATTGGTTCTAATCACGATCTGGAGAATCGAGTCCTTCTGCACAATTTCTACCTGCGAAATGACATACAGAACTGGCGATTCGAGAGCTCGGGTTTCACCCAGTTCAGTGACGAGAATATGGCAAATAATATCATCGCCAATGAAGGGGACCTACCCCCGTTCATTTCAAAGGAAGAACTCCACGAAATCTTCGACACAATAAGAAGTAAAAAATCAGTGCGAATCGATGGAATACCGAACATTGTGCTTCGACATCTCCCTCTAGAAGCGGTAAACATTTACACCACCCTGTTTAACAATGCATTGAATAATGTACATTATCCAGAGCATTGGAAAACTGCGGTGGTTTATCCCATCCCTAAGAGAGGTAAAGATACATCCAATCCGGCGAATCTCCGGTCGATAAGTCTCCTTCCGAATATCAGTAAGGTGTTCGAAAAGGTAATCAATAGAGTCCTGAATAAGTGGGTTGAGGACAAAAATATAGTTCCGGACAATCAATTCGGTTTCAAGGCGGGGCATGATGTCATACATGCCGCGTCTAAGCTGGTGTCAGATATCCAATGGAAGAAAAGCAAAAACCCGTGTACTGGGGCCTGTCTGGTTGACTTGGAAAAGGCCTTCGACACCGTATGGTTAGAGGGGCTTTTCTACAGGCTGGCCAGATTGGACATCAGTGAAACACTTTTGTATATTCTTCATAATATGCTCAGCAGCAGACAGTTCATCGTGAAAAATGGCGATGCGACTTCTGTTGGGACATTTCACATTAAAAACGGTCTGCAACAAGGTGCGGTTAATTCGCCGATCTTATTCAACATTTACACAAGCGATTTGATAGGTTCACTTCCCCATAGCATAGCGTATGCAGATGACTTGATAGCGTACAGAACAGGTCCAAAGGTTGAGGTCATTAACATGCTTTTGCAACGTGACTTCGAGCAAATTAGGCGATTTTGCGATGACTGGAAGTTGATTTTCAACTTCTGAAAGTCTGAAACCATTCTATTTAGAACGCCGTTGTCTGGTGCCTCTAGGGACACCAGAAAGAATTGGCGAAAATTCTCGATCATTGGACAACGCGGTCAGCCACTTGCTTGTCGAAATGTAGTCAGATACCTTGGGATCTGGCTAGACCAATATCTATATTTTAACAAGAATGTATATGCTGCTCTGGCCAGGGCCAAAGGTGCTTTTGCCGTTACAGCCAACTCGATGCGAGGGTGAAAGTTATCTGCTACATGGCCCTCATCAGGCCCATGCTGGTATATGGGTGTCCCGTGTGGTTCAACGTGAGAACGAGCTTAATGGAAAAGATTCGGGTGTTTGAGAGGGCTTGCCTTAGGGTTTGTCTTCACCTTTACAGAACACCAGAATCGGAATACATAAAATTCTATCCCAATGAGGTTCTATACAACAGGGCGAATCTAATAAGAGTGGACAACTTCGCTATTAAGTTGACTCAAGGGCATATTGCGAGAGCAATGACCTCGTCCAATAACCTGATATCTGGGGCCTACTACCCCAACTACTTATATCATGAGAGTGTGCGCTTGAAAGGCTTCGTACCCCCTAAAGCGTTCCTCTATTTAGACATGAAAGGGCTGATCCAGGATAGGTTTGTGGTGCCGCTAATTTTCCACGTAGCTCGTGCAGTGGGTGAGGGGCGACTCAACTACAACAGAGACGTCGCACGCGGCAGTACTGAACGTCTCAGGTTTAGCAGGGCGGTTTCAAAACGCGATAAAAAAGATGTTGTCTTGCAGCACCAAAATATTTGGTGGTTGAATGAAGAAGACCCGACTTCTTCGTCGTTTCCTTCAAGTCCAGGTTAGCCTAGTCAGAAGGCAAAGTGGGCCATATTTCCCATACTATGTTTAGAAAATGGCCGGCTTACATAGGTTAGGGTAGTTTTAAGGTATGAAGGTTGGCAACCCTGGGTTAGCTAGCTGTTAGGTTAGCAGCTTGAAGTTTGCTAACAATTAGGTTAGATTAGATTGTATATTTAGACTAAGTAGTTTAAGGTTTAGTATAAGTTAGCAAAAATAGTTAGTTTAAGTAGTTTAAGTATTTTTTATGTAAACACAAAAAAATGCTCAGTTACTAAGTTTTTTCTTAAACAATTAATTTTTTCTTAGTTTAATTTTAATAGATGTTAATCAACAGTAATTAAGATTGAAAATTGTAAATTAGACGTCGAAAGACATAAAATAAAAATATATTATAGTTTAGCTTAGAGCGCCCGTTTTTTGGGCCAGTAAGTTAGAATAAGTTAATTAAGTTATAATAAGCTAGCATTTAAGCATTTTTTCTGTTAGCATGTAAGTTCAGTAAATTTAAGATGAATAAAATAAAATGCATTAAAAACGAAACGAAACGAGTTCAGCAGCTACCATCTTTAGTTTCAGAAGTCCAGCAGTAGCCACATTTGTTGGAATGTCAAAATTTGGATCTGCTTTTCCTTTTTCCAGTGAACCTGGTGATAGCCGCACGTTCTACAGAGTGAACATTGCATCAAATCTTTTTATAATTAATTGTTGTAAAATAAAGTGAATTATTTTTATTGAAAACCTAACATTTGGCGACGAGGTGTTCAACGAAAACACGCTAAAATGGCGTTGGAAATTGTGTTACAGTAGCAGTAGTTTGTTGAAGGGTTTATGGTGTCGAACATGGAATTCATGGACAGAATGTTGGGAAAATAAACTAGCATCCGCAGCTCAATACCACCGTTTCGCCAATTTGATCCCGAAAAGGAAAATTGGGAAAGTTATTTGTTCCAGCTCAAGCAACATTTTGCTGCTAACTCCCTTGTTGACGACGACTTACAGTAAACGATCTGTTCACGAAATTGTTTGAAACAGGAGACGTAAGTATGCGCACATTTAAAGAGCTTACGGAAAGGTTAAGTCGTCATTTTTCTTACAAATTGCATGTGCTGGCATCCCGATGTAAATTTCTCGGCACAAAAATGCTTCCGAAGCAGTCATATGCTGAGTGGATAGCTGAGCTGAAAGGATTAGCAACGAATTGTGCTTTTACATGCGCAAAGAGGGCTGCAACCAGTCCTATGCAGACATAATGTATAGGGAAATGCTGGTTTTCCACACTCCCCACGATGCAGTTCGAAATGCAGCTACGCAACGCAAAAACCCATCTCTTGAGGAAATCGAGGACATCGCTACGGGATATGAGTCCACTCAGCTGGCAACTAGTATTTTAAAAGACATCGCAAAAACATCCGAAGAAGTGTAAGAAAATTCGTGGATCGCTCAAGAGCAAAATCGTGTCAAGGCTGTGGAATACATCACGATCGTAGCCAGTGCCGCCACTTAGAGTCTGTATGTGACGTGTGCGGAAAGAAGGGGCATATAAAAACCGTGTGCTCCTTAGCGCGTCAGGATGAGGGTGGAGTCGCCTCTCATCAAGCGAACCGAAGGCGACGTCGGACAAGGTCTTGAGGTAGAAATCGGGTGCGACACAATTGTGTGGAAACACATGCCGACCGCGATATTTTAAGGATTGCCCTGTCTCATTTTCTCAAAAGGAGGATGTGAGGAAGGAGTTAAACAGGTTAGTGACCATAGGAATATTGAAAGCGGTGGAAACCAGTCAAATTGCAGCTCCGGTCGTAGTTGTAAAAAAACCGAATGGAAGTCTCAGGCTATGTGGGGATTTTAAGGTCACCATCAATACCCAACTGGACATCGATCGCTACCCAGTGCCTCGCATAAATGAGCTTTTCTCTCGTGTTCAAGGAGGAAAGTTGTTTACGAAGGTGGACCTCTCCGACGCTTATCTGCAGATCCTGCTAGAAAAGGAGTCGAAGCAATTGTGCGTCATCAACACGGAGCAGGGATTGTTTCAATATCAACGTGTTCCTTTTGGCATCGCTAGTTCAACTGGCATTTTCCAGCGGAATAAGACCATCGGAGTCTCGTCTGAAGGCTATTCGAGATTTGCCATATCCTACGGAATATCGTGCTACGGAAAGCCCAATCGCACTTGCGTCCAAGACGTTGAATGATGCGCAAAAGGGATATAGTCAAATCGAAAAGGAGGCGCTGTTCTCTTTGTGTGTGCATACTAACGTTGTTAGTAATAATAACGCAGAGTAATAGTTCCCAAGTTGTTACAGGCCAAGGTGTTGCGGCTAATTCATCAAGGTCATTGGGGAATAACCAAAATGAAGCAGCTGGCTCGTCGTTACTGCTGGTGGATCGATGAGGACATTGAGCAAGTCGTGAAGCGGTGCAACATCTGCCAGTTAAACGACTACCAATCTCCTAAGGAGTATTCCAGTTGGCCGTCGACAACAGATGTGTGGGAGCGCATCCATATAGACTTCGCCAGACCTTTCAAGAAGAGCATGTGGTTGGTGGTAGTCGACTCATTGTCAAGATGCCGTCAACAACGTCTTATGCTACAATTCGCGCATAATAAGACGCTGATGTAGGACAACGGGCCGCAGTTCGCGTCCAAAGAGTTCGCGTAAAATGAATTTTACAGAAAGAGTTTTCTGTAAAATGAATGCTATTCAACACCTAACTGCATAACCTTTTAATCCCGAATCGAATGGAGAGGCCGAACGTATGGTTCGTACGTTTAAAACAGCGTTAGCCAAGAATCTTCATGAATCGTGTGAGGAGGATTCACTTGCTACATTTTTAGGTACCTATCGGTCTACACCGGGTGAATCCGGGTTGCCTCCAGCAGAAATGTTACACGGCCGAGTGCACCGAACGATCCTTTCTGCTATGATATCTGAGGAAAGAAGAAGAAGTTTTCGCGGGGATCGATTTAAGTTCTCCCCTCAAGAACTCGTACTCGTCAGACAGTATCAATCAAAAAAGAAGTGGGCGCCACGAGTAGTTGTACATGGTAGCGGAAGAAGAATGTACCAAGTCCAATTAGATGGCAAAGTGTGCAGAAGGCATCAGAATCAGTTACGAAGGCGAACGGAGTTTGAAGAGGATGTTCCGAAGGAAGACTCAACGTTTATAAGTTTCGAGTTATGCCCACCACTCAACCATAAGGGCTGCAGTTCAAAATAGATGATTTCCAAGAGGACCTCCTTGGTGTCACCTGCTCAAGAATCTCATAATGCTGTTCTCAGTTAGTCAAAACCAGGATTTGAAGTAGGCACACCCATTCATCGCGACGCGCAGGAACCAATGGATATTGGCAAAACACCCAGGAGGTCTGAGCTTCTGCGTCAGAAGAAGTTGAGGTTTCAGCAAAATTAAGTGTGGGGAGCTGTTGCATCGTAGACCTCCAAGATAAGTGAACTTTCCGGCAGCTGCCATCTTTAGTTTCAGAAGTCCAGCTGTAGCCGCACGTTCTACAGAGTGAACATTGCATCAAATCTTTTTATAATTAATTGTTGTAAAATAAAGTGAATTATTTTTATTGAAAACCTAACACTTTTGGGTGTGCCAACTATAGAAGAATGAGTCTCCTAAACAACGCCTATAAGATCTTTCCTGCGGTATTACGTAAGCGGTTCATATAAGTGGAGTTTCAAGCCGGGAATGTCCACCATTGATCAAATATTCACACTGCGGCAGATCTTCCAAAAGTCCCGAAAATTTCAAATCGACGCTCATCATTGATTTGTCGACTTCAACGCCGCATATGACAACGTTCATAGAGACGAGCAACGCCATGTCTAGTATTGACATGTCTGCCAAACTCGTCGGATGGAACATGACTATGGAGAAATTACGCTGCTTCATCAAGGTCAGTAATTAAAATAATTTAATCAATATACTCGTACGCAATTCTGGGTGGCTTCGACATTCTGGACAGACGGTGTGTTGAGATCTTTCCTACGGAAAACAACTTACTTGACCCAGGTTGTAAATGGGCCCACGCGAATACCAGACGTTGATAGTCATACCTCCAACACCCTGGACTTCTCATCCTGATTATCCCCTTCAGGCTCGTCGGACCATTATGTTATGTCTCGTGCAATGACCACAGAACCGTGGAAATTTAACTAGTCGTTATGTTTCCTCGAGAACGACGTGGATGCCGCTGATGATATGATCACACTCTTTGGAATTCTCTAAGATCCTTTATCTTTCATTGGATGAAGAGTATTAAACCAAATGAAAAGGCACGGTACGACTCGAGCTGTAAAGAGGCTATTGGGGTTAGAGAGCGTTTTTTCAGTCCTCCAGGATCAATCCGACAGAGGAAATCAGTAGAAATTTCAGACGAGCCAGGAATAACCGCAACGCTTTTCTTAAACGTACGAAATAACCGAAACAATAAATACAAGGTGGGACAAAAGTACTATCATAATGTGAATTGGCTGCCATTTTGTTAGAAATGAAAAAAATGTGGGCTGTTTTTTCATGAAAAGTTTACTTGAAGGTGTACTATAGAATTGATGGTATTAAGTTGACAAAATGATATCGGTTAAATGACCACCGCCTGAGTTGATGCAGATTTGTGCTCGTTTTACGGGATTTTAAATTGTTGCTCGCAAAACATCGGGCTCCAAATTAATAGTTTCTTCTTCAGTGTTGGCTTTCAAAACTTGCTCGATTTGCGGTAAACGCGAGATTTCAAAAAGCCCAAAAGAAGAAATCAGATCCGGCGATCTAGCTGGCCAGTTCAAATCCCCAAAACGGGAGATCACACGGCCTGGAAATTGGTAATTCAAAATCTTCATCGTTGCTTGAGCTGTGTGACCCAATTGAGCAACTTGCGGCAAAAAAAAAAATACACCTAGCATGGTCGGTTTTTTTTTGGCATGTTCTTGAAGCTTGAGGTCTCAATATTATCTGGTGAAAACGCCAATATTTTGATAAATAAGTCAGTTACAGCCGAGAGAGTAGAAGAAGTTTTGCAGCGTCGAACCGAGAGGCTGGTAGCGGCATGGGACCCTTCGGACCTTTTTTAAGGCTCTATTTTGTGTTTTTGGGCGAGTTTGGCTCCAGGTATAACGGAAATATCATAGGACTGTTATTATTTGCTAGAAATAGACAGGTACCTGGGTCAGTAGCTTGCCGGGAAATCGCACGCTGTGTGAGCTGTTGCTTCGTCGAACGCTTCGAACCAACAATGCTCGAGACCCAATTCAGCAATTTGTGGCAAAAAAGACTCGTTTTTAACATCTGTCTGTAGCGCTTACCGGGCCCCCACCTAATTATCAAGACTTCGCCCATCAATGACGTTGTCTAATAAAAAGCGCGGGCAGAGCAAAGTATTGATCTTATCGTAAACATCTTCAGATGACGCTACCAAAGGTTGCTACGATTTAGGTGTTGTTGGCGGCTGGACCACCGTTAGTCCATACCAGGACTTAAATCACGGTACCATGGGAGTCAGGAGCCCCGCGGATCTCGGTCTGGGCCTGAATTGTTGTGGTTTAAACTCAAAATCGCGGGAAGGGTTTCGGTCCAATGTAGAGTTGCAATAAGTACTGGGTGCTGTGATCCTAATATCAGTAAGAGGTTTTAGGTCAGCCTCGAGTCATACCAAGGGTGGAACTTGTGCCTCCAAGACAGTTCCGAATTGGTATCAATGGAATGACGGAGAGCGATGCCAAGGCGTATCCTTGCTCTCATGAATGCATGGGCATCCCGTAAATTTAAGACTTCCCGACATGTGTTTGCGTTAAAAGCCGGAGATTATGCAGCACTCACCAGTTACGGTTGCAATAGTGTCGTCGGCTTCCTCAAAAAAAAAAAGGGCCAATCACTTTTTCACTGCAAATGCCGCACCAAACAGTACCATATCCGTACCCTTATCCCTGAAAATCAAATTTTGTTTATTCACATAACCACTTAAGCGGAAATGGGCTTCGTCGCTCATTATGATTTTGGATAATTTGGTTTAACAGAGCATGGGGGTAAGTTTCAAAGTGATAGTTGGTGCGGTGAGGTCGGATCAGGAAGAGTGGGACAGATGTTAGATTATGGGAATTGGGAGTGAATGCAATATTTTGCGTTATTTTCGAGCAGTCGATATTTCCAGTCAGTAACTGGTGGATAAAAACTTCACGACGTTTTTTTAGAGTATGCATGCTAATTAATTTTAGCCTATTTTCATAGGGGGGTAATCCATATAGATCGGCCCAAGGTAGACCACAAAGTGCGAAACCAAGTGCAGAGTTAGCTTTATTTATAATGCTGTCAATATGTGAGTCGAAATTCAATTCTTTATCACAAATTATACCTAGATCCCGTACTTGGGTAGTGGAAGGAATAGGCTCATCGCAGATGAAGTAGTTTCTTGGAGGGGGAGGTAGTCGTTTACGGGAATAGGTTATCGCTTGGCATTTGTTGACATTAATCTCCAAAAAGTTTTGCTTGCACCATACCGAAAACTTGTTCAAGTCATCTTGCAGGCAATGGGAGTCAGAAGGCAATGAGATGACTTTGGAAATTCTCATGTCATCAGCGAATATAGAAAGATTAGAATTCGTTAAAATGAGATTTATATCGTTAATTGTGAGTATAAAGAGAATTGGACCAAGGTGACTACCCTGAGGAACAACAGATGTTGCATTAATGGGGTCGGATATTGAAGATCTGAAGATGACCCTGTATTCTCGGTCTTCTAAATAGGATTTGGTACATGCCACAAAATGAGGGGAAAAGCCAAGTTTTTTTAGTTTAAAGACGCTAAGTTGGTGAGAAATTTTATCGAATGCCTTGCTGAAATCTGTGTAAATTGAATCGACGAAGGGAACATCTTCAGGTCTTTCACCAAATTTCGACGCAACAAACGCCTGCTGATGCCAAATTGTGTCTATCGTTGTCTCGTCGATGATTGTGGACTGTCTCAGACGTCCTCGGCCACAGCAGTGATATTGTACGAGATGCTCGGCCAAACGCTGAATTGTTCGCGCACATGGTGCAGGGCGACGAGGAAAACGATGACGAAATTCACGCTGCATTAAAACAACAGACCGGAAATTGCTCCAATAAGCAGTAACAATAATTCCGCATTCTTCAGGTGTGTATCGCTCCACTGCTTATTGTTAACTAATTCTCTGTCTATTTACAGCATAAATGTCAAAGCACAATGACACTCAACGCCAATTGCAAAAATTATGGTACATTATGACATTACTTTTGCCCCATCTTGTACAAGGGTGACCAGATAAAACCAGTGACAACAACGGTGTGAGACATTCCACTTTTAGACGAGGTTAGCTCAGTGCAACCAGTCATCAGTCCAGTTCAAGTATCATCAAGTCTCTACTGCAGTAGGACTCCGCATTTTCTTCGTAAAAGCAGAAATCTCCAGACACCAAGTCAGTTTTATAAATTTTCATCTCTCTACATAGATTCAGACGAATTCGAAGAAATGGCACTTCATGATAGAAACTATTCATCCCGCGGCAGTGGTGGACGTGGTGGTCATGATGACCGTGGAAGCCGAGGTGGCGCCAGTGGTGGTGGTGGAATTCGCAATGGACGCGTAGATAAGGGTCGCAATAATGACCGTCGTGGTGGCGGTATGGGTGGTGGAGGCATTGGCTTCGGTGGTGGCGGAATGAGTAATGGCAATCGCAATAGCGGTGGTGATTTGGAACTCTTTGACGTTGACTGGTCCAATTTGGAACCATTCAAGAAGCATTTCTACCAAGAGCATGCTAAAGTAGCCAATCGTTTGCCACAAGAGGTAGAAAGGTATCGTGAAGCGAATGAAATTACAGTTCGCGGTAACGCACCGAATCCCATTGAGGATTTCGCTGAAGTTCAGTTGCCCGATTATGTCGCTAAAGAGATCAAACGTCAGGGTTACAAGGCACCGACAGCCATTCAAGCCCAAGGCTGGCCCATTGCCATGAGCGGCTCGAATCTTGTCGGTATTGCAAAGACCGGTTCCGGCAAGACACTGGGATACATACTTCCAGCTATTGTACACATTAACAATCAAAAACCACTGCAACGTGGCGATGGACCGATTGCTTTGGTTCTAGCACCCACACGTGAATTGGCACAACAAATTCAGCAAGTAGCTACAGAGTTTGGTTCATCCTCATACGTTCGCAATACTTGCGTGTTTGGTGGAGCACCCAAGGGTGGACAAGCCAAGACAAGAGATTTGCAACGCGGTTGTGAGATTGTCATTGCCACACCTGGCAGATTGATTGATTTCCTGGCCTCTGGAACAACAAATCTACGTCGCTGCACATATCTTGTACTCGATGAAGCCGATCGCATGTTGGACATGGGTTTCGAACCTCAGATTTGCAAAATCCTCACACAAATCCGCCCCGACAGACAAACGCTAATGTGGAGTGCAACATGGCCTCGTGAAGTCAAACAGTTGGCTGAAGATTTCCTCGGCAACTACGTACAAATCAACATTGGCTCATTGGAACTCTCTGCTAATCACAATATCAAACAGGTTGTTGAGATCTGCGACGAGCACGACAAGGAAGAAAAATTGAAGAATCTCCTCTCAGACATTTACGACACGAGTGAGAATCCCGGCAAGATCATCATTTTTGTCGAGACCAAGAAACGTGTCGACAATTTGGTTCGTTACATTCGCAGTTTCGGTGTTCGTTGCGGTGCTATTCACGGCGATAAATCACAATCAGAGCGCGACTATGTGTTGCGCGAATTCCGCTCGGGAAAATCCAACATTTTGGTTGCTACAGATGTGGCTGCTCGTGGCTTGGATGTCGATGGCATAAAATACGTTATTAACTTTGACTACCCACAATCATCGGAGGACTACATTCATCGTATTGGACGTACAGGACGTTCAGAAACCAAAGGAACATCATATGCATTCTTCACAAAGAACAATGCCCGGCAATCCAAAGCACTTGTTGATGTACTTAGAGAGGCTAATCAAGAAATTTCACCCGCCCTTGAACAGATAATGCGACAAAACCGTGGCGGTTTCGACAGTAATCGCCGATATGGCGGTGGTAATTCTCGCTTTGGCGGCGGCGGTGGTAGTTTCGGCGGCGGTGGTAGTTTCGGCGGCAACCGAAGTGGTGGTGGTGGTGGCTATGGAGAGAATCGTGAAAATGGCTTTGGACGAGACAATGATTTTCAGCGTGAAAACGGTTTTGGCCGAGGAGATAATAGCGGTTTCAACCGTGACAACAGAAATGCTCCCAGCAATGGAAACACAGCCGTCGGTGGTGGCTTTAGTAAGTAAGTAATGGCTTTAACCGCGACAGTAGACCCGCCACTGACAGCGCTCCAGCAGTTGCAGCAGGCGCCAGCAGTACCGCAAACACTACAAGCGGAGGCAGACACACGAGACTCGATTAGAGACAAATGAGATTTTATACAAATTTCCTTTTGAATCAATTTTAATTTAAATTAACGTTCCTAGATTTTAGTAGTTTAAATAACAAATTTATTTTAATAAGTTATCTTACGTACAGTATGTTAAGATTGCTACCCAACATTATGTGTCGTGTATGGATGTTGGCCACTGTAAAACGGGGGCTTTAACGCACGTTTAAAAGTGGTCGTGTTTCTTCGATCAACTGCTGCATTGAGGGTAGCAATTTGATGGGTGTTTCTTTTAGAGTTTGCTCTTTCATTTGGCAACAGTTTTATTTATTTCGAAATTCGTTCATTTTACGCATACTCTAATATTAATAATCGTGCACTGCGCACCGTAGGAGCTGTTGAGCGTAGTACCATATTTAGGAGGACCAGGACCCTCCTACGCATACTCTAATATTAATAATCGTGCACTGCGCACCGTAGGAGCTGTTGAGCGTAGTACCATATTTAGGAGGACCAGGACCCTCTATGAGTATTCGTACCTCTAAAGGAAACACCCTTTAAAAATCTGAATATTTCAAATTTCTACTCAAATTCTTTGAACAAAACAAACAAACACTTACCATTATCTATCCATTCTTTAGATTGTGTTTCTTGCTCCTTTTTTTACGTACTACTATTTCTTTGTAAGAGAAGACATTCCGCTTCTTTTTAATTAAAAAAAAAAAAACAACAAAAAATGTATGCCAATGTATTATATGAGTATACTAACTTCAAATGTACTAAACGGTCTCGTGTGTTGTTTGGTAATATTAGTAATATCATTGTAGACAATTTTCTGTTTGTCATGAATTGGTCTACGTCGGTGGAAATAAAAAAAAGTGAAATTAATAATTCAATTGAATTTACAAAATTGATTCTGGCTTTATTTTGAAGCTACGTTCATGCCATTTTATGTAGAATAGCACGCACATCATTCAAATGGCAGCCTCGTCTTCGTTGGCAGTCCTTCAAGCGGTCGGTCCCATATGTGCGGCGTTATTCCAGCAATAGCGTGTCGAATATTGACCTCGAGCTCGGCGAAAGTGGTTGGCTTGTTAGCGTAGACTTGACGTAGCCCGAGAGAAAATAATCGAGTGGTGTCAAATCACATGATTGTGGCGGCCAATTGATGAACGATCACCGTGAGATGAAACAGTCACCAAATTTCTCCTTCACAACTTCGAGCGTTGTGTCTCTTGTATAGCGTATCGATGTTGTCAGGCTCTGACCACAGAAAGTCGTTTAACATCGCTCTATACCTCAGACCATTTACGGTAATGGCGTCTCTTTCCTCATTTCAAAAAAATAAGGTCCGATGATACCGCCATGCAATAAACCGCACCAAACAGCCAATCTTTGTGGATGCGTTGATGCTTGGCCGAACACTTGTGGACTGTATTCGCTCCAATAATGGCAATTTTGCCTGTTCACGGAGCCGCTGAGCCAAAAATGGGCCTCGTCCGAGAAGATGATTTTTTGGCCAAAACCCGAATCTCCGGCCAACATTTCCAGCTCCCAATTAGCGAACTCACGGCTGAGTTGACTCTCTGGCGATGCCAACTTCAGCTGATCGGCGTCGAATCGACATTTATGGGTTTTATTCGATACTGGTCGCTACGGCGGCTATGTTTTCTTCATTTTGCAACAATCTATTGTATATCTGGTCGGTGGCTTAAGATCCAAAGGAGTGCACTCACGCTCAAACTTTTCTACTGTGCGACAAATTGCCTGCACACTGAAGCCACGATGATAACAAATATGTAAGTCGTTGTTGAAAATGTCCGATCAATACTCGTATGCAGCGAATTCAAAACATCATTGACAAAATGTATAATTGTTATCCAAACCCAGTATGTGAATTAAATTTATCATTCATAGGATCTAATAAACAGGACACCTACATCCAAAAGCAGATAATCTAGTACCGTAAGAGTGCTTAGGGTATTGCTTTATGCATTTAAAATATTTAGTTAAAATTATATTACAATAGTAATTAAAATATCCATAATATGTATCATTGTACCTTTTTGTTGTTGTAAGAAAACATCGGTATAATATGTTTATTTGCAATTCTAATTTAAATTCCTATACTCATACTCTAACTCTACTGAATTTGAAAGGTCTGTGTCCCTGCGGGCAATAAAATATTCATTAACAAAGGAATCAAGCATCGAGAATTATTCATAGCAAATATTGTATTTCTATTTAAGAGAGTTATTCAAATCCACACAGCATCCATATTTAAATTTATAATTTCGGGATATTCTTTTCCATTTGCACAATACTCGTACTTTGATGATAATGAAACAACATGTAACCACATTTGCTATGTGCAATTAAAATGAAAGAGAATAACGATGCAAGATGAGAGAAAAAAAACAAAAAAGACGGTAATGAGATAATGGATCCGATGAATATGCATAGAATTGGCTCTATCCTGTACATTTTACTTAAGAATCCTTTGCGTTTCGTCGAGGGCGTCTTCTCGACCAATAAGCCACAGACAACTGTGAAAATAACTCCCAGATACTTAAGAAACGGATGAGAAACAATTTCACAGCATCCAACTCCTGCGAGGAGTTGCAAATTTGGTGCCAGTTAACCATCAACGTACAGCTGCACTTGTTTGGTTGCTGCCAAGTTGAACTTCTGTTAGCATTTTTGTTACAATCAACGGGGCAGTGTTATTAGCAAATCTGATAATCGATCTGTAGGTGTAAAATTTCATCATACAGAATGCTGCACAGTACGGGCCCTAAAACAGTGCCTAGTGGCAAACCGCTTGTAACTTCATGCAATTTAACTCCATCGTCAGAGTCATAGAGGAGAGTTCTATTTATGAAATAGCTCGTTATCATTTTACGGGCATTGTCCCGCATTTCGATCCGATGGAGACAGTTCATAATCCGTTCCGAATTAAATGCGTCCTTCACGTCCAGGGTTATAATGGCGCAATATTTGTTGCTGCCTCCTTTCCAGCGAATGCCCTGTTTGGAAGCTCGAGTTATTACCGCGTTCATTGGATCAACTTACGAAAGCCGTATTGTTGATCCGATAGACCTCCTGCTATTGCAGTTACCGGCAAGAGTATATTGTAAAGGATTTTTCGGACTTAAAAAAGTAGAACGATAAGACGAAGGATCCTGTAGGTTCCCTTTTTCCTTTGGCAGCAGCGACAGATTTTGGCTCTTCAAAGGCTTAGAAAAATCGCCCTCTCGAAGACATGCGTTTTTGTTTTAATAGTGGTCTTTACGGCTTTATTTGACCATCCAGTCTCGGTAAATTTTTGTCGTGCTCCTTCTTACATACTTCAAACATAGTTATGGGTGTACTTCAAGTGATGAATCACTCAACCTGCTTCTGGACACCCACTTTCCAGGTAGCTCCCAACTCGCGGACAGTAGCAGCCCAAACAGGCCTACTGCAACCGGGACCAAAATTCATGGTCTGATTACGAGAGACAAACTGCTCTGGGTGCTGCATAGCTTCAAACCATACAAGTTTTGCTGGTCCGGACGGTATAATACCTACCGAGCTACAGAGGTCCTCAGATATTATTCTGCCTACTCTAGAGAATATCATGAGGAACTGTGTAGAACTTATCCACATTCCACTGTTATGGAGAGAAGTCAATGTAGTATTCATTCCCAAAGCTGCAAAATGTTCTCATGTAGTCCCAAAGGACCTCAGACCTATAAGTCTATCATCATTCCTTCTGAAAACTTAGTAACTTAGTACTTAACGAACTACTGATATACCTGGAAGCGGGTGGTAGCAGAATGATTGCCTATGCGGATGACGTTGCATAGCCGTCTCAGGAAAACATCTTAATACCATTAAAGAACTAATCCAAGTAAATCTCAACAGATTAACCCGCTGGGCAGATCGCTGTGGATTGGGAGTAAACCCCCTTAAAATTGATCTTGTCCTCTTTTCTAGGAACTATAAAATTCCAATCATAGACCCTCCTTCAATAAACGGTACCAGTTTAGCTTTCTCCGATACAGCAAAATATCTGGGTCTCATTTTTGACAGGAAACTAAACTGGAAACCTAACATTCAAGAAAGAGTCAATAAAGCTACAATAGCTTTATTCTCTTGCAAAAAAGCCATTGGGAACAAATGGGGCCTTCAACCTCGCATCACCCACTGGCTATACATCTCGGTCATAAGACCGATACTTACTTACGTTGTGGTTGTCTGGTGGACGGCCTTGGAAAATGCAGTCAACCATATTAAACCAAGCAGAGTTCAAAGAACGGCATGTCTATGCACAAGCGGAGCCTTGCGCTCTACCCCCTCTGCGGCATTAGATATTCTGCTTCACTTGACACCCCTCGACATTTTTAGCAGGCAAGTAGCTGCAGCTATTCGTCTTAAAGCAACTAAACAGTGGACAAATAATTCATTTGGCCACGCCAATATTCTTAATACATTAGGAATCCTCACAGAGAACACCGATTACACCATACCTGAACTCTGGTTTGACAAAAACTTCCATGAAAGCTTCCCCTCTAGATCATTCTGGGAGGAGGATGCTTTCATGGAGGACAAGTCAATCCATCTCTACACAGATGGATCTAAAACCGATAACGGAGTTGGTGGCGGTGTTTTCTCAGATAAGCTAAATCTAAGCCTCTCTTTCCACCTTCCAAATCACTGTAGCGTGTTCCAGGCGGAAATTTTGGCGATTAAAGAAGCTCTGTCCTGGCTGAAGAAAAACGTGATATCTGCAAAGGATATCCGCATATTTTCGGATAGTCAGGCCGCCATCAAGTCCCTGGACTCGGTCTCATTATATTCTAAAACCGCCCTTGAATGCCGATCATCTCTCATGGAGATGGCAGAGCAGTTCAACATTCACCTTTGTTGGGTGCCGGGCGACAGAGACATTCCAGGGAACTGCAGAGCCGATGAACTCGCCAAAATTGGAACGACTCTACCTATCCTACCGGACAAAGATAGTATAGGTATACCAATCACTACGTGCAAACTAACACTAAAGCTAGATGCCAATAAAAGAACAGACCTTAGGTGTACTGCTGGGCAAACATGTCTAGCAACCAAACAGATCCATCCAAGGCTGGATCTGAGTCGCTCTAAGTGTCGGATCCTTTTAGAGAGGAAATATCCCAGCGCCATAATAAGTGTCATTACTGAACACTGCCTCATAGGCAAGCACACAAGAAGGCCTGGCGCTTTTACTAATGACTTCTATAGAAGCTGCATGGACGAGGAAGAGGAGGAGACAATCCTCCACCTACTCTGCACATGCCCAGCTGTCTCCCAGAGAAGAAAGCTTCATCTAGGAGCTTTCTTCTACAACGACCTAAACGATCTAGAAAAATTAGACGTATAAGCTCAAACTGGTTCCAGTAGTAAGAGGATGATAGATCCACGTGGCATCACAATGGGCCAATAGGCCTAAGTGGGTTGGTATTTCTAACAGCCACTATTACCTAACCTAACCTATGGGTCTACTCTCGTGATAAATTTGACCAGCAGTTACTCTTTTTTTTAGCCAGAAAATAGTGTAGCAACAGTACTGAGCATGTTGACGGCCATTCAGCCTTATCAATACAATCCGACAAGCCTTCGCCCATACAATGCTGGTTAAGTTCTTCTTATACGGTGGTATACCGATCTTAGTTCCGCGGGTTTGAGGGTCTACAAGTATATGTTACAGGCGGTCAATGTTTTCCCTTTCCAGCCAATACACTGACGCATTACATGCATAAATTTTTAACTGCGATACCTGGGTGGCAAAATCTCCTGCGGTTCATCTGGGGTATTGATATTCCATTTAGACCACTTGAGTGTTGTCCGGTTAATACGGATTGCTAAACTGGCTAAACGGAGGTAAACATTATGATTTGGTCGATTGTGGACTTTCCTGGTCTGAAATCGCACTCATGTGGGCTATCCAGATTGTTCATAAATATTCTCGAGAGTTCACATAATATGGCAGATAAGATCTAGTATCCCATGTTGAGGAGGCTTATACCCCTATAGTTGACGTGGTTAAGGGGAGTCTCCTTTTTTGAAGATAGGGCATACTGTGCTGAGATTCCTTTCATCAGGCATACACTCTTCTGACCAGTGTATGAGTTTGTGAATGCCCTCCACAAAGTCATTTTCAGCAGCTTTCAATACCCAGGCCTGCAAACCGTCAGGTCTAAATGATTTATTGGATTTTAGCTTAGACATTGCTATCTTTACTTCGTTATGGTCAAGTGGTCTATTGTCTATTCTGCCTGACGGCGGGATGTTGGACTTCTTCGTTCTTCGTTGAAGTGTAGGCTTTTTTTTTTTTTTTTTTTTAGATGAACATTCATAGCGAGACGGGTGTTACGGTTAGAGGTTTGAAGGGGCGGAATGCTACTGGCAATTTCAATGGAACACTGGTGGTGAAAATAGCAGTAGAGCATGGTGAGCCACTAACATTTCGTCGGTGTTCGATACATATTGAGGTCCGATCAGAGCGGGTGAAATATTTCTTACATCGCTTGAGGAAACCTAGACATTTCGCAGCATTTTTGATGACATCGAATATGTGGTCCAACGTAAGTTGTCATTGACACACAATGGAAAGTTTTTCAGTTCCGACGATATAAGTGCCATTCATGGATAATGGTTGGGTATTTAAATTTCGCTTTAAGGACAGCAGACAGCATTGGGTTTTGAAAGCATTAAATTCTACTCTGTGGATTACTCCTCCCCAATTTGTGATGTTGCTTATATCGGAATTTAATGCGCTGCCATTCCCGTTTTACAGCCGAAAAACATGGACGTGTGTCCGGGAACGAATATAAAAAGCAGAGAATACAGGCTTCTTGTTTGGCTGCATGTGCTTGCCGACATTCTTCATCAAACCAGGGATTTCTTGGTTGGGTTCGGGTGAAACTCAGCTCATCAGCTGCGACGTCTCCGATCGTACGTTGGCAGCATTGCCACCGATCTTCGTTACTTGATGCTGGCGGCATAGGAGTGAGTTGTTGAGAGATTTCGAAATCCGCGTTCGGCGAAAAATCTTGAGATTGCAACTTTTCTACGTAATATATTCCCACAATAGTTCTACTTTGCTGTGGCGCTTGGGAAATCCGCATTCGCACCATACCTGCGACAAGGTGGTAATCCGAGTCAATGTTGGCCGTACGGATCGTTCGGACGACCGTAATCCTAGAGGCATGCCTTACGTCTATCCCAAAATAATCAATTTGATTTAGCGTTTGAAGATCCGAAGACTGCCATGACCCCATGTGTACGAACATGGTATTTATATTGAGATGAAGAAACCATTTACTTGCTATAGTAATATTTCGTTCCGCCGCACAGTTGCCAGACGTGGTATCGTATAGGCTATTCTTAGCAACTCTCTTACCAGAGATGTCCTCCTTCCCTATCCTAGCTTATATTGCTCATATTTGTTGTCGAGGAGCTCATAGAAACATTCTTTGGTGGCTTCGCCTTTGTCTTCCGTATGGGCATGGGCGTATATTAGGCTTATGTTGGCGAATTTAGCCTTGATGCGGATTATCACACGACGCTCGTTGACGTGTCGGAAGCTCAAGTAGGCTCTGTTTCTTTTGCTTAAAGCAATCATCATAGTACTAGTTGGGGTGAAAAATAACAATTTTTTTCTAAATGTTTTTTTTTATTTTATTCAATATAGTCCCCTTTTAGCTTAATACGTCCGAAAAGTAATCTTCCGGAAGGTCTGCAAAATACTCCTCCGTGGCGTCGATGATTTCCTCGCGTGAGCTGAATTTTTTGATGAGCCATCTTTTGAGGTTTGGGAGAGATAATAGTCCGAAGGAGCCAAATCGGGCGAATACGGTGGATGCAACAGCAATTTTAGCCGTAAATTATTGATTTTAGCCGTGGTTGCGATGCTCTTGTCCGCCGGCGCATTGTCTTGCAAAAACAAAATATTTTTTCGCTTCATGTGAGGCCGTTTTACAGCGATTTCGGCCTTCAATCACTCCAATAATGCACAGTAATACTCCCTTTTGATGGTTTTTCCTTTTCCGAGGTAGTCCACGAAGAGTATGCCTTGACAATCCCAGAAAACCGACGCCATAACCTTTCCGACCCATCGAGCCTCCCTCGGCCGCTTCGGAGTACTCGTTCGGCCATTGCCGGACACTCATTATGTTCTCTGGTGTGTAATAGTGGATCCAAGTTTCATCAACAGTTACCAATCGACGCCAAAAGTCCGCCCGATTCCGCATCATCAAGTCCAAACACTCTTTCGAAGTGGTCTCGCGTTCGTGCCGCATGCGCGGCACCCAGCGGCAGGAAAATTTTCATATGTAGAATATTGCCCAAAATATGGCGTGTGCGCTCAGTAGTACTAATCTTTGTGGTATCTGCTAGCTCGCGCACCTTCACTTTCCTGTCAGCCAACACCATTTCATGTATTTTTTTGCCATTGTCCTCTGTAACCGCATTGGAGAGGCTGCCGCTCCGGACTTGATCGGTAGTGGAGTTGCGGCCACCGCGAAACTCTCGAAACCAATATCTGACGGTGTAATCTGACGGAGCATTAGCCCCATAATATTTATCCAACTTTTCTTTTGTTTCCTTCGCCGCAAAAAATAATGTTTTATGAGAGAACGAAAATCGTTTTTGTCCATACTCAACATGATGCCAAACACGTCAACAACAATCAGCTGTCAAAACAAAACTAAAGACATTATCGTTCTGAAATTTGGGATGTCTGCCTAAATATGAACGGACTTCAAGGCACCATAACCTTTTTTGCAGTAGCAGTGCATTCTGGCGGTCAAGGAGGTTACTTTTCACCCCACCTGGTATATGTCACAGTTTGTCATCTTCCTGCCCATTCCTGGATGGCGGTGATGTCATCGTGCAAGCAGCCAAGGGCTTCTGCTAATTGTTCGGCTGCACGTGGCTTGATAAGGGTCCGCATATTCAACGTGTAAATCCGAAGATCGTTGTCATTTAAGCGTTTCGTAGGGTCAACAGTGAGTCCATTTTTGTCTGATGCCATTAGTTGGTTCGTCACATATTTCACTATCTTCCGCTTAGAATTGTGAGCCCTACAAATGACTTATGCCAGTATAATGCTACTGGCCGGGCATTATGTTAGTCCCATAAAAAGAGTCTAGTGTCGTTCAATCACAAGGTCTCGGTGGCCAGTTGATATCGCCGAAACGCGAGATAACCATGCCGTCGATTTTGTCTTACAGAATATCCATTATTGCATGCGCTACGTGACACGTATCAATATATGTGTGTCTTCCTCTCGGCGGTCGCTGTAATGGCGGTGCCAGTTTCATTTTGGACGAAATACGGGGGCCAATGACCCCGCTGGAGTAAAATCCACACCAAACAGTGACTTTGTCAGGATGCATTTGGAACTGTTGTCTCATATGGATTGTTATCCTTTCAAACGAGACCATTTTCCTTGTTGACATAGAGATTCATTAAAAGATGGCCTTCGCGGTTGAAGATGATATTTCGTCCGAAATCGGGGTCCACTTCCAACTGGTTCAGATCCCAGTCAGCGGATGCTTGACGGTTTGATGATGATGTTGTACGAGTGCAGGCTTAGTTGAGGTCTGCGAAATTCCAAGTTCTTGTGCGCGACGAGGCATTGCTGACTCGAGTTATCTGCACGCTCTCTTTCACTGCACCAATTATTTCTACAAATCCCACGTTTCGACAAAGTACGGCTGCTGTAGCTTAGCTTCTCTAACATGACCCTTATACACTGTCAAAGTTCGAGTGCCCCTGCCTCTACAACTATTTAAACTCTAAAACTGGTTGGATTACAAGTGTTCTGAAGTTTTGTTGACCAACATCCCTACTAATACAATGAAAAGCACTTACGATAGGAGGATTATGTTCGCCCTGAATTCTGAGTACATATCTACTTAAACTCGTTCACATATCTTTCTGAAAATTATTTCCTTAAAGGATTAACAATCATTTTGAATAAATTTATTCCCATTATCAGTAGCCTCATTATGTTTTAATTGAATTAAAACACAATTCGCTAATTAGGGCATAATTAAATACCCCTACTCTCTGATGAGCCGGCTAAGTCCCAGTGCTAGAAAAATTTAAGACCAAA
This sequence comes from Volucella bombylans, assembly GCA_949129095.1. NCBI lineage: Eukaryota > Metazoa > Arthropoda > Insecta > Diptera > Syrphidae > Volucella > Volucella bombylans. The sequence goes on along the minus strand of OX422140.1, from coordinate 379,124,581 downwards.
TACAAAACCACACCGAATGGAGAGTCCTTACAAAGATACCTACCCTACCCTATCAACAGACCATCCGACCGACCATCTTTTCCTTTGATTTATGAAAGCGTAAAATGTGCAAAAGGGAAAATATTGTACATTGTAAGCTCTGCATATAGCCGTGCATGCCCTTTGTCTTATAAGAAAAACCCTCTTTGAACAAAATCCACCCACTTAAGCACAATCAATTTAATTTTCAATTTTCACTAAGGCGAAAACAAAACAAAATATTTACTATACTCGTACATATACTCTTATTCTTATACAGGGGTTACACAGCCATAACCTTGTATATTTAACCCTCTTAGTCGAAAACATGAAGTTTTTAACCCCATGACCCTTTACTCCTGGTGATGATGATGGTGATTACGATTATCACAACGGCATTAGAAGCCAGTAAACGACAAAGATCCCTGCTTGAAGGTAAGTACGAGTAGCTTTCCCAACATTTCCAACAGATGTACATAAATACGTGTATAAGAAGGTTTACGACCGCAAAAGTGCGTTCATTTTTGGAAGGCTACCCCATCCGGACCGCTTGCTTAACACGCTCCCTTTTCAATTATTATACCGAGTATGTCTCGTGTCGGTGGAAATTATTAGTTTTCTTTTATTCTGCTCCTGTAGTACAATAATTATTATGCAAATCATTGCCACCGTTTATTTCGGTCAGAAATCAAATTCTCTCTAAAATTTAAAAATTCCTCATGCGTAGCTATGCACGAGAGAGCGTACGAATACGGCGATGACGTATGGTTTAAATTTTCTTGACTTTAATTGATATTGATTCAATAAAATAATGTGGTTTTCCGGTTCTGGAAATGTGTGCAGAATTTTATCAGAAAGTAACGTCGGTGGTTACCGGTAATGAATTTATCACAAAACCGAATGTCCCTCGACAGTTGGACCACTTCGATCTGGGGAACGCTTTAACAAAACTTTAAACCCATCCACCGCAATCGTTTAACAAAAAAAAAAACAAATTGGATTTCGCAATGCGTTAAAGCTCAACATGCGCTCGATTCGATTATCGGTGGAAAACCGTGAACATGACAATAATTTTTGTCATTGCATCGTCGTGCAGTAATTTTTATCACGGAATTGATGGAATTTATAGAAAAATCGAGACACAAATGAACTATGAATCAATAAACGGATTTTATCTGTGAGCAATGATGATACTATCTAAGGTGCAAACTCTTGAAAATCCTTCACGAATTTATGAGAGCATCGAATCATTTTGGTGTCGAAAGAAGACTAGTCTTCTTTAGGTGGCTGTGAGACGCAAGCAGTTATTTATTATCTGCCAGAGTACATCAGTTGCCTTTATTACTAATTTCTGGATACACCAGCGCACAGTGGTTCGAGTAGAACATGCTAGCAAGACAAAATTATTTATTCGGTTCTCATAACAAAATCTTTCTGATTATTATCGGCATGAAGTACAATCAAAACATTTATGAATGGTAATCGACTTCGTTCATATGGCCACCGCGGGCACGTCTGCAGCGGTCGATTCGTTGGACCCAATTTTCAACGACTCGGCCGCTATTTCGCGTTCAATGTTGACTCTGAGCTCTTCCCACGTCGTCGATGTGTTGGCATAAACCAAAGCCTTAACGGAGCCCCACAGAAAAGAGTCAAGCGGCGTTAAATCGCACGAACAAGGCGGCCAATCGACTGGCCCATTTCTTGAAATAACACGCTCACCATACTTACTCTTCAATAAATCGATTGTAGCGTGTGCTGTGTGGCTTGTGGCATCATTCTGTTGAAACCACGTGTCGTCCAAGTCCATATCTTCCGATCGTTATCGTCGACGAAAAAATATGGCCCAATAACGCCGCCGGCATGCAAACCGCACCAAACAGTTATTTTTTGTGGATGAAGTGGTGATTCATGAAGCACATGTGGATTTTCACCCGACCAATAACGCATATTTTGCTTATTGACGAACCCATTGAGCCAAAAATGAGCTTCGTCACTGAAGATGATTTTGCGATGAAATTCATCATCTTGGCGCATCTTCTCCAGAACCCAATCGGCTTTAAATGGTCTATCGGCTTCAATTCTTGAGTCAACTTGATCTTGCATGGGTGTAAACCAAGATCCTTACGCAAAATTTAATGTGGTCTGAGCGATGCCCACTTCTTGAGAACGCCATGGAATTGACTGATTTGGATCGTTTGCTACGGACGCCTGAACGGCAACGATATTTTCGACACTTCGATCAATCCGATGTCTCACTGACACGGCAACATCACACAACGAATATGTAGACTCAAATTTTTGCGCTAAACTTGTTATTGCCTGTCTACTAGGGTGAGAATTACGACCGAAAATTGGAGTTAACGCTCTTAAAGTTGTAGTCACCGACTCCGAATTTCGGTAGAAAATTTTTATAATTTGCAGACGTTGCTCGTTCGTGTACTTTACCATGATGAAAATGTTGAGTATACTAACCAAATTGACAGTGACAGTTTGATGTTTAGTGAAAGAGTGCGTTTACAAATTAAATTCAAAGTTGTCAAGTTCCTATTGGGAAACCCTTTAGTAGTTCATTTGTACAGTTTACTAGGTGGGGTGAAAAGTAACCTCCTTGGGAATGAAAAAAATTAGTTTTAAGTGTTTTTTTTTTTATTTTATTCAATATAGTCCCCCTTTTAGCTTGATACACTTATTCCAGCGATTTTCCAACTTCTTGATTCCGTCCGAAAAGTAATTTTCCGGAAGGTCTGCAAAATACTCCTCCGTGGCGTCGATACTTACCTCGCGTGAGCTGAATTTTTTATTGATGAGCCATCTTTTGAGGTTTGGGAAGAGATAATAGTCCGAGGGAGCCAAATCGGACGAATACGGTGGATGCGACAGCAAATGGAGCCGTAAGTCATTGATTTTAGCCGTGGTTCCGATGCTCTTGTTTTTTTTTTTTCGCTTCATGTGAGGCTGTTTTACAGCGATTTCGGCCTTAAATCGCTGCAATAATGCACAGTAATACTCGCTGTTGATGGTTTTTCCTTCTTCGAGGTAGGCCACGAAGAGTATGCCATGACAATCCCAGAAAACCGACGCCATAAACTTTCCGACTCATGGAGCCTCTCTCGGCCGCTTCAGAGCACTCGTGCCGGCTTCAGTCCATTGCCGGGCACTGATTCGGTTCTCTGGTGTGTAATAGTGGATCCAAGTTTCATCAACCGTTACCAGTCGACGCCAAAAGTCCGCCAGATTCCGCATCAGTAAGTCCAAACCCTCTTTCGAAGTGCTCTCGCGTTCGTGTTTTTGGTGAGCGGCAGGATAACTTTTTCATATGCAGAATATTGCACAAAATATGGCGTGTGCGCTCAGTACTAATCTTTGCGGTATCTGCTAGCTCCCGCACCTTCACTTTCTCGTCAGCCAACACCATTTCATGTATTTTTGGACATTGTCCTCTGTAACCGCATCGGAGGGCCTGCCGCTGCGGACTTGTTCGGTAGTGGAGTTGCGGCCAACACGAAACTCTCTCTTGACGGTGTAATCTGACGGATCATTAGCCCCATAATATTTATCCAACTTTTCTTTTGTTTGATTCGCCGTTTTGCCTCTCAAAAAATAATGTTTCATGAGAGAACGAAAATCGTTTTTGTCCATACTCAACATGATGCCAAACACGTCAACAACAATCAGCTGTCAAAGCAAAACTAAAGACAGTATCGCACTGAAATTTGGCATGTCTGCCTAAACATGAACGGACTTCAAGGCACCATAACCTTTTTTGCAGTAGCAGCGCATTCTGGCGGTCAATGAGGTTACTTTTCACCCCGCCTATTATAACTAGCTTAATTACTATGGCATTATAATACTTGTTTGTTTAATAAATACTTAAATACTAATTAACAAATATGTAGGTAGATACTACTCAATTTCGTACGAGTCTTCTGTGGAGTAGTCATAATTATGAGAGTTAGTAAAATTTTAATCTGTTGCAGAGGAATCAGAAGAGTCTGACCCTTCTGCTTCTTCTGTATTAACGCATGATGGATTCAACAAATTTAATACTTCACAAGTTAAATTACATATCTTTTTTTGTGGCACTTCTCTTAAGTTGCTGATTACCGGATCAGATGTTATCAATAGCATATTAAGCAAATCTCTATTCGTTGTTAAACGCGACTGTTTGCGAGTGTTGTGTTCACGAAAATATTCTACAGTCCTTGTTTCTAGCTTCCTGAGATTGCTCAGAAAGCTGTCCAATAGGCAAAAGGGCAAATTTTATAATTTCGTGACTATGTACAAGTATTTTGTGAACAGTAGGAGGCATGGGCATGTACGGGTAGTACCACGGATAGAGATTTATGTATAGCTTTTTTGTTTCTGACGCAAAAGAAAAAAATTTATCAACATGAATGTCATACCCTGAAGATAAGGCACGAAGAATAATCCCAAACTTTTAGCATTATAGCAACATCCAGCCCTGTAATATCTGCACTTTTCTCCGGGTTTTCAAAAAATCTCCGAGCAGTATTTCCATCATTTGTGTTGCCATACCCTGGTTTTGGTACAATTAGCCCCATTTCACTCTTAACGCGGCTTTTAATTTCATCAGAACATTTCTTCATATTAACTTTGTCCGATTCTGCTCTGAGCTGCCATTTTATTATTTCCAAACGACAGCTTATATGACGCAAATATGCAAAGCACCTTATCCATGCGTGTAATGTAGATAAAGCAAAACCAAGATTGTCTCTTAAGAATCGTGAATTCATCATTCATTGACTTAGGGGTTGCTCCGCAAATAAAACATTTTTGTGATGATGAAACCTAGAAATCTTCTAACTTATATACGAGTATATTGTCGGCAACAAATTTTTTATTTCTTCCAAAACTTTATTTGTTTCCTCAACAGTTAAGTCTCAGGTTTCTTTGGAAAAAATAAGTTTTATTGGACAACAATATATTGTAGAAGACGGTCGTATGTTTTGCCAGATAACATGGTCATGTCCATCACGTAATTGAAGAGGAACAAATGAGAACATAAACAAAAATTCATCAGTGTTATCACTATTTTCAAATTTTTGCTACCTAGTCAAGTCATAAATACTGGTACAGAACTGAACTCACTCATTACGAATGCAACACTGGGCGCATCCATTTCGTATTGATTGTGAATTGACAGTTGATATTTATGCTTCATTGTGACGTAAAATGTTTTTGACATTAATTGCTTACAATCATGGAATGGGGGCGAGATTCAAAATCTTATTGTTGCAGTTGGCCTACTTAAAAACAACATGGAAAAAGGCGATATCTTTAGGACGTTGCGACCGCTTGGTATCACTCGCAATTTTGTGTATCGTGCAGTGAAGTTGTTTGAGGATACTGGTGGAGTACGAGACCGTCAAAGATCCGGCCGTCCGCGTACTGTGAGAACTCCGAAAACGATCAAAGCCGTGAAGAAACGAATCCGTCTCGTCTCGTCATGTTTCGCATTATCAAAGGAGATTTAGGACTCAGCGCGTACAAGCGACACACTGGACACCTGCTCACGGCCGCATTGAAGGAAAAACGCAAGCGAAGATCGAAAACGTTACTCAGCCGGTAAGCGAAGAACGCTCACAGATAAATTCTGTTTACTGACGAGAAAATCTACACCGTAGAAGAATCGTTCAATAAGCAGAACGATCGTGTGTATGCTTGGTGATCCAGAGAAGCATTCCAACTCATCCCAAGGGTTCAAAGAGGCCACCATCTCGCGTCTGTAATGGTATGATGGGGAGTGTGCTACGATGGCGTTACCAAGCTCTATTTTTGCGAGAAAGGAACATCGGCCAAAGTATATCAATCGACCGTCTTGGAACCCATTATGAAGTCTCTCAACCAATCAATATTCAACAACAAACCATGGACTTTCCAGCAAGACTCTGCTCCAGCTCACAAAGCAAAAACGACTCAACTGCGGCTCAAAAACAACGTTCCGGACTTCATATCAACGGATGATTGGCCAGCTGGTAGTCCAGACCTCAACCCGTTGGATTACAAGTTTTGGTCCGCATTAGTGGGCATGGCTTGCTCTACTCGACACTCAAATATTGAGTCGTTGAAGCGAGCCCTTGTCCGTGCAGTGGACAATTTCCCCATGCATGAAGTGCGTCTCGCAATCGATGAGTGGCCACATCGTCTTAAGTCGTGCTGGAAGGCAAATGGAAGTCATTTCGAATAAGTTGTTCTAAGTTTTGTAGCCATTGAGCAACCCAATAAAAACAAAAAAAAATTGTTTAAATATTAATTCCTTTTCATTTGGCGCTGATTTTTCTGTGTAACAGTATTTATGTCTCTACTAGGTATAAGTACTATGACCGGAACTTCCATCACAACCGCACTTACTAATAAGGGTTAATTATCAGCAAGATAGCAGATTGTCCATAACCTCGGGCTGTGCAGAGATTAAGCGATTTGCAGTTTTGTCTAAAATCGCTTGCTCTTTGATTTCAACTCGTGTTTCAGTTACAGATATGTGCTCCTCTGCAATTTTAGATTTTCTTACACTATATAATGACGGAAATGCCTTGTGTCCAGCTTTAATGCTCCACTTACGAGTCAGTTTGTAAGTGTGACTAGTTGATTCGCTATCAACATAATAGGCCAAAGCTTCATCATTACTCAATACTCTTTGATTGCTGAGAACATGATCTGATTTTTTTCGGCGACGGATGATCTCTTTGTTCTGTGATAAGAATATTTTACAAATGACCGTTTTGTTTTTGTTTTGCTAGCATGTTCTATTCGAACCACTGTGCAACGCCCCATTTTATAAGACCAGCAAGTTTGATGCATATCCACATGTATCCTGTTGCAGCAGATACGTACAGAAGAAATTTTCTTTTGAGCCTAATCATCAACCTATTCAGAGCTGGCTACGCATGGGGATTTTTAGATCCGTTTTATTCACTACTGTCTTCTACAGCGAGCATCGAACTTGTCGAGTTGTAGAATCTGAGTAGAGCCAATGAATCTCGAGAAGAAATTCTCCAGACGAGTCCTGAAACCAAAGAATGCTCCCCCCTCCCCAACTCTCAAAGCACTCCCTTCTTCCCCTGGGCTGGATCAAGGTGTCATACGACCCGTGCTGAAGATCAACCTGGCTGTGGGCCCAGTATCTCCAAAAATAGCTCAGTCGCGAACGGAGTATCCGGATACCTGGCGACCTCCGGATCAGCTAGTCTTATCTGTATACAGCGGATCTCTGTACAGATGGACACGCCTTTCCCCGCTACTCGTGGGACCATTCATGGAAAATACCAAAAAAAAACAAAAACCGAGGCTTGTACTCCTTCAATACCGTGCGGTGGAACGGTGACTACACCGACTACCGGCAAGGCTCCTGCATTGCCGAGAGGAGGCAAAACTGTGGCAGGCCATGGTGCGCCATCCTCAAAAGGCAAACGCAACGAGCCTAAAAATAAGAACTCCACCCCTAGCAGCAGCAAGTTTGTGGCAGGCCACGGACTTGTTGCTGCTACCAAAACTCCTCCCTCCAAGGAGGTTTAGAGAAGTGCGGAAATAAAGAGCAAGGTTGAATGGGCTAAAAACATCCTAAAAGACGGATTACCCACTGCTTCCACTGCTCCCAAAACGTCAAAAGACTCCTCTAAGCGCCAGAGATGGTATGATTCGGTTCGGATTCGAGTCCATACACTTAAGGGTGTACAAAAAGGATGAGCTGGATGCTGATAAGCAACCTCCTCCTCCTTTAATACCTGACATCACAACCTCGGATCTTGGAGCGTCGATATCCTTTCCAGAATTGGATAGCGACGACTCCAATCTGTCCGAGGTGACTATCAAGCCGTCGGTCTCCTCTTCTGACACACTGTCGGAAATGGAAACCGATGACAAAGCAATTAGAGGTCCTACACGATCAGAGATAGAAGATGAGCTCTTGGGCACATCTTCAAAATCGGAGGACCTCAATAACACCGTGGTGGAGGCGACTCTGGACCATGGGCGAACCAATGCAGCAATTGGCGGTGCTTTTGACGCCTTCTACATTGGGTCTTGCTTCAATATCCGGGGATAGCGACCATTTAACAGCCAACCAATCAGCACTGCAATATGCTAGCCGAGATGCAAGTAATTTCTGTCGAAAAGATACCCTTCGATCATGGAGATAGGGCATTCTGTTTAGACGATGCAGACTTGAATGCCACATTTTGTGACGAGGCGCATGACAATGTGCTGGCAAATGTAAGTGAGCGCCCGTGTTCAAGTAGTGAGCACAAAACACAGAATCAATGTTGTCTAATGAAGGTACAGCTGTTGACCGTACTTGGGAGAGAGTAAATCCTGCCAAATTGCGGAAGCCTTTAAACGTCCTATAAGGGAAATGTCGGTGTAAAACGGAATCGGGAGAAATCGCAGCCCTCAAGAATTGGCAGAAAAAAAGGAGCAACATTCCGCGACCAAATATAGAATTGAAATTGAGATTTTAGAGAGCTAGAGAGAGCGGTACAAGTTTGAACGCGAACGAGCTACCTTAGATCTCAAACGAGCTGCAATTGAATGTGAACGGGCTGAGTTTGATCGGGAGCGTTCGGCCATTGAATTGCAGAAGGCAAAAAATCAACTTGTTCACGACAAAGAGTTTAAAACGCCTTCGTTTATTCACTTCAATGACGCCAGTCCCAACACCAGCAGCAAAAAAAGAGTATGATTGAGTAATTCATGTTTTTTTAAGTTTTTAGTTATCCAATAAAATTCCTAGTAATAAACTCAATTTTTACTTTTATGTTCTATTGATGGATTTTTTCAGCTAAAACTAAGCCAGCCAATGTTAGATGGCTGAAAATAAGTACGAACTAATCGAGAGCGGATGTTTTTATTGGCTGCCAATGGTGCTCTCAAAAGCGTAGCGGACGGAACATATGCGGCGGATAGCACATTTGCGAATCTCGGCATTTCCGGTGGTGGTTGCGATTCATTTTCATCTATAGCTATGTTATGGAGGACGGCACAGGTGATGATGATTGATTGCACAGTTTCAACTCTGCACCTTAAGACAGTGGCCAACACTGGAAACCGCCTCTTCAAAATGCCGTACGAACGTTCGACGCAGTTTCGAGTCCGAATCTGCGATTCGTTGAATAGATTTTCAACAGCGTTTGTGACATTCAGGAAATGCATTGCAAGGTAGCTCGTATTTGTGTAGACCGAATCACCAATAAGAATGAAATGTCCGAACTCGACTTCTTCGAATCGTTTTTTTAAGCCAGACATATTGAAAATGCGCTTATCATGAGTAGAGCCCTTTTAAAGAAGAAAACAATAAAAATTGATTTGAAATTTGTACTAATTATACGAGCACAATACCTGCCTACGAGCTACGATATCGTTTATTTTTAAATTCGCAGCGGACACCGACTGAACGTTTATGGAGAAGCATCCCTTACGATTTCTGAAATTTCCTGGATCAGTTCCACCTGGTGACTGAATGCGGATATGTGTGCAACCTATCGCGCCAATTGTTCGAGGGAATTTGGCTTTAGCGAAAAAGTCACGTGCAATTGGCAATAGCTCTAGGCACACGTTTTAACACATAGTGCACTGTTGTAATGCTAACCCCAATAAAATCTGCAATTGCCACTTGAATTGATCCGAGTGCATAATATCGTAAAACGATTAATAATTGCGTAATTGGCCGTAGTTCACGCGATCTAGCAACAAGTAAAACAACAAGAATATAAACACTAATTAATTCGAACAAATTCGTAATGTTCACTACCGTCTCTTGTCGTACAGCAATGAATCCGTTATTAATTCAAGAACCATCATTGTCGTCCATTTTGAGAGACGAAAACGATAGACAAAGTCGCTGTTGTCCCGTTTTTTGAATTCAACACGTAGAAGCATCTTATATTGCCGTCCTTCAACAGACAAATTTTCTGCGTTTTCTTCATCTTCGCTGCTCGAAGAAGATGATGGCCAATTCTAACAGAAATAATTAGCGCGAAACATTCTTATTTATTGGTCGTATTTTAATTTTAATTTTTAATAATACAATTATTTTCGACGTCCGATGTCAAGAGCGAACTGTCAACAACTACAGTGAATAAACAGAAATTAAACAAAACCCCAAGTTTGCTCGGATAACTTCTACTATTTCGGGGAGTTGAGAAATCAAAAGTTGATCAACTTTGGATTTTCTCAACTTTTAAATATCGTAAGTTGAGAGAGTAAACTTTGAGTGAATAAAAGCAATTTCTCAAGTTGACGATAAAAATTCCCAAATTGTGTTCAACTTCGAGTGAATAAAACGGCCCTTAGTATTTACCAAAAAATTGGAAGGAGGTTGCTGTCAAATAGTAGGCCGTTTTCGAAAACGTCATCTGCATCAAATTGCTTTTGCGAAATGTTCTTAAACGCAAGCTGCGAAAGTCATTTGTTCGAAAACGTCATTATAAATCAAACTGCCTTTGCAGCATGTTCGATAATGCAGTTTTTGCAGGGCAGATGTTCATAAACGTCATTTGCGCTGCAAAAAAGCAGCCAGAAATTTGCACTGCGTAATAAAATGCATTCAAGGACGATTGCTCTGTTCGAAAACGTCAAATGCTCTTGCAAGAAAAAAATCATGTAGATGACACAGATCAACGATACCAAATGACGTTTGCAGTTTGATGTTCGTAACCCTTAAGTATTGCAAATGACGATCAATTTGACGATCAAATGACGTTTTCGAAAACGGCCGTATATACCTAAGGTAGGATGCAGAGCTACCAAAGTCATGTCGACTCTCGATAATTCGAAATTCTTGATAATCTGAACTGATTGTGAGGTCCCTTGAAAAAACCTTGATAAATGGAAAAAACCTCTGGGTTTTGGTATGCTCGTTAATGCGAAGAGATTGTCGAGTCGGGCCGCCAGCAAACAGGCTGTAATTCGAAATCAGTAGCGAGAAGCGATATCTGTCACGCATTGTGAGATGCGAGAGTTTTCCAGATTCTCGAAATTGACCGCGATGCTTGCTGCGAGACTCGCATTATTGTAAACAAACACATTGAAGTATATGTTACGGAAATATTTTTGTCAGCTCATGTGCACTCTTTTTCGAACAACGTATTGCATCTCGCAGTATTGTAAATGGGGCTTAATTCCACTTTTTTTTCTATTTTTTTTCTGTTCTTTGCCCAGCTTGCTTTGATCCTGTTAAGTACAAAATGTTTCGCTCCCTTTGGGAATGCGATTTACATACGTTTATATTGCAGCAATAAGCAGTTATAATTATAAGTGTAAAAAAACACAAGTGTTTGTCAAATTATTGAAGCCGTGGAAAGTGGAGTAAACTAAAAGGATGTAGCAACAAACACTTTCAAAATTCTGTTCTCCACATTGTCAACCATTCTAAAGCAAAAAGATAACATAGCTGGAAATGCATTACACGGAGGGAGGAAGCGGAGCCGGCACGGTGAGTCCTCGGTCTTAAAGAATGATTTTTGAAATGGTTTAGTCAATGCAGAGGACAAAACGTCGGAGTTTGCATGCTGAAGGAGAAAGCTAAGTCATTCGCTATTAGTTTCGGTATTGAAGGATTCACCGCCAGTGAAGGATGGCTCTCCAATTTTAAAAAACGGCATAACATCGTTTTCAAAAAAATATGTGAAAAAAACGTCAGTGTTGATGTTACTGTTTGTTCCCCATGGAAAAATGACTTAGGCGGGCTGCTGGCAAATTACGGTACACGAAATGTGTTCAATGCGGATGAGACTGCTCTCTTTTTTAAGTGTCTTCTTCATCGAACGATGACATTTAAAAACGAAAAATGACATGATGGAAACATAGCAAGGAAAAGTTAACATTATTACTCGCAGTAAACATTGACGGGTCACAAAAAATAAAACCTCTTATGATAGGGAAAGCTACTAACCCTAGATGTTTCAAGGGTATTAAATCCTTTCCTATGTTTTATCGCTCCAATAAAAGAGCGTGGATGACCACAGAATTGTTCAATGAGTGACTGTTCAAACATGAAACGGCAGAAACCGAAAATTGTACTTTTCCTGTATAATGGCACAGTTCACAATAATCCGCCAGTTCTCAGTAATGTGAATCTTAAATTTTTCCCTGCTAACACCACACCTAAATTGCAACCCCTTGACCGGCGAGTGATTCAGAATTTTAAAATTTTGTACCGCAAAGAAGTAGTGATGATAGTGTTGGATAGCATTCAAAATGGACAGAGAGCCAACATAAATGTTTTAACAGCTATGGCATGGAAAAACATTAAATCGACAACGATTTCAAACTGTTTCAAGAAATGCGGATTTATTACAGAGCCAGTGAATCAATTGCAACACGAGGGAGTAGAACTGCATCATTCTAACTAGCAGGATGGATGGAGCCTCCTTCCTAACTTTGATGAATCTGCGACTTTTGATGATTTTGTATATATTGACGACGATGTAGAAGTGTGCGATGCTCTGTGTGACGACGAAATTCTGGCAACTTCAAATCCAAGCTACAACAATGAAGGCGAAGATGAAGAGGAATCGGAAGCAGAACCAATTCCGCTCGTCACATCTAAGGAGGTAAAGTGTTTGTTGTGTACATTGCGGAGTTGACGACACACATGTAAATGGATAAAATGTATGCCAGAGGATAAAACAATAAAAACCTCACTAGGCAACAATAAACTCAGTGTTATAGCTACGAAAGGATGTCCTCAGGGAGGAGCACTATCACCCCCACTATGGTTTAAGGATATGCAGACGACATGCTGGCAAAAATTGGCAAAAAATTACACTATGGAATTAGAACCTTTATCCCTCATCGGATGAAGTGTATCAAACCAAAAGAAAAGACGTGGTACGATTCGAGCAGTAAAGAGGTTGTCAGGTTAGAGAAATGTTTTCTTGGGTCCTTCAAGACCAACCCAACGGAGGAAAACCGAAAAAAGTTTAAACGAGCCAGGAATGATTGCAATGTCTTTCTTAAGCGTGTGAAATCCCAATACGACCAAACGCTGAGGCAAAAAATACTACAATGTCCCAAAGGCAGTACAAATTCTTAGTCGTTCCTCAAAAATATTAGAAATTCTGCCTCATCTTCCATCCCAACGCTCATTTACAATATAATGACATTCCAGCTGTCAGCTCTTTGGACATGGCCAAACATTCGTTGTGCCATCTGCAGTTGTGCTCATATAAAACCCAACTGTCAATGTAAGGCCTGAGAAGGGGTTCTGAAAAACTCTCCTCTGAGCCTTGCCTAGCAAGTTCATCTCATTGCGGCCTAGGATGCAGGCAAGATTTAGTCAATTCAGTGTTTTGAAAGTCGTAAGAGGGTTCAATACGCGCAGCTTGGTTGTCGCAAAGGGTACGCCCCGCCCACTGGTTCATCACAATATAGTTCGTTGCCATCAAGCGGATGTCCGCTTGAAAGCAGACGCAAGTTTTCCTAACGAAGAGTGAAATCTAACGTTGTCATCCTCCAGAAAGACACCAGCACGCATCCTACATCGGTTTTGGAGTCATCCATGAAGACCCGATTACATTTCTTTCAAGGATCAGATTTTGGCGAAACCAGTCTTGAGTACAGGGAAAATCGAGTTCGTATTTTTTTCCGCAGCAGGAGTTCTGGTGTCTTTGCATCAGACGGCATGTATATAATACCAGAATCAAAAGGCAGTCGGCGCGGTCATCAAAGCTCCAGTGCGTGTTGTACCAAAGACCACTTACAGAAGACGGCTTTGAGAGTGCAGCCCATGATATGAATATCAAGAAGACGCCTTAAAGGCTTGCAACGTAACTTGTTTAGAAGTTTGTTATCCAGGATGACACCTAAATACTACGCTTCATTGCAGAATTTTATGGTGATGCCTTTAAGCACTAGATGAGTCAGGCCAGTCAACTCCCTCCTTCTCGTAAATAGAACTACCTCAGTTTTGAGAGGATTGACTGAAAGCCCATTTCTAGTGCACCAATCGCTGATCATGTGCAGGGCTGTCTGCGCTTTAGAGCACAGTCTCTAGATACGATCAAACAGACAGTATGGATTCATCGTCTGCACATGCCTCAGCGTAGACTTTAGAACTAACATATTGAGAGCGTAAACCAATAAGTCGATCAACATGCCTACCCCCGCCATTAAATATTGGCCGCAATCTGCATCCGCAATCAGAGTCCTATTCACCAGAACTGCTTTTATCCACAAAATGAGTGAAGTGCCCAGAACGTATTCCTTTTTATAGAGTGCGCCTTAAATTCTGCCTACCAGACCCGGAAGCGCACTCTCGTAAGATGTTCCGCGTTACTAAGCATTTATTCGCAAAGCAGTTTTACGCACATGGATCTCGACCATTCTCTGAATGCTCTTCAACATGAAGGAAGTTTAACTTATAGATCTGAAGCTCTTGGCAAGCATGTAGTTCTCTTTTCCGATCTTCGGTATAAAGGCTACTCTCTCAAGACCAGGATAGCAGTAAAGAATCCCTTCAGAGTTACCACCAGCTAATCCATACCTTTTAGGAACATAACTGGGTATGTCATCGATGCCAGGCGACTTTGAAGCCATCAAAGCAAACAACAGCATGTTCAATGCCCTCATCCGTCACCACAACCGAGAAGATATACCATCTACGGCGACTTGCGTTGTTCAGCACACTAGAAGCTTCGTTAATAAGAGCTGGGAGCTGATTCTGATTAGATTACCTGGAAAGTGAGCCTCAAGCGTAAGACGAAGAGATGCAGTGTAGCTGCTATCAGATTGTCTGAGAGGTTCCGGCCTAGTTGATTTTCCCATTTTGAGAATTTCAACCAGCCTACTGACGGTTTCACCGACAGTTCCGAGATACGAATTTGGTTCTTATATTATATTTGCTTGCTCCAAATTAGTCCGTTTAAAAAATTTTGTGGGTTGCTTTGCGAAGCCGCTGTAGATCTGCGTTCCACCAAGGCATGGGCGATCTGCAGGATTATTTTCCAGCTGGACATGCCAGTTCAAAACATTTGGTGAAGGTACCGTTCAAGTTCTGAACAGCTTTATCTAGCTTTTGTTTTATCCTGAGCTTAGCGAGTGCACTGTTGGATTTGTCGAGCTCCTCCTTAAATCATGTCCAGCTGGTTTTCTTGTCCAATGGTCAATAACTCGCATCGGATTTTGAATTCGATGTACCTATGGTCTGACATGGAAACCTCAGATAGTACTTTCCAGACGGCAATCTCCTTAGCATACGTTAAGTCGATTACTTGCTGTCTTACTCTCTCGTAACAAAAGTTGGCTGAGAGGTCAGGTCAGAAGTTAGTATGAAATCTAGGAGATGATTGCCTCTCACGTTGCATTTGGTACTGCCTATGATAAGTCCCATTTCCCTGGAATTACTGTACTCAACGAGTTCGACTAACACCTCGGTGGTGGTGGTAATAACGAGTCACTAGGAAAATAAGCAGACCCAACGACGAATTTGTGTGATTCTCCATTCGTTTCGGTGCTTTGGTCTTCAGCAACTAAACCTTGCCAGAAAAATTGTCCAAGTTTAGATGGTGAGAGTGAGTTTGGCACATAAAAATAAGTTGTAGACCTGTCCTCGTCATATAGTGGTGTGAAACCGCTTAAACATCTGATTTTAAAGTTTTATTACTTACCTACCTATTCAGTTCAAGATGGACTTGGGCCTCAACCAATAAATGTCTCTTTACCTCCGGTTGCGCACAGATGGCTGAAGTCTCCATAGAAGTCGAAGTCGTTGTAAAGCACGTAAAACTCGTTGTTGTATCTTCTCTTGCAAGGCTCGTCAATGCGAGTACAAACGGACAGAATCCAAAACCACCTAAATCTTGCGCTCAATGCGATTAAAGATGTCTTCTGCTGGGCATAAAGCATAACTGGGATAGTGAGAGTCTTATATAAAGTATTCTTAGGCCTTATTCCTCAACTGCCTTTCAAGGCAAAAGAAACAGCAATTGGCAAGTATAGTTCTTCGTTTTATTTCTGAGGAGCTGTCGTTATCGCAGTTAACAAGGGATCTAAAGGAGATAAAGTTGAAGCTATTTTTTACGACGTTTTCAGGTTCATGCTAGACCTGGAAGAGGTTGATGTGCGCAAATGGTCTGTACCATCAGAGAGAGGGAAGAATCGATCGCAACATTCTCGGGTCGCTTTATCAAAGCGGCGATTACAGAGTCACAGGACAACATCCTGTCAAGAACCCGTGTGTTTGCTTGGCACAAAAAGTTTTTGGAAAACGTGAAAAGGTTGAGAATGAGAGCTACGATCACCGCCAAAGGACGAGTGTGACCGAGCCCAAACTTTGAGGCGATCCAAAGTCTTATAGAGAGAAACTCTTCAAAATCGTTGAATAAATGAACATTAGTTAGTTTCCAACGGATCGTGACAGATGACTTGAGATTATGCAAAGAGTCCGCTAGATGGATTCTTCTTCAATTGACTACACAGTATCTGATTTTTAGCATAAACCACCTGTCGTGTAGACTTATGTTTACGGGATGCCCATACATCCATGGGGATAAGGATACGCCTTGCCATCGCTCTCCGTCATTCCATTGACACCCTTGGTATGAGTCGAGGCCGACCTAAAACCTCTTACTGCTCTTAGGGTCGCAGCACCCAGTACTTATTGCAACTCTACATTGGGTCAAATCAACAGGAAGACCCTTCCCGCGACTTTGGGTTTAAACCACAGCCACAATGATGCTCCCACAAGGGAGCCTACCTCTTCAGGTCAGGCCCAGACCGAGATCGGGGGGCTCCTGACTCCAATCGTACCGTGATTTAAGTCCTGGTAGGGACTACCGGTGGTCCAGCCACCAACAAGACCTATGACCGGAAACTTGTGACTGATCGAATCGTAGCAACATTCGGTAGCGTCATCTGAAGATGTTTACGATAAGACCAGTACTTTGCTCTGCCCCCGTTCATTATTAGATAACGTCATTAAAGATCGAAGCCTTGATAATTGGGCGGAGGCCCCCCAATTGACTACAGCAAGAAGTACCACCACACGCCCGGGTAGAAACAGGCGTTTACGGTGCAATTAATGCGCAATATTATTGTAATTACAGGACGCCGCGAAATTGTCATTTCGAAGACAAACGAAGAATCAATCGACCAAAAGTGTAATTCTGCGGCTAACACTACGATGCAAAAATTGGATTGCATTAGGATTGGAACCTCTGGAACATGCACCCTATTACTTACGACTACCATCTTGTTGGACCACTCAATGAACCGCTTGGACGACGGCAACAAAGCGGTAAAAGCGTTTGTGATCCAATTGATACAAGAACATCCGAAGAATTTTCACGATGACGGAATAAAAAAAGCCTCAATCCGATGGGAAATACTCGTATGTATTTCTACGTCGGGAGGCTAAGTAGAAAAATAATATTAGGGTGACCAGATAAGAACGATTTAAATAAAACAACAGCGTTGTGAGATATAAAATTGATTCTGGCTTTATTTTGAAGCTACATTCATGCCATTATGTGTGGAATAGCACATCATTCAAATGGCCGCCTCGGCTTCGCTGGCAGTGTATCCAGCAATCGGTCCAATATGTATGGCGTTATTCCAGCAATGTGACGAATGTTGGTAGTTGGCTTTTTAACGTAGACAAAGGACTTGATGTAGCCACAGAGATAATAATCGAGTGGTGTCAAATCGCATGATCGCGAAGGCCAATTGATGAACGCTCGCCGTGAGATGATCCAGTCTCCAAATCTCTCCTTCACATCTTCGAGCGTTGCGTAGCTTGTATGACATGTACCGCCGTCTTGTGTTAACCACAGCTCGGATATATCGATGTTGTCGGTTAACATTGCTGTGTACATGAGACAATTGACGGTAACGGTGTCTCTTTCTTCATTTCGAAAGAAATAAGGTCCGATGATACCGCCATGTCATAATCCGCACCAAACAGTCAATCTTTGTGAATGCATTGATGTTTGATCGAATTCGTGTGGATTGTGTTCCCTCCAATAATGGCAATTTTGCTTGTTAACATAGCCGCTGAGCCAAAAATGCCCCTCGTCCGAAAAGATGATTTTTTGGAAAAAATCCAGCCAACATTTCCAGCGCCCAATTAGCGAACTCTCTATGATGCATGATGAACTGGCAAACCTTACGGAATAGTTTGACAGCTGGATGTTATTGCTAATTTTGGCAGTTGCTGAAACATAACAATCGGAAAGACTATCATTGCTATCTGGTCACCCTATATTAGGTTGATATTGGCGATTTTTAGTTTGATACGAATTGTCACTTCGTAGCGAGTCTTTGTTTTTTTCGCCTTAGTCCGCTGATTGTTGTAGCAGTCACCGGTGGATATATCACAGTTTTTCGTATTCCTTCTGCCAGATATGGAACTTCTTGTGTCGAAGTGATGTCTGTTTGATAGCAGTCTTGAGGCTCAGTCAGTTTTTCGAAAATTCCATGCGCAGATCCGAGTGTTGTTGTCTTTTTTTGTTCCGCGTTTTTAATCAAAAATTGAATAAATTCTTTTTACCGAAATAAGCTCGTTTCTGACGTACTTTTCTTACAGATCATAACCGCCGCCGGTAGGAAATACTTATCACGACTTGACAAAGCAGCAATGGATGTCCATTAGGGTGACCACAAGGAATAGATTTTCGAAAATGAGTCGGGGGAACTCCATAAAATGATAAGCCTTTGCAGATTTTTAGATAGCCAAAATTTGAAATCGATTTGATAACGGTAAATGGTGCCGACTCTCGCTCAAAGTTTCAAAAATCGCAGTTTTTTCAGTGTTTTGCGAAGAAAAAAAGCTCTAGCTCCCGAACTACTGACCCAATTCTCACTATTTATGTATTAAATAAAATGTAAGACTTTTGTTAACGCTCAATATAAATGTTATAAAATAATTTGCGTTGAAGCAGAAAGTTCGGGCAATATTGATAAACCATGTGTTTTTTAAAAAAAATTCCTTTGTCATAAAAAACGAACCACATAACACTTTTCTTGTACAAAATTTCTTTAATAATATGTTTCACATAATTGATACCTTATTATAAATGAAATAAATATATAAAAAAAAAATAATCTAATCCAGAGATTTACATAAAGTGGCTTTTGAAACATTGGGATACAATTTTCGGCGCTCACTGACTAGTTGGAGGGCATATTGCTTTTGATCTTCATCTTTTGTTATCGTTCTACCAAATCATTTACGACCTTAAGTGATCGAACTATTCTGAAACCTTCTTTAAAATTCGAGTTTTCAGCCCAAACATTTGGAGGTTCTTTCAAAAAATCTGCATTTATTTTTAAGCGGCTAAAAAAGTTGAATGTCTCTTTGTTGACAATGTTTTTTAATCCAGCTGCAACAAATTGTTCAAGTTGATGTTTCTGAAGCTTTGGATTTGGAATTCGATTGTTTTCTGCCTCATTGCTTGTCAAAAGTCTGTTGGCCATTTCTGATTTTTCCCCGTCAGATAAAGTTGGGTCAAAAAACGCCAGACCTACCAACTCTGAACTCAAATACTATAAATGATTTGAGAATTTCGCAAGAGCTTTCTCAGAGATATCCTTGTCTATATTCTTGTATTCAATGAAACTGCGCAATAGGTCAAGATCTTGTTTTGGCGCCAGATAAGCCCTTGGGGCATTAAACCAAGCTTTGCAGTAAATTTTTACAATGAAAACGCAGATATCACCCAGAGCATTTGGTTCCTCATTACTCATTGTAAACTGGCTTCGAAACAGAAATATTTACAAACTATAAATAGCTTTAGCCATCCACCTAGCATGATGACGGGCGTTCCAGAATTTCATACACAGCTGCGGCCTCCTCTTCACCAGAACTATTATCTATAACTGGCACTTCTAGTAGTTGCTCATTTTCACCATAAGATATAGATATGGCAATTCGTTCATTTTACTCTCTCGTTAGAACACTTGGTAACAGTTTCTCATCCCAATGAACAACCACTGCTTCATTTTCTGCTATTTGTATTCGTTTTCGGATGTCCGCGTAGTATTTTTCTCTAAAACGTCTTACTTTTGAATGTAAAGTTGATTTTGAAACTACAAGGTCATTTGGATTCTGCCCTAGTGCTTCTATTGTAGATATAATTATACGAGAAGCATTTCTATCGGATACCTTACATCGATCTAACAACATAAAGAGTTTCATTGTTAAAATCTCTTTCACTCACGACTATACCTCATTCTTTTGCTATTAGAAGGTCCAAAAACTTCGGTGGTAGCCTGAGATGTAGAAACGTCGTTTTCGTTTTTTCGTTTTTAATGCATTTTATTTTATTCATCTTAAATTTACTGAACTTACATGCTAACAGAAAAAATGCTTAAATGCTAGCTTATTATAACTTAATTAACTTATTCTAACTTACTGGCCCAAAAAACGGGCGCTCTAAGCTAAACTATAATATATTTTTATTTTATGTCTAATTTACAATTTTCAATCTTAATTACTGTTGATTAACATCTACTAAAGTTAAACTAAGAAAAAATTAATTGTTTAAGAAAAAACTTAGTAACTGAGCATTTTTTTGTGTTTACATAAAACTTATACTAAAGGTATAAATACTTAAACTACTTAAACTAACTATTTTTGCTAACTTATACTAAACCTTAAACTACTTAGTCTAAATATACAATCTAATCTAACCTAATTGTTAGCAAACTTCAAGCTGCTAACCTAACAGCTAGCTAACCCAAGGTTGCCAACCTTCATACCTTAAAACTACCCTAACCTATGTAAGCCGGCCATTTTCTAAACATAGTATGGGAAATATGGCCCACTTTGCCTTCTGACTAGGCTAACCTGGACTTGAAGGAAACGACGAAGAAGTCGGGTCTTCTTCATTCAACCACCAAATATTTTGGTGCTGCAAGACAACATCTTTTTTATCGCGTTTTGAAACCGCCCTGCTAAACCTGAGACGTTCAGTACTGCCGTGTGCGACGTCTCTGTTGTAGTTGAGTCGCCCCTCACCGCAAACCTATCCTCGATCAGCCCTTTCATGTCTAAATAGAGGAACCCTTCAGGGGGAACGAAGCCTTTCAAGCGCACACTCTCATGATATAAGTAGTTGGGGTAGTAGGCCCCAGATATCAGGTTATTGGACGAGGTCATTGTTCTCGCAATATGCCCTCCAGTCAACTTAATAGCGAAGTTGTCCACTCTTATTAGACTCGCCCTGTTGTATAGAACCTCATTGGGATAGAATTTTATATATTCCGATTCTGGTGTTCTGTAAAGGTGAAGACAAACCCTAAGGCAAGCCCTCTCAAACACCCGAATCTCTTCCATTAAGCTCGCTCTCACGTTGAACCACACGGGACACCCATATACCAGCATGGGCCGGATGAGGGCCATGTAGCAGATAACTTTCAACCTCGCATCGAGTTGGCTGCTATAAAACAGCCTCCTTGTAAGGGCAAAAGCACCTTTTGCCATGGCCAGAGCAGCATCTACATTCTTGTTAAAATATAGATATTGGTCTAGCCAGATCCCAAGGTATCTGACTACATTTCGACAAGCAAGTGGCTGGCCGCGTTGTCCAATGATCGAGAATTTTCGCCAATTCTTTCTGGTGTCCCTAGAGGCACCAGACAACGGCGTTCTAAATAGAATGGTTTCAGACTTCTGGAAGTTGATTTACAACTTCCAGTCATCGCAAAATCGCCTAATTTGCTCGAAGTCACGTTGCAAAAGCATGTTAATGACCTCAACCTTTGGACCTGTTCTGTACGCTATCAAGTCATCTGCATACGCTATGCTATGGGGAAGTGAACCTATCAAATCGCTTGTGTAAATGTTGAATAGGATCGGCGAATTGGCCGCACCTTGCTGAAGACCATTTTTAATTTGAAATATTCCAACAGAAGTCACATCGCCATTTTTCACGATGAACTGTCTGCTGCTGAGCATATTATGAAGAATATACAAAAGTGGTTTACTGATGCCCAGTCTGGCCAGCCTGTAGAAAAGCCCCTCTAACCATACGGTGTCGAAGGCCTTTTCCAAGTCAACCAGACAGGCCCCAGTACACTGGTTTTTGCTTTTATTCCATTGGATGTATCTTTACCTCTCTTAGGGATGGGATAAACCACCGCAGTTTTCCAATGCTCTGGATAATTTACATTATTCAATGCATTGTTAAACAGGGTGGTGTAAATGTTTACCGCTTCTAGAGGGAGATGTCGAAGCACAATGTTCGGTATTCCATCGATTCCCACTGATTTTTTTACTTCTTATTGTGTCGAAGATTTCGTGGAGTTTTCCTTTGAAATGAACGGGGGTAGGTCCCGATGTAGAAACGTCCATTCTATTCCAATTCGCAGATTGCTGGTTATCCCCAAATTGATGGAACTCTTCAGCTTCCTCCTCCTCTTCCTCCTGTGCTTCCTCCTCATTGTCAGTGTCTTTTAAAATCAGAGCAAGCGTAGCAAGAGATCAAGTAATTATGAAAGTCAAGCTTACCGATATTAAAACTAAATTCTTCAATTTTGCGCTTCATTTTCTCTGTATCCTTTTTAGCTTTTTTCCTCTTCAGCTCGAGTGAACCGAAGATCGAGTTTCTCTCTGTTTCAAAAGAAACGCCATACCTTCTGGTTCCATCATAGTCAAGAGATCGTCCATTTTTAATGCAAATTCTTTGATTTTGTTTTATTTTTATTTCGTTGGTGATTTCTCGACTCATTATAAAGCTTCTCCAGTTTTATAATTGCATCTTTTTCGTATTTTGATGGAATTCTAGCTTTTTCCCAAAAAATAAATACTTCTCGAATGACACGTCTCGCTGATTCTTTCAGGTATAATTTAACAGTCCGTAAATTGAAAAATAATCTTGCTAAGACTTGACGATTTGAGGGTAATTTACAACCTGTTATTTGGTGAGACGCATAGCCGATAAGAAATATTTTTTCACGGGTTCCGCTTTTCATGTTCGGTGTAGATCCCAAATCAAAAACAGTAGAACACAATAAATAACTGTAAAATCCTTAAAATTACTAAAAGTACTATAGAAAATACAACAGAAATAAGACTCACAATTTACTATAAGTTAATTTATTATATTGAAAAAAATAATAATACAATAAAAACCGCAAATTTATTTTATTGAAATGTTCTAACTTGCATTATTGGTAAATAATCAAAGTTAACCACTCGAAAGCTTTTTGGCAACTGACAAGATTGTTGTAAGTGACAGTAAAATTATTTCCAATGTGAATTATGTGTAACGGGACTACATTTAATTAAGCATATAAATAGTGAGAATGGGATTAGCTGTTTGGGAGCAAGAGCTTATATACTTCGCAAAACAGGAAAAAAAAAAGAGATTTTAGAAACTTTGAGCGGGGTCGGCACCATTTAGCGTTATCCAATCGATCTCAAATTTTGGCTATCTTAAAATCTGCAAAGTCTCATCATTTTATGTGGTTTCCCCGTAAATAAATCATAAAAAGAAAATTTCTTCGAGCGTTGCGGTCACCCTAATATCCACTGTATAATTTTAAGAACACAAAACTAGCAAAGACTACTTTGAAAAGAGATGTACGAGGGGCGCTCAATATATTCTCGGTATCGATATGAAGGAAAATGCGAATTCAATTTAAATTGTTTTTATTTTTCAATATAATCTCCCCTAACATCAATGCATTTGTTACATCTTGAGATAAGCTTTTTTAAACCCTCAAAAAAATAGATTTCCTCGTTCTCTGCAAAATACCCATCATCCGAAAATCTTTTTCCACGAAGACATTTTTTCAAATCCGGAAACAGGAAATAATCACTAGGGGTAAGGTCTGGACTATAGGGTGGGTGTTGGATTTCTTCGAAACCACAATCTCGCGCAGCAGCCTTGGAAACTCGCGCCGTGTGAACAGGAGCGTTGTCATGAAGAAGCAACACACCCGCTGCGAGTTTACCCCATCTTTTCTTTTTAATTTCCTCCCGCAAATTATGCAAAGTGGAAGTGTAGGATGTGGCGTTGATGGTTTCACCTTTTTTTTTTGTACTCAATGAGCAAGATTCCCTTTGAGTCCGAAAAAACTGTGGCCATGAGCTTCCCGGCAGACGGAGTGACTTTGAACTTCTTCGGGGGGTCTGTTCCTTTTTTATGCCACTGCATGGACTCTTGTTTGCTTTCAGGGTCATAGTGGTGGACCCATGTTTCGTCCCCAGTAACAATTCGATCCATAACACCGTCCGCGTTCTCACTACACATCTCCAAAAGCTCTCTACAGCATGCGATTTTCACTTTTTTCTGAGGCGCTGTGAGCATTCGTGGCACCCACCTTGCACTGACCTTTGAAAGGTTAAGATGGTCATGAAGAATGGTGTGAATGGTATCAATTGAAAGCTTGGTGATCTCTGCCATCATTTTCACCTTTATTCGGGCATCCTCAAGAACAAGTTTTTCGACTTCTTTGATGCTTTCTCCCGTACAAGCAGTAGCCGGGCGCCGGAGCGGGGGTCGTCTTCAATGCTCTCTCTGCCTCTCTTGAACTCACTTGACCACTTTTGCACAGTTGATAATGAAGGTGCGGAACCCTGGTAAACAACCACCATCTCTTCATGAATAGTTTTTTGACTTTTTCCTTGCTTAGTGAGAAATTTAATTACAGCGCGATGCTCAATTTTCACCATCATCGTCTCAGTTGCCATTATGATTCTGTTTCACTAGAGATAAAACGCGAATTAATAATCACATTTATATGAAATTTTACATGAATGCACTAAAATAATAATATTACTTGATAAATAAGTCAATTTATATATACAACCACAGCTTCACCCCGATACCGAGAATATGTTGAACGCCCCTCGTACTTACTTAATATTTTTGAACTTCATAGAAAGCAGGCAAAAGTATGAGTCTCGAGGAACTACAATAGTCGGTAGGATATATTGAAATAATTTCACGATTGGCAACTTCAGTTTTGTTTGATTAAAAGAACTATTCATTTGTATTTCACTTCTTATAAAGTATTTTTCAAATTAAGAAATATGGTTTTCAAATTTGAAATCACTCCAAAAAAAATAAATCATAATAGTCGACTTACCCCAGTAGTTTTTTGAAAGTCTGCAATGAATACGTCTCTGTCGGTTCGTCTACGCTATGCAGCTGTAAATTTTGATAGATTAAAGTGCTTTATTATTACTGTCTTTATTTCTTATTATTTTTATAAATTACGTATTTATATAACTTGTTAAAATAAATAGATTTCTTCCAAAGGAATTGTAGTCATGACCGCAGGGTTTCAGGTTTTGATTTCTTCTTGACAGATAGAATCAGTAGTAAGAGAATAAAATTTTTTTTTTTTGTTTTCAAGATAGAAAGAGACATATAGAGAACAGATTTAAAGTGAGGTTAGACTCACATATGTATACACAAAATAAAATAAAATCATTCAGCACCAATATTAAGTTACAAATAAATTTAAAACAAATCGTTATAATGATAATGAAGTCATGCATTACATACACATCTAAAATTCACAAGAACATATAACCAAACTACAGCAGATGATATCATACATATTTTTTAAATATACAGCCTTGGCTAAAAGTATGAGGCACCCTCTGTTTGCCGCTCTATCTTTTTTATTACTTCCGCTAATATTTTATTTTTTATTTTGCCTGTTTTTCATGGGACTTGGAATTACCTAATGAGGTTGTAAAAAACAGATTTCATGTCTGGCAAAACCCACAAATGAATGAAAATATCTTTCTCCTATCAGAGTATGATTGTTGCTGGAGGTTACGTGATTTTAAAGCCTATTAATTTATCTTCCTGGAATGAGAAAAAAGAAAGGAGATTGGGGTATCGAAACGTTTGATACATATGAATTAGGCAGCAACCAAAATGAAATATCGAAATGTTCACGTTGTGCTGCACAAAAGACATTAAAACGATTTCTGCAGATAGGATCTCAACTGAATCGTAAGGGAACAGGTAGAAAAACATCGACTACATCTAAGGAGGACCGAATTTTAATACGATCATGTTTGAAAAATCGTAAAGAACAAACATTATCTCAGCTGGCTGCTTACATAACGAAAGAGCGCGGGAAAAAATCTCACCTCTACAACAGTTGGAAAAAGCTTTAAAGGTTGCGAGGCGAGGCAAAAACCATGGATCTCGGAATAAAGAAAAAAAGTGCCGCCTAGAATGCGAGAAAAAATTGATTCCTTAACATGTGTAGAATATACTGGTAAAGTGATTTTTTTTAAATTTTGAAGTCGTTATAAAGATACAGCAGTTATGTTGGAAGCGCTGAGTTGAGTAGTAGAAGGCCGAGCCTATTGTGACGAGTCGGCTTGATACCTGAGACCTGTCTATACAAATGTGCACTTTTATTGGGTTGTACCATAGGAAATGTCCTATTTTCGCTCTGTCGGAAATAAGAAGTTCTCGAATGAACATATTTGCCAGAACGTTAAATTTTCTTTTTTTATAAAATAAAGTGGTACGTGTGCTTGACGTGTGAGAATTTTATGGTTCGTTACAAGTAGCGTTATTTTCTCTTCAAGGAATTATTTACCATACTGTCGGCAGTTCATATTCACATTAATGACACATTTGAGGATGACGTTGGTTTGGAAGGTTCCGATCGGGAGATTTCAGCCTCAAAAATTAACCAAGTGGGAAGCCGGAAACGTCAGTTGAAGACGATGTTTTAAGAGCAACGATGGATGCGGACCCAACGAAATCGGTGGGGGAAATTGCACAAAGCGTGAAAGTATTCCAAATGATGATACTAGGTGGGGTGAAAAGTAACCTCCTTGACCGCCAGAATGCGCTGCTACTGCAAAAAAGGTTATGGTGCCTTGAAGGCCGTTCCGAGGGAGGCTCGATGGGTCGGAAAGGTTATGGCGTCGGTTTTCTGGGATTGTCAAGGCATACTCTTCGTGGACTACCTCGAAAAAGGAAAAACCATCAACAGCGAGTATTGCTGTGCATTATTGAAGGCCGAAATCGCTGCAAAACGGCCTCACATGAAGGGAAAAAAAATGTTGTATTTGCAAGACAATGCGCCGGCGCACAATAGCATCGCAACCACGACTAAAATCAATGACTTACGGCTCCAATTGCTGTCGCATCCACCGTATTCAACCGATTTAGCTCCCTCGAACTATTATCTCTTCCCAAACCTCATCAATAAAAAATTCAGCTCACGCGAGGTAAGTATCGACGCCACGGAGGAGTATTTTGCAGACCTTCCGGAAAATTACTTTTCGGACGGAATCAAGAAGTTGGAAAATCGCTGACATAAGTGTATTAGGCTAAAAGGGGACTATATTGAATAAAATAAAAAAAACTTAAAAAAAAAAAATAAAAAATTCATTCCCAAGGAGGTTACTTTTCACCCCACCTAGTAAATCGACACCTTTGTCTAATAGGTGTCGATAAGTGGGTACCCCATGAACTGAACAAATCCCAAAAACTACGGCGCCTGGAAGTCTGCACATCGCTTACATTAAGAAACCAAACTGAACCATCTTTGCACCGGATAGTCACCTGTGATGAAAAGTGCATACTGTATGATAATCGTAAAAGATCTGGGCAGTGGTTGGATACAGATGAAAAACCAAAACACACCGCAAGCCCGAAAAAGGTTAGGTGACAATTTGGTGGACATCGAAAGGACCAATCCACTTTTCATCCTTTCAACCAGGAGAAACGATAAACGCTAACAAATGTTGTGAGGAAATCGACATATTGCATGCCAAATTGGCTGAAAAGCAACCTGCGTTGATCTATAGCACGGTCCGATCCTTTTGCATGACAATGCTAGACCCCATATAAGTAACGGTGCAAAAACTATTGCAGTTGGGATTTGAAATTCTTTCGCATCCACCATACTCTCCTGATATTTCCCCAACGGATTACCATCTTTTCCGCAATCTGGATTCATTTTGCCGGCAGAAGGTCCTCCGGAACCGAGCACAGCTCATAAAAGCCTTTGAAGATTTCATTGCCTAAAAAAGTCAGCACTTCCATGAAAAATGAATATTTGACCTTGTATCACGTTGGAAGAATGTCATAGATGCCAACGGATCCTATTTTGATTGAATAACAATTTACGGAAATATATTGGCTTTTAAATATTTACTACAAAATCGGACATTTCATGTGGTACAACCCAATATCACATTTTTGATAATTGCAATTGTTTGGCACCTCTGGTATAACTTTTGTGAGGAGTGCCAACTGTAAAACACGGCGGAGGTAACATTACGATCTGAGGTCGCATGCCTGCGGACAGAATCGGGAAAATGTTCGTATCTGGAAAGATGTTAAATTAAACGGAGATCCAAAACATTAAAAGAATGCCTCAAGAGGGATATTCTGTCAACAAAATTGAAAAACTTTTGAAGCGCAGTCGTACAGTTGTTTCAAACTATTTTAAAAGATCCAGAAAACTACGGGAAAAGATTCGTACCTGGACGGAAATAATAGAATCGTCAAATTCTACAGCAACAAGATTTCGGGTTTTCGATTTCGAATGTGGACAGAAAACTAAGGACTCGCCAGCATGTGTTAACTGAAGTGGAACATCTTCAAAGAAAGCGTTTGAAAAGAAAACCCGATTTACTACAACGTCATCGAAACGCCCGTTTGACCTTTGCCAGAAATCTTTTAAAATGGAAGAAGTGTTGGAGGACTGTCATATTCACCGATGAGAAACGCTTTTGCCTTGATGGACCTGACGGGTTTCGTCATTAGGCGGAAGTGGGGTCATGATTTGGATAGGAATGTCATACCAAAATAAGACCAATATCCGCTTCATATATGGCAGGATGAAAAGTTACGAATACTTTAAGCGAGGGAACCCCCTTAATGGTTTGAAAAAATTAATTGTTTTTTTTTTGCCACAAATTGATTCCTTAACATGTGTATAATATTGTGATAACCACTTAAATGTGAGCAGCGACATCTAGCAGAAAATGTTGATACTCGAAGACCAGAAGATTTCGATACTGGAATATCGAATGGAGA
This sequence comes from Volucella bombylans, assembly GCA_949129095.1. Taxonomy (NCBI): domain Eukaryota; kingdom Metazoa; phylum Arthropoda; class Insecta; order Diptera; family Syrphidae; genus Volucella; species Volucella bombylans. The sequence goes on along the minus strand of OX422140.1, from coordinate 379,095,572 downwards.
GTGGAATCGAATTTTCTAGCAAATTGGAAATTGTATGGGACGCTGGATGGCGAGGATTGTTCTCGAAGTATGTCATTCGAGTATAAATACCAGCATCCCCAAGGTATGCAAATCAGTTCTAAAGTGAAATTTGAAGTGTTAATTAGGAGAAGTGATTAAGTGGTTTAAGTAAAAGATAAGAAAAGTATAAGCGGTTGAGAAATTGGATTGTGTTGAGAGAAAGAATTAAATAGTGAATTGTAACTGTACTGAATAAAGGGATTTGTATTGAAAAGAATAAGTTCTATCATTTGTACCCACACAAACATTTTACATTGGTGTCAGAAGTGGGATAGGACTTATTGTGTGTAAAAAAAAAAAAAAAACAAATGGACAGCAAAGTTGGACAACTGGCAAAAGAGCTCGACACAGTGCGAAAACAGAAACTGCGAGAATGTTCTTTAAGCGGTCCAAGGAGAAAAGATTTGAAGCCTCCTCATTCGATGGCCAGACCTCATGGTCTACTTATACGAAGCAGTTTGAAATGGCTGCTTGTGCAAACGACTGGGACAATGAGGAAAAATGCTTTGCCCTAACAATGGCCTTACGCGGTCCTGCGGCAGAATTGTTACAAACAATCGATATCGAAAAGACTAGAGACTATATGGCTTTAGTGCAGGCTATCGAGAAACGTTTTGGGGATAGCCACATGTGGGAAGTTTACAAGGTTCAATTGCAAGGCTGTATGCAGCAACGAGGAGAAACACTGCAACAGCTCCAAGCAGACGTGAGTAGACTGGCACATTTGTCATATCCCACCGCAGGCCAAGAAATAATCGACGAAATGGCAAAGGACGCATTCATTGGGGGAATTGCAGATTTGAAGCTACAATCAGCAGTAAGGATGGCCGGGAAAAGAACCCTTGCTGAAGCACTTGCCTTCGTTCTGGCGATGGAAGCATCCAATCAGGCTTCCAAAGGAATACATTTCGTAAGGGAAATAGTATCTGGTGAATGCTCCTGCTCAAGACCAACTACCATGCAACGAAATATCCCACGGGAGAGACGAAGGATGCGCTGCTGGAACTGCGATAAAGTAGGACATTTGCAAGGGCATTGTAAAGAACCGGTACGACGAGAAGGCTGCCTGCACTGGGGCTACAGGCAAATAGAAAGAAAAACCGGCAGAAACGGCTACCAAGAAACCGGTCAAATTTCCAGAAGCCATCAGTTAGGAAATGCTTACTTCGCGGGGCAGAAGTCTGTAGCAGGAGTCGACGACTCCAGGGTAATTATCCCAGTCTCACAGGTAAAACAATGCAACGAAAGCCTCCCAGCAGAAGTAGTCAGTGGTAAAGAAGCGAAACAACAGGCAACTATCCAAACGATCAGGACTGAGCCAATAGAGGGTTGGAGTATAGACGAAATCCGTTCCTCCCAACAGGCAGACAATGACATCGAACCAATATTGGCCTGGAAAGAACACGAGGAAAGACCAAGCTGGCAGCAGATATCAGATCGGAGCCAAACTCTGAAGGCATACTGGGCACAGTGGGACTCGCTTTTTGTGCAAGATGGATTGCTGAAGAGAAAATGGGAAAGTGCAGATGGGACAACATCTCGTATGCAGCTAATTGTGCCACGGTCCAGAGTCAACCAAGTGCTCCATGAAATACATGACGGAATCTCAGGAGGCCATTTGGGAATAAACAAGACGTTGGAAAAGGTAAGGGAACGTTTCTATTGGCTAAGCGCTAAACAAGATGTCGAGAATTGGTGCAAAAAGTGCATAAGATGTGCAGCTACCAAGGGTCCAAAAGTAAAGCCACATGGACAAATGCAACAATACAATGTCGGAGCACCTTTCGAACGAATAGCCATCGACATCGCTGGGCCGTTTCCCGAAACCTTTAATGGAAACCGATATACTCTCGTAGTCATGGATTACTTCAGTAAGTGGCCGGAAGTGTTTGCCATCCCAAATCAAGAGGCTAAGACCGTAGCTGAACAGATAGTCAACAACTGGGTGAGCAGATTTGGGGTCCCAATGGAGCTGCACTCTGATCAAGGGCGAAACTTTGAATCAAAAGTCTTCCAAGAAATATGTCAATATTTGGGAATAAGAAAGACAAGGACAACGCCATTACACCCTCAATCTGATGGAATGGTCGAGCGATTCAATCGGACCTTGAATGAGCATCTATCTAAGATTGTCAGCAACTGCCAGCGGGATTGGGATCGACACATACCCCTCTTCTTAATGGCCTACCGAAACGCGGTCCATAGCTCAACAGGGCACACACCATCCGAGATCTTATTTGGTCAAACAATTCGGTTGCCAAGTGAAGCAAAATTCGGATCCCCACCGACAGAGCCCAAAGAGGTGAACGACTACGTGAATGACTTACGCAGCAGGATTCGTAAATTGCATGAAGACACCAGAGAAAAGATGAAGCTAGCAAGCAGCCGCATGAAAACTAGGTACGATATCAAGGCGAAATCTTCCGGTTTCAACGAAGGAGATCTGGTTTGGCTGTATAATCCTCAGCGTAAGAAAGGCAAATCACCAAAATTGCAACAGGACTGGGAAGGTCCATACAAGGTGATAACTCGCATTAATGACGTTGTCTACCGGATCCAGCGTGGGGATCGAGGAAAATTGAAAGTGGTCCATTTGGATAGAATGTGTCATTTCAACGGGATGCTGAATGACGAAGTTGTTCGGGACGAACAACTGTAGGGAGGGAGCAATGTGATAACCACTTAAATGTGAGCAGCGACATCTAGATTTACAGAGCAGAAAATGACGATACTCGAAGACCAGAAGATTTCGATACTGGAATAACAAAGTCTCGACTGGAGACAAAGTCTCGATACTGGACGCTGGATGGCGAGGATTGTTCTCGAAGTATGTCATTCGAGTATAAATACCAGCATCCCCAAGGTATGCAAATGAGTTCTAAAGTTGAATTTGAAGTGTTAATTAGGAGAAGTGATTAAGTGGTTTAAGTAAAAGATAAGAAAAGTATAAGCGGTTGAGAAATTGGATTGTACTGAGAGAAACAATTAAATAGTGAATTGTAACTGTACTGAATAAAGCGATTTCTATTGAAAAGAATAAGTTCTATCATTTGTACCCACACAAACATTTTACAATATGCTGGTAAAGGGATTTTTTTTTTCAAATTTGAAGTCGCTATATGGATACAGCAGTTAGAAGAAGCAGATATTCGGAGCGCTGAGTTGAGTAGTAGGAGGCCGTGCCTCTTACACAAGTATAGATAAGTTTAGACCAGTTTAGAAAGTTTATACAAATACAAAAGGACATTTTTATGGTCACTTCTTTTGTCAAATTTTGCATCGCAGATTGATGATAAGTTAAGATTTTGATAGTTTTAACCGTAATTGGAACTTTAATCATATCTCAAGAACGGTTTGACCGATTCACTTGAAATTTATAGGGTAGACTCAGCACATATATACGCACAGAATCCTGTGACCTAGAATCATCATAAAATTCCGAGTATTTCTATTTTTTTTTTAACGAAAACCAACAAAAAAAAATCATGAAATTGTGTGCCAAAAACGAAATTTTCAATATTTTCAAATGATTCGTCACAGATTAAAACACTGCTTTTTTTTTCTTTTTTTTTTGAAGTGGCGTGTGTTCGGAGTGGTACAACTTACGTTCTAATGAAGATTTGTTTTACATACTCCTGAAATATTATAGTAATAAATAAATGATAGAAAACTCAAAGTTCTATCTTTTCATTAGACGCAAAAAAAAAAATCGCAAAAAATGCTTAAGGGGAAAGGTCCCGAAACAAGGTAAATTTTTAAGGATTTCTCAGTCAGTGAAAAATTGGTACTTTATTTAAAAAAAAAAAACAACTTTTTTTTTCAAGATGGCGGCGCTGTGCACGGCGTCAAAGTCGAGCGTTTTTGAAAATACCATGCAATCTGGAGACTTTATTTTTCATCGGTAACAAAAAATCAAAATAGGTCTTGTTAAAAACATTGTTTCTCCTACTCCAAGCCAACAACCCAACAACAAACATTTTGCAAAAATTATAGAGATCAGAAAAAGATTAACTTTTTTTTTAAATTTATTTAAACAATTTATTTAATTTGCATTGAAAATCATGTTTCAACGGTTTAGAGTATAGCTAAGAGTGTCGAGAAGATCATCTCAAAATTTTAGAACGATCGCACAATTATTTTTTGAGTTATGTTGCATGCCGTTATGAAAAGTGCAGTTTCGAGAAAAAGCGATTTAAAGTTTTCGAAGCAAAAAAAAAAACAACAATTTTTCCAAGGCATACAAAATTCCTTCTAATTCTTCTTAAAACTCATGAGCTGCTCTTCCTTGTTTACGAAGTGCTTCTTTTGTGGCCAAAGATGCCTCTTTGCTCTGTAAAGAAGAGGAGCAGGGGGAAGGTCCCTTGTTCATGCGGTTGGAACCGCCTGCTGTGCGCTCTAAAATCGAGCGTGCACCTGCGGCCGAAAATACGCTGCTATTTCGAAACGAATAAAGATTTTGCTTTGAAGTTTTAAGGAGACATTCTTGAGATGTTGTAAAATAAGTAGAAAAATTCAACAAAAAAAAACAAACAATACCCGGGACCTTCCCCCTTAAAAAAGAGGCCGTCACACAGGCAACCCCCTTAAGATCTCAGACGAAAAGATCGTGCATCATAACCAAGAAAAATTCGGCGAATATTTCATCCTGCAATACGATAATGAAGCAATCCACACAGCTCGGAAGGTGAAAGAGTACTTCGAGCGTAACAACGTTTGTGTTCTTGACTGGCCAGCATTGAATCCAGACCTCAACATAATTGAAATGTATGGGTATACCCCTCCAGAGCTATCTACCAAGGTCCGCCATCTAACGTTTTTTTTTTTTTCAACTAGTGCTTATTTTGTGAATGGTAACACTTAGCTCATGTCTGATTTGACAGATAATTAGTTTTATCCTTCCGCTGAACGAATATGGTTGTGTATACGCTTGAACAACGCTGAGAAATATTGCCTGCGATCGACTTAGAGAAGATTCCGATTTTGCCAAAAAAATAATCTTTTCAGATGCACTGTTTGGTGCGGATTTTGGTCCAGAGGCATAATTGGGCCATTTTTCTTCGAAAATGAGCAAGGAGTGGCCGTTACAGTCCATGGCGATCGTTATCGGGCCATGTTGAACGAATTTTTGTTCACAAAAATTGAAGAGGAGGATATTGGCAACATTTGGTTTCAACAGGACGGCGCTACGTGCCACACAGCCGAAGCTATTTGAAGATCGCATTATCAGCCGCAGAGCTGATGTCGTTTGGCCACCTCGGAGCTGCGATTTGACACCGTTGGACTATTATTTGTGGGGTGCCGTAAAAGATAAGTGTTACGCCGACAAGCCAGAGACAATTGACGCTTTAAAGGACAATATTCGTGAAGCCATTGGTGAAATACAGCGTGTAGGCTACTGCATGGCCAGCCGAGGCAGCCATTTGAATGAAATTATTTTCCATTATTAACCGGAAGGATAAAACTAATTATCTGTCAAATCAGACATGAGCTGAGTGTTACCATTCACGAAATAAGCACTAGTTGGAAAAAAAACGTTAGATGGCGGACCCTTTACATGGAAAACATGCTGGTTCAATCTTCTTCAAAGATTTTCGGTGTCATACACACGGTGACAAGATAATGCACCCTGCCACAAGTTTACTCTTTCATTCAGATGGTTTGCCGAAAATGGCAATAACTTGCTTCCATGGCCATGTGCAGTCTCCAGATCTCAACCCAATTGAGAATCTTTTGAGTACAAAGTCCATTCTAAAGTAAACAATTTTAAAAATCGGTATTTCTAATTAGGCTATCTATTGGCAATTACATGCGTCGGAAAGCTATATCATTCACTGATGTACTGTAAAAATTGCATGACATTTGGACGAACAGAAGCGGAGTTATTAAATCTGAAGTGACAGTACATTTGTGTCATCAGTACAAAAATAAACATCGAGAAAAAATTGCTCAACATCCGAACGACATCATCAAGGAGACCAAAAAGAGCAAAAACTTTTCTTTACAACATTGTGACTGGTGATGAAACGTAGTGATATGATTCAGAAACCCTAAAAATCTTGTTTGGAGAAGTCAAAAGTGAAGAATTGCTTTAACGATTCCAAGGGCATTGACTTCAAAGAGATCGTTCCACCGGGCCAAACAGTTAATGCACAATTCTACCGTGGAGTTTTGAAGTGTTTGGTGCATCGCATTCGTCGTATTCAGCCGAAGGAAATTGACGTTTGTTGCACGATAATGCGCCATTTTATCGATCGACACTTGCGACCGATTTTTTGGCTAAAAATCACATTTTAACTGTCAACCACTCCCCGCAACGATGAAAGAAAAGCGTTAAAAACCATTAAAAAACCTTGTGCCAACATCCTGAAGGACATCCCGGCCGATGGTCTGAGACACTCATTTAACATGCTATTAGACCGTATATATCGCTGTGTTGAGTCGGAACTACTACATATTTTGAATAAAATAAATCGGTTTTGCCAAAAAAAAAACGTTTTGTTTTTCTTATTTCTATAAAGTCCTGTTTACTTTGGAAGGGAAGGCCCCGGATTTTTATTTTTTGATAAATTTTCTACTTATTTTACATCTCAAGAATGTCGCCTTAAAATTTCAAAGCAAAATCTTTATTCGTTTGGAAATAGTAGCGTTTTTCCGGCCGCAGGTGCACGCTCGATTTTAGAGAACATTGCAGGCGGTTCTGACCGCATGAACAAGGGACGCTCCGCCTGCTCCTTTTCTTAACAGAACAAAGAGGCTTTTTTTTTTATTATTGTAATTTACGCGCGCCTAAGGGGTTATAATACCCTTTTACTATTGCCAAGGCACGGGCGGAAAGATAGAAGGAGGAGAAATGAAAACATTGTTGCGATGTAGTGGTCTTAAACTCAGGTATATTTGGTTTCGATATTAGCTCTTCACTCGGAATGATTCGAAGGTTATCAATTTTCATGCTTGTTTTGTACTTAAAAACTCTACAACAGCCAAATCTACATGTCAGTATTATGCCTTCACACGCAGATTTTTCTGACTGAGTTCCAATTACACAAATGAAAAACTTGTCATGAGTAGGATTCGAACCTTGACCCTCCGAGTGAAAAACGATTGCTGGTACCACTATACCTCGGCCATCCCATCTTTGTCCTCAAGAGAACCCCATACACTTCGTAAGCAAGGAAGAGCAGCTCAAGATGAGTTTAACGAAGAATCAGAAGGAATTTTGTATGCCCCTGGAATGACTGATTGGTAAGTCGAAAAATGCATCATAACTCAAAAAATAATTGTCCGATCGTTCTAAAATTTTGAGAAGATCTTCTTGACACCTTTGACTATACTCTAAACCTTTGAAATATGATTTTCAATGCAAATTAATTAAATTGTTTAAACAAATTGGTAAAAAAAGGGACTCTTTTTCTGATCTTTAAAATTTTTGCAAAATTGAATTTTTTGTAGGGTAGGAGTAGGAGAAACCTATTTAGATTTTTTTTTACAGATAAAAATAAAGTCTCCAGCTTGCATGGCATTTTCAAAAACGTTCCACTTTGACGGCATGCAGCGCCGCCATCTTGAAAAAAAATAATTCAAGATGTTTTTTTAAATAAAATACCAATTTTTCACTGACTAAGAAATCCTTAAAAATTTACCTTGTTTCGGGACCTTGCCCCCTTAAAGCTAAATAATTAATTTTTGTTTAATAAAACATCATTCATAGTTTAGTATTATTTTTTCCACCGTACCTCTTATTGAAGATACGACGATTTTTCAAGGATGCCCCTCATACTTTTAACCAAGATTATACATAATAATTAGTTTATTGTAATTTTTGTAAGTGTGTGTATACTATTTAAAATAAGATGAATTTCTAAGCGCAATATTTACAACACAAATGATCTGAGCACCTTGAGAAGGTCCCAGTTTTTTTTTTTTTTTTTTTTTTTTTAATAATTTCGAACATTTTCGAAATTCTGCGGTTTCCATGACTTAAGACATTATGCATATTACATCTAACTTTTAAAAGTCCATCCATTTTATATATATTACATATATTTTACTTGTATAGAAAAAAAAATCCAAAGACAAGACAATGATTTTGATTTTGAAAAGCTTTTCGAGTCAAGCAAATGAGAGTAGTATTCAATTGAATTGTTTATTTTTTCTATTCCAGAAGCGCTAATTGCTTACAACTAATACGATAAACTTTTAACTTTATTTACTTACAACAAGTGTATTTATTTAATTGTCTTAATAATAAATAAAATATAAACATTTACTAACGACACTCATAAGCCTGTTCAATAAATTCTCAGAAACAGGATATTTAACCCAGGGAGTACGACTTGTATTACCCCGTTCCAATTTATTCCTTCCGGCTACCATGATTATTTGATTCAGCTTTGTGTGGTCTTGCAATTGGATCAAACTCTCGTCCTTTTAATTGTGTTTTTTGGTTCCTCGTCTAATTAGCTTTCCTTTACTAATTCTCACCTTGTCGATGGTTATCTCACAACTTACTTTTATGTACAACGACGCTCACAAAAAAGTTAAATTTTAAAATGACAAATACGGGTTTTTGTTCATTTAAATCGATGCTGCCGTCTCTTCAAAGTAATCTCCATTGACTCCAGCGCACTCCGCGATTTTTCCATTACTACTCGTATCTCCTCTGGGCTGTTAAAACGCATTCCCCAAGGCGTTGTTTTGCGTTGTGAGATGGAGCGTTATAGAAATGTGAAATCCATGAATTGTCCTTCCACAATTGAGGCCATTTTTTTTTTGCGAATTATATCGTACAAACATCTCGTAACGCCTAAATAAGACTCCTTATTGACAGTCAGTGAGTATCGCGTTCTTTTAACTTGAAACGACGCGGTTTCTTCGGTTTTGACTCGTATGGTGCACCCCATTTACTGATTTATGTGTTGTATTCATGAATGTGTGGTCGAAATTAGCCTCGGAAAACATCTCAAACAGAATTGGTTGGTTAAAATACCGTGAATGGATCTAATCGGAATCGCATTCAACTCTGCTAAATCTCTGATGGTCAATTCGGCGTTTTGTGATCCGTAAATCTTTGATTCCATCGACGTGTTCCACAGTTCATATCGATGATGTCCGAATGTGATCGTCATCGTCAACGGCTTTACAGCCAGTTCTGGAGCAAGCATGCCAATCGTATACCACTGTTTCCAAGGGGTGTACAAAAACTCTCTCTTTACTGGGAAGTCCTTTCGTAAAATTATTAATTATGAAGTTTGACTTAGTGCATCATTAAACGAGATTGTAAGCGGTATGTATATTTTTATGATGCAACCGCAATCTTAAGCATTTTTTCCTCGATAGACGCGTGGTCAGTTTGCTTCTACTACTCGTAATACTCGTAAGTGCATTTTATACACCTTTTTCTTAAAATGTCTAGAAGAAGTGAACTGAGTCTGGCACAACGTATAAAAATACAGCTTTTATTTGAGCAATGGCAACATCAAACTCAAATCGCAAAGGAAATGAAACGTTAACGTTGTTCCGTGCAAACCACAATTAAACGATACAAGGAGACTGGTTCGCACGAAAATCGCAAAAAATCCGGGAGAAAACTACGACACTTCGGGAGGATTGAGATTTAATAGGATGTTCGCTTAAAGCTCGAAAAGTTGTCGGAAGCACTGGGAAAAAGAATATTAAAAGAAGACTTGATGAAGGTGCACCTAGTCTTCAAGGCGAGCATTTCACTGAAGAAGATTTTCCCAATATACTGTGGTCAGACAAATTTAACTTCGAAGTACGTATCATTTATTGATCACTGTTAATTTAGTCATAAAAAAATTCAGTAACTTAAAGTGCTCTAGGTATTGTACGAGTAATTTTATAATTTTTAAAATATTGCTTTTTTAACAAATTTTCAGATATTTGACACCGCTGGTGAGACGAAGAGCTGGAGAGGCGTACAACCCAGAACGCATGGTCCTACTGTTAAGCATGGCAGTATAATGATCTGCGGTTGAATGGCAGCCAGCGTTTTAGATGGGTCGTATGGACAAGTAAGTACAAGTGAGCTAAAACCGAACATTTTCGGGCATACCAATATGGAAAACGTCAAATACCAACAAGACAATGCACCCTGCCACAAATCAGCACTAACTATCAAGTGGTTTGAAGACAACAACATAGACTTACTGGAGTGGCCTGCACAGTCTCCGGATCTGAACCCTATAGATTATCAATGGGGTATTCTGAAGTGTAAGATCAAAGAGCACTCGATTACATCGAATAAAACACTTAAAAATGTGTTACAGCAACAGTGAGTTGATATATACACACTACTGTTGTGCTTATATTTTATAAGCAACCGTTGCACATGCCTGTTCAAAATATAAGCAACTTCTTCTCTCACTCAAAGAAAAAATAAGAAACTAACCGGACTTTTATGGGAGTAAACGTTTTCCATTAGTTTCTTGGATACAGCCCTGTGGAAGCATCGCTTTGCTACAATGGCTGGTGTTCAGTAACGTAGTGCTTTAAAACTAAAAATTATCGAAGACTTTAACAGTGCAGAATCACAAATTTAATTTGCTGGTTGATAAAAAAAAAAGCTACCGGCATAGTCGACAGCCGACATTTTTAAGTGCCCGCCACCGCAAAACCACATGCCGAGCTGATAGGAAAATATGTTCCCTCATTAAAAAAAAAACTTTTATCAGTTCGTGTGCAGACGAGCCATCGACCAACGCTTAAAAAGTTACAAACCTTGCAAGAAACCTGTGCTAACAAGGAAACATCTTCAAAAGAAAAGGTTGCTTCAACACGATAACGATCCAAAACACAGATCAAAGCTGGTAAAAGAGTGGGTCAACGACGAAGGAACTCAAGTTCTTGATTGACCAGCATTGATTGACTCACTAATGTGGGTTACTTCAAGAGCAGTAGTTTCGGACATGGCACGGTACTAACGGAGCTACTGCCAGGCAATCCAATTCTAACGGATGAAATTCCTTCCCTGGTCGATTTCGACATTCCGTACTATATAATTTATCCGGAGAGGGAGGACTGGCACAAAAATGTAGTAATCAGTTCAAATGAAATTGCAATTTTCACAGATTGCTCAGAGACAGAGGAAGGAACAGGTTCCGGTATCTTCTCAGAAGACCCAGAACTAAGAGTGCCTATAAGACTACCAGACGCAAGCAGTGTCTTCCAATCAGAGGTTCTGGCTGTACTTAGGGCGGCTGAGCTAATGTAGATGAGATCGGTATCCGGAGGAGATATCGCTCGGCCGCACTCAAGGCAATGGAATCAACTAACGTTAACTCTGATACAATCAGGGGCTGCCGCACAGTGCTCAAGGTACTATGCAGTCAGAACCGTTTAAGGCTGTGTTCTTTGCCAGGACACTGCGGTATTAAATGGAAATGAACAAGCCGACGAGCTTGCAAGAAAAGGAGAGTTACTCAACAATAGTGAGGTTGCCGACATCAAACCACCCCTTTGCATAGTGAGTGGCACTATCAAGAGAAAAATCACAAAGACTGCCAACCTTAGGTGGTCTAATCTTAAAGGACACAGGGTATCCAAGGCTCATTGGCCGCTTTTTGACGGCAATAGATCTATAAAGTTAATAAAACTAAACAGGGATAAGCTTAGGACAGTAATAGGAATCCTGATAGGACACTGTATCCTGCGGCAGCATGCAAAGAAAATAAAATTGTCAGATACAGATATCTGCAGATTCTGTGGTGATCTGCAAGCTGTTGAGGACATAACACACATACTGTGTGAATCTGAGGCAATATCGCGGAGTCGAAGAAAATTTTTAGGGAAATGCTTTTTCGAAAACCTAGAGGAAATAGATGGCACGCACTTCGAAGGTCTTCTTGGCTTTTCAAGAAAATTAGGTATTTCACCAGGGACCGCGATGGGCCCGTTTTGGTGCCGAGTGTCTGTGTGATGGCATATCCATCACATCTAACCTTGGCCGGCACAATCTCCAGACTTGAATCTCATTGAAAATCTTTTTGGGATACTCAAACTTAGAGAATTTAACCAATTTAATTTCGTCTATGCCGAAGAGGTGTGCTGCTGTAGTTAAAAGTAATAGATACAATATTTTGCACAGGCATTATGCCTTATTCTTTTTATGTTTCACATTTACAAACTTTTTTGTTGAACAAATGTTTCTTAAAATACTGTGAGTTAAAAGATCGTACTCTAAGCAAAACTTTTCAAGGGCTTTTATTTTTCTTTTATGGATAAATGTATGAAAAAATTTAAATGAAATATCAGAATGAAACGGCGCTATGCCTAAGAGGACGGTCTATTTATCAAATCAAAGATATAAAGATTTTTATAATGTGCATGGTCAAGGATGTATAAAAGAGCGAATGTTAAAGGGATTTTCTCAGGGCGAAACAGCGCAATGATTTCTAAAAAGCTTAAGGTTAACTTAACTTACGAATATTACCCGCTTCTGTTGCCGAAAAATAATTCATCGAGGAGACCAAACCATACTCGTAAGGGTTATAAAAACATCTTTTTAAATCAGCGTGTTAAATTTGAGCATTTCTAATTAATCCGCCGAAGAACGAGCTGAATAGGGGGTCTTATCATCCTTCAGAAGTGCGAAGAAGCTTTTCATATCATTCAAATAGAAAAGAATACCTTTTTTCAAATGAATCCAAATTCAATATGAAGAATTCTGCGCAACCCAAGTCATATGCGAAAACCACAAGGCCAAAGGATGAACCCCCCTTACAGAAGGAGGCAAAATTTAACATGGAGGAGTGTGATGGTCTGTGGATGGATAGGGTCAATTTACAAAATTATAGACCATTTTATTTATAAGAATCTATTTTAAAATGTAATGATGCCATATGGCGATAAGATATGGCACTTAACTGAACCTAGCAACGCGATATTGATGCTAAGCACACAGCTCAATCTATTCTCAATCAAATCGTAAACCAAAGGATTGAGCGAGATAACTGTCGAAGCAAGGAGTTGAAGAAAAATATCCCAGTTAGGGTAATAGTTAACTTTATTGATTCTATACCCCGAAGGTGAGAAACAGTAATCAAAAACAGTGGGTATGCACCAGAATATTAAATCTTAAATTTTTGAGCTACTCGTATTACTCTCTTTTGATATATTTTATTACAGAGCCGAAGTAGGATGGCGTGCTTTAGTTTTGTCCCACACTCTATGTATAAATTTGATGTAAACTTTAAAAACGTTTTACGCAACCTGTGACTAGAAGGGCTCTGTAAGAACACTCTTAAGCGTTTTATGTTCGCTGCTGACTTCAGCTTTATTAGTGAGTTTACAAAAACGTAATCCATTCCTAAATTTAAGTGTCGAAGATGCATACTATCTTCTTTTTTTTATATTTGTGAATGTGATCATCTTGTGTGCCGGATTGATGTCGGCTAGAGCATCCTCCACATCTTGCATTTTTTATTTTTATTTTTAAAGAACTAAAGAACTTAAGTGCCTGAGCAGGTGTTAAGTTGGGACAGTAATGGGACAGTAAGAGAAAGAAGAATGTTTGGGTTCAGTGACTATTTCGCTCCATGGGTGGCATCCAACATTTAATGGGGACACTAAATTATTAGTGTAAATTGACTTGGTGTTGTATTTAGGCACCCATTTATCTCACGAGATTTTAGTTGCCTGAAAATGGCTTCAGTCACGGCTGGTATTGAACCCCGAACCGCCCGATTGGGAAGTCAATACACTACCGCTTGAGCCACGGCCATCCATGTAGTATTTGTAGAGTGGACATCTTTTGTTTTCTTCTTCTGTGTGAATTTTTTCTAAGATCACATATATTCCACTCTTTCAGATGAAAAAGTTCTAGCAGTCCTGATACCGATTTCTTTCCTTTTGTGTTGGAGTGTTCACATTTCTTATAGTCCCTAGACGTCTTATTTTCTTGCTGCTTCAAACTTTTCTCAATGTATTGATGTACAAAACAAAATTGTTGCACACATTATTTCCTTAAATATCTCCAATGCAGTGTTCCCAGAGACATTCTTTTAAGCAAAATACTGGTGAGTCCTTTTCTGTCCATACGCTACATTAAATCAGTTTATGATAAACTTGGTCTTATGAGATCTGTTATAATGCATTCCAACTAACAAATCTCATGTCTATCTCGGTTAAGAAATCCATATTTGCAATCCTAGACCCATCCTTCACTTAGAAAAGAAAACAAAAGAAATAGGTCCAAACGCAGTTTTGTTGAAGTAATTTATTTTATATTATGTGATGTAGGTTTTTCGACTTTACTGTTTAGTACTCCTCCAGCTGGGAAGAAAGTTCCGTTGACGTTGAAAATCTTAGGCAAAAGATTATTAGTTGCAGATTTTGGCTGGGTCACTGCACTCTATGTTTCTCAAACAACTGTCATTCGAAGACATCGCTTGGTGTTGGTGTCGTTCGATGCAAAAGTGGGGTGTGACCTGGGAAGAAATATAGTATCCTTACTTCTGTGTTTCTATGGTTTTTCTTCTCTTTTGTATACCCAAATCCTTCCTTTGATGTATGTTCATATATTTACCGACACCAATTACAATAGATTTTCCGACCGTAAATTACATACTTTTGCCGCCGATGAACGCAATCATGTTACGCTGTAACAACATGTTATACTTTATCGGCATCGTCACGTTCTTGAAAGGTTTTGCAGATATGTTTGCTTTTTTGTTATGAAAGAAAGTGGCGCTGCAGCTCTCCATTTCCATTATATTGCACGGCACAAACCAGCTGCAACAATGTTAATAATATATTTTGAATTTGAAATTGCATTCAATAGCTTTTCTCTTGCTAACCCCACAGCAGTGATTTCCAACTATGTAGAGTAGTTTGTCAAAATGTCCTTCACAAGTCTGTGTCTGCCAGTGGTTCGATCTACAATATTCCAATTTCACTGTCGGATCTTTTGTTTATTATGAAGAAAAGTCATTTGTTCTGCAATGCTCCATCGTTGACGAAGTGTACTATGCTGTCATTTCCGTTACTGCATTATGTAGGGGTCGAATGTTTTATTGACCGCAACGTTGACATCTAAGGCCCAGAATGATCCTCACTACAAGTCTGAGATGCGAATTAAGAAGTAACAACCCAGTATTATTTAGTGGCAGAAAAGAAGGGTTCACATCTGCAAATAAATTCACACTTTAGTTTAGGTTATATAACATTTAATCGTTAGTAAGACAAACATTAAAGTAAAACACATTTTACTATTGAATTTATTGTTATTATATTTAGTGTATCTTTTGACATATATGCACGATTACGTACGAATATTATTTTGATTCAAAAAAAGAGAGGAAAAAAAAAACAAAAAAGAAAACCCTTATTTAGAACAGCAATTTATTTTTTTTTTCTTTAATTGAATTCGTATATCTATTCTCCATTTATCTTTGACATCAAATACATTTATCGCCTTTTATTCAACCTTTCAATGTATTTTGTTTTAGTTAGTGCACCACTTCCACTAGTTGGATCCATCATACGATTCCAATCTGTTTGACCAACTACAAAACCAATTGCACGCATTTTATCTTGAGCACGTTTTTCTTCAATATCGGCCCAACGTACCTAAATTTGATCAAGCAAAAGTTAAAAATATTAATTACAACGAAACGATAATATGGCTTACTCTTTTCTTTCCATTTGTAGAAGGGGTCGGTTCCCAACCGTCAATTTGAAGATATTCCTCGATTGTAGAAGTGCCACGTTTGGAAATCGGTTTACTGGTACCGTCAAGGCGAGCTGGAATTGTATTGAGGATCAGCCCGAATCAAATTGATGTGTTTTTTTAATTATGCTTACCTAGATTCTCTGTTGTTGGATCAGTATCCCATTTGCTTTTTAGAAACCCACCCACCTAATTATGCAAATAGGAATAGAAGAAAATCATTAACTGCTATAAGCCTAAATGATACGGGTATTCGATGGGCATAGATCCCAAATAACATTGTATTCTGGTAGCAAAATATTACTCGTACACTCTTTCTTTTAAAGTACCTTTCAGCTAACAATTAACGCACAACCTAGGGCTTTAGGAATAAGGAATGGACATCCGCAATATGATGATATACGTGTCATGCAAGCGTGCATGTCATGTAAATATGAGCGTATATATTTTCTCAGTAATTGAGTCAATCTTTCATCAGAATATTATGGACTGGGGTTTCAAAACAAAAATGGAAATTTTCAGATCAACAAGTTTAGCTCAAGAAATGCCATTCGAGCGTTTGTACTGTCAGGCATGCTTCTGATTTTAATCGTTTGTAGTATTTTGAAATATTTTTAGCTATCAAAAGGACTTGAATAAACCTCAACTTACAGCTACCACCAAGTACGAGACAGTCAAAATAGGCTATTGACATGGCGCATTCTTTAGTTCGTCAGTTGTTACGTCAGGAAAACAGGTTGAAATACAGGGGAAATACTGAAAAGCACTAAAACAAAATATTTTTCGTCACTTCCCTTTCGGCAGACAACCGCGTACACCAGAGATTTAACGATTTAAGAATGATAGAGGTTAGCACTGTACCGCCGTTCGCATTCGAAAAAAGAAAAACGTAGATCCTTCTTATCTGTGCTCTGGACTGCCAGCTGTATGTCGTATATTTATTGATTTATGTAAATAAATTGTACATAATGTCGATGCTCACCGTGTACCCAAGATTCAAAAGTATTTAGATCAGTCATCCTCTTAAACCTTGCACACTTTACGCGAGTTCTCCTGGTGCACACTGATAAACTTCCCTCAACTAGTATTTATTTTTAATTTTATCTGTGCTCATGTCTAATGGATATACGCCGTCCGATTAATATTATTCATAGAGTATGTAGAACGTATGTAACCAATTCCGATTAGGCGGGTAATTTCCATGTTCGCCTTTCATGTCTAGAGGCAGATCGCTTTCATTTCATTGCATTGTTGATACGAGACTAAAACAGCTCGGTTGCGTGTAATGCATTTAAAAATAGCAAAAAATCATTGCTTGTTGTCTTGCCAGTCTCCAGCTATGTAGGCCGAAGCTGCTTTTAATTTTATCGCAGTCCCATTTATGCTGCACTGTCTGCTTGTTTTCGTGTTGGTTGTTAAGTTTGTCAATTATATTTTAATAGTTTTCCTGCAACTCGTAATCGGTTTGGTTCGTGAGAGAAAAGACTTATCGATCTCAGACTGGTACTTGTTGATCCATTCCGTGATCGCTGGAAGAGCCTTTTACTCAGCGTAGTCAATCCTTTTGTCACTTCTCAATTGTTATTGCTTTTCTTTGGTAGATCAGATAGACTCATCGATCTCAGACTGGTTACTTGTTGATCCATTCCGTGATCTCTGGAAGAGCCTTTTACTCAGCGTAGACAATAATTTCCTTTTGTCACTTCTCAATTGTTATTGTTTTTCTTTGGCGGATCAGATATAAGTATATGAATTTGCAGACTTCAATACTATTTCACAGAACGCTCCGTTTTTGATAGATAGCATGGGGAGAGAAGAAACTTTGAAAATTCTTGATGACTTTGTTGGTTGAATATAGGGGTTTACAATTAACGCGGACCACATGTAATCAATCATCTAATCTTCATCTGAACTTCGTTTGCAATTTATAAGATTAAAAACAAAATTATTTAAAGTTTTTGATCTGTTGTCATGCGTTTTCATTTATTAGTTGGTTTTAAAAAGATCTAAAAAAAAAAGTTAGAAGTAATTGGATGTTCCCATAAGACAATACAATTTTCGTTGCATAGAAATGTAACTGCTTATCACACAAGCGACTAAAAAACTTCATCACATGCCCTAAAATTTTAAAATTCATTAAATGACCGTGTCAAAGCTTTAAAACTTTAAAATTTTGTAGTAGACAAATTTTTAGTCACTGTTGTTGAGCACAATATTATCCCTATGCAACAAAACTTTAATTGTCTGATATAGGAAGCAAAATTACTTTGTACTTTTTATTACAAAATATTTAAAAAGGCTGTTTTATTATTTTTAATGTTCACTTGTTTCACTATTCAAATTTCTCAAGTTGAAAGTACGAGTATACATTCTTCAATAGGTACCACATTACAGTGCACTACTGTTAGAGCAAGACGGTGCGGCTGGTTTATACAAATATTGGGCTTAATATTCGTATTCACAAAGAACTGCTATTGGTATTACACGGTTGGTTCGGTCTGTGTCGTCTTAAGAGATCCAGTTTTCCCACAGCCTGTCAATTAAATGGCTTGTTTCTGAGCATCAATGCGAAGTCCGTTAAGTGTTCCTACTTTGCTTAAGCCGATATATGCTTGGCCTTCTGTGAATAGCAGTAATATATATTAGCAAGGTCTAAAGAACTCCTTTTGCTTCTCATGTTCTAAGATTTACATGACAGGACTGTTGGATGCATTCTCCGTTTAACCGAATAATATTTTTTTCTTCTAAGAACCTAACGCTCAAGAGGGTATTACTACTCTTAAAATGTCGGAGCACGTATTAAGGTTTTTGGAAAATTAGAGAGAAAGATATTTGGGTTCAGTGGTTATTTCGCTCCATGGTATATCCGTCGCATATATTTGTACACAGAGACCCTTAGCAGCATCATTGTTCAACCGTACTCCGCCGAATAATTCGAGCCCTTTCAGGAATCCTGCATTTACACTGATGTTTTACCAATTTCTTGTTCTGATCTTGTGCTATTATTTTAACCATTACTATTCTTTTGTCTCTGCCGAGCTTAGGCACTTTCTGATTTTGATGAAACATTTATTGGTTCGTAGGAATATATCCTGTTGTAGTGCTTTGTCTATTGGGAATATGCGGCATTTGTTCCTGTAGTTGATGACGGTAGTATCATCTCACATTCTGTATAAGCTTTACAAACAGCAGCATCCACCATAAACGTGTTGTCAGGGCTAATCGTAATGTTTATCCAATATAAATCTTGATGTCCTCGTGTTGGCGATTGTTGCATTAAGTCATTAATGAAAGCTGTAACTCTCATCATTAGGGGTATCATGGTTGTTACATAATCTAGCCTATTTGCAGAAGATATGTGTTTTATAGTAGTATATGGTGTGCATCAGAACTATGTGTTGATTTTAGTTGACTTTGCACCGACATTACTTTTAATATGTGTAAAATGTACATTTTTATTGTAAACAAATTAGTGTTGGGAGTCAGGTCAGTATTGGTCTAAGGTACTGCCACATTGACGTACCTATTGATGTATTTTGTGACGTAGATTTCGTCGAAGTCGATGGCTCGTCGGGGCTCAAGTTCGTGATTTGACGCTTAAGCATGCGGAAGAGAGGTCATGATCTTAACCATCTTTAAACGAAATCATTCAAGATCATGTGCTTAGCCTATTTAAGTTATTATTGAATGCCGTGTGGTGGAATCAGAAATAGACAGACGGAAATACACGCCTTTGTCTCATATTGTTGACATTACCCTTGTTACCCTTTCTTAGACAGTAATTTCGATTCACAAAAAGTTTTCGTGGTTGTTTTTCCCTGCATTGAAATGTTCAGAGAGTTATAATTTCAAATAATCGTAATGTAATCCTGGAGCCCCTTTTCACCCATATAATATATGTATACGTTCCTGGATTAATTATGTTTTTTCTTCTTAACTCTGATCTGATCTTAATAATTTTATAAAGCCGTAGCCAGTTCGTAATTAGAATCTATGTCCGCTCCTCGTTAACTTCCAACATACTCGTATATGTATCAGCAAGATTTACCATCTACCTTCTATCTGATCACATGCGTGCATATTAAAGGTTCTGATATTATGAGACCTGCAAATCACTGACTAAAAAATGAGGAAGATTGTTTGTCCATGTTTACGTTGTTATTTTTGCAACAGATCTGAATCATCCTGTCAGTGAAAATATAACTCAGAACCATAACTTTATACCCATTCTGATCTTCTATTACGATTTCAATTATATGATGGTGTAGCTTTGCAGCAAAAATTAGAATAACATAGACAAACACATATTTTATTTTTTATCCGTAGGAAAGAAGATTAAGTAGTATTAAGTTAACGGCCCGAGTTACTGATACGGATACACACTTACTAATTCTTCGTAACATGTCCGTAACATGTAACAACAATTTTGATTAGGATGTTTTGGCGATTTCTAGGTGAAAATCATGGTATGGTTGATTGGCTTGAAAAATCACGAATCGGTGTCTCAGACGAACCCAACCGATAATCACCCTAGGCCTCTAAAATCTGGAGTTAACCGAGACCCTTAGTTGATCAACTTTTTCGGTATTCGACTTTGGTCTTCCTTTTGTAACGACGGTACAATTGACATATTCTTTTACAGGCGTACGTGTTCCTTTACAAGCGTACGATATGATGTCCCTTGGTTCAATATAGGTAAAGAGAGACCGATGTATGTATTGTACATACAGTGATTGTGCCTTTGTTCCTTTTTTAATACTGATAATGCTGGTAAAATTAATATGGGAGCCTAGATTTGTATTACCTGCTCATCACTGATTCCAATGTCATTTACTGCTAAGTTCTTTCAACTTTGATGAGATTGGTTCACTCTAAACGTTAGCACTTTCTTCTTATAATTAAGAAATGAAAGCAATCGGATTTTATCTAATACCCAGCTTATCCGACAACTCAATGTGCGTTAAAGCAATCCGCATTTATTCAATACGCACGAATAAACACCACTTCAAACCGCATTGAAATATTCAACATGCATACGTTCATTCCTGCTTATAAAACGCATTGAAACATTTTACTCTCTCGCGCTCTCATCATTCTTTCATCATCGGGCAGGTAATCAGATGTGCATTTAAAATGTGGGATTGCAAACGAAATATTTGGAAAGACAAGGAAATAAGAACAATGTATCAGTGTTAGTCTCAAGTGTCAGTTCAATCAGCTGTTTGGTAAACTTCTCTCAATTTTCTCTCGCTCATTTTGGATAATTTCATATAAACACCAGCATTCCTACGGGTATTGAACCAATGCAGATTGCTACAACGCACATTGAGCTGTCGGATAAACTGGGTATAAGACTATTTCGGCGAAATAGCAGACGTACGGCTTTTTCAAGAAGCAGACACTTCTCAATTTAGTCTGCATTTCACTGCATTCATTATTTGAAGAGAGATTTTATATATTGAACTGCATTGATGTCGATTGATATGCTATTCGAAAGTCAGCCTGGCAATGCTTGTGAGGCCTTTGCCCTGGAGAAGAATTGAAGCTTATTGATGATACTCGTACTTTTGACTGATTTGCAACTCTTCACTTAACATGCGGAAGGATGTGTTAAGCTTTTTGGAAAATTGAACAAGAAAAGAAGGATATTTGGATTCAGTAGTTCTTTCTCTCCATGGGCGGCATCCTATATTTAATGGAAAGACTGAATTATTATCGTAATTTTACTTATTGCTGTATTGTAGAGAAGCGCAGCTGGTTTTGATCGCCCGAAAAGATATCATGGCACTCGAATCCTGTCGGGAATGGAACGCCGAACCTTCCGAATTGGCAGCCAGTACACTTTAGCCACAGCTACTAGCTTATATTCAATTAAAACGTTGTATTTTTGATGTGTTGAGCAACGTTGATGATGTCCCTAGATTAAAAAAAATCTTTCAAATTTTATATTTATGTGACTAAAGGCACATAATTGTTTTTAAATATTTAAATTTAATATTATTATTGACACGTTTATCCACCACATACTGTTATTGTCAGCATAATCGAGATCGTGTATTCGAAGTCTGCATCATAACGTTGACCTGCGGGAATAAGCTGTCGAGAACATCCATTCGTTTGTCTTATTTTGTTGATTTTAAACAAATAGTTGATAGATTTTTAAAACAAGTATAATATTCTCTATAAGAGTTATGGGAAGCTCTTTAAAGCAGATAAAGAGAAGTTATAGTACTGGCATAGTACGAGTACGAGTTGCAGTAGAATTACGCCAATTGGTTGTTAGTTTTTGTGTTTGATGCATAATCCCCTTTCTAAATTATTACACTCGTCCATGTTTATTCCATGTCCATGATTCCTACATCCATGTGTAACTGATGTACCCGCAAGATGAACGTCGCATTAGATTTGAAGTTTGGTCTGTAAAACAGAAAATAGTGTCTTTAATCTAATATCCTACAAAATCCTCAGCATTTTAGCACTCAGATATTCTATACTATTCTTTTATTAATCCTTAAAATACGTAACACATATTATTACATCTAATGCTACCCATTTCTCCAGCATATTCACTGCGTATCGTCATCATTAATCAGGCGAAGATTTTCCCGATGCTTTGCGTTTAAGTGTTTCAATTATTTTTCTTTCAGTCTCTTCCCGGAACCTGGGTCCTACTAATTTGCTCAGTCCTAGTCCACTATTGTTTTCTTAATAAAAAGAAACAAGTTTTTTAAACGTTTACGTTTATTTCCATTTATTTCTCGTACATCGTCAAATATTGTAAAGCGTACATATAAAGGGTTTTCCAATAGGGACTTGACAACTTTGAATTTAATTTGTGAACACACTCTTTCACTAATCATCAAACTGTCACTGTCAATTTATTCAGTAAACTCAACATTTTCATCATGGTAAAGTACACGAACGAGCAACGTCTGCAAATTATAAAAATTTTCAACCGAAATTCGGAGTCGATGACTGCAACTTTAAGAGCGTTAACTCCAATTTTCAGTCGTATTTCTCGCCCTAGTAGACAGGCAATAACAAGTTTAGTGCAAAAATTTGAGTCCACATATTCGTTGCGTGATGTTGCCGTGTCAGTGAGACAACGGGTTGGTCGAAGTGTCGAAAATATCGCTGCCGTTCAGGCGTCCGTAGCAAACGATCCAAATCAGTCAATTGCACGGCGTTCTCGAGAATTGGGCATCGCTCAGACCACATTATGGCGTATTTTGCGTAAGGATCTTGGTTTACACCCATACAAGATCAAGAATTGAAGCCGATGGACCATTTGAAGTGACGTACGTTCCCCGATTGGGTGCTGGAGAAGATGCGCCAAGATGATAAATTTCATCGCAAAATCGTCTTCAGTGACGAAGCTCATTTTTGGCTCGATGGGTTCGTCAATAAGCAAAACATGCGTTATTGGTCGGGTGAAAATCCACCTGTGCTTCATGAATCACCACTTCATGCACGAAAAATAACTGTTTGGTGCGGTTTGCATGCCGGCGGCGTTATTGGGCCATATTTTTTCGTTGACGATAATGATGGTCACGTTACTGTGAATGGTCAGCGTTATCACGCCATGATCACCGATTATTTTTGGCCCGAATTGGAATATATGGACTTGGACGTCATGTGGTTTCAACAGGATGATGCCACAAGTCACACAACACATGCTACAATCGATTTATTGAAGAGTAGGTATAGTGAGCGTGTTATCTCAAAAAATGGGCCAGTCGATTGGCCGCCTTGTTCGTGCGATTTAACGCCGCTTGACTATTTTCTGTGGGCCTACGTTAAGTCATTGATCGATGCCAACACGCCGACGTCGTTGGAAGAGCTCAGAGCCAACATTGAACGCGAAATAGTGACCGTTTCGGCCGAAATGTGTGGCCGAATCGTTGAAAATTGGGTCCAACGAATCGACCGCTGCAAACGTGCCCGCGGTGGCCATATGAACGAAGTCGAGTTCTATTCATAAATGTTTTGATTGTACTTCAAGCCGATAATAAGGTTTTCGAAATATCTCAAATGGTTGGCGTTTTATTTAAAAAAAAAAAAGTTGTCAAGTCCTTATTGGAAAACCCTATATTAAAACTGGATGAAGGACTGTCGTGTATAACAAACTTTTAAGTTTAAGTGTAATTTTTCCTGCACCCAAAGTACTACCGGGTTTTAGCACCATAAATAATGTCATCGCAATATTCTTGGTAGCGTCTAACTATTTGAATTTTTCTCACTTCGGTAAAACAACTCTAAATATATGTCATAAGCTGGGTTTGCGAACTCGGAACAACGGCAATGCAGATACTCTGACTTTGATTTTACCGATGGGTAGTTGTTGTAACTTCTCGTATCGCCTTTGACTCCATAAAATGAAACAAGGACCTTCCTTCCGCCCCTGGTCAGGCCTCTAATTGTTTTATTGACATAAATCGGCAGCCACTTAAATCCAATTTTACCGATTGTGGCCTATACTTTGGAGGTTATACCATTCCTAGGTTCATTCTTTGTACTGCTTCAATACCCTGGGTTCCGTAAAATCTGCAGAATGTTACTGCGCGGATATTCGTCATACGATAACGCGTTAAAATACTCCTTCCGTCAATTAAAAATTTCCTTGTTCTCCGTCGACAGGTGTTCCTGACCATGTTCCATATGTTTCGGCAATCGAATCTTTTCCGAGATTTTCTCTTCGTTGTGATGTAGTCTTAAAAATATTGACTAGTTTGTCCGTTTTTCGACGTTTCACTTCTTCTTTTGGCTGTTACTTGCCTATAGATTCTAATTCCCAATAGAATGCCGCTTCTGATATTGCACGTGGTCTAGCTACCGGGTTCAAGACTAACTTTATCGGCTCCGCTCTTTTCGCTTCTTCAATTGAAATGCTTGACTTTGGTTCCTGACACATCTTTCCACCCCCACGTCCCTTTATTTATGTGGATTATTCCATTTACACTAAGATCTTCATCTTGGCATACGGCATTTTGGAGTCATTGGTTGAAGTTTAGTGCTCAGGGCTTGCCTCTTTCCGTGTTTAAATTTTGTCTGATTTCCTCGACTGATGCTAGTTTTATCTGAGTTCGGTATCCGCCCCTCCAGCATGTTGTCACGTGAGTCTAAACTCATATCATATATCTTCTCCCGCTCAGTTTCTCGTTACACAGCCGTTTCCTCCATGGCGATACTTGTATTAGCAGTTCGATTCCCCTATATGTATCGTATGCTTTGTTCTTTCTATCTATGTCCTCGTATATAGATTGCAGTTTCGAATCTACATTATGTATTACAACTATTATGCATGTTTTATCCTTGAAAAAGAAATGTTGAAGTTTGTTTCCAAAGATTAGGTAGTTTAGCCCGTTTGCCCGTTTTGAAATCCACCTTTGTTGAATGGAATGCATGAATTACTAAATCACCAGTTGAACATATAAACAGAAGGAAAGCAAATATAATTTGTCCCCCAAGATATAATTAACAAGGAAATAATAAATGTTGAAGCATATTTGTAAGTATGGCCGATAGTTTTTAATGATGTTCCTCCTGTGAGTCATAAGAAATTTTGATGAAGAACTTGATGAGTTATGAAAGTAGGTCTCCTTACTGTTGGCAACTGATGATGTCAAAGACTCTAATGGAATTGAGTATAAAAGGTACTACGATACGTAACCCGAAGCACACGTACAGGTATACAGTGAGCTTGTATTTTGGATTGGCATGCTTGCTTGACACACATGCATTAAGGTAAATGGACTGAATAACTGACGTAGAGATTTAAGAGTGCCTAAATAAAAGTAATAAGTACTGAGTGTTCATACGTGTGTATGTATATTTTAAAATAGAAATACATATGGTATAACGATAATGATCGGTCAGAAGTTTCAATTCCACACAGGCTCACAATAAAGCTCCAGCGTGAAGGTGATATCAAAGAGCCAACAACATCACACAGGTTTGGCTCTTCTTTTTTTTATAAGAAAGGACATATTGTACTATATTATCAGAATTTCTTATATCAAATTGAAATCAAATATAGATATTGCTCTTAATCCCTAAACAATATTGACAAAGACACTTGTGACACTTTTTTTTGTTTGTTTCTCTAGTCACTCTATACATTCCAGTCAATCTTCCTTAAAGCCCTGATTGTGCGTTTATTTTTAACCAGATATCAGGTACAAGGATAACCCCAAAACAAAACAAAACACATCTACGGCCATTCATTCAGAGTAGGCAAGGGAAATCTACATTTGATTATTCGAAGCAAAGCATAATCTAAGAACTTAACGTACGAGTATTGCTAACTAATTTATTAAATCAAATACATTTCGCGTAGATTGTATTTGATTGAGTATTTTCTTTGTTGAGATTTTTAGGGGAAAGTTCAGTGTATATGAGTATATTAAATTAAACATGTTCATAGCTTATTGGTAGCATTCATAAAATGAATTTCGTTATATTTAGACTTCAATAAGAATTTTGGAATAAAGTTTCTGGAATAAATTTAAACTATTCGCTGTATAAGAGTAGTATGCTTTTGCAAGAGATTGAAAATTCTAGTTATCTATAGAATTTATACAACAAAATGAAATAATAAGATTTTTAATCTATAAATCTGGCTTTTGTTTTTATTTTCAGAATCAAAACTCACGTTATTGTCTTGCCCTTCTTCGTTATTTTCTTGCCCTTCTTCGTCATTGTCTGGTCCTTCTTCTTCCTCATCGTCAATTTCAACTACATCTGTCGAGTCGGCAGCAAAATTATCCTCCTGGAAAATAAATTCCAATCAAAATGGAAACATTGTTAATGGGTAAGAAAATGATAATGAGTTTGCTTTCAATTAGCCTGTGGTATTAGATCTTCAGACTGTTTTCACTGTTTGAATAGTACGATTCTTAACAGACTAATGTCGCATAAATTCCACCCTAGTCCCAATGAAACCTTGCTTTTACTTACAGCTGTAAAATTGACAGAGACTCATAGGTTTACGTACTAAGGTCAATGACCGCTTGAATTTGAAATTCTTTAACTACGAGGGGCGTTCAACATATTCTCGGTATCGGGGTGTAGCTGTGGTTGTTGTATATAAATTGACTTATTTATCAAGTAATACTATTATTTTAGTGCATTCATGTAAAATTTCATATAAATGTGATTATTAATTCGCGTTTTATCTCTAGTTAAACAGAATCATAATGGCAACTGAGACGATGATGGTGAAAATTGAGCATCGCGCTGTAATTAAATTTCTCACTAAGCAAGGAAAAAGTCAAAAAACTATTCATGAAGAGATGGTGGCTGTTTACCAGGGTTCCGCACCTTCATTATCAACTGTGCAAAAGTGGTCAAGTGAGTTCAAGAGAGGCAGAGAGAGCATTGAAGACGACGGAGAAAGCATCAAAGAAGTCGAAAAACTTGTTCTTGAGGATGCCCGAATAAAGGTGAAAATTATGGCAGAGATCACCAAGCTTTCAATTGGTACCATTCACACCATTCTTCATGACCATCTTAACCTTTCAAAGGTCAGTGCAAGGTGGGTGCCACGAATGCTCACAGCGCCTCAGAAAAAAGTGAGAATCGCATGCTGTAGAGAGCTTTTGGAGTGTAGTGAGAACGCGGACGGTGTTATGGATCGAATTGTTACTGGGGACGAAACATGGGTCCACCACTATGACCCTGGAAGCAAACAAGAGTCCATGCAGTGGCATAAAATAGGAACAGACCCCCCGAAGAAGTTCAAAGTCGCTCCGTCTGCCGGGAAGCTCATGGCCACAGTTTTTTGGGACTCAAAGGGAATTTTGCTCATTGAGTACAAAAAAAAGGTGAAACCATCAACGCCACATCCTACGCTTCCACTTTGCATATTTTGCGGGAGGAAATTAAAAAGAAAAGACGGGGTAAACTCGCAGCGGGTGTGTTGCTTCTTCATGACAACGCTCCTGTTCACACGGCGCGAGTTTCCAAGGCTGCTGCGCGAGATTATGTTTTCGAAGAAATCCAACACCCACCCTATAGTCCAGACCTTGCCCCTAGTGATTATTTCCTGTTTCCGGATTTGAAAAAATGTCTTCGTGGAAAAAGATTTTCGGATGATGAAGAACTCAAGTCGGCAATAAATGGGTATTTTGCAGAGAAAGAGGAAATTTATTTTTTGAGGGTTTAAAAAAGCTTATCTCAAGATGTAACAAATGCATTGATGTTAGGGGAGATTATATTGAAAAATAAAAACAATTTAAATTGAATTCGCATTTTCCTTCATATCGATATCAAGAATATATTGAACGCCCCTCGTAATAATGCATTAACATTCGACTTCTGGAGACTATGTGTGTGTTTACAATATTGTGTTTCAAAAGTGTTAAGAATTAATGCCCCCTATAGGCATGTGTGTAGGAAGTAATAGTCTTCAAGATAGTGCATAATTTCTCCTTGTATCCAATTTCCAATTGCCAATTTGTCCCCAGTCATGATCAATTTGGTGGAAGAAAGATGCTTGCTGATCTCGTTTCCACTTCGCCATACCTCAGAGAGAGAGAGAGATTCTAATTGTAAGGATGTGTCATGTGTTTTGTTGACTTTCGGTTTCGTGTTCTTCTGGTGGTCGGTGGTTTTTTATTCTAAAGAATAAAATTCAATAAACTGTGTTGAGAACCCACATCCATTTCAATACTCTTCAAGAGTAATAGATATGACCTAATGCTTTTTCTCATTGCAATCCATCCTTCGAAGAACCAACACGGATTCTTAAAAGGTAGATCTACAGCCACAAATAGAACTGTGCGCTGTAGAAAATGGCAACAAAATTGATGTAGCTATGATATTACCGAATTCAGCAAAGCTTTCAAATTATCCTCCCCCGCTGAAGAAAAACGTGATATTTTTAAAGGATATCCGCATATTTTCGGATAGTCAAGGCCACTCATTAAATTCTAAAACCGTTCTTGAATGCCGATCATGTCTTACGGAGATGGCAGAGCAGTTCAACCTTCACCTTTGTTGGGTGCCGGGACACAGACATTCCAGGGAATTGTAGGGCCGACGAACTCGTCAAAATTGTGACCACTCTACATATTCTACCGGAAAACGGTAGCATAGGTATACCATTCGCCGGATGCTAATAAAAGAACATGCCTTAAGTGGACTGTTGAACCAATATGTCCAAAGTTGGATCTGCATCCCTCTAAAAGTCTGATCCTTCGAAATAGGAAACATCTAAGCGCCGTAATAGGTGTCATTGGACGCTGGCAAGCATGCACGAAGGCTTGGCGCTCTCTGTAGAAACTGCATGGACGAGGAGGAAGACGAGACAATCCTCCACCTACTCTGTACATGCCCAGTTCTCTTCTACAATGGCTTTAACTATCTAAAGAATATATGCGTTAACAGTCTCCTACAATTTATAAGCTCAAATTGGTTCCATGAGTAAGAGGATCACAGATCCACGTGGCATCACAGTGGGTTGGTCTTTCCAAAAGCCGCCCATCCTCCCCAAACTAAAAGCTCTTTGGTCATAATTTTTTTCTTTTGACATTTGCCAGCTGTCAGACTTACTTTTCTTTAGAAGGAAATTGCGCGCATTTTTGTGAAAAGGTATTAGTTTGGCGTCAGTTTTAATATGGAGTGCAAATCTGAGCATTTTTGTCATATTTTACTTTTTTATTTCCGTAATGGAAAGAACGCAGCGCAAGCTGCTAAAAAGTTACGTAATGTATCTAGTGAAAAAGCCTTAAAAGCAAAACAGTGCCGGAATTGGTTTGGTAAATTTCGTTCCGGAGATATTTCACAGAAAGATGAACAACGATTATGTCGACCAGATGAGATTAATGATGATCAAATTAAGGCCATAATCGAATCGTCGAATCGTCATCTAACTGTACCTTAAAAAGCTTGATATTTGGGTTCCACGTGATTTTAAAGAAATTCATTTAACGATGCGCATCAACGCTTGCGATTTTCATCGTAGACGCAATGAATTCGACACTTTTTTGAAGTCAATTATCACTGGCGATGAAAAATGGATTATTTACAGTAACGGCAATCGAAAACGATCATGGTACAGACTTTATAAGCCAGCACAATCCACTTCGAAAGCTGATATCCACCAAAAGAAGATTTTGCTTTCAATTTGGTGGGATTGGAAAGGTGTGGAGTATTTTGAGTTGCTTCCAAAGAATCAAACGACCAACTGGACAGATCTTTACCTAGATTTACCCCGAATTTTTCTATCGAGAACGCTAGGCCAAATATGTAACAGCCCTGACCTTGCTCCATTAGATTACTATTTATTTCGATCTTTGCAAAACTCTTTGGATGGTAAAACTTTCAATGATCGTGACGCTGTGAGATCGCACTTGGTTCAATTTTTTGCCGATAAAGATCAGCAGTTCTAAGAACGTGGAACTATGAAGTTGCCAGAAAAATGGCATAAGGTCATTGAACAAAATGGAAAATATATCATTGATTAAAGTTTATTTGTTGTATTTGAAAAAAAAAGTGTTTTAACTATGTGAAAAAATCAGCAAGTACTTAGTTGCCAACCTGATGTTAAATTGATTTGTTTCTTAAAATTCGTCACCTTCCTGTGTTACTCATCCTGACAATTGACGATGTTAACTGCATCATTGTTGCTAATTTGTTTGTAATGGATGATTTTCTAAGCGTTTGGTTTATAATTTTCAAAAAAGAATACAAGAAAATTGAAAAATCGTATAAAATTGATTTCGAAGTTTTTTTTGCCCAAAATGCACGAGCTAAACCTGGTCGACATGTGGACCAATTGAAAAATGAGTTCGGTGAGCAATTTATCTCTCGTTTTGAACCGCTGAATTGGCCGGCTAAATCGTGCGATTTGAAGCCTTTAGACCATTTTTATGGGGATACGTCAAATCACTTCACTATGCCGATAAAACAGCGTCAATTGCATTCTTGGAAGACAGCATTACACGTGTTATTAGCGAGATGCCAGCCGATATGCTTGAACAAGTGATTCAAAAACTTGTTACAATGATGATTAACTAATGGGGACTCGAGTACGAAATGTTCAACTGACAGGACAGCATCGGATTGACAAACCTGGCACACAGAACGGTTGTCTTTCATGAGGTCTATGAATGTCTTGCTTCTGTAAGTCATTTGTGTATGCCCAAGTATCAGTCTTTACAACCATCTGTTCATTTTGGAGGAGGCAGTTGTTGGGTAGGAAGAAGATACTCCGGTTGGACTAATCCTGGACTCCTTTTGATGCCAATATAAGTCGAGTCGTTTGGTAGTCTGTTTTGGATGGTGGATGCAGTGTGGAGATCGGTTGTGGGATGCTATTCCGGGCTGCACTGTCTGCTACTTCATTACTGCGGATGCCAGAATGACCTTGGATCCAGGGTATAAGTAGATTCGGTGAGCTTCGGATGATGTCCCGAATTTTTATGATGACGGTGGTACGATTATTGATGTTTCGGATTGCATTAACCGTAGTGAGACTGTCGGTGCAATTTAGAGTGTTTCTGCCAGAGGTTTTTGCAGCTTCTGATGCTTTGAGGATCGCTAGAGCTTCTGCGGAGAATATTGAAAAGTAATCTGGCAAAAATAACGTTGCCATTTGCTGTGACTACTGCGAATCCAGTACCAATCTTGCTTTTAGAGCCGTCTGTGTGTATTATGCCCCACGAGTTATTGCTGTAGGAATCGATTCCTTTTTTAATCTGGAGAGTGTTATGTTATTGGCTTCAAGCGGAATCACCCATTATAAGTCACATTTCGTCACCCTCCGATAATTGGTGACGGAAAAATTTTTCCGCGCTTAACGTCAACGAATGCCTAGCTATAACATATTCAATTCAATTCATAAACAACACATCATAAGAAAAGCCAACTCTCTCTTAGTTTCGCTAGGCGTAGGTTTTAGGAATTTCCCGAGCCATATGTTACTAAATCCCTTTATAAAGGGTGACCAGATAGGAAAAAAAAAATTTAAGAAAACAACAACGGTGTAAGATGCAAAATTGATTCTGGCTTTATTTTGAAGCTAAGTTCATGTCATTTTTTGTAGAATAGCACATCATTCAAATTGCCGACTCGGATTCGCTGGTAGTGCGTCAAGCTGTGGCTCGAATTTTTGATTATATACTTGTGGATTGTGTTCGCTCCAATAATGGCAATTTTAATATAGCCAAAAATGGGCCTAGTCAGAGAAGATGACCAACATATTCAGCTCCCAATTAGTGAGCTCTCGGCGTTGTCTATACGGATGTAGGCCCAAATCCAACCGCAAAATAAGCCGGGTTTACTCTCTAGCGATGCCCAATTCAACTGATCGGCGCCGAATCGACATTTCTGGGTCTTCTTTGATACTGGCAGCTGCGGCGACTATGTTTTCTTCATTTCGCACCAATCTCTGTCTGGTTGGTGACTTAGGATCCAAAGGGTATACGCACGCTCAAACTTTTCCACGGTGCGACTAATTGCCTGCACACTGCAGCCATGATGACGACCGACCTCACGGCGAAATTCACGCTGCGTATTTACAACTGAACCGGAATTTCTATATTTTTTCATAATTTCCGAACGTTCGGTAAGCGTAAAACCATGCATGATGAACTGGCAAACCTTATGGAATATTTTGACAGCTGGATGCCACTGGTAACTTGATAGCCGCTGAAACAGATCAATTGGAGAAACTGTCATTGCTACCTGATCACCATTTATATCCTTTGTTCGGTCCCATCTCGAAAACGATAGCAAAATCTGTTCATCCTATTACAGCAACGTAAAATCTGTGCAGTTAAGATTAATCGATTTCGCGTTACGGGGTCTCCCTTGGGCTGACAGCTTCAACCCACTCTTTGTATCATCTTCCAACTGGCGCCGTGGAATCTCCTGCTCTCTGGCAACTTATCTCACTGGACGTTAACCCATGAAATCCATAGAATAAAGTATGGATGTCATGAACCACTTCAGTTTATACCTGTATTGAGCATAATAAAGCTGCTCGTCCCGGCCCTCAATTCGTTTCATTGAAGTTGACACACAAAAATAACATACGTCTCGTAACATGTACTTGTATTCGCAAGTAAAGGAACGTCACGCTCTAAAAAGTTGACCAAAAAGTCAGCCTTTTAAGGCAACGTATGGAAGCCCGAATTTGGTCACTTTTTCTGGATACTAAACTTCCCTAAGTGTCAACTTTTCCGAACTTAATATGCATCCGTCCCTTGTGTCAATTTGACAATCTCGTTTTTTGTTTTCTAATGAATTTCAATAGAATTTTGGCGCAGTGACTAATTTTCGACAAAAATTAAAAAAATCATATTCCTGATCATGAGTTACAATACAGTCCCTGATGTGTCAATTTGGCACATATAGCAAAACAAGTAATTAGGGTTTGCTTTGCCATCATTCTTGAGTTGTCGGTCATAGTGAGTGGTTGTGTTTCGCCGGATAAATAAATAAATTGCTATTTCTTCTGCACCAAGAAATTTATTGTAAAGTGAAGAAGATTCTGGAAATGACGTTTTTCAAAGTGATGACGAAGATGTTGATTTTGAACCAACTACAAATAATAATGAAGATGAGCAATATTTGGCAATTGTCTAAAATTGATGTATGCACCAGGCATAAATGTTACTGTGGACGAACAATTATTGCCTTTTCATGGTCGATGTCCATTCACGCTGTATATGCCATCAAAGCCATGTAAATATGGCATCAATCATTGGATTTTGTGTAATGCGGAAACATTTTATGTATATGACGTGGATATTTATATTGGACGTAATCGTAATTGTGCACCCAAAGTAAATCAAGCCGAACGAGTGCTTTGCAGCTTTCAGAAGGGTTGAATGGAAGAAATATAAATTGTGACAATTTTCTCACTTCGCATAGTTTGGCAGTGAAATTGAAGCAGCGCCAAATGACAATTGTTGGAACCATCTGAAGAAATCGCCAAGAATTACCAAACCGCTATATCATTCAGAATTCGTATTCAATAACGAACTTGGTGCAACTTTGGTTTCATATGTTACAAAGAGAAGTCGTTTTGTGACTTTGTTCAGCACAAAAGTAAACTAATCACCGAAAATGATGTGAAAAAAATCAACAAAATATGGTGTCGATATAATGGATGAGATGTTCGGGACATACAGATGTAAGCGAAAAGTGAACCGATAGCCTGTTGCAACATTTTGCAACATTTTAGACAATTCTGCATTGAATGCATTTATTGTCTTCATTGAGTTTCAGCCGTTGTGGAACTATACGAAAAAACAAACACCATCGTCGACGTTTATTTCTTATTGAACTTGGCAATTCACTGGTGTCACCACATATCATCCAACGCGAAGGAACTCCGAGAAAAAAAAAATGCTTTGTCAATTGTGACTGAACTTCGTGGCATTTGTGATAAGAAACCATCGACGTCGGCAGCTGCTGCACCAAGAAACAATCGATTGACGCACCATGAACCATCGAGGAAACGAATATAAAATAACCACCGTGTGGCGCTCCCATTGTTCCGATTTGAGTTCTGTTGTGGATATTCCCTCTAAATCTTAGCGTCATAGCTTGACATTTGCAAAAGTTACGTAGCCAAGAGTACATCTATCTCTGTGTATGTTGGCGATTTTTTACAATTTTAGAAATGGATTTAAATTTGCAACAACGAACTTGTATCAAATTTTGCATAAAAAACGGATTTAATGGTGCGCGAACGTTGTAAATGTTGGAAAAGTGTTTCGACAACGAATCTCTAAAGAAAACGATCGTTTACCAGTGGCACGAGCGGTTCAAAAGTGTTCGTGAGTCAATCGAAGATGATAAACGCAGTGGCAGACCATCGACATCGAAAACCGACGAAAACATTGGTGGAGTAAAAGAAATGTTGGTCAATAACCGAAAATTAACCATCAGAGAGATAGCGGAGGACTTGAACATTGCCTATGGATGGATCCGTCCAAGATATTTTGGTTAATGATTTGGATTTCAGTCGTATAGCAGCAAAGATGATTTGCGAGGCGGAATCCGATCCCACATTCATCAAAAGGATCATTGCTGGAGACGAGACGTGGGTTTATGAGTACGACACGCAATCCAGACATCAGGCAAGTGAAGGGCATTCACCAAATGAGCCGAGACCAAAAAAAATCACGTCGTTTTCAGTCAAAAAACAAGGCAATTCTCACGGTTTTCATGGATTACAACGGTGTAGTGCATCATAAATTTTTGCCAGAAGGCCAGACAGTAAACAAAGAGTATTATTTGGTTGTTA
This sequence comes from Volucella bombylans, assembly GCA_949129095.1. Classification (NCBI taxonomy): domain Eukaryota; kingdom Metazoa; phylum Arthropoda; class Insecta; order Diptera; family Syrphidae; genus Volucella; species Volucella bombylans. The sequence goes on along the minus strand of OX422140.1, from coordinate 379,060,569 downwards.
TGAGACGTTCGCCGAAAGAGACCAGAATTGTGGGCAGAAAACTCGTGGATTTTGCACCATGCCATCATTATTCGTAAGTTTTTGACAAAAAACGCAACAAATACCATCCAACAGCCACCGAATTCACCTGATTTGGCTGCCTGTGACTTCTTTCTGATCAATCGAGTTAAAAAACCACGCGTTTCAGCAGCACTGACGGGCATACCGAAAACCGAATATAAAAAATGTTTCGAAGATTGATCATAAGTGCGTTGCAGTCGATGACGTTCACTTTGAAGGGGACAATATAGATTTAGATGAATAAACTTGGATTTTTAATTTTCTGTATAAATTCCAGGAACTGTTTGATCAAGGTGGTATGCCCACAAGCAAGGAATGCAAGCAGAAGAAAAGTATGTCCACAACATCGTTTTATTTTATGTGAAAAATGTGAAGAATACTAAAAAATATTTTTTTCAATAAATGTACAAATTAACTTACTTTTCCTGTTTCTTACATTGCTTAAATTGGTTGTGTTGTGTCAAATTAACACACCAGGGACTGATTTGTTTTTTTTTTGCGAGGGAAGGATGCGTGTAAAGCTGTACATTTTAGTCAAATGAAAAATAATTGTAAATTTGTTCAATATTCTGAACCAAATAGTGCTGTTTCAGAAAGAAGCAACAATGAGTCATATGCTTATGCAAACTTATTAAAAAAAAAATTTAAAGTTAGTAAATAAGAATCTCACCAAATCAGAGACGTCTTCCATTTCGACAACATTCTCCAATAAATTGGATACATCCAGCTTGATATAATGTCCTGGGCATTCTTGATAGTTATCAATAATATCTTTAATTTCGTCCTCATTACGCCCATGAATGTTTTGTTCAAGACAAGTTTCCAAATCGCAAATCATATCAACAACAAACGGCTGAAAAAAAAAAAAAAACAAAAGAAGAATAAACAAAGTGTTGGTCAAACAGATCAGAGAGAAAGAGAGAGAGTCGAATGAAAGGAACTTACCGAAAAATTAGCATCTCTTGCAGCATTGTAAAATTCATTGAATGTGCGCAATGAATGATTGCAACAGTCCACAATAATAAAATCAAACAAATGGTCAGTGATAGTTTTCTTAAAAGACTTGATCAAATACTGCATATAAGTGTCCTCCATTTCCTTTTCGAATTCATAGAGAATTTCCTTCTTCGGAATCTGTGCAGAAGAGTAGTTAAAGGTTTTATATAAGAAATATGTACAAAGTAAGTGTGTAGAACATTTATGTAATAAATAGGAACAAAACATTTAACAAGTGTATCACAATAGATTGTATTTTCAAAAAACAAACATCATAGTGTATAGAGTGAATACAATCACACAGTAACAAGAACCAAGGATTGGGAGCTAGCTCTTTACAGTGCATCATAGAGACAGTACTCTTTCGTTTTGAAACAAGTCAGACTGTACTTCTGAGTGAATTAATGAATGAGGAGGTTATTAGATTTATATCATAGCCATACGAGTACGAACGATATATTTAAGTGTTCAATTGCTTAGTATGATAGAAAAGATGAAATTATAAAATCAAAACGTACTCACCTTACGTCCAGTTTTGGGACACTTCTCCTCATAGTCATTCTCAACCATAAAGTAGTCATCGATACTTAGCAAACGTAGTGTTGCTCCACCCATTTCAACTTCCTTGTCCTTGATTAGTTTTGCTACATGCGATTTTCCACTACCTGGTGGTCCTCGAATAATAATTACAATATTCTTGGGGCGGGTCAATCGACCGGGCTTGAAAAGAATCTCATCAATTGGAATTGTATTATTATTTTCCATCGAAGGGAACACCATGGGGGTTTTATCAATCGCATTAGAAACAGATGGAAATAGATGGCGGGCTTTTATTTTAACCGGTGAGTTGGCCGATGTGTTTTCCATTTCATTTAGACTGAAATTAATTATGGAATTCATTAATTAATTCATAAAAAAAAAATAGCAAATAAACTTACTCCTCAGTGTCAGAAATTTCTTCGAAATTTTCTTCAATTTCTTCAGTTTCGGTATTGTCGTAGTTTTGATTATTTTTTGCTTTATTAGCCCCTAAGTTGCCATGACTTCGTTTACCTCTTTTGGTAGGTGGACCGGGTCTTTGGCGAGATTCAGGATTTTGAAGTATCCATTTGTTTCGAGGGTAATATGCGTTGCCATCATCTAGTTCTTCTTGTTGTTGTTCCTCTTGTGAGGTTTCTGGTGGCCCCTCTTGTTGCTCCATCACCGGTTGCTCATCATGCTCAGCCTACGGTGAAGGATACAAAAAAGCAACACGTACGAACACATTAGAGATTTGTTTTCTTTTCTTTTATTTGGAGGAGCATATTCAATCCACCGATCATTTATTTTTAAATAAAATCTTTTAAACAACACACTTCGGTTAGACTAAATCAAAAATTCTTTGCTGGAAATAAACGAATCTTTACTTACTATTTTTTCTGTTTCCGCACACTGACTATAAACAGTGTGATCATGAGGTTGCTGGCTTTCTTCTTTCTTCTGTTGTGACTTATTGTTTTCCTGGGTTTTAGCTTGACGACCACTAGCCCGTTCATGATATTTTTTGTATGCCTGCACCTGAGTTTTTTCCTGAGCTTTGTTATGTTGCTGCTCTCTACTGAATCGATTTTGACCCAAGTTGTTGTCTTGTTTCAAATTGAAATTCGATTGTTGAAACTTGTTTTCATTTGGAACACTGTTCGATGCATGGCCATAATCAATCGTTTTCACTGGAACAAACTCACTATCATTACGATCGACGAAAGGCATAGCCGCAGATGGTCTGTGACCATAGTCGACTACTTTGGCTGGTGGGGCCATTGCATCTGAACGTGAACGATTCTGATAATCAAAAATTTGGGCCGGACGATAGAAGTCATTACCATTACCACCACGATCACCAAAATTATTTGGATTACTCCGAATGCCAAAAGAATTTCCGAAATTTGAAATCGGTCTATATGTGTTGAAATTCAGGTATGGAGAAAGTTTTACAAATTATCAGTGCTTAATATATGTACGTACAACTTTTAACAATTTTTTTTTTTACAATAAAAAAGTAGGTTTTAATTTAAAACAAAAGAATTTTTAAAATTTTCGTTTAAGGGATATACAATGAAATGAGATTTAAGTAAAACAGAATGGTCTTGAATTATTCATAACTCAGGGCTTAATCGGTCGTACTTAATGTAGAATTATTTTACCATTGCGAGCAGGGAGGTTCTACTAAGTGGCATTTTCCCATATAGTTATCAGTTTCATCTTTTGGATCTTACAAACCGGAATACGTCTAGAACGTACTGCTTTACTTTGATTAAGCTATGCCAAGACCCTCGACAATAGTGAACCACCAGTGATCATCGAAAGCTTAGCATTAGTTTTCCATAATTTCGAATTTTAATGCGAGCTATCCACATATATCTTCTCTAGACAAACCCAAATTAGTCTGCAGTTTAAAGGGACGAATGGCAGCGGATTGTTGGAGTTTTCTAGAAAGACTTATCGCTCAAAAGAAATGTAAAATCTGCACACAGAAAAATTTAATCGATTGAAAGAGGACTGCAATGAGTCTCTCGCAGTATGTGGTTTGGGAATGCCCATTGAGATACATCCTCCTTTACCACTCTTAGAGGATAAGATAAAGCTGGTATAGACTTCTTTTCCAATTGATTATTAATTCTACAGACTGTAGGACGGAATGTTTATAAGTTTAAAATCGAACCAGCATTCCGAAAAGAAGAAAAGCATACCTTCCCATGTATGTTAAGGTCCGGAGCAACCAAGAACAGAAAGTTTTGGAACTTAGGGGGGATTATTCAAATAAATGAGGGGGTTTCGAAGACTGGGTTTATAAATGGAAGAGGAATGCAGTTATACAATTGTTTAGGTTGGTGTTCATGGATATAATTTAGAACAGAATATGGCAGTCAATCCAACAGCTGATGAACAAAGTGTACTCGTACATCGACAATTTCTACACGTTTTTGAACGAGTTAAAGATTTATAAGTTCTAGGCAGTCCATGTAGGGAGGCAAGTTATAAGTGTTTGACAAAGGACGACCGTCTAATGTGAAACTGATGAATCTAAGTTGAACTACTGAATTCGTATAGAGTAGATGTTGTTAGAAAGTGGGCTAAAGCCCATCGCGGAAATAGCACTTTTTATGATATTATCGATACGTGTGTGAAAAGTTAGTTGTCTCGCGTATTACACTCAAGTTACGCAATTAAGAGACAGAGGGTATCACTATCACTCTATTACCAGGGAAGTAAGCCCAAGCCCTTCCCTTGGGAATGGTATAAAACCCTTTCACGAGTATGAGATGGATTGGCATTTACTGGCAGTGTGTACCAAAGATTCTGTTTGGCACCAAGTTGAAAGCCTATACATACAAATCATCTTGCAATGCATGAGACTGAAAAGACATGGAGATGGATTTTCATATTAAATTGTCATTGGTGAAAATTAGGGGACCGGAATGCCTTCCCTGAGGTACTTCAGATGTAGCTGAAATGGGATACAATAAGATAATCTTAAGAGGTCGCTATATTGTCGTTTTGTTGAATAAGATAAGATACGCATTATAAACATGAGCCAGAAGTTGAGAGCGTATTACAGACGAATTCAGATAAATTCAGATAAATTATTAGTTGCTGATCTACTCTTGAAAAACCTTCTAAGAAATGATAGAACATCAGATTGTAAATTATTCTACAATACGAGGGCTGTACCCTCGTTTTACCGACTGATGGCACCACTGATGCAAAATGTGTATGCCATCATATAGACTGTCAAAATTTCAGACAGATGTATCGAGTAGTTTTGTTTTGACAGCTTTTGAAAGTCATCAAGTTTGTGTTTATTTGCAATCATGGAGAAAGAGCAATATCGATCAGTAATTCGGTTTCTTTTTTTTTTTGGATGGGAAGACGTGTGAGGAAATCAAAGTGAAGTTGCATGTCGGTTATAAGGACCTTCGATGACTACCATCAGATATTGGTTTAATGAATTCAAGCGTGGCCGAACATCCGTTTTTAATGAAGAGGCCCGATTGAGGTGACTACGGAGGTTATGGTTAATAAAATCCATGATATCGTGTTAGCAGATCATCGGGTGAAGGTCAGAGAGATTGCTGACATTGTACACATCTCACTTGAGCGCATACAAAATATCCTACACAAAAAATTAGGCACGAGAGAGCTATCGGCAAGATTAGTGCCGCGTTTGCTAACAGTGGAACAAAAACGAAATCTAGACACCTTCGGAGCACTGTTTGGACATGTTTAAGCGCAATCCGAAAGAGTTTCTACGGCATTCCGTAACTGTTGACGAAACATGGATCCATCTCTACACCCCAGAAATGAAAGAACAGTCAAAACTGCTCCAAAGAAGGCGAAAATGGTTCCATCGACCAGAAAAGTCATATCCGCCGTTTTTTTTGGGATTCGCAAGGCATCATCTTCACCGACTATATGGAGAAAGGAAGAACAATCACGGGGCAGTACTACGCTGATTGACCGATTCAATGTTTATATAATTTACGCGCGCCTAAGGGGTTAGATACCCTTTTACTGTTGCCAGGGCGCGGGCGGAAAGATAGAAGGAGGAGAAAGGAAAATTATTTTTGTAGTGGTTTGAAACTCAGGTGTGTTTGGTTTCTATGTTTGCTCTCCAGGGGTGGGAGTCCGAATAGGACGGAGAGTTTTTTTTCACTCAGAGTGAATCGAGGTATATCACAGTATTTTTCTTTTCTGTGCTTGAAACTCTACAACAGCCAAATCTACGTGTCAGTGTTATGCCTTCACACGCAGAATTTTTCTGTCTGAGTTCCAATTACACAAATGAAAAACTGACTTCCCATGGGCAGGACCCTCCGAGTGAGAAGCGTTTGCTACTACCACTACACCACGGCCATTGAATTAATAAAAAAAAAACGGCTACACTTTGCAAAAAAAAAGCCATTTTTCACCATGAGAACGCACCTGCTTACTCGTCCGCAAACGCCACACCAAAACTGGTCGAATTACGCTACGAATTGCTGCCTCACACACCCTATTCTCCAGTTTTGGCCTCATGTGATTTCCTTTTGTTTCCAAACATGAAAAAATGGCTTGGCGGAAAGCGATTCTCGTCAAACGAGGAAATCATCGCCGAAACAGATGCCTATTTTGCGGAGTTCGACAAATTATATTTTTTGAATGGCTTGAAAAAGTTAGAATATCGCTGGACTAAATGTGTCGAGCTGAAAGGAGAATATATTAAGAAATAAATGAAAAAAAATTGTTTGTTAATGCGTTAGGCACAGGTTACTTATCATACAGCCCTCGTAGATGCGTTTGTATATTTAGATTGGAAATTATTTGATAAGAAAATGAGTTGGAAGAGGATCGAGAACGGATGAGTCAAGAATTTTGCACATATTTTTCGAATTTATTTGTCTGTTTGGTGTATTTTCTCATCTATCCTATCATACATGTGTCACGGCTATTGTATGTAACGGGTGGTCCAAATACAGGTTTCTTTTTGAATCATATGTTATCTTGACACTTTATGCTTGAAAAACTTTGGAAAATATTGCAATTTTATTTCAAAAGTGAGTGCTAGGTTGATAAAAAAAAATGCGTTTATTGAAAAGAAGTTTTGGCCGAAACGAAGTACTCACCGCGCCTGATGACCGCAAGTTTGTGAGACTGCCCTGCTAGGAGACGTACGTACTGACAATAATGTGGCTTCTGTGGCCGAGAGTGTTCAAATCAATCCAGAAACATCGACTAACCATCGATCTCAACATAACTCTACATTTCACGCACCAGCCTGATGGGAATTTTGTACAAAGATCTCGGATTATTCCCTTACAAGTCCAATTGGCTCATCAATTGAAGGCAAACGACCATCTGCTTCGTTATCCCCTCTCAGTTTTAGCCTTACAATAGCTCGAATTGGACGTCGAATTTGACCGAATGATAGTTTTTTCTGACAAAGCACATTTTCATCTCGGCGGCTTTGTTAGTTAAGAGAATTGCCGCATCTGGGGATCAGAAAACCGTAACGTGATAGTCGAGAAGCCAATGCATCAGCAGAGTGACAGTTTGGTTGGGATTTTGTGGTATCATTGGATGGAAACGCCATTTCAGTCAACGGTGAGCACTACAGAGCCACGATTGCCGAATTTTTGCGGGCTGAAATTGAAGACATGGACTCAGACGATCTCAGACGATCTCAGACGAATTCGGTAGTCGTACAGCCGCCTTGGCGATGTCAATTGACCGCTTCGGAGCTGCGTTAAACTTTTTTTTATGGGGTACCCTTAAACATCAATGTTATGTGGACAATCCAGAAACGATTCAAGCCCTTAAAGCGAATATCGTTGGAACCATTCGTGAGATAGAGCCAGAAACAGTGCGGATGTGCGAAGCCAGCCGTGACAGCAACATGAATGAGATCCTATTCCATAACTAATCGTTATTGCATTCCAGAGCTGAGAGAACAGGGTGTGAGCTTGATGGTAATGATAGGATGGTGGGAAATTAGAACCAGGACGTGAATTATACCAAGAACTATTACCAAGCAATATTAATTCATTATTGTACAACGAAAAGCAGGACGAAGGGAACAAACATAAACATTCTAATGTGGATTCTTCGACAGCGATATCTGTTGTATATGATATATGAGTTGTTAAAAATGTTATGAAATTAGCAGTACTGACCAGGTTATTTAACTTCACAAAATCAGTTCTATGAAAGTTGACACTATATGATTTTTGCGATTTTATTGGTGCGTTTACCTGATTGTAAGCGAACGTAAGGGATGAAAAAGCGGCATAGGTGTTTGCTTAAGACAGATTAAGTCGCATCCCTAAGTCATAAGCGAGGCTGTTGTACCATCTTGACTCTGTAATAGATTCGCTGCTCGAGATCAAACAAAAAAATCGCTTCAACAACCCACAACTTTTTGGTAATTTTCCTGACAAAACTTCTTTCACAAAGGAGCATGGCCGGTATACTCGTACACAAGCAACAAGCAGAAAACGAGATTAAAGAAAATTGTTTCATTTTATTTACAAAAAGAACAACTTTAGGGTTTTTTGGATTTTATTATGAGCATTCAACTAGATTTCAGAAAAATAAAAATCCTTCGATCAGTACCTCTTGACATTGATTTACTTTCTGATTAGCACGGATAAAGACAAAATTGACTCTGCGATCATAATCTATTAGCAAATTTGCGAGTAAACAAGAAACTATTCAGTGTTATTGGACGAACCAAGACGAGAGCCACACTACCCTGATTTTTTCTGATCTGTTTATTTATTATAATTTGTAATGTAATGACTAAATTAGCAACTCTTAGTTCTAAATTTAGATATACTCGTATTTAGATATACTTTTGTTGATGTCAAAAGCATGAAAATGTTTAAATGTTTAAATGGATACAACAGGCCGCAAGACACTTACAATATTGATAAAAGTGTACAACGATTGGGTGTACCCCAATTAAGGTTTTTTTTTAGAGGTGTAAAACTTCCGATAGGGTTATCTATCAAACCAGCGGTCAGACTGGGCAAGTGTATTTGACATGTATGTTCAGTATAATTTGTCAAATTAATATGCAAAGACTTACACCTGAATAACGTTTCATATAAAAAATTTTCCCAAAATTCACGTTCTGTCTGCCAATTTATGATGCTCATAATCGTCCATCTGAGTAGTTTATACGCAATACTATGGATCGATTTATGTCTACGTACACTCTTATCGATAATATTCATCCGAAACGAGCTCATACTGTGCGTACCGAAGAAGTCATCACCTCTGTAGAGGGGAGTGTGACCGAGGATCCAAATTTATCGATTCGACGCCATTCCACAGTCTCTGCTTCGGCCCCTGCCCATCCACTACGTGGAAGATTTTGAGGAAAGGTCTTGGCCTACACCCATATAAGATCCAACTGGTGCAGCAATTGAAGCCAATAGACCAGCATATGCGTACTACGTTCGGTGAATGAACTGAAAATCAAATGGAAGTTGAACTGAATTTTTACCGTCAAATCATTTTCACTGATGAGGCGGCTCATTTCTGGCTTAATGGGTATGTTGACAAGTAAAATTGTCAATCCTCACGAAACTCTCAAGACTCCATATCCCAAAAAAGTCTGCTTTTGGTGCGATTCGCATGTCGGAGGCATAATTGGCACTTTTTTTTTTTTAATCTTAAGACGGAGCCAACATTACCGTCAATTGCGAGCGCTAGAGGCAAATGATTCGCGATTTTTTTTATAGTTATGTCAATAGCAATCGTCTAAGAGACAAATGGTATCAGCAGGACGGCGCAACATGCCATACAGCAGGTCAAACCTCCATCACTTTATTGGGACAAACAGTTGGTGAGCGAATAATCTCAAGAAATGAACCTGGCAATTGGCCGCCTAGGTCATATTATTTGACTCCTTTCGACTACTTTTTGTGGCGGTGTGTCAAGTCACTCGTGTATGGTGATAAACTAGCTAACTTTGATGCCTTAAATGTCAATATTCGGCGTGATAAGGTCATCTATGCTGGAATAAGTGGTGCAAAATTGGACCGATAGGATGGCTTTCAAAAGACGCAGCCGCAGCCGAAACTACCAGAAAACCGATGAGATGGAAATTAAAACCTTCTATAATGCAACAAAAGAAGCAATAGATAAAATTGGTAAGAAGTGTTCCATTTATGAATACTGGAGACATGGTTGGCAATTTTTTACATTCTATGTCGTGTGTCGTCAGAAAACTAGTGAACATAAGATTTTTGTAGGAAAAAAAAGCCTCAACATTTAATGTTGGCACACATGAAAAGAAGGAAAGTTGCCACGTGAAATCTTACTAAATTTGGATCGAATATTGAGGTCTCAAATTTCCTAAACATCTAGAGGTTCATGCAGTCGATGCAAAGCACGCGAAAAAGCGGCTCAAAAGTCCACTAAAGCCCCAAATAAAATCCAAATACATATACTACGAGTATTAATGCAAAAAGCAAGTACTCGTACATACACTTGCGGTTATAAAAACCGCACCACCTAATGAGTTATCAAAAAATGCCTAATTACATCAGATCGTAAGGATTTTCCCCATACTAATGAAGGGTATTCCCCATAGCGGAGTTCGGCCTCGTATTCAGTGCAAAAAAAATCAGTTTGAATTGAGTTGTGACGGTAACAAGTAAAAAAAAAAGTGAAATGTCTGGTAAATATCATCAACTGACTCGGGACGAAAAAGTTCAAATATTGACTTTAGTCGAAGAAGGGCTTGGCTATCGTGAGATTGCGGTTAAAATAGGATGCTGTCATTCAACTATCGTACGACTGATGAAGAAAAAAGAAAATTCGAATCGACTGGAAAGGAAAAAAGACTCGGGACGAAAACGTAAAACAACCCAGAAGACGGACAATGTATTACAACGAATTAGCATGAGAGATCGCTTTAAAAGTGCTGTCCGTATAAGAGCAGAGCTGAGTGAATTTCATCAAGTTGATCTAAGCACCGAAACCATACCCCGACGGCTACAGGAGCTAGGTTTATATGGAAGACGACCAGCGAAAAAACCTCTCCTAACCACAAAAATTAAAAAAGCTCGCTTGACGTGGGCAAAAAAGTACGAAGATTGGACGCAGGATGATTGGCGATGTGTGATATGGTCCGATGAAAGTAAATTTAATTTGTAGTGTGCCGACAATTTGCCATACGTACGACGGTCAGCAGGTGAGAGGTTCAAGGACGAGTGCATAGTCAAAACAGTGAAGTTTCCTCAAAGCCAGATGTTTTGGGGATGTTTTTTCTTTTAACGTTTTAGACCCTTTGCACTTTGTTAATGGAACTATGAATGCTCAAAAGTATGGAGAAGTAGTAAGGGAGTTTTTATTACCAGCAATTGAACAGCATCATTCGTATACTGACAAGTGCATTTTTCAATATGATTCTGCACCTTGCCACCGCGCCAAATCCGTAAGTAAAGTGTTATAAATCAACTTCTAGATGTCTACTTTATAAATAATAAACAGACAAGTAACTAGAGTCTTTCAATAATTTTCAGCTCAAGACAACGTTTGATGACTTCGGAATTACCAGACTAGACTGACCAGCTAATTCGCCCGATTTAAACCCAATCGAACACTTGTGGCATGTAATGAAACGTAAGGTGGCTGAACATAAACCAGAGAGTAAAAAAAAGCTAAATGAAGTTCTGGTACATCTATGGAATACTGAAATTTCAAGGGATATGCCTTCTAGAATAAAAGCGATTATAACCGCCAAAGCAGGAGCAACTCGGTATTGATAATTTTTTGGTAAAAGTGGCATATCTAAACATCTTATATACACATACATAAAAAATGTATCGTTTGATTTTGTTAACCAATGACTGTATTAAAATATTTTAAAAAAAATAAGAAAATTAACTGGTTTTTCTTTCTTTGTTAATATCTTTTTTCAACCATTCAATAAACAGATGGAAATTAGATAGAAATACTTATAAACTACTGCGGAGTACTCAACAAAAATTTCATTTCATTATAAAAATTATTATCGTAGTTATTAACAATTTTTCAATCATTTTGATATGGTGCGGTTTTTATGACCGCAAGTGTATATTACTGTAAGCAAATATACGCAGAACATCAATCATTTTTCACAAATTTAGGGCTTGTAGTTCCTCTTTTTTATATGTTATTCTTTGTTATTGTTTCTTAGTCATCCTTATAAGGTTTAAACAAAATATACAAATAATTCTTGTCCCGAAAACAATTACAAAATAAAGATGTAAATTACCAAAAACTATTAACAAATACTCGTATACATCAAACCACTCCTGTGACGCCTCCATGTCGATAATTGAAAGAGCACATCACAATAACTCGATTCAGACATCTGGTGAAATATTGGTGTAAAAGATTGATCAATATTTGTTTTGAGTATCTGAAGATCAGAGAATGGACAGGGGGAGGAGGGGCATAATTACATTCCTTTAAGTGTATTTCAGGCCAAATTGAGTTTACCAAAAAATCAGAGTTTTGTAGAAAGGAGGACATGGAGAAGAGAATTGTTTATTGTGCAGTTCGTACTCGTAAAATGATGCTAAATGATGATCATGACAAACCGTCTGGGTTTTTATATCCCAATCAGACTAAAAAAATGGGTAATCTACCAGCGTTCCGCTCTCTTGTTTCTAGGTTCTCTTTTTGGGTTCAAATTAAGACTGTTTTTCTGTCGTATTAAATTAAAATTATGTAAACCAAGCTTCAGAAGACAAATACAATAAGTAGGCCATTAATCCAACCAAGTGAATGTAGGATTTTTTTTGTGACCCTAAACAGTTAGAGCATGTTGAACAATTTTCAGACAAATATAATTTTGTGCATTAATGAATATAAATACGATTAAATATGCATTGTTAAATTTTAAGCTAGAAAAACATATTGATTTATAGATTAAAGAAAATAACAATAAATATCACAAATATCGTTTAAAAACTACCATTTTGCAAAGCTATATTCTATAAAATAATATATATAAGGAGAGTATGTTAGCAAGACAATCAAAGTGAATTACTAAATCCTACTGCATGCATTAAAGAACAATTCGAAAACCAGCCAGTGCAATTGGTAAAACGAAAGTCTTGCTGCAAAATATCGCCAAATCACCCCAGCGACGTTTCGAATTTTTAAATTTTACCAAATATTTATATTATATATAATACTCTGTGTAATAATAAATAGAATGAATAAAATAGTAGAACTACATAAGGGTAACATCTAAAAAATAAAGAAAACAATTTGTTTTTAAGAACATGTTAAAAATTAGATAAATAAAGATTTTGTTGTTTTAGATTACTGGTTTCCGTACAAGGCAAGTTATATACATAGTTTAGTGAACAATTTAAAACAAATATTTTCTTCTTTTGAACTCCATCCTTGACAATATACGAGAATGTATGGCGCTAATATTCTCGAAATTTATAAGATCATGGAATTTATTTTTGATTATATTAAGACGAACAAATGAAACTTGTACTTTACACAAGCTTTGTGTTATTTACAATAATAGGCGCACGGTCAAGAGGTTTGGTATACCCTTAAAATGTTTCTCCAGCGTGGGCAAGAGAAAATGTAGGGAATGAGATACCGATGTACGTTGGTTTTGAATGTTTGCAAGTTATAATGATATTTCACAATATGTCCGAAGGTAAACTAATGAGCATACATATTCAGACATGTTACGGTTGAAGGTTTGAAGGGGCGAAATGTTAGCAGAAATTTCGTAACACAATACAACAAGTCAATAAGTCAACAAGCACTTGTTTAACTATACTTATTCAACAAGTACACTTCATGTCTGTATCACAACAAAAATCGTAACACTTGTATTGAAAAAAAAATTCCCTCGACTTGTTAATCAGTTGAACAAGTCGTTCTCACACGATGAGTCGAAAAATAAGTGAAGAAAAGAAAATAATAATATTGTCAAATATTACAGAGAAAACAAACACATTTTGCTTGGTGCTTCCTCTGATTTATTAACAAAATAAAATAAAGCTGATAAATGGCGGGTTATTGGCACAACGTTTGAATATATAGTAGTTCCTGTGGGAAAAGACTGAGCTTATATCAGAGATGTGTTTTGGCAGAATTGTAGGAAATATGCCATGGTAAGTATTGATATTTGGTATTTGTTTCAAATACTTAGTTAAAAAAATATCGGCGGGCCAAAAAAGACAACTACAAAAAACGGGATCTGCAAGCTCAGTTCCTGTGATAATATCGTGCTTGATATTATTGGACGAGAGCCAGCAGTTATAATTGGCCTTGGAATAAATAAATATTTTCTATATGCATTGCATGTGTACATATTTTGTTTTTATTTATGTTATATTGTTAATTTTGAAAAAAAAAAAGGTGAAAAGCTGCTGCTGTCTAATTTGTGCATCTTTGGACGGCGATCGGAATAAAATTTCAACTTCATCGCTTGTTTCCTCTTGCTGTTCTATATTTTCTGTTCTGTATTTTCTTCCTCTAAGGTATAGGTTACAAAACTGCGAGACACGTTGCACAGAGTAACACAGCCTTTAAATATATTTACAGGAAATACGGGATCAACTTACAGGTGATTCAGGCACGGAAACTTTTCTTTCAAAACTACGAGTGCGCAATCAAGCGTCGTGTTTTCGTATGTGCCCTGTTAATAGATACCGGATAATAGATACCGTATTTGCGGATGAGGATGAAGGTGACATTATCCACGTTTTTAATGGGTAAGCGCTGTCACCTAATATTACGGCATTGCGAATATGCATCCATCCATTTTACATTTTTTGAAATCAATGCAAACTTCCCGGCCGGTTAGCACTGACATGATAGAATCTAAGGTCGGGTCCACATACTGCCATACAATTAATTGAATGTCTGCCATGTCGGTCAACGAAAACTGATTCATTATTTGATGGTGCGGCAATGTTAATCAAAATACCATCGATTTCACCACACAATTCCGGCATACCACCTTTCTCAAAAAAGTACTTAAGTGTATTGTAAACTTTCGGGCAGACACACTTGCTTTTAAAATTCAGCTTCATTTATTGCAGAAGTGATTTCTTTCATACACCGGCACACCGTCACTTATAACATGGTACTAACACCCTGTCCCAAACCAATGCAAGACTATTAGTATTTTCTGCCTAACACTTAGCGCTTTGCTTTTATTAGTTGGTGAACGTAATTTAGGGGAAAGTCCAGTCCCTCGGTAAGGTAATCAACAACTTTTATTGGCACACGAAATTTTTCGATGAACAAATTAGGCTCTATTTCGAAATTAATTCTTTCTTTATAAGTTTTTTTTATTTCCTCGATTCTCCCTGTAACTGTCCGATTCAGAATCAAGAAAAAACATTTTGAAATAACCTTCCCACTATTATCACTTGGCAAACGCTATTGCAAATATGTAATTCCAACTTGTTGACTTCTAACAAGTCAGTCACTTTAGAATTAGAATTTATTAATTTTTGAACAAGTAGAGAGACTCTCTTGCTGCAAAACTTGTTGTTTCCAGTTACAGAAAAATTAGATTTATCAAATTTCCCACTTGTTGAGAGATTCTAAAACAAGTGTCGCAGCGCTCTCAGACTTGTTGTTACGTGTTACACGAATTTTCAACAGTTGTTAAATTTTACCTGTTTAACAAGCACTTTTTGTATTGTGTTACAGTGGTGGTGAAAATAGCGACAGAAATAGACAAGGGAAGAAACATTAGGTCGGTTGTAGGGTGTCTATTGACTGGAAAATACTCTTCTTTGTCTTATTCTTTTATTTACACTTTTAATTGTAAAATTTAATTCAAATCCTATGTATCTGCGTTTCTTGTGCGCCGCTTGTGGGATTGGCTAAATTTGTGGACCTTGGTATCGTTAAAGGGGCCACTCTATTTTGGCTCACCTCTTTGGGGGCCAAGAATTTGCTGATGTTTCGCATCGAAGTGATCCGTTTATTTTTCTTTCAGCATCTTCTTCGAACCTCGGCCGTCCGACGACCTTCGTGGAACATGGCAAAACCAGCTGATTTGGCGCCTTCTGCAACTTCTTATTAGATAACATTTTGTTACACACACTAGCAATCATAACAATTTCATTTCGTCGCTGCACTTTATATTTCTCACCGTAAATCTTTCAACATTGGGAGGCGTATGTAAAAGCTGTAAGAACACCTTCAAGTTTAAGTGGCATTTTTCTATCACAAAATACAGCGACATGGTCGTCGCAATTTCTCTGGTAAGCAGAGCCTAAGTATTTCAATTTGTTGCACTTTGGTACGAAAAACCGGCAATACAGGTTTTAGTACGATTGCTTCGCAAACCGATATCTTCTAGCGAGTTCTGTGAAGGACAGCGAAAAGAAAAGGTGAATGACCTTCGTCACAATATCCTTTCTATTAGGAGCACCTGAGCAGATGTACGTGTGGCACTCCAAACTTAGGCTAGATCAAGCGGAATGAAGTATTTATTTTATTGCTTGAGGAAACCTCTACATTTTTGGTGAAGTCGAATATGTGATCATTGTAACGTAGATTGTCTTTGTTCCCCTGATACAAGGGTTATTTATGAAAAATGAATTAAGGAACAAAGGTTGATGGTTCCTTAATTAGCTATGATGTTAATGTCAGCTTAACTTATGATGACATTTATGTTTTACAACCGAAAAGGCTGAGAGTACTTTCGTCACCAAAAGAATAGATTGGATTAAAACGAGCAGACAAGAGATTATTAATGAAAACTAATAAAAAGTGTCGGAGACCGAACGGAGCCTTAGGCTACACCAGCATTTATTTTGTGAATGTCAGACCTCAAACCGTCCAAAACAAAAATTGTATTGAACGTTTCGAAAAGTAATTTCTAATCTGTTTTAGAAAATATTTCTTGAACTCAATGGCACGCTTTTTCGACAAAAGAGCGCAGCTATGTATTGTACCTTGTTATCACTGGATTGGTGTAGACTTTGGTTCTACTTTTCGGTAAGACACCAATAGAACTGTTGGTAGGCGCTAGCATTAGAAAATTTTTGTATTTCGAGATATTCCATGAGATGAAAGTTGGTTTATCAGCGTGTTCATGACATTGAAAGAATGGGCGTGAGAAGAAGATTTCATTTTTATTAGAGACAGACTCAACAACATCTACTCGAAACGACTGCTAGAGAGTAGGATTAATGAAAAAGCTTAAGTAGTCTTTTTATCAGGAAGAACACCCCTTAAGAAAAGTGATGATGGACCATCCAATTTATGTACGTTACAGTGTTGCTACTACATGAATGCGAAAATGGATTAGTTCCACATAAGTGCAGGCAGAAACATTGCACAGGCTGGGAAGTGCGCAGCAAACAGTTTGGTCTTGTTCAAAGAGCTGGAGTCTCATTGTAAATAAATGAGCATTTTGATGGGGAGTGTTTCAGAATTTCTAACGTTATTGGCGACCAACAAACATTTTCTACTATCGTTGAAACACTTTAATATTTTTTGCTTCAATTGTTGGAAATATTATAACTTTACACGTAAAAAAGGGAGTTTTTCGGTTTTTCTGTCGGCTTAATCTCTAAGACCGAAATACATTTTTCTAACCCTAACAGCCTCGGACGAGTCGCTGCACGAATTTTGCTTTGATCATATTAGGTGAGTAACTAAATTCTCGTTTTTATGAAAATGCAACTTTATTGTAAAAAAAATGGTTACAAATGAATCATTCAAAGTATTGCCCATCGCTAACTACAACTTTTTCCTCGAACACCGTTACGGTAAAAGTGTTCATCTTTTGAGGCTATACACGAATCAAGCCATTTTTTGATGTCTTCATATGAGCGGAGTTTACCAGCCAGACCATGTGCCATCGAGCGGAACAAGTAATAGGTTTTAACTGGTTTGGCAACGTGAGGCTGGGCTTTGTCATGCTGTAGAATCACTTTTTCTTGCCTCTGCTCGTATTGTGACCGTTTTTCGCGCGGAAATGGCTTGGCCGGTTACTCCTAATGCCGAAGCAAGGTCTTGTTGCATTTGGCACGGCGTCTTCGAAGGATTCAATCCCGGAACGTTGTTTCACTTAGAGCAGCATCTCCGTAAAGTTTTTGGAGCTCTCGAAAAAAGAAAATCAACATTTCCCGCAAATGAAGATTATTTGGCACAAAATCAAACATTTTCACACAACCAAAAGTATACGACGCCAAAACAAAATCACTAATGTGTCAAAACGGTTTATTAACCATATGCCTAGGCTTGGCTCATGACGTTTTAGATATTTCAAAATCGATCAGCACTTACTGCTGGAGCCATCTATTGAGAACTTAGTTGCGCACATAACATCAGCAACGGCATCTACTCGTACGTCGCTATCGAAAAACATAATCATCAATTAAAAATCCAAAAAAAGTTGTTTAGTCCGCTTCGATAGGTTTTCTTATATTGTCACACGGCTCTTTTAAGAATTTTTGTGGCTCATATGACGCAGTAATAAGACGAGCCTAGAGGGGAAAGCACATCGACGGTATACTTATCAGGATGTTGGCGGTATGACCGTCAACGTCGGGTATTCGAGTGGGCTAATTTAGAAGCTGTGTTAAGTTGTGTTTCGCAGCAAAGGACTCAATATACCGTCCTGCAGGTGGTGTTTATCCAGAATGTCGAAGCCACACGGAATTGCGTGCATTAAAATCGGCCGCAATAAAAGTTTAAGCATGAGAATATAGATATACAATTCTTTGTATGGAGTCAGACATCGCAACAAACTAGTTAATGGTTGAAAGGGTGGATAATTTGCCTACGGACATGGAATGGTTAACCACACGAAATGGAATTCCGGAGAGATCACATTGTGGTGAAATTTGGTAAGGTACATCTTAGCCCGAGTATATTTTTTTTATACCCACTCTGAAGTCGTAAGTCATTATAATAAATAAACACAAGAATTTACACTCACAGACGCATACTGTGGTTACATACAATCAGTCATTGGCGTTGGGATACGACGGTGTTTTACAGCACCGGCAGGGACTGAGTACTAGCAATAGCAATAAGATCAGGGGCGGGAAAATTGGGATGCTGTTGTTTTCTTTTCTTTTTTCATTCATTCGCTGACTTTAAATTAACTAAAACACAAAAATTCATAAATACTTCCCAACATTCAAGCAAAATTCATCTCTGCAAATGCAGCTCAGAAAGAGTTTGTGTTTGCCAATTGTTCGACATCATCTGAAAGCTCACTGAAAATAAAATTCATACGATTGTTGCTCTCATTAACAACTCATCGTTCAAGGGGAAATGAAAGTTAGAATATTTTATAACTTTGTTGGCGTTAAGTTTAAAAAGAAGACCTGAAAATACTTGAAGAAAAAAAATTATTTTTTATAATAAGTTTAGTAAACATAAGCCCATGGTTTTGGAACCAACATACGACTACGATTTAATATGTTTATTATACAATAAAAAGGTTTTTGATAAGCTTCGTTTTATGTGAGCAACGGTGTTAACAAATTTTACTACGAGAATGTATGATATGGGTGTATTGAAAATAAACATAAAGAACATGTGCCTTTCTTTTGTGTCACTATGATGTGAATAAAAAAAAAACAAAAATCAAAATATTCATAATATGTAATAATAATAATAATAATAATAATATCTGAAATAAAATCTTATTTATACATATTTGTTTAGCATTTATCGATTGCTAATTGTTTAGCACTACGGAACTATACATACTTAAGGCAAGATGGAAAAGACAATATTTTTGTTTTTGTATTACACGATCAAACTTTATTTGCTTCAATGGTTTTCATAAATGAATCAATGTTTAATTATTTAAAAATTATATGTTTATTAAAGAAGAAACTTCATTATGTGTGGTTATTTTCGAAAATGTTTCCTTTGTTGACGTTTATTGTTCCTAGGAGCTTTCCTATACCATTGTAGTTAACATTGTTGAGGAGAGAATTCAAAATCCCCAAAAAGGGATAACAAACCCATCATAGAAAAAGAAAATTAACGGAATTTGTTAGGAAAGGATGAGAATTAAGTGCCTTTTTATTGTATAAGTTAAAGACAATCTTCGTACACTACTCTCGCTTTTTCTTCTTTTTTTTTAATGTTTTTGCTTTTGTTATAATTTTTATTATTTCTAGAGGTCCTAGTAAAAACACCTTCAAATGGAAATCATACAATTTCTTTGGATATATGTACAAAATAAATATGAGTTATGCAAAATGTTTAGACGAAACGGTTGTATACGCACTAATAATACATACATACATATATGTACATACATACATATATGTACATATATATATATGTGTATATTATACGAGTACATATATATTATTAATATCTCAAACAAATGGGGGCAAAAAAGTAAAGCTAAAGTTGTGTTATCAAGATTTTGCAATTTTTTCTTCATTTTTGTTTTGTAATACTTTCATAGGAGAACCCTTTTGTTTTTGTTTAAGGAAACAATGATACCTATGTAAATGGTGTGGGTGTCAATTGTTAAATAGTTCCTTTATCTTTCTTGACAAAAGTACCAGCATACCAGCATACCAAAGACTACAACTACAATTGCATGACTCTTTTTGATTTGGTCAATAAGGAACGCTACTTGCACGAGGAACGCTAATACGAGTAAATGTAATTTTAGATTTTCGACAAGGTACTAATTCTTATGATTTAGAATTTACATTTTTTACTTAATTAATTCTCTTTCGATCTAACTAAGAGTATTCATACAGCTAGGAAAATATTAAAATATTCAATCATCGACTTATCTCTCAACCCCTTCAGTTCGTAGATTCTTCCAGTCGTGTACTCTCTCATTGTGATCGACTCATCCTCTTCTTTTCATTTGTTCTGTCTCGCTCTTCCCCGGATTTAACCTAACTTTTACGCAAGTGGTCTACTCTCAGTGACAGCGTACTGGTGCTCCGCATAAACAACTGGGCGCCGGGGCCAAATACCATGCCCGGAAATCGTTTCGCCGATTTACGAGTAGGTGAGGTGTCAATTTCCTAGCTTCGTCCAGGAACAAAAGGAACTTATCAATTCTCGACGAATACCCAAAATAAGGGTGCCGTTAATCCTTTAACTGCAATCAGTGTTATCTTGTTGAAAAAAGCTATTGACGGTGTAAGCAAAGAGTACGAGCAAATTTCGCAGCTAAGAGATGGTAACATCCTAATTTTAACAAAAAAATCTAAAATTTCTCGCAGTCAAAACTTTAGCAAACACATGGCCCTGTCTCAGTTCATCTGCACATTATAAATAGGTGACTACATATAATTAATTTAATTGGAAACTGTAGTATGAGTAAAGTTCTCGAATACCTCAGGCTCGTAGGTTCCTCAATCGATTCTTGCCGTAAGCGAAGGACGCGACCTAAGTTTTGTTCTGTCCGAAGACCCAGGATAAACTGAACAGGCAGTTAAGCAAGTGAGTAGTAATTAATAGAAAAACATGGGCAATTAAAATGAAGGAAAATCATTTATTAAAAAAAAAAGATAACAATTCAATTCAAAACTAATAATTCAAAATGTAAAAGAAAAGGAAAAAAAAACTCCTTTTTTGAGTGTGCGTGCTTAATTTGCAGTTTTACAATCATCGCAGGATTTTCTCACGCAAGTGTGGCACCTTTCAAGACTAGTGAACAAACCTGAACTGTCGTTTGTGAGATGCCAAACCTGAGTGGGGCTTCAACGTCATCCAATTCGGATTTATGTTTATCCCACGCAATATTTCGGTGTGAATCATAATTTACGTAAAAGCTTTTAGAGGCAATATGCGCTTTTATTAGTACGAGCTTTTTGTATGCAAGTATGATCTTGAACTTTCTTTTATGGCGTTGCCAAATTCCCTTTTATTTGTTAGAATAAACGAATTTCTACAAAACTACATAAGTGAATTAATAACAAAAACAATAAAAATATATAACATTTAATAAACCTCTTAAATTTTTATTTATGTATCACTGGCCAGGT
Source organism: Volucella bombylans (assembly GCA_949129095.1). NCBI lineage: Eukaryota > Metazoa > Arthropoda > Insecta > Diptera > Syrphidae > Volucella > Volucella bombylans. Next base: position 379,039,009 of record OX422140.1, on the reverse strand, counting down.
GTTGGAAAAGATAAGTTTTGAATGTGCTTGTGTTTGTGGTTCTCCTTAGTTTAATTAGGGTAATGAGTTCCATAGGAGAGTGGCATGGACGAAGAATGAGCGCTCAGATTGCAAGCAATGGGATCGGGGCCGAATGAGGATGGCTGTTCTTTGTGAACTCGCAGAATTTAATCTGTTATACAAATACTCAGGCTGTTGGGTCTGTATAATACCATGTAAGACGATTAGCGTTCTAAACTCAATGAGGTTATCGAAGCTGAGGCCCATTATTTGTAGAGAGTAACTTGATACGTTTTACTAAAAACATAACTTCTCCTAGTATTATAGTCAACAAGGCAGAAAACTTCGCAACTATATAGCAATATAGGTAATAAAAGGGGCGAAACACGTAGCATCAATTTTGCTTTGCCCATAGCAGTCGGAGACCATTGTATACCTTTCCGATTGTAGGTGCAGCATTATCTGTCCAGGTAAGGGTATCGTTGAAAACAATACTCAGATTTCGAGACTTCGTGACGTATTCTATGGATGGCTGCCCTAATTTTATTGGTGGAAATGTGGTAGTATCTAGTGACTGCTTCTAAATACACAGTGTCTTGGACTTCGCTGGATTCAGTGATAAATTGTGTTTGAGGGCCCACTGCTGTATGATCTCTAGATCTTGGTTCACCATTTCAATGGCAATACTGAGCATATCCAGGCAGCACAATTATAATTGGACGTCGGCAGCGAACATGTGGGCAGTACAATGTTTAACAAGTTGTGGGAGTTTGTTCACATAAAGTGAAAATAGTATGGGCCCAAGAATCGCACCCTGTGGAACTCCCGCGCGAATTCCAAGAAACGAAGGCATTTGGCTTCCTACTGTCACATATTACTGACCGTGACGTATGAATGCAAGAGTTTGACTACCAGAGACGAAAATCCAAATTCATACCGCAGCTTCTTATAGGAGAGAAAGTGGTTCACCGTGTCGAATGCTTTCGAGATGTCCAACAACGTCGAGAACGTAGGACGGTTAGTATCCAAGCCTTTGCGGATGTCGTCGGCTACAAGTAAAAGTGCAGTTATACAACTCCTTTTTGGGCGAAAACCGGATTGGGCGGGATTTTAGAGGTTGTTGTCGCTTAGGCGAGCTTGCATCTGCTTTAGCATAGTTTTCTCGTATACTTTGGATAAAAACGGTAAGATTGCGATTGGTCTATACTCAGTGTTAGTTCGGCTTTGCGACTTGGATATCGGTAATATCCCAGCCATTTTCCATGAAAGTTGCACCTGAATGCTGTCTCCCATTGCCTAGTTTGTGCAGTTTTTGCCATAGAACTGTTCCAGGCTGGGTTTCAGGGTTGAGCAAATGATCATAGTGGCGCCGCTTGGCAGCACTTATACGAAGTACAACTATGTTGCACGGGGAGTTTGTATCGTTTCCAACGAGCGAGCGTGTGCAGTATTACGATTATGGATCAGATCTAGTAAATCTCCATTAAGCCAACAGGGGATCTGGTAACAAAGATCACATCAAGAAGGGTAGCATGGTCGTATGAAAAATGTGTAGCAGTCGATATATTAACAGGTCAAGTCAATGGTTTTAAATCTTTCAATTAACTGAGCGGAAGCACGAACATTAAGTAAATTACAATTTAGATCGCCGGTAATAATAATATTAGGATAGGAACAAGAAAATCCCATCCAGTACACTAAAAATAGGCAAGATATCTATGTGTTTATTTGGTCTGTAGATTACTCCAACTAGCAAACACTCAACACCACACACAACATTAACAAACAAATAATCGGATGTATAATTAGGAGTTGACTTGCAGGCAACAGGCAACATTTGCTCGTAGTCCATTGCGCACATAAACAGCCACACCCCCACCCAATCGACCAATTGAATTATCTCTAAGAAGCTTATAACCATCCATATTATAGGATCTTATTCGGGAACTCGGTTCAAAACCAAGTTTCGGATACACAAACTAAGTCAACGCGAGAGTTAATGAACAGCAGACGAAATTCATCCAGTTTTGGTTTCAGACTCTGAGCATTAATATGGCAGACGTGGATGCCTTTTATCTGTGACGGCAATATACGAATCATTTCGCATAGTCTAACATCCATATCACTCTCGTTAGAACTACACCCACTATTATGAGCATTTAATTCCATATGCGGGGACCGAATAACCAAAAAACATGGAAAAAATTGAGTATCGAGCTGTTATTCAATTCTTGTTTTTGAAATGAGTTGGACTCTGTGTATGGGGACTCTGCACCATCATTTACCACAATGAAATTTTGAGCAGCTGAATTTAAACATGGCCATAAAAGCTTGGGAGATGATGAACGTTCGGGACGTCCAAAAACTGCAACCACTGACGATAACATTGCTAAAGTTCACCAAATGGTGTTAGACGACCGCCAAAAATATGAAAATGTCGAAAGAACATGTTTGTTACATAATAAATCAAGTTTTAGGCATGAGAAAGCTGTCCGCGCGTGGGGTGCTACGTTTGCTTACGTTAGACCAAAAACGTGTTCGAATGAATATTTCCAACGCTCTGTTTTCGCAGTTTAGGCGCAATAAATCCGAGTTTTGGCGCCGATTAATTAATGAATCTTGGATACGCCCGAAACAAAAATTCAGTCAAAACAGTGGACTGCAAAGGGCGAGCCGGCTCAAAAAAGAGCAAAAACTGTTTTTTTTGGCTGGGAAAGTGATGGCGACTGTTTTTTGGGATAGTAAAGAATTTATCTTAATCGATTATCTTCAAAAAGGAAAAACCATTACAGGAGCATACTACGCATCATTACTTGCCAAGCTGAAGGCAGAAATTACGGAAAAACGGCCACATTTGCAGAAAAAGAAAATCCTGTTTCACCAAGACAACGCGCCGTCTCACACCTCAGCGGTTGTAATGGTGAAAATCCATGAATTACGGTTTGAACTGCTTGACCATCCGCCTTATTCACCAGATCTGGCCCCAAGCGACTTCTTTTTGTTCCCAAAGATTTTCGTCAAATGAGGAGGCCATCACCTTCATGAACAATTATTTTGCAGAGAAAAACGTCAAGTACTATTCGGACGGGTTAGAGAGATGGGATCACTGGGAGAAATGTGTAGAGTTACAAGGAGACTATGTAGAAAAATAAAAAAATATCTTGAGAAAAAATGTTGAAACTTTTCAGACAACCCTCGTACATACGTAGCTAGCGCGCAGGATGCCGACACTTCATCTAGAGAAAAAACATCAATGCTTTGCGGGACAAGATCATCATAAATTGTGGCATGCTTGGACAATGTTCCACTTGCATACATTTAATATTGCATGAACATTTGGCCGTCAAAAAGATTTCTTCGCGCTGGATATCACATAATTTGGCAGTCGCCCAAAAAAGGCTCGTGTCGACTGGTCCAAAGAAATGTTACAACAATTCGGATGCGGTGCTTCAGAAGAAGATCGTGACAGGCGACGAATCAACGACCCATGCATATGAGCCTGAAACTAAACAGCAGTCGACTGATGGGTCTATCAAAACAAGCCAAAATCAACGAAAGTTATTCGCGCACGAACAACACAAACCACGCCTATTTCTTCGGAAAAACTGCGCGACGACCAATTCGGAATGGTACATCACCATTTGATTCACAAAAGTCTTTGAAGAAATAAGAAAGAAAAAATCCAAACACGGATTATTGTCCACCACGACAATGTGAGTTCTCACAGGTCGGCTCAAACAAGTGCTTTTTTGAGCACTCAAAGCATCGAATTGATGGATCATCCGCCGTACAGCACTAATTGGGCACACAATGACTTCTTTTTACTCCCTCACATCAAAAATAAATAGCGAGGTCAACGATTTTCGACACCCGAAGAAGCGGTTGTTGCGTTTAAAACGCATGTTTTGGAGTTACCTCGTTCGGAGTGGAAAAAGTGCATCGAAAATTGGTTCAAACGCTTCATGGAGAGTATTTTAAAAAACAATAGAGCCATTTTCGATGAAAAATGTTTGTTTTTACTTGTTTTTCTCAAAACTTAGGTAGCAACATTTACATATATTACTTTTTTCGAATGAGTGTCGATGTGGCATATGAATCTAGCGCTAGGTAAAATAGAACAAGGGCGTTAGTTAACAGGGAAGACAGTATTATCAACAAGTCCGTTCAAATTTTGATCGTTTCTCAAGGCATCGAAAGGATTGGTTGTAAAAAAAAACAGGTACAACGTTTGCTGAAAAATAAATAAGGACAAGACAAGATGGTAATCGTCTGGTAAAAATATCACTTTCGACGGCATTCGCTTAACCAAACCACTTCAGTTTGGCAAAGCAACCGTGTTTAGCACTCATTTTCAAAGTATAAGACTCATTTTACCGTATCAAATATAGAACAACTGGGTACAACTGCGAACTCTGTGAAGTAAATTTTGCCAAAGGGGTTAAGAAATGATAAATGATAAAATTAGATTTGACCTCATCTAAACGGGAACGTTGCAATAAATGGCCACGCCACATCCAAAATAGTCTTTGATTCACAGCCATTTGCTTTGAGAATTCAAAGAAGCCTTTAACGCGTATATCAAGGTTCAAGAGAGCTAGAAGATGACAGTGTTTTCGTCAAAGAGTATTTCACATATTGTACTATTCTATTAAACGAGCACTGACATATTGATAAAAAAGAAGCACAAAAGTTAGGTATAGATAGTTTTTCTTCATAAATACTCGTACATCAACAATTATTTAAATTAAATATTGCAAAATAATATTGATAAATACTGATTGTGGAGATAAGAAAACAGGAACCAATATAATGTTTGAGATTTCACAAGAATGTGAATGCATGTAACACAAATGAATAGGGCGGGACATAATTTTTTATCCTCGAATCCTATTTGAATGGCAGGTGTTTATTTCTTAGAATAAGAATCGGATAATTTTCTACAATAATTACAGTTAATTTCAGAATATTATTGTATTTGGGCTTTTCGTCAATATACGTGCGATTATTTACGATATGGAGATGATAATGAGAGTTATGTGAGATTGAAAAAAATGTTATGGTTTTATCTGGTAATTCGAAATTTACATTAATACTTAGAAAAACTATTTTATAGACTCAGTTACGTAGACATATGTGTGTATCGATGCTTCATATGTGCAGCAAACTATTCAGAGATTTAATTTAGTGGACATCAAAGTTGTTTAGCCAAATAAAACTACCAAGTTCCAACAAATAAAATAAGAAAAAAGTTCATACATACTTCTGTACATTGAGACACATATTAATACGTACATACCTTATTGCATTTGATTATATCATCTTTATTAATTCTAAATAATAGTAGATCGCAAATTTTCACATAAGAATATCACACAAGCATCGGAAAGGAACAGCTTTTAACGACGATTGCGCAACAAATGTTTAGCCACGTCAAACGACCAAGGTACCAGATTACCAGTTTGGCACAAGACTTCCCTACCATAAATCAATTTGAATAGGATAAGCCTCGAAAAGAGTGATAATTGCAGTGAATAGGAGCAAAATATGCAAGGTGTTTTCAAAAAATAACGGAAATTTTTAAATTTCGCGGGTTTGGAGAGTCCGATTGTCATTTTTTTTTTGTTATGTTGGTATACATGCCCCTGAAGTATGATAAAATTTTCAGCTGTATTCGTTGTTTACTTTGTCTGTGGCAGCCGGTAAGGTTAGACGTGTTTTTATGAGCTCGGCGATTTTCGTTTGTTAAATGAAATGGAACAAAGTGTGTGAAATGTTAACAAAGGCCTATGGTGAGTCTGCTATGAGTAAAACAAGAGTTTACGAGTGGTATAAGCGTACCCAAGATGACCGTGAAGACGCTCCAGCACATTAACAACCGATGAAAACGTGGTAAATTTTAAAGAAATGGTTATGAACGATCGCCGAATCACAATCATAGAACTCGCTGATGATGTTGGCTCATGTCATGAAATTTTTTCGAATGTTTTAGGTATGAAACGCGCGGCAGCAAAATTTGTTGAACTTTGAACAAAACCAGCGGCGAATGGAAGTTGCTCAGGAGTCACTAAATAAAGTCAATGACAATGCAGAACTACTAAAACGTGCTCTAACAGGTGACGAAACATGGGTTTACGGATATGACGTCGAAACTAAAGCTCAATCGTCTGGCATTCTGGCTCGCCGAAAAAAGCTCGACATCGCAGAAAGGGCTAAAGGCTATCCCAGAGATCAAGTTTGAGAAGTGTTTCGAGAAAGTATCCATCTAAATATTACAGACAAAAAGGCGATATGTGATTTCTAAATATTCGAGACATTCGTTTAACGTTCAGCCCGATAAGTGTTGTATACAAATACCGGTTAGAGATCAGCTGCGATGTTGTCAGACGAACGCATATATTGCCGCCACTCACCTTATAACCCGAATCAAGTTACAAACCATTTTGTATTTTTACGTATAGGGAAATGTCGAATTCAAGACCAAGTATTGTAGTTGAATATAGTCTACTACAGCACATAACTGGGGACTCCGGAAATAAATTTAGCTAACTGTTTAAACAGATTTAAGAGACTGTTAGTTTGGCAAGGCGCACTATATATTATTGGCATTATAAAATTTGTGTATGAAGGAGTAATTTTGCTTTGTCATTTTTTTTCTACAGAGCAGTTAGAAAAAAAAATTTTGCTTGCAACAGCGGTGTGACTAGCAACAATCACCAGAAAGAAAGCCATTGGCTCTCTGTAACCAACACAATGCCATACTAGTACATAGAAAGGATTTATATCGGCAAAGGAAGTATTGGTTTTGCAAACTGGCAACTCCAACTCAAAATGTCAGACCTACTCTGGTGCCAAATTGAGTTTGAGTGTGGCATATATTGGAAAGTGTTTTTTTTTTTTTTTGCTCCTAAAACTTTAATAATTTCGTTGTGAAAAAGTGAATTTTGGTCATTGAAATTATGTTTACAACAAAGCCTAGTTATTTAGCAAGAGGTTAAAAGAGAAAGTAAGTGATTTAATACAGAAAATATTATATTTTAGGCAAAAGTTTGGAAACAGATGTTTTTTTTTTTTTTTTGACGAATATGAGATGATTAGCCACGAGAACGGCGCGACAGCGAAGGGGTGAGTAGCAACTACACCAGGGTAAAGAAAAGAATGTTTCCAATTCTGAATAAAAGCTATAATACTTACTAAAGTTTATATGGATAAAACATTTTTTTGTTGAATTACCTATTAATTATATTTATTTATTTTTTTCAGGCTGCAATTTTTAATGTTTAGGTATATATAAAAATTTAACCTTGTAAGTGGATTAGGTTGTTGTTTCCTGCACCCTACTGTGGTTGTAAGTCACCCTTTTGGTGATGCTAGCCACCCCTTTCCCGTGTTATTCACTCCAACAGCAGGGTGACCCGCTACTGGGCATGTTTGGCCTAAAATTTAATAGAAAGGCTTATTTTACAGTAACAGGGTGATAAGCATTAAAAATAGGAGCCGTGACTCATATTTATGCTCACATTAAAGCTACGTCAAAAGTTTCCGAAATTGCAGCAAATAAAAAAAAGAGTGTTGCTTGTCAGCCCATTCTACGGTACTGCTTCAAAACTACACAATGATAACATATTGACCTCAAAACTCCCAAGCAGAGTAAGGTAGATAACCATCATTTAGTGCTACGCATCGACAGAGGAGCGTATTATAAAAGAAAAGACAACTTTTTAAAGCCTCTGTCCACAAATTGTGCACCATAGATCCATCGTACAACTTTAATGTCAAAGTAAGTAGGGACAGCAATGTGATAGAAATCCATGTCACCAGAGACCATAAAGATAATGTTTGACTGTTCATGGACGTCTGTAATGCCAACCAACTACTCTAAGGAGCCACTTGGTTTGAGCATAACCACCGGAAAATAATCATATCAATCAAATAATTGTGTTACCAGCGGTTAAAAGATATCTCTCGGGGAGAAACAAAAAGAGCAAACCGCTCCAGGCATGCTAATAGATCCAAGTACATTACATACAGTTTTCGGTGCGCCGCCAACAATTTAGACCCCATATTGTTTCGGCGGCAGAATTATGCCAACTAAACACCAGACATGTTCTACTCAATCATATGTAAAACATGATGTTGTATTAAATATGCGTCGCTGCTACATCGGAAAAAGGCATTTGACAGTGTGATTCAAGATTTTTTATGTGAACTGGCTTCGAGAGGAAGCTATGTGCCACGATGTACACAATGGTAAGCGTTTACTTTCACCACTGTTATACACGTATCACTGATCCAGAAATACAAAGAAAAATTTAATTATATATTATCCATCCTGACACCGCTGATAATATCTCATTACTATGACAGAGGACCTACAAACTGGAAACCAAGACAAGCAGAGTAGGACTGAATATAAACACGGCAACATAAAATCCCTGAACGCCCAACTAAATATTGTTGATATGACACATACGGCAGCTTCATATCTCCATCCGGGCCCTTTTGACCAAGGATTCCCAGAAGGGGCTAGGCTCCACTAGGGGCATTTTACCCCAATCAATCAAATGTTGAAAACCCAATATATAAAGAACAACAATGTTCGGATCTATGCATGGATTGTTTAGACTTTGAAAAAGCCACGTGTACTTAACCAAGTAGCGGAGGATCTAGGCTGCTACAAGGCAGAGAGCACCGCCATCCGAAATATAAAATTATGAAGGAACCGAACAAAAGGAAAACTGTGACATATATTACGGTGACTGCTGTAGAAAAGAGAAGCAAAACAACTTTAAAAATTTGTTAACATCCGCGTGATATGAAATAGACGATACCAGCAAAGAATGTTGCACGGCATTCTCTACAAAACCTAGGAGCAATGCCTGGCGAGTTGAGTTTTCTGTGGGGCGAAATACTATTATAGCAAACACATAGTTTCCTCATTTACAAAAAAAGGTAATCATGAAACAGTCAATTAAATTGATAATGTTAATCATTTGATCGACGCAATATTATAGATTCCGAGCGGAACCACAACAGTCCCAGTAAGGGAAAAATAATGTAAGAGCTTTAGCGATTGCAATCGACACAAATCACCAGTGCGGTTTTGGAGGAGAAAATATAGCAGCGAACTGTACTAGATTTACAGCAACTTCAACCTGATGAGAAAAATGCGCGTGAGTCGCTACGGCATAAAGAATCTTTGATTCATACCCGAAAAGATAATGCAGTAAAGGAAGACCTCGCCTTGAGTGGCGTCCCCAAGTAGAAGAAGATGTCAAAGAAAAATAAATTCCTTTCTCAACCGAGCAAATAATTTCCGATAGAGATTTACTCCTTTTAAGGTTCTTATGAAATTTGTTTTTGGCATATTTAAGATTAAGTAACCGTTGGTTATACCATGGTGGATGAGAGTTTACTCGTTTTCGCACTCTAGGCACAGTATTGTTATACAGCCACTGAGTTATCACCCCAGTTCACTGACGCAAACTAATCACTCATTAATTTCAGATTGGATCTAATAAATTTAAAAATTAATTCATTCGAATCACTAAACAACATTTGATTATGTAAGTGTTGATTAAATTAAAAATAGCGTTATGAGACACAGCATTTCTTATCAAAGGTAAGCTAGAATCAACAGATACATTCATATCTTCAGATGCAGAAACAAGATCTTATAAATTATTAAAAGAATTACGAACATTACTAAATTGGCAGAGATCTAATAACTAGGCAAGTCTGCATTAAAATCTCTACAGACAATAACGTGCTCGTATAAAGTAGAACATTTTGATAGGAAGGAGCAAAACGGTTGAGGAGAGCAACTAGAGTCTGTAATGTATGCACAGGCTATTACATTTTTTACAGATCCGTCGTGTACTTCGGCAATTAAAAACTCTGATTCTAGATCAATTTTGCATGTAAGTGAAGATTTATAATAAATTGCAATATCTCCTCTCCATGTATATGTAATCCTATCGTTCCCAGAAATGTTGTTATTAGGTATGTTACAACTTGTATCAGAGATTTCAGCCATGTTTCACAGACAAAAACAACATAATCTATTATAATCTTGTATTGACTAAGATTTGCCAAATAGAACCTGTAAATGGTCGCCTTTAATAGAGATTAGATTACTATAGAAAGATGAAGAACATATTCAATTATCATTCATTAAAATTAAAGATTTTCATTTGGGACAAAAGCATAGCGATAATGTTTATCTGAAAAAACAAAATACTATAGATTTCCTGCTTACAAAAATAATAATATATTTTTTCTATAAATATAGGTATGTACTCGTATATGCAAAATGTTCAATATGGTAAATAATTATTACTACAGGCAATACACCTTCAGTTCAGAATTGTTTAAGCTCTTATAGACGAATTTAATTAACCTTACGTGACATCATATAAAATAGTAAATTTCAAATATAGATCAAACAGGACAGCAGTTATAGAAAAAGTAAAAAAAAGGGAATATTTGTACAAGGTTTAAAGCATAAATATATTTGTAGTATCTCAATATTCTTAGCAGATATATCTCAGTCTTAATTCTTTAAAATAAATTAATTTGTTCGAAATATTGATGTGGTTATTTGATATAATATATTTTAGTGTCAACACATATCATCATAAACCTTTGTGATTGTGGAGGTATAAAAGGTTAATGTTTCATGTTGAGAATATATTTTGATAAAGCCCAAAATGAATTTGTTCTAAAACAAAGATTTGTTTGTTCAGATAGAGAATGATTAAGTGATAAATATAAAATAATCATCAGTGGTTAACAAGTTATAAGATTACTTCAGCTTTCTTAATCAGAGACTATAGTATGTCAATAGTCGGCCACATAAGTTATTCAAGCTGATCACAAAAGTTATCCCTTTAACGTGATTTTCTAAAGCAATCAGCTTTTCATTTCCTCAATTCAGTCGTACTGTTGGCACGTTGCACGACAGTACACCCACAGGTCAGTATGGAGTCAGCTGAGTTTAGACACGGCACGGCTGCAGACAGAGATGTGGAAGAGCAGACGCAGCCTCACAGTATAGGAACGGGTTAGATATGGGTTCAGCGCAGTCAGTTTACTCACAGCATAGGTGCAAATTAAAAGACGTTGCATCACAATATATGCCCAAGGTACCATTTGTGATACACATCACAGACATGGCACATCAATGCAGACAGAGAGCAATATGAGCCCAGCAGAGTTTAGACACAGCACAGATGCAGACAGAGGTGTGGAAGAGCAGACATAGCACCACAGTATAGGAACGGGTTAGATATGGGCTGAGTGCAGTTTAGTCATATCATAGGTGCAAATTCAAAGACAGCATCACAATACATGCCCAAGGTACCATTTCTGATACACATCACAGACATGGCACATCAATGTAGACAGAGAGCAATATGAGCCCAGCAGAGTTTAGACACAGCACGGATGCAGACAGAGGTGTGGAAGAGCAGACATAGCACCACAGTATAGGAACGGGTTAGATATGGGTTCAGTGCAGTCAGTTTACTCACAGCATAGGTGCAAATTAAAAGACATTGCATCACAATATATGCCCAAGGTACCATTTGTGATACACATCACAGACCTGGCAATATAGGCGCAGAACAGTATGAGCCCAGCAGAGTTTAGACACAGCATGGATGCAGACAGAGATGTGGAAGAGCAGACATATCACCACAGTATAGCAACGGATTAAGTATGGGTTCAGTGCAGTCAGTTTACTCACAGCGCAAATTAAAAAACATTGCATCACAATACATGCCCAAGGTACCATTTGTGATACGCATTACAGACATGGCACATCAATATAGGCACAGAATAGTATGAGCCCGACTGCGTTTAGACACAGCACAGATGTAAAGAAAAATATCGAAAAGCAGACATAGCACCACATTACGGGCACGGGTAAGTATGGGTTCAGCAGAGTTTAGCCGCAGAACAGGTGCAAACACAAATATAGAAAAACAGATATAGTAGCACAGTATAGGTATGGATACGTAGGGGTTTAACAGAATTTAGTCACAGCACAGACTCACAAATATGGGACAAATACAGACGTGACTCAACAGAATCTGCACCCCATAGACTCAGTACAGTTTAGGCACAAATATAAAATTGGCGGAACAGACAGAGGACCACAGTATAGTAAATAGAAATATGGGGGAACAGGCAAAGCACCAACACAATTCAGTCACAGCGCAGACATACATACATACAAATGGAGAGAAACAAGTGAGTGATGTACGTACATATGCTGGCTATATGATTCTTCAGTAAACAGTATGCTGTACACTTCAGATTGCAAAAAACAAAAAAAAAGAATTTGCTGCTTTATAATTTGAGTTTTAAATTTAAAATAATATTACTATACGTATAAATTGTTTAATCGATTGAATGCAATATATTTAAATATCTGGTTCAGATAGAGATGATATTTAGACAAAGATACAATAATTTGATGTTTAGGGATTTCTCTTCAATCAAATCCATGAGAGCATGGAAGTCAAAGTTATGATGCTAAAATCAGTCTGTCCAAGGTGCGTACATTTTTTTCTCATTTATCATAAATCATTTGACACCCAACCACAAAAGAAAAATTAGAAAATGAAGGGTCAATATTTCATACATAAATTGTATTAATTATAACAAACACATTTGAAGGCAATTTTTACATTAAGGACAAGCATATTCAATGTTTTGGGGTTAATGGATAATAAAACATTTTTTTTCTTTTTCAATTAGCATCAATGTTTCATAGTTTCATTAATAGTCAAAAGAGTTTTACTTCAAAAAATATATATGCTTTAGAAACTTATAGAATTACGAGTATATGTGTGCACGAATAATGCATTGAGCTTTGAAAAATGTAATAGAACAAGAGTCGCAGTGTACAAGTATTATTGCAAAAAAAAATAAAAAAAACACCTTTCAATGGTCGAAACAAAAACATACCTATTATTATCAAAAGGTCCAGATCGTCCAAAGTTGTTGCCTCCACCGTTGCCTCCACCGAAATCGTCGCCTCCGCCACTTAAGTTGCCAATACCTCGAAAGCTGCCGTTGCCACCAAAGTTGCCGCTACCACCAAAGTTGCCACTACCACCAAAATTGCCGCCACCACCAAAATTGCCGCCACCACCAAAGTTGCCGCCGCCTCTTACGTCTTGGACACTGCCAGGATCTTTGAAGGGATTATGCTGATCATTGCGATTATCGAAATCTCCTCGAACGTTATCATCTAAGTCACCATCACTGCGACGGAACGGATTACGTGGATTTCTCTGTTTATCGCTACTATTTCCTTCCGACTCATTACCACTTTCCAATCCACGACCCAAGGGCGATGGATCGTTGTTTCTGTTGAATGGATTTCCACCCCATGAATTACGACTTGGATTCGATTGATTTGAGTTGGAATTGAAATTGTTATTTTGTCGGAAACTCTGATTCTGATTTTGGTTTTGCCATGGCTGTGGTCTATTGTTTTGTTGGTTATTCCACTGTTGTTGCTGTGGGTGCTGTTGCTGTTGTTGATTGTTTAAATTTCGTACGTGCTGCAGGAGAGGTTGCAGCTGTTGAAGCTTTTGAATAAGCTCGTTTTGTTGTGGATTGTTGCCTTGATTGAATCCACCTTGCTGTGCTTGAGCCAAGGCTGCAGATAATAACTGCATAACATTGGGATCTTGTAGAGCTTTTGCAATATCAATGGGCTGCCCTGGCCCACTTGACAACTGTTCAATTGGATTAACTGGCTGCTCATTTATTATTTCTGGGTTACTTTGGAAAGGATTTTGACGTTGTTGACTTGTTGAAGACAACTGTGACGATGGGCGTTGAGCGGGGGATGCTAATACATCACGATCCTTGGAAATGCTTCTAGAACGAGGCTCTCCTAGACCGGGTAGAATTTCAGTTTTCGAAATTTTGCTTCCCGCTGGCGAGGGATCTCTTTCTGGAGACTTATTTCTATGTTGTCCATCTGGGGAGAGCAATGGCTTTTCAACAACAATATCGAAGAGAGAGGGAATTTTCCTTTTCTGCGATGCGGGAGTGCTTGTAGCTGGCGGTGGGTCTCGTGGGCTTAGTTCGGGTAATTGAGGTTTAATTTGCATTAACGGGATAATAGGGGCTTTAGGTGCCATCGGCGGTTTGGGTGTCATTGCAGCTACTTTAGCTGGTCTAGTTGGTCCGTCGTTCTCCAAGTCGATTATTTCTACGTCAGCCTGTTCTTTAGATGGCTTCTCTGGTTCGTCTTCTTTTGGCTCAACTAGATCTAGGCCAGGAATTCCATCAGCTGATTTAAAGAGGTCGTTTATTTCTTTATTCTTAAAAATTATTGAGTTTTTAGCGTCCTTCTTGACAGTTGCAGAATCTGTCTTCGGGTCTGCGGTTGAAATGCTCTTACCTTTTGCGGAAGCAGTATCCTCCTCTTCCGAATGTTCCATGTCATGTGATTCTTCTTCCTCCTCACCTTCGCCCACTACTTCTTCTTCTTCCTCTCCTTCACCATCACCATCACCCTCACCATCACCATCAGCCTCATCATGTTCCTCTTCGTGGGTCTCATCAAATGCTTTGTCCTTTCCTTTCAAATCTGCTTTCAGGTCTGCTCCCTGTTGAACTGATTCTGGCTGATTAGTGGCTTGATTTGGACGTTCGACTAGTTGTGGCTGCCTTGTTTGTTGTAAATTCTCGACTAATGGTGATTCGCTCATCTGTTGTTGTTGTTGCGGCTGTAGTTGTTGCTCTTGATCTGGTATGGGTTGGTTTGGCATTGATTGTTGCAGTTCCAACATTTTCCGACGTCTCATTTGCTCACGACGCTCCAGCAAACGAATTCTAGTTTTCTCAAATTCCCTTTCATACTTCATGTACATAGTGCGGTCTGGATGGTTTGCATTTTCTTTCTTCCAGTTTTCAAACTGCTCTTCCCAAAGTCGGAATTGTTCGTCGAATGCTTTCTCATCCACTGATGTACCACCAGGTTTGGAATTATTTTGTGTATTTCCACCTTGGTTTGGAAAGTTTTGCTGTTGTTGAGAGCCTTGATTGTACG
The DNA here is from genome assembly GCA_949129095.1 of Volucella bombylans. Lineage (NCBI taxonomy): Eukaryota > Metazoa > Arthropoda > Insecta > Diptera > Syrphidae > Volucella > Volucella bombylans. Next base: position 379,023,936 of record OX422140.1, on the reverse strand, counting down.
AATTGAAATTATTATTTTGATTGTTTGGGCCCATATTTCTGTTGTAGTTGTCTTTGTTATCATAACGATTAGAAGAGCCATCACGACTGTTCCTTGAACCTGGACCATCAAATTGTTGCCATTGCTGCTGTTGGTTATTATTTTTCATATCATTGTCATTGAAACCTCCGCGACCGCGATCACGGCTTCGGAAATCGTTGCTCTGTCTGAAACTTTGAGAATTGTCACGTCCAAAATCATCTCTTTGCTGACCACCCCATGACTGATTTGAACGATCTCGTGATTGATTTTGCTGATTCCATTGCTGATTCGGTTGATCACGCGATTGGTTTTGCTGATTCCACGGTTGATTTTGCTGATCGCGCGATTGATTTTGTTGATTCCAAGATTGTTTTTCCTGATCGCGTGATTGATTTTGCTGATTCCACGGTTGGTTTTGTTGATTATGCTGATCTCGTGATGGATTTTGTTGATTCCAAGATTGTTTTTCCTGATCGCGTGATTGATTTTGCTGATTCCACGGTTGGTTTTGTTGATTCCACGATTGGTTTTGCTGGTTCCAGGGTTGATTTTGCTGGTTTGGTTGGTTTAGTTGATCGCGCATTGGATTTTGCTGGTCTCGTGATTGGTTTTGCTGATTCCACGATTGGTTTGACCTACCGCCTTGGTTGTCGTTGTTAAATTGCTGATTGAATTGATTTGGTGGCGGTCTATCTTGTACGTTGAATTGATTTGGAGGCGGACCTCCCATTGGAGCAGAATCACCCCAACGATTTCCTTGATTTTGAATAGACGGAGGCGGCTGAGACCATCGATTTTCTTGATTTTGAGAAACGTGTGGAGGATTTCCAACTGGAATAGGCGAATACTGAGAAGCAGCAGGAGCAATACCAGTATTGCCAGCCTGAACTGGGGGCACTCCTTGATATTGAAGTGGAGGAGCACTATTTAATTCAGTTTTATTTTCTTCCGCTTGTGGAGGTGGTGGAGGTGGTGGCGGCTGCTGATATATTTGAGCAGCAGCTTTTACAGCCGGAGGTGCATTATCATCTGGTGGCGGTGGAGGAGGGGCCTGAGGTACAACCGGTGGAGTTTGGTAAGCATTCGACATGGTTGGTGGAGGATATGCAAATGAATTTGAGGCTTGAACTGGCGCTTGCACTGGAGCTGGACAGTACTGTGGTGTTGCCGGTGGAGGCCCACCATGAATTGCAGCCATTTCCCGTTTATACTGAAAGGAAAACAGAAATTGTTCATTAAAAAAAAATTGTAGAAAACTCGTATTCAAATTTATTCGTGCAATAAGAATCCGATGGACTTAACTATGGACATTTTCGTTTGAAAGTTTCGGTCGCCCTTCTTTGGCTGCATAGAAACACTTGAGGATTTCTTTAGTGACAGCTTCTATAAGGCATATATCGTGGAAAGAATAGATAAAACTGATCGTTATGCTTCGTCAATAACGACGTGGATACCGCCTGTGATATGATCACAGACATCATTCTCTTTGGAATGAGAACCTTTATCCCTCATCGGATGAAGAGTATCACACCAAAAGAAAAGGCATGGTACGACTCGAGCTGTAAAGAGGCTGTCAGGGTTAGAGAAATGTTTTTTCGGTCCTTCCAGACCAACCCAACAGAGAAAAGAAGTTTAAACGAGCCAAGAATGACTGCAACGTCTTTCTTAGGCGTGTAAGATTCTTATACGACCAAAAACTGAAGCAAAAAATACTACACTGTCCCAAAGGTGGTAAAAATTGTTGCTTATTCGTCAAAAATATTAAAAAAATCTGCATCATCCTCCATCCCAACGCTCATTTACAATGACATGCCAGCTGTCAGCTCTTTAGACAAGGCCAGTCTGCTTACTGCACAATTTGCGGCCAGTTCTACACTTCCAGATTGTGCTACCTCCACCTACACTTGAGTGCGTCGAATCTTCAATGGGACAAATCCATTACGCACTAGTGTGGTAGCAAGAGTTCTTAAAGATCTTAACATTCACAAATCCGCTTTCTTCTTTTGAAAAAGGGTTCCTCCACGCTGGCAAAACCACGGCGTAAGCTTTTCCACCAATCCTACCTTTTAGGACTCTTACCGAGAAGATGGAAAACAGCATTTGTACAGCCCCTCCCTAAAAAGGCGAATCATCTTCTCTCTCCTCCTACAGACCCATTGCACTTACGTCCCTTCTTTCAAAGGTCATGGAAACACTAATAAACCGTCAGCTCATGAAATATTTCGAAACACGAATGCTTCTAAATGACTGGCAGTACGGTTTTCGTAACAACAGGTCCACTGGTAAATGGCATATCTTATCGAAAAGTGTAACCAAAGCGTACATCAATCTGGCGAAAGCAAGATAGTTGCACTTGATATTTCTAAGGCATTTGACAGAGTTTGGCATCAGGCTCTTTTGTCGAAAATGTGTGCATTTGGGATCGACAACTCTCTTCTCCAATGGATTAGAAACTACCCTTCTGAACGTTAAATTCAAGTTGTCTTGGATGGTTTCAAGTCTGATATCCACAAAATAAATGCTGGTGTGCCCCAGGGCTCCGTTCTGTCTCTGACACTCTTTTTAATTTTCATCAACGATCTCTTGGCTTCTGCATATAATCCAATATATTCCTTTGCTGACGACAGTACTCTCTGCTTTTCATATTCGTTCCCAGACACACGTCCATGATCTTCGGCTGTAGGACGGGTACGGCAACGTATGATAAGCTCATTAAATTAAATGCAAACAACATCACCGATTGGGGAACTATCAACACAGTAGAATTTAATGCTTCCAAAACACAATGCTATCTGCTGTCGTTAAATAGAAGTTTAGACACTCAGCCATTATCAGTGAATGTCACTTACATCGTCGAAACCGAAAGACAAGACTCTCATATTCGATGTCGTCAAAAATGCTGCAAAATGTCTAGGTGCATTCAAGCGATGTAAGAAATATTTCATGCCCTCTGATCTGGCCTCAATATATAAGGCATTCATCGACCCCAAAATTGGAGTATAATCGCCACATCTAGTCGGGTGCGCACAAAACATCTCTGCACCTACTGGATGGGATTCAAAACCGTGCGATAAAACTCATAGGTGATACTAATATCACTCAGACAATCGACACCGACATAATGTCTCGTGTCTCACTCGAAATCGCCAGTAGCATTCCGCCCCTTCAACCTTTAACCGCAACACCCGTCACGCTATGAATGCTCATCAGTATAACCCCACTCTCGGACGTACTCTAAAATATCGTGATTCGTTCCTAAGCCGTACAACTCGCTTATGGAATGCCCTGCCTAGCTCTGTTTTTCTCAGTCATTATAACCTTCAAACATTTAAAACCAACGTTCACCGGTACCTCTCTTTCTATCCTCCCTGATTTTCCTTCGCCCGCGCTGTGTGCAACCATTTTAAGGGTACTCAAATCAAAGGGACGATTAAAACGGACTAGAATTGGAGTTGATGCACGTCGTAACTGACAGCAAAAGTTGTTGAAGTGTAAACAATTTCAATGGTTTAAAACGGTAGACAATGTAGAACACAAATATGACATCAGCTATCAAAAGACGCGTATCTCACGCATGCCAGATGGATGGTTCCTTATGGGAAATTGGGTGCATCTAATGAAAAAACCATTTACAAGGAACAAGCTTGACATAGTCATCCTGATTAAGTAAACACATATACAAGATTGAGTAAAAAGTCAAAGCGTAATGTCGGTCAACTTGGAAGGCACCGGAAGTATCACTTTCAAATCTCTTAAAATCGATCATCTTCCGAGTATTTAAATGAATTAACAAAATAGCCCTTGAAGGCTGAATTCAAGTCAGCAGACAGGCGGAATTGTAAGCTAATATATAGGCACGCCATTGGAGACATAAGCTATGATCCTAATCACAAGCCACGAGATTAAGAGCAGAGCTAATAACAAACCTCGTTCGAAGTCACGGGAAACTCTTCACCGAAAATATTATTTTAGTTGATGGGATGCAACAAGGTCTCTTAGAATCCAATACAGTGAAGTTGATTTAAGAAAAATCCTGAAGCTGCTGCTTATATTGTCGTTCTTTATACCGCATAACCGTCTTAAGATTTTTTCGGCTCCCAATACAGATTCAAGTCAGTAATTATCGCAAGCATTGTTCCCCATGTTTTAACCGCGATTTGGAACTTTTTCACACACAAATCACTCTCACTCCCGTTCAGTTTCATGCCAAGCAGAATATTTACTCTCATACAGCCGATAATCGAGCTACTGACTGAGGCAAATCTCTCTAAAAAAAAATCACACATTTATCACTGGATTTGCTCAAACTAAAAAGAGTTCTTAATTTAATTTTCAACAATAATTAAACTCACGGGAAAAGTGAACAGAATCATAACAACACCAGGACTTTGCAGGTGACTATTCGAAATATACTTTTACGTTGTTGTAAATAATCAACTGAAATCAGTAGAAGCCGGCGTGCGACCTTCCTTCTTCTTTGAATTCTTCTATAACTTTTTCCACAAACATCACGGTTCAGCATATTATTTTCGTTGTCATGTGCGCCTCATTAAGCGACGGCAAACTCATGTTTTTCTTTTGAAAATAACCTTAGATGGAAACAATTTGAGAGGACAGAGATAATAATTGAAAGGTTAACAATTGAATGAAATGTCATTTGCAGTAGTGGATCGTTTGTTACTTATGTTTAACGAAAAATGTTGATTTTTTTTTGTCTTTTTTGTTTAATCACAAGTCAATGGTGCTTTTCACCCAAAAAGTATACATAAAACGATAGCTCCGCTCTGTATTTTTATAGTTCGTTGACTCTGTTGAGTCATTCACAAACTACAGAACGCGCATATCTAAAATTAATTTGATCAAACAACAGTCTGCTTACCCAATTGGTATGGTATTGTGTTGCAGTGATTATTTATGGCCGAAATTTATTTCGGTAGGTCTTCTGAAAATTCGAATTAGAGACCGAGAGGAAGCCTTGATATGAATTGTTGACTGTTTCTTTGGTTATACATAAAATAATATCAAAGACAAGTTCGATTTGAAGATAGTGCCTGTCAACAGGACAACAATACATGCCATACACTATTGATAATGAAAGGTCTCTACCATTTATATACATTGGCAGTTCAGCGATGCAAAGAAGAGTTAATAAGGTAGAGTCGACGCTGTTAGCTTCTGTCTTTGCCGAGTTTATTTTCAACACTATGACGAATGATCGCTCTCCATTCTTGATATCATTTCATGAGAGTCCATAATTCTGAGAGAGTAAGCATACATCATCTCTTATCTGTCCACAAGCGAAAGGAGAAGCGTTTCTGCTCGTAAAAGCTACGCATGGATACTGTCAAGTCCTACTGTCTTTTTGTTTTTTAGTGCTTTGATCGCGATAGTAATTACTGTGGTTGCTACTGCAAATTCGGGTAGTTGTTGCTTCGGCAGATGAATCTGACTTGTTAAATCTGAACCTTAGCCCAACCGAGTAGAGCGCTGTTTGAGACATTAAATATGTGTTGGCTACAGAGATGATCACCTGTAACGTCTTTGGTGATTAAGAGATAGCGCGTTGATGTGGTTGGTCGTTGACGGTAGCATGCGTAGTTGTACTTTTCTGATCTTCAAACGACATAGCGACTCAGTATTTCAGTATTTTTATTACAGTATAACAACGACATTTATAAGGGACCATTCAGATCTTTAAGCTATAAATGTGATACAATTAATAAGTGATTTAAGATTAAACTAAAATTACAATTCTTTCTCAATAAAGTAAATTTTAAAAATATTAACATCTGATTGAAATAAATTTGAGTACAAAGAGAGAGAAAAAAAAAAGAAAAAAAATTTATAAGCTTTCTTGAACAATTTAAATAAAATATTTGTATGATGTGAAATTTATGTTCAGTATTCCTGCTAGTTGTCTGCTATATGTCGAAAGAGAGTTTCACTAAAGCTATTTGTATTATAGAGTCGTCTTATAAAGGGTCCGCCATCTAACGTTTTTTTTTTCAACTAGTGCTTATTTCGTGAATGGTAACACTTAGCTCATGTCTGATTTGACAGATAATTAGTTTTGTCCTTCCGCTGAACGAATATGGTTGTGTATACGCTTGAGCAGCGCTGAGAAATATTGCGACATTACTTTGAAAATCATGGTAATGTTGCAGAATGTGTGCGAAAATTGCGTACAGATTTTGGAAGAAGAGAAGCACCGTCAGCTCCATATGTTCGTTATCTTGTGAAAAAAGTGAAAGAAACTGGCATCCTCATCGATAAACCAAAGCGTGAAAAGCCAAAAACAGTGCGTACACCTGAGAATATTGCTGCTGTGGCAGAAAGTATGCGTGAAGCGCCATCAACATCAATTCACCGTCGTTCTCAACAATTGAACATTTCGGAGACATCATTGAGACGAATTTTGCATAAAGACCTTGGTATGAGGTCATACAAAGTCCAATTGGTTCAGGAGTTGAAGCCAACTGACCATCCAATGCGTTTTCGCTTCGCTAAGTGGGCCTGCGATCGACTTAGAGAAGATTCCGATTTTGCCAAAAAAATCATCTTTTCAGATGAAGCTCATTTTGATCTTGGCGGGTATGTAAACAAGCAAAATTGTCGCATTTGGGGCACAGAAAACCCGCACGCATACATTGAAAAGCCGATACACCCAAAACGAGTCACTGTTTGGTGCGGATTTTGGTCCAGAGGCATAATTGGGCCATTTTTCTTCGAAAATGAGCAAGGAGTGGCCGTTACAGTCAATGGCGATCGTTATCGGGCCATGTTGAACGAATTTTTGTTCACAAAAATTGAAGGGGGAGTGAATTCCAAAGGCGAATGGCGTGAACGAAAAACTGTCGTTCGGTAACTTGATAAGCAACACGAGGTACAATTAAACTTAAAGATCTACTTGAATGCGAAAACCTTAGTTTATCATATAAGTATTGGGGCTGTTGGTTGATTATGATCCTGTGTAGATATTTGATTGTGCAGTAGTCAAAATATCGGTCAAGTGTGCAGCCAAGAATATTTTTGGTATAAGCCGACACATGAGCAAAACGATTTAGGCCGTATACGTATCGCACAACATTGTTAAAAGCAATGTTGAGCTTACGTCTGGCAAAGGCGCCGGTGCAACAAAAAACTTCGCAGCCATATGTTATCAGAGGAATGAGCACGGCCTTGACCAACATAAGCTTCGTATTTATTGGTGTGAAGCTTTGAGTTTGGGAGAGATTTCTAAGACATCCGTATATTTTTCCCACAACTGAGCAAACTTGGTCGTCCCAGGTTAATTTTGTATTGAACGAAACACTAAGATTTTTGGCTTTGTTTACAAATTCGATAGGTTCATTACCAAGGTATACTGAAGGAACGTTGATAAAAGATAAGGGGTTTCTATTTATGAGAAGACACTTCGTTTTTCTTGGGTTAAGCTGCAGAAGATTTTCATCTGCCCAGCAATGGATACGTTTTAGGTCATGATTAAATTTCAAAGCAACATGATCAATAAGATCATTCTCAAAGCTTAAATAGAGCTGGATATCGTCAGCAAACGTGTGAAAAATTGAATTTTTAATGCTTTTGGAAAGATCGTTAATAAAAATTGCGAAAATTAGGGGACCCAAAATGGATCCTTGTGGAACACCAACTGAAATTGCAATGTAATCTGACACAGCATTGCTTACATGAACTGCTTGTTTTCTTTCAACCAGATAGGACCGTATGAGATTAGCGGCTGATGCAGAGAAATTATAGAAGTTCATCAATTTTGATACAAGTAGTTCATGATCAACGGTGCCAAAGGCCTTAGAAAAATCTAGGAGAGCGATAAGGGTGATTTGTTTTTTGTCTATTGCCACTCATGCTCGCTCTATTCTATTACTGGGATAGCTTAAGTGCGGAGCTTTAATTGCTTACGTTTGTCGATCGTTCTCTATGTATTTTCATAAAAGCCATGTGCTCCGTCTTTCGTGAAATCGACCTACAATGTTTACTGTCCTTCTCGTCGTCAGTATAAAACAATGTGCGACGCGAAGTAGCCCTTTATCACCATGACAAGCCGCACTTTGATCTCACAAAATTTCAGCTCATCGCCATGTATTAAAGTGTTCGGAAGGTGTCCGATAATTTCGACAGAATGCGGTGGTAGATTTAAATTGACGTTGGTTTCATGTGGTAACATTCTCCAAGCTATGGCATGCAAAATATTAGACATATATGTCATTTAGTTTGTTGTATGATTCGTTGGCAGACATTGGAAGCAAACGATATTCGATGCGGTGATTTCATGTGATATACCTATCACACCAAAGATATTCGATCAAAATCATAGTGATAAAAGATCTGAAAATAAAATCACATTGAGGCTTTAGACGCCTCAAATGATCAAGTGTACAGCATTCCTTACTTTGGACCAAAAACGGACCAGGATGACCACTTCGGAGCAGTGTTTGGACATTTACAATCAAATTTATTACTCGTAACAAAGTCGAAACCACTCAGTCGCCGCCAGGGCCAGGGCGTTGAAGAGTGAGCACGTGTAGGTAACAGTTGTCGGATTTTATTTTGAGAGAGATTGGCAAAAAAAAGAAAGAACAACGTTACTGCATCAAATTTTGTTTAAACCGTGGGATTCTCAAGTGGAAACAAGTCTTGGGCTTATGGGTAACGATCCAGAAGCCAAATTCTAGTCATCATAATGGAACCATGCAACATCCCCGATGCACAAAAAGCAAAGCAGATCTGCAGCAATATGAAAGTCATGCTGACCGTCTTTTTTGACTCCAGTGGCATGGTTCATCACAAGTACGACCCACACTGCACTACAAAGTAGTACTACCGAGAGGTTGTGCGTCACTTTCAGTGATGTAGTGAGAAGCAAACGGACGGGGCTGTGGGCAAATGGCAACTTCATTACAATAACGCACCCGCTCAGACTTCACATATGATTCGAAAGTTATTAGCCAAATACGAGTACAACACATCTATGGTTCGGCAACCTCCTTACTCTCCTGATTTCGCTCCCTGTGACTTCTGGCTTTTACCAAGCTAAAAAAAATGCCTTTGAATGGAACCAGATTTCAGACATCATGCAGATTTCGACGGACCACCTACGCGCCATACCAAAAGAGACTTTCCAGAGTTGCATCCAACAGTGTCATATCCGTTGGGAGCAGCGTGTAGTAGCTGGAGAAGAGTATTTTGAAGCGGATTAGTGTTACATAATTGTATCTCCATAAATTTTGATTTTAGGAATAAAAGTTGGATGCTTTTTGAACAGACCTCCTAAGTGTTGTTGTACTACGACAATGCACCGGCTTATAAAGGGTTTTAGAATAGGGACTTGACAACTTTGAATTTAATTTGTGAACGCACTCTTTCAATCATCAAACTGTCACTGTCAATTTATTCAATATGCCAATATTCGGTCGTAATTCTAACCCTGGTAGACAGGCAACAACAGGTTTAGTACAAAAATTTGTGTCTACATATTCGTTGTGTGATTTTGCCGTGTCAGTGAGACAACGGGTTGGTCGAAGTGTCGAAAATATCGCTGCCGTTCAGGCGTCCGTAGCAAAAGAGCCAAATTAGTCAATTCCACGGCGTTCTCAAGAATTGGGCATCGCTCAGATCACATTATGGCGTATTTTGCGTAAGGATCTCGGTTTACACCCATACAATATCAAGCTGACTCAAGAATTGAAGCTGATGGACCATTTGAAGCGAAAAACGTTCTCCGATTTGGTTCTGGAGAAGATGCGCCAAGATGATGAATTTCATCGCAAAATCGTCTTCAGTGACGAAGCTAATTTTTGTCTCAATAGGTTCGTCAATAAGCAAAATATGCGTTATTGGTCGGGTGAAAATCCACATGTGCTTCATGAATCACCGCTTCATCCACAAAAAAATAACTGTTTGGTGCGGTTTGCATGCCGGCGGCGTTATTGGGCCATATTTTTTCGTCAACGATAATGATCGTCACGTTACTGTGAATGGTCAGCGTTATCGCGCCATTATCACCGATTATTTTTGGCCCGAATTGGAAGATATGGACTTGGACGACACGTGGTTTCAACAGGATGATGCCACAAGCCACACAGCACACGCTACAATCGATTTATTGAAGAGTAAGTATGGTGAGCGTGTTATCTCAAGAAATGGGCCAGTCGATTGGCCGCCTCGTTCGTGTGATTTAACGCCGCTTGACTATTTTCTGTGGGGCTACGTTAAGTCATTGATCGATGCCAACACGCCGACGACGTTGGAAGAGCTCAGAGCCAACATTGAACGCGAAATAGTGGCCGTTTCGACCGAAATGTGTGGCCGAGTCGTTAAAAATAGGGTCCAACGAATCGACCGCTGCAAACGTGACCGCGGTGGCCATATGAACGAAGTCGAGTTCCATTCATAACTGCTTTGATTGTACTTCAAGCCGATAATAAAGTCTTTGAAATATCTCAAATGGTTTGCGTTTTATTTAAAAAAAAAGTGGGATGGTTTTCTGGAGTAAAGCAGTACAGTGTTACCCATTGGGGAGTGATATTCTCCTCCTTTCAAATGTGAACACAAATTCTCTACCGAGTTGGTGGAATCTGGCATTCTGTGGACTCTTACTTTCTGTGTGAAAGAAGCGCTTTCACATTCCAGAAAATAATTTTAGTTATTGTACAGTAACCAAAAGAACCCAACATGGTGTCAGTCCCTAGGCTAGAATATAAAGTCCACAAGTAAATAGATAAGTTAAGTAGCAGCCTGCATCGAACAGGCGCACTTAGGCCAGAAAAAGCATTTTGTGATACCACAGGCGCCTCACACCTTAAAAATGGAGCCCAGAAGGATACAAGGATCTAAAACTATCAAAAAACATTTGACGAGGAGTCTACTGACTGCTCTTAGGGGCAGATCTATAAGATTATGAAAGAAAATCAGAAGGTTAGTCAGATGATTTTTTTTTCTTATGGAAGAGAGAGCGGAGCGGGTGAATAGCAAACGAAAGGTGGTTTCCTCGATTATCTGTACAGCTGCTGCAAAAACAGTTGAAAGCGAGACTAAATCTGCTTGCCAATTTGTGATTGTAAAATGTGGCAGATATGAGACTTTATACGACTCTGGTGCAACTTAGGCCGAAACTCTCTGATTAAATTGCCTGTTGTGCCATCTGACTACCTTTAATCGGCCTCATCAAAAGAGTGACCAGATAAGAATGATAGGAATTTTTTTTAAATAAAACAACAACGGTGTGAGATATAAAATTGTTTTTGGCTACGTTCATGCCATTATGTGTGGAATAGCACATCATTCAAATGACCGCCTCGGCTTCGCTGGCAGTGCTTCAAGCGGTTGGTCCAATTTTTGATGACTCGGTCCAATATGTGCGGCGTTAGCGTGCCGAATGTTGGTTTTGAGCTCGTCCAAAGTAGTTGGCTTGTTAGCGTGGACTGAGGACTTGACGTAGTCCCAGAGAAAATAATCGAGTAGTGTCAAATCACATGATCGCGGGGGCCAATTGACGAACGCTCGCTGTGAGATGACCCAGTCCCAAATTTCTCCTTCACAACTTTGAGCGTTGTGTCGCTTGTATGGCATCTTCTTGGAACCGCTCGGATATATCGATGTTGTCGAGCTCTGACCACAGAAAGCCGATTAACATCGCTCTATACCTGAGACCATTGAGGGTAACGATGTCTCTTTCCTCATTTCCTCATTTCAATAAGGTCCGATGATGCCGCCACGCTATAAACCGCACCAAACAGTCAATCTTTGTGAATACATTGATGCTTTTCCGAACACTTGTGTATTGTGCTGGCTCTAATAATGCCAATTTTGCTTGTTGACATATCCACTGAGCCAAAAATGGGCTCGTCCGAGAAGATGATTTTTTGACCAAAATCCGGATCTTGTCATTGTCTATAGTAGTCCGGCTTCAATTCTTGCGTCAGCATAATCTTATACGAATGTACGGCTTGACTCTCTGGTGATGCGCAATTCAGCTGATCGATGCCGATTCGACATTTCCGGCTCTTTTTTGATACTGACCTTTACGGCGGCTATGTTTTCTTCATTTCGCACCAATCTCTATCTGGTTTTTGGCTTAAGATCCAAAAGAGTGTACTCGCGCTCAAACTTTTCCACTGTGCGACGAATTGCCAGCACACTGAAGCCATGATGACGACCGACCTCACAACGACCATTTACAACTGAAGAGGAATTTCGATATTTTTTAATAAATTCCGCACGTTCGGCAAGCGTAAGACGATGCACGATGGCAAACCTTCCTGCATATTTTGACAGCTGAATACCACTGGTAACTCTGACAGCCGCTGAAGCATAACAATTGGAAATACTATCAATGCTATCTGGTCACCCGTTACAAACTTTAATTCATTTGTTTTCGAACGTTTCTACAAGAAAGCATAGGGAATTTTTTTTAGGGGAGATGAGATAAGATTTTTGGAGTTTTAGTGATCACGAGAATGGATTGATATTAGATGAAGAAGATCAGCATGTTCTGGCACAAGAAACAAACACCAGAAGAAAGGCGATAGCAACAAGAAATTACATAAACAAGCCAGAATTTTACACCATCGTCATTCAAATGGAATGGAAGGAAATCTCCTATGACCTGCATCCTTTTCGTGGCCATGAAGGACACAAACATGGTGAAATCATGTTTGAATAGCCTTACCAGCTCAGATTTCACGACTTTATTATACCTGAATCGGAACGATACGTATTCCAAAATGGAAGACCTTTCGCCAACACTAGTGCAGATGCGTGGGCTTTTCTGAGGATGAACTATGTGATATCATGGGGATATCATGTCTTGGCTACATTCCGCAGCTTTTGGTCCTCATATGGGAGTTCCTTTCATGGCAAACGATGAACCGATTTGAAGAAATACCAAGAAACTTACATTTCAACGATAATAATGATGAACCACCTAGAACTGAAACTTCGAACGATAGGGCGTATAAGATACGACCAGTATCTGAGAGTTTCCAAAACGCCATGACTAACACAAAAACTCAAGTAACAGATGAACATCCCATCAAGTTAAAGAACACAATATAAAGAAGCAGTATGTCAAAAATAAACCAGTCAAGCGGGGATTGAAAATGTGGTGTAGATCTGATTCAAGCACTGGCAATTTATTTCAATTTGACGCGTATGCCGGAAGAAAACAACGGGGTGCTGAAATTAGATTAGGGGACTCAGTGGCTTTGCAACCAACAAACGGCTTACAAGGCTAAGGTTGCGAGCTTTATTTTGACAACTTTTTCAATTTTCCAAACGTGCAATATAAATTGGCACACATGAATACAAGAGCTTGTGGATCAGTTAGTTCCGACAGAAATAATACACCCAAAAATGTGCTCGTCGATAAAACTATGCAAAGAGGACAGAGGAATTTCTTTCCGGGATGGATGGGCAATAAAGCTGTTTTTATGTTGACAAACATACCCACTACTAGTGAAGAGAAGAATGCAGAAAGTGTTGAGAGAATCAATGTCATACATCCAGAAGTCGTTGTGAAATATACTAAAAACATGGAACGCGTTGATCTGATGGATCAGAGAAAGGTTACCTATAAGGTTGACCGGACAGCAAAATATACCTGCGATTATTCTTTAACCCTCTATTGCATGGCCTAACAACCAGTGATGAAAAAAAATATTTGAATTGGAAAATATGTTTATTTCAGAGCAAAATTAAAGGTTTTACAGAAAAAAAAATTCATCCCGTTCTCCAGGTTTTTTTCCTAAAAGCCATATGTGGCTCTGTATGCACACAGAGAATATATTTTTAATATATTTTTACAGTCAGTTTTTTTTTAATGTTAATTCATACAAAAGATTCAGTCAGCGCCATGAAACTTAGAGAAGCAATTTCTTTTTTTGCCAAAGCAAAGATAAACTTTGCATTTTTCACAATAAGTGTATGAACGCAAAGTGCAATCATTTTGACATAACTGTCGACCTGGCATCCACTTTGGAAAATGACCAATTTGATCTCTTCTTACTGTATTCAGAGGAAAATCTTGATGCCGTTTCTTCTGACTGCCAGAAAATTTGCTGTATGAAGACTTGCTTGTGGTTGGGGAGTTTGTCCCAGAGTCAGTTGGACGTCCTCTTTTGCGAACAACTTTTCCTGCTTTGCACAAATTTTCCGCGATTGCGAGCTTAAAGTCGTACAATGCTAGGTATTCATTAGATTGACGACGCCATAAGGTCCAAGAATTCACTACGCACAAATCAACCATATGAAAAAAAAATTTTTTATACCAGTAGCGAGTGCGCAACTGGATTCTGTAAAGGCCCAGCAACGAGTCTAATAGGTCCACACCACCCATATGTTGATTATATTCATCTACTGCCTGTGGTGATGGAATTTCTATATGACTTTTTTCTTTTTTGCTAAAACGCTTTTTCGATGTAATAGGCAAACTGCCGACATAAGCCGAAAGCATGTTCACCATTTTGTTGCCATACCACGAAACAAGGCTAAGCTTAACCCCATCAACTGTAGCAACCTTTTCTTCCATATAACCATGTTCTAGTTTTCTAAGTTCCCGTTTTGGTTTTATATTACAGTTCGGAATGCGATTCAGTCTTACAGTTCCTAAAGGTAACAATCCATTTTGAAACAAATAAACTTGAAGTTTCGGACTGTTGAACCAATTGTCGAAAAAGATTTTATGATTTACATGTCGCTGAACGGATTTTGTAAGTCGTGTAACAACATTTGCACTTACTCAGAGGTCCGGTGCATCTTCTGGATAAGTGTTGCTCTGCTGACCAGCAAATATGTCAAAATCATAACTCAAGCCAGAAACACCACTTAGAACATAATTTTTGTATCCCCACTTATGTGGTTTGGCTGGATTGTATTGTTTCAAATGATGCCTTGCTTTGGTGGGGATAATTTGCTCGTCTACGACTAAATGTTCTTCTTTTGGAATCAATAACAAACGATCTCGAATTTTCTCAAGTAGAGGTCTGATTTTAAATAATTTGTCATTCCCTGGCTCATTGGGTGAACTCAAATTCTCGTTGTTATTAAAATGCAAAAACCGTTTTATTATTTCCCAGCGATTGCACGTCATAGTCTCGTAAATAAATTGTTGACCTACAGTTTTACCCCAATAATGTCTTGCTCCTGGCAGTTTCACAAGTGACATATAAATGACCATTCCTAATAACAAAAATATTACAACAGTTTCATAACACATGTTATAACTAATTTTATACCTATAAACTGCTCCATTTCCCTATGAGTTATTCCGGCGGGCTTATTTACATCAACCTGAACAGATTTTAGGTTTGTCTGTTCTACAATGAAACTAATCAAGTCTTCAGTAAAGAAAAATGCGAAGAAATCTGACGGTGTTTCCAAATCGTTAAGGCTTTGTGGGATAGGATTATTGCCTTGAAACTCAAATTTTTCTTTAGAGTATAGCGGAAAATTTCCCTTTTTCCAAGTTGGTTTTTCTTTTCCTGACAACGGTTTTATATTTGACAGAATTTCATCTTCCTCTGAAGAACTGGAGCTGTCAGTCTCAGGAATACATATGTGTTCTTTAGTTTTAGGCTCTAAAGTACCACTGGCTTCCTCATCTGAGTCCAATATTTCATCCTCACTTTCCCACGTATTGGGAAGTGAACCAAAAAACTTGTTTTGTCCATAAAAACTGAATGGATCCATGTTTTAAACTATGAAAAAAAATTATTTCATTCAATGAAAAAAAAACATTCCCAATGCATACAAAGCCATATATAGCTTATAAAAAAACGTCCTAAAAATTATACTCAAATCTTACCACTTTCTTTTATATACTTGACAAATGAAAAAAGAATGTTTTCTTAACACACACAAAAAAAATTAAATCAACCTTCGTCTTTCCAGTATATTTTTTTCCAATTTATATTTGCACGTTTTCACTCAATAAACTGCACCGCACGAACAAACAAAACAATGCGTTACTATAGAAGAGAATATACCGTTATGCACACAAAAATTACATCATTCAAAAGAGAATGAAGCAGAGAATATAAAACTGTAAACTTAATATTTAAGAGATCTTAATTAAGAAGAGAAACTGACTTTAAACATGAAAATCCATATATGGATTTGTATGCAATAGAGGGTTAATTTGCTTGATATTGCTATGAACAATGGTTATATAGTATACAGCAAAAAAATCTCGCGCAAATTAATTCTATTCAAACTCAAAGCTCTTGGTTTCGAACCTAGACTGACCTCTGGGATTAATTCCTACACTAAAAAAAAACCCTACTATCTTGTTTCTTTTCATTCACATTTTTTTGACCCCATTCTCGCCATTTCGGGTGTTCCACACGGCAGTCATCTCGGTCCATTAATTTTTATTTTGACTATTAGTGATGTTGTTAACGTCATAAAAAACTCCCACATAGCTATCTATGCCGATGATATGAAAATCTCGACAGCTCTCAAGCCTTTCTGACTCTCAACCTTTACAAGATGATCTTAATAGATTCTCGATATGGTGCCATGAAAACTTTCTCGAGCCCAACATAGAAAAATACCAAGCCATTTCTTACTATCGGAGGCGTTTGACACTTCCAACCCGCACCTACTATTTATCAAATCAAAGAGTAGCTGCAGTTACTTCAATGCGGAACTTGGGTGTCATTTGTGATACCCAGCTCAATAACTCCGCTTTCGGATTTGTTAAACGATGGTTAAAAGAATTCTCCAACCCATATGTCAACAAATCCCTGTACATAACCTTTGTTCGTCCACCTTACTACGATTTACATATTCTGAGCATTGAAGCTGTCCAACGTAGATTTCTGCGATTCGCATTACGTTGGCTACCATGGGCTGAACACAATATTCTATCCCCCTATGTTAATCGACTCAAACTACTCGGTCTCCCGTCTTTGGATAAACGTCGGGAGTCCGCCGATATTCTCTTCATCCACAAACTCTTAACCGGCATCATCGACTGTCCCACAATACTCTCCCAAATCCCATTTCACACCAACCCTTGTCATTTAAGATCTGTCCACCTTTTTCATCCGAATAATCACAGGACAACTTATGGTCTTAACGAGCCACTGTGTCGTATGCTACGTGAAACAAATCGGATACGTAAAGTATTCAATTTCCACTGCAGCAGTCCAGCCCTTCGAAAATCCCTGAATAACCATTTTCCCGTCATTAGACCTTAGTTTAAGTATAAGTCATAGTTTTAAATTTAGTTTGTTAAGTTATATGTTTGTATTAAACATTCCAATAAACAGTCCGAGGTTCACCCGGGTCTCAAATCAAAGCAAATTGCATGAGGAAATTGCAGGAACACTGTCTTTCTAGACAGAATTCCTATGGTAGGTCATTCCCTCATTGCTGATTTCTTGTCTCGTCAGAGAGCTCTTCCATCTACGAATATATTTGAGGAATAAGTTAAACCCATAAACGGAGAATGCATTCTCACATTATCGTAAAGGCAAGCATCAGGAAGAGGTGTGTACAGTGTGACAAATCTCGTGTTAAGAATCGACAAAACAATACCTGTTCAAAGTGTAACATACGCTTACTGTTTTACGTCGGGAAGTAATTGTTTCGCAGAATACCATTAAGCCTCTATTTGTTGTCGATTACAATTTTCAGTTTCTATAATAAACACGTTATACAGTTGTGGCGAACTAATTAAGAACGATCGTAAGTACTGGCAACACCATCGCTTCAATAATACGACAGATGGGAACTAAAACTGAAAGTACTGCTATCTATTCACTAATGTCGCTTTTCATGTTAAACTGTAACTATGTTATTGTTATTGCACATTATTTAACAGTTTAAATCGGTTTTTAAACACATTGTTCCATTATTCATTTGGAGATATAATGAAGAAAGTTTCATTAGACAGGTTTGTTTGTAGAATTTCGCTGTCAACGGAAAATGTTTTTGGTAAATATAAATACTAATTCATTTAAAATTAAAGGGATATTATTAGTTTTTGTTGGGTTTAAAGATATTTTTTAGTGTGATATGGAGAGAAAAAAGAGGGGAGTCATAATAAAACTTCGCAATGTTGAAAGACTGTCCCATAATGATATCGCAACAAAGTTTGATTGATCGAAAACAATGATTTTTAATGCCGTAAAATATGTCGAGAAAGATCGAAGCGTAGAAGGACTTGAAAAGGCTTCGCAAAACGAATGAAGCTCAAGATAGGCTGGTAGTTCGAACTGCAAAAAAAAATCCATTTTTAAGGTCAAACGGTATTCGGAAAGAAGTTTTCGGCGAGAACCAAATAGCACTTTCTGCACGCTCCATTAGAGAGCGATTGAATGAAAGTTCGCTTTTTGGGAGATCAGCCAGAAAAAAACCATTGCTTTCGCTGAAAAACCGAACGGCTGGGTTAGCTTTTGCGAAGGAACACAAAAATTGAACCATCTCACAATGGAAAAAAATACCCTGGAGTGATGAGACTAAAATCAATAGAGTGGTTTCCGATGGTAAACAATATGTTCGACGACCAAAAAATGAAGCATTCAATCCTAAGTACACAGTACACTGACCCTCAAACGCTCATTTACAATGACATTCCAGCTGTCAGCTCTTTGGATAAGGCCAATCTGCTTGCTGCACACTTTGCGGCCAGTTCAACACTCCTAGATTGTTCTTTGTCTCCGCCTACACTTGAGTGCGTCGAATCTTCAATGGGACGAATCTACTTTCGCATTTGACAGAGTTTGGCATCAGGCTCTTTTGTTGAAAATGCGTGCATTTGGGATCGACGAGTCTCTTCTGCAATGGATTAGAAATTACCTTTCGGAACGTTCAATTCAAGTTGTTTTGGACGGTTTCAAGTCTGATATTCACAAAATAAATGCTGGTGTGCCCCAGGGATCTGTTCTGTCTCCGAAACTCTTTTTAATTTTCATTAATGATCTCTTGACTGCTGCTTCTAATCCAATATATTCCTTTGCTGATGACAGTACTCTCTGCTTTTCATATTCGTTCCCGGACTCACGGCCCTGCTCTTCGGCTGTAGAACGAGAACGGCAGCGTATGTTAAGCTCATTAAATTCCGATATAAACAGCATAACCAATTGGGGAACTATCAACAGAGTGGAATTTAATAATGAATTTAATGGAATTTAAACACCCAGCCATTATCTATGAATGGCACTTGCATCGTTGAAACCGAAAAACTTTCCATTCTCGGTATGTGTGTCAATGACAACTTAGGTTGGAATGACCATATATTTGATATTGCCAAAAAAGCTGCGAAATGTCTAGGTTTCCTCAAGCGATGTAAGAAATATTTTACCCCTTCTGATCTGGCCTCAATATATAAGGCATTCATCCACCCAAAATTGGAGTACAATGCTCGTAAAACATCTCTGCACCTGCTAGATAGGATTCAAAACCGTGCGAGAAAACTTATTAACGATACCAATACCAGTCAATCAATTGACACGCCCAAACACCGACGGAATGTCTCCTGTCTCACTTTGTTTTATCGCTATTTCCACCACCAGTGCTCCACTGAAAACACCAGTAGCATTCCGTCCAAACCTTCAACCGTAACACTCGTCTCGCTATGAATGCTCATCAGTATACCCTCAAGCCCATTTTCGGACGTACTCTAAAATATCGTGATTCGTTCCTAAGCCCTGCCGATCTCTGTATTTCCTGGTCGTTATAACTTGCAAACATTTAAAAACAATGTACATTGGTACCTCCCTTTTCGTCCTCCCTAAATTTCATTTGCCCGCGCTGTGAACAATCACCTTAAGGGTACACAAAAAAAAGCTCAAATCTACATGGGATTACTTCAAAATGTAATGCTGGCCTATACAGAGGCAGAATTGCCAGTAACTTGGAAATTTATGCAGGACCCGAAACATACTGCGAGGTCAACAAAAGCATGGTTTCAGAATAATTCTGTGGATGTCATCGATTGGCCGTCATATAGTCCACACCTAAATCCAATCGAAAACCTTTGGTACGAGCAATACAAATGAATTGTATGCAATCGCAAGGACAGCTTGGAATGCAATAACACCGAGAAAATGTCAGGACCTCATTTTATCAATGCCAAGGCGATGTAGGGCTGTAATTGGAAACAAAGGATTCCCAACAAAATATTGAGGAAAAACCGCAAAATACAATGAAAAGTTTACATATTCTCTTATCTTTCTTAATTAGATCACCAGCTAATACCACTAAAAATTTACAAAAAAAATTATTTGAAAAACATGATTCCAGTGAATCGTTCTTAATTAGTTCGTCACAACTGTATATTATAAATAAATTTTACGTAACATTGTTATTGTAATAGTTTGCTACAAACTGGTCCTTTGACGCATACTGGGACACATTTGTCGCGTGTTGAAAAACACAAATAAAGAAATGAATTGTTAATTATTTGATAATTTTATGTTTAAGTTGACCCCAATAAACAGTTATAACTACAATAGTACACAAACTTTGTTTTATTTTTCTTAACACTATGTACGAGTATGTGCGTGTAGGGCTAGCTTATCATATGTCAGCTGTTTGAATTGTTTGAATTTGATCCCACAACGTACCTATCTGAATTTCTAGTGTAAATATCAAATCGAGATATGTATGTCGTGATGCGTTAAAAGAAGAAACTTTGCAAATATTTGTTTCGGGAGGGATAATTTAAGTCACTTGATAGAACTTGAGACCTTTTACCTGCTCATAAGGCTATAAGCTATACATCGCAAACATCTGACTAGATACTAATTGTAAACTTAGAGATAACAACTTCTAAAGAACACGGAGTGCTATAACGGACTAATGGGAAGAGAATCGTTGAGAAATACGAGTACATATATGAAAACGTTACTATCATTCTCATCAAACAGGAAAAGCCACAAGCCACATCTGACAAACGATCTGACAAATATGACAAACGATGTGTTGTAGATAAAACAAGAACATTAAGAAAAAAGATAACAAAAAAGCATATCCAACTTGAAACTATGTACGAGTATAGGTAAAGATAAGTTCCCAGATCTTTGTGCGAAATTTTGTCAAAAGGTATACAAGGCTTAGGGAGGGTAAAATTTGTTTAACGGATTATACTCCGAGTATACCAAAGGCCGTAATAGTAATCTAGATTCGTGGAAAATTTTGTAATTCATTTATTTAATATGTACATACTAAGCAGACATGCCACACGGTAACAGTAAAAGTCTAACTACAACACCTGATGTGCTCTTAGAGGTATGTACATAAGCTACGATCAAGTCATAGACTCCAAGCCAATTACTGATCACTTGATAGCGCACTTACTCATGATTAGGACATCAGTGAGCTAGAGAATGATGACAACGCCTGAAGAACTGTTTGTTCAAATAGGAGATCATTCACAATCACAACTGCTGAGAAACTTGGCGGAAAGCTAAATTCGTCCAATTAGACCACAGGTTCTCAAACTTATTTCGCCCACTTTGAGAATAAAAAACATTTGTTGCGCATCTTAAAAAAAGGTGTTGCAAATATTCTTTTCAAACGTGCAATATTATATCATTTCGTACATATCGTATTTCTGAGTCAAAGAAGTGTGTTTTAATGAGAGCAATTAAGATGCAGTGTCGGCAAATCAAAACAAGACCTTATCCGGGCTACTCCGACATAAGGGAGCTCAGGCCGGTAAGGATTTAGTCAGGGTCTTGGAAAAGAGATGGTGGCGGACGAGCCCAATATGGGCCAACGGCAGCACTCACATCCCGGAACGGGTTACTGGCTTCGGTGTAACCGACCCCTCGTCCTAGGGACAAAAAATGGAAGCGGTCCTCCAGGTTGCGGGTTGTGCTGCCGGGGTAACTGCCCGGCCATTTAATAAAAAAATTAAGTTACGAAGCATCAAAAAGCCTTGGATATAGACGGATCTACTGTTGACAACCCACGCAAACGATTAAAGGACAATGAGCTTCGGATATGCACGTGGAATGTTAGGTCCCTTAATAAACCACGTGCAGCTGAACAACTGGCGGAGGCGCTGGACTGCTACAAAGCAGACATAGCCGCCATCCAAGAAATGCCATGGGATCGACCGGACAAAAAGGGGATGAAAAACTGCGACATCTACTACGGCGATTGCTACTTGTTGTCGGAGCAGACTAAGACAAGAAGTCCTGAGCTTCCTAAGCGAGCGCCTCGTAGCAATCCGCATCAAGGCTAAATTCGCCAAAATTAGCCTTATATGCGCGCATTCCCCCACAGAGGAGAAAGATGACGACACGAAGAATGCCTTCTATGAGCTCCTTAACCAGACCTACGAGCAATGCCCTAGCTATGACATTAAAATTGTCCTCAGTGATTTTAATGCAAAACTAGGAAGAGAGGGTATCTTTGGTGGAACGATCGGAAAATATAGCCTCCACGACACCACCTCCGATAACGGATTCAGGCTAATCGACTTTGCGGCGGTTCGAAACATTGTCGTAGCTAGCACGCGGTTCGCACATCTCGATATACTCTTACACAAGGGGACTTGGAGAACTCCAGATCAATCAACAGTCTACCAGATTGATCACATTGCGATCGACGCACGACACTCTTCCAGTATTATGGATGTCCGTACGTTCCGAGGAGCCAACATCGACTGTTGTAGCCAAGGTACGGTTGCTCATATCTCAAACTACGCCAAGAAAAACTAATGCTGTTAGGAAATTAAACGTCAGACGGCTACAATCGCAAGAGATCGCCAAGTCCTTTTCCGAACGAGTGTCTCTTAATCTCTTAAGAGGTCCAATACCGTCAGCATCAAGCATCGAGGACCATTGGAAACACTGCCAAAACGCCATCAGAGGTGCCGCTTCTGATGTGCTGGGTTTCACTCGTCCAGCACAACGAAACCCTTGGTTCGATGATGAATGCCGGCAAGCACATACAGCTAAGCAAGATGCATATAAAGCGGCGCTGCATAGAAGAACCAGAGCTCCTCATGAGCTCTATGAGCGGAAGAGGAGAGACGAACACCGGCTTCCCAGGAGGAAGAAGAAAGAGCATAAGAAGCGCGCGGTCGAAATTGAGAGATGCTACTCCAGGAATGAGGTTCGGAATTTTACCAAAAGGTAAAAATAACATGCCACGGAAACAAACCCCGAACCGAAGCCTGTAGAGATGAATAAGGGAACATCGTGGTAGAATCGCAGTCGATGCTGAGAATTTGGAACGACCATTTCTGCAGACTGTATAACGGCGATAACGAACCAAATACCGCAGAACAACCATATACAGGCAGAATCAACCTTTCAACCTGCACGATGATGACCAACAATTCCGTTCACCCGACCTGGACGAAGGGAAGATAGCTATATCTAAGCTTAAGTCCAACAAAGCTGCTGGAGTGAACGGCCTGACTGCTGTGCTCTTCAAAGCGGCAGGCAATGACTTGGTAAGGAGCATACACCACCACATCTGTAAAATATGGTCGGACGAAAGTATGCCCGATGAATGGAACCTCAGCATTGTTTGTCCGATACTCAAGAAAGGAGACCCTCTGAACTGAACCAATTACAGAGGCATCAGTCTGCTTAACATCGCATACAAGATCTTATCTGCTGTATCTGAACGCCTGAAGCTGTTCGTCAACAACCAGATAGGTCCATATCAGTGTGGCTTCAGGCCAGGAAAGTCCACCATCGACCAAATATTCACACTACGGCAGATCTTGGAGAAGACCCATGAGTTTCAGATCGATACACACCACCTATTCATCGACTTTAAGGCCGCGTATGACAGCATCTATAGAGACGAGCTATACAGAGCAATGTCTAGTTTCGTCATCCCTGCCAAACTCGTCCGTCTGTGCAGGATGACGATGGAGAATGCACGCTGATCCATCAAGGTCGGTAAAGGGCTCACAGAGACCTTTGATGTCCAGAAAGGATCCAGATCCAGAAAGACGATGCAAAACTCACGAGCAGACACAAGAGGCACTATATTTCAAAAGTCCGTCCAACTACTCGCATACGTCGACGATATTGACATAGTCGGGAAAACAGCGTGATGTCAATGGCACTTTCGCGAGTATTGAGACGGAAGCGGCGAAAATGGGTTTAGCGGTCAACGAGGGCAAGATCAAGCATATGCTGTCAAGCAAAAAGGATAACCAACACCGACGGCTCGGGCAGAACGTCACCCCCGGCAGGTATAACTTTGAGGTAGTTAAGGATTTTGTCTACCTAGGCTCCGATATAAATACAGACAACGACACCAGCGCTGATATCAAACGAAGAATAACCCTTGCCAACCGCTGTTTCTTTGGGCTAAGAAGTCTATTGTGCAGCAAAGCCCTCTCTCGGAAGGTCCTGCTCTATGGCGCAAAGGCATGGACCTTATCAAAAATGGATGAGGGTATTCTTGGTTGCTTCGAGAGAAAAATTCTGCGAGCGATCTTGGGTCCCATCTGCATTGACGGTGAATGGAGGAGGAGATACAACAATGAACTCTACGAACTGTACAGCGACATCGATCTAACCAGAAAAGTGAAGATACAAATAGTGAGATGGCTAGGTCATGTAGAGCGTTAGGACACCAATGTTCCGGTCCGAAAAGTATTCGAATCCGCTCCCGAAGAACAGCGCAGTAGAGGAAGGCCAAGACTCAGATGGCGCACGCAAGTGGAAGGGGACCTCAGCCAACTTAGCGTGCGAAACTGGAGGCAGCTAGCTAGGGATCGAGCTGGCTGGAGACGCTTGTTGACTGGGACCCACGTCCACCCCGGACTGTAGCGCCACTTAAAGTAAGTAAGTAAGTAATTAAAATGCATACTTAATAATAAACACAAGTATTTTTATTAACATTAAACATAGCTTTGAATTTTAAACTTAACTAATGAGAAGAATGAATCTGATGCACTTTTACGAGCTTGATAATATCAGGCTCCACTTTACTTAAAAACAGCCGTAAGTCACCGCGTTCAGTAACATGCAGCCGATTTCTTTTTTTAGTAAGCAAAGTTGCTACAGCACTCACTAAATCCACGTTCAGATAAATACGACGATGGGAATGCTGTAAGATTTCGTTGAACAATCGACCATAATGCAGGATACAGTTGCGAGATTGGCTTCTGCAGTCAAAATTCTTGATAGCCATTCTTGAATCTATTTTGTAATTCCTCGTTTGTTGTCAATTGTATAAGTTGTTCTTCTAACTGAGAAGATCCTGCTGTGTCGACATTTGAAAAAGGATCCAACACCCAGGCTGGGCTTAAAATGTCCTGGAATCGTTCCTTGAAATCATCGTGTAGGTTCTCGAAGTGTTGTGGCAGTAAACAAGCAAGTCTGCTCTGTCGTGAATATTGACAAATATCAGTGGATACGAGACGCTCAGAATATAAAGGGTTTTCCAATAGGGACTTGACAACTTAGAATTTAATTTGTGAACACACTCTTTCACTAGTCATCAAACTATCACTGTCAATTTATTCAGTAAACTCAACATTTTCATCATGGTAAAGTACACGAACGAGCAACGTCTGCAAATTATAAAGATTTTCTACCGAAATTCGAAGTCGGTGACTGCAACTTTAAGAGCGTTAACTCCAATTTTCGGTCGTAATTCTCGCCCTAGTAGACAGGCAATAACAAGTTTAGTGCAAAAATTTGAGTCTACATATTCGTTGTGTGATGTTGCCGTGTCAGTGAGACAACGGGTTGGTCGAAGTGTCGAAAATATCGCTGCCGTTCAGGCGTCCGTAGCAAACGATCCAAATCAGTCAATTCCACGGCGTTCTTGCGTAACAATCTTGGTTTACACCCATACAAGATCAAGCTGACTCAAGAATTGAAGCCGATGGACCATTTGAAGCGACGTACGTTCTCCGATTGGGTTCTGGAGAAGATGCACCGAGATGATGAATTTCATCGCAAAATCATCTTCAGTGACGAAGCTCATTTTTGGCTCAATGGGTTCGTCAATAAGCAAAATATGCGTTATTGGTCGGGTGAAAATCCACATGTGCTTCATGAATCACCACTTCATCCACAAAAAATAACTGCTTGGTGCGGTGGCGTTATTGGGCCATATTTTTTCGTCGACGATAACGATCGTCACGTTACTGTGAATGGTCAGTGTTATCGCGCCATGATCACCGATTATTTTTGGCCCGAATTGGAAGATATGGACCTGGACGACATGTGGTTTCAACAGGATGATGCCACAAGCCACACAGCATGCGCTACAATCGATTTATTGAAGAGTAAGTATGGTGAGCGTGTTATCTCAAGAAATGGGAAAGTCGATTGGCCGCCTAGTTCGTGCGATTTAACGCCGCTTGACTATTTTCTGTGGGGCTACGTTAAGTCATTGGTTTATGCCAACACGCCGACGACGTTGGAAGAGCTCAGAGCCAACATTGAACGCGAAATAGCGGCCGTTTCGGCCGAAATGTGTGGCCGAGTCGTTGAAAATTGGGTCCAACGAATCGACCACTGCAAACGTGCCCGCGGTGGCCATATGAACGAAGTCGAGTTCCATTCATAAATGTTTTGATTGTACTTCAAGCCTATAATAAAGTTTTTGAAATATCACAAATGGTTTGAGTTTTATTTAATAAAAAAAAGTTGTCAAGTCCTTATTGGAAAACCCTATATAATAGAAAAATCTTGAGCCAGCACAACGTCAACTGCATCAAGACGATTAAAACTGAAGAAAAGGCAGCGTCAACAAGTATTTGGCAGGCCGACGGACTAATACAACAAATGGTAGATGGACGTTTCAATCAATACCGACGACCGACAATCGAAGAGACGGGTACCGTAAATATCACCTAACGCAGTTTCTATCTGGCCACGGTGGCTATCGGAAATATCTGCACCACTTCAGGCACGATGGCTCAGTTTTTTGCAGTTACTGACACAGGAAAAACTTCAGGCGGCATAACATTTGGCGACAAATTCACGCAAAACTTCAGATTCAGATTCAAAACGAGTGTAAGAGACGTTATGATCATTCAAGGCTACGCCACCACGACCTTACCTACCAGCAAAAACTAAGTGAACTTCCCCTGTTAATTGAAACCGCATCACCTAATGGGGATAGTATTTTGATGGCAGACCTAAACGCAAAGCTGGGCAACAAAAACAAAAATTTCTGACATGACTTTGCAGCTATTATAACATCGGTGAAAAATTGCCCAACACCTTATCATAGGAATAATCCCAAACGAGCGTAAGACCTTAGACTTGTCATAAAATTAGCCGAGTGTGTATCGATCGCCAGAGAATGTTCGACCAAATATCGCGATAAGTCGACATTTTAGAGATGCTCTCTGGAATATCCAAGATGGAGCTGAAACTGGACTGGAACATCACTTTATATTGTAGTAGCTACCATTTACATATATACGAACTACAACACCGAGCTTCGAGAAGTCAGGGTCGACACCGAAAGACTAAAAGCTCTGTTGAACAGAGCGCCTTTTAACGCTGCGTTGTAATCTACTGAAATCATAGAAACTGTCACACAGAACGCGGTTTCAACGTCGCGATGAAATACAAATCCTTCATTTCAACGCGGCGTTTATATTTGTTCTTTTTGTGAATTTGTGCGTGAGTACCCATGATAAAAACTTCAAGAACGAGAGCTGCAAGGCAGAAATATGGGAAACTATTTGGAATAATTTCAATGAGATGACATTTTGATATGTTACGCAAAGCTACTGAAACAAAACGGTGTACGGTAACGGATTGCTCTTTGTTTGTCGTATTCTAACGCGGCGGTTATAATGCGACGTAAAATAATTTGACCGCAGCGTTATATTATCTTACCGCGGCGTTAAAAACGCGTTCTGTTTGATTAAGCCCTAAGGGATCCCATAGTTCGCCAACATCTAGAGAGAAACAGCTTCGGCATGCCGTCGAACACAAATAAGCATAAAAATGTTGTGAAAAATGTTTCCGTTACCGGAGCTGAAAGTCTTATCTATAGCAGAGTAGAAGTAAACTCGAGTCTAGCTTAAAAATGAAAGAGGTCTAGTGTAGGGTACGTCGTGACAAAATAAATGCCAACAACGCACTGGCTGAACATCAAAGAGCTAACAGGTGGTCAGGGCTTACAGCAACACAAGATGGAGAGTTTTTGACGAATGTTTACTAATTTCTGATAAGTAAGGAGTATAATAAATTTTCGAATGTTTGCAACCCAAAACTTTGACGTTCAATATAACAGCATTTCCCTAGCGCCTCCCAGTAAATATGAGTATAAAATCATTACAGACGTTAAAACACTGCTAAACAAAGCAAGACTTGACAGCGGACTTCTACAAGACTTCGGCCATTGTAACTGTTAGCCTACTGTCTCTATTCGGGGATTTAGAACAGCGAAATCTTCACCGAACAATGGAAAGGGCAATCTATCAGAATGTTTAAAGCTGGAGAGACATCTGTGTGCTTCTTGTAATTGCAAAAATAATAACCAACATAGTCCTCACACGCATTAAAGAAACAGATTACTGTCATGGATCCTCCGTCAACACGTTACAGAATTCAGATCATCGTTGAACAATGCGACGGGTGCACATTTCCACTTCACATGTTGCTTAAAAAAGCGTGCTACCGTATAAATAAAGAGTTCACATAGCGAACCTTATGAAGAAGAGATTTTGCAAATCAATTGGTGGTTATTTGGCGAATTATAAACGTGCAATATACCACGTGTTGCATAAAAATAGGTTGTCTGAACAATTTAAGATCTGAAACGGCATTCGGAAAAGTTGCATATTATCACCACTGCTCATTTTGGTGGAAATTGCTGCAGTTTTACAGAGCGGCTTGTCAACAAGAAGTAGAGGAAACTAATGGAGACGCACTACACTGAAATTGTCTGCCTTGTTTCGCACAGAATCATCACCGGTTTGGTAGCAAAGAGAAACACGGTAGGACTAACGACAGGGCCCGTAGTTCCATCAACATTTTATGCCAGCATTGCCGAACAGGTCGAGCTACTTTCAAAGCATCGTCTCGACTGGCAATGGAACTGAATCAGGCGTAGTCTCCATTTGATATGCTCTTACAATTTTGGAGAAGTAGTTTGTGATATGGCTGCAGTAGCTGGAAAGTGACCGCCTATGTCACAAGTAACCTACAAACATATCTAAGGCATTGTCTAAGAAACGAGTATTCTGGCCAAACCGTATGTTCAACAATCAAATTTGTGAGAGAACGGGGCAAGAACGTATAGATTCATACAAAATCGAAAGTGGCAATGGATTGCTTGACACGGCATTCAATAGAATCCATTGACTCAACAAGAGCAAATATAGAGAAGCCTTACTATGAAGTGGTGCAGAACGGCCGAAAAGAAATCTCAGAAAGACATACATCCGGGAACTCAGAATATGGGGGTGACCGTGGTGTAGTGGTACTAGCAATCGCTTCTCACTCGGAGGGTCCAGGTTCGAATCCTGCCCATGGCAAGTCAGTTTTCCATTTGTGTAAGTGGAACACTGACACGTAGATTTGGCTGTTGTAGAGTTTCAAGCACAGAAAAAAATAATACTGTGAATTATACCTCGAATCACTCTGAGTGAAGAAAAAACTCTCCGTCCTATTCGGACTCCCACCCCTGGAGAGCAAATATCGAAACCAAACACACCTGAGTTTCAAACCACTACAAAACAATTTTCCTTTCTCCTCCTTCTACCTTTCCGCCCGCGCCATTGCAACAGTATGGGTATCCCTTAGGCGCGCGTAAATTATAAAAAAAAATATGCAAAAGTTGAATGAATGAAGTTTTTTTCTTTTTTTTGCTTACAGCAAGCCAATAGCTATGTTGGCAGCTGATATAATTATGCTCCGTGTTGTGTGTGCTTCAGATCAAAAAATAGCTTACGGATTTGTCTCAGCACGATTAGGGCTCAAGGGGCAAACTACAAATCCCACTATGTTTCCGTAGTTGCGACAAAAATTGTATCCTCGGTGGGTATACTCGTACGTTGAAGAATTTTCAAGCACAATCTACAGGAACTATTTGAGCATTACTATTCAATGTCACATACAAAATACGAGTACTCCCCAAGCCACTTGCGTGAATGTGTCAAGCCAGTTTATACTAAACTACTCCGCAACCATCACTCTTATTTCCAACTCGGTAAATCAGTGAAAGCACTAAAAAAATCATTCTTGAGAAGAACAATGAATACGAAACAGTATCTTTAAACGTTCTGATCTACTTTAGGCGGGCATACGCAGCAAGCCAGTGCATGAACACAATATACACTGGGCATCTTGGGGAGAAAAATACCTCGTCGAACATTTGGTCATGAGGAAATTTCGAAAAAATTCCGGATTCCAGAATGCTTGCCCTGACAAACTAAAAGTAAAAAGTTCGAAGGTGATAATGATTGAAATCTGCAGGTCTCGTGTGTGCATAACATAAAGTTAAAGTTACGTTGGCAGTTCATATCAGGGAAAACTTAACACTACGAGTATATTTAGCTAATGTACCCAATAATTAGAGAATCACGCAGAGTGACACGTTAACTTTATTTAACTCTACAGATGTCCACAATTCAAAATATCAGTCACTTTGATTTGTACGATAAACAAAATGTATTTCTAATTTTACTACACGAAAAGTGAATTGTAAACTTCATCGAAACCGTTACAAACACAAACAAATATTGCGATAAACAGGACAGAAGAAGCCAATGACTCCATCATCATATGAAATTGAAGATTAAGCCAACACGAAAAGTTACTTTTCTTTCTGCGAATATTTTTTTCACAGGAATGCCCCGCAGAGCATAAAATAATTATAATGTCAACAGTCAAGTGAGGTAGGAAATTGGGTACAAAAGAAAGTCATCCGGGCTTAACCTGACACCGCGGGGTAGCACTTATTTAATTGTGTAAATCTACAGGAAATATAGAACATTCACATAAGTATGCTTGACTCGCTACCATATGTTCTTTATATAGACAATTGGGAGATTTCCAATTAGGATTGGATTGATTCAATTTTGGGTGGATAAATGCCTTATATATTGAGGCCAGATCAGAGGGTGTGAAATATTTCTTACATCGCTGGAGGAAACCTAGACATTTCGCAGCATTTTTGGCGACATCGAATATGTGGTCATTCAATCGTAAGTTGTCACTGACACACATACCGAGAATGGAAAGTTTTTCGACCATGCGACTGCTATTTATGGATAATGGCTGGGTGTTTGGATTTTGGAATTTAATGAACTTAACATACGTTGCCGTTCTCGTTCTACAGCCGAAGAAAACATGGATATAAGTCCGGGAACGAATATGAAAAGCAGAGTGTACTGTCGTCAGCAAAGGAATATATTGGATTAAAAGTAGCAGACAAGAGATCGTTGATGAAAATTAAAAAAGAGTGTCGGAGACAGAACAGAGCCCTGAGGCACACCGGCATTTATTTCGTGAATATCAGACTTGATGGTCTAAGACAACTTGAATTGAACGTTCCGAAAGGTAGTTTCTAATCCATTGAAGAAGACAGTCATCGATCCCAAATGCGCGCATTTTCTACAAAAGGGCCTGGTGCCAAACTCCGTCAAATGCCTTAGAAATAACAAGTGCAACTATCTTGCTTTCGCAAGGCATTTCCATATCAGCGTGTCCATGACCTTGGAAAGAAGGCACGTAAGTGCAATTGGTCTATAGGAGGAGAGATAAGATTCACTTTTTTTAGGGACGGACTGGACAGATCCTATCTTCCATCTTCTCGGTAAGAGTCCTAAAGAGTAGGATCGATGGAAAAGCTTACGCAGTGGTTTCACCAGCATGGAATAACATCTCTTCAGAAGACGGGGAGATATACCATCTGGAACAGCGGATTTGTGTATGTTAAGACCTTTAAGTCAGTGAAAATTCTGATGTTGGTTTACCGAATCAAATTGTTGCAGGTGTTATGCCCTTCCAGAAATAGGAAACAGAGTCTGATTCGAGCCTGCATGGCTTTGATGACTCCCGGAGTCCTCGCAGTGCGTGGACGGCCGGATCTTTGACTGTTACGTACTTCACCAGTATCCTCGAATAATTTAATAGTACGATAAACAAAACAGGGAGTGATTCCAGCGGTCGTTAAGTGGAAAAGATGATATGCGCCAAGTGGCTGCCGCTAGTGTTGATACACATTTGTGCCCGTTTTATCGCATTTTCCATGACTTTCCGCAAGATTTCCGGTGATAACTGTTCGCATTCCTGTCGAATATGCTCGTTAAGGTCTGCGATTGTCTGAGGCTTGTTGGCATAAGCCCGCGACTTCAAGTAGCCACAGAGAAAGAAGTTTGGAATGGTTAAGTCGGGCGATCTTGCTGGCCATGCCAAATTGCCAAAACGCGATATTACGCGACCAGGAAACGCTTCTGTCAGAATATCAGGACTGACGATCAGGAGGTATTAACTGATGCACTCTTTGCACTTTGTACGGGAACATGTGTAAGTCTTTCACTAAAATTCGCTGTAGAGACCGTCTCGTGATGCCCAATTTGTCGTCTGGTTGATGTTTCTTCATCCTCAGCGACATTCGCAGCCACACTCGCGATATTCTCCGCCGAACAACCTGTCCGGTGGCGGCCACGCCCTGTCAAGTAGCTAAGCGCCGGAATTTTTGCCCAGTTGGCGACGATTAGGAAATTGACGTCGAAAATCACGGTGCGCTAACACCACCCACCGATTATTGGTATAAACATCGACAAAATTATTCCACGCTCTTGGATATAAAAACGGGCGCTGTTTGCGATCTCCACTATGACTACCAGACCAGAGTGCGGTTTTGCAAGTCGATATAATCCCATGCTATCAAAGCCATTGCTACCGTTAAACTAAAATCAGAGTTTGTGAAGCGCTGCCATAAAGAACTTAAGGCGCTTTGCGCTTGGCATAATAGCAAGCACTGCCTGGCAACGAATGCATAAACGTGTTAGATAGCAAAGTATCTGCCACTAACTAAGATGCTGGTCCAAAGCATCATACCTCCACGCTGCAAACTGAGGCAGAAAATAAAGCAGAAAACAGCAGTGAGAGCTAACGATAAATGATATAACTATTGCACCTGTGAAACGTTATAGATAGAGTTCGACAAATCCAAAATTAGCGAGATGCACTTGAGACACAACAACAAGCGTTCGTATCTTTTTCCTGCGTTGTAACATTTGCTTTGTGTGTGACAGCCATAGAAACCAGAAGACCGCGTAAATTTTAGCGAAAATCGAAAAAAATGGATCCATGTGCACAACTTCGAATGAGTGTTCGGACTTGTTCAATCGCGATGCGGACGTGGGTGAAATATGGATCCACTACAACTCACCGATGACCAAGCAGCAGTCGAAGGAGTGCATTTCTTCGGACGAAACCACGGCGTAGAAGGCGAGGATAGGTCTGTCGACCAATAAAAACAGGGCGACAGTTTTTTAGGATGCAAGCGGCATAATCGAATCCAACGTGAATTTATGCTAACTTAATGGACCATTTCAACGTCGATTTGAAGGACAAACGACAGCAGGGACATGGCGAAATTTCGCGAATTGGGCTTCGAATCGCTCCCTCATCCGCCATATTTTCTGGATTTAGCCAAGAGTGACTATTTTCTGTTGCTACCTCAAGAAGTGGAAAGACATATGGCTTCAACGATGAAATCACCGCCCAAACAAACACCTACTTTGCGAACGTTGACAAATTTAAGAAATATCTGAGGAAGTGTATTGAGCTCAAAAGACTATGGAGAAACAAAACGTGAAACCTTTGTAATCGACGATCAATCGATAGATGAAGCTGCAAAGACTAAGACTTACGGCGGGTACCGTCCACTTTAATGTAAGAGTCCCATAGTCGCCGCTACTTCATTTGCTTACCTTGGCTAATACGATGGCTTAAAACCCTTCAATAACCGACATCAAGACCAAATGTCAATCAACGCGAAATGACAAAACATGAAACATCGCAAACGGCCATCGCAAATAAGTTCCTCTCCCAATTTCCCCACAGATGCTACATCTATCCACAAACCTAACCTAAGCAGGTGGCATTTAGTCCACTCATAGAGACAAATCGTATTGGTTCGTTTAGCATCATAGTTCACGATTCCCAACAGTTTACTGTGGCGCCAGAGACAAGGCGCAAAACGTACATCTACCTAGTACTAGCAAACGTTTTAGTACACGAAATGAACACATTCATTCTCAAGAACTAATGAACGCACCCACTCCAACTTGACGGCTATTTGTCAAGTGATATTTATGCCAAGTTCCCGCGTAAAAAGTTGTTGTCGTCAATTGTT
Source organism: Volucella bombylans (assembly GCA_949129095.1). Classification (NCBI taxonomy): domain Eukaryota; kingdom Metazoa; phylum Arthropoda; class Insecta; order Diptera; family Syrphidae; genus Volucella; species Volucella bombylans. The sequence continues at coordinate 378,989,628 of OX422140.1, read as the reverse complement.
TGCAATCGTGGATCTCGCTGGAAAATCGTGTTGTCGTTATTAGCTGCAAACAAGGAGAAACCTTTCGGATGTTGCAGCCACTGTGGGAACGGCGCAAGTCATCAAAGCTGCGAAAAATCGAATTCTCCGAAATCCGCTGGGATAGCAGAAAATCATGTCTCGGGAAATGGCTATCAGGAAGGACAGGATTCGGAAATATAAGAGACACACCAGCCACTTACTCACAGAAGCATTGAAACAGAAACGTAAGTCAAAATCGAAAGCTTTGCTTCGCCAGTACGCCAAGAACAGTCACAGACGAATTTTTTTTACTGACGTTGTTCTATAGACTATAGTTTGCACTATTCTTCATCCAAGTATGGAGTCTTTGAAGCGCGCCCTTGTCCAAGCAGTGAAAAATTTTCCAAACCATGTGGTGCGTACTGCAATCGATGAGTGGCCAGGCTAGCTTCGCCGTTGGTGGCAGGCAAATTGGGGCCACTCCGAAGAAGTTATTCTACAATTTGTAGTCATTGAGTGACCGAATAAATAGAAAGGTCACCAGCTTTTATTATCTTGGAAGCAAAGTTGCCACATGCGTTGGAACAAAGGACACTACTCTAAGAGGCCACACCAAAAATAAGAAACAGCAGCTCGTTCGAATGGTAATTGCCAACATCTGTTGTAAACCACCCGGAACACAGTTTGGATTGGAAAATACTCATAACGGCGCCATCTATTGATTCTTCATCATATCCTACAGCGTTTCGCGAATGCTCCACCCAGCGACACCCAAAAGTAATGTACTCACCTTATTCATGGAAAAAAGGACGCTTCGTACCGGGAAAATGCCTTAGAATTCGGCTTCACTTTAACCCCTTTTCTACTTTTTATTCTATGCAACTACAACTTCTATTCACACACTCTTATCACTTGTTTAGAAGCAATTTCATTAGAAAAAAAACCGAAACTATTCGCACTTACCAACATGCGTGCGTAACATGGAGGAAAAAAAGAAAAATGAAAATGTGTATGTACATGTTCATCGTTTCCCTAGCAATCTAAAGAAATATGAAGTTGAGTGTCTTACCTGTTCGCCGTACTGAGCATGCCATTGAGCGTACTGCTGTTCGTATGCCTGCCATTGCTGCCAATGTTGCTGCACAGCGTATTGCTGTTCTGGAGTCATTGCGGCATACTGAGCCGGAGTATACGATGGGGCTCCGGAGGGCGGCGAATACACATTCGATTGGGTTGGCGGAGCACCGCCGGCTGGAGCTGGCACCGGATTAGTTGGCGGCGGAACCGATGCATTCGGTTGAACGGGTCCAATTAAGGACGGCTGTGTATTTGTTGCAGTAGGTGGTATCGGTGGCGGGCCCGCTGACCATTGATTCCACATTTCAACCAGTTTTTTTTTTTCTTCGCTTTTTTCTTTCCTTTTGTTAAGGGAAAATTCTATAGTTTTATTTAGGCGCAACGTAAATACACAACACGATAAATAGATTGGAATAAATTCAATTTAATATTGAAATAATGAATTGTAAGAACTTTTGGGAATTGTTTTCCTCTTTTGTTGGAGATTTTTAATTCTGAAATTCGCTTTTTTCTTAACGAAACTTTTTTATCGGTAAAGAATGGTAACCATTTTGCAAAAAAGTTTTTCTCATATTCGCCGCTGTCAGTTATGACAGTTTAGTAGTTTGGTTTCGTAATTATCGTATAACAGTGTGAGGTTTTGGTTATGTTCAATAAGTTTTTAGTTGAAATGAAATGATGCAATGCAAAAAATTAATGTTTGGATAAAATGCTTCTAAGGAGGTGAGTGAATTTGAAATAAGGTCTTTTCTAGCTTATTTTAAGTCAAATATAAAATTATATCTATTCATCTCTACCATCCAGTTCACTGTGACTCGTGCTTTGACTTTAATACCGCGCTTGGGGACGCTTGCTTATGTTTTCTGCCCCTTTTCATTACTCTCGCTTATTGGTTGAGCACACTGGCGTCGTAGTCACTTTCATATACTGAAATTGGACGACAATGGCGTCGTATGTCACACATCTTTTCGTAAAGTAAGTCGGACACGTATGTCAATTGTTTTTAAACTACAATGTGATATACTCGTAGTTCCAAATTTTTCTGCTTTCATTCTGAAGTTTTATGAGTTCGGATGCGACGATTTTCGAGGATCTGCGCAGCGACTGATCAGAAAACCGCTGACTGTCATATAACTTGGATTGGATCAGAGGCTGAAATGGCAAATGCGTGCTTGAACAGTAGCATAATACTGCCAAACGCCGTCATAGGTCTCACAATCCCACAAAGAAGAGATGCAAAACAAAATGTTACGAACCACCTAATAGCCTCGAATAATAAGGGATTCACTGTTTGCGACTCTGGCACACGACTAAAGGACATCGATCTTCAGCCGACATTGATGACGACAGTGAAGGACGACCTTACCAAAGATTTGTTCTATGAGCTTCTTCACAAAGTCTTCGATAAGCGATCTTAATGCCATGATAGACAAGGAGGATATCTTTGGTAATACAGTGGTGAAGTACAGCCTTCACTCAACCAGATCCGGAAACGGGATCAGGCTTATTTATTTTGCGGCGGGATGTAATGTAACTACAGCCAGCATATAATTTCCACACCTAGATATTCATAAAGCGACCTGGCTGTCACCTGTTCGCCAAACCGCCAACCAAATTGATCATATTGCTATCGACGCAATGTACTATTTCAGTGCTTTGGTCGGTAGTTAACATCGACAAGAGCCATTATATTCTTATAGCCAAAATACGACGGTGCGCGTACCCGTAACGGTCCGATGATAGTGACCTATTTTGAGAAAGTTCAACGTTAAACGGCAAGGACCGTCGATTTAACTCCTCGACGAATCCGTTGACTCATGAACTGTACGATCAGAAAAGAAGGGACGAGAAAGGGTTCTCTAAAGAAAGAAAAATAATGAATTTTGGATCTGTTACTAGCTTGCGAGGGCCCTGGCTACTGAAACTGCTTACATTTCTTAACAAATCTGTCAAGAACTGAGATGTTTATGGTGATTGCATTCTAATACGTGCTAAAGGAGAGTAGTTGCACAGGAAATCCGTAACAGGTTTTTCCTCCTATTTGCCCATGCAGCTCAGCAGAAGTCGTTGCGAGGAATACTCCATAGTTGCGTCTGTCTTTCAACGACGCAACATCCTGTATCTTAGGAGATATCCCTGATGTTGATCAGATTTTTGATAGCTTGGGATCGAGTAGAGGCCATCTATGTGTGACATTGAACTTGAGAATGCGTCAATTGTTCGTCATAGGACGTTGATGGCACTTGACGTTGAGAAACTGCTTACTATTTCTTTATTTAGATCCGGGTGCAACACAGTTGCGTTTGTAATTCGAGAGTTCCGGAACCCTATAGAGTGTGATTCCCTGCTGTTAGGTCATCTTGTTAAGAGACACGCGCCAGTCTTTAACCACTTTTCATGGTTTTCGAAGTTAACTCTGCCGACCAAGATCCGATTGCTTTCCTTGTTTTCAACCGATTTTCCCTTTTGGCATGTTGAATGTTCGACAGACTTCTGTTCTGATGACTGCACTTAATGTAAGCGTCAAGAATTCTTTCGAAGATTTTTAAGAGGATAAACGACACAATGATAGTTGCCTTGGTATTTTGGGTTTTACTTGTACGAGTACTCCTAATCTTCTCGAAGAAATTGCGCTAGAGCCTACACTAGCCTATTTAGTCTATATATTCCACTAAACAAAATGAGACATTTTTCTTAATGTTGCGTTGTAGCGAAAGTCCGGGTGATCGTATCCCCCACTCACTGTGTTGTAATTTAAATTTTGTGCAAAATAAGAGAATGATATACGACTTCTTGCTGACTCCGAACGAGTAACTGGCATCCATAGGCTGAAAATTTCACATCCGAAGATTTGCCATTTCCCGCAGAAAGGGTGGTGACGTCAGAGAAGCAGATTAGTTTTAAATCCAGACCTTTCTGCGTCACACCATATGGGTACTATATCTATACAAGATCTCGCTTCAGCATTTTTCACTCTTCCAAAAACCAGTAAAATTTCAAAACAAATTATTAAACAATTTGCCTACTGTCATAAAATTTGTATATACATAAATTTTTTCACATGCATCAGAGACACACTGTTTAGATGTGTAGTCTCACCCTTAAGGTAAATGTCACCCCCAGGCAATGCACATGTCTCTGCTGTCATCACTTTCACCCGAGAAAAACAAGTAAACTTGGTAAAAGGATGGCTTCGTTTGAGCAAAATTTCCGCATTGCCGTCGAAAAGGTATTCAACTATTGGCCAGATCTGAAATTAGCAGTTGAACATGGTATGGGCGGACGAAATGGCCAAGAGGTAACACCAATCATCCACAAGTTTCAGAGCATTTACTTATGTATGTATCCACTGAATTGCAGACTGCTATCCAAATCATGGACTACACGTACCAGTATTGCATTGGGAATGAAAAAATAACCCAAGGAGAGCTCCAGGACGTGCTCGAGGACCTAATGGATCAAGAATTCAATACTCTGTGCGATGACAACTCAATTCCTGGTAAGATTCGGCATCGATTCAACGAAAAAGAGAGTTTCGCGCTGATTTAGTCGTTTTCCAGAAATCTGTAAGAATCTCCTTCGGTATTTACAAATGTGCAAGGATGGCAAGTATGCGGAAATCGAAGTAGAGTTCCAGCGTTTCCCACCGGGCAAGGAGTGGCTTAGAAAGGACGTGAAGATTGTACCACAAATTTGTCCTGATAGTTCAGATGATGAGGATTGCAGCGACAGTGACTCCAACAGTGAAATGGATGTTGACGACGAAGATGGGCAGAGTTCCAGCACAAATGCAAGGGCGCGTACAAACCAGCCCTTCGAAGAGCCAGAGCCTGGTTGGACCACTGTGCGAACGAAGAGGAAAAACTAGAGATAATGTCGGGAAAATTTAGTCCTTGTAGAGTTTATGATTTGTTTTTATACATTAAATTGTTTTCGGGAACGTCGTTGGTGTCTCTTAGTCTTAGATTTACTGTAAAAAGCTGCAGCGTGTTTTGGAATCGTTTTGAACTGTCTTTTGTCTGCTTGTGTTTATGCTGCAACGTTTGCTCGAGATTTCACATTTCTTCGCGCAGAGTACAAGTAGCCAGCAAATTATTCAGTCGAAAGCAGTTAAACCTCAAAGCTTGAAAGGAATCTGCCTACTCACCGAGCAGAAAAAAAGGGAAGAGCATAAGCTTCGCAACAGAACGAAGGTGCTGAGGCTAGAAAGAAAGAATGCAAGCCTTCACACATCCATGAACATGGACAACTAGCAGTAGGTTCGCAGTCAGTCGTTGCTAAGAATGTGGAAGGACTATTTTTGCCTCCTTTAAATCGGTTAAAGTCACTTTCGAATTGTGCGCGCCACCTAAGGTCTTCCTCGACGGCGTTGTCCCTGCGGGTTAGATTCGAGGACTGTAAATAAGCTTGTAAATTTCATCGCTTAATCTCTTCTTCCAAAGCCTGCCTACGCAGAATATGAAGAATTTTTCTCCAAACGTCTGAGGATATCTTCAGCCGCTTTCGAGACGGTCCATGTTTCATTATAACTGGGATGTATCATCGGCGTACGCTAGTAGTTTCACAGATTTTTGAAGGCTTGGCCAGAACGCAACCATTGGGAACTGTAACCCAGAGGTGGATAAAGACTGCGTCTACCTTGGCAGCTCAGAAATTAGATACAGAATTTGCCAATAGCTGGGGCCAATTGAGTAACATAGCCCTCTCTACCAAGAGGTCCTGCTGTCTGTGTGACCCAGAGACTTAGATATTTATTTGCGAAAGCAGATGAAGAAGCAGTTGGCCGTTCTGAGAGAGATATTGCTCATGATTTTCGGTCCCATTTGTATAGAATTGAGGAGGAGATTCAACCACGAACTGTACAGGTTGTACAGCGATACATCACAGCTTCCGCCCAAGGGGTGTTTGAGTCTAACTTCCAACGACGGTAAGGCAGAGGACGACCGTATCTTAGGTCAGCCACCTGCATGTAGATTTCGACGCAAAGGACAGAGCGACCTTCCACTCTCGGAGATGAGGAATATGCTACAACCCGGACCTGTGTTTCGTAACCTTTGATGCGGAACACCAACTGCTTACAGCAGAGTCCTGCATGATTTCCCGCACAGCTAACATCGTGCAGTCCTAACCGATGTCGGAATCTACATTCCTCTAACTGCTTCTGTACAAAAGCCGCTCTGGAACTTCATCAATGCCGATTCGAATAGCTTCTCTCACGAGCTCGATTCACACTCATACATTAGCGCCAATACAACAAACTCCTGCGTGAACACGAACAAACTGGCCAACCGCATAGAGGATGATTCTCGTGTCATCAGTCACAATAAAACGGGTTCTGACAAACCTCAAGACCAATAGCACACAGTCACCAGAGTTCTCTGGCAGTCTTACACCCGAAGAGGTTAGCACTGCTCTTTCGACAGTAAAACTAGGAAAGGCGGCGGTATTGAAGCCCGGAGCTTCTACCTACCTGAAAGTTCGTACATATACTCATAGCAGAAAAAATACAGGGTGATGGATGGTCGAATTCTACAGCAACACACTCGAATCAGGCATAATTCTAACGGCGTTAAGAGAACGAAAGCTATAGCAAATCTCAAACCCTATCCTATAGCACTCTTAAGTACTTGCTACACACTACTCGAACGCAATATTTACAATTGAATAAACCCTACCATCAACGAGCTCGTACCTATCTAAGAAGTCAGATTTCTTGTCGTAACTGTACCGTACGATACCGTCTGGAAGGGTTATCTTTAAACTATTGAAAACAATACCGTGGCTGAGGACATCGAGTCTTATCAACAACCTGCTTTCAAACCGCTTAACAATAGTTTGACCCGGGGCTCCGTCCTCACTGCTTTGTCCTTTGATCATTACATCAGCGATATACCTGCGATCAAATTCCACGAGGAAATTTGGATATGCCGACGACTTGGCAATCGCCACTCAAGATAAGGACATAGCGAACGCAGAACGAACCCTAAACATAGACCTTGGGCAACTCAGTGTATGTAGATGCAATATATATATTTTAGGCAATGGAGACGTTGCAGAAAAACTCAAAATCTGAAACGATATACTTATAATACAAAAATTCACTAGATCAACCCGTGCTGCAGTGTGGTTTAATAGTTCACATGCGTGCAAGGTGGACACCCAGCTCAAGAACACCATGAGATTCATTTCCGGCACCGTAAGAGGAACAGCAACACGATGGCTTCCTGTATTGTGCAACATTGCCCCACCTCTTCTGCGCTGCTTAAGCACACTATTGAGGGAACGTACCAAAGCGCTGCCAAATACTGAATTGCCCATCAACGACGACATTGCTATACTCCTGTCACGGCAGCAGAGACTTATGTCTCCGCATCCAACCACAAAGCTCGCTGAAGAGCATCCGTATGATGCTTTCAATACAATTAGTACTACGTGGTTAGTACAATAGAATGGTCGGCTTCAATGCAAACTGATAATATCACCGTCCTGAATCCATCAGTGCGATCTTGCGACATCGGGTTTAACCTACCGCGCAACCCCTAGTCGAAGCTTAACAGTATCCGAACCAACCACGGAAGATATTCAAATTCCCTGTTCTCCCGCTTGCGATTGCGGACTAGCCATTATTTGATATTATATCTCCGAAAACGGCCAAAGACATCCTCACAAGCCTTCCCTTACGTCGAATGCTACTGCACTAAAGAACAATGACATCAATAATCAGAATATACAGGCAGTTGCACAGCCTTTTAGAAAATTGTGTCTCTGGTGTTGGCTTGTAAGTTTCGCATAGTTTTCTTAATTATGTGACAGGAACGCATAACCTGGCCAACACTTTTTAGACATCAAATGTTTCAGTGATATTGCTTGCAACCCTGCTTGATTATTTTCGCAGGGATGCATAAAACAGACATGTTTCTTCATAGCTCGTCCCTGTAAATGGTGCCATATGCTGCTCTGAAATCATAAAGGGCTTGGGTTTTCTCAAGGATCCGCATTGGGGCAAATATTTGGTAATTTATGAACTTATCACACATAATACCGATAGGTTTCCTATCTTGTGGACTGGGCAAGCGGTATGTACACTTGCTCCCGACCAAATCTTGGAAATGAGTCAGTGTATGCTCCTTTATATGCTATCTTCTAACGCCCTAAGTAGCTTGGTAGGTAGGCCGTCCGACCCCGTAGCCCTTTATATTCTATCTTTCCTTAATTTTATTCTGGTTAGCGGGAATGACAAGGGAATCTAGGTCGTTAGAAACTTTAGTAGGTGTTTTTCAGTATTCTCAGCGCTGCGTGTAACTCTACCAATAAATTGCATTCCTCAGCTCTACACTTTTCTATTCTGGTCTTGTTGGCTTGACAAGCCTTTTTCATCTTTTGGCAACACTTTCGAAAGTAGTTCACGAAACACCTCTCCATTTCCACTGTTTTTTTCTCCGGAGAAGTCGGTGTTCCTCCTTTGCTACCTTGTTCGTAGCGCACACTGGCCGTTCTTATTCTTCTATGCAGTACCACTTCACAGATCTGTTGTTTCGCACTTATACATGTATACACTCTTCATCAAAGCAAACATTTCGTGGACGTAATCTAGTGAAACCTACCACATCAATTGCGGTATTTCTGACGGGCTTTTGGCATCAATGTAAAGTTGAGGAATACCCGATTGGCAAAATCTCTGTTGGGATTGCAGTAGCTCAAATCAAATCAAATCGTCTGACATATCCAAAGTCGTATAATGGCTGTAGCTGGGTGGTGGTCCGAGTCCACAATGGGACTTCCGAACTTTGACAGTTGATAGGGGCCATATTGTTGAAGTTCGGTCTGTCACATTGGCTGTCATTTATTCAGTCTGTTTTGTCAAATCACGGCAAAATAGCGTTCAACAACACGTGCAAATGATAAAATTGTTTTATCAAAATGGGTGTTCTGTTCGGGCAACGTTCAGTCATTTAACGGTCGCTATATTCGTGTGGTGGATAAACCAAGATAAACCAACAGCCGGACCTCGACGAAGCGCAAGATCTGCCGAAAACATCGCCGCTGTCCGTGAGAGTGTGCACGAGAATTTCGCGTCGCTCACAAGAACTCGGCCTTTCGCAGACCACAACTTCGCGAATTTTGCGTCGTGCCTGCATGCGTACAAAATTTAACTGACCCAGATAAATGGGCTCTGGAGCAGTTGTAAACTCACTCTAATTTTCATCGAAAAATCATCTTCAGCAATGAGGTCTGGATGAATGGTTACGTTAAGAAACAAAATTGTCGAATTTGGGACGATACTAATCCACATGAGATCCAAGAGCGTCCAATGCATTCCGAAAAAATCACTGGTGTGGATTTTTGGCTGGCGGCGTCATCGGTCCATGCTTCTTTGAGAACGACGTTGGCCAGGCCATCACCGTCAACGGAGGGCGCTTTTTGACAAGTCGCATCCTGTTGGTCCTATTCTGCCAAGAACTGAATTGATTGCGTTTTATCAGATTTTACACAGGCTTATAGAAGTAATCGAGTGGTGTCTAATCGCATGATCCCGGCAGCCTATTCCATTTCTTAATATACTCGTAACATTGTCGTTGAAACGAGTCCTCAGTAAATCAATGGATTCATGGGGACCACATATCGTCCTGATCGATGTCGTTCATATTATCGAACAAATAATCACTCATCATTGTCGGGTAACGTCGGCTAATGACTGCAACGCAAGCTCCGGCCTCCACCAAGCAGTACAATTTTGTTGGTGTAATTGAGTTTCATGTCTCTTTTGGATTTCTATCATTAAACCCATTGACCCATGCAAATTCACGTCTCAAGCAATGATGTCGTTGACTTAGTTCCTAGACCAGATGGATCTGATACGGGTGTAGGCCGAGATCTTTTCGTAAAATTTTTCACATAGTGAAGGGACAAAGGCCAAATTATTGCGATCGACACCGAATTAAAAAATCTAGATCTTCCACAATACTTTCATTCACAGCGGAAGCAGTGTCTTACTTGTTGCCGAAGTGAGCGCAATGATAGGTATCCACATGAAAAATCCTCGGAGGACATTAAATAACTGAATTAAGGCCCTAGAAGAAAAGAGCTTAGCAATATCCGTACCAAGATCGAATACTTTCATTTTTAAAGGGACGCAAACCTTTCTCCACACAATAGGCAGTTGATGAACCAAAATCCTAGAAGTTCAAATACTTGAACACCGTCGTAATCCTGACAAAGATATCCCAAATCGAGTTAATGTATAAATTAGCAGCAACGAAAGTGAGAAGAACCCATTTTACGGTCCCTTAGCTCGTGTCTTGCTATCGAAATCATAATGCATGTCCTACTAGACTCTGGTTCAAGGCGTGCAATGCATATCAGCACTCATGAAAAGCACCTCGACCTGAGACTTAACATCAACGACCACAATAGACAACAATGCCTCTTTCAGGAAGATTTTCGAATTGCAGGCCACAATTATCGCGAATGTCAGTGCGCCAGTTCTGCATACGCAGTGCCGAAAAGTCGAAGGGGAATGGAAGTCTCTATGTCTTGCCATCTTTCGTCAGCCCGTTGTGTAAGAAAATTATTTGTCGATCGAAAACGTATAGAATTGTCGAAAAGTTTATCAGTTGCGAGTGGATACACAGTCGGTTGGAAGACTGTCAATTCTTGGGTAGTACGACTCGCAAATTGCCTTGTTCACTTCATTTCAAATTATCATTGTAATGCTATTCATATGTTTCATACTTCCCTTTTGCTACCACAGTAAACAAACTGTTGTCAAACAAATTCAGAAAACATTGGTTCCTATAGCAACCTTGCCTAACCGATGACCAAACAGAGTTCGCATTCTAAAAACATTACAAGTTATCCGGTATTGAAAGAGAGCCCAACTTGACCAAAACACAACAACAAAAAATAAATAAATGAAAATGTCTTTCGATTTGAAGTACAACTATCCTCAGATCGCACGAGATTCCGGTTTCAAAATACGACAATTCAAAGATGGACCACTTGACTGGCGGCTCGTTGGTAATGATTTGTTCTTCTGTCAATTCAACACAATTAAATTCTGTCTTTGTTTATAGGATCCTTAGAAGTAGAACGTATACTCCGTGAGCAACAATTCGAGGACATTGACTCGGCACTATTCTACCTCTCCGAAGCTCCACTAGCACCCATGTTAGAAAGTAACATTCTAGAAACCGGCATAGCCAAGCACTTCATCCTCTCCCAATTGGCCATTCAATATTTGTTGTTCTGTCGGAAGTTTCTGGATGAAACTGTTCGAACACTTCGTGAAACCCTCATGGAGGTAGAGGTCGAAAATGTCAGTTTAAAGGCAACCAATCAGGAGCACAGTAATGAAATTGTACATTTGCATAAAAAAATCAGCCAAATTGAATCGATTCACAACGTCGTCTTCCCGTGTCACTTTTGTACGAAGAATTTCATTAGCAACGACGCTCTCAACATCCACTTGAGTAAAAAACATTCGAAAAATTCCCCTGGAGACTTACAAGGCAAGGATGACCGTACCCTTATCAATACAATCAAGTTGGAGCTGGAAATCAAGCAGTTAAAGGAGCGTCTTAATATTGCCGAGAAAGACATTCGTGAAACGGTCGAGAGCAAAAGGAGCACACCAAGGGAGGTTGCTAAGATGTGCTCTAGTACTCAGATGAGTACAACTACCATTCAGACAGGAATTCAATGTAACCTGCTGGAAACCAAAGAGAATGATTGCACTGAGGAGTCAAATCCTGATAAATTGGAAATTCTTTCCCAGTTGTACGAAAAGATATCGAAACTGGAGTCTAGGCAAGCTACACACTCCCCCGAAAATAGTCAGTTAAATGAAATCACACTCAAGTTATCCGAAATAACAAAGTCTCTTGAGACCAAGCCGGAAGTTAACGGAGAGAATCTGATAAAATTGGTTAAAGATGCTGTACTTGCAAGTATTCCGTCGAAACAAACTCTGGAAACCGTTTCTGCCGAGGATCTACATTCTCTCCTGTTCAACACTTTCTCCGACGTCCTGCACTCGAATTCGGAGAAGTTAAATGAGATTTCAAGTCAAATTCAAACAATTTGTAACGAGAAGTTGCCGGTAGTAGAAGTGGAAAAGGTGAAAAAGAAACCATCAGTCGAACAGTCTGTTCAAGTGGTAATACCTGCTCCTACTACGGTGACTGTATTACCCCCTAAGCGTGAGGTAGTTTGTAACGAGAAGGTGCCGGTAGTAGAGGTGGAAAAGGTGAAAAAGAAACCATCAGCGGAACAGTCTGTTCAAGTGGCAGTACCTGCTCCTACTACGGTAACTGTATTACCCCCTAAGCGCGAGGTACTTCCCTTGGAGGAGAAACAGTTCTCATCACCATCTACCCGGAGGACATACAGCATTGAGATGCCTGTTGAAGTTCCAGTTATGTTCACTAATGACGTGGACTCGATAAGCAGCTCTACTGATATGTCGCAACAAATCTTAGATTTGCAGAAAATCGACTCTGATGATGGTCATTCCTTAAAGAGTTTGGAGGAGGATGTAGAGGGGGAGATGGTATTGTAAGTGACTCGTAAAAATTATATATTAAATCAACATAAACAGAAATCTTTTGTAGGCCAAGTTCATCTGGTTCTCAAACAGTGTTAGCAGCTTTTGAGAAAAAGTTAGCACATTATGGAATAAACGCATCGGCTAAAACAATGTCTTCATCAGATGCTGGGAGGATCTCTGCACAATTAGCTGAGAAGAGGAGTTCTCTGAAAAAGGTGGGAACTAACACTTTTTTTATCGATTTGCTAATCCGATAGCTGGTTTGTTGACTTGGAATAACATTGGGTTAGGCAAGCTTAGAGCAGCTGTTTTGTCACTCTTAGAACGAAGTCGCAGTGGACACCACAAATAGTGAGAATGAAGGTTTTAAGTGTGAGGGGAATACCCCAAAAACTAGGACTTTCTTTTTGATGTCGCCGGTCAGATTTACCGGTTAAGCAAGAGTTACGATAGTCTGTGAGTTGATCATAACAGATGCTCGAAGAGGTTATAATGAAGAGGCAATCACCTTTATAGATAGTTCCATTCTCTTTTGTTTCGGCAACTGAGTCTTTTGCGAGTTTTTGCTTCTATGTTGCACTTTTACTGCCTGCCGCTAATGGAAGAGCTACACTCGACTTCTAATTCTTTATCACTTTATTGCTATCGCTTTGGCTACCGCTACCACTCTTCGATATTTCTGCTGTACTTAGCCCACTCTTCAAAGGCTTGTATTTAGTTTTTTACTGCCATTTTCGTCTCATAATTCTATCGAACGTTTCTTTATTTATGTGGAGCCGGCCTTTTGAAATACCGAGTAGAGTCTTTGCGCTACTCTTACATTTTTCTTCGAGGTTGTTCCACATTTTTGTGCGCTTTAGTTCTCCTTCTTGGTTTACGATGTTTTGGGGCAATTCTCGCAGATTTAGCGCCCTCAGGTGGCCTTTTTCCTTGTTTAAATTGTGCCGTCTGACTGCATGAGTTAGTATATCTCCTCCGTTGGGTTTTGCATTTCCTTCATGGCCGTCTTCGTGTCCATTTAACTCTGCTTCGACGGAAAGCATTTCCTCGCTTGATGTTCTGTTTAAAGGTTCACCAAAGTCGAGCTAAAATATTTCTTTTCCTGATTGCTCACTGCCTATTTGCGTAGGCCCTACGAATGTTCCAAGTTTCGTGTTCAATTTAGTTTTTTGGTCATTAGTGGGTCGCCAATTTTTGATACGGTTGCGATCTTATCTAGGAGTTCAGCTGTCAAAATAATGGCAATTCTGGCTTTCTTCGTTTTGCTGATGAAGGTTTGAAATTTTTCGAAACGAATTAACGCGAGCGTTGAAATCACACTGAAATGGTATGGGTTTCTTTCAAGTTTCTGTGAAAACCGAATTTGCTGCTAAGCCCGTGATTAATTCGCTCTTTTATCGAAATTGGGTGATCCGGCCAGTGCATCTATTTCAGTCTCCCGTCAATGAATTGTTAGAGAACATATTCCAACTGATTTGCAAAATTTGGTATGAAGAAAGTATTCCTGAAGGATATAGCCCAGGTTTCGGAATTCAAAATTTTCAGATCTTCTGGTTAGAAGTCTCAATCCCAAACCCACGACTCAAGTAACCTCCGACAAAATTGTTCAAATCCCTTGTGGAGTTCAGAGACATATTTCATGTCTGAAGTATCTGCTAGGAGGTTAGAAGATCGTCGCTTAAGAGTATTGAACTCTGTTGTGACCAGAGAGAAAGTGCCACACTGTTTCTCTGTCGTTTTCATGGTTACAAATCTCTCAGCCCACTGTCTAAGTAATCTATATTTGACCATGTGTATGCCTCGTGTTGTAGGTCGACTTCGCTTGTGTTTTCCACCTTTGATTGGCTATTGATGTAGATTGTTGTGAGATTTTAGCCCTTATGATTGCAGTCATAGAGAGAACCACTTTCGACAGTGAGCTAGAGAGTGGTGGACCATGCCTGGCCTTTAATTTCTTTCTTCTTTTGCTTTGCCCAGAAGCACAAATGAGTGATAGTGAACCGGCTGCTAGTTCGTATGAGCTCGTTTTTATATTGCGATAGCTTTGATTAAGTTGTTATTGAGTGATAGATAGCGACCCGTCTGAACAATGACTGTTTTATTTAAGTTAGTTGTGGGGGTGAGATTGAAGAGCTTACACACCTCTTCGATAACTCGTATTTTTGCGATATAAGCCGATAAGTGTTTGAAATATTTAGTTCACCTGAGTGGAAACATGATTCTATACCACACCCCAGTTTGGAGATCTTTTTAAATGTCGATGCTTCGTAACTCAATGTGATTGTGTCATTTTTCCTTTCCTTGCCGGCCACTTTGCTTGATACCTAGTGTAGGTGTAACACAGTCATGGCTCTAAGCTGTAGTTTTCACCGGTCTGGCTTTCAGATTTGAACCACATTACATACCAGTGTAAGAGGGATAAGGAGTATGTATAGGGCCACCTGCCGCTCTCTGAATGCAACTAGATTTGATGATATTGTACTAAGTAAGGAGAGAACGGACCACATCTGTGGACATCCAAAGGCGAAGTCTCCGATTCAATGACAAGGGGTAACCTTCATCGAAAACCTTCAGAATTAAGTTGCGGCCAGATAAAGTTTCAATGTATGTATATGTTACGCATAAATGTAATAATTGAGCTTATAACCGATCTGCAAACGTTGGATTTCTGCCAAACACTTTTCTATTCATTGTTGGCATGACTTAACCACGGCTTATGAAAAATATATTTCGGCAGGCTGCTATAACTCTTGAAACTGGAGAAGAGCGACTGTTTCCTTTGTTCTCAAGATAATGAGTGTTGGTTGTCAATTAAATGGTAAACTAGAGGTGGTGTTCTTGAGACGTCTTCTCCAATTAAAGTCGTATGGCTTGTAACCTACAGTAACTCTGCTCTTTCCAAATTGACATGGAAATGTCACACTGCCGAGTAGACTGGTCATAGTTCTTTGTCATACCCACGTTATTTTTTACAGAGAAAAGGCCAAGTGGCTGTCAACCTTCAAGACATTCATCATTGTATGTCTGTTATCGCTAGGTCAGACACAACCACTATTTATTCCTATCGCGGTATATTCAACATAAACTTGCTATATTCGCAGAGTTCATGCCGTAGAGTTGTTACATACAGTTTTCAAAAGCGGCGGGGGTCATGAAATAGCTGTTTTGCAATCATGAACTTTTAGAAAATCATTTGGTAGTACATGCGAGTAACCATACTTCTTTCCTTTTCCATTTCATTAACCAACAGAGTCCGAAATGTTGCACATGCTCATCTTCATCTTTTAAAGCTACCTGTTGATGATCGATGATGAACGAATGCAACTTCGTTGATAATTGAATGGGGACACCGCAAACCATCTAAATTTCGTCTTCGCAAAGCCAATATAATTGAGAAGAGCATCTCATGTGTCACAGTTCTTTTGAATTTCCTAAATAATTTTAAAGTACAGACTCCTGAACAGGGATAATCGCCAGCGGTTTTTCCTTAATGTGCCTCCAGTGGAGTTTGGGAAGATTGCGGTTTAATACGCAAAAGTAGTAAGTTGTGAGATTCGTCACATGATTAAGGGAGATGAACAGAACATTGCAGCATTAAGGTTAGAGTTTTGGAATAGTTATCTAAAGAAGCTTAATTAGGCTCTGTTTGGAACATCTTAACACTTCAGTAGCCGCCATTAGTACGGCGTGATCTCAGAGACGTTACTTTGGGGTTTGTTACACAATTCGCGCGCTCATCAATCAATCTCTCATTCAAATCTAAGTATTAACAAAGATCCAGCAGTCCATCACTACCACAATGAATCGACTGAGTAGAGTCCGCGTTTTCTAAAATTTATTTCCAATGTTGTTTTGAAAAGTTAGATTCTTGTTTGCAAGAATCCAGTATCAAAGCATTATTTGGAAGCAGAATGATTGCTCCGACTGCTTCCGATTGCCTTCGAATTTTGATCGACTTATGTTAAGCTCCGCTCAAAAGTTTGTGTCCTGAAGGACCAGCTGTAGTATTTTCGTCTTGCATGCGTTTACAAAATTACTCTATTGCTTTGTGTTGATGCATGAGAAACATGTCGACGGACTCCGAACCTGTGCACGGTCCGCTGTATTAGTCGATGAATATCATGGCTTTAAAACTTTGACACTCGTGAGTGGTAGATACATCTGAGGCTCATATGGCATTTAAAACTGATTTTGTGGCACAATAGACCTTTTAGGTTGCAATGCCCATGGTAATTGGCCGGTCTCGGATAAGGCGCTAATATTATAGTTATAGTTCTTACCACAAAAGCTGGGAAATACCGTCGCGCAGAGCGTAAATTTGCCTACTACTAAGCAAGAGGGCCGATTCAAAATACAGCCAACCTCAAAAAGCTGACGAAGTGATCAACTTTTATGAAGTCACCGCCCTTTCAGCGAGAACTGGCAAACTTCTCAAAGTAGACTCTTATGGCAAAAGTCTCACCATCCAGGGTCAGCTTAAAATCGTGTGCATACATTGACGAGTATGTGGGCGAGACTAGGCCCTGAGCAATTCCGAATTGGTGATTTATGAGACCTATTGAGGCAGTGGTTCGCTTCTGCATTGTTAAGCGTCTTACTGCGGCTATCCTTACTTACTTCTTTAAATGACAGCTTACAGATCGTGGCGGTACTGGGGCTAAACCAGTTGCCAGTTCGATAAATAGGCAACAGTTTCGAACACCGAGTTGGTTAAGGTCTGCTTCCAATTTTGTACATCATCTTAGGTACGTTCTTCCTGTACTTCGTTGTTCCATAGGTCTGGATTCGAAGATGCTTCAGTCTGGTTGACCGTAGTGTATAAGCTCTATGTGACCTCGAGCGTGCTCATGCCTCTGCGATATTCAAAACAAAACATATTGTTTTAGACCTATCCGAAGCAAGCTTCATCTGACATTACTTTAGTCTTTGGCTTGCTAAAGCTTCAGTAATAAACTGTTTTCAATATGAGCACCTGCTTAATTCCACGCCTAGTATTTGCGGCCAGATGTAAGAGGAATGGCTTTTCAGTGTCGTCGTCACACTCACAGCAATTTCCCAGAAGGTGGTGTTACTTATGCTTACCATAGTTTGGTGCTAAGCAGAAGCGTGAAACCCCGTTACTGAAAAATATCGATTTACATGGTCAGCCTACATCGTCTAGAGCCATGTCACCTACTGTTGTGCGAAGTTTCACTTCCTGCTATTTAATTACAATCTGGGGTCCATTTCATTTACCATGCCATGCCAGAAACTAAAAGCCTTTTCGTAATGCAACTACCCTCTATTACATCTAGAGCTGTCTGCTTTTAAGAGCAGAACAACGTGCTGAGGGAAGGGGCACATCTAGTCCAGAGGTGAGCCGATAAGAATTGGTTAAAAGTTAGGCAGCCATACCAGGAATGTTGCGCTGAAGAACATACGCTGATTTACATACGTCTGTAAGGGTCTCCTTTCCGCACAACATCTAATATAATGATGCAGCAACACTAAGTAATCTATTACAAACTTATAACAATTTTCAGATCTACCCCCGATTTTATGCGACTCGAAATAAACTAAAAGACTTTGTACACCAAATAAGTTCAAAGAAACTCTTGGATAGACAACGAAGTTCCGAAAACTTGGTCCAGTCTAAGCCTAAGAACTCTACACCACGAAATCCAACCAAACCGAAATCTAAAAATAGTGCATCCGAGCTGTCTTCAGTCGAAAATGACTCAAACAACGAGGCAGCTGCTTTCAAGAGGCGACTCGAAAAGATTCTAAGTTCTCCCATCAAGAAACCCATCCCCTATGTTCCGAAAGAAGCCATCAAACCGGTCCCAATTCCGAGGAAGCGAGTTATGTTCTCCAACGCAGGAAAACAGAGCACCAACGACCATGTTTCCCCAACATTCATCCGCAGTTAGCCGAGAGTAAGTGTGTGCCCAAGATTCAAATAGAATTCTATGTATATATGTATTTACAGAAATAAAGAAACGTAGTAGACTAGAACTAAATCAAATGAGTTGTACTTGATCCTTTTGTATGAGATCCGACACTAACTGGTAGGGGATAATGTGCTGTGATCCAGCAGCTAGATCTACTTCCTCATCATCTACTCCAACCACCACAGCAGGTACTATGGAAAAACAAACATCAAAATGATTCAAGACATCAAGTTAAAGATCAAACCAGAGATATTTGCTTTGATGAAAACATGGCTCATTAGATTTGGTCGCACGACACGCTGATCATCATCGGATCGTTGCATCCTCGGCATATATTGCAGGGCTATTACATTGAAGTAGTTCTCCATATTGTCAAGGTACTCTTGTGCATAGGTCGCTTCTTCTTCCGACAGTCTCTTCCCATTCGCATCACGTGCATTTTCCTCGTTGATGATGTGCCTTGTGTAGGTTTCAATTTTCTGTAATCTACAACGCAGATAGCTTGCGACTATGTAGCGAATACGTTCCAGTTCCATTTGATGGGCAATGAAACGAAAATCGTTTTTATCTAAATCCTTCATGTTCTCTTCCATGTGGGAGATTTGACCGAGCATAAGTTCGAGCATTTCAGTCTGATGTGGCAGCATTTCTGGAGCAAACATTTCGTTTATCCAAGCAGTTTCTAGATTTTCAAGGACCTGCGCATTGATTTTTATTAAGTTTTCAATTAGTGCAATGGGAGAAGCGTACCTTTTGTGCTGTTATTAACTCCTCCTCGTTGTCATCGAAATCATTTTCAATCTCCAAATTATCCATGGCAATAATAGTGACGAGAAGGATTTGTATTTTTAATGGCCAAAAGATTGTATTTTGATATTTGGGAATTGAGTAAAAGTGGCGGTATAACCTAGAGCTGCAGCATCTACAACAGGTAAACAAACAAAAGCTGCACTGTCAAATTTGACAGTCTTCCAGCTGTTGGACTGTCAAGATTGGCGTCTAAGTGAAGAGCTGCATAGGACAAATTATACGATGCCATATGATTTGATTTGATTTGATCGCATCATAACTTTTTTGAGTATCCGTCCCGATCAATGGAAGCGATTGCTTAATAACGTCCCAGCCTTTTTAAGTTGACATTAGTTGCCTGTTTGAAACTCCTAGATTTCACCCACAGACCAGAGTCAATAGTGTGCTAGTGCATATTGTGAAAGGGTAGAAGACATTATATCTAGAAAAACACTCCATCGAGGGCGTAAAGTTCCGAATTTAGATAATTGTTGAGCGGCATAGACCTGGTGCTATCGAGAGCGTAGCAACGTTATAATGTCCTGCTAAAATTGGTTTAACCTCAGATAAAGGACATACGGCGAATGAGTTCGCATGACTGAATCAACGGCGGCATCAACAGTCACCGTGGTAAATACCTTATATGAACATTGTTTGGAACTGAGGTCAATAGGGAGCTTCAAGTCACATCAGGGTGTGGAAATAGAGACCGTGGTGAATGATAGCTTAATGAGTTAAGCTCCGGGGCGTTGTTACTCCGAATTGGGAGTTGTCTGTAACCATCTGATCACGTGAAAAATCTAGTGTTGCAAAGCACCCAACCTCAGATAAGGACGGATTTATTTTTGACGACCCTGCAAAACGAAGACCCAGGAAGCGCAGCGCGATGGGCCGGACAAAAAAAAAAGGATGAACAACTGTGACATATATTACTCACTATTTAGAGAACAGAAGCAGCGTTTAATGGGATATATATCTATTATAAGCAGCAAAGTAAGTCAAGTAGTCCCAGTTATGCGAGCGAATGCATGTTAAGGAAACACATGAAGGCTAAATTCGCTAAAATTAGCCTGATATGCGCTGATGCGTCTAAAGAAGCAATAGACCATGTTATTGAAAAAAAAATCTACACACTCTTTGACAATATGCGAGTAATGTTCTTGGTATGACGTCAAAATAGGAAAGAGCTCATTTTGGTAGTACAATACAATCAGAAAGCAAAGCCTACCCGGCGCCACATTTGTAAATGGGCTTAGGCTAATTGACATTGTTCCGGGGCGAAATATCGCAATACCGAGCAGATGGTTTCCTCACCTCAATTTTCACAAAGAACTAGAGCGGTCACTTGATCATAAAATATTCAGCCAAATTGATCACCTTGCAATCGACGCTAGGTAAATTTTTAGTATTATACGAGTAGATGCCCGAATATTCCGAGCGGCCGATACAAGCAGGCTCGGTCCACTACCTAGTTACAACCAAAGTACGTCTACAGATATCGTAGGCATTATAACGTTTGTAATAATTTCAGTCGTAACACACAGAGAGAATTTGTCGATACGTATCTTTCAACGTCTCGCCAACGCCTTTATAACTGACATTAAGTGCTGGGTTTCGCCCAATTAGACTCACCTTGTTTGATGAAGAGTACAAGCAAGTAGATGCAGTAAAATAATTCGCTTATGAAGCGGCGTTGCGTAGAAGAAGGAGAGCGGCCCGCGAGCTCTACAAGAACACGGGGTCTCTAAGATGATGCTATTCCAATAGTACCCTTCGGAAATTCTATCAAAAGATACAAAAAATATACTATGCCAACAAGATCCGAACAAAAGATCAACAAATGAGCAATGATGTTGACTCACAGCTGGGGATATGAAAAAACTACTTCCGCAGACCCTTAAATGGTAGTAACCAACTCAACTGATTAAGTTGGGCAACAAAAGCCAAAAAAGCCCAGATTGGTACTTTTTACTTCTTTCTCAATATCAGTTCTGTACATACGAGTACATGGCGGCACCTACAGAGATAAGCTTAACATAGCCTTGTCCTGTTTTTGGCATCCTTGCTGACATTGAGATAATCGGGAGGAACTAGTGAGATGTCAGCCTGGCATTTGTCTGTATTAACTGCTTCGAGAGTTGACGGAGTGTGGAGGAGGAAGTACGATGATCAACTAAATTGCATATGGACACCAGCCCGAAGGTTGTTTTTGAAAACCCTTAAATTTCGTACATACACACTGTAAGTGAATTACCAACACATTGTATATCTCTGAACCTGCCAAAATTTGTTAGAATGGATGAGGTTTTTTGAGTAAAATGGGCGGGTTTTGTGTAAAATGAGAGAGAAATTGCCACATATTCGCGGACAGGGTCGCACGGATCGAGGCGGTCAGTAGAAATCTGGTTTTGGTTTTCCAATATTTGGAAAGCTTGCCATCTATGTCCATCACAATAGGACAACACATAAAACGTTTAAAATTGTGGAGGATTATACTCACAATAGCGACAAATCCACTCTTAGTCTTTTCGACCGTTCCCCGGCGGATTCTGAAGGCCTCAACTAACATATTTCTAAAACCCAGGAGCTGCTGGATCACTTGATTCCAATGACTCCTGTGGCTCTTTCTGGAACACGTTTGGTAGATTGAGCTGGAAGAATGGAGAGAGTACCGGAGATGCTCTGCCAGTTACAGTTAAACTCCATCAGAAGAAACCAGTGTTTGATAAGAGTGTTGTTTTTGACGGTTTGTCTCGGGAAACCGGAAAAGTCTGAACGGGTTCTCTGAAGCACAACTACTAAGAGGCATTCGAAGAGGAAAAGGAGAAGTGGAGCAAACACACGGCGCAAAGAGACGGCAAGTACTGTCGAAGGCTCGAGTATTACTCCCCCAGTGGCGATGGAGAAGAGAAACAAATAAGTGGAAGTAACACCCACTGAAACCGACTAAACTCTCGACTCTGAATTTGTGCCCTCATCTTCTGTTCCGAATCAGGCCAAGAGGAATAAAATTTCCGGCACTTCCTTTGTCGATGGATCTCTCCACGCACGATGTCCCGATGAAACCGGTGCTGTAACCAACAAATCGAAGTTCCGTGCACTAGAACTGGCTACAACCAGCAAAGGTCGTAGTTCTGGTCGACGGATATCGGCTAATGCAGTGAAATTCCCGCTGAGAAACAACTCTGGTGGTGGTTTTTCCAGCGCACAAAATCCGGCTGTCCAGATGCTGCAATCAGAACGAGTTGCAGTTCTGGAGGTCGGGACTTGGACGTTTGGAAAAGCAACCTCCATGAAAACTCGGAAATGCCAAAGGCGATGAGAGCTGCGCATCTGTAAGGATGCCGCTATCTCCTCTCTGGCGCTTTGAACTGGGAAGGCTGGTAATAACAACAGTTTGAATGACGTTGAGTTTAATCACTGTGTCGATCAACTGTAGGAGCTAGCAAAAGCAGAGAATGTTTGGATTCAAGCACAGCGCTACGATGTGGAAAACGGAACTCTTGAAGTAAAGCGGCTGCACACCAGCAAACTTATGAAAGGTTGAACAAGTTTGTGCGTAAATCGCACTCCTGGAAACTAAGATCTTCGAGGTTTTCAGACTACCCAAAATCACGCGCACTATCTTCTGAGTTCCGGGGCAACTCTGTGAAATGGTGGATGTGCTGATGCGTTTTCTACTCTCACAAGGAGTGAAAGAATCGGGAAAACAAGGACGGCTCTTATGTTGATGTGGGCTTAGACAAAGCTTCTTTCCAGTCTATATACGACTCACTTCGCTATTTGTACCTTGAAATGGTTAATTTTCACTTTGTTTCCAAATGAGTGCAGATAAGAGACGACCATCCCAGCACTCATCTGTTTTGTGTACTCAGATCAACTTTCAACATTTCAAGACTGCTAATATCCATACAGGAACCATCGGCGTGAAATAAACGCTTTGGCTTTGGATGTTTAAGGGGTTTCACACCACTGTATGACGGGCGACCGGTAAGACCGAAAACTTGTTTTTATGTGCCGAACTCACTTTCACCATCAAAAGTTGGGCAGTTTTCCAACCAAGATTTTGTTACTGCAGACATAAGCTACGAAACGAATGGAGAATGGTAGGAATTTGTCATTGCGGCTGCTTATGTTCCCTATGATTCGATGTTCTCGCCACCACCAAAGGCGATTGCCGAACTCATTGAATTCCAGGAAGATGGGACTACTGCGATGCGATGCTAATGCTCAAAATATTTTTTGCGGGTAGCAAGTGAGAGGATTTCATACTATCGTCTAACCTGGCTGTCATGCAGATCGACTCGACTTAACTTCATCCCACAAGTATGCTAAGGAGATTATTGTCTGGAAAGTACTACCAGATATCTCCATGTCAGAGCATTGGTATAGGAACATCGAATTTAGAATCGCATGCAAGGTCTCGACATTGTTGAAGAGGAATTCGTAGAAAACCAACTGGATACGATTTAAGGCGGAGCTTAAAAAGTCCAACAGTGCTCCGTCTAAGCTCAGGACAAAAAAAAGATACTCTACTCATGGCACTGGTATTTGGCGTTTCTAACTGCAGCCGAAATATGCGGTAAATCTTGCTGCTTTTTTTGTCCCTATGTACAACATTTTAAAAGTCACAGTTTTCCATACTTTTTTTGAGCTATCCATTCCGGTGATATTATTGGATAGCATTGATGTCGACTTTGGTAAATGAAGAATATAAGACCTGCAATATTCTTATATGGATCTTCTCTGCAAATCAGGAACTTCTTCAACTTGTGGGCTCCCCTAAAGTGGGCCTTTCATGCTTGTCTATCGAAGACTCTTCGTTCCCGATGTCTTGCCACCTCAGGTGACTAATATGCACTTTTCTTACCGCAATGACGTCGTACAGGTTGTAGAGTTTGCTATTATATCACCTCTTCTAAATCCCTGTCAATGCAAACGGGACCAAAAATCAATTGAAAAGGATTTCTTCATGCTGGACAATCTGATGAGTTCAACAGGGTTGTCGAAATTAGAAATGGCTATGGCTCGTCTCTATAGATGCTGCCATATGCGGGCTCGCAGTCGACAAAGAGGTGGCGATACAAGACACATAATAAGGAGACTGTACTCGTATGAGACCTTTTCAGTTCTATTTTTCGTAGGGGGCGACATGAGTAAAGTGCACGACGCGCTCTCTTGCTTGTATGTACTGCTATGACGGCTTTGAAAATTTGTGCTCCCGCAATTTGAAGGCTTAATTTAATTAGGTACTAACTTTGAATGTTTCCGAGGGTGAATGGTTCATTGATACTAGCATAAAGGATAATTCTTGGGCGCTATCTACTTAAGTCTTGAATTTAAAAACAACAGCGTGAATTCGTCTATCCGTGACAAGAACCCCTCATTTCAATGAAAAGCTTTTATGCACTTGGGATGGGAGTGGACTATGCTGTAACCTGAAAGCACAAAATCTCCACATCACATCCAGTCTTGTCAAGGAGTCGATAAACGATACATTGTCGGTAGTATTTCCTTAAATAAAAATGTTAATCATTCTGAAAAATATTGGAAATAATTAAAAAAAATTATAAAACAATGCTGAAAGCAAGATTCATATTCCTTTTTGCTCTCGTTTCTGTTGGAAACTGCTCAGGTAAAAGTGTTTTCTTAGAATGAAATTGCATCCAAATCAGAATCTTTTTTCGGTCCACATATTACATCCTCCCTAGAGGAAGTGCGCCTGTCTAAGGTTTTGCACTCAGTTGAGCTTTTATCAATTTTTTTTATTTTTTGTGTTTGTGCGAGAGTTTTTGGTTTTGTTTACATTTGTTTGTTTACAAATAAAAAAACATCTGATGAGTGATCTGAAGAAGAAAATTGTATTTGTATCCATAGTCGTTTCCTTTGAGGCGAATCCCTTCTCCAAACGTCTCTATGATGACCTGCTAAGTAACTACAATCGCTTGATTAGGCCGGTGGTAAATAACACAGAAACCCTCACAGTATGTCTGGGGCTAAAACTATCACAACTCATTGAGGTTAATCTGAAAAATCAAGTTATGACAACTAATCTTTGGGTTAAGCAGGTAAGTGTAGAGTTGCATCTGAAAAACGGCCAACATCTTCACAAACTATTTTTCTTTCATATTTTATTCAGAAATGGTTTGACTATAAACTACGATGGGACCCTGAGGAATATGGTGGCGTTGAGATGCTTTATGTACCCTCGGAGCATATTTGGGTACCCGACATTGTTCTCTATAACAATTGGGATGGAAACTATGAGGTTGGTAAAGAAAGAAATGTTTCCACAAATTTAATAAATAAAGACGTTAACCGTCCTACTTTTTTTGTATAGGTGACTCTGATGACAAAAGCTACTCTCAAATACACTGGAGAGGTTTTCTGGGAACCACCGGCAATTTATAAGTCATCCTGCGAGATGAATGTGGAATACTTTCCTTATGATGAACAAATCTGCTTTATGAAGTTTGGCTCATGGACGTATAATGGTGCCCAAGTGGACTTGAAACATCTAGATCAGGTAACTATTTTCGCCTCCTACCGCCTTATTTTTATTCTCGATTGTGGAAAGTTCCAAAAGGAATTCGGTTCGTTTTTTTTGTTTTTTTTTTTGTATAATTTATGCGCGCCTAAGGGGTTAGATACCCTTTTACTGTTGCCACGGCGCGGACGGAAAGGTAGAAGGAGGAGAAAGGAAAATTGTTTTGTAGTGGTTTGAAACTCAGGTGTATTTGGTTTCTATATTAGCTCTCCAGGGGTGGGAGTCTGAATAGGACGGAGAGTTCTTTCTTCACTCAGAGTGATTCGAAGTTATAATTCGCACTAGTTTTTTTTTTGTGGTTGAAAGTCTACAATATCCAAATCTACGTGTCAGTGTTATGCCTTCACACGCAGAATTTTTCTGTCTGAGTTCCCATTACACAAATGAAAAACTGACTTGCCATGGGCAGGATTCGAACCTTGGACCCTCAGAGTGAGAAGCGATTGCTAGTACCACTACACCACCCCTATTTGATATCGAACAGATTAATCTTATTCAAGTGCACATCGCTGATGAGGCCTTTGGTTTGGTAAGAGCGTTAGAAATTTGTTAAAGAATTTGTCTCCTATGCAGACTACTGTAAAACGACTGCTTACTGATGTAAGTCTATTACCCTAATCTGAGGTATTCAATCTTTTATGGCAGCGCTTGTTAATGAATTATGAGAGGACATATTCTAGTCTTTGTGTAGGTGTTGGAATAAAAAGCATACGAGTCAGGGCATCGGCTGGCATATCTTCTGAGCGTTGATAAATCATTTCAACTGATCCTGTAGCAAGGGCTTCTTTTATGTAATGGTACCTCACGTCCAAGTGTTTTGTCTTGCCTTGATTCCCTTGAAATGTTGCAATACATTGTGTACTTCTACTGCCGCTGAAGATGCTGATCGGCCCTTGATGAAACTCCAATTCTATCAGTAAATGTCGGAAATACTGCCCATCTTTCACGACAGAGGTAAGCGCGACATATTCTGCCTCAATGATCGAATTGTTTACGATGCGATGTTTCTTCGAATTTCAAGCCCAACAAGCAATAGCAACTTCAGCGTACCCGAACACGAACCCAGCCCCATTTTAGCCCCATTTACAATGCTCCGAGATCCGATACGAAGGTCGCATTCGGACATTCGGCATTCGTTTACAATGATACGTAAAAACGCCACTCACAAATAACAAGCTCAAAATCAAAACAACAACAATTTAGCTGTCACGCATTGTGAGATGCGAGAGTTTTCAAGATTTTCGAAATTGATTGCGATGCTTGCTGCGAGACTCGCATTATTGTAAACAAACACATTAAAGTACATGTTACGGAAATATTTTTGACAGTTCACGCGGCCTCTTTTTCGAACAACGTATCAGATATCGCAGTATTGTAAATGGGACTTTACGGTCGTCTTCATCATTAGAGCAGTTGGAATCAGCATTTGTTGCTATTAAGTGATCATCCACATACACGGTTATGAGTGTGATGCGGCCATTGGCAATAGAGTAATATACGCAGCTGTCATAACACGAATTTTTTAAATGAAGTTTTCGTAGAATCTGGTCAAGTTTTATGTTCCATCTTCTTCCAGCTTGGTTTACACCGTATATGGCCTATTTTAACTTCCGGTTACTCCATATAGAATTCTGCATCTACCACCTTGATCAAAAAGCTCCCGGAATTTATACAGAAAATTAAAAACACAAGTTTATTCATCTAAATCTATATTGTCCCCTTCAAAGTAATCCCCATCGACTGCAACACACTTATGCCAGCGCTTGATCAATCCTCAAAACATTTTTTATATTCGGTTTTCGGTATGTCCGTCAGTGCTTCTTGCGATTTTTCCATTACTTCCTCTCGGCTGCTGAAACGCGTGGTTTTTTAACTCGATTGAACAGAAAGAAGTCACAGGCAGCCAAATCAGGTGAATTCGGTGGCTGTTGGATGGTATTTATTGCATTTTTCGTCAAAAAATTACGAATAATGATGGCACGGTGCGTTATCATGGTGCAAAATCCACGAGTTTTCTGCCCGCAATTCTGGTCTCTTTCGGCGAACTGCTTCACGCAAACGTCTCATAACAACCAAATAATACTCTTTGTTTACTGTCTGGCCTTCTGGCAAAAATTCACGATGCACTACACCGTTGTAATCCATGAAAACCGTTAGCATTGCCTTCTTTTTGACTGAAAACGACGTGTTTTTTTGGTTTCGGCTCATTTGGTGAACGCTTTTCACTTGCCTGATGTCTGGATTGCGTGTCGTACCCAGTAATGATCCTTTTGATGTATGTGGGATCGGATTCAGCCTCGCAAATCATCTCTTTTGCGACGTCAACACGGTCTATTTTTTGCATGAAATTGAGGTCTTTTGGCACCAACTTTGCTGCTACACGACGGAAACCCAAATAATTAACCAAAATGTCTTGGACGGATCCAGAGGCAATGTTCAAGTCCTCCGCTATCTCTCTGATGGTTAATTTGCGGTTATTGACCAACATTTCTTTTACTCCATCAATGTTTTCGTCGGTTTTCGATGTCGATTAACTCACGACCACTTTTGAACCGCTTGTGCCACTGGTAAACGACCGTTTTCTTTAGAGAATCGTTGCCGAAACACTTTTCCAACATTTCCAACGTTCGCGCACTATTAAATCCGTTTTTTACGCAAAATTTAATACAAGTTCGTTGTTGCAAATTTAAATCCATTTCTAAAATTGTAAAAAAATCGCCAGCACACACAGAGATAGATGTACTCTTGGCTATGTAACTTTTGCAAATGTCAATCTATGACGCTAAGATTTAGAGGGAATGTCAACAACAGATTTACCAACTTAAAAAAAAAGAGAACTCAAATCGGAATAACGGGAACATTTTGATCAAGATGGCATATCACCATTTAGATATGCAGTTGAGACGTCGATGTGATGCAGGACCAAACTTTTTTCCACAGCGATCTTGAAAGTCAGTCTAATTGAATTGGCATTGTCATTGGGACTAGAGTTGTGCAATGTAGTTCACTAGAAAGAGCTTGAACTACCAAGTTCAAAAGCCTTACTGAACAATTTTGTTCACTTAGTTCACTAGTTCACTTGTTTGAATCTTAAATGCAGTTACATATTTCTCTTTAGTTCGTGAATTACATTAAACCTCAAAACAAACTAGTTATGTAGGTAGGCAAGAAGGGAGGACAGACATTAACAAAGTAAGATAGAAATATAAAACAGATAAACAGAATAACAGATGCAGATTTTACACTTATCGTATTGTATTTAAAATACTCATTAATCTTAAACATCCAAGCACAAAATAACCCAGGTAAAATTAAAACAATCAGAAGGAACAGCCGACTCTAATCGTAACCCTTATCTGCTGCCTGAAAAAAATCCCTTTCTCTTGTTTCGTCCTTATCTCTCTGCAAGTACTGAACTGCGAACGACGACAGACACCTAAGCTTGTGTAGTTCGCGAACGAACGAACTAACTGACCTATGTCGTTCAATTGAAAGAACGAATTACATAGTTAATGTCAATACTTCTCGGCTCTTTTTGTGTCAGCGCTCACCAAATCTCTTTATCAGTAGTTCCATGAACGAACTACACTTTTTTTTCAACATGCATCAAACGCAGGCTGACAGTGACACAGCCGCATGGCTCATCCTTCACTGTGTGCGTGTGTTAGATGCATGATTCGATAGAAAGAACAAAAAAGGGTAGTTCGTTCAATGATAAAGAGATTTGGTGAGCGCTGACATAAAATGAGCCGGGAAGAATTGACATTAACTATGTAGTTCGTTCGTTCAATTGAACGACATAGGTCAGTTAGTTCGTTCGTTCGCGAACTACACAAACCTAATTGGGACTTCCTTCGCCCAACTGTACCGTCTGGTCGATGTTTGGTCTTAAACAGCCACTTGCATTCTATCGCATTCTTGTTTACAGGTCGGCCCACAATCTCCCAGCTTCCATTTTCCATCAACGGCTGGTATTCCGCCTTAATTGGTTCAATCCACTCATCCGAGTCATCAGCATCCACGACTTGCTGCACATTCCATGGGTGCCCACTTGAAGCCTTTTTATTGTATTTTTTTCCGCATTTGAAAGCTCCGTTAGAGTCACATGCATGAACCCGTCATTATATTTATGGCCGGACGTATTTGGGCTAATGCCGTCGATATTTTCGTCATCCGGTTTTGATTGCATTGCATTCGTCCCTTGCGAATCAAATTCTGAATCCCTTTCCGTCATAGGCGTTTGAAAATAGTAAAAGTTTGCACCCTCTTCCTTGCCATTTCTAGCTCCATTCTGATTCTTGCGTGAGTACATCTCTTTTGTGGATTGGACGTCTCTGCTATTTACAAGTGTTCGAGTGCCCGGTTTCCACAGTCTATATGTTTGTGTACCATCAGAGTATCCAATCAGAATCTTGTTAATTGCGAAATAGATTGTGCCTATTGGACATTTCCTCTAAAATTCTGTTCGCTCTCTCTGCAATCCTATAGGATTGATAGGTCTGTAGTCACTAGGGGAGGTTGCATATGGCAACCAGAATGAGCTTAGTGATTTTCCAAGATTGAGGACATATGGATGCCATAGTGCAGTGGTTAAATATATAAGTCAGATGGCTAATTGTACTTGGCAATAGGCATAACTTCTACACCAGTCGAATTTCATGTCATGGTTGGAACGCAGTCAACAACTTCTCTTTCGGTAACAACAACAAAATCACCCTGTCTATAAGTTGGTGGTTCAGAAATAGTATTCAGTCTGTCAACTTCCCAGAAAAAATAACATCAGGATCTAGGTCACACTCTACACTGTTAGTATTAATAGAAACATACATCTGGAGCAAGTTAGTCCATAGCTGTTTGGGTGGCAGTGAAGTATTTAACTTGGAAGCGTAGCAGTTTCGTTTTGCTGTACGGATAACATAGGTTCCACTGCTGTATTGTTTGTAGCAACAACTTCACGCATAAACCAAGGATAGCTTTTATTGCGAATACTTACAGTTTTAGTAGGTACACATGCATCATAATGTCCATAAGATATGTTGGAAATAAGCGAGTTTTTCTTTAGGATCCGCTCTTAATCTGCAACCATACCAAGGAGCTGAACTAACTGCAGAATGTAATTTTGTTAAGTCAATGGCGTTAAAATCTCTGTATTGGAACGATAATGGGACAAAACGGTGAGAAAGGTCAATGTTGTAAGTGCAGAAGAGAAGATTATGGTCAGATTAGGGAGAGTTGGTTAAAAAAGAGAACTTATAAGGGATCAGGAACAATTATAAGGTCAAGCAGGCTGGGATTAGCGTTGTCAGAAAATAGTGTTGGATTGCATTTATTTACGATATGGAGTCCAAAAGAAGAAGCCAACTCTTGGATTTGGAAAGCACGGGAGTCGTTTTTTAAAAGATCAGCATTGCAGTCGCCAGTTATAATGATGTCTTCATATATATCGCGGAAAATCCAGAGGGAGCTCTGATAAAGGGTCCTACTTTCCTACTCAAGACGGAAAGCCTCCTTCATACAGTAGCCACTTGGAATGCTGAGAATGATTTTGAGTAAATGTACGAGTAATAGGTAATAGGTAAATACTGGGAAAGGCTTCCCTGGTCCGCACTCATATATATATTTTTTTTATTTATATATTTCCAAAGAATCTTTTACATTGGGCTTAAAAGCCTATAATTATAGTAAAAGTTATAAAAAGGATAGTTAGACTTAAATTCAAATCAATTATAATTATTATTTATAGATAGATAGATATTTATTTTATTTTCATAGTTAAACATTTACATTCATTTTCTATTGATTTAGCACAGCTTACACAGAGATATGATTATTAAAATCTTACTACTGAAAGATACATTTGGTTTTTAAATCTATTAACAAATATGTTTGGAGGAAAAACTAGGAAAAAACCTCCATGTAATGGACCAAAATATATGAAACTTTTAAGTATAATAAATACTTTTATTAATAAATAATAAATAATAAATAATAAATAATAAATAATAAATAATAAATAATAAATAATAAATAATAAATAATAAATAATAAATAATAAATAATAAATAATAAATAATAAATAATAAAGAATAAATAATAAATAATAAATAATAAATAATAAATAATAGATAATATAATATAAATAAATAAATAATGAATTCGATGACTAAACAAATACATATGCAAAATAATAATTTAATAAATGAATACAAATTTGAAAAATGAGTAAATAAGTAAAACAAAATTAATTAATGTGTCAGATAAGTAGATAAATAACAAATAACAAGTTAGAGTGGTGTAAGCTCAGTAACTAGTGTATTTTCGACGAGTAAACATTTCGTGAAAAACTTCTCATTGAGAATTTCGATTCTTCTGGCAACTTTAATAACGCCAGCTTTTTCGTGTAGTATCATTGTTGAAAAGTCCCAGGGTAAATTCAACATCAATTTCAAAATTTTGTTCTGTGCTATTTGAAGTTTTTTTATATGTGTTTTGGCACAGTTACCCCATACAGGAGATCCATAAGTAATCAATGCTTGAAAGATTACCTTAAACATTATTATTTTGTTTTTATGATTCAACATCGATTTCCGATTAATCAATGGATACAGCATTTTCGTGGCGATGTTTAACTTATTTAAAGTATTTTTGATATGTATACCAAAAGTTAATTTCTGATCCAAGTAAACCCCGAGGTACTTGATAGAACCAGCCCATGGTATATCGAGGTTATTAATTTTTAGGGTATTATGAGGAAAATGGCAAGGTGATCTTTTTCTTGTAAAAAAGATTGATTGACATTTATCCGCATTGATTTTTATTTTCCAATGTTTAAAGTATTCATATATTATATTAATGCCATTTTGCAAATAATTTGCAATGACTGATCCATTTGTATGCGACGCATACAAAGCTAAGTCATCAGCATACAAAGCTACTTGGCAGTTGGGAATGACAGGAAAGTCAGATATAAATATATTAAATAGAGTTGGTGCCAGAACCGATCCTTGGGGAGCACCAGCTGGCACAACTTTAGGGGAAGAGACTGAACCGGCTAACGGAACTGAAAAAGTTCGATCGCTCAAAAAATTTTTTATGATTTTTGTAAGGTACATAGGACAACCAAAGTTTATAAGTTTGTAGATTAAACCGTCATGCCAAACAGAGTCAAAAGCTTTTTCTAAATCCAGCAATACAAGACCAGTCGATTTTTTTCCTTCAAAGCTTTGTTTTACTTCCCTGCAAATTCTTAATACCTGATGAGAAGTACCATGACATTCACGGAAACCAAACTGCATTTCAGGTACAATGTCCCTATTTTTCAGAAAAACGTCCAATATGAGTTTTATAAGTTTTTCTAATAATTTGCTGCATCCGTTGAGCAAGCTAATGGGTCTATAGCTGTTAGCGTTGCGTGGATCTTTTCCGGGCTTGAGCAAAGGAAATACTTTAGCTTTTTTCCAGTTTATTGGAAAATAACTTAATTTAAAACAAGCATTATAAATGGATCGGAGAAATTTTATTGCACAAAGGGGGAGATTTTTAATGGTTAAGTTATTTATGCCATCGAAGCCAGGAGATTTCTTGAGCTTCAAATTGGAAATGAGAAACTCAATATCATCTACGCTAATAATCTCTTCGGAAGGGAATGTTGGATTTACTCCGTTAAATAATGAGATCTCACTATTAACCACAGATTGCTTTCGAGAAGTAGTATTTCGACTTACTAAGTGATTTTTTAGGAAGACATCGGCAAGAAGCTCAGATTTTCCCGCACCATCAATAATCAATAAACCATTTTCTACTAAACTGGAAATTGGGTTATGTTTTTTCCTGATTATTTTATTGATATTCCATAAGGGTTTGCAGTTGACATCGAGTGAACTAAGCTTTCTATTCCAACTGCTGTTTCTAAAATCTGTAATCTTCGAACCAATTAATCGTGTAAGTACCTTCATTTCTCTGAAATCATCAATCAATCGATATTTCTGCCATTTCCTTCTATAAAAGTTTCTACTTTTTATTAAACTTAGTATAGATCGAGGAAGAATGACTGATCTTTGGCACAGGGACTTCATTGGAACTGAAACTAGAATGTTATCTTTGATTTTGGCCTCCAAGAAATTGATTGAGTCGTCGATATTTCTGCGACTGATTGACGATTCTAAGTTAATAGGGCAATTGTTAAGAGCATTAGAGAGGTGATATCGAAAAATATCCCAATTTGCTTTATTAAAGTCTAGGTATTGCACATTAAGAGTTTTGGGACTAGAGAGAATATCACAGATGACTGGGAGATGGTCAGAACTTAAAGCGTTAATGACGGCAGGTGGACTTAGGATGCTAGGAATGTTAGAGAGAAAGAAGTCAAGAGTAGAAGAAGTAAATCTTTCTGCAGAGGGTATATAAGTAGGACTAGGTGGGTACACAATTGCAAAGTTATGTGACGTCAGCAAATTTTCTAAGACGTTACCCCACGAGTTAGCCCTTTGACAGCCCCAATTGCGATGTCTACAGTTTAAATCACCGCCAATAATGAAGTGGTCATTACTGATCAAACGTCTCAAGTCATTTTTTAAACATCTGGCTTTGTGAGCGTTAGATGAACCTCCGGGAAAGTAAACAGAGAAAACCTTTAATTTAAAGTTATTTTCAAGTGTTATTTCAATGCCTATATTCTCAATGACTGTTGTATTTACCCTGGGTAGTATGGTGTGATCAATACCTATTTTTACTAATATGGCAACTCCGCCACCGGTATTGTTAGTACGATCAAGTCTATAACACTCATAATTGTACTCACGACAAGAAAACTTTACTTTACTACTGAGCCTAGTTTCACTTAACAAACATATATCAACATTAAGATTACAGACAAAGTTGAAAAATTCAGTGCATTTTTTGCGAATACCTCTTGCATTCCAACAAAAAAGCTTAATCTTATTTAGTATATTACTTGACATTGGAAAATAAATATTTACATGCAAGCTGTGCGATTACATTAAATTGCTCAAATTTCGATTTGCAGTCTCCAAGTTTAGAGATCATTTCCATTGTCAGAGATGAAAGTTCCTCTTGGGAGAACAGAGAGTTTTCCGCAGATGAAGAGCTTTGTGGGATGAACATATGGCTGTGTGCGAAAAATCGATTTAACATTTTTTTTAAGATCTTGTAGACGAATAGATCCATTTTCAAAATACACGACATATAAATAGTCCACAAATTTTTGATTGTCTTTCTTAATCATTTTGACATCTCGACATTTCAAACCCAGAGAAATTAGTTCATTTTTAAGGGAGATTACGGGAATCTCATCTAAGCCAAAGAGAACCACTTTGAATGATTTTTCATCTTTAAGGTCATGCGAGAAGAATTGACACTTTTTCGATTTCAGTCCACTGCACGCGGTATTGAATGAGTTGATCGATTCACAAAATAATTTAATTCCAAGCGAGATTTTTCGTATGGAGTAATCGTTTATTTTCAATTCCTTCAGTAGTTGGTGCACATATTCACTTGTTTTGTGTAATATTTTTATAGGCGGAATTGAAACTTTTTTTGAGGGCAACTGATTGACACTCGAAGACAAATTGTCTTCATTGTCCGTGTCGGGGTGGGAATCAAGTATGCTAAAAAAATTTTCACTTCGCGACATTGTAGGAGGATTGGTTCTCCTATATTTATTCGTCGAGGACGATGAGTCCTCGAATAAGTTAAAGCCGCGCTTAGCTATATTGATATATAGTCCGATTGGGTTCAATTGAGGGAGAACGGGAGAACGAAAGCAGATTAACACTAGGGAAAACACAATGTTGACCGCTCGGAGGTTAATCAAAGACTCAATTATTATTTATACATTCAGTTATTATTGATTTAAATGACAAACTAAATTCATATTCATAATGACTAAACAAAATTCTTTATTACACTAAATATTAAATCTAATTATTTACTAAGTATCTGAATAAAACCGTCTCAAATTGTGTGGTGCCGCGAAGCCTTCTAATGAAAGAGGGTAAGCTATTCCACTGTTTTCTGCAAGTGAACCTTGGTTGCAGTATCATAAAAGAACGAGATGAGTTAGTAAACTGTATTTTTTGAATTAGATATGAAGGTTCTTTGTTTAAAATGATTTTGTTCAATGTTTTAAGGGAAAAATACTTGAAATACGTGTAAAGATTACAGCCTAGTATGTTACTTGTGTAGTTTGAAATATGGTCATATCGTCGGAGATTGTATACATATCGAGTTATATTATTGAAAGGCACAGTTAGATTTCTTTTCGTTTCTGAGTTGTGGCTAGTAAACAATTGGCACCCATATGTTATCATAGGTAGGATCAAAGTTTTTGCCAACCTAAGTCGAACGTATTGAGGAGTAAATTGCTTCGAAAGTGAAAGACTCCGTAAGGATCCATATATTTTTCCAACAACAGTTTGAATATGGTCATCCCAGGTAAGGGTAGAAAGTAGCTGTTATCAAGTTTATTTTTATAAATAATTAAGCATTTGGACTTTTCTGGATTAGTTAGTTAGTTAGTTAGTTTTATTTACTAGCTTCATAGAAGCCATTTAAGTTAAATTTTTTTTTTTTTTTTTTTACAATATATTAAACTTAAGTCTAGTGAATTCTATACATTTTTTTTTAAAAAGTACAAAGTTTGTTTCATTTTTTGTGTCGTAGGGATGGTTGTTAAATAATTTAAAACCCTTATAAATTAAGGAATTCTGCGTATTAGAGCTTAACATTAACGGTAGTCTCATGTCATTTCTGTTTCTTAGTCGGTAGGGTTGAACTTCTCTTACATATTGCACATAATTTAAAAGATATTCCGGCATTAAATTGTTTCTTATCTTATATATAAATAATAGGACATTGCACCTTAAAATACATCTCATTGCCTTATTTTGCAAAACTTGCAGTCTTTGTATTAGATTCTCGTTACATAAAAAATAAAATTGTTGAACAATACTCAAAATGTGGTTTTACAAGTACATTGTAAATATTTATTGCACTTAAAGTTGATATATCGCTTCTTATTCTTTTTAAAAAACCTATTTTTTTAGAGATTTTTTTACATATATAGTCAATGTGTTTTGAAAAATTTAATTTATTGTCAATAATAGTTCCTAGATATTTAACACATTCAACTTTTTCAATTTCTTCGCCGTCAATCTTCAGTCTTAAATCCTCTCCATATCTCTCACTAATTATCATTCTTTGCGTCTTTTTTACATTAAGTTTAAGTCTATTTTGTTTAAGCCACAAAGAAACACTTTTTAAATCATTTACCATTTTGATGTGACAGTCTTGAAAATTTTCTTCCGTTTGATATATAACGGCATCATCTGCAAATAGCGCAATTTTCCCACTTTTTAACGCCTTTTGAATATCGTTGATATATATAATAAATAATAAAGTTCCTAGCACTGATCCCTGGGGAACTCCAAATGATACTTCTTTTTCCTCTGACAATTCGTCATTCACTCTAACCACCTGCGATCTATTATTCAAGTACGTATTAAACCAATTCAATTCGCCACCATTAATTCCGTACTTTTCTAGTTTTTGTAGGAGTATTGATTTATCAATCGTTTTGAATGCTCGTTTAAGGTCTAAAAAAACACAATAAACTCTTTTCTTTTGAGCGATTTGTTCTTTCCACCCTGTAATCACTAGGTTTATTGCACTTTCGCATGAGTGACTCCTTCTGAACCCCGACTGTATCACAGTTATAAGTTTATTTCTTTCGAAATATTCGTTAAGTTGACTAAACACAATTTTTTCTAAAACTTTTTCATACAACGGTAACGAATTAACAGGACGAAACTCTTCACATTTTTTCGTATTGGCTATCTTCTCAATCGGCGTCACTATACTTTGCTTCCATGTTTTAGGGAAGGCTCCTGTTTCCAGAGATTTATTAATTATGGTTAATAAAGCTGGTCCGACACAATCAAAATTATCCAGGAATGTTTTAGGGCGCATATGCTCAAAGTCATTTTTATTTTTCAATTGTTTTAAAACTTTTTTTACATTCCGTAACGAAACACTTTCAAACCTAAAGTCAACATTATTCGCATTAACACAATTTACAAATGGTACATATTGAATTGAATTATTAATTTGGACGATACTGTCAACAAAAAAGTCATTAAACCCGTTAGCAATATCCTTGCTTTCTTTGAACGCCACACCATTAAACACAATATTTGATATTTCACTATTTTCATTTTTAAAAACATATTTCTTTAAGTTTCGCCACATATCCTTTTGATTTCTTGCATTTTCCACTTTTTTCTTTACAAATTCGCTTTTTTTTTCTTGATTTCTGCCTTGTATCTATTCCTACTCGCCCGTACTCTGCATTTGTAAACACCGCTTTCATGTAACAAATAATTTTTAATTTCTTATATTGCTCTAAGTTTTCATCAAACCATTCACATACTTCATATTTTTGGAATCTTTTCCGTGTGAACTTCTCAACCGTTTCTCTTATTCCTTCGCGTAAAAGTTCGCCCATCATACTAGCATCCATGCCAATGGAAATTTTTCCTATTTTGCTTTTTTCTAAAGCACTCCGGAATGCGTTGTTTTGTGTAGTTACTTTTTTAACCCATTTGCCCTTAGCTAATTTTTCTCTTTTTGAATTTATATTAATTTTTACTGATATCGTTTGATGGTCACTGATCTTCAAACCACTATCAACTTCAGCTTCAATTTCTTTAACATTAGTAATTAGGTAGTCGATTAATGTTCTAGAATCTTCCGTTATCCTTGTTGGTTCGTTGATGATCTGTTTACAACTACTATCCGTAATTAGTCTACACATTTTCTTCCTGTATGTATCCCCCTCTTTCAACCAGTCAATATTAAAATCACCCAAAATCACGCAGTTTTTTCTTAAGTCACATAAGTCATCCATAAGTGCACCAAACTCCTCACAGAAAGTTTTTTTGGAAGACTTCGGCGATCTATAAACCCCTACTATCATAAACGTGAATGAACTGCAACTTATGCAATTTGCTAGCCACCAAATATCCATCCCTTTTGAATAATTTTTTGAGTTATAAGTTTGTATTTCTTTCCTTGTATAAATGATAACTCCTCCGGTCCGATTTGAAATACTATTGCACCTTTCCATTTTATAATTTGGCATTGTCATTTCATCATCACTAATATCCTTGGTCACATGAGTTTCTGATAGCACCACTATGTCATACTCTTTTTCCTTTACAAGATTGAGGTGAAGACTATTTGTATTGGACCAGCGAAGTATTCTTTTTAAATCAGAGTTCAATTTCACAACACCATCTTCAATCATGCCTAACTTGCAGCTTATACGAACTTGAGCATCGTCAGCATACAAATCGATTGAAGAGTATTCAGATTGGAGTGGAAGATCATTAATAAAGATCGTAAATAAGAGTGGACCAAGTATGGATCCCTGAGGAACCCCACAGAAAAGATTTAAAGGATGGGACGTTTTATTACCAATAACAACAGCTTCAGTTCTGTTCGGAGCTTTGACAGAGAAAGTCTTTCCTCTCAACCCCTCGCGCAGAAAAACATAAAAAAATCCAAAATTCCCAAACGCGATAGTTCGCCAACTGCAATGGCACACACAAATCAACCGACTCATCATGTGTTAGTCGTAAAAGCTTTCTGGAAATGAGGGAAAAGCTCTCGGCCAAAAACAAAACACAGCGTATTAGGAGGGCACAACCAACTTTTGAAGCTAACATCATGGAATTTCCCTCACTTCCTCAACAAGGCAATGCACCAGCTGGCGTGAGACCGAAAGCTGCAACCATCTGTAATGCATCGAATACGTGGGCCAAGTGTACCAACAACAATAGTGTGCAGAACAAAGATGGTCTATTTTCTTTGGAAGAAGTAAATGCACTCACTGCAGAGATGATCTCCATGCTCGGAAATTGTACTACGAAGGCGGAACAATTCAACGCTATAACTCAACTTGCAATTAAGTATTTATATAATTCTAAGTAATGAATTGTAGCTTAAGCATTATATGTTGGAATGCTAGAAGCATTCGAGGGAAACTCTTAGAATTTAACTCTTTCCTTAGTACATTCAATATTGACGTAGCATTAATCTGTGAAACTTGGCTAAATTCAAATGATCCTTTGTCTAATTCTGTTTATAAGTGTTATCGTTTGGATAGGGAAGAGAGAAGTGGTGGTGGTGTTGCCGTGCTAATAAAACGTACTATTAAACACGAGGTACTTCCTATTACTTATTCGAAATTAATTGAAGCCATTGGTATTGAAGTTCCTTTTGTTAATAGACACACATTGAAAATTTATAGTGCTTATTTTCCGGGTGGAGTAATTACACCTCAAAAAAGATTTGATCTCCGGAGTGACTTCCTAAGGCTAGTTAATACTAACGATCTATTCCTAATAGGTGGTGATTTTAATTGCAGGCATAGGCACTGGTGTTGTATGAGGGCAAATGCATGGGGTAACATTCTTAGAGATCTCAACGTAAGACATCCGTTTGAAATCCTCTTTCCCGATAGTCCTACACACATGCCATCTAGTAGGAACAGAAACCCTTCTACGTTGGACTTATATCTTACTAATATGCCTGATCTTTTTACTTCCCCTATAACCCTCAACGAACTCAGTTCCGATCATCTACCTGTTAAATGTTGTGTGAAAGCTTCTCCAGTGCAGTGCGCAAATCAAGTCTATGACTTCAAAAATGCCAACTGGAACTTATTTAGAAGAATAATAAGAACTAATCTTGAAAATTCTTTGATTCAAAACAGCAACATATCTGAAATTGATCAACATTCAGTGCCAAAGAAAACGGCCGCAAGATGTGCATCCAATGTTCTTCCCCAATTTATTCTCCAGATAATAAAACTAAGAAACACTTGTAGATCCAGGTGGAAACGTACAAGAAATGTGTCTTATCTCGAGTATTACAATAAAATAAATTCTTTGGTAAAATATGCAATAAATAACCATAGAAACCAATCGTGGAACTATACAGGGTCTAAATAAGGGCAGCAAGCCATTCCTGGAATATCGTTAAGGTAGTGAAGAAAAAGAACACTTACATTCCTCCACTTAAGGTTGGCAATTCTTCGTTGGCTTCTTGTTGTGATAAAGCTAATGCGCTGGCAATCAACTTTTTCAAAAGTCATTCGACTGGTAGAAACGTAATTCCAGTTACGCATATTGAATCTTCTGTAGAACAATCACTAAACATCCTCAATTCACAGTCATTATTTAGTAATATTAAGCTTATACATCTTAATGAATTGAAGGATATTATACGTAGTTTGAAGACTAGAATTCGCCTGGCTCAGATGGGATTAAGAATCAGTGCCTCAAATATCTCCCTGATTTTGCCCTTATGAAGTTGATGGATTTGTTCAACAACTGTCTTAGATTGGCATACTTTCCTAATAAGTGGAAAGTAGCCAACATAATTCCAATCTTGAAACCGGGCAAAGCTCCAAATTTACCTTGTAGCTACAGGCCAATTAGTCTGCTAAGCTCTCTTAGTAAGTGCCTGGAAAAAATTATAAAAAAAAGAATTGTATCTTTTGTTGACGAAAATGCAATTTTGCCTCCGGAGCAATTTGGGTTCAGGGCATTTCACAACACTACTCACCAAGTTCATCGTATCACAAAAGATATTAAAAATAACCTTTCAGAGGGCAAAAGCACTGGTATCGTAATTTTGGACGTAGAAAAAGCTTTCGACACCGTTTGGCATAATGGTTTAATACATAAACTTCTAAGATTTAATTTTCCGTTGTACATAGTTAAAATTATTCAATCGTTCCTGTCATCCCGAAGTTTCAATGTATCCATCAACCAAAGTCTTTCAGACAATCATTTGATTAATGCTGGTGTCCCACAAGGATCTGTTCTTGGTCCAGTCCTCTTTAATATATATACTTCCGATTTCCCCAACTTGACAAACTGTAACATTGCCTTATTCGCTGACGATACTTGCATTTATTCTTCAGATGCAATTGGTTTTAACATTGAAACTAATTTGCAATCTGGTTTAAAAGCTGTTGAAGTATATTGTAGTCATTGGAAAATAAACATTAATGCTTCTAAGACTCAGGCTATCTTTTTTACTCGTAAAAGAAAAGCCTGCTTACTTCCTACTAACAACCTTCTCATCAATGGTACTCAAGTTGAGTGGAAATCGACTGTTAAGTATCTTGGCATCTATTTAGATAAGATATTTACATTCAATCTACATGTTCAACAAATCATTAAAAAGGTTAATGTGACAATAAGAGTTCTCTACCCATTTATATGCCGGAATTCAAAATTAAGTGACGCCAACAAATTACTAATTTTTAAATCAATATTTCAAGCAATTATGTTTTATGGATCTCCTGTTTGGGGTAAGTGTGCAAAAAGCCATCTGCGCAAGCTGCAAATAGCACAAAACAAATTGCTTAAAATGATACTTAATCTTCCCTGGTTTTTTTCAACAGAGGAACTTCATATAATGGCTAACATTGAAATGGTTTCAGATAGAATTGAAAAACTAAACCATCAATATAATATCTCTTGTTCTTCATCTGACAACCACTTGATTTCAAACTTAGTCTTGTAGGAGTGCAATATAAATTTGTTTCATATTCATATTTATTTATTTATTTATTTACTTATCTATATATTATATATAAATTCATTTATTT
Organism: Volucella bombylans; assembly: GCA_949129095.1. NCBI lineage: Eukaryota > Metazoa > Arthropoda > Insecta > Diptera > Syrphidae > Volucella > Volucella bombylans. The sequence continues at coordinate 378,947,041 of OX422140.1, read as the reverse complement.
ATTCATACTTATTATTATTTGTTTATATATTTATTTATTTATTTATATTTTTTTTGTTTGTTCATATATTATATTCCAATACATTTATATTTATTTAATTACTCCTCTTATTTATTTATTTGTTTCTCCTTCATTACAATTTTCCTGTTAATCATTTTATTTGTGTAACTTCTCACAAATTAATAATCTTTATTTTTGAAATCAAGTGTTGAAACTGCTTCTCCCTTCCCCCAGCGAATTTTGTTTTAATGAAGGTTCTAATTCTAAGTTAATCTGTGATATTATATTTAGTAAAAAATTGTACAAATATTTTAGAAGTAAGGTACCAAGCCAAATCTCTGTATCCCTAAAATTGTATCCTAAAAATTATAATTTCTTGCCACAATAAAATAAATAAATAAAATAAATAAAAATAAATAACAACAGCTTGGCTTCTTCCACTAACGTATGATAAAATCAGTTTTGCAGCTGTATGTGAAGACCGAAACTGTTGTATTAGTTTTTTAATAAGTCTTTTATGATTAATTTTGTCGAATGCCTTCGAAAAATCTAAGAAAACTAAAAATGAAACCAAATCATTATCCATAGCATTTGTAATATGGTCTGAAATCCTAAGAGTAGCGGATACACAACTGTGGTTTGGTCTAAAACCGGATTGATTTTCACTTAAGAGTTTGAATGTCTTTAAAAAGGTTGAAATTTGATTGTGTAAAATTTTTTCTTCTTGAGATAATCGAGTGGCTGGTTTTTTTAAGACTGGTATAACTTTAGCCAATTTCCAAAGAGATGGAAAAGAAGACGTTGTTATTACAGTATTAAAAACATGTGTTAGCACCGGAAGAATGTGGATGTATTTCATCAAAGCTAGTAGCTGATGATTTTATTTTAAATACAGCACTTAAAACATCCGCATCATCCACCCTTTGAAATTGAAAGGAATGTCCACTACCGGGGTCCACAACCCGGTAAGTTTCGTTTGCTTCACCAGTGCTTTATACAGGGTCAACAACCGGCAAAATCTCATTCAACGATCCACTAAAAGTTTGAGAATCGTCATATTCAGGGTCAACATCCTGAAAAGTTTCATCTACAAGTGAAGTATTTTGATTACTACTGCTTTGAACTTTGGAGAAATGTTCATTTAAATAGTTGGGACATACATCCAGGGAACAATGTTCTCTTTGTCGACCAACACCAAGCTCTCGAATATTTTTCCATAAGATTTTTGATGGTATGTTTTTGTTTAAGCGTTTTGAATACAGTCTACATTTTGCTTCTTTTACGTTTTTGCAAACACATTTTTTCGTAAGGCTCGAAAGGTTGTAACGTTTTTGTGTGTGCTCTGGTGGTTTACACTTAACCCAGAGTCCTCGCAAGGACCCTCCCTGCTACTTCACTTCACCCTTATGACCCACGAGCACAGGCAACTCTATAGGCCAGACCGGGCGAAGAGTAGCAGAGGGACCGACCCGTTTGCAGCTGCAGGCATGCTTGTGTGAGCTCCGATCTATGCTCGCCGGAATGGGGGGGATCTTGCTGCTATACCAAGGCCGTCCTTAGTTACGTTCAATCATGGCTTGCTCTAGGTGGTAGGTGAGCGGTAAATACTACTAAAAGGTAGAACCCGAATACGTCCTTAACTGAAGTATGACCACGATGGTGGGGTTGTGTCCTAAAATTATAAACCTACACCTTGAAAGTCATCCATCCCCTCAAGTCTATCGCACCCCAAACCTAAATCGAAGAGAAGAAATCCAACACGTCACCATCCTTCGCCCCCTGGAGATCCGTCACGCCCCTCCTAAATCCTCTTTAGCTACTCATTCGGACCGAAATAAAAAGAAATGAAAGTGCTTCTCCTGGAAAAAAACATAAATAAAAAAAACACGAACCTGTATGAACCGATTAGCGTTCAACCCGCGTAATAAAAAAAATCAGGTTGATATGGACAGGTAAAATATAATTTATTATATCCAAGATTAATTCGTAAGGGAGGGGGGTGGTTGTGTTAAACAATAGCCAAGATATGAAACTAAAAAAAAAACAAACATTGTTTGCCCAGGTTATGATACAGAAGGTATCCGCTGACTCGAGCAACACCGCTCATAAATAATATGTTTCTTAGTGCGTCACTACATGTCACTAATATGTATAATTTAAGATACGAGTAATATAGTATGCTAACTGACTTACCGAGGTTACTCCTGGAGGATGTGCACAACTTCCGCGGGTTGATGTGAACTGGCGAATTCCTTATAATTAATTAATTAATCTTTCTCCTCTTCTATAGTAACGCTTGCACATATGTATATAGTTTTACTACAATAAATATGTATATATATAGATATATATATATAAGTATGTATATTATGGGTTTATGTGTACCCCAAAATAGCCTTATACAACCTGCTTGGATGAGGATGGGACGGGAATGAAGGGTATAGGCGCTGGCCGTGGATCGCTCGGGCAGCGTAGTCGCTCCGGAATCGGTTGTCGTCGTCGTTGTAGTAGGGAGCAGTAGTAGACTGCTATGGGCCGTTGGTGTAGCTGTAGCTGTTGAGTGATTTGGACTGCTGCGGTTATTGTCGCGGCGGCTTAAATTGTTACTGATGTGGCGAATGTTGTGGATGCCACTGTGCCTTGGCTATGGCTATTGCATCACTTGCAGCAGATGTGACGACTTGGGCTGAAGTTGCCTCAGCTGCTGATACTGCCAATATCGTGGAGTTCGCCCTTGTAGGGTCAGTCTGGTTTATGCTGGACTATTGCACGAATTGTTCCCCTTTTAGTTTTTTTTTTTTTTGATATGGAAAGGGGGAGTTTCACTTCTGTTGGGGATACCACTGTTGGCTTAGCTTTAACTACTGTACCACTTGCAGCAGAGGTGACGGCTTGGATTCAAATTGCCTCAGCTGTTGATAATCCTGGACTGGTGGTTTTCTTTTTTTTTCTTTTTTGTCTGTTATTATTTTATTTTTTTACTTTTACCAACTGTTTTTCGATTTCTTCACACTTCTCTCTATCACTGCCAAAATAAAATTGAAAAAAAAAAAAAAAACATCCAAATCACAATGCCTCCTTGACAACTCGCTTGACCTTCATCCGAACTGAAAGACGATCGTCCGTCAAAAAAAAGTACCGAATTTTCATAATTGTTATTTTTTCTCTCTTTAATATGGAATCTTGTAGGGTCATTCAACCCGATGGTCTTTATGATATCAAACAGCTGGTCATTTATGTGAGTGTAGGCGGTGATTAGCAAGGCATTCTAATCGATTAGGATGTTGGAAAGGCTAAGTAATAGGGGGAAAAAAAAGCTTCGAACAGGATGGGAAATTCATTTGGTTTTCTCTTTTTTTATAATTTTTTTTCCTTTACTCTGTTCCGGAACCGATTGAGCGATATCGGGTTGTTGTATCCGCTAAGTTGCTATGTTGTTCGTCCTATTAGATGGTTACCAGAAATGGCCAACCCATTTAGGCCGTGCAGTCGTTTCCCACAAGGTAGAGAGCAATTCAGGAACGCGAAAGCGCTTCAATCGCATGTACGCTTGATCCCTTTGCTTAATAGAAATAAGTATGTCAGCCGTAAACCAAGATTTTCTTTCCATACCAGAAAGTTTTGTTTTCAGCGGTACATGCATATTAAAAAGTTGGTTTACTGAAGTTTGAATAAAATCAACTTGATCGTCCGGTGATGCCATTGAAAAAATTATTTGCCAGTTTATTTCGTGAATACTATTTTCTAGGGCATTTACATTAACAGCCTTAAAGTCCCTATACTTATAGACTGTTGATTTAACCTGTGGAGTAGCTTTAAAAGTCGCAAACATTAAATCATTCCTTGAGAATAAAGCAGAACGTTGCCGATATTATTGACACAAAATAAATCTAAAAGTGTAGAAGTATTTGATGAAAAATGTGTAGAATTTGCAGTGTTGACTATTGATAAGCCAAAACTTTTTATTTTAGTGAGAAAACTGAGTGAGGTATCTTTCTGAAGTAAATCACAATTGAAATCTCCACAAAAGATCACTTCTAGGTAAAGAGACGAGAAGCGCTCAAGTTCAAAATATAACCTGGAAAAGTCAATATGTTTATTGGGGCGATAAATAACTCCAAGCAAACAACTGCTGGATCCGTTTGGAATATCAATGAAACAATATTCAAACAAAGATGACGCGTCTGATTTTACAACTGGCTTAAAATGTATGCTGTCTCGAATATAAATTGCTGTACCACCACCTACACGATTACATCTATCTGCACGCATTAATTTGTAACCAGATAAACTGTATACAACATCCTTTATTTCAGTTTGAAACCAGGTTTCAGAAACATATATAACATCTATATTTGACCCCACAAACACATCTCTAAATTCATCAATTTTTGAATGCAAGCTTAGCCTTACAACTCTTCAAAAGAATTATTCCACACCAACGACAGAGACGAAATTCAGATAAAAGACAAAAATTAAGAAAAAATTCAAACAAATTCAAAGTATTAGATAGAAAAGAAAATTCAAGAAAAAAGAAGACAGAAAGATAAATATTGATCTCTTCCAGCCTACGATTCTGCTCCATGATCACATCTTCATTTGCTTATTCTATTTCAGTTATAAAATATATATGTATACAGGGTGCCCCAAAAATCAACGTCAAGCCGGAAACGGGTGATAGGTCAAGTGGCGTCGGTTATAACAAAAGTATAAAAAAAATTGAGAAATCTGACACGCTGTGACGATCTTTCAAGTGCTGTGACCGCAAATCTTTACTTTTCTTCCATATTTTTTTGTCACGTAACCCTGAGTAACTCTTCGGTAAATTACGGTCCAAAATTGAAACATACTATAACTATATTGATTTTAACTAAAATATTGCTTTTCTGACAAAAAAATGTAAAGGGCTTTCCAATACGGACTTGACAATTTTGAATTTAATTTGTGAACCCACTCTCTCACTAATCATCAAACTGTCACTGTCGATTTATTCAGTAAACTCAACATTTTCATCATGGTAAAGTACACGAACGAGCAACGTCTGCAAATTATAAAAATTTTCTACCGAAATTCGGAGTCGGTGACTGCAACTTTAAGAGCGTTAACTCCAATTTTCGGTCGTAATTCTCGCAAAAATTTGAGTCTACATATTCTTTGTGTGATGTTGCCGTGTCAGTGAGACAAAGGGTTAGTCGAAGTGTCAAAAATATCGCTGCCGTTCAGGCGTCCGTAGCAAACGATCCAAATCAGTCAATTCCACGGCGTTCTCAAGAATTGGGCATCGCTCAGACCACATTATGGCGTATTTTGCGTAAGGATCTTGGTTTACACCCATACAAGATCTAGCTGACTCAAGAATTGAAGCCGATGAACCATTTGAAGCTACGTACGTTCTTCTGCGACAAAATCACAGAAACGTCTGAGGCTTCGCGGCTAAGAAAAATCCTCTCCACAAATCCTATGATGCCCAGCTGTTTGAAAAAAATCGATGGCTCTTGGACAACCTCAAGTGATGAATCACTCAACCTGCTTCTGGACACCCACTTTCCAGGTAGCTCCCAACTCGCGGCCAGTAGCAGCCCAAACAAGCCTACTGCAACCGTGACCAAAATTCATAGTCTGATTACGAGAGACAAACTGCTCTGGGCGCTGCATAGCTTCAAGCCATACAAGTCTGCTGGTCCGGACGGTATTATACCTGCCGAGCTACAGAGATCCTCAGATATTATTCTACCAGTGTTGGAAAATATTATGAGGAGCTGTGTAGAACTTATCCACATTCCACTGTTATGGAGAGAAGTCAATGTAGTATTCATTCCCAAAGCTGGAAAATGTTCTCATGTGGTCCCAAAGGACCTCAGACCTATAAGTCTATCATCATTCCTTCTGAAAACTTTAGAACGACTGATTGATATCCATATTCGAGCTAAAGTTGATCCAAGACTTCTGTCTACATCTCAACATGCCTACTGTAAAGGAAAGTCGGTGGAAACGGCTTTGCACTCTCTGACTAGCCACATCGAACGATCCCTACAATATAAGGAGTACACAATGGTTGCTTTCCTAGACATAGAGGGCGCCTTTAACAACGTCAACACATCCGCAATCACGACTGCGCTGTCAACTCTGCAGGTAGACGGCTCACTTGGGGAGCTGATTAATCTAGTGCTAACAAGCAGGATAATCAACTCCAAACTGGGTGAGACTTCTGCTAAAAGATATGTCAGTAGGGGTACGCCGCAAGGCGGTGTCCTCTCCCCCCTTCTCTGGAACTTAGTGGTTAACGAACTACTGATATACCTGGAAGCGGGTGGTAGCAGAGTGGTTGCCTATGCGGATGACGTTGCCATAGCCGTCTCAGGAAAACATTTAAATACCATTAAAGAACTCCTCCAAGTAAATCTTAACAGATTAACCTGCTGGGCAGATCGCTGTGGATTGGGAATAAACCCCCATAAAACTGATCTTGTCCTCTTTTCTAGGAAATATAAAATTCCAATCATAGACCCTCCTTCAATAAACGGTACCAGTTTAGTTTTCTCCGATACAGCAAAATATCTGGGTCTCATTTTTGATAGGAAACTAAACTGGAACCAAACATTCAAGAAAGAGTCAATAAAGCTACAATAGCTTTATTCTCTTGCAAGAAAGCCATTGGGAACAAATGGGGCCTTCAACCTCGCATAACCCACTGGCTATACATCTCGGTCATAAGACCGATACTTACTTACGGGGTGGTTGTCTGGTGGACGGCCTTGGCAAATGCAGTCAACCGCATTAAATTAAGCAGAGTCCAAAGAACAGCATGTCTATGCACAAGTGGAGCCTTGCGGTCTACCCCCTCTGCGTCATTAGATATTCTGCTTCACTTGACACCCCTCGATATTTTTAGCAAGCAAGTAGCTGCGACTGCAGCTATTCGCCTTAAAGCGACTAAACAGTGGACAAATAATTCATTTGGCCACGCCAACATTCTTAATACATTAGGAATCCTCACAGAGAACACCGATTACACCATACCTGAACTTTGGTTTGACAAAAACTTCCATGTAAGCTTCCCCTCTAGATCATTCTGGGAGGAGGATGCTTTCATGGAGGACAAGTCAATCCATCTCTACACAGATGGATCTAAAACCGACAGCGGAGTTGGTGGCGGTGTTTTCTCAGATAAGCTAAATCTAAGCCTCTCTTTCCGCCTTCCAAATCACTGTAGCGTGTTCCAGGCGGAAATTTTGGCGATTAAAGAAGCTCTGTCCTGGCTGAAGAAAAAGGTAATATCTGCAAAGGATATCCGCATATTTTCGGATAGTCAGGCCGCCATCAAGTCCCTGGACTCGGTCTCATTGTGTTCTAAAACTGCCCTTGAATACCGATCATCTCTCATGGAGATGGCAGAGCAGTTCAACATTCACCTCTGTTGGGTGCCGGGCCACAGAGACATTCCAGGGAACTGCAGAGCCGATGAACTCGCCAAAATTGGAACCACTCTACCTATCCTACCGGACAAAGGTAGTATAGGTATACCAATCGCTACGTGCAAACTAACACTAAAGCTAGATGCCAATAAAAGAACGGACCTTAGGTGGACTGCTGGACAAACATGTCTAGCGACCAAACAGATCTGGCCAAGGCTGGATCTGAGTCGATCTAAGTGTCTGATCCTTTTAGATAGGAAACATCTCAGCGCCATAATAGGTGTCATTACCGGACACTGCCTCATAGGCAAGCACGCAAGAAGGCTTGGCGCTTTTACTAACGATTTCTGTAGAAGCTGCATGGACGAGGAAGAGGAGGAGACAATCCCCCACTTACTCTGCACATGCCCAGCTCTCTCTCAGAGAAGGAAGCTTCACCTAGGAGCTTTCTTCTACAACGACCTAAACGATCTAGAAAAAATAGACGTTAACAGTCTCCTACGCTTTATTAAAAGCTCAAACTGGTTCCAGTAGTAAGAAGATCATAGATCCACGTGGAATCACAATGGGCCAATAGGCCTAAGTTCTCCGATTGGGTTCTGGAGAAGATGCGCCAAGATGATAAATTTCATCGCAGAATCATCTGCAGTGACGAGCTCATTTTTGGCTCAATGCGTTCGTCAATAAGCAAAATATGCGTTATTGGTCGGGTGAAAATCCACATGTGCTTCATGAATCACCACTTCATCCACAAAAAGTAACTGTCTGGTGCGGTTTGCATGCCGGCGGCGTTATTGGGCCATATTTTTTCGTCGACGATAACGATCGTCACGTTGGAAGATATGGACTTGGACGACACGTGGTTTCAACAGGATGATGCCACAAGCCATACAGCACACGCTACAATCGATTTATTGAAGAGTAAGTGTGGTGAGCGTGTTATCTCAAGAAATGGGTTAGTCGATTGGCCGCCTCGTTCGTGCGATTTAACACCGCTTGATTATTTTCTTTGGGGCTACGTTAAGTCATTGGTTTATGGCAACACGCCGACGACGTTGTCCTTATTGGAAAACCCTATACTACCCTGACATCTTTCGAGAATATTCTGTACCGTCTAGCGTTCCATACAAATTCCCATTTTGCTGGAAAATTCGATACCATTCTCTGTGTTCCAATGGTTCAGTCTTTTGCAATTCAATATGGAAATCGTCTGCATTTAGATGGCGCTGTTCACATTCAAATGGATATCGCCATATTGATCTAGTTTTATTAACGCCATATGTAGTAACTTTTAATGTACTTTTGCCTATAAAAAGCGAATACTATGCCTGAATTGTGAAACAGTTAAGGACCTTCTAAAACTCGATAGAATTAGGTTTTGCATATTGTCATAAAGTACTTATTAATATTTGACAGAGTCTTTATTCCTATCCCATTTTTTTTTCTTCAGTCTTGTTCCAATAGCCATAAGGATATGTCATCAACAAAGAATCGTTCCATATATTCCGTTGAAGTTTAGCGATCCGAACCCCCAGACTATTCCTACTTGCATGTATTAGTTGCCGGGACATTACTACTTGCAGATGAGAACGATATCATCCCCAAAGACAGATAGGGAAGGGAGTGTCACCATTTCTTTGACTCGTCCATTAAGAAGGGTCCTCCGAAAAATATAAAGTTATCAACATTTTTAGAGATCCCCAGTCGATGATTTCTGTCATGTCTTGTAAAATGTCTCTGGGAAAGCCTAATCTTTCAATTCTAGGTGCCTGGAAGCAATCTCGTCCAAATCGGAATTGATTTGAGTGAATTTTACTTATCAGTTGAATGGGATATCTTAGAAGTTCCTGCCACCAAGAATGAGGAATATTACCCAGATACATCGGAACCCTTCTCAGGTACTACAATATTTCGAAAATAACAAATAGCAATACTTATAGTCTCTTTTATTTTCAGATATCACCTTTAAGCTTACAATGCGCCGGAAGACTCTGTTTTATACGGTCAATTTGATTATTCCTTGCGTGGCCTTGACATTTTTAACAGTGCTTGTATTTTATTTACCAAGTGACTCGGGCGAAAAAGTAAGTTAATTGTCGTACTAGGTGTCACATGGTAATTTTGGTTTCCGTCTACAGGTTACCCTCTGCATCTCGATCCTTGTGTCGTTGACTGTGTTTTTCTTGCTTCTGGCTGAAATCATTCCTCCAACGTCATTAGCGGTTCCTTTGCTTGGAAAATATCTGCTTTTCACAATGATGTTGGTTTCATTGTCAGTCTGGACGACTGTGTGTGTTCTTAATATTCATTTCCGGTAAGTAAAAAACTTTGATGTTTGTGGTATTGATGTATATCTAAATTTGCAAATTGTATATGACGAACGTCTTCTATCAACCCCTCGGAGTAGAGGTCCAACGAAAAAATGGCTGTAAAAGTGACTTTTGGAAAGAGCAACCCACTTAGGCCTATTTCCCCATTGTGATGCCACGTGGATCTATGATCCTCTTACTCATGGAACCAGTTTGAGCTTATGATGAAGCGTAGGAGACTGTTTACGTCTATATTCTTTAGATCGTTTAAGTCAATGTAAAAGAAAGCTTCTGAGTGAAGTTTTTTTTCTCTGGGAGAGGGCTGGACATGTACAGAGTAAGTGGAGGATTGCTTCCTCTTCCTCCTCGTCCATGCAGCTTCTACAGAAATCGTTTGTAAAAGCGCCAAGACTTCTTCCATATTTGCCTATAAGGCAGTGTCCAGTGATGACACCTATGATGGCGCTGAAATATTTCCTAGATTTGGCCAGATCTGTTTGGTCGCTAGACATGTTGGTCCAACAGTCCACCTAAGGTCTGTTCTTTTATTGGTATCCAGCTTTAATATTAGTTTGCACGTAGCGATTGGTATATCGTGGTGGTTACAATTTTGGCGAGTTCATCGGCCCTACAGTTCCTTGGAATTTCTCTGTGGCCGGTTGAACTGCTCTGCCATCTCCATAAGAGATGATCGGCATCCAAGGGCGGTCTTAGAATTTAATGAGACTGAGCCAAGGGACTTGTTAACGGCCTGACTATCCGAAAAGATGCGGATATCCTTTGCACATATCACATTTGTTTTTTTTTTTTTGCACGATTTTTGGGCTCAGTGGTTATTTCGCTCCATGGGTGGCATCCAACATTTAATGGGGAGACTAAATTATTAGTGTAATTGGACTTGTTATTGTATTAGAGGCAACCATTCGTCTTACGAGAATTAAGTTGCCTGAAAAAAAGAATGTCTTTCGGACGAGGTCGGGATTCGAACACCGAACCTTCCGATTTGGAAGCCAACACACTACCGCTTGAGCCACGGCCACCCAGCCCGGAAAGAACTTATTTAATCGCCAAAATTTCCACCTGGAACACGCTACAATGATTTGGAAGACGGAAAGAGAGGTTTAGATTCAGTTTATCTGAGAAAACACCGCCATCAACCCCGCTATCGGTTTTGGATCCATGTGTGTAGAGATGGATTGACTTGTCCTCCATGAAAGCATCTTTCTTCCAGAAAAATCTAGAGGGGAAGCTTATATGGAAGTCTTTGTCAAACCAAAGTTCATGTATGGTGTAATCGGTGGTCTCTGTGAGCATTCTTAAGGTGTTAAGAATGGCGTGGCCAAATGAATTAGTTGTCCACTGTGAAGTTGCTTTAAGTCGCAGCTACTTGCATGCTGCAAGTATCGATCGGTATCGGTCAAGTGACACAATGCCTTGTGGCGTACCTCTGCGGACACATCTTTTAACAGAAGTCTCACCCAGTTTGGAGTTGATTATCCTGGTGGTTAGCATAAGACTGATCAACTCCCCAAGTTAGTCGTCTATCTGCAGAGTTGACAGCGCAGTCGTGATTGCGGATGTGTCGACATTGTTAAAGGCACCCTCTACGTCCAAGAAAGCAACCATTGTGTACTCCTTATATTGTAGGGTTCGTTCGATGTGGCTAGTCAGAGAGTGCAAAGCCGTTTCCACCGACTTTCCTCTACAGTAGGCTTATTTGGATTTTAGCTCGTATTTGGATATCAATCAGTCGTTTTAGGGTTTTCAGAAGGAAAGATGATAGACTTATAGGTCTGAGGTCCTTTGGGACAACATTAGAACATTTTCCGGCTTTGGGAATGAATACTACATTGACTTCTCTCCATAACAGTGGAATGTGGATAAGTTTTACACAGCTCCTCATAATATTTTCTAGCATAGGCAGAATAATATCTGAGGACTCTTTAGCTCGGCAGGTATTATACCGCTCGGACCAGCAGACTTGTGTGGTTTGAAGCTATGCAGCGCCCAGAGCATTTTGTCTCTCGTAATCAAGCCATGTATTTTGGTCCCGGTTGCAGTAGGCCTGTTTGGGCTGCTACTGGCCGCGAGTTGGGAGCTACCTGGAAAGTGGGTGTCCAGTAGCAAATTATGTGATTCATCACTTGAAGTTGTCCAGGAGCCGTCGGTTTTTTTCAAACAGCTAGGCATCATAGAATTTGTAGAGAGGATTTTTCTTAGCCGCGATGCCTCAGAGGTTGCTGTGATTTTGGCACAGAATGACCTCCAGAATTGTCGCTTTGTCTTCCTCAGTTCTTTTTTGTATAATTTGAGGGATTCTTTGTATAAGTCCCACTCAGTCACTTTTCTTGTGCTTTTTGCTAGGTTGAAAAGTTTTCTGCAAATGTTTCTAAGCGGTCCCACTCTTGATGTCCCCCAATGCGGTGGATTTGCCTCCGGTTGAATAGGAGCGCAGGAAGCGGTCATAGCCTGATTGAGAGCCAGGGTGAATTCCTTGACTTTCATGTCAAGCTCATTGGTGTCACACGGAGGACTTGAGAGTTCAGAGGATAGCGTTTCTGACAGTATTACCCTGTAGTTTGGCCAATCAGTTATCCGATAATTCAGGAATGCTGGTTGGTTGGGAGGAGCATCACTCAGGCTGAATTGGATGTATCTGTGGTCTGGTTAGACGATGCCATCCATTTCGTTAGCATTTGAGTAATGCTGTCAGAGACAAGAATGATATCTAGCACTTCCTGTCGGTTTCTAGCTATAAAAAAGGGCTCATTTCCAATGTTGCAAATAAAGAGGTTAGTACTTAAAATATAGTCAAAAAGTGACTCACCTCTATCGTTGATATCGGTACTGCCCCAAACCTTGTGATGTGCGTTAGAGTCGCATCCGATTATGAGGCCAGTTTTTTGCCTTCCAGCTTCCAGTGCCACCCTTTCTAGGTTATCACCAGGGAGATGGTCCACATGGTCGTGGCCAAGATAAGCCGATGACAGCCAGTAGGAGCCTTTGGCAGTCTCTAGTCTGGCAACGGTTAAGTCGGGGTCGCTGAGATTAGGAAGTAAGAATGCATTAAGCCTACGTTTTACTAACATACAAGTTCTGATTTTACCTCTGTGTCTTATATAGAGCAGAGCGTATACAGGCGTCTTAAGTCCACGAACCACGTCTTCTAGAATCCATGATTCCTGGATTAGAATAATGCCATCTGCGTTTTTGTAAAGACGCACAATAAGTGGGGCCGAAGCCTTTTTTGAGTGATGAAGATTGATCCGGAGAAACCGTATCATTGCTACAGTTTACTATAGTAGCCTCCACCACGGCAATGTTCATGTCCTCCGATTCTGAAGATGTGCCCAAGAGATCATCTTCCTCTGAACGTATAGGATCTCTTTGTAATTCGTCATCGGTTTCCATTTCCGACAGAGTGGTAGAAGAGGAGACCGACGGCTTAATTGTCGCCTCGGATAGATTGGAGTCGTCGCTATCCATTTCTGGAAAGGATATCGACTCTCCAAGATCTAAGGTCGAATTTGCAGTTTAGGTGAATTGATTCGAAACCGAACCGAATCATGCCATTAGTCTGCGCATCTATAAGAGCCCCTTAGTTTCGCGACTTTCCAGTCATGTGTCGGAAGGGTCGGGCTGCTGAACCTGCTGATCTGCGGAATGCTTGCTAAGGATATGGGTTCGGCTGGGATAGGCCACGATTTCAAATGTTCACTCAAAATCCTTAAATATCAGCTCTCAGTGAAATAAGCACGACGCACCTAACAATAAGTTTTTAGGAGCCTATAAATGTAGGACACCGAGTATGATGGTTTCTGGCTGTTCAAACTGTTCAAACAGTCAACTGCAAGTCCATATTGTACCGTTGCAAGGCACGCTTCTTAGTATTTTTTAAGGTCCAAAACTTGACTATTTAATAAGGGGATTATGCTTGGTTTAAATTTAAATTAAAGGCGCACTGTCAACTAATTTAACATTTGAATTCCAGTTCCCCATCTACCCACAACATGTCGCCAGCTGTTAAAACAATGTTCCTTCAGTTTATGCCCAAACTGATGATGATGCGAAGGACCCAGTACACCTTACCAGACTATGATGACTCGATTCCAAGCAACGGCTACACTAATGAGATAGATGTGAGGTAAGTTCTCCTCCTACAACTGTAAGGTCATATTAGAAAAGGTCTAATTTACTTGTTTCTATCTCATAGAGACAGCATTAGTGACTTTCCCAGTGAATTCAAGGACAACCATGATGCCGCTTACGATACCATGGGATCTGGCCTACCACACTCTATTGGTGAATATTATATGAAAGACATTCTGTATACAAAAACATCTCATATATTCTGTTATCCTTCAGATTCAGACAACGTCATCCCAAGGAACATGACACCAGAAGTCCTTCAGGCATTACGTGCGGTAAGATTTATTGCACAACACATTAAGGATGCTGACAAGGATAATGAGGTTATTTTCAATTTCACATTTTATCCAAATGACAAACTAATCTCTGAATAAGTTTTCAATGTTGTTTAGGTCGTTGAAGACTGGAAATTCGTGTCTATGGTTCTAGATCGTTTCTTCCTATGGCTCTTTACTTTGTCGTGCATTTTCGGGACATTTGCCATCATATTCCAATCACCATCTCTGTATGACACACGTTTACCTGTCGATCAGATGTTGAGTGAGATTCCCTTAAGAAAAAACAATTTCATGTTGCCGCCGGATATCCCCCGACAAATCGTAAACTGACTTTGTGAACGCATTTGAAAGCGTGTTGTGCCAGATAACTCTCTGGTATTCAGGTAAATTCTAAGAAGTCTCGTTGATCAAAATAGTAACGTTTTAAATTTTCCAGTTTAAGAACAAGGAACTAAGACCCAACTGCTACTGGACATTACATTGCAGTTGACGAACGTTAGAAATCCTCACACGTAGTTTATAAAAATTTAAAAAATAATAAATTCCAACTCAATTAGTGTGTATAGTTGTTTATGTTTTAAAATGCTGAAAAAACGGCTTACACATCGAGGTTTTCCATCTTTTTATCAGATGTCAGGGCATACAAGACAGCATTCGTCGTCCAGAGTTCTGCAAGTCAGACTGGGATCCTTACAAAGCTCCTCCAGATCGGTATAGTGACGATGAAAAAAAAACGAGTACGACAGCTTCTCATTGACCAATCATTGACTTGGTTAGTTGGAAAATTCTTTCAGAAGTCTTCCTCTTAGAAAGTAAACGTTTCGCGGAAAAGCTCTTTCGATGTGTCTAGAATCAGAACAGCTTACATCTTATGTAATTTGCCTCAATCAATAAGCCTCCCTAGTTAGCGGAATCTGCCGATAGCTATGCATTCAAAGATTGTTGGGGTCCCTTGCCAATTTTTTTTACCTGCTGGACACTTTTCATCAGAATGTCATCAGAGTTTGAAATTAGTTGCATAGACCTTGGAACACTATGCCTCTGATATTCACTTGCAAACCTCGTTCAATTTTTTAACATAATGGAAGTCAGGCGATTGCATATGGTCTCTACAAAACATCTCTTGTTGCCTTAAAAAGCTCGGGAAGTGGTCCACCCACTATGAACCTTTATTGTGCTTAAATTTAGATATTGATATGTTAATTTCATTTTGGTCAGACAGGTGGATATGAGTATCTTTGCTTCGTCAGCAAGTTGAATAATTCGTTCTGCTTCACAGTGTTTTTATTATCCCACACACAACTCAGTTTGCTATAAGGGAAAAACTAAAACAAGCGTCATACAGCAGGAAGGTCTCCTTACTAATCTGAGGAACTTATATATCAAGTTCCACGAGATTTTCAATATGTCTCCCCAAAAAGTCTCAGACGACATAGCTGCTTTTGGTAACTATGTGCACTCAAAAAGGACCTCACACCTTCAACGAAGCAGAGCTGACAACGACAAATTTTTTCGTCCCTAGTGTGCTACCATTGTCAGTGTTCCAACCATCCACTCCTACGTCCTCTCGAAATAACCTTCCTCTTACCTTCTACTATCAAAACGTAAGAGGACTGCGATCTAAAACCCGTGCTGTCTTGCGAACACTTCAGGCTCTCCCATTTGAGGTCTACGCTCTGACTGAAACTAATCTAATTCCCGATATAAAGAATCAGTTTCAACGTTTTTCGAGATGACGATCTTACCCGTCCAAAAGATGACTCTCCTTGTCGAAGTGTCCTACTGGCCGTCCACAATGACCTAACCTCGTCCCCAATCGCTGTTTCTACTTCTTCTAAGCTACGTTTCAATTAAGATAACACTCCCCTGCAGGTCGCTGTACGTTATGTGTTTTTACATTATACCGGCGCAACATATCGAATTCTACCAACTCGCTATAGATGTAATTGATCAAATAATTAACTTATCTGATCCTTCGTAAAGGATTTCTCTTATTTCAAATACCTACTTAACTACCTTTTAAATATACGAAAACTCCTTGGAAGCAATTTGTACGAAGCCTTGAGCTTCCTGTGCAAATCTCTTATTTCCCCTAATCAACACGGCTTTCTGAAAGGTAGATCAACTACAACTAACCTCGTCGAATTCGTGTCCTCTGTTCTCTCAGCCTTACAAAGTGGTAAAGAAGTTGACGTTATAACAACTGATTTCAGTAAGGTTTTCGACAAGATATCTCATAAACTAATCCTGTTCAAATTGTCCGTTCTGGGCTTTGAACCGCACCGAAATAACTGTTCCCAAAGAAATTGCGGAATTGGATGAGTTTGTCCAAAGGCATTCCTACAATTATAGTAGGGTGCGTTGGACACACTTCACCAGAACACTGACCAGAGTACTCTCCTCGAATTCGCTCTACCCACCGTCCAACAGAAATCTGTCAAACGAGGAGATTGACAGGTATCTAAGGCTAATGGACGAGACAATCAAACGAATAATGGACAAAACGATACCTCGGTATCAACACACTGACGACATAAAAGTAGACTGCTGTCGAGACTAAAAACCTTGTACAGACAGTTTACTGACAGACATAACCCGGAGATCATGAAGTCGTCGATCAAAAACCTCCAAGTATTAATAAAGGAAAATTACAGAGCATCTGTAAGTTTGTATTGGAACAACAAAATTCGAGCTTTAAACACCAGCAACCCGAATATGTTCCCGCAAATAAATAAACTATTTCGGAGAAAAGATCAAAACGACCTTTCGTGCCTTAAAATCGCCCGAACGACGGACAACGAGAACATACTTATAGCAACAGGCATCGATCCAAATGAGGCCGTTGATGATGACAACTTCTTTGTGATCGAAGATCCGCAGGAGAAGGTAGAGGCTATTGGAGCGACTTTCCAGGAAGTGTACAAGGCGAACGACATTATTGGCCCGAACCACGACCTGGAAGGTCGAGTCCTTGTGCACAATTTCTACCTTCGAAATGAAATAGTGAATTGGCGATTCGAGAGCTCGGGTTTCACCCAGTTCAGTGACGAGAATATGGCAAATAATGTCATCACCAACGATAGGGTTCTACCCCCGTTCATTTCGAAGGAAGAGCTCCAAACGATCTTCGAATCACTTAGAAGTAAGAAATCAGTGGGAACCGATGAAATACCGAACATTGTGCTTCGACATCTCCCACTAGAAGCGGTGGACATTTATACCATCCTGTTTAATAATGCATTGGAAAACTGTGGTGCTGCATCCCATCCCCAAAAGAGATAAAGATACTTCCAATCCGTCGAATCTCCGCTCGATCTGTCTTCTTCCAAACATCAGTAAGGTGTTCGAAAAGGTTATCAATAGAGTCCTGACTAAGTGGGTCGAGGACAAACATATAGTTCAGGATAATCAATTCGGTTTCAAGGCGGGGCATGATATCATTCATGCTGCGTCTAAACTGGTTTTTGATATCCAATGGAACAAAGGCAAGAAACAGTGCACTGGTGCCTGCCTGATTGACTTGGAGAAGGCCTTCGATTCCGTATGGTTAGAGGGACTCTTTTTCAAGCTGGACAGGTTTGGCATTAGTAAACCACTGCTGTATATTCTTTTCGATATGCTCTCCAGTAGACAGTTCATCGTGAAGAATGGCGATGTGACTTCTGCTGGAACATTTAACATTATAAACGGTCTGCAACAAGGTGCGGTAAATTCGCCGATTCTATTCAACATTTACACGAGTGATCTGATAGGTTCACTTCACCATGCCATAGCGTACGCAGACGACTTAATCGCGTACAGATCGGGTCCAAAGATTGAGGTCTTTAATACACTTTTGCAACGTGACTTCGACAAAATTAAGCGATATTGCGATGACTGGAAGTTGAAAATCAATTTTCAGAAGTCGGTAACCATTTTGTTTAGGACGCCTTTGTCTGGGGCCTCTAGGGATACCAGAAAGAATTGGCGAAAGTTCTCGATCGTGGGGCAGCACGGGCAGCCACTTGCTTGTCGAAATGTAGTCAGATACCTTGGGATCTGGCTAGATCAATTTCTGTATTTTAACAAACATATAGATGTTGCTCTGGCCAGAGCCAAAGGTGCTTTTGCCCTTACAAAGGGACTGTTTTATAACAGCCAACTCGATGCGAGGGTGATGGTGATCTGCTACATGGCCCTTATCAGGACTATGCTTGTATTTGGATATCCCGTGTGGTTCAACGTGAGAGCAAGTTTATTGGTAAAGATTCGGGTGTTTGAGAGGGCTTGTCTTGGGACTTGTCTTCGCTTATATAGAACACCAGAGTCTGAGTACATAGAATTCTATCCTAATGAGGTCTTATACAATAGGGCGAACCTAATAAGAGTGGACAACTTCGTCATTAAGTTAACTCGAAGGCACATTCCAAAAGCAATGACCTCATCGAACAACCTGATCTCCGGGGCTTTCTACCCCAATTATATGTATCACGAGAGAGTTCGCTTTGACGGCTTTATTCCTCCAGAAGCGTTCCTCTATTTAGATGGCAAAGGTCTGATCCAGGACAGATTGGCGGTGCCGCTAATCTTCCACGTCGCTCGAACAGCTGCGGACAGGCGACTCAACTACGAGAGAGACGTCGCACACGGCAGTGTGGATCATTCAAAACTCAGCACTTTCTCTCTATGCTGATGATACCAAATTTTTTAAACCCATTTCCTCACAACATGACTCTAACCTCCTTTAAATAGATCTAAATAGTTTTTCCACTTCAAGAACTGTTTAGAACTCAATGTCTCCAAATGTCAATCGATAACCTTTTCACGTAAGTGCATCACTTAGCTTCGTTAAAAGATGGTCGAAAGAATTCTGCAACCCGTACGTGACCAGATCACTATACATTACATATGTTCGCCCCCTTCTCGAGTACGCTAGCCAAGCGTGGTGTCCCTTTCAGCGAGTTCATGTATCCCGTATTGAGAGCATCCAGCGTAGTTTTCTTCGATTTGCTCTTCGAGGTCTACCTTGGAACGATCCTCTAATCTTACCTCCCTATTGAGATCGTCTCAAGCTCATTAACCTGAATACCCTTGAGGAACGAAGGGACGCAGCTGACATCGATTGCATGTCTCAACTCCATTTTCTTTTACACTAACCCTAGTAATCTACATTGCTAACGTCTCTTTTATCTACCAATCCACAGCACCACATATGGCACTAACGAACCAATCTCCCGTATGCTGCGTAAGGTAAACTCCAACTTTTCTGTTTTCGATTTTAATCGCAGCACTCCCTCAAGTCCGATCTCCTTCACCATCCCTAGCGATAAGTCCTAGATATCGCTAAACCTTAATTAGTTTTTAAGTCCTAGTTTTGAAGCGTGTATTAAGCCAAATAAATGGGGGCGTCAGCCCCCACCAACATTAAACTAAATAGTCTACAGAAGCGGTTTCTCCATCTCGACAGAAGTATCTTATTGGCTTGGTGCGTTCTTTCAACTTTTGGCTTTATAGATCAATTTTGGTTGTTCCTGAAGTAGCCGCTCTTAATTTCCTCTATTGCTCGCTTCTCTGATGCTCATGCCTTCTCATTTGATCGTAGAGCGAACGAGCTGCTTTCGTTTTTATGTATAGTCCCGCTTTATGAGCTTCATATTCGCTTATAAACGGTGAGAAAACCATGTACTAGCTACGAGTATAATGTTATTTCGGAGATTTTAACTTTATGCTTGGGGCATTGCTCTTTGGTTTTGTTGAGTAGTTGATAGAAACAGTCTATGGTAGAATATATTTTGTTTGCCGTCTATAATAAATGTAAATATAAATATACGCACTCTATAGCAGTTACCACATCATGCGTATAGGTCCATCCTATGTATAGGAAACAATCCTTGTCGACGTTCTGGAGAACGTCCAAAGAAATTCAATTGATTATGAAATCCTAACCGCGGATGCAGACAGACCTATCTCAGGTTCTGTTGCTGAGAAACAGAGAAGACTTGCATTCTCGAACGAGCTTGGAATTGGTAACAGGGTTCTTGAAGTGATTAAGTGCAGCTGGGCTGTAGCTAGGGACGCAAATTACTTATCGAATTCATTTCTCATCTAGTCCACCGATTCGCGTGCGCCATCTTGCTGGAATCACTTGTCGACCAGGTTCTGCTCATGCATTTTGGGCAAAAAAAGTTCGAAATCATTGAATGATAGCGGGCGCCATGGACGGTGACGTTGTTCTCACGGTAATCATTTGAAAAAATACTGGCCAATGATTCCGCCGGACCGTAAACCGAACCAAACAGTGCATTTTTCCGAGTGCATTGTCAGCTCTTGTATTGTCTCATTGGACCATATACGACAGTTTTGTTTGCTAACATACCCATTCAACCAGAAATGAGCTTCGTCGCTGAAGACAATTTTTCGATAAAAAGGGGGTTCTTCCGACAGCTTCTCTAAGGCCCACTGACTGAAAATTCGACGCTGTGGCAGGTCGTTCAGCTTCAGTTCTGCACAAGCTGTGCAGACTCCACGTAGTCGAGTAACACAATCCTAATTGCTTCGAACGGCGGCGAATGGACAAATCACGGTCTTCATTAACGCTGACAGATCCAGCAGAAATATTTTCCTATGTACGCACTCTACGCATACGGGTAAGTGCCTTGATGTCCAATAGCGTGAAATTGGTGCAAAATTTGGTCACTATGGTTTGAATTGCTTGCTCAGTAGGTTGATTATGATGACCGTAAAATGGTCGAAGTGCGCGAAAAGCATTTTCCACAGAGCACGAATCTTGATAATAAAAATCCATAATTTTTAAGCGTCGTTCGGGTGTAAGTCTCCCCGTGATGAAATGGCAATGCTAACAGAACATTTTTGACTTACAATATTTGACACATGTCACGAATCACGCGTGAGCTTTCAAAAATAGAGGCGAGTAATTTTTGAAAAACCAAACAACAAAAAAAAATCACATTTTAGTAGCTAGGCTGCGGCAGATGGGTTGCAAAAAAATAAAAATAAAAAATATAACTGTGCAACATGCAGCAGGTCGAAGCGCCCCAACCCTGAGTCACCATATTGTTGCGTAAAAAGATCTGAAAAAAATAAAATAAAACTAATATAGCAAAAAAAGAAAGAAGCTCCACAAAAACGAGTAAAACTCACAATATTCGCGAAGCACACTTATTGTTTACCTTTTGTTTGACAGCGACACTTTCAGTGCATTCAGCAGATGCAGACGAACTGCTCAGCAATAGGACCAGGAAGAGGAAGGGAGAAAAGAATACCAACAACTAGAGAAGTTCAAAGAAGGAATATCTGCCGTTTCCTGTGACGTAGAATTTCTCCAAGTACAAGCGGTTGTTGAATGTGTTTTGGAATTCAACGTTACAACGGAAGCAAAACAGTAAAAGGCGAGTAATTTTTGAAGAAAAATACAGCAAGAGTGGAAAACTTAAAGGAGCCGACGAATTGGAGAACGGGGAAGTCTTTAAACAGGAGTCAACGAGGACAACAAACTGTCCTGATTGATTTATAAAAAAGAAATAAAAAAAGTTTAACCTCTCGGGAACCAGAGCATTTTTGGTAGTATTATTTATAAATTTCATTTGTTGTTGTAGAGAGACAAAGTCTTCTGTCGGTTATTTTCTTTTTGTAACAATATCCTTATCGAGGCTTGCATGGTATGGCAAGCTCCTAAAACATCGAACTGAGCATTCATATGGCACACGCTACCTAAGATAAGTGAGTATCTCAATGGCTGGGGTAATCAGAAATAGTTTTTAATTATGTGATTGATGCGCTCCGCAGGATTTGTCTATATATGATATTCTGTAGGCGCGACTTGTACAATTGCAAAACGCAGGCAGTTCATTGCTGCGAAAGTGTGACCGCTGCCACACATCGTTACCGATGGCATTCTCTGCACACTGCCGTAGCAGACTGCAGTGGAAAAAGAAGGGGGAATTTAGTAATGTTTAATCGACCACATTTAAGGTCTCTAGATGGCCTTGGCAGCCGACTGACCAAATCATTTCCCATGATGACGTAACCTCTACTTTATGTCATAATACCAGCTGGTTTCTCATGAACCTGCTTTATTTGATGTACAATTTTACAACTCTTAACATATTTGGTAACATCCTCCTCCTACTCTAGCGAACGTCTTCCTAAATCTCTTGTAATAGGCTATCACGGTGTTATCTTAAAATATCTAAATTCTAAAATCAAGTATCTGCTTTCTCTACCACTAGTTTCCACCCGTCGTTGTTCTCGAATACTTCACGAACCTGAACAATTGAGGAAGGCAAAGAGACAATTATGGAGGTCATTCTGTGCCAAAATCACAGCAACCTCTGAGGCATCGCGGCTAAGAAAAATCCTCTCTACAAATTCTATGATGCCTAGCTGTTTGAAAAAAACCGACGGCTCCTGGACAACTTCAAGTGATGAATTTGCTACTGGACACCCACTTTCCAGGTAGCTCCTAACTCGGGGCCAGTAGCAGCCCAAACAGGCCTACTGTTCGGACGGTATAATACCTGCCGAGCTACAGAGGTCCTCAGATATTATTCTGCCAGTGTTAGAAAATATTATGAGGAGCTGTGTAGAACTTATCCATATTCCACTGTCATGAAGAGAAGTCAATGTAGCTTTCATTCCCAAAGCCGGAAAATGTTCTCATGTTGTCAGACCTATAAGTTATCATCTTTCCTTCTGAAAACTCTAGAACGACTGATTGATATCCATATTCGAGCCAAAATTTATCCAAGACTTCTGTCAATGGCTCAACATGCCTACTGTAAAGGAAAGTCGGTGGAAACGGCTTTGCACTCTCTGACTAGCCACATCGAACGATCCCTACAATATAAAGAGTACACAATAGTTGCTTTCCTAGACATAGAGGGCGCCTTTAACAACGTCAAAACATCCGCAATCACGACTGCGCTGTCAACTCTGCAGGTAGACGACTCACTTGGGAAGTTGATCGGTCTAATGCTAAAAAGCAGGATAATCAACTCCACACTGAATGAGACTTCTGCTAAAAGATGTGTCAGCAGAGGTACGCCACAAGGCGGGTGGCAGCAGGGTGATAAACTATGCGGATGACGTTGCTATAGCCGTCTCAGGTAAGCATCTCAATATCATTAAAGAACTCCTTCAACTAAATCTCAACAGATTAACCCGTTGAGCAGATCGCTGTGGATTGGGAGTAAACCCCCATAAAACTGATCTTGTCCTCTTTTCCAGGAAATGCAAAATTCCAATTATAGACCCTCTTTCAATAAACAGTACCAGTTTAGTATTTTCCGATCTGGGTCTGATTTTTGACAGGAAACTAAACTGGAAACCTAACATTCAAGAGAGAGTCAATAAAGCTATAGCAGCTTTATTCTCCTGCGAAAAAGCCATTGGGAATAAATGGGCATTCAACCTTGCATAACCCACTGGCTATACATCTCGGTAATAAGACCGATACTTACCTACGGGGTGGTTGTCTGGTGGACGGCCTTGGAAAATGCAGTCAACCGCATTAAACTAAGCAGAATCCAAAGAACAGCATGTCTATGCATAGCGGAGCCTTGCGGTCTACCCCCTCTGCGGCATTAGACATTCTGTTTCATTTGACAGCCCTCGATATTTTCAGCAGGCAAGTAGCAGTAGACTAAACAGTGGACAAGTAATTCATTTGGCCACGCCAACATTCTTAACACCTTAGGAATCCTCACAGAGACCATCGATTGCACCATACCTGAACTTTGGTTTGACAAAAACTTCCATGTAAGCTTCCCCTCTAGATCATTCTGGGAGGAAGATGCTTTCATGGAGGACAAGTCAATCCATTTCTACACAGATGGATCTAAAACCGATAGCGGGGTTGGTGACGGTGTTTTCTCAGATAAGCTAAATCTGAGCCTCTCTTTCCGTCTTTCAAATCACTGTAGCGTGTTCCAGGCGCAAATGTTTGCGATTAAAGAAGCTTCGTCCTGAAGCTGAAGAAAAAGGTGATATCTGCAAAGGGTATCCGCATCTTTTCGGATAGTCAGCCTGCCATCAAGTCCCTGGACTCGTTCTCATTATATTCTAAAATCGCCCTTGAATGCGGATCATTTCTCATGGAGATGGCAGAGCAGTTCAACATTCACCTTTGTTGGGTGCCGGGCCACAGAGACATTCTAGGAAACTGCAAAGCCGATGAACACGCCAAAATTATTGGAACAACTCTACCTATTCTATCGGAAAAGGTTAGCATCGATATACCATCCGTTACGCGCAAATTAATATTAAAGCTGGATGCCAATAAAAGAACAGACCTTAGGTGGGCTGTTGGACCAACATGTCTAGCGACTAAACTGATCTGGCCAAAGCTAGATCTGAATCGTTCCAAGTGTCTGATTCTTTTAAAAAGGAAACATCTCAGGGCCATAATAGATGTCATCACTGGAGACTGCCTCATAGGCAATCACGCAAGCAGGCTTGGCGCATTTACATACGACTTCTGTAGAAGCTGCATGGACGAGGAAGAGGAGGAGACAATCCTCCACATACTCTGTACATGTAAAGCTCTCTCCCAGGGAAGAAAGCTTCATCTAGGAGAAAATATAGACGTTAACAGTGTCCTACGCTTTATCATAAGCTCAAACTGGTTCCATTAGTAAGAGGATCATAGAATAAGTGGGTTAGTACTTCCAATAGCCACTCTTGCCTACCTACCTACTTATCACACTGGATACACTGCATCTGAGATTTCGGTCACTGCTGGAACTTCTGATGAAAAGCATATCCTCTAACCATATGGTCTTTTCCCTCCCCGCTGAACGATCTCGAAGTCGCTAGTCTCACCTGCGGATCTTTCAGATTGCTTCACCTAACTAACAAATAGTAACCAGTCGTCATCGTAAATCGATTACTTCCGATGTATGCTTCCAAGCACTCTCTTTACGTAGGAAAGTAGTTCCATTCCTATTTATGGACCTTTTTGAGTAACGAATAACCTTTTTCCCATCCTCAAAACTCCGGAAAGAACTGCTCTAATCACATAATTTTTACGCATCGGTTTGGGCTACAAAAGGAAGACCTAAATCTGGGCGCATCAGAATGGTTGCTATTACTAAACATTTCTTAGCTTTCCAAAACCATCTTCATATTCATTAGTCCACATGAATTTCCAACTCGTTTTTAGTAAATCTAGTATGGGCCTAACCAATCGCCCTTACCAAAACACGGTTCCCATGAACCTCTACCTCATTAACGTTTTTGGGTGCTGGTATCTTAATCATGCTCTCCATTTTCTCCGGATCAACATGTACGAGTATTTCATTTCGGTCAAGCACGTATCCTAAGAAAATTAAAACCGCATTAAAAATGACATTCATCCCAACCGACCGTGAAACCTGTTTCCATCCAACGTTTGAGACCTCTGCCAGAAGCATTGCCAAGTCACTGGTACTGGTATCCTCTTAGACTGAAAGAGATCTCTGTTATATACTATGAAAATTCTTGATTTGTCCTCCCTTGACATCTGCCAGTAGGCTGACTTTACCTCCATGGAGGACAGATGTTATGTGTCGCAAAGTTTATCTGATGTTGAAGAAATGAAACGAAGTGGATATGCGTCTCTATCAGTGACCTTATTAGGCTTTCTACAGTCGATACAGTCGATACTAGACCTCTTAAGAACCCCCATCCATCATCTCCTGTAGTTCCTTATCAATGTGTACCTGCATTGCAAGGATAATACCTCTGCTTGATAGGTTCTGCCGATGTGCTTGATGACATTACTTTGAGAGTATCATATTCAGGTCTGCCTTTCTCTTATTGATGGCAGTGAGTCCACCTTGTCCTGGCTTGAAAACCTCTGCGCTATCGTTTGAATTCTTCAATTCAGTATCAGAACAGGCGTGAGAAAGCTGATCATATGAAAATCACTATCCCTAGTTCTTCTCATTATTGAACTTTGCCAGTGGCATCGGTGGTTGAACCAATGATACGTCGTTGTACCTGTAGAGTTGCTTATGGCCATCTTGCATCATGCCTTTAATTCCAACCTTGATGCTGCCCGCTTTAAGGTTTCCTTGTGGTACTTATTGCGAAGCCATCCTTGGCTCCTACTCGTATATATTATACAATTCCGAAAAAAATGTACGACCAACTCTGGCAAGAGGTACAAAGTGTTTTCAATGTTGACGTTCGGCATGAAAATCGCTGTGCCAAGACAGCCCTTCCTACTTCATATTTTTCATTTTTCCTAGTATTCATTTCGTTGTATAATGTCATTCGTAAGGTCTACCGGATGCTTAAAATAAACTAAGAAATTGTACCGGAAACCAGACATCCGATTGCATCAGCATCAATTTATTCAAAACAACCCCGGTAGCACAATTTGATTTGCAACTGAGCAGTTGAGAAGTGAGAAAATCAACTTCAAAATGCATTCGAAACTTTGCTGAGATAGAAATGACTTAATATACTCGTATTTTGATTTTTAAAATTTATTATGAATACAAATTCAGGTTACTCATTAATTTTTAAATAGGTTAGAGTGCAATCTCCTAATTTTTTTGAATGGAACCGCCTATATTGGATATATAAAGCTTTTTCCTTAAAAAATTATGTCATGTCGCTTACTGTGCAAACTTTCCACATGTGATGGCTTAATATGTCACGCACTTATGAAATCGAGCATGATACACAGACAACTGCATCTTGGATAGCAAGCGACCGAAAAAGGCGTTGGTCGAAGACGAAGACACTTCATCTGGGTAAGAAGGTCAAACTTCCCACCATATCCCAGAGTCGTGCGAGCACTTTCTCGAAATTTGTTTAGTCGAAAGACCTTCTTTGCCAGAAATCACAGTATCAGAGAGTGGTCCGCAACGTTCGAATATGAACCAGCCTCCGCTGGCTTATGGTTCAGCGAGTCGCAATCCTAAGAAGTCTATTTGCTTCAAAATGGATTATAACGCTTCGAATAGCGGCAGATACCTTGTTGGCGACTACACGTACTACAATCGGCTTCTGGACTGTCAAGGCTCTCTTCAACACACTCTACAGAGAGACTCAAAGCACCAAACCCTGCCAATTAGAGTGTAAGTTGTGATTAGCATCTTATATGGAGTTGAGTTATCTAAGACTTGTATAGTGAGGAAATGTACGGCCTCAACAAAAAAACGATCACATTGTTCAGAATTGCATATCTTATAATTCTTGCATAATTGTAATTATAATTATTTAAATAAGCTATGTTTTAATATCTAAAAAGAAAATGTAAAATGTAATTAATATCTAAAATCACTAAAAATTGTTTAAAGTTTTTCATGCAATAATTGTATAATGTACACTATATTTCCATCATTAATGTTCATCAATAAGCGTGGGCAGGTCATTATTTACATGGTATGTACCATTACATTATGTAGATATTGCTGTACCATCACACCATGTAGATAATCCTCTGTTCCGTTACCAATGTTATATGCATAATATTCAGTCGAAAATGTACAGCCTTTCACTTCTTTCGTAGAGACCACCGCGATCAGTTGACTTGTTCAAGCATAAATTAATTATTGTATCTTTCGATTATAAAAATAAAATTATAAAGTTTCTAAAGTACTCGTGTTTGGCATTTATAGAACACACATATCCCTCAATCCCTCGACCATGCAACCAGCATCAAGTGCTGAGGACCAGTGGCATCGATGCCAAGAAGCCATCAGACATGCAGCAACTGATGTGCCCGACCACTTCACCGAAATCGATATTTGCATGAAGAATGCAGGCAAGCACACGTAGGGAAACAACTCGTCTACGAAACGGCGCTACCTAGAAAAACTTGAGCTGGTCGAGATCTCTACGAGAAAAAGAGGTGGGAAGAACATCAACTTCTCCGGGGAAAAGCATGAGAAGTACGTGATCGAGGAAATAGAGAGGAGCTACTCCAGAAACTATGTTCGGAAGGCTTACCAAAAGTAAAAACGGGTCGAACAGAGTCCTGTAGAGATGTAGTAGTAGAGCCGTACTCAGTATTGAGGGCATGAAAAAACCACCTCTGCGGATCAAGAGATCCGCTCATCCTCTTAACTGCGTCAGTTATACAATACATCCATCAGTCTCCTTAACAACGCACATAAGATCTTATCAGCCATCTTGAGCGAACGCCTGAGCCCATGTTTCAACGATCTGATTGCCCCCTATCAGTGGGGTTTCTGACCAAGACCACAATCGATCAAACACTCAGACTACGGCAAATCCTGGAAATAACCCAAGAAATCCAATTCGGTATGCACCACCTTTTTATCGATTTTAAGCCCGCAGATGACAGGATTTATAGAGGCGAGTTATGCAGAGACATGTCTAGTCTTGATATTACAGCGAAACTCGTCGGAAAAGTGCACATTAGTCTCCTAAGATGGGTAGGACATGTAGAGTGAATGAACATCAATGCTCCAGCCCGTAGAGTGTCCGTTTCCAGCCCTGAGTGACAACAGTGAAGAGGAAGACTTTGCTTAAGGTGTCGCGAACTAATGATAGGGGATCTCAACCAACTTGCAGTGCGCAACTAGAGAGGCCTATTAGTTGAGGCAACTAAGTAGCTATGCTTTACTCCGGTAGGTCACCTGGGAATGGAATACTCGGGCTTCCGTACTAGGACTGAAGTCTACTCAACCAGCACATAGCGGTCTTATTTTATACTAACCGCTCGCTCAAGGTGCTATGAATAGCCTTAAAATATTTGGAAACAGAGAGATACCGATGCAGGTTGGTTTTGAATGTTTGAAAGTTGTAGTGATTAGAAAGCTCGGCAACGCGTTCCATCAGCGTGTTGTACGGCTTTAGATAGTATCACGATATTTTGAAATGTACAGGTGGCGCAAAATTAGTCACTCTATCGGAAGATGGTATAAGTTTTGCAAATGGCGTCGTACGTCAATCATATTTGACATTTGTGAACTAGACAGCTGAAGTATATATATAAACAGAGAAGCAATGGAGCGTTATACTCCATAAGAGCGTGGAATAATTGTGTCGATGTTTATACCAATATAATCGGTCGGTGCAATGTTTTTTGAAGGCGTTTTTTTATCGCCCAGATCGTATCAAGTTCCGGTATTTCGGAGAGCAGGATTCTTAGGTCCGAGTGATCGCTAAGACTTAACTCTTTAATTTGTACCGGACTTGCTGTGCTGAGTAATGCCACTATGTTTATATTTTTGGCCGGAGATCCGGATTTTGGCCAAAAAATTATCTTCTCGGACGAAACCCATTTTTCGCTCAGCGGCTGTGTTAACAAGCAAAACTGCCATTATTGGAGCGAACACAATCCACAAGTGTACGGCTAAGTATCAACGCATCCACAAAGATTGACTGTTTGGTGCGGTTTAAGGCATGGCGGCATCATCGAACCTAATTCTTTCGAAATGGGGAAGGAGACACCGTTACCGTCAATGGTCTCAAGTATAGAGCAATGTTAACCGACTTTCTGTGGTCAGAGCTCAACAACATCGATATATCCGAGCAGTGGTTCCAACAAGACGGCGCTACATGACATACAAGCGACGCAACGCTCGAAGTTGTGAAGAAAAAATGTGCGACTGGGTCATCTCACGGCGAACGTTCATCAATTGACTCTATTACTTTCTCTGGGGCTACGTCAAGTCCTTAGTCTACGCTAACAAGCCAATCAATTTGGACGAGCTCGATGCCAGTATTCAACACGCTATTGCCGGAATAACGCCGTACATATTGGACCGAGCCCTCAAAAATTTGACCGACTGCTTGAAGCACTGCGAGAGTAACAGAGGCGGCCATTTGAATGATGTGCTATGAATGGCATGAATGTAGCTTCAAAATAAAGTCTGAATCAATTTTACATATCACTCCGTTGTTTTTTTATTTATAATTTTTTTCCCTATAGTTCTTATCAGGTAACAAACATGTGCCGTTAAAAACAAAACCTGATAGGCCCCCTCACCTTCAATGGTTTACCCCTAATATCCTACAGCTTATGAAAAAGCGTGATGATGCCTATAAAAGCTGGAAAAAATACAGAATGCCTGAGTTCTTAAATATATATCGCAAATTACGTAATGAAGCGGTTTCTAAAATAAGAAACGCCAAGAGTGTCTTCTACTATCGGAAGTTCGGTAGCTGCTCCTCAGGCAGAGAGGTTTGGAAACATATCCGTTAACTTGGGTTAGGAAAACAAAGGCCTAAAACTCCCGATGATATAGACTGCAACCACCTTAACTCAACTTTTTTAATGTCAAGTGATCCACCCTCAGTAAGCTTAACTACTTTCGACCAGCCACCGGATGATTGTAGAGAATCATACTTTGAATTCTACAGATTACGCGAGGAAGACGTTGCAGAAGCGGTACTATCGATCAAATCAAATGCTATGGGGATAGATGAAATTCATCCAAAATTTGTTAAGCTTCTGCTTCCATATTTACTGCCTTTTATAACAAATATCTCCAACTCAATTTTAACGACGTCAGTCTTTCCCACTCATTGAAAAGACGCTAAAATTATTCCTATTCCAAAGAAATCGAATGGAAATGCAGTGGAATTCAGACCTATCTCAATTCTGCCATTCCTTTCAAAAGTTTTTGAGAAATGTATTCTCAAACAGATTCAAATCTATCTACAGTGTAAAGAACTGCTTTGTGAGAATCAATCTGGCTTCCGTCAAAAACGAAGTTGCAAGACTGCGTTATTATTGGTAATTGACGAAATTAGGAAAGCTATTGATGACAACCATGCTACAATACTAACGTTACTTGACTTTTCGAAAACACTCGACACCGTTAATCACACTATACTTTGCTTAAAGCTCAGAAAAGAGTTTAAGTTTTCATTGCCCTCTACAAAACTTACTTTTCTTACTTAGAAGGAAGACGACAACAGGTTGTAGCGGGAAACCGATGTTCATGCTATTTGCCTATAAAGAGGGGAGTACCGCAAGGCTCCATACTTGGACCATTGCTTTTTTCGCTCTACGTAAATGAACTGCAAAAGGTTGTCGTGCATTGTGCAATTCATATGTTCGCCGATGATGCCCAGATCCACTTAAGTTCTCCCATGAATTTGGTTCACGAAGCCACTGCGCAGGTGAATGAAGATCAACAGCGTATACTTGGTTGGTCAGATAAGAACGAACTGCGTCTTAATGCCCAGAAAACAAAAGCACTTGTGATCCATAAAAGAAAACTGGACCTTACTCACTTTCCACCAATCCAACTAGCCCAAAGTCCAATAGAGTACGTCGACTGCGCCAACAACCTGGGCCTGATATTTAACCGGACCCTTACTTGGTCTACCCACATAAACGCCACTATAGGTAAGATACTCGTATATGGTGGATTACGTGCTCTCTGGACTGCATATCGCTTTGTTCCTACACGGACAAAGCTCTTGTTAGCGAAAACCCTCCTAATACCGATTCTGCTATATTGTTCTGAAATCTTTTGCTGCCCCGACTACGACTCCAGACGAAAGCTCAATGTCGTATATAATAATATTGCCCGATTTGTATTTCACCTAAAACGATATGACCATATTTCCTTTTACTCAAAGCAAATCAGCGGATGTACATTTGATAATGTGCTCAAATACAGAACGCTACGAGTGAGTCTCTTGCATGGCATAATTCAAACTAAGCAACCAGCATACCTATTCAATAGGCTACGCTTCCTTCATTCAGGTAGATCATGTATGCTTTTTCAAACGAGCTATGCCTGCTTGACGTCTGAACGCCAATTCTTCGTAAACTCCGTACTGCTGTGGAATTCTTTGCCCATAAATATTAGGAAAATTAGAAGCACAAAACAATTTAAAACCTCTCTCTTAAAATACCTGGCCAATGAAACTAATTAGATTTAGAATTTTAAACGCTTAAAATGTTCAATTTGATTGTAAAGCCAATTGTTCTTTTCTATCCTTTTCTCTCTTTTACTTTATCTTACTTACCTTATTTTATTTTATTTTGTTATCACTTCCTGAATTCTTATTGTTATATATACTTGCACATACTTGTATCTGATATTTGAAAAATTTAAGGCTTCCACATTTAAAAGTTTCCATTATCTTACCGTGTAAGCAATACTTACTTAGTAAATAAATAAATAAATAAATAAATAACCCCATATATCTTTCGCACTAAATAGGGCTGCCCACGGTCTAAAAAGACCTTTGGCAAAAACTACGAGTATCTCTCTGGTTTTGATTTTTAAACCAAAAAAATCTTACTACAGTTTGCCAATGGCTATTGGATAAGTCCAATATGCTCTCTTCAGCACATCGTTAGCTAAAGGTGTCCGAGTACCCCATAGCTCGGTGCAAGTTTGCCTGCAGCACGCTCAGAAGTGATGTCAGGGTTCCGTGCTCTGTAGAGTTTGTTGTCTTGCGACATGATCTTGGACCGTTGATATTTCCTCTAGTTGTCTGGCCACCTACTTGATTCGCCACCGGATTTGACCTGAATCATTTCTGGTTGGTGGAGTTACCAGTTTCGGCCATAATCCCGTGCTGTGTTGTAGTTTTTGCAAGAGCAGCTATTCCGCTTTCTGGGATTCTACTCAGGCTTACAGCAGAAGACTGATCGGTCTAAAGCTTGTGTGGGTGAAACCATGACACAATCTAAAAACATTTAGTTTTTTCAGTTTTCAATGCATTTTATTTTCTTAATCACTAACTCTTACATACTAACAAAAAATGCTTAAATGCTAGCTTACAATTACTTAATAATCTTACACTAACTTACTGGCCCCACACAGGCACTCTAAGCTACTCTAAATTCTTATAACTATGCCTTTCGACTTCATTTACATTTTATTTGGAAATATTTATTTTATATACTTAGGGCTAAGAAAAAAATTTGTTAACAAAACTTAGCATATGGACATCATTTTTTATTTTTAATAAAAACTTAGTATCTAACTTAAAATAAACCTTAGCCTACCTAAACTAAATGTACAATACACACATAAACACACATAGACGTTATACACAATCATATACATATATCAGTATACACCTTTGTATACACTGATATATGTATACGTTTCTTAAATGCTAACCTAAACCTATGTAAGCTGGCCACCGATATTCACAGAGCAAATAAATTGGTCAGCTCTGCCTCTTTAGTGAGGCTGGTCCGTAATTGATGGAAACGACAACGAAACATCTTCTCCATCATTCAACCACCAGAAATGCTGGTGCTGCCGAACGGCATCCCTCTTATCGCGATTCCCCACCGCCCTACTGAACCTGAGGCGATCCACACTGCCGTGTGCGACGTCTCTGTTGTAGTTGAGTCGCCTGTCCCCAGCTGTCCGAGCGACATGGAAGATTAACGGCACCGCTGATCTATCCTCGATCAACCCTTTCTGATCTAGGTAGAGGAATGCTTCCGGTGGAACGAAGCCGTCAGATCGCACACTCTCGTGGTAAAGGTAATTGGGGTAGTAAGCCCCAGATATCAGGTTATTCGTCGAGGTCATTGCTCTTGCAATGTGCCTTCGAGTCAGCTTAATTACGAAGTTGTCCACTCGTATTAGGTTCGCCCTATTGTAAAGGACCTCGTTAGGATAAAATTTCTTGTACTCCGACTCTGGTGTTCTATACAAGCGAAGACAAGCCCTCTCAAACACCCGAATCTTTTCCATTAAGCTTGCTCGTACATTGAACCACACGGGACAACCAAATACCAGCATGGGCCTGATAAGGGCAGATTACTTTTACCCTCGCATCGAGTTGGCTGCTATAAAACAGTCTCTTTGTAAGGGCAAAAGCACCTTTAGCTCTGGCCAGAGCAGCATCTACATTTTTGCCAAAATACAGAAACTGATCCAGCCAGATTCCAAGGTATCTGACTACATTTCGACAGGCAAGAGGTTGTCCGCTTTGTCCAATGATAGAGAACTTCCGCCAATTTGTTCTGATATCCCTAGAGGCTCCAGACAATGGCGTCCTAAAGAGAATGGTTTCCGACTTCTGAAAGTTGATTTTCAACTTCCAGTCATCGCAAAATCGTCTTATCTTATCGAAGTCACTTTGCAAGAGAGTATTAATGACCTCGATTTTTTTACCTGTTCTGTACGCTATCAAATCGTCTGCGTACGCAATAGTATGGGGAAGCGAACCTATCAAGTCGCTTGTAAAAATGTTGAATAGGATCGGTGAATTGACCGCGCCTTGCTGAAGACCATTTTTAATTTGAAATATTCCAACAGAAGTCACATCACCATTCTTCACGATGAACTGTCTGTTGGTTAGCATATTACAAAAAATGTACAAGAGTGGTTTACTGATCCCCAACCCAGTCAGCTTATAGAAAAGAACGGTGTCGAAGGCCTTCTCCAAGTCAACAAGGCAGGCACCAGTACATTGTTTTTTATTCCATTGGATATCGGACACCAGTTTAGACGCGGCATGTGAGATATCATGTCCCGCCTTAAAACCGAATTGATTATCCGGAATTATATGTTTGTCCTCAACCCACCTAGACAGAGCTCTATTGATTACCTTTTCAAAAACCTTACTGATATTCGGAAGGAGACTTATCGACCGGAGATTCGCCGGATTGGATATATCCTTCCCCTTTTTGGGGATAGGTTGAACCACCGCCGTTTTCCAATGCGCTGGATAATGTGCATTATTCATTGCATTATTAAACAGGATGGTGTAAATGTCCACCGCTTCTAGAGGAAGATGTCGAAGCACGATGTTCGGAATACCATCGGTCCCCACTGATTTCTTTGCCCTGATTGTGTCGAAGATCTCATGGAGTTCTTCCTTCGAAATGAACGGGGGTAGGTCACCCTCTCTGGCAATGACGTTATTTACCATATTTTCGTCGCTAAACCGGGTGAAACCAGAGCCCTCGGATCGCCAGTTCTCTATTTCATTTCGAACGCAGAAGTCGTGCCCAAAGACGCGACCATCCAGGTCGTAATTAGGGCCAGTGGTATCAGTGGCCTTGTATACATCCTGGAAAGTCGCCCCCATGGCTTCAACCTTCTCCTGTGGATCCTCGATCACAAAAAAGTCGTCATCATCAGCGGCCTCATTTGGATCAATACCTGCTATTGTCAGTAACCGTTCGTTGTCCGGGCTATTTTAAGACACTGAAGGTCGTTTTGATTTTTTCTACGAAATAGTTTATTTATTTGCGGAAACATATTCGGGTTGCTGGTGTTTACAGCCCGAACCTTGTTGTTCCAATACAAACTTACAGAAATTCTGTAATTCTCTTTTATTAGCGTCTGAATATTTTTAATCGACGACTTCAGTGTCCTAATCTCCGGGTCTTGTCGGTCAGTTAACTGTCTGTACAAGTTTTTGAGTCTTGTCAGAAGTCTACTTTTCTGTCGGTGCAGTGCGTCAATAGTAGGATTGCGGAACAGGTCTTCGTTAGTCGTACGTCGATACAGCGGTATTGTAGTGTCCATAGTTTGTTTAATTGTCTCGTCCATTTGTTTTAGGTAATGGTCGATCTCCTCGTTTGACAAATTCCTATTGGACGGTGGGTGGAGCGTGTTTGAGGAGAGCGCTCTTGTCAAAGTTGCAGAGAAACGTGTCCATCGAGTCTTACTGTAGTTGTAAGAATATCTTTGGACATACTCCTGCAATTCCGCAATTTCGTTCGGAACTGTAATTTCGGTGCTAAAACCGCAATGGTCGCTGTCATACACAAATGTGCTCAGACAGTTTAGCGTTTGTATATTCGTACCTGTCAGTCGTATGCGTTCATCGTACAGCAGTAGATCCAAATAAGACCCGCCTCTGGGAAACGACGGGTTATACGTCGCTTTAAGACCGAGTCTGTACATGACATCGTGCTGACCCCACCAATCGAGTAGTAGATTCCGTCTAGTATTTGGCAAATTATTTCCCCAATCTCTGTGTCTAGCGTTGAAATCCCCGCCGATTATAAAATAATTCTCCCCCGATTCAATCCTCAGAAGTCGAAAAAGCGTGTTGAGCTCTGTAATGAATAGGGTGGATTGTGAAGCCTCAGGTGCATAAACAGAGGCCAAGTACAGCCACTTTCCACTGCGGAGCAGGATGTAAATGACGACTGCCTCCAACACCCGGAACCTGCGCAACACGCCCTTGTACACTCTTTGAAATTTTATACCTTCTTTAATGAAGATCGCGACACCGCCTCCACGTTTGGATCTGGGCCGGTTTCTTCTTCTAACAATATAATTATTGTACTCCAGTTTGTGCTTATCGGTTAGCTTAGTTTCGCTAGCGAAAAGCACATCAGGAGTTTGGTCTTGTAGCAATTTAAACATTGCGGCTCTTCGTTCAATCCTAATCAGTTAATTAACATTCACCGCAAGGACCTTCAAAGTTTGCTCCACCATGTGCGTACCCATTACGACATGTGTTGCGTTAGGCCCGGCAGCAGCGCGTAGATCTGGTCCACTCGCTTGGCCTGTTCTTGAACCTGCTTTTGCAGCTGAGCCATCTGCCGTTGGATGGCCAGCATGTTAGGTACAGCTTCCGTTGTTCTCGGCGTTGGTGCCGGAGAAGCAACAGTCGCTTGCTGTACCGTAGCCCCCCCACCTGACGCCATTTGGGCGTAGGAAATTTGGGACGTGACGGCTGGTGTTTGAAACCTCACAGGTGAACGTTTGACCTCCACCTTCTGCTGCCGAGCCAGTTTTGCTTTCTTAATGTCAGCGAACTTAGGACAACCCCGATAGTTTGCGGTGTGTCCCACATTTCCACATAACACGCACGAGAGCTGCGACCTATCGGATGCTCCGTCAACACGCAGGGGACATTCTTCGGAACTGTGGTTCTTAGCGCACTTCACGCATCGAGGCTGCATTTGGCAGTTCGACACGGCGTGCCCGAACCTCTGGCAGCGAACGCATTGTATAACGCCTTCGCTCCTTTTTAGTTTTTCCCAGTGAACCACCTGATAGTCTAGGACATTGATACTCCTTAGACCATCCAGACGGCTTTCGGGACTGAGTTGCACCAGGAAGAACGGCAGACTCCGTTTCTCCCGCCTAGCTCTAGCTGTGGTAAATGGCTTTACCCCTACAAACTTGAGTCCTTCGCACTCCTTCTCTTTGAGCAGTGCCAGGATCTCCTCAGGATCAGAAGACGGTTCCAACCCTTTCAGCAGCATAGATTGCCGCTTTTCACACTTCGGTGTGAATGAGAAGTGCTCCGTCGTCGTTTCCCTTAGGAGCTCTTTCACTTTCGCGTAGCCCTCCACTGTATTACAGTGTATGACAATGACCAACTTACACAGGTCCTTGGTTTCATTTACCTCTAATTTATAGGTGTTGATAGGAGGCACCTTCTCCTTCTTCTTCTGTTGTTGCTGCTGCTGCTTCTGTTGTTGTTGTTGCTGCTGCTGCTGTTTTTTCAGCTGCTGTGGTTTCAGCTTTTGTTGTTTTTGCAGCTGTTGATGTTTCTGCTGCAGTTGTTGCTTCTGCTTCTGCTGGTTTTGTTGTTGCTGTAGTTGTTGTTTCTGCTCTTGTGGCTTTTGATGTTGGGAGCTCTCTGCTTCTAGTTGCTCCCTCTGCCTGCGTGCAGTTTGCCTTTGCTTCATAGCAAGCACTCTCTCTGTCAGCTTTTGTATGCTGATGTTGATTTCCTTTATTTGCTCATCCTCATCTTCCGATTCGGATGACGCTAGAGAGGCAAAGTTGTTATTGCCCCCCTCATAACGGACCTCATCTGCTGTTTCAACGGCATTTATCCTTTTTTTTCTTAGGTTAGGAGGGGTTTTCAAACTCCCCCTCCTTTTAATGGCTTTAACGGCACTGGCAACACTATTACTGCCTTTTCCAACTCCCGTTATGGGAAGAGCGGAGTGCTCTCCACCATCCATCACGTGATTTGTTAATTGTTTTTGGTTTGTTTTAATCACACTTTGTGTAGAACGAAGAGAAAAAAAAAAAAAAAACAGAATTTCCAAGTTTGACGTGGGGGATCGAACCCGTATCCCACGCTTCGATGTCCGACGCCACTAGCCGCTGGGTTACCGAGTGAATTAAAAAAAATCACAGTTAATTATGTTTAAAGCTATACTGAATTACTTATGAAGAAGCCGAATCACGTCAACACGTCTATCCTCTGTCGAGGTCTATGAACGACTGACCCTCTTCAGCACATCGTTAGCTAAAGGTGTCCCAGTACCCCATAGCTCGGTGCAAGTTTGCCTGCAGTACGCTCAGAAGGGATGTTAGGGTTCCGTGCTCTGTAGAGTTTGTTGTCTTGTGACATGATCTTGGACCGTTGATATTTCCTCTAGTTGTGTGGCCACCTACTTGATTCGCCACCGGATTTGGCCTGAATCATTTCTGGTTGGTGGAGTTACCAGTTTCGGCCATAATCCCGTGCTGCGTTGTAGTTTTTGCAAGAGCAGCTATTCCGCTTTCTGGGATGCTACTCAGGCTTACAGCAGAAGACTGATCGGTCTAAAGCTTGTGTGGGTGAAACCATGACACAATCTAAAAACATTTAACTGCCTGCCAAGTGTACAGCAAGGAGATTGGTCTTGTCAACACAGTTGACAGCTGGAATGTCATTATAAATGAATCTAATATCTTCCTTTGTGGCACTGTAGTACTTGTCTAAGTTCTCGGGTTTCATCTGTCGCTTTCCAATTTCAACAACATCTTTGGTTATACTCATAAATCCTGATACTCTTCATCTGACAAGAGATAAGGGATGTCAATTCAAATAGACTGGTGAGATGCAACGCCTAGTTAAAAATCCTACAAGTTATGGGAATCCTATCTGCAGATACCAGTTCTACCATCTCATCTCTAAGCTCTAGGTTTCATTGTAGCACTCACGTAAGACAACTAAAACTCGAATACGAATTCGGTTATAAGAACCTTTTTTGGTGTCAACTAAATAATTTTCGTCCAACGGATTGGGGGAAGAGCTGATCGGTTAAGTTCCACATCACTGCAGTCCCTTTTCATTTTTAATTTTTTGCTGCAAAGACTTGATTCACCGTTTTGCATAATAGAACATTTTTTTTTTGTTTTTAATTAAAATGAAGAAAATAGAAAAGAATAAATCTTGCTGTGAACTCATTTAAAGACAGACACAAAATAAGGCCCATCTGTGAAGACATCTCCACCTCGAGCTCATACAATGGACACAATTGTAGCAAAGCCTAAGAGATTCATTCTGAAAATAAATATCTATCTTGTTTTCTTCTCATTTTTCTACTTCATCTTTTCCTTTTTTGTTTAATGGAAATCCTGCTTATCTTCTTAGTTCAATCTGAGAGGTGTATGGTATAACCCTTTAAGCATCAGCATAATGGTGAGTATAATTCTTGTGTCAGCTTTGCTTAAAGCATCAACATCCGTGTATCATTCCAAAGAGGAGTACTTGTACTCGTATATTGCTCAAGGAATACCACCATAAGCCGAATGTGTGGGGCTGTACTCGTATTTAGTCGCACATTCATTGAGATTTCACTTCCCTGAACGAAATTCCTTTTTTAAATTTTCCTTCAACCAAATCTTTGAATTTTGTATAATCCCTATGGACACGGACTAAGGTGAATTTATCCTGGAATAGAACTACGAGTACTAATAGCATACGACGGTGTATGCTCGTTTGCCGCTTGCCGATTGCACTATGCAACATAATATGACCTAGAGCTTAGAATTTTATAAGTTTTGCTATTTTTTTTTTAATCCATTCTACACAGGGGTAGATGAACGTATCTATCCGTATACTCGATCTAGATAGAAACCTACTCGCACATTTGCAACGGCCAGATAACTTTGAGCTGATAGTTGCATGCGAATTGTACGAGCACCTACGCGATGCGGGATAGTGTAGTGCAGCAGTTCAAGTATCCAGATACAATATTGTATGCAATATAGTCATAGTTGTATACTAGTAGAGCGAGGGATCGGGATACTACATACACGTACTTTGTTGTACACATATGGTTACTGCCCTTTGGCATATTAATAATTTCTGCTAGTCAAAAAAGTTGCTTCTTTCTGTTGAAAGCAAACACATTCACGTAGTGCATGATTAGAAAGAATGGAATTTTGTTTGCACCCAGCAGAAAAAGAAGACTCTCTTCCATGCCCAACTTCGTCTTGTTCCTCATTTAGGGCAGAACAGTAGAACAAACACAATTCCCGTGCTGTTATTTTAATGCAATGCAAATGGGGGCATTCTTTCCAGCTTTTTTTTCGGTTTTTTTTTGTTCTGCTCCTATTCCACTTTCTTTTCTTTTTTGTGTTTCCTCTATGTACTCTCGTATACTCCCTCTCTCTTTTGATTTAGGCTACCTACCTAGAGTCCTTTTATGATTTCTCTCCAGCATGATACGAGTATTATGTGTATGATTCCTGAGTCGACCTGGGATAAAGTACTTTATTATTCTTATTGACCTATTATAGTATGTACTGTGTACAGGCAGGATATTCTAAAGTAGGAAACAAAATCTAGAACACCATGGGTTTCTAGTAAATTAGTTAAGTGAAAATTGCAAGCGAACTAGAAGGGCTCCTTTGGATTGGAAATAATTGAATTAATGAGAACGGAGCCGGAGTACGAGTTCGAGTATGAGGAGGCGCGAGTACCGACTTACTACTTACCTACATTACAAGGCCAAATGGAATGAGTTAATTTCATGTCAATTAATTTGACCTAATTCCATAGAGAACAAACAAAGAAGCAGCACCAGAGAAATGCAAATGCATATGAGATTTAATTGATAGCAGCCTTTTTTTCTTGTATACCATATACATATCTATAAGGACGAAACGATTTTCGATTAGAAGCAAAGCAGATCTAATTAACTTATCTCGTCATGTGTTATCGTACACATGGTGTGGATGCAGAGTAAATGAGGGTAAATCACGACCGTTTTGAATCGATTTAATCACATATGGAACAATTAGAAGCAGAATTAGAGAAGATTGTCCCTAATCCTACCCAGATTGCACACTCAGATTCTGTTTCTTTTCTTCAATTACTTTTTTTCTATATGTTAACTTACATACTATTGCAGACAAAAATGCTTCAATCTGATTTGACAGCGAGACAGTCTCTGAATTTAGCTTACTGGCTCTTACCGAGCACTCTAAACTTAATGATATTACTACAACTGATGTCCTTCGACCTTAAATCTATTCTAGGACTTAGCTAATCAGTTTTTTTTCAGTTTTAAATGCATTTTATTTTCTTAACACTAACTCTTACATTCTAACAAAAAATGCTTAAATGCTAGCTTACAATTACTTAACAATCTTATACTAACTTACTGGCCCCACACAGGCACTCTAAGCTACTCTGAATACTTATATCTATGTCTTTCGACTGCAGTTACATTTTATTTATAAATATTTATTTTCTTAACTAATTTATTTTCTAAACTTAGCATATGGACATTTATTTTTTATAAAAACTTAGTATCTAACTTAAAATAAACCTTAGCCTACCTAACCTAAATGCACAATACACACATAAACACAAATAGACATTATACACAATCATATACATATATCAGTATACACCTTTGTATACACTGATATATGTACGAGGGGCGTTCAACATATTCTCGGTATCGGGGTGAAGCTGTGGTTGTTTATATAAATTGACTTATTTATCAAGTAATACTATTATTTTAGTGCATTCATGTAAAATTTCATATAAATGTAATTATTAATTCGCGTTTTATCTCTAGTTAAACAGAATCATAATGGCAACTGAGACGATGATGGTGAAAATTGAGCATTGCGCTGTAATTAAATTTCTCACTAAGCAAGGAAAAAGTCAAAAAACTATTCATGAAGAGATGGTGGCTGTTTACCAGGGTTCCGCACCTTCATTATCAACTGTGCAAAAGTGGTCAAGTGAGTTCAAGAGAGGCAGAGAGAGCATTGAAGACGACCCCCGCTCCGGCGCCCCGGCTACTGCTTGTACGGGAGAAAGCATCAAAGAAGTCGAAAAACTTGTTCTTGAGGATGCCCGAATAAAGGTGAAAATGATGGCAGAGATCACCAAGCTTTCAATTGGTACCATTCACACCATTCTTCATGACCATCTTAACCTTTCAAAGGTCAGTGCAAGGTGGGTGCCACGAATGCTCACAGCGCCTCAGAAAAAAGTGAGAATCGCATGCTGTAGAGAGCTTTTGGAGATGTGTAGTGAGAACACGGACGGTGTTATGGATCGAATTGTTACTGGGGACGAACAATGGGTCCACCATTATGACCCTGAAAGCAAACAAGAGTCCATGCAGTGGCATAAAAAAGGAACAGACCCCCCGAAGAAGTTCAAGTCACTCCGTCTGCCGGGAAGCTCATGGCCACAGTTTTTTGTGACTCAAAGGGAATCTTGCTCATGGAGTACAAAAAAAAAAGGTGAAACCATCAACGCCACATCCTACGCTTCCACTTTGCATAATTTGCGGGAGGAAATGAAAAAGAAAAGACGGTATAAACTCGCAGCGGGTGTGTTGCTTCTTCATGACAACGCTCCTGTTCACACGGCGCGAGTTTCCAAGGCTGCTGCGCGGGATTGTGGTTTCGAAGAAATCCAACACCCACCCTATAGTCCAGACCTTGCCCCTAGTGATTATTTCCTGTTTCCGGATTTGAAAAAATGTCTTCGTGGAAAAAGATTTTCGGATGATGAAGAACTCAAGTCGGCAATAAATGGGTATTTTACAGAGAAAGAGGAAATTTATTTTTTTGAGGGTTTAAAAAAGCTTATCTCAAGATGTAACAAATGCATTGATGTTAGGGGAGATTATATTGAAAAATAAAAACAATTTAAATTGAATTCGCATTTTCCTTCATATCGATACCGAGAATATATTGAACGCCCCTCGTATATGTTTCTTAAATGCTAACCTAAACCTATGTAAGCTGGCCATCGCTATTCACAGAGAAAACGGATTGGTCAGCTCTGCCTCATTAGTGAGGCTGGTCCGTAATTGACGGAAACGACGACGAAACATCTTCCCCATCATTCAACCACCAGAAATGCTGGTGCTGCCGAACGACATCCCTCTTATCGCGATTCCCCACCGACAGCGACATGGAAGATTAACGGCACCGCTGATCTATCCTGGATCAACCCTAACTGATCTAGGTAGAGGAATGCTTCCGGTGGAACGAAGCCGTCAGAGCGCACACTCTCGTGGTAAAGGTAATTGGGGTAGTAAGCCTCAGATATCAGGTTATTCGTCGAGGTCATTGCTCTTGCAATGTGCCTTCGAGTCAGCTTAATTACGAAGTTGTCCACTCGTATTAGGTTCCCCCTATTGTAAAGGACCTCATTAGGATAAAATTTCTTGTACTCCGACTCTGGTGTTCTGTACAAGCGAAGACAAGCCCTAAGGCAAGTCCTCTCAAACACCCGAATCTTTTCCATTAAGCTTGCTCGTACATTGAACCACACGGGACAACCAAATACCAGCATAGGCCTGATAAGGGCCATGTAGCGGATTACCTTTACCCTCGCATCGAATTGGCTGCTATAAAACAGTCTCTTTGTAAGGGCAAAAGCACCTTTAGCTCTGGCCAGAACAGCATCTACATTTTTGCCAAAATACAGAAACTGATCTAGCCAGATTCCAAGGTATCTGACTACATTTCGACAGGCAAGAGGTTGTCCGTGTTGTCCAATGATAGAGAACTTTCGCCAATTTTTTCTGGTATCCCTAGAGGCTCCAGACAACGGCGTCCTAAAGAGAATGGTTTCCGATTTCTGAAAGTTGATTTTCAACTTCCAGCAAAATCGTCTTATCTTATCGATGTCACGCTGCAAGAGAGTATTAATGACCTCGGTTTTTGGACCTGTTATGTACGCTATCAAATCGTCTGCGTACGCTTAGGAACGAATCACGATATTTTAGAGTACGTCCGAAAATGGGCTTAAAGATATAGATACTGAAGAGCATTCATAGCGAGACGGGTGTTACGGTTGAAACTTTGAATGGGCGGAATGTTACTGGCGATTTCAGTGGAGCACTGGTGGTGGAAATAGCGATAAAACAAAGTGAGGCACGAGACATTTCGTCGGTGTTCGAGGGTGTCCATTGATTGACTGATATTAGTATCATCAATAAATTTTATCGCACGGTTTTGAATCCTATCTAGCAGGTGCAGAGATGTTTTAGGAGCACCTGACCAGATGTGGGAGTTGTACTCCAATTTTGGGCGGATGAGTGCCTTATATATTGAGGCCAGATCAGAGGGGGTAAAATATTTCTTACATCGCTTGAGGAAACCTAGACATTTCGCAGCATTTTTGGCGACATCAAATATGTGGTCATTCCAACGTAAGTTATCATTGACACACATACCGAGAATGGAAAGTTTTTCGGTTTCGACGATGCAAGTGCCATTCATGGGTAATTGCTGGGTGTTTAAATTCGCTTTAACGACAGCAGACAGCATTGTGTTTTGGAAGCATTAAATTCCACTCTGTTGATAGTTCCTGTTGAAGAATGCTGCTTAGAAAATATTACAATAAAAAACAACGAAATGCGCACCCTAAACATTTATAGTATTT
Source organism: Volucella bombylans (assembly GCA_949129095.1). Taxonomy (NCBI): domain Eukaryota; kingdom Metazoa; phylum Arthropoda; class Insecta; order Diptera; family Syrphidae; genus Volucella; species Volucella bombylans. The sequence continues at coordinate 378,902,377 of OX422140.1, read as the reverse complement.
TTAAAACAATGTAATGTAACGTAACGTAATCTCTTTATAACATATTTAATACTTTGAGCTCTCTCTGATTATTCAGCTCTCTTTTAATCTTTTCTTTCATTTAACATTCACTGCTTTCAAGCGTCAATTTTTAGAACTGCTAATTTGTATTGAACACATTCGTTTGCCAATTGTCAACGAGGTGGGTTGACTTTTTAATAAGATCGTACTATTCATTAATTAAAATTGTTAAAATCATACAGTTGAGTTTTATTTATACATATATTAATACACAATCCACAATAGACAATACACAATACACAACCCACAATAGGAAATACATATCATACAAGGGAAACACAGGAGGAAGACCGGAAGGGGTGGCATAAGAATACATAGGATTACATAAGTACACTTTAACACATTTTTAAAACTTACATAACACAATTCAATAAAACACATTTTACAACATACATACATACAACTAAACATTTAAATTAATTATTCATCCATTCTAAAACAGTCCCCAATTGGTTATGCTGTTGATATTGGAATTTAATGAGCTTAGCATACGCTGCCGTTCTCGTTCTACAGCCGAAGAGCAGAGCCGTGAGTGCAGGAACAATAAGAAAAGCAGAGAGTACTGTCATCAGCAAAAGAATATATTGGATTAGAAGTAGCAGACAAGAGATCGTTGATGACAATTAAAAAGAGTGTCGGAGACAGAACAGAGCCCTGGGGCACACCAACATTTATTTTGTGAATATCAGACTTGAAACTACTCAAGGCAACTTGAATTGAACGTTCTGAAAGGTATTTTCCGTTGAATAAGAGAGTCATCGATCCCAAAAGCACGCATTTTCTTCAAAAGAGTCTGATGCCGAACTATGTCAAACGCCTTAGAAATATCAAGTGCCACTATCTTGCTTTCGCCAGATTGATGTACGCTTCGGTGCCACTTTTCGGTGAGACATGCCATCAAATCACCAATGGAACTGTTGCTACGAAAACCGTACTGGCGGTCATTGAGAAGTTTTCGTGTTTCGATATATTTCATTAGCTGACGGTTTATCAGCGTTTCCATGACCTGGGAAAGTAGGGACATAAGTGCAATGGGTCTGTAGGAGGAGAGAGAAGATGATTCGCCTTTTTTGGGGACGGGCTGGACAAATGCTGTTTTCCATCTGCTCGGGAAGAGTCCTAAAGAGTAGGATTGATGAAAAAGCTTACGCAGTGGTTTTGCCAGCGAGGAAGAACACCTCTTCAGAAGAAGGGGAGATATGCCATCTGGACCAGCGGATTTATGTATGTTGAGATCTTTAAGTACTCTTGCTACTACACGAGTGCGAAAGTAGATTCGACCCATTGAAGATTCGACGCACTCGAGTGTAGGCGGAGACAAAGCACAATCTGGGAGTGTTGAGCTGGCCGCAAAGTGTGCAGCAAGCAGATTGGCCTTATCCAAAGAGCTGACAGCTGGAATGTCATTGTAAATGAGCGTTGGGATGGAGGATGAGGCGGAATTTCTAATGTTTTTGACGAATGACCAAAAATTTGTACTGCCTTTGAGACATTGCAGTATTTTTTGCCTCAGTTTTTGGTCGTATTGGAATTTCACACTCTTAAGAAAGACGTTGCAGTCATTTCTGGCTCGTTTGAACTTCTTTCGGTTTTCCTCTGTCGGATTGGTCTTGTAGGACCGAAAAAGCATTTCTCTAACCCTGACGGCCTCTTTACAGCTCGAGTCGTACCATGCCTTTTCTTTTGGTTTGATATTCTTCATCCGATGAGGAATAAAGGATCTCATTCCAAAGAGAATGGTGTCTGTAATCATATCAGCAGCGGCATCCACGTCGTTATCCAGGAAGCATAACGACCAGTTAAAATTCCTAAAGAAGCTGTTAAGACCGCTCCAGTTGGCTTTCTCGTATTGCTATACGGTTCTTTTAGGAATTTTGTCTCTAACTGTGTGGTCGGTGTACGAGAAATTAGCTGATATGACACAATGGTCTGTCGAGCCTAGAGTGGAGAGCACATCAATGGTGTACTTATCAGGGTGAGAAGTTAAAAACAAGTCCAGGGTGTTGGCGGTATGACTATCAACGTCTCATTTACAAGCTGCGTAGCGTATCAGTATGAGGATACAGGGATGCAATTCTTTGAATGGAGTCAGACGGCACATCAAACTCGTTAAAGCTCGAATTGCTGTCCAGTTTGGGGCTTCTATAAATAAAGCAGTAGTGGATAATTTGCTTACGGAGATGGAATTTTAACCACATGAAGTTGAATTCCGCATGGGACCATGGATCACATTGTTGTGGAGTTTGGTAAACTACATCACTACGCATGTAAATGGCGAGACCAGGGTGGGAGAAGAATAATGGCACTAGTTCGTAGCCAGGTAGCTTCAGATCTGAATGATCTGAGAGGTGTGGGCGGGAATCTACCTCTGTTTCACTAAGTGCCAAAACAGCTGGTCTGTACTTACAGACCTGGACGTACACAGAAAAGTGATTACTTTTTAGCCCGCGTATATTGGCTACGTCCACTCTGAATTCCCTAGTCATAATCTACAACAAACACAAAAAACACAAATACAGACGATACTAAGCAAGGCTGTGAAGTGAAAATTCTGACATTGATTTACCGGATCAAATTGCCGTAGGTGTTATGCCCTTACAACAATATGAAACAGTGCACCAACAAAATTTTCACTCACAACCCGCTATCCATCTGTTACCGTATGGTAAATACAGTAATGGCAGTGATTGAGTGCAAGCAACAGTACTTCGACTACGAGCGGGAGAGGTGGGATACCCGCAATGTGTGATTTTTTTTTTTTTGTCACTGCACTGCACTTTTTTTTGTATTTTTTTTTTTGCACACGCGCGCGGGTTTTTTTTTGCACAGAACACAATAATATTACAAGTGCACTGGTTGAGTTGTGCACTCGACGGTGGTCGACTAGGTCCAAATGAAATGATTTGATTGGTGATTTGATAGCATGTCTCACCGAAAAGTGGAGCCAAAGCGTACATCAATCTGGCGAAAGATAGATAGTTGCACTTGATATTTCTAAGGCATTTGACATAGTTTGGCATCAGACTCTTTTGATGAAAATGCGTGCTTTTTGTATCGATGACTCTCTTCTTCAATGGAAACTACCTTTCGGAACGTTCAATTCAAGTTGCCTTGAATGGTTTCAAGTCTGATAAATAAATGTTGGTGTACCCCAGGGCTCTGTTCTGTCTCCGACACTCTTTTTAATTTTTATCAACGATCTCTGGTCTGCTACTTCTAATCCAATATATTCCTTTGCTGACGACAGTACTCTCTGCTTTTCATATTCGTTCCCGGACTCTTCGGCTATAGAATGGGAACGCCAGCGTTATCAACAGAGTATAATGTAATACTTCCAAAGCACAATGCTGTCTACTGTCTAAAGCTAAATCTAAACTCCCATTATCCATGAATGGCACTCGCATCAAAACAACTTTCGAAAAACTTTCTATTCTCAGTATGTGTGTCAACAACAACTTACTTTGGAATGACCCCATATTCGTCAACTCTCTCTCGTTCGATAATTTATCATCGACCGATCCACAGATTATTGCCAACTATTTGGCAAACTTTTTTAAACAGTCATTTGCAGACAACCCAAAATATTTCAAGCCGCTTCCCAATTTTTCCATTGGCCCCTCTCTCTCTAAACCTTTAGATCCCTCCCTTATCGAAGAAAAGTTACAAAATCTCAATGATGAGTTTTTACCCGGTCCAGGCGGGCTCCCAGCAATATTTCTCAAAAAGTGTGCCTCCAATCTTTCGGGGAATTGACCCCGGTTCACAAAAAGGGATCAAAGAATGAAGTAACCCACTACCGTCTCATTGCTAAGCTCTCTCACATACCTAAAATGTTCGAAAGTTTTGTATATGAAGTTCTAAGCTTTCAGTGCAAGTCACTTATATCGCCCAGTCAGCATGGATTTCTAAAAGGTAGATCAACTACTCCAAACTTAGTTGAATTCGTATTCTGTACGCTTTCAGCCCTAGAAAATGGCAACGAAATCGATGTTATTGCTACAGCCTTCGCTTCTGGTGTCCCACAAGGCAGCCATCTAGGTCTCCTCGTTTTCATTTTATATATAAACGATTTTGAGAGGATTATTAAACACTGCTCCGTATCCATTTACGCTGATGACACTAAGTTCTCCAAAGCTATTTCTTCACCCCAAGACTGCTCTACTCTACTTCAAGAAGACCTCTATAGGTTTTCCACTTGGTGTCTAAAAAATTGCTTTGAGCTTAATGTCTCCAAATGCCAATCTATGACTTTGTCTCGTAAGTCCAATCAATCTACCTCTCGACTTTATTTTCTACACATGACCAACCTGTACCCCAGGTTCAATCCCTTCGCGATTTTGGAATTTTATACGATAGAGAGTTAAACTTCCGTTTGCATATTGATGAGATAATCCTTAAAGCCAACTCATCACTTGGTGATCACTGATCAGATGGTGAGCACTCGTTTTCTTTTGCTTCGAGTGGTCATGATTGCGTTTTCGGGCGCCTGGCAGTCGTCATCATGGTGCACATGCACCACCGAAACTTGACGGCGACCGTCAAGCGTCGATCAACTCTTGGAGGCACCCCTACCTGATAACGAGCCTCTCCACGAAAACCCCCTAGCTAACCCTAATCTACTTATACCTAGAAGGAGCTAGATAATAACGCGCCGCTTTGCCCTCCTTTAAGCCACCAGTATTGGGTATAATGCTTTTCAGAATCGATCCTATCCCTGTCCAAAATTGCAGGGTTAAAACGGAAGAGCTCCTGAGCACTGGCGACGTACCCGTAGTAGATGAGATGAGCACCACGGTGGCGGTGGTATAATACTGGAATACTTTGCACTAACCCTTTAGCGTCAATGTGGAGAAATGCTTAAGGTGGGATAAAGCCGTTTGAAGTGTACTCTCGTGGTACATCGCTCTTGCAACGTGCTTTCGAATCACCTTAATTAGAAAATTTTTAATTGTATTTAGTCAAGCTCCCTTGTAAAGGACTTTGTTGGAATAATATTTTATGTACTCTGGCTCTGGTGTTCTGTACAATCGAAGACAGTCAAAGCTAAAGCTTTCTTGGCCCCAGCCAGACAAACATCTACATATATCCTGTCAACAAGATGGAACACACAACATCCACAAATTGCACAAAACCTCACAGTCGACAGCTATAATTTCGAGGTAGTAACGGACTTTTTCTACCTTGGCTCTGCTATCAATTCTCAGCAGGCATAAAACGTATCACTCTTGGCAATCGTTGTTTCTATGGGCTAATAAAGGTAGCTCCTATCCCGAACAACTAAAGAGACTCTCTATAAGACCTTGATCGTCCCAGTTCTACTTTATAGTGCTGAAACATGGACTCTATCGGAAGCGATGAAGATAACCTCGGTCGTTTCTTCGCACAGTATACGGCCCCGTTTGGATTGACTGGCCTTTAGGGGAGAAGATTCAACAAGGAAGTATACTACTGTACAGCGACATCGACTTAGTCCGAAAACTGCGCATCAGTCGCGTGAGATGACTAGTACATGTAGAGCGAATGGACACCAATGCTTCGGCCCGCAGAGTCTTCGAATCTAACCTGGAGAGAAAACTCACTAGAATAAAACCTCAAAGTAGGTGGTGCGCCCACAAATAGAAGGGAACCTCACCCGGCTTAAAATGAGCAACTGGATGCAGTTAGCTAAAAACCGGGGTAACTGGAGAGACTTTGTTGAGGGCCAGGTTCACCCAAGCGCCACGTAAGAAAATACGAACACAAAGGTTACTTTTTATTTACTAATAAGATCTTAAGCTGCGAAGATCTATAAAGGAGGTTACGCCATTGTCTCGGGCTGTCTACCCTACAACAATGATAGCAAGAAAATATAAGCTTAGTCTGACGAAGTGATACTATCATGCTACCAACGAGATTGCAGAGTTGGAAGAGTTAATCCAAACATAATGTACGACACACTTTTTCAAAACATTGCCGAGGGCAGATTCCTCGAAATCGCCCCATCCATCACCCAAAATGAATCTGTCAAACGATTTCTTGACAGATGAAACAATAAATCGAACTATAGTCGGTAGAAACCCGCTCCGTCTTTCGGTTTTCGCCTTGCACTGTAAAACTGGATTAAATGTAGAGCACCATCGAGTTGGAAGTTTTGAATCTAGTTAAGTCTAGTTAAGTTAGGTCTCGGGTAAGTCGTAACCGACCTTGATGGAGCAGGGAGCGTTCTCCGTCGTTATCCTGCACAGACGGATGAGTTTGGCAGGGATGTCAAAACTAGACATGGCTCTATTAATGCTGTCATATGCGGCCTTAAAATGGATGAAAAGATTGTGGGTATCGACTTGGACTTCTAGAGGTTTTCCAGGATCTGCCGGAGAGTGAAGACTTGGTCGATTGTGCACTTTCCTGGTCTGAAACCGCACTGATAACGGCCAAGCAGGTTGTTGACGAAGGTCTTCAAACGATCACAGAATATGACAGGCAAGATCTTGCATCCAATGTTGAGGAGACGTATACCACTATAGTTGGCGCAGTTGAAGGGGTCTCCGTGCTGAGATTCCATTCATCAGGCATGCACTCTTCTGACCAGATCTGAGAAATAAATTTGTGGATGCTCTTCACAAATTCATTTCTAGCAGCCTTGAATACCTTTGCCAGTAAGCCGCCTGATCCCACTGGTTTTTCTGGATTTTAGCTTAGATATTGCCATCTTTAAATCGTTTTGATGAGGAGGATGAAAGTTTCTTGTATAGTCGTCTAAGTTGAATGGTTTATTCTGCCTGATGGCGGGGTGTTGGGCTTCATCGCCATTATAAAGTCTGCAGAAAAAGTTTTTCCATATTTTCAGCACTAACTGTGGCCCTACTTCAAGCTTACCTTCTACATCTCTACAAGTTTTGCGCGGTTCTTACTGCCTTGAAAAGTTATCTTTACCTGTCGGTAAAACTGTCCTACGTTATTCCTGAAGTTCAGCCTCTCAGTATCTTCAACCTAGCGCTTATTGTACTCGTTTTTCTTCTTCCGGAGAAGGCGATGTTCTTCCCGTCTCTTCTGCCAATAGAGCTCACGATCGGCTCTCATCCTTCGCTTCAGTGCAGACTTGTACGCTTCTTGTTTCGCTGTATGGGCTTGCCTGCATTCTTCACCAAACCATGGACTTCTTGGTGGTAAACGAGTGAAATCTAGCTCCTGATACTTGACGCTGGCGGCATAGGAGTTGCCGAGGGATTTAGGATTTGGCTTTCGGCGAACATTCTGGCGGTCAATTGCGATCGTAGATTTTATATCTTCTTACAGTAGTCCTTCTTTGTTGTGACGCTTAGAAAATCCACATCCGCCTTGGCTACAAAAAAGTGGTGATCCGAGTCAATGTTGGCTGCTTAAAATGCTCGGGCGTCCAGAATACTGGAGGCATGCCTTACGTTGATCGTAATGTGATCAACTTGATTTAGCGTTTAATGATCCGGGGACTTCCATGTCCGCTTGCGTATATTAAGATGAAGAAACCATGTGGGTCCTATAGCGATATTTCGTCCAGCCGCAATGTCAACAAACCTAAGTCCGTGGTGGTGTCGTGTAGGCTATGCTTACCAACTGTCCAACGACAAATGTCCTCCTTTCGTATTATACGATTTTAACGTCATGCTTCGGACATTGATCATATGTCTTGTCGAGGAGCTCGCAGAAACATTCTTTGGTGACCTCGTTCATGTTTTCCGTAGGCGTGGCGGAAGCTCAAGACTTTTTGCTTTAGTCTGCTGCCTATGGCAAATCCGCATCCGAATAAGCGGTGATTCTTTTCCCTGTGGAAATCACTGCAGTATAACTACATGTATAGAATCACAGTTTGCCATCCACTTTTTGTCCGGTCTATCAGATCGCACTTCCTGGATAGCGGCGATATCTGCGTGATTGCAGTCAATCGTCAATGCTAATTGTTCGGCTGCACGTGGCCTGTTGAGGGTCCAAACATTCCGCGTGCAGATCCGAAAGTCGTTGTCCTTTAAACGTTTGTAAGGGCCATCAACATTGAATCAGTTTGAAGTTGGTTCGTTACATCTTTTTAATCTCGTCCGTATAAGGGTGTGAGCCGTCATAGCGTAAACCAGTATGATACTACTGGCCGAGCATGGACCTACCGGGGATCACCACTCTGGAAGGTAAAGCAAGAACTACGGTTCAAATTTGATTGTTTCGCTGCTGGCCCAATCCAAGTTATAGAACAGCAGTTTCCCGATCAATCACCGCGCAGTCCCCCAACCCTTGTGTTCACATAGGGTGTATACTACTAAGCACGAATTGCAATTTAAAAAATATTGATGAAACTACGAAAAAAGGTCCCCAATTCTCTAAAACAAATTTTGCCTACAATGAAGAACCAGGACATACTCGTAATATGATAGATGCCTGTTTTGTTGGACTAGGTAGTTGAACCCACTTAGGTCGCATTTTTGTTGCCGTAAATGAAAGATGTGTGCCTTTTCCTGATTTTTCTCCCAATGTCTACTTAAATAGCTACACAGGTCACGAAACTGTAATAGCACCCTCGATCCCGATAAGAACCCTCACAACGTACTTTTACTTGTCCACTTAGTTCTGTGGCATTTTGAAGAGCAGTCTTGAGAGATTTCGTGAGTTGATAGGCACACGTTACTTGCCAAAACAAAAGATGTAATCGAAGAGTTCACCAACAAGTCCTTCCGCACTTGAATCCCTGAATAGTAATTCTTGTTGAAATTTCATCCCTCCATCCACAAAATCAAACAAATAATTATCGTATAATTGTTTAAACTTAAACTAAGCAGTAAGACAATGTGGAAAAAAGAAACGTCCTTGGTCTAATGTACTTTAAGCTTGATATCCTTAAAAAAAACATTTTATTACTTAAAATCTTAATAAAACTTATTTTTTACATTTTTTAAACTTTTTGTAGGTTACATTCAACTTGTAGTTTTGCTTGGCACGTAATTAATTACCTAATTTAGTGATTAACTAAGTTTGAACAGAAAAAAGGTGTTTTAGTTGCTCAATCGAGTCATTATGATTTTTTTTCTGTTAAATTGTATATTTGCTGGGCAATTACGGATAGCTCCACATCGATAGCTTTAGTGTCGTCGTATAGTGATGGTGCTTCACACAGGATGGCAAATGTTCCCACAATGGAGGCAATGAAGAACATCCAGAGGAATAATCGATCCAGAACCATGGCAACAAATCCCCAATCTTGATCTTCCTGGAATTTACAAAAAAAAAGGAGAATGTTTAGTGTAAGCGAATATTTTTTAGCAATACGAGTATATTGTAGTGCGGATGCTATTTTACAAGTTTGTTCCTCACAATTTTCCCCCCATGATTCTGCTCAAAAATCTTTTAAATGGGCGAAGGGTCATCTCATCTCTCAGAATTACTGACCATAGAAGCGATGACAGAGAGATTTAAGGTTATTAGCGGCGAATTCGGAAGCGTTGCTCAATGATTTTGTAGCTCAAGAGTTAAGAATTTTCTCCCAGCGGTGACTTAAACTTCGCAGCACAATGACTCGATGGTGAATGGATAACCGGAAAGTTTTGAGGCGTTTTCATTCTGACTACTATCCAAACCAATTTTTACCTCATTCAAGCTGGCTGTACATACAAACTTCTTCCCACCAGACTTTCACCGGGGATCTGTAAGTAAAGCGTTTTTCAATAAGGACTTGACAACTTTGAATTTGATTTGTGAACGCACTCTTTCACTAATCATCAAACTGTCACTGTCAATTTATTCAGTAAACTCAACATTTTCATCATGGTAAAGCACACGAACGAGCAACGTCTGCAAATTATAAAAATTTTCTACCGAAATTCGGAGTCGGTTACTGCAACTTTAAGAGCGTTAACTCCAATTTTCGGTCGTAATTCTCGCCCTAGTAAAGAGGCAATAACAAGTTTAGTGCAAATTCGTTGTGTGATGTTGCCGTGTCAGTGAGACAACGGGTTGGCCGAAGTGTCGAAAATATTGCTGCCGTTCAGGCGTCCGTAGCAAACGATCCAAATCAGTCAATTCCACGGCGTTCGCAAGAATTGGGCATCGTTCAGACCACATTATGGCGTATTTTGCGTAAGGATCTTGGTTTACACCCATACCAGATCAAGCTGACTCAAGAATTGAAGCCGATGGACCATTTGAAGCGACGTACGTTCTCCGATTGGGTTCTGGAGAAAATGCGCCAAGATGATGAATTTCATCGCAAAATCATCTTCACTTCAGTGACGAAGCTCATTTTTGGCTCAATGGGTTCGTCAATAAGCAAAATATGCGTTATTGGTCGGGTGAAAATCCACATGTGCTTCATGAATCACCACTTCATCCACAAAAAGTAACTGTCTGGTGCGGTTTGCATGCCGGCGGCGTTATTGGGCCATATTTTTTCGTCGACGATAACGATCGTCACGTTGGAAGATATGGACTTGGACGACACGTGGTTTCAACAGGATGATGCCACAAGCCACACAGCACACGCTACAATCGATTTATTGAAGAGTAAGTATGGTGAGCGTGTTATCTCAAGAAATGGGCCAGTCGATTGGACGCCTCGTTCGTGCGATTTAACGCCGCTTGACTATTTTCTGTGGGGCTACGTTAAGTCATTGGTTTATGCCAACACGCCGACGACGTTGGAAGAGCTCAGAGCCAACATTGAACGCGAAATAGCGGCCGTTTCAGGGCCATACAGTTTGACAGATAAGCCTCTCTTCAGGTTTATCGATTCCATGTATCAAAATCTGGATGTATAGCTCCTAAATCAATAGTGTGGTGAATCATTTCTGAACCATAAAGAACGTATCCACGATTTCAAAGCCTGGCAATAACAAGTTTCTGAACAATGCTGAATGCAAACACTGTGTCGATCAACTGTGGGAGCTAGCCAAAGCAGAGGATGTTTACATTCAACCAGAGGGCTACGATATCGAGAAGGGAACTCTTAGAGTGAAGTGCTCCATATAGAAAACTTTTGAATGGCTAAACAAATCTGTGCCGAAAATCCCACCCAGCAGAAACTGACGCGCGCCATCTTCTTGGTTCCGGGGCAACTCTATGAAACCCCGTTTTGGTGCGTCTTCATACCCAGAACCCTGGACTTGACACTGAAAAGTGGAAAAGCTACTCCCACATTGAGAGCAAGAATCGGGAAAACAAGGACGGCTCTTCACTTGTTGTGGGCTTAGACAAAGCTTCTGTCGAAACCATTAAGTCTAGGCATGACTCACGTCGCTATTTGTACCTTAGACTTTCTGTGTACTCAAATCAACCTTCAAGCTTTCCATGTTGAATGCAAAATCCCACATAACACCTATACTGGGACCATGGGTGTGGAACAAACGCATCTATGGTTTCGGGTGTTTAAGGGGTTTCATACAGTGCGATACCACTCACTAATTTGGGTCACTTCAAGAGCAGTTGTTTCGGGCATGGCACAATCCTAGCGAAGCTACTGCCAAGCAATCCAGTTCTAACGGATGAAATTCCTTCCCTGGTCGACTTCGACATCCCGTACTATATAATTTATCCGGAGAGGGATGACTGGGAAAAGAGTGCAATAATCAGGTCAAATGAAATTCCAATTTTCACGGATGGCTTAAAAACAGAGGAAGGAACAGGTTCTGGTATCTTCTCAGAAGACCCAGAACTAAGAGTGTCTATAAGACTACCGGACGCAAGCAGTTTCTTCAAAATCAGAGGTTCTGGCTGTCCTCAGGGCGGCTGAGCTAATGTAGATGAGATCGGTATCCGAAAGATGCAGTTGCCATGGCAAAAATCCATGAATTGGGCTATGAATTGCTCCCTCATCCACCCTATTCTCCAGATTTGGCTCCGAGCGACTACTTCTTGTTCCCAAACCTGAAGAAATGGCTTGGTGGAAAAAGATTTGACTCCAATGATGAAGTCATCTCGCAAACAAAGGCCTATTTTGAGGACCTCGACAAATCATTTTTTTTGGAAGGGATAAAAAAATTGGAGAAGCGTTGGACAAAGTGTATAGAGCTCAAGGGAGACTACGTTGAAAAATAAAATTATTTTTTTATCAAAAAATCTGTGTTTTATTCCAAAAGTCACGGACTTATTGACCCGCCCCCGTAGCCAGGTCGCACTCGAGTCAATGGAATCAAACGTCAACTCTGATACAGTCAGGGACTATCGCACATTGCTCAAGGCACTATGCAGCCAGAATCGGGTAAGACTATGCTGGGTGCCAGGACACTGCGGTATTAAAGGAAACGAACAAGCGGACGAGCTTGCAAGAAAAGGAGGGCTACTCGACAATAGTGAGGTTGCCAATATCAAACCACCCCTTTGCATAGTGAGGAGTACTATCGAGGAAAAAATCACAAAGACTGCCAACTTAAGGGGGTCAAGTCTTGAAGGACACAGGGTATCCAAGGCTCTTTGGCCGCTTTTTGACGTCAAAAGATGTAGGAAGTGTTAGATTAGATGGTAAGCACTTGCAATGAGGGCATTCGCAGATTGACCGTCGAAGAGACCACATCGGCAGTAGGCAAAATAAAGTGTAACAAAAGAAACGTTGCGTATTATTTGGTTTTTCTTTTGCTCTACACATCAGAAGTGGGATAGTAAAACTCAGCGCGCAAACGGGATCATTCCTTCGTTTTCTTGCTGGTACGGGAACGACGTGTGCTACAATTGCGATGATCATCGCTGGTAGCACGGTTGGTAACCGACGACGGGAAAAAAAGGAGAAAGAAAGCTCGCAATCGTGGGTACGGTCATCAACAAGTGATCTGTTGGATCAACGTTAAGAATTTTTTCTTCATCGTGTGCTTGGTGGGAGAAGAATCGATGTTATACGGCTGTTGACTGAGTCGCTTTTGATTTTTTCGATTTTTTTTGTGCGTTGTTGCTACAATGCGATTGTACAATTGGGCTTGCTAGTGATTTTGCCTCTCGAGTTGGCATTTAGTTTTTTTTTTTTGTTCTTGGTTTTGGCGATTCGGTTTGATTTTTTGGAAGAAGAGCGTTGATTCGACTGTGTGACCTACATATTTTGGGACGACAGACGACAGAAGCAGCCAGCAGCGTGCAGCTGAGTATGCAGAGCTGAACCGAGATGAGCTTTGGGAAGAGCTGAGGAAGCGAGCCTTGCATCAAGGTGGGCTGAAGGAAGAACTACTCAAGCGGCTGCGGGATGCGACGGGCGGCCAGAAAGTCGTCAGAAGTGCTGATAGTGAGAGGACTGAACTCGAAGAGCTACGTAGGGAGTGCCTATGAAGCAGGAATTGGATCCAACACGCAAGTCCATGACGGAGCGTCCAGCTACGACAGACAGAGAAACAGTGGGAGCTTCGGCGTCTATCTCAAACTGCGTCTATCACTGCCGGCCGAGATGAGAGAAATTGAGAACGTTTCAAGGAGTCACTTCATGGTGCGAGACATTATGGAGATGATTCAGGAATTCAACCCAAGGAGTAGGTCAGGCATTTCGTCATTGGCGTGGACCAGCAGATGACACACTCTTGCTAATGGATGCTAGGATTAGGCTGGCGGGAGCAGCAAGGTTATCGAGTCAGGAGTCATAGCACGAATCTCTTGAAGAATTCCTCGACGATCTTTCCGTTAATTTTCCAGCGAATGATGATGCTGTGGATATTCTACGTGAGCGACGGCAAAAACCTCAGGAAGACATCGAAGAATATATATTTGAGATGAAGAGAATTGCGTCACGGGGCTAGCTGGAGGAGTCAGCCGTTTTCAAATACATCGTACAAGGCATGACGGAAGGAGAGTGCTTGGAAGCGTGTCGAGCAACACCTCTTAGGACAATCCGTGACTTGGTTGACCGAGTCCGGTAGGTCGGTGGTTGAAACCCAGGGTAAAGCGAAGAACGTAAAGCGCAACCCAGATAAAATGTTTTCGGTGTCAGCAAACCGGGCACTTTCGGCGAAATTGTCCATTACCACGGGAGCAGGCACAGAACATGCAGCGGACCAGTGCAGCTTCGAGGCGAATAGGTGGCCAAGTCCAGCTGATTGTTAAGGAAGACAGCAGTGAATATCTGAAGATTGCAAGGGTGAATGGACACACGGTCACAGCGTTCATCGACCTTGAGAGCGATTATGTAACACTGCGCAAATCGGAAGCAGAGGCTGGAAATTTGAAATTCATTTCGTACGAAACAAAACTTAATGGCTTTGGTGGGGGAGGCTGCATTATTATGCGTCGCATATATGCGGAGATCACTGTGGATTGCTTAACTTCCTGGTGCGAGGTTCTGGTAGTTCCGGACAGTAGCCAACCACACCCGATGATAATTGGGCAAAGACTCCTGGATCAGCCGCAGGTGAGGGTAGAGAAATCTTCTAGGGAGTTATCTATCAGGGACAACATGCAAGAAGCAACACAAGATACGCTATTGGTCGAGGAGGCGTATCCGAATGCGGAAAGAAGCTATTGGTTGCGGATCTAGATGTCGGAAATGTAGGTGCAGCTAATAGACAGATGCTCCAGGACCAGTCGATACCTACCAAGACTGCTTTGCAATCGGAACGGAGGTGTTGGTTGAGTCAAAATTGGGCGAGTGCAAAATTCAGCTCACTTCATCGCAGCCTGTGTGTACAACCGTATAGGCTTCCGTTTGTAAAACGGGCGGTGGTCAAAGAAAAGGTCAACGAACTCCTGGAACTTGGGGTTATTCGTCCATCTGCATCGGATTACTGTTCGCCGATTGTCCTGACAAAGAAGAAAGACGGCTCAGACAGGTTTTGCATTGACTTCCGCGCACTCAACAAAGTCACGGTAAAGCGAAAGTTTCCCATGCCAGTAATCGACGAGGTGCCGACGTCGCTGAGTGGGAATTCATTCTTCACCATTCTGGACTTGGCGTTAGGCTACCACCAGATTCGAATGGAAGAGCAGAGCAAAAGGTACACGGCTTTCACTACGGACGAGGGATCCTTTGAGTTCAATAGGATGCCATTCGGTATGGTTAACGCACCGGCTCATTTCCAAGCGTGCATGAACTTTGTAAAGTCACAATTGCGGAAGGGCGTTGCAGCAGTTTGCCTGGACGATAATATTATAGCCAGTAAGACAGTGGAAGAAGGGTTGGACAATCTGCGTACGTTCTTAACTGCACTACAGGAGTTTTGACTTACATTCAACGAAACCGAGCCAATGAAAGACGAGCTACACCGCGAAATATATACGAAGTGTATGTGAGGCGATTGTAGCTACGAAGAACAAGCCGAAGATCATACCACGGGTGGGCGGGTGGTGGTTCAAACTGCAGGAGTTTTCATTCGAGACGGTGCATCAACCTGGGAGCAAGGCGGCTTATGTAGACGCGCTAAGTCGACAACCCGTGGAAGAGCTAAAGGAGGTGGAAGAGGCGTCGCTACTTGTCCTTAACCTACATATTGCCAACGATGACTGGCGGGCACCTATGCAATGGTAGGACGACAAGCTGCGTACAATCATCAAGGAGCTAAAGTCCACCGAATCAACGAGTATGAAAAAGCAGCAGCAGAAAGACTTCAAACTCAAGGGAATGCGACATTTTCGACTAGTGGAAGGTGCTGAGAAGTGGGTGGTACCACATTCAATTCGGTGGAGGATCATGAAGTTGTGTCAGGATGATGTGGGCCATCTAGCCGACGAGAAAACTTTGAACCGAGTGCGACAAACATACCGGTTTCCAAGAATGCGATCATATGGTGATGATAGAAGGGGAGTTGTATAGTGCGGAAAGGGTGCCGTTGCCATTTGACATCATACATCTGGATCACCTGGGTCCATTTAGGAAAGGGAGGAACTAGGTACATTCTGGCGATTGCGGACTATTTTACGAAGTACGTCGTCCTGCAAGCAGTAAAGGCTGCGAATACGAATGGGGTGCTCAATGCATTGACGGACATATCCGGGTATTTTGGCGTACCGAGATTATTGGTGACGGATCGAGGGACAGTGTTCACTGCAAAAGCATTCGAGCAGTACTGTGCAGACCATGGAGTGCAGCATATCAAAACCGTTGTGAGGACACCGAGAGCAAATGGCCAGGTGGAACGGTGCAATAGAACGATTGAAGTGTGCCCATTTGGCGGAAAAGGATTGGGCTAGCTACCTAAGGACCATTCAATGGGGGCTTAATACCGCAAAGAGTTCGACGACGAAAGCAAGTCCACACGAGCTATTGCTTATGTACACGCTGAGAGACATCCTGGAAAATAAATTGCTGTTGGAGCTGGGAAAGGCGGAATCGGTCGAGCAGGAGGAATGGACCAAAGGAGGGAGAGGGCGCTGCGGAACATTGAGAGGAGTCAGGCTAGCCAGAAACCGCGGTACGACTTAAGACACCGCAAGCCTTCTAAGTACAAGGTGGACGATCTGGACCAGTTGCGACTGGTGAATCCCGGAAGGTGGAACCGATTTACCGAGGACCGTACATTATAACAGAGGGGCTGCCAAACGATCGCTATGTTGTCGCGGAAATCCCAGGCAAGCAGTAAAATCAACGACGGTTCAGTATTGTGATGGGCTCGGACAAGCCCAAGCCTTGGTGTAAGTTACCGGACGAGGGTCTCATTTCCGAGAACAATGATGCGGCGAATGGTGAGGCTAACTCGGAAACCATTTCTCTCGACATAACTGGTGGCGAAGGGGGTGTGGGAGCTACAGCTTGGACCCAATCGTGCGGACACGATTAGTTTAGGATGGCCGAACTTTTAGATCAGATGGTAAGCAATGGGAGCAATCGCAGGTTTACCGTCGAAAAGACCACATTGGTAGTAGGCAAAATAAAGTGTAAAAAAAGAAACGTTGCGTATTATTTGTTGGTTTTTTTTTGCTCTACAGAAGTTAATAAAACTAAACAGGGATAAGCTTAGGAGAGTAGTAGGAATCCTGATAAGACACTGTCTACTGCGGCAACATGCAAAGAGACTCAAATTCTCAGATATGGACATCTGCAGATTCTGTGGTGATCTGCAAGCAGTTGAGGACATAACACACATACCGTGCGAATGCGAGGCAATATCGCGGAGTCGAAGAAGATTTTTAGGGAAATACACGAAAGGCCTTCTTGGCTTTTGCCAGAAAATCGGCTGCTTCAACCGCGATAGGCCCGTTTCGGTGCCTAGTGTCTGTGTGATGGCATATCCATCACAACCCTGTTTAACCTAACCTTACGAGGGTATTCTGGACAATTGACAGCACCAATCATCTGCTCTGTAGCGCCAAATCTAAGTTAGTACGTTTCCGTCACGTAAAATTGAAACAGGAAATGCATGATGACGCCAAGACAAGAATCGCCGTTTATTTTTTATTTTTTTAAATTTAATCTGATTCCCCTCCCGTCCATTACTAAATTGTTGATTGGAATCGTATTAAAATTCAAAAACCTTTTAATATCGTTTTAAAATCCTTTTAAAACTTTTGCATGCCCACTAATTGAATTTCCACTCAAAATTGTCCTTAAATCAATCTGGTTCTCCTACATACTCCCATATGTATGGGTGTATGCATGCATTAATGTCACACATGCATATGCAGATGCTCTCGCATATTTACTTTAAAAAAAAAAGAAAGAAACGAAGAGAACTCCTCACCGATACTCGTAAAACTGAAATTTGGATTTGTAAAAGCGCAATAATCAAAGCGCTTATAATTCACAAGCGGAATCACGATCATAGGGACATATGGGCAGGGAGGATAAATGATTCGTTTCGTTCGTATTCGTAGTTCATTTATATACATTCTAACATACATATCTATCCGTAAACGCGCTCGCAAGGCATGATATGGAATTTAATTAAAAATCCAATTAGACTTACTGCATTGAATTCATCTTGGCGTTGCATATGATGCTGTATAAACATAACGTTGTGAATTGCTTTCTCCAATTCGAAAGGATATTTTTTACGTTGTGCGACATCGCTTAAGGAATCATCTAATCCGGACAGAACAGATGGTAAACCATTATAACCACTCAACGTGCTTAATCCACCGCCAAGAGCCCCAACTAAGCCGCTGAATCTATAGAAACCGAAGAAATAAAAAAAAAAACAAAACAAAAGTATCTAAGTACACTCAAATGCAAGGATGCAAAAAAAAAAAAAAAAAATTCCTTCTTCACACTTACCTATTCGTTGCCGTAGTCGAATGAAGACCATTACATCCGCCCAGTCCACCACGTCCCTGCATCCTTCTTATGGAATCTGGACTTGATCCTCCCGAATTCAGTTGCATCTCATCAATCAGTGCCTGACCGAATTTCGTCTTACTCAGTTGCTTGCCGTAATTTATTTTACTTGCAGCCAAATCGCGCAACAGGTCCTTTGGTACACGCATAAGCAAGAGCTTTGGCAAGCGTTTTATGAAAAATGCCCTTACCCAGGGCGCCATTTTATGGGTGCTCGGCTTCCGGTAGTGTATGTTTAAAATAATAATCGTTATAACAACACTTAGACCGACTAGTAACATGGTGAAGAGCAGGTATTTCCCCAACAACGGAAGTGCAAGCGATGTCGAGGGTATAATTTCCGATATAAGCAAGAAGAACATCGTCTGCGACAGCAGGATACTTATGCAAAGTGCAATTTTTTCTCCAGAATCAGCTGGTAAATAAAATACGAGCACGGATAAGTAGGATATACCAACACAGGGTATAATTAAGTTGACGGTGTAAAATAGTGTTTTCCGACGTAGAGTAATGTTGAAGAAAATATCTGCAAAAATAAATACACAGAAAGAATGGATAAGTACGAGTCTGATGCATCCAGGAAGGATAAGGTAATGGTCGTTCTTGTGCTCATATTCGTACTCTGTACCTCAAAATTGATAAACAAGTTAATGGCGTACGAAATTTACCAAATGGGTCACACAAGTTAATGTTTAAGAATATTTCACATCTACGAGTACAATGTCATTGGAGAGTTTTTAAAAGCGCTGTCATATTCGATAAATGGAGGAGTTGAAGGACTAATGGAATTTTGTACGCCATGTGGAAGGGTATATACACATACATTTGTGGTACTTTCACATTGGCCCTACTGAGGATTCTGTGCGCCTTGACATTCTATATTTAATGCATCTTGTCACGAGTGACGTTTGACATGGATGACAAGCTGAACTTGGAACTGGCGACAAGAAGCGATCCTCTTCCCGCAGTTTTAACGCGAAGAACCTGAAAAAGTTGAAACGACTCTTTCTGACAGCTTATACCTGTGTTGAATGCCTCTCTAAAGTCAGCGAATCAATTTAGGGATGAACTGTTCGTTCAGTAGACTAAAAATTGAAGATGTGTCTGTACCCAAATTTATTTTCTTTTAGAATTGTTGTCAGTTTGTCCGAGCGTCACAAAAAACCTACGAAACCGATTCTAACTGTTCGATAGCACATTTTTCAACTTGAAAACTGCGATATGCTTTATTACGATCCGTGAAATATAGCCGAGGTTACAATCAAAGAAACATCTCAAAATAACAGATTGGCCATCGGCTTCTACACAATTCGCTCATCTTTCTGGTAATTTAGTAATAGCATTCCAGAAAATCTGCTTGTCTTTTGCGGCAAACCATTCGTCGAGACATTTTCCAACTTTCTCGAAATCGGTAGAGTACTGCTCTGCGAGCGCGTGCTAATGTTCGTCAACATTAGCCTTATATGCGCGCATGCCCCCACAGAGGAGAAAGATAACGACACCAATAATGCCTTCTATGAGCTCCTTAACAAGACCTACGAGCAATGCCCTAGCTATAACATAAAAATTGTCCTCGGTGATTTTAATGCAAAGCTAGGAAGAGAGGGTATATTTGGTGGAACGATCGGAAAATATAGCCTGCACGACACCACCTCCGATAACGGATTCAGGCTAATCGACTTTGCAGCGAGGCGAAACATTGTCGTAGCTAGCACGCGGTTTCCACATCTCGATATACACAACGGGACTTGGAGAACTCCTGATCAATCAACACTGTTATGTGCGGCGCTGAACTCGACAAATAGATGGTGAGTGTCCGTCTGAAATTTCTGGGTCTTTTCTAAGATTTGCAGCAGTGTGAATATTTACTAACCAGGTTGTTCATGAATTATTTCAGAAAAGATCTTTTAAGTGTGTTTAGGAGACTTATTCGTCAATAGCTGGCGTAGTGTGGATCGGACAAATGATGCAGATATTCCACGTTCCTGGCGTGCTCTCCTCCGACAAGGATTGATTATTCCTTCAGCTTGATAGTTAGATTTTGACCATCATCGCCTTTACAAAGTCTGCAGAAGTAGTCTTTCTATATTTTCTGCACTGACTGCGACTCTATTACTAGTTTTCCATGTTTATCCTTGCAAGCTTCTAGTCTGACTTTGCAACCCTAGAGTGGCCTTTATTTTACTTTCCAGAAGCCTGTGCTCTTCCCTTTTTTCTGCTCGTGGAGCTTCGATGCAGTGCAACTTTATACGCTTCTTGTTTGGCTGCATGTACCTGGGTGCATTCATCGTCTAGACAGGCGTTTTTCTTGGCGGTGCCACTTTAAAACCAATTACATCAGAAGCAGCTTCTCTGATGGATCGTTGACTACATTTCCATTGGTGTTCTATGGTTTGTGTGTGGGGGCTATGATTTTGAGAGTGCTTGAGGAAAACGCGATCAGCAAAGTTCTATATGGTTCCGTTTTATTCCCATTCGTACCCGTGGCTGTAACAAATTAATAATCCGAGTGGATGTAGGCTGCTTGGAGGTTCTGGCATCTAGAATCCTAAACAAGCGTCTTGCGTCTATCGCGATATGATCAATCTGTTTGATAACTGATTGACTAGGAGATGGCCAGGTCCATTAATGGATGTTTAGATGTGGGAACCACGTATTAAGTGTTTACGACCAGAAAAACCTGAATAAATGGACGTGGTTTTACGAGAGCGGTGTTTTGTGATGACTCGCTCAAAGAAGGCTTCTATACCTAATCTTGCGTCGAAATCTTCTAGCACAATTTTGATGTGATAACTGGGGCACATATATTTGGCCTAAAAGGTTATAGAATTCGTCTTTGAAGCTGCCATTCTTATCCTCTTTAGGCGTGAGTTCAAATCTATTTCCACATCTGGCGTTGACTGTCATGAGGCATTCGCATCGTCTTACACTTGCCGAACGTGCGGAAATTATTCAAAAATTTATCGAAATTCCTGTTCAGTTGTAAATACGCAACGTGAATTTCGCCTTGAGTGCGGTCGTCATCATGGCTTCAGTGTGCAGGCAATTAGCCGCACCGTGGAAAAGTTTGAGCGTGAGTACACCCTTTTGGATCCTAAGTCACCAACCAGACAGAGATTGGTAAAATGAAGAAAACTGGTAGCGGCCAGTATCAAAGCAGACCCAGAAATGTCGATTCGGCGCCGATCAGCTGAATTGGGCAACGACAAGCTTATTTTGCGGTTGCATTTGGGCTTATATAAGGTTGTGCTGACGCAGGAATTGATGCCGGACGACCATAGACTACGCCTTGAGTTCGCTAACTGAGTGGTGGAAATGTTGACCGGAGATCAGGATTTTGGCCAAAAAATCGTCTTCTCGGATGAGGCTCATTTTTAGCTTAGCAGCTATGTCAAAAAGCAAAATTCCCATTATGGGAGCGAACACAATTCACAAGTGCTCAACCAAGCATCAATCCACCCACAAAAATTGACTGTTTGGTGCGGTTTATGGCATGGCGCATCATTGAACCTTGTTTCTTTCGAAATGGGGAAGGAGACAATGGTCTCAGGTGTAGAGTGAATTTAAAAGACTTTCTGTGATCAGAGCTCGACAACATCGATATATCCGAGCTGTGGTTCCAACAAGATGGTGGCGCTCGAAGTTGTGAAGGAGATGTTTGGCGACTGGGTCATATCACGCCGAGCGATCATCAATTGGCTGTAGCGATCATGCGATTTGACAACACTCGATTACTTTCTCTGGGGCTACGTCAAGTTCTTAGTCTACGCTAACAAACCAACCACTTTAAATGAGCTCGAGGCCAACATTCTGCAAGCTATTGCCGGAATAATGCCGCACAAATTGGACCGAGTGATCGAAAATGACCGACCAGTGAAGCCGAGGTGGAAATTTGATTGATGTGCTAATCCACACATAATGGCATGAACGTATTTTAAAGCTAAAGCTGCCAGAAGCAATTTTATATCTCACACCGTTGTGGTTTCATTTAAATTTTTGTTCCTATCGTTCTTATCTGGTCACCTTTTTTTTTTTTTTTTTAAATAACTTAACACTCAAGTGGGAATTAATACACTTAAAATGCCTGAGCATGTGTTAAGTTTTTAGGAAAATGGGACAGAGAGAGAAAGAAAGATGTTCTAGTTTTATTTGTCAGCTTTTGGCACTCTAGGCCCTATGCGGGCTGTTCGGCAGCTCGTGGTCTGGTAAATGGTAACATTGTAACATGTAGGGGCACGTTTTTAACTAAACCTCTGGATAAATGATTCGGCTAAACAGTTCGATGCCAGAAGCCTTACTGAGGCTATTAAAGCCGCCGATGGTCTATTCAGGTTTCTTGCGCCACCATCTCCATTCCTGGGTCCCGACAGAAGCCTGTATACGCCAAAATAGCTTTAAGGGCGGGGTGTGCACCTATTGACTCAAACTTACTAGAGCCGTGTATACCACCATTAATCCATATATGGGGTTATTCCACCATGCCGTCCTGATGAAGGAGAAGTGCCCTATTGCCAACACTCATCCTCGCCCATTGCTACCTTACCTTCGGTCAGAGGCTTAAGTGTCGGCCCTTGTGTGTCCCTAAACGTAAGCAGTGTAAGGGAAAAGCACTTCGAGTGCTCATTATTTGAAAGACGTAATAGAAAATGATAATTAGATCAGCTTGACCACTAATGGACTTAAATCCAGAAAGGGATTTCCACTATAAACTTTACATAATAGTTCCTGCCACTTGATTTATTTTTCAGTATATAGAAAAAGTGTTTTCCTATTTTAAAATGAAATATAATAAATACTAAAATGCGTTTGAATAGCAAGTACTTACCTGGATACGGCTCTGCACAGCATGGATAGTACTTTTCATGTCGCTCTGCTGGCACTCCCAGGATATCCCACTCAACACTTGGATAGTACTCTCGTAAATCTATGCCGATTTCGACCTTATTATCCTTATCGTTCTTTTGATTAATATGCTTTAGATCAATCTGAAAAGCATTAATTAGATATGCGCATCAGATACTCGTTCTCACACCATGCCAACGTAATACCAACTTTCAACAAATAAAATAAAACTGCGACTGTGTTTATGAAGTGTTTGATTTTGTGCAAATGAATAGTGTCATGTAATGAGATACATATGTGGATTGTGGATACGTAAATTATATGACAGATAAATATAATTTATGGGGCATTCTGCCATACGAACTGATGTGAAAGGGGGTTCCGTTTAGGCGCCGCCGCCTTATCGAATGCATAACTAAATATTATAGTTAGCAATTGAGGACACGACAGAAAATGAAGGCTCATGAAAGCAGCATTTGAAGTGGCATCAATGGGCCATCAAAATTCTGATTGAAACCGATTTCAATTAAATACTCGTTACGGACTATAATTTTGTATATAACGATTTCCGAAACAGTAGCACTTGCATGGTTACAAGTTTGGTGTTTCGAAAAAGGTATTAAAATATGGAGTGAAATATTTTTTAGGTTTTTACCTGATCTCCGTCATATGTCCATGAGCCGAATTTCATGAAGCATGTCTGCTGATCAAACGGAAAATATCGCACATCGATTTCACAGGAGGACTTAAAAATCGCAGGAGGCGTCCATACAACTTTGCCGGTGTAGTGAAGAATCGCCTTCGTCATTGTGGTCACCACGTATTCACCATCGGCACTGTGGGAGAAAAAAAATTGAAAAGTGAATAAATTTGTAAAGGGTGTTTTTTTAGAGTTTTACAATGTCAATATGAAATGAAACACTTGAAGCTAATGTTAATGTCTATGATATTAGCTTTATTTAATAGATAATTTCATGCCATTAGTGTTTTAGTGTGATATCGGGCATATCAGCCCCAAAACTAGTTCGAATGCAGCGCAATTGTGAAGTCCAATTTTCGACAGCTTTATCGAGCAACTGGGGCCGTATATCAGCAATAACACAGTGAATGTTGACTTCTAAATCGTCCAACGTCTCTGGTTTATCGCCATAGACCAGCGACTTCACATACCCCCAAAGAAAGTAATCTAAGGGTGTGAGATCACACGATCGTGGAGGCCAGTTCATAGATCCATTACGCGAAATTATGCGCTCAGCAAATTTTTCCCGCAATAAATTGATGGTGTCGAGCGCCGTGTGACATGTTACGTCATCTTGTTGAAACCAAAGCTCTGTCACGTCCATGCCAATCAACTGCGGAACGAAGAAGTCAGAAATCATGTTTCTATAAAGCTCTCCATTGACGATATCTGACACATTTTGGCCGGCATCGTCCTTAAAGAAATATGGGCCGATGATTCCACCAGCCTATGAGTCACACCAAATAGTGAGTTTTAATGTTTGTAAGGGCGTCTCGACAAAGGCTTCTTGGTTTTCTCTACTCCATTACATAAAGGGTTTTCCAATAGGGACTTGAAAACTTTGAATTTAATTTGTGAACGCACTCTTTCACTAATCATCAAACTGTCGCTGTCAATTTATTCAGTAAACTCAACATTTTCATCGTGGTGAAGCACACGAACAAGCAACCTCTGCAAATTATAAAAATTTTCTACCGAAATTCGGAGTCGGTGATTGCAACTTTAAGAGCGTTAACTCCAATTTTCGGTCGTAATTCTCGCCCTAGTAGACAGGCAATAACAAGTTTAGTGCAAAAATTTGAGTCTACATATTCGTTGTGTGATGTTGCCGTATCAGTGAGACAACGGGTTGGTCCAAAAAACGGTTGGTTGGTTGATCGAAGTGTCGAAAATATCGTTGCCGTTCAGGCATATGTAGCAAACAATCAAAATCAGTCAATTCCACGGCGTTCTCAAGAATTGGGCATCGCTCAGACCACATTATGGCGTATTTTGCGTAAGGATCTTGGTTTACACCCATACAAGATCAAGCTGACTCAAGAATTGAAGCCGATGGACCATTTGGGTTCTGGAGAAGATGCGCCAAGATGATGAATTTCATCGCAAAATCATCTTCAGTGACGAAGCTCATTTTTGGCTCAATGGGTTCGTCAATAAGCAAAATATGCGTTATTGGTTGGGTGAAAATCCACATGTGCTTCATGAATCACCACTTCACCAATTCATCCACAAAAAATAACTGTTTGGTGCGGTTTGCATGCCGGCGGCGTTATCAGTCCATATTTTTTCGTCGACGATAACGATCGTCACGTTACTGTGAATGGTCAGCGTTATCGCGCCATGATCACCAATTATTTTTGGTCCGAATTGGAAGAGATGGACTTGGACGACATGTGGTTTCAACAGAATGACGCCACAAGCCACAGAGCACACGCTACAATCGATTTAGTGAAGAGTAAGTATGGTGAGCATGTTATCTCAAGAAATGGACCAGTCGATTGGCCGCTTGACTATTTTCTGTGGGGCTACGTTAAGTCATTGGTTTATGCTAACATGCCGACGACGTTGGAAGAGCTCAGTGTCAACATTGAACGCGAAATAGCGGCCGTTTCAGCCGAAATGTGTGGCCGAGTCGTTGAAAATTGAGTTCAACGAATCGACCGCTGCAAACGTGCCCGCGGTGGCCATATGAACGAAGTCGAGTTCCATTCATAAATGTTTTGATTGTACTTCAAGCCGATAATAAAGTTTTTGAAATATCTCAAATGGTTTGCGTTTTATTTAAAAAGAAAGTTGTCAAGTCCTTATTGGAAAACCCTATACATCCAGCCAAACAAGAAGCATAAAAAACTGTGTTGCATCGAAAGACGAGCGATGCTCGTGAGCACTACGAGCAAATAAGCCAGAATACAATCCTGCAAAAAAGTTGTCCATACTTGTAAAAGAGTTGCTGTCCGTGTTGAGAATATGGAAAGACTATTTCTGCGATCCGTATAAGGACGATGATGGTCAAAAATCCCTGTCAGGCACAAGGAGCTATTCAACCTGTATGAAGACGACAAGGAATTCCATCCCCCTAGCAAAGTTAAATTATAAATATCTCAACAGGAGGCAGACTGCCTTCTGAGCTATTTAAAGCAGCTGGAGATGAGCTCGTCGGGAACATGCACCAGCTCAAGTGTAAAACATGGTCGGAGGAAACATGAAAGTATAATTTTTACAGCGCCAACTATAGAGGAATAAGTCTCCTAAACTCCGCCCTTAGTCTGATTGTTCCATCCAGAGCTGTTAAAGACTGCAGTACTTTGGTACTATAATCAGAAAGTCGCAGTCAATTGACAAAAATCTTCGAATTAAAGTTAAGACTTTGACTTATGACTTTAACTATAAAACTACAGGCACCAGTCGTTTTGAATATTTCTACTGGGCAGTTAACTGGAGCAGTCAATTGATTGTAAGTTAAATGACTGCAGTACTTGAGTGACTGTTACCAGTCTTTTAGTGAATTATAAGTCTTCTAAAATTGTTAGTCATTTTTGCAGTCCGTTAGTCTTTTGATTGCAATCAATTAACTTACAGTCAAATGACTGCTTTTTAGTCTTTTGACTAAAATAATTTAGCTTCCTAGAATTGGAATACTTTAATCACCATTTTAAATATAATATCAATATTCACGATTCACGAATCAATTGGCCAATGGTACTGTGTACGAGTAATCATTGCATTCAACCATAGTTTCGTAAGAAAACAAGGCCTTCTTTTCATTTAGGAATTTTTCATATTTTATTAAGTTTTTTTTTTTTTTTAATAATTTAGTTCTCTGCGAAAAACACAGCTGCCCATGAAGGTACAGGTGTATTGTACCTTAAAAATTTTTCTTTCAAGTTGGGGTAATTGCAAGCGATCTCTCCAGCGATGGAGACGATTGAACTAAGTACGAATCGAAATATTCGTTTTCTTCCGATATGCAGCTAGAAGAAGTATTGTCCACATCATCTGTAAATTTGTATAAAACATGTGTTTTGTAAAAGCAATACTGTATGTAAAATAGAACTTAGAATTTGTACCTGCCATGGAAAAGTCGAAATATGTATTCTCAGGTGTATGTATGGGTTGCTTCTTAGGAGTTGTGGTACTACATCCCGCGATTTTTGATCCTACCAGGTAGCTTATTTCGCAAATCTTGGTTTCTCTAAATCTTGGGTCAAGTGCGGAGACCCACTTTAGCTGAACAGAAGGACAGAGCATAGATGCAACGATGGCATCATGAACTTGTGGAGTAAGATTAAAATAATCAGAAAATCTTCGCACCAAAGCATTTTACAAACTCAACACTACGTCCATCGGGATGATCTTCAAAGTGTTGCTCACTTGCAATTTTCGAAACTTTGTTCTTACTGTAGCTAAAGTTGGTAGTAACAAATCGAAAAGCATTCTTCTTTCTTGTTGAAGAAAATCAAGCAATTAGTTTCGTGACCATCGAAAACTCCTCCAAATATTGAACCTCAATGTCAAAAAATGTCTGAACACAACTTCTTGCGTAGATCATTGATTTTGTTTTTTTTTCTTTATAATATCACGCACAGAGTCATACAGAGAGTTCCACCTTGTAACAACTGGAAATTTCAGTTGGGAACCCGAAGTAGCAACAATTTCTTCTGAACTCTTTGGTCTGCTTAACATATTCCACAGGTTAGAGCATATTTGCATTATCTTTAAAATATATAGTAATAATAGTATAAATGAACTATTATATATGAACTATACTTTACTTACATTTTGATGTTTAGCGAAGGTCTAGGTGTTTTACTTAATAATTTTTGAAAAGTCAGTTGAGGCAACGAGGTTAAGGGTATGTGTCGCGCATTTGATATGTCTTGGGAGAGAGTTTTCAAAGATTTCATTGCGACATTCAACAATAGCAGCTTCATCGTCAATTATTTCTCCGATGTTGATAACATCACCATGATCGTTATAAATATAATTTGTGAAGTCAAACTCTTTAAACGCTTTTACAAAATTTGAGCCGTTCTCAGTTACCGTTGCTACAACGTTTTGGCAGTTCAATCCGAATTTCGTATGAATTTCGAGGATCATATCATGAATTCGGTCATACGTATGTGATCCTGAAAAACGTCTGCTCGCAAGGGCAACTGACTTTCTCTCGAAAGTTTCATTCAACCAGTGGCATGTGTAACCAAAAAAACTACGATGCTTGGTTGACCACACATCCCCTGTAGTACAAAAATATTTGTTTTGCGATAGAACGCTCTTGACATTTTCAATTATTGATGCATACATATCATCAATAACTCTCACAGCGGTTTGGCGACACATGACTGGTAATGTAGGGTTTGCGAAATGTATCACCTTTCTAAATGCTTCACTTACGACAAAAGATACTGGCAATGTATTTTCGGCGATCGTTTTAACAACCAGCTTTCGAAACTCTTCTTGTTTAGAAGAGCTATTCACTTCTTTGCTTGTTTTGCCTTTTTCTTTTCTAAATGCTTCAAAAACTTGAAGATGCCTTCAAATGGCACTTAAAATTGGATGTTATTAATATTGAACCTTTTAACCTTGTTTTGCATAAACTACATTCTGCAAGTATCCCCTTCGTTCTCCGATGGAATTCGGTATCATTGAACTATAGAGGGGCAAAAAAAATTATCATAACATTTTATTTCTGCTAGATTGGACAGAAATAAGGTATAAAATGCTGTTCCCAGATAGATGGTTCAGTTTAAATTTTAAAATTTTGCACTTGTGCCACTATTGTAGGCAGTGAGCAATATCCCAATAACGTTTTTGATTTGTTTCAGCAATATTCACATTTATGCATAGGTTAAGTATTAATTTATTATAAGTACCTACAATCTACATATTACGAAAAATGTAAACTTACTTTTTTTATAATTTGGAAAACCTGGCCACAAACAATAATGCTCTCCAATTGGTCATCTCCCAAACTGTAGGAACCACTCGGAGCTAGAAGTTCCATTGCGGGAGTTTTTTTGTCTGTAGGCAGATCCAATGAATTGGACCCAAGTCTTCTTGTTTTTATTTTTATATGAGCACTATGAACTTCATTCAAAACCGAATATGGTCTTTTAGAATTTCTTTTCTCATTTTGATTAGAATAGCTAGGATCAGCTTCATAATCATCTGATGAAAAGTCCATTTCTAATCCCACTTACTTGTAATACCTATGTCTGAATGAAACACACCACTAATACGTTCAACATATTCTCGGTATCGGGGTGAAGCTGTGGTTGTATATACGAGTATAAATTGACTTATTTATCAAGTAATACTATTATTTTAGTGCATTCATGTAAGATTTCATATAAATGTGATTATTAATTCGCGTTTTATCTCTAGTTAAACAGAATCATAATGGCAACTGAGGCGATGATGGTGAAAATTGAGCATCGGGCTGTAATTAAATTTCTCACTAAGCAAGGAAAAAGTCAAAAAACTATTCATGAAGAGATGGTGGCTGTTTACCAGGGTTTTGCACCTTCATTATCAACTGCGCAAAAGTGGTCAAGTGAGTTCAAGAAATGCAGAGAGAGCATTGAAGACGACCCCCGCTCCGGCGCCCCGGCTACTGCTTGTACGGGAGAAAGCATCAAAGAAGTCGAAAAACTTGTTCTTGAGGATGCCCGAATAAAGGTGAAAATGATGGCAGAGATCACCAAGCTTTCAATTGGTACCATTCACACCATTCTTCATGACCATCTTAACCTTTCAAAGGTCATTGCAAGGTGGGTGCCACGAATGCTCACAGCGCCTCAGAAAAAAGTGAGAATCGCATGCTGTAGAGAGCTTTTGGAGATGTGTAGTGAGAACGCGGACGGTGTTATGGATCGAATTGTTACTGGGGACGAAACATGGGTCCACCACTATGACCCTGAAAGCAAACAAGAGTCCATGCAGTGGCATAAAAAAGGAACAGACCCCCCGAAGAAGTTCAAAGTCACTCCGTCTGCCAGGAAGCTCATGGGCACAGTTTTTTGGGACTCAAAGGGAGTCTTGCTCATTGAGTACAAAAAAAAGGTGAAACCATCAACGCCACATCCTACGCTTCCACTTTGCATAATTTGCGGGAGGAAATTAAAAAGAAAAGACGGGGTAAACTCGCAGCGGGTGTGTTGCTTCTTCATGACAACGCTCCTGTTCACACGGCGCGAGTTTCCAAGGCTGCTGCGCGAGATTGTGGTTTCGAAGAAATCCAACACCCACCCTATAGTCCAGACCTTGCGCCTAGTGATTATTTCCTGTTTCCGGATTTGAAAAAATGTCTTCGTGGAAAAAGATTTTCGGATGATGAAGAACTCAAGTCGGCAATAAATGGGTATTTTGCAGAGAAAGAGGAAATTTATTTTTTTGAGGGTTTAAAAAAGCTTATCTCAAGATGTAACAAATGCATTGATGTTAGGGGAGATTATATTGAAAAATAAAAACAATTTAAATTGAATTCGCATTTTCCTTCATATCGATACCGAGAATATATTGAACGCCCCTCGTACATACATACATATATCAACTTATGCTAATCGAGATGCAAGATATACTCGTATATCAGAAATTGTTACAGATAATAAAGTTGTTTAATCAAAACGATATTAACGCAGTTTTCAATTTGCGACAATATTATTTCCACCTGTGACAAAGTCATCTCTATATTTATAAAATATAAAGATGGATATAAAACAGATAATGAAGAGGAAATAATGGATCTTGAAGAGTAAGTTAACTTAGCAAATGATAATTACACCTCCGTATGTACTCGTATATTCCTAGTTAATTTCGCTTTGGTATTATAGGGATTTCCTTTGCCTGGATGACTACATGTGTTATGAGGACTATTATGAATAAGTACGATCATTTTGTCTTTTTGTTAGATTCATTGTTTTTTTTTTTCATTTCTTCAATTTATGTTTGCCGTTTGGTTTATGTAGTATGTGCCATGTGGTTATTTTTGCAAAGTAAATTAAAATGTGATTTTCGTAGAGAACTGAATTATTAAAAAAAAAACTTAATAAAATATAAAAAATTCCTAAATGAAAAGAAGGCCTTGTTTTCTTACGAAACTATGGTTGAATGCAATGATTACTCGTACACAGTACCATTGGCCAATTGATTCGTGAATCGGAATATTGATATTATATTTAAAATGGTGACTAAAGTATTCCAATTCTAGGAAGCTAAATTATTTTAGTCAAAAGACTAAAAAGCAGTCATTTGACTGTAAGTTAATTGATTGCAACCAAAAGACTAACTGACTGCAAAAATGACTAATAATTTTAGAAGACTTATAATTGACTAAAAGACTGGTAACAGTCACTCAAGTACTGCAGTCATTTAACTTACAATCAATTGACTGCTCCAGTTAACTGCCCAGTAGAAATATTCAAAACGACTGGTGACTGTAGTTTTAAAGTTAAAGTCATTGAGTAAGTCAAATGACTTATAAAACAAAGTATTGTAGTCAATTAACTGCAGTCATTTTGGTGACTGCAGTCTTAACAAGTCTGTTCCATACCAGTGCGGTTTCACGCCAAGAAAATCTGCCATATTCACAATATTCAGGGAATTTCAAACCGATACTCACTATCTATTTACCGATTTCAAAGCAGCATATGTCAGCGGACATATTCCTATTTGCACTACCAGTGCTGCATAGAAATTGCCAGTAGTATTCCTATCCTTCAAACTTTCAACCGTAACACCCGTCTCGCTATGAATGCCCATCAGTATAACCTCAAGCCAACTTTCGGTCATACTCTAAAATATCGTGATTCGTTCCTGAGCCATATAACTCAATTATATAGAATGCCTTGCCGAGCTCATTATTTCCTGACCATTATAACCTTTAAACATTTAAAACCAACGTTCATCGGCACCTCTCTTTCTTTCCCCTCTGATTTTCTTTCGCCCGCGCTGTGTGCAAGCATTTTAGTGATATTTAAATAGTAAAAGAAAGAAGGTAGTTGAGTTGTTATCGATGAAAACACGAATGTCATCTTGGTCTAAAATCACATTGAAATATATTTAAATGGCTGTTTCGCAATCGAAAGACAGATATTTGTGAATGGACAATCTTTTCCAGGACCTTTTGAAAACTGCTTTCACAACATCTTCTTCTTCAATTGTAGAGAAATTCAAGGTATCAGATCTTCACATGTGACTGGGGAATGGTCTGGCACCCGATGAGGTTTGATTTGCAGCAAACTTAACAGAGAAGTTTATTTAGATTTAGAAGTTTATTTATTTAGAAGTTTATGGACATCAGCTTAATTTTTTCTTACACCTAATTCATGTAAGGTGGAGACATGACATAACTGCGAAGTGAGAGCAAGAAGTTTGGTCTTGTGCAAATGTATCAAAGAGCTGACAATATCTACTACCTTATGGACGCCGTATCTTCCTTATGACTCAATTTGTTGTGATACTTTAACTTCACACGTTTAAAGAAGACTCTGCAGTCATTGCTGGTGCGTTTAAACTTCCTTCGAGTATCCTCTGCCGGGTTGGTCTGGTAAGATGGAAAACTGACTTCTTTAACCCTGACAGCTCGGGGTAATGCCTTGATTCCCAAGAGGATAGTGGTTGTATAATGTCAGTACTACGAGTAAGTCATCTACCTCATATGTAATTGGTCGTTTATGAGTCTTATTGAAAAGTTCCTTCTGCTTTTGCTGGTCTATGGCGATATTGGTATCTTGCTTCTGATCCATTTCGTTTTGATCCAGGTATCCATTCTATTTAAGCTCTAGAGGTACCTTATCTCCAGCGATTCCCCTTGGTGTATAGGCAAACATCAATTCATGTGGAGTCATCCTTGTGATTGCGCTCCTCGCCGTTTCAAACTCCATTGAATGCTCAACTGTTGTGCCCAGTCCTTGCTCATACGGCTGCACAATTGAGTGCTGCTAGTACCGTACGGTTGACCCTCTCAACTTGTCCGTTAGCCCGTGATATTTTAACGTATGTTCGATGTTTTACGCCGTATGTTCGACAGTATTTTGTGAATTCATTCGCAGTGAATGCTGTACCTTGGTCGGTGATTAAATGCTTGGGCATCCCAAAGTATTCGCTGAACTGGTTAATGACAGTTATCACACCCTTAGTATTGGTCGTCCTTACCGCTTTCAAAATCGTGTATTTGGTAAAGCTGTCCACCGGTGCTTTCCCTTTGAATATGCACACTCCGCACATCCCGCATTTTTGGAAACCAATACGTTCTTCTCAGCCTTTCAAAAGTTTTGTCGAAGCCCATGTGCGCAGCCTCATCGTGACACATTCGTGGAACTCGCCACCACACTCCTTTCGGCACCACCCACTTTCTCTGATTACTATCGCATCTCCTTCCTTCTAGCTGATATTCCTTATGTAGCTCCTTTCTATCACTGCTACAAGTTTTTGATTCAAGTTGATTCATGATGTCGCTTAGTTTCTCATCTTGCCATTGCATGGTGGCTAGGAAATCATCGTAATCAATGCATAAGCTTAGCACGTTGGCGAATGCTACCTCCATCTCCCGTTCTTCTTCCACTGGTTAGCGACTCATGGCATCCACATACCCTGCTTTCCTCTCTGGTTGGTGAACTGTCGTGAACTGAAATTCCTGGAGTTTGAGCCACCATCTTGCTACACGTGGTATTATCTTTGCTTTGTTCTTTTTTATAATCTTAAATGCCCACCCCAGTATATATATTCGAAACCTGTCCAGACTTTGTACTACAGCTAGGACCTCCAGCTCATAGCTGTGGTATTCTGCTAAAATAAGCCACCAGTCTCAGTGTATCATCACGCTCCCCTCGTTGCATCAATATGTCGGCAAGTCGTACTGTCGCGGCATCGGTATGAACCTCGTGATCGCAATCTGCATCGTATAATGCCAAAAGAGGGGGATTACGAGTAGTTAATGCCGACTTAAGCTTTACGAATGCCACCTGCTGCTTCTCCGTTCACACGAAACGATTGTCGTCTTTTAGTACTCGTAAGTTGGTGAGGGGTATTGCTATCTGCGAGTAATTCAGTACAAATTTCCGAAAAGGCCCAAGAACTGCTTCTGTTGATCCACATCCTCCTGTTTGGAAAAGTCTTTAACAACTACTAACTTCCGTTAGCTTGGTCTTATTCCGCTCCCATCCAGTTGATGGCCGAGGAACTCAATACCAGTTCTCAAGAATGCACACTTGCTCGTGCATTAACTAAGCCAAAAGGCATGCGAAGGAACCCTTACAGCCCATTTTCCGTGGCAAAGACGGTATACTTACGACTTTGCTCTGCTATCCGTATCTGATGATAACCAGACTTGAGGTCCAGCATCGTGAAATACTTCTTTCCAGCTAATATTGCCAGAATCTCCTCTACGGTAGGCATTGGGAACTTCTGTTTGACAGTTACCTTATTCAGTGCCCGATAGTCGATACACATTCTATCCTCTCCATCATCTTTGTAAGGACTATCGGTGCACAAAGTCGGAGGCTGAAGGTTGAATAACTCCCCGCTGCAATATTGTACAGTATTGTACATTTCCCCAATTCTACTGTCCTAGTTCGCTGACAGTTAGCGCGAAACAATCTCGGTGAGCGTGTACTAATTCGTTTACTTTCTCCTTCTCCTCATTTGTGATTTCTCCCGTGTCTATATCGTCAATCCTGATGCCGCTCCGTTCCTGTTTAGCCGATTCATCTGTGATGATTAAAGTTTTGCTTTCATTACCCTCAGTACAATCAATTTTAAGTTCGTTGTATGTCTTCTCGATTCGAACTTGAGGTTGATCCAAGACCCCCCTAAATATCCTTAATCTAACTTCCAACTGGGAGGAGTATGTTACCTTAGTAACGAACCGACCTAGGAGAGCGAGCCAACCCATTCCCCTTCTAGAAGCCACCAGAATTCGGTGTATAGTTTTTCGGCATCGATCCGATCCCTGTCCGCAATCGCGGGACTAAAACGGAGGAGCTCCTGAGCGTTGGCGACATACCCGTTGTAGATGAGCCGCTTGTCACTCGCACCGCGATGGCGGTGATATATTACCGGGATACCATCCCTGCTTTGCACTAACCCTTTAGCATCAATATGGAGAAATGCCTCTGGCGGGAGAAAGCTAGATAGAAGTGTGCTCTCGTGGTACATTTCATTGGGGAAATAAGCCCACAAAATCAGGCTATTATCGTTGGTCATTGCCCTCGCAACGTGTCTTCGAATCACCTTAATCAGGAAATTGTCAATCCTACTCAGATTTACCCCATCGTAAAGGACTTTGTTTGCGTAATATTTTTTGTACTCTCATTCTGGTGTTCTGTACAAGCCGAGACAGGTCCTAAGACACTACCTTTTAAACACCCGAATCCTTTCCATCTGATACGGCGCTACATTGAACCACACGGGACAACCATACGCGATAACTGGCCTGATTAGGGCCACATAGCATATGACCTTCACCCTGGAGACAAGTTGACTACTGTGAAACAGCCTTCTTGTCAAGACTAAGGCCTTCTTGGCCCCAGCAAGGCAAGCATCTACAAATACTCGTCGAGCCAGATACCAAGGTATCTCACTACGCTTCTTACCGCTAATGGCAGTCCGTGCTGTCCAATGATGGCCAAATTTCGCCAGTTATTGATGACTTCGATTTTTGGTTCTGATCTGTATGCCACTAAATCGTCTGCGTACACTATGGCATGACTGAGGGAACCTACTAGGTCACTTGTGTAAATGTTAAACAGTATCGGAGAAATCACAGCCCCCTGTTGTAAGCCGTTTTTAATGTTAAAGATCTTGCTCGAAATGACGTTACATTACAATGTCAGAGGTTTCGGCATGTCCATTCTCATCAACTTATAGAAAAGATCCTCTAACCACAAGGTGTCGAAGGCCTTCTCAAAGTCAACGAGGCAGGCACCTGTACATTGGTTCTTGCATTTATTCCATTGTATGTCGGAGACCAGCTTTGATGCAGCATGAATAGTTTTGTTTTTTGTTTTTCAGAGACTCAAAGATGCACAGAGTTCATCTTTTCGCACGAACAAATACGAGGAAGATCGTTCATTAGCAATGATAACGTTTGCCGCGTTTTCTTCACTGAATACGGTGAAACGTGATCAGATCGCCAATTTTGAAGTCCGTTGCGCAGATAGTAGTGATTTACGTAGGTCCTGTTGTCAATGTCGTGATTACGGCGAACCGGGTTGTTCACCGTATACACGGCCTCGAAAACGGCTCCCAGCAAATCCACAGGTGATGGGTTTTCGACCACGAAAAGACCGTCGCCTGAGTCGGCACTCTCTGGACTTATGCCGAGGGTCAGTAGTATCTGTCTGTTTTCTGTCGATTGTTGAATTCGGACACACTGAATGTCATTGTGATCTTTCCTCCTGAACAACTTATTTATCTGCGGGTACATATTCGGACTACTGGATTCTATAGCCCGAATCTTATTGCCCCAGAACAGACTTACAGACTTACCGTAATTTTCTTCAATTAATTGTTTTAGGTTTTTGATCAGTAACTTTAGTGTTCTTATTTCCGAGTCGTTTCTGTCAGTAAACTGTCTGTACAGCTGCTTAAGCCTCGAGAGCAGTCTAATTTTGTGTGCGTACAATGCGTACAATGCGTTGATTGTTGGAGTTCTGTACTTTTAGACCTGGCTATTGTCGGAGTATTATATCCGAGGGATAGTCTGCTCCATAGTTCGTTTGACAACGTCTTGCATCGTCAGTAAATTACGGTCGATTTCGTCGTTTGTCAAGTTTCTGTTAGTCGGAGGATCAATTCCACTCAAACGTAAATTACGCTTTAAGATTCTGGAGAAGTACGGCCACCGTACTCTACGGTAGTCGTATGAGTACGTTTGATCATACTGCTCCAGCTGCGTTTGCTCGTTTGGGATCCGTATTGTGGCGGCAAGTCCGTAGTGATCACTATCGTACTCGAACGCACGCAAACAGTTCCTTGTGTTTCGATCCACGTTAGTCAGTTCTAGTCTACTGTCTATTAATGCCAAGTCCAGGAAAGAACCGGCAGATGGGAAGGATGGGATATTCGTGGCGCACAGTTCAAGTCTGTACTCAATCATATATTGACACCACCAGTAGTATAACTGGTTGCCTCTGGTGTTTGGCGGATTATTTCCCCATACCGCATGCCCAGCATTAAGATCTCCGGCCAAAAAATAATAATTTTCCTCCGATTGGAGCTGAAGGCAACGAAAAAGTAATTCGAGCTCAGTTATAAATTGAATGGGATTAGGTGCCTCGAATGCATAAAGCGACACCACATACACTCGCCTTCGACTATGAAGAGGAATGAATACGATGCATGCTTCCAACACCCGGAACCTCATTAAATCCCCGCTATATATGACCCTATGGCGCATGCCTTTGCGTAATAAGATACCAACCCCACCCCCTTGTGAGGAGTGTGGACGGTCCCTTCTATAAATATTATATCCACTGTAGCCAATTTTGTGATTCTGGTTAAGCTTAGTTTCGCTTACCAAAAGCACATCTGGGCATTCACTTAACAACAGATTTTGTAGGTTGGCCCTTCTCTCGATCCTGATTAATGAGTTAACGTGCCAGACTTGTCAAACAGGGTCGAATAGGTGACGTCAATTCGAGCCGCTTGTTCATTTAAATGTTTCGTGTAGGGACAGACGAATCGCTTTCAAATCCAGATCCGCTACCGGCGCTTTTTCGGCTAGCTTTGGCGTATTTTTTGCTGTTATAGTGGCCTTACTAATTTGAGCATAGGATACACTGGGTGCCACAAAATTAGACTATCCATTTTGCTGTTGGACATTAATTGTAATAAGAAGAATGGTAATTTACGGTTACCATCCCTTGCCACTTCTTGACCCCCATGAACTTAAGCTCTTCTTCAAGCTCCTCCGTCTTTATTGCTGGATCGATGGCTTTTAACAGCACCGTCTGAAGTTTTTCACCCTTAGGGGTATATGTATAGTATTCAGTATCTGCTTTTCCTAGAGCGATACATACTTTCCGATTGCTGCTGTTGTTGTTGCTTTTGCTGTTGTTGTTGTCGCCGTTGGTTTTGCAGTTGCGGTTGTTGCTGCTGCGATGGTTGCTGTTGCATTTTCTTTGGTATTTGGTGTTGTTGTTGTTTTTGTCGTTTTTACGAGTTCGTCTTCTGTTGCATTCGTTGTTCTTGTTGTTGTTGCTGTTGGCTTATTAGGTATTTCTGTTTTTGCTGCTGCAACTTCTCTCTCTTCTCCAGAAGCTCTTTTATAAGCTTGTCAAGCTGAGCCTCCTCATCTCCTCTTCCACTTCTGCTGAAGCATCGGTGTCAGACAACTCTTTAAAGGAATTCTCCTCTCCAATATAGCGGCACTCGCCACCTTCAGACTCATAAGAGTACTCTTTTCCATCCACTTTAAAATGTCCGCATCTTCCTTGATTTTCTTTTTTGTGGACAATTTCGACGATGTCTTCTTGCTTTTCCTCCGCCTCTTTTCAACTTTTGTGTCATCATCCGACTTTTGCATTGCTGCTGCTGCCTTAGTTGTTGTTGCATTTCACATGCTCTCGTCGTCATTCGATTTGATACCGGTTCCACCTGCGGCACCCTCCGACTGACCGGTATCCATTGTTAACTGGCACTACTATAATACTACCACTTCTTATTTTGGTTTTAATATTAAGAAATTAAGAAAGTAACCAATGAATTTCTACTGGACTCGAACCCAGGACTTCCACGCACCGAGTCAACTACTGCTCCACTGAGCCGCACTTGCTTTTTTTACTACTTGATTGTTTTCACAACTCTCTCATCCCACGACTTTCATAAAGCAAACTTTCACAAAATCAGTGAATATCTCAGCAGATCCCTCTTTAACTTTCACAACCTAAGTATAAATGATACCTTATCCAGTTTTATAAAGAAATATTTAATTCTTTTTCCCTTTACGTTCCGTTTTCCCGCCTTAAAACATCATCTACTAGTCCTCCCTGGTATAATCGCAAGCTTCGTTCCTTACGAAATCAGAGAAATAAGTTATGGGCTGTTTTCCTGCGTACCAGATCCTTTACCAACTATTCCAACTATCTTGGTGCTTATCTTCATTTCACCGAACTTTACGATTCCCTTTACCAGCGCTACCTTAACAATGCGCAATTCAACATTATAAACCACCCTAAGTCCTTTTTCCAATTTGTTAACTACAAAAGAAAGTCCGATGGTTACCCTCCTTCCCTCTCTTTCAACAACAGGTCATCAACCGATCCACTCACCATTGCCAACCTATTTGCCACATTTTTTAAACAATCCTTTACCAATGACTCCTTTGTACCAGATCCATCCTATTTTAGTTACCTACTGAACTTCTCCAATGGCCCACTTCTCTCTCATATTTTTGACCCGTCTTATATCGACTATAAATTACACCAACTCAATGACGAATTCACACCCGGCCCAGATGGCCTCCCTGCCATATTTCTTAAAAAATGTTCTTCCTCTCTTTCCCTTGCCCTTTCTAATCTCTTCCGTCTATCCCTTTCACAAGGAGAATTTCCTCAGGTTTGGAAATCCTTCTTCATAACCCCGATCCACAAGAAAGGATCAAAAAATGAAATAACCAACTATCGTCACATCGCTAAACTCTCCCATATACCCGAACTCTTCGAAAGTATTTTGTATGAAGCTCTAAGCTTCCAATGCAAATCACTTATTTCTCCTAGACAACATGGCTTCCTAAAGGAGGCGTTGAATTCGTATCCTTTGCCCTCTCTGTCCTAGAGAATGGCAACGAAGTCGATGTAGTTGCAACCGATTTTAG
This sequence comes from Volucella bombylans, assembly GCA_949129095.1. Lineage (NCBI taxonomy): Eukaryota > Metazoa > Arthropoda > Insecta > Diptera > Syrphidae > Volucella > Volucella bombylans. The sequence goes on along the minus strand of OX422140.1, from coordinate 378,862,474 downwards.
CAAAGCCTTCGATAAAATCTCTCATCGGTTAATCATCTTTAAATTGTCTGCCCTCGGCTTTGAACCCATACTGTTAAAATGGATATCCTCTTACTACGAAAACCGTTTTTATAGTGTTCGTTTTAGGTCAGCCCAGTCCGCTCCATTTTTGGCCACCTCTGGAGTTCCACAAGGCAGTCATCTCGGTCCCCTTCTTTTTATATTAACCATAAATGATCTCGATATGATCATCAAACACTCGTCTGTCTCCCTTTACGCCGACGATACCAAATTTTTCAAAACCATTTCCTCTCCCCATGACTCTTTCCTCCTTCAACAAGATCTTGATAGTTTCTCGATCTGGTGCCTCAAAAATTCTTTGGAACTTAACATCGCCAAATGCCAATCCATCACCTTCTCACATAAGCGGAACCAATCTCCTCCCCGACTCTATCTTCTCCATAACCAACCTATCTCCTCCGTACAATCTCTTCGTGACCTCGGCATTTTGTGTGATAGCGAGCTCAACTTCCGTTTACATATGGATGAGATAATCCTCAAAGCCAACTCCGCACTAGGTTTTGTAAAACGGTGGTCCAAATAATTCACCAGCCCATACGTGACCAGGTCCCTCTATATTACCTTTGTTCGCCCCCTCCTAGTGTACGCCAATCAAGTATGGACCCCATATCATCGTGTTCATATCTCGAGAATTGAAAGCATTCAGCGCCGTTTTCTTCGATTTGCTCTTCGAGGCATGCCCTGGGACGATCCTTTTAATCTGCCCCCCTATCAAAACCGTCTCAACCTTATCAACTTAAACGCCCTTGAAGATCGCAGAGATTCAGCAGACTTTCTCTTCATTCATCGACTCCTTTAAGGTTACGTTGAATGCGCGTCCCTTCACAACTCCACTTTCCTCAACACTAACCCTCGTAATCTACGTACCCCTCGACTCTTCTATCTACCAACCCAACACACCTCCTATGGCGCGAACGAACCAATCTCCCGTATGCTACGTCAAATCAACTTAAACCCTACCGTCTTTGACTTCCACCGCACCACTTCCTACCTCAAATCCGTTCTCCTTCACCACTCCAACCAACCTTAGTTTTAAGTTTTAGTTTAAGTTTAATTTGTAAGTTATAGCTTGTATTAAGCCGAATAAATGTGGGCGTTCGCCCCCATCAAAATTAAAATTAAAATTCACTTTTTATGTCCACCACGGAAAAGCCGACGGTTCTCTATGTGAGATGGGAAACGATTGCATTTGTCGTGATCTTAGACTTGCGTTCCATCGAATTTTCCTTAGAAGTTCCTGTCTGGTATCAGGCTGTGTTGCTTCCAGTTTTACCCCTCGAGGCAATCGCTCTCATCTCAAATACGAACTCTTCGTGTAAATCAGCTACATCATCTTCCGTTGTAAAATTGTTGACAGAAACTTTTCTAGTGATGGATGGACAACTCCAATACTCCAAAGCTTTGCTGCCCCTTTCAACTTACTGATCGTCGGTGGTACACAGCCCTTTAATTCATTTCATTAACTTGCAGTTGTAATAATAAATAGTAGGACGTCGAAATATATTCGAAATCTTAGGTGTGTTCAACCGCTTTTAATTTTTAAAATTGAGACACAAATAAACAGACGAGGAAGGCTATTACAAAATTCATAATCCAACCTCTTTTGCAATATGAAGAAACTTAACAAAAAAACAGACAAACTTAACATTCTGTACTCACTTGTTGTATAGAACTATATCCGGCAGCCAAATATGTTCAGATGGTACATACAGTTCTGTAACACCACCATATTCGGAAGGATCCCATTTAAATTTGTGATCTTGCCATTCCTGTTTTCAGGGAAAAATCGGAAACAAATTATAAAAATATCGAAAATCTATAAACAAATGATGAAATTGTAAGTTTTTCAAATCAGAAAACTATTTTACAAGACAATAAGTATAAATAAATACTTCAGAATATAATTTGAGAACATAAAAAACGTTTAATATCCAGCTTACGTGTTCCAGCCATACGTTCGTTGTCAGAATTTGATCCTTCAGATTCTGCAATTAAGTAATAAAGTGGTTGCTTAGGACTTGTTTTATATTCTTACAATTTTATTTATGTCCTATAATACTATTACATAGGAAATTTTGTAAAAATAAAAACAAATTATTATTTTTAAAATGCCCCATTGTTTTATGTTTATAACTTAGAAGATCGTTTTAAGTGGGACCATCAGGGGGTAGGTTTAGAAGACTTTTGTTCAAAACTCACTCCTAAAGAGACACATTAAGTCCCGAATTATTTTTTCTTAATACAAACCCTCCATATTCATAACTATGGCTTAGAAATAAGTAAATTACTGTTTTTTGTTAAAATTATAATTTTTTGGTAAGGGGTCTTTGCTGGCTGCAAGATTGGACCCCGTCCTGCCGTTTGGAATGTAACCGTCAGCAGTAAAACGAAATATTCCCAAAGTTTCTTCAAAAGAGGAGGATTTATTCTCTGAAATAATATTGCCTCAATACAATTCCTAAGACTAGACAAATTTACTCTTTTTGGCAACACGTTCGGCGGCTTGAGCTTCCAATCTTCTTCTCAGCAAGAATCGAATAAGAAATGGCGATTTTTCTGAAGTGTCAAATAACACATTCGGTCATGGGTTAGTTTGCTTTGATTTTGTGTATCCCTATTCGTTCAGAAGTCCAAGCAGCCGACGTTTACAAATATTATACTAATTTAATTTAGCGACTAAACTTTTCAACAATCCACCCTCCGTGAGGCACATGGACCCTCCAACGCATCACCAACGTCCAAAACCGCAAGCTTTACCGCTGGTCTCCGAAGAATTCCGGCCGTGGTCTTAACCTCAGCGGAGCGAACTTGACCATCTACTCCGGGAAACACTTTGGTAATTCGTCCTCACTTCCACTGGCTTCTCGGCAAGTCCACTTCGCAAATGAGGACCAAGTCTCCTACGATGAGAGTTCGAACTACTTGCTCCGTCTGGTGAGATCAAGCAGGTACTCTCGGATCCATCGTCTCCAGAAATGGTTCTTGATCTGTTGAGACACCCGCCATTGTTTTCGAAGGCAGAGCGCTCTGTTGTCGACTTCACTCAGTAAAAAGGCTCTTCATCTTCGGACGAAACTGGCAAGTGCATGAGTGGACGGCTGTTAATGATTTTCTCTGCTTCCAATAAACTGCTGAACAGGTTTAGGCGCTATTTCGTTTAGTGTGTACGACAATGCTCTCTTTATAGAGCGAACGAGCCTTTCCCAACATCCTCCTGCGTGCGGATTCAAGGGGCAGTTAAAAACCCAGTCGATTCCTCTCGAACAAAGTTCCGTCTTCAGAGCCTCGTTATCAAAAATTTCAGCAGTCAGCAGCTCCTTTTTCGCACCAATGAAGTTAGTGCCGTTGTCACTTCTGATTCGTAGCAGAACCCCTCTCCTATTGACGAAGTTTCGGATGCACAAAATGCAGGCATTCGTTGACAAATCAGACGCAATTTCAAGGTGGATGGCTTTTATGGTCATACAAGTGATGTAGACTGGCCTGAAGTAAATGGTCGTACAAACGGAGTGAGGCGGTCCGAATGCGGCAATATGAGCACTGGGGTTTAGCTTTCTTGACGGCAGAGCGAACGCCCGACACCCAGTACTTGCGTCGTAATCCGTTGGCAATCGTGTCATCGTTTTGATGATGCATCAGGCGATGATAATGATCAACGATCAACTTCGTTAGCGGATGTATCTTCGGAAGAATGATCGGGCGTCTGGGGGAAAATGGTATGGTCGTGGCAGCATCTATACGACCGTATACGCGGAACAGGCCATCGTCCGCTAGGTACGGTGTTAACTTGAAGATGGAACTGCTCTTTTCGATTGGCAAATCATCTCTAAGGCGGGCGAGTTCATGACTAAAGGAATATTTCTGGACTTGGCGGCACAACTTTATATCTGCAGTATTCAGTTCTGCTATCGACAGTTCTCCTCCTCCGATCGATCTTCGTTGGCCTGCTTGCACGAACCGAAACACCCAGGCCATAGTTCTTTGCAGCTCACGATGCCTAGAGAATCTAGGGAAGTCAATGGTTGAGGTACTCACCACAGTGTGTAGAAGCGTCTTAGGTCGCTGCTCCTCAGTACAGGCCAGTACTGTTTAGACATTAGCAGGAACTTTGGACCACTTATCCAACTGTTGTCAACTTTAAGTTCAGGTGGATATCTAGCTCGAGTCGCCTCATCTGCTGGGTTGAGTCTTGACGGAATCCAACGCCATTGGCTTACCTTGGTGCTTTCAAGAATTTCGGTAGTTCGAAAGGCCACAAACTGCTTTTTTCGGCGAGTCAATCGATGACCGTCTTCGAGTCACTCCAAAATACGCGAGTCTTGAATGCAAACTCTTGATGTTTTACAACCGCATCGCAGGGTCTTACTCCCAAAATGGCTGCTGACAACTCGAGGCGAGGAATGGAAGTCAATTTTTTTGGCGCGCACCTCCTTTTGCGGCAGACAAATGATATGCAAATCCGATCATCAAACTCAGCCCCAATGCCCGAAAGCGATGCTCAGGAACTCTGTTTTAGTTGGACACCTGAAGTCCGACATAACATCCTGGCTGACACGAGGAAACTTCAATTTGAATGTGAAGACATCTTGGATTGGTTCCCAACACATTCCGATAACCTTTTCCATCGCGGCATCCATATTCATGTCGACCATCTTCTTCTGCTCCCCATCAGCCTTCACATGAGAAATATCTCGCAACACCTCCTTGGAATTCGACGCAAACTTGCGGAGTCCAAAGCCCCCGTTCTTATTAATTTCAATGACAGCTTGACGTTGACTGCTTCGGCTACACTATCGGTGGCTTGGGCTTCCAATCTCAGCAAGAATCGAAAAAAAATTGCGATTTTTCTGAAGTGTCAAATAACACATTCGGTCATGGGTTAGTTTGTTTTGATTTTGTGTATTCCTGTTCGTTCAGAAGTCCAAGCAGCCGACGTTTACAAATATTATATTATTTTAATTTAGCGACTAAACTTTTCAACAGTCTTAGTTATTTGAGCTGATATCTTTTGAGATCGCTGGGACTATAATATAAAAAAAGGTTTACCATTAATTTTTGTTTATTTTACATATTATGAAAAGTTTTAAATGAAGAAATACATAATGTTACATCACATTTTGCACAAAATGCTCTAGACCTTCCTGTGCATCCGTCTTTGCAGCTAGTTAGATCTTTTCTCTAAAATTTGGTTCTTGCCATCATATCTTATTCCTGGTAAGACTTTGGAACGCTAACTTTATCATTTCCGAACTTTAGATAAGTCCTCTCCTTACAGATTTTATAGAAATCGTTATGTCCTCGTACATCATTTTATATAAAGTAAGCATGTTCACTACAGCCATATCAACCACTCTTTTAATAAACACATTACCCTTCTTTTTGCATAGCACAGTCGGGTAAAAAGGCACCAGGACTATTTTTGCCGATTTTTCCATTACTTCCTCTCGGCTGCTGAAATGCGTTCCCTAGTGGTTTTTTAACTCGATTGAACAGAAAGAAGTTACAGGAAGCCAAATCAGGTGAATTCGGTGGCTGTTGGATGAAATTTGTTGCATTTTTCGTCAAAAAATTACGAACAATGATGGCACTGTACGACGGTGCGTTATCATGGTGCAAAATCCACGAGTTTTCTGCCTACAATTCTGGTCTCTTTCGACGAATTGCTTCACGCAAATGTCCCATAACGCCCAAATAATACTCTTTGCTTACTGTCTGGCCATCTGGCAAAAATTTACACTACACCGTTGTAATCCGTGAAAACCGTAAGCATTGCCTTTTTTTTGACTGAAAACGACGTGTTTGTTTTGGGCTCGACTCATTTGGTGAACGCCATTCACTTGCCTGATGTCTGGATTGCGTGTCGTACTCATAAACCCACGTCTCGTCTCCAGTAATGATCCTTTTGATGAATCTGGGATCGTCAACACGGTCTCTTTTTTGCATGAAATTCAAGTCTTTTGGCACCAACTTTGCTGCTACAGGACGGAAGCCCAAATCATTAACCAAAACGTCTTGGACGGATCCATAGGTAATCTTCAAGTCCTCCGCTATCTCTCTGATGGTTTTAGGAGGATCTTATAGGCGACGTTAAGTAGGCACATGCCTCGATAATTGTTATAGGACATTGGATCCGTCCTATACATTAGATCGCCTTAATTTGTTGTTATTCAGCTTTTGCATAGCTGTGTCGACTTCTTTTAAGCTCGGCCGGAGAACTAATTCTTCGACTGTAGATGTGTTCTCTTCTTGCCGTATCACTTTCCCTTTGTCATGTCCATTAAGCTGGAAGTGTTAAATACATCCACAATCGCCTGTTGGTCACTGGCAAGATTACCACGGGTGGCCGTGGTGTAGTGGTACTAGCAATCGCTTCTCACTCGGAGGGTCCAGGTTCGAATCCTGCCCATGGCAAGTCAGTTTTTCATTTGTGTAATTGGAACTCAGACAGAAAAATTCTGCGTGTGAAGGCATAACACTGACACGTAGATTTGGCTGTTGTAGAGTTTCAAGCACAGAAAAAAAATACTGTATACCTCGAATCACTCTGAGTGAAGAAAAAACTCTCCGTCCCTTTCGGATTCCCACTGCAGAGCAAATATCGAAACCAAACACACCTGAGTTTCAAACCACTACAAAAAACCAATTTTCTTTTCTCCTCCTTCTACCTTTCCGCCAGCTCCCTGGCAACAGTAGCCATTGGTTGTCTTTCCTTCTCTAGAAATCTTCGATATCCGTGAACTGGGAGACTGCAATGGCTCTTTTCTTTTTCCACAGTAGTGGATCTCCTTCTGGATCTATACTCATCCCACGCTCTTTTTGCTCACATTCATTTACGCTGATTTCTTTTCTGGAGTGGTTGGTAGCCTAAGGTGTCTTTGACCAACTTCGCTAAAATGTTCCCCTTACCGATTTTGACATTGAAGTCCTCGAGTACAATTTTAACATTGTACTTCGGACAGGCTCCGTAGACTCCGTCCAGTTACCTCCTGGATGCCTCCTTAATGGGTTCTTCAGCCTCGCTGAAGGGTGTGAGCCCACGTGAAGCTGATGTTATAGAATCTTGCATTGACGCGGATCACAGTCAGGCTGTGATGGCTGAGGGGCTTAAAATCATTGACCTTCGATTTGAGCAGCTTTCCTTAACGAATACGCATCCCAATATATGTAATCTTTTGTGACAGCTGTAAGCATTCCGTATGCTTTCCAGCGTACTTCCTGGATTGCAGTAATATCCGCCCTATACTTGAGGATATTTTCCAGTTTTTGAGTTGCTACTGGTGTATAAAGCGTTCTTACGTTCCAGGAGCTTACTCTCAAATCGTAGTTTTATAAAGGATGTCCAGCGGATTATTTGGATTGTAATTGCTCGTATACTAACAGGGCAAAATAAGTGAGAGGAGTATGCTTCGACGCGCGTGATTTTGCGAATTTGGCAGTTGCAACGAGTCACTGGTTAGGAAGGCTTTCGCGGTTGAACAATATTTAAAGTAATATCTGGTCATAGGTTCAAAAGTTTTAACAAGAGGTGACAACGGACGCCAGAACATGTGGCTCATGTTTAAGGATATTGTTTTTAAGATATAAAATTTGACTTAACACCAGCTTCCTATAGGCCTCCGAAGTGAGGAGCTGCCGGCGGAATAAAGTGCCAACGAACTCGCTCAAAGAAAAAGAACATAGAACTTAAGGTGAAACTTTGTTTATTGCTTTTCGTAAGTAGCTGTCTAAAGTTCTTTTCGCACCCACTAATGTGGTCCCATTGTCACTGTAGATGAATGAGTCTTGAGTAAGAAAAAGTAGAGGCATTATAAATCCGATCATAAATGACTGACTGAAGACATAAGTTGGATGAATTCGCGTGATCGAATCAACAGCGGTATCAACTGTCAACATGACACAGGCGATCTTGCCGGCCAGTGCAAATGGAAACATTAGGCGACCCGGAAATTTAGCCCTCAGAATTTCGGTTGTGGCTTGTGCAGCATGCGCTGTTGCTCCATCATGTTGGAACCACCTGTTTTCCAATCGCAATTCATCCAATTGAAGAAGGAGAGAGTCAATGAGCGTGGCTGTGTAGCGCTCGCCGTCCACAGTAATCATTTGGCAGCGGCGTTTTCGAAAAAATAAGGCCCTATGACGCCTCTAGGGTATACAGCACACCATGAAATAACTTTCAGCGGGTGTAATGGCTCTTCTTGGGTTATATTCACATATCCACAGAGGTGGAAATGGGTCTCGTCGCTCATGATGATTTTCGATGCAAAGTTGTAGTAGGTTATACGCGCTTGGCGGTCACTGCACTTTGTAAGGGAACAACTTACAGTCTTTCACCAAAATTCTCTATAAAGACCACCAATTGATGACCAATTGCGTGGCAAGTCGTCTAGTCGAACGGCTGCTCAGGGGCCGGCCAAACCTGGAAGCATCTCGTGTTGTCCCATACTCTTCTTGGCGACCGGCTAAACATCGTATTGTTTGCTCAGTTCGTGTCGGACGACCGGCAAATCTGCGCAGAAATTCACGCTGCACCAATACCACCGACGAATTATTCCGCAAAAAAATTTGCAACAATAATTCCGCGTTCTTTAGGAGTATAGCGATTCATGTTTACTTCACAAATGTCAAAGTAGAATTGACAATTGCCGCCATTTGCAAAAATTATAGCATCTTCCGATAGGGTGATGATTTTTGTGCCACCTAGTACAAGCATTACCCTTCATTTATGTATTGTCGAAATTATTTTAGGTGACCTTAGCGTAAAAATATAAAAAGTGGACATCTACGTTGGTACGGTTGGAGAGCATAGCCTACACAGGACTACGGATCAAAATGGCTGGTTAAGCTATGACTATGCTGAATATGGCTATAGCTTTCACATCTTTTGCCTACCTCAAGGAGCATTGTGATCCCTTTATCATTGAACCTTTAACCCAATAGGCCATATTGGGATCGACGTAAGGTACTATTCCATTGTTATAGATGTCTGAACATTACGATCCCTTCCTTCCAGACGGCCTATCGAGCTATTTAAGAAAGCGGTATCGTTACGCCCATTTCCAAAATTTGGTTGGAGGAAAATATGTCTGATAAATGGAAATTCAATACCTTTTGTCCGTTTCACGAAGAAGAAAATCCTCCAAACTGCTCTAACTACAGAGACATCAGCATATGGCATACGAGATCTTGTTTGTCATATGGCATTGTGTGAACATCTGAAACTATGCTATTTGTTTTGATTGAACCATATCATTACGGTTTTAGGCCCTTGTAAGCTCATAACTTACCGGACATTCACTCTACGATAGATTCTGAGAAAACCTTAAAAGTCCACATCGATACTCTTTACCTCTTAATCTATTTTAAGTCCATTTATGGGAAAGTCTATAGAGACGGGCTAGTCTCGTTTTAGTATCCCTGTCAGATTGTGCAGAATGACAATGTACGAGTAGAACGCTTGCTGTTCCATAAAGGCCAGAAGCAATCTCACCGGGACCTTTGAATGTCTTAGACTATGTGAAATACTATCATGAAAATTCCTCAAAGTCACAAGCCAACATTGTAGGGTAAGATCTTCATAATCTACCAGGTGTTCTCCGATTTGTGGCGCCATCTAGTGAATAAGCAAGCATACATGTGATAGTTAGAATATTGGATGCTAAATTTTTTTTTTTTTTTTTTTTATAATGAGCGCGCGCTCAAGGGGTTTGAGTACCCTTAAGGTGATTGTACACAGCGCGGGCAAGGGAAATTTAGGGAGGAAGAAAAGAGAGGTACCGATGTACATTGTTTTTAAATGTTTGCAAGTTATAACGACCAGGAAATACAGAGATCGGCAGTGCATTCCATAAGCGAGTTGTACGGCTTAGGAACGAATCACGATATTTTAGAGTACGTCCGAAAATGGGCTTGAGGGTATACTGATGAGCATTCATAGCGAGACGGGTGTTACGGTTGAAAGTTTGAATGGGCGGAATGCTACTGGCGATTTCAGTGGAGCACTGGTGGTGGAAGTAGCGATAAACAAAGTGAGACACGAGACATTTCGTCGGTGTTCGAGGGTGTCCATTGATTGACTGATATTAGTATCGTCAATAAGTTTTATCGCACGGTTTTGAATCCTATCTAGCAGGTGCAGAGATGTTTTAGGAGCACCTGACCAGATGTGGGAGTTGTACTCCAATTTTGGGCGGATGAATGCCTTATATATTGAGGCCAGATCAGAGGGGGTAAAATATTTCTTACATCGCTTGAGGAAACCTAGACATTTCGCAGCATTTTTGGCGACATCAAATATGTGGTCATTCCAACTTAAGTTGTCATTAACACACATACCGAGAATGGAAAGTTTTTCGGTTTCGACGATGCAAGTGCCATTCATAGATAATGGCTGGGTGTTTAAATTTCGCTTTAAAGACAGCAGACAGCATTGTGTTTTGGAAGCATTAAATTCCACTCTATTGATAGTTCCCCAATTGGTTATGCTGTTGATATCGGAATTTAATGAGCTTAGCATACGCTGCCGTTCTCGTACTACAGCCGAAGAGCAGGGCCGTGAGTCCGGGAACGAATATGAAAAGCAGAGAGTACTGTCATCAGCAAAGGAATATATTGGATTAGAAGTAGCAGACAAGAGATCGTTAATGAAAATTAAAAAGAGTGTCGGTGACAGAACAGAGCCCTGGGGCACACCAGCATTTATTTTGTGAATATCAGGCTTGAAACCGTCCAAAACAACTTGAATTTAACGTTCCGAAAGGTAATTTCTAATCTATTGAAGAAGAGAGTCGTCGATCCCAAATGCACGCATTTTCGACAAAAGAGCCTGATGCCAAACTCTGTCAAATGCCTTAGAAATATCAAGAGCAACTATCTTGCTTTCGCCAGATTGATGTACGCTTTGGTTCCACTTTTCGGTGAGACATGCCATCAAATCACCAGTGGACCTGTTGCTACGAAAACCGTACTGCCGGTCATTGAGAAGTTTTCGTGTTTCGAGATATTTCATGAGCTGACGATTTATCAGTGTTTCCATGACCTTGGAAAGAAGGGACGTAAGTGCAATGGGTCTGTAGGAGGAGAGAGAAGATGATTCGCCTTTTTTAGGGACAGGCTGGACAAATGCTGTTTTCCATCTGCTCGGGAAGAGTCCTAAAGTGTAGGATTGATGAAAAAGCTTACGCAGTGGTTTTGCCAGCGAGGAAGAACACCTCTTCAGAAGAAGGGGAGATATACCATCTGGACCAGCGGATTTATGTATGTTGAGATTCTTAAGTACTCTTGCTACTACACGAGTGCGAAAGTAGATTCGTCCCATTGGAGATTCGACGCACTCAAGTGTAGGCGGAGACAAAGCACAATCTGGGAGTGTTGAGCTGGCCGCAAAGTGTGCAGCAAGCAGATTGGCCTTATCCAAAGAGCTGACAGCTGGAATGTCATTGTAAATGAGCGTTGGGATGGAGGATGAGGCGGAATTTCTAATGTTTTTGACGAACGACCAAAAATTGTTACTGCCTTTGGGACATTGCAGTATTTTTTGCCTCAGTTTTTGGTCGTATAGGAATTTCACACGCTTAAGAAAGGCGTTGCAGTCATTTCTGGCTCGTTTGAACTTTTTTCGGTTTTCCTCTGTCGAGTTGGTCTTGTAGGACCGAAAAAACATTTCTCTAACCCTGACGGCCTCTTTACAGCTCGAGTCGTACCATGCCTTTTCTTTTGGTTTGATACTCTTCATCCGATGAGGAATAAAGGATCTCATTCCAAAGAGAATGGTGTCTGTAATCATATCAGCAGCGGCATCCACGTCGTTATCGAGGAAGCATAACGACCAGTTAAAATTCCTAAAGAAGCTGTTAAGACCGCTCCAGTTGGCTTTCTCGTATTGCCATACAGTTTTTTTAGGAATTTTTTCTCTAACTGTGTGGTCGGTGTACGAGAAATTAGCTGATATGACACAATGGTCCGACGAGCCTAGAGGGGAGAGCACATCAATGGTGTACTTATCAGGGTGAGAAGTTAAAAACAAGTCCAGGGTGTTGGCGGTATGACTATCAACGTCTGGTATTCGCGTGGGCTCATTTACAAGCTGCGTTAGGTTGTTTTCCGCAGCGAAGATCTCAACACACTGTCCTTCGGGTGTTGTCTGTCCAGAATGTCGAAGCCACCCAGAATTGTGTATATTGAAGTCGCCCGTAATAACGATTTCAGTAATTTCGTAATTTCAGAGTAAAGTAAGCGATATTACTGTCTTCAAGTCTTGTGCTCCAACAGCAAGCAATATACGTTACAAGTTAACACTTCCCGAAAATATCGAGATTCACGGGATCATTGAATGCCATAGCAGTCACCGACGGCTCAAAATAGGTCAAATAGGAACATCCAGCCGGATCAATCATTAAAAGTTCATCAAAAGAGTTAAGTCAATATCGGAGCGCCTCAATAATTATCTGCCAGTCAAAACATGCATTTGTACTGTTTTCATTTGCCAAAAACCCCTGGGAGCAACAACATTAAGTTTCAAGATCCTTTCCTCACCTTGTCACGAGCGCAGAGGCAATGTATAGTTTAGAAGATTCATCAACAAATCCTAAGCGCAATACAAAGACATTGGTACTGAGTTTCTAATATTTCGAAGAGGATTGCTTCAAGTTCATCTCAGAAGACCAACTGTGGTTGTCTTTTCGATGGCGTAGTTTGGTTTAGTGTTGGTGGAAGAAAGGTAGCTGGTCTTACGCAATCGTGGCTCGGAGGAAATGCCATCCAGACCTCACATGTGTATGACTAACTGCAAGCCATCAGTACCTGTAATGAATCCTACTACAAGTGAACATTAGCCTACCACTCGGTTAGTGGCTCCTGCTGAACTTAACATACTCGTACGCTATATACCCGGGAACGAATAATGAAAGTAGAGATACGGTCGTCAACAAAGAATTTGAAGGGCTTTGTTCGAAGTAGCAAACAACAGGTCATTTATAAATATTTGAAAGAGTGTAGTAGACAGAACGCAGCCCTGGGGCATACCAGCATACCAGACTCATGACTCAACTCCTCCTAGAAAGAAAATTAAAAAAAAAAAATTCCTAAGGCTGGCCTTAACCAAATACATATATTCGAAGCCCTCCGACAGCATTGGTACAGGGAAGACTTGTAAAGCCTTGAGCATCTGTTCAACCTCAGGTCTCGAAGACCTATTATGTCCCGTGTTTGCATCCTGCACTGTTTTATACTGATTATACTCGGCCAGAGATGGATTCGATTCTTCTGGACCACCAGTAGACTGCGGAAAACAAACTGGGTAAAACCCAAGGACTGCTACTCAACCATGTTATGTCACCGCGTCCCTAGCAACAGAGCGCATATTTCATTGAGATACTCGTAGCTAGACAAGATCACGCTCTGTTCGATTCTTTAAAACTTCGATGTTCCATGGAACTGGCCAGCCTCGGATGAGGACATAGCGGTAGGCACTGTAGTTACTTTGCCTACAGTACCAGCACTCACCACATCAGCGTGGAGTACCTGAACCTAGAAAGTCGCAGAGATGGAGTTATCATCATTCTTATGGCAGGTGTCACAGAATATTGTGTCACTTACATCCAGCACACTTACGTTCTTAGCAAAAGCCTGGTACCTCGTCATGACGCATGTAAACAGCCTTCAGTCTTTCCTACTGAGGGATAGCAGGAAAGTAGCTGACCTCATATACACGTGGAGAAATATTCGTCTGATTCACGGGTAACCTAGAGAGCCATCTAGAGTTGTGCTTATATGAAAGTCAACCGTCAATAAAAGCCCTAACTGAGGGTGCAACTAGTACTAACGCAGGGTCTGGTCCTGAAAAACTCTCCTCTGTGGCTTGCCTTGTGTTGTGTTGTAGTGAACTAAAGACCCAGACATTTTTGCAAGAACCACCTGTTGTCTGTTGTCTGTGACAGCTGACAGGTCGTTGTCAATAAATGATATGTTCGATCTATACAACACCTCCATATACAAAGAGTGGATGTCGCTCTATGGCCAGCACTTATAGTGCCAGTTCGCGAAGCAAGTGGAGGCGTAAGTATCTGTGGGGATTTCTCAACAGGTCTAAATAAAGCGCTGGAATTAAATGAGTGTCCACCGCCATTACTCGATGACATCTTTGTTACACTCGCAGGAGGTACGAGTAGATATTTAGCGAAGAATTCCAACAAATGTTAACAGCGAACACACTCCGAGGATTGTTCCAATGCCACCGTCTACCATTTGGAGTAAAATCGTTATGTGCTATCTCGATGACGTAATCATGGTGACAGGGATACAGGGACCATACAAGAGTACAGGAATAATCTGGATCAAGCACTTCAGCGCATAAAGGAGTGGGAATGAAAAATGTGCATTCTTTCAGAACAAGTTAAACTACCTTGGGTTCATTGTGGATCAAAATGAGCACAGGCCTGACCCGAAAAAAGGCAGCAGTTGCAAACATGCCATAATCAAAGGACTCTGGCGAGGTACGTGCATTTTTGGGTATGTTAAACTTTTACTTGCCGTTCATACCCAACATGCGCAAGCTTCGTGCCCAGATGGACAAACTCGGTATGAAGGATGTATCATTTTATTGGTACAGATTTAGACACTGCCTTTAACAAGACCAAAAAAGTGTTACAATCTGAACTTCTTCTCGTACGCTTTGACCATCAGCAAGAAATTCTAGTGGCTGGAGATGCTTTAAAAGATGATATTGGCGGTGTCATCATGCATCGGTTTGCAGATGTTTTTGGGGATGCAACAGAGATGAAAAAGAAAAAAAATCGATTGAGCGTATGCTGTCCAGCTGTATAATTCAATCCCTAGGTAGTAACCACTTCCGAGATCTAAATGAACTGCAAATCCCTGCTTCCTGTGATATGCCAGAGGACCTACAACTGGTCTAAGGGCACCTCAGTCAGGACCATTGTAGCCTTACCCAAACTTGATCACACGAAGTTAGATCCGACAGGTGGAGTCTTTACATCTTTATTCATAAATATAAGAAAGCGAAAGAATACTGGGCGTAAATTGGAACCCTGCGGTATACCAACTTTTTTTTATAAATTAAAATCTAAGGAACACACAGATCAACCCATTCTATCGTCACATACATATAGGTCATTCAAACTCCACTATTAACGGTCATCTCTCCCCAGGAATCGGCTTAAAAATGAATACCCCTTCTGAAGGACAATATCTACTTCTTTGGCAGCCGTAACGACTAATAGTAATAACTAGCAATTCTAATTAAAAAGAAGACAGATACGATTACACTTACCAAGTCAATTAGTTGTGATAGCCGCAATCCCAATTTAACAAGAACTGTATCTGTATTATTGCTGACAGGACGTATAAGTCGATTATAGTTACTCAACAAATCATCGTATAATCTCTTTGCATCTGGATTCCCATTGACACTCTCAATCAATACCAGACAAAATAAAATCACATACAAACTTCGAAAGCAATCCCAAAACGAATTCAGTTTTTTCGTCATGATTTCTGATGAAACACCCGTATCTGACCGGTAAGGCTTATCACAAACAAAACAACAAAAAAAAGTCCTTAAAAACCACTTTTCGACAAGCACCAGGTTGTTAAGGCTGAGCACATTTTGGTTTTTTTCTTTTTTGTGGTTCTCCAACTATCCTTTCGTATTTAATCACTTTTGAAAAAAAAGAAGAAAAGAAATTATCTCCTAGACACTGTGAGGTGAGGACCTATTTGGGTTCGGCTGAAGGATCTCCTCCATTCCTACACAAGCACTATAAAACCGAGCATACTGCTGCTGTGATTGATGACGTATGATAATTTAGAAATATGTCCACCACGTCTTGAGTTTTTGAAATATTCTTTTGAATTTTGTTTTCTCCTTAAATTTAATTTTAAAAATAAAATATATTGTAATCCAAAAAAAAATCGAAGAAAATCCTTTTCAGTGATTAAAATGATTTTTTTTTTATAATTTTCGAAAACTCAACAATTCGTGTTCGTATTTGAGGATTTAGGACCGTCCAATCTGAATGCAAATGGCATCACCGTGCCTTATTACTCGTATTTTGGATTTGTAACTACGCACAGGGATTTTATTTAGCTGAATCTTAACCACAACTACTATCATTGGATTTGACTTCAAACGAAACAAAGTGTTTACTGAGTATGCCTTTGCGGAGGTTCTAAATCGATTTTTGTTAAATTTTCAGCTTTTCTAAATTCAAACGAAGAGCGCATGCATTTTCGCAGAACTCAGAGCAGAGAGTACTCTTTAATTTTAAATAGAAGATACAAAAATAAAATCTCTTTTGATTTTCCTATGTGATGGACGCATCCCTATCATGACCAAACCCAAAAAAGTTGTCGTATCCGTATCCTTTCTCTCTCTCTCTGTATATACAGAGTCCAACATGTGCGAGTATGAGCCTGAAAGCTTGCTCTTTTGAGAATTTTTGATTTTGAATTTTAGTTTTTAAAAGTTTTTTTTTGTTTGTTTTTGTTGGTAAAAGATACTGAGTGTGGTGTGGCATGGCAATCGGCCAATCCACTTTGATAAAAGCTCAACACAACTCAACTCAACTCAAACAACACCTTTTAGAGGCGACACGTTTTATTCTCTTACTTTCGCTCTCTCAATGTTTATTTTCGAAATACGTCTAAAGGATAATCTTTTTGCTGAGGCTGATGGTGATGGTTCTGATGGTTCTGATGGTGGTGGTGGTGGTAGTGGTGCTAGTGGTGGTGGGTGGTTTTATATGTAAGATATGTTTTTCTGAAGTTGCTCCCTATTTTCTCCCAATTTGGGCTGGGTCCCTAAGCTCAAAAAATCCATGTCATACAGCCACAGCCCTAAAAATCTTTGTGCACAACATTAGTAAGTACCACCACTTAATTTTTTTTTAAAGCTCATTTCAGCATCCATTCATACATTTAAAGGGATGTTCTTTCCATGGTTTCTACTTATTTTTTCCTCCTTTTTCTTCTTTTTTAAATCATTTATAATAATTTAGTCGAGTACGAGTATTTGATGGTTTTTTTTTCGAATTATTTTTTAAGAGACTGGTAATGCCTATTCAGAAAACTATTTACTTAAGAATAATTGAGGGGGTTGCGGTTTATTAATGACAGAAACATTTTAGTGAGTCCAAGCTGCAAATGGGGCCAGTTACCCTTAAATGAGTTACCGATTCCACCCACAGAAAAGTACAAAATAAAAGATACGATTACGAGTATATTGTACATACTCGTACAGTATTGGGTACAATATTGCAGCATCTCAACACAGATGCGTAACCACAGCTACACAGGAAAATAGATTAAGGGTAGGTCATTCGGCTAATCATATCGTTTACGAGCGCTTTCATGTATTCGAAAACTCGAAAAGGCTTTAGATGGTATCCATAATTGCAACTGGGTAAGTAGTCTGTGAAATATGAACACAACCACCGTGTGTACCATAGTATTGTACAACGGTTTGGGGGGGGATTTTTCTATTGGAAAAGATAAAACACCGTGAGGTTGCCGTCCCCAACACGGAGATTATTGTTTCACGGAATAAATTTGATCTCAAGAATTGTATGGAATACTAACAATGACAGGTTTTAACGCCCTTGCAAAAATACGAGTGTACGAGTTTAAGGGATATTAGGAAATTAATCGACGTACCTTTTAGTATTTTAGGGGATCTGACTATAAATAGATATTTAGCGTGCTACGAGAAGTGTTGCTGGATTCCTTAAGTATGTGTTATTTAACATACTACAGTCCGGGATGAATCAGCTTGTATGCCTCTCCAGATAGCGTAGTCTTTTGTCAGCTGCCCTCAGTTTCAAACACGATGTTGGCTGACTTCCCCTTCCACAAGTATGCTTCAATTTAGATGAGATCGTTCTCTACCGCGTTGTCCCTCTGGTGGAGTCGAAAACTCTCCGGGCTGGTGTTCATGAGCTTAAGGTAACTTCGCCATCTAAGCCGGGTTATCCAAGCTTTTCTGACGAGGGTCGGCCAGTAGAGATAGCTGTTGAAACGCCTCCTCCATTCTCCACTAAATGGACAAACGGGACCGAAAATTACCTGAAGAACTTTTCTTTCGAAAGCTCCGGGAGCACTTTCATCCGTTTTCTCTAGATTCCACGCTTCTGCGCCGTAAAGGAGGACTGGGATGCTCAGGATCATGTAAAACGTCTTTTTGGTTTCTCGCGAAAGGCCTCTACTACTCAATTGCCTTCTAAGCCTAACGAAGCAACGATTAGTAAAAGTGATTCTTTGCATGATTTTCGGGCTGCTGTCATTGTTGGAGTTGATAGTGAAGCCGGAGGTAGAAAAAGTTCTTTACTACCTCAAAATTGCAGATGCTTATCGGTACTTTTTGTCCTAGGCATCGACTTTGTTGACAGCATACTCGGCCGCTTCCGCTCTAATAGTCGCAAACGCTCCGTTAAGAGCTCGCTATGATCTCCCCATCATTTCTATGTCGATTGAAAGATCTCTGAAGTTGACTTGCGAGTTTCATACAATTCTTTCAAGAACGATGCGTAAAAAGTCACATGAGAACGCATCGCCTTGTTTAGGCTCCTTTTCTGATATTGAAGGTCTTGGTTTCGTCAACCTTGACAGACCTGTAAAGTCATATGAGCTTGGCAGGGATGACTGGTTCTATATAGTTCGTCTCTATAGACGCTGCCATATGTGGCTTTTAAATCAACGAAGTCGATACCCAGACTTGGAACTTCTAGGTGCTTTCTAAAATCGGTCGTTATGGGAAAATTTTATCTATGGCGGACTTTCCTGATCTTAAACCAGACTGATAGGGCCGACCAGACAGAAGGGTCGTAGGTGTTCATATAACACAGCAGACAGTATTGGCGCAGTTCCAGGCATCTCTCTTCTTCAGGATCGGACAAACAATACTGAGTTTCCATTCGTCGGGCATACTTTCGTCGACCCAGATTTTAGTGATGAGTGGATGTATGCTTTGTATCCAATCATCACTTTGACAGTTTAACCTTCTTGTCTAGTAGCTTTATTTGACCTAAGTTTGGAAATTGCTGTCCCGACTTCATCTTGGTCGGGTTGACCGAAATGTTGTCTGTCTTTGATTCTACAATACCTAACAGTGGGATGTGGTTCCTCATCACTGTTTAACGCTCGCAGAAATAATCTTTCCAAGTTCTCAGCACCAATTGCGATTCTACTTCGGGGATTTCTTCTCCATCCATGTAGATTTCTGTTCGGACTTTACAAATTTGCTACAATGGACTCGATCCAGCGCTTCTCGTGCTTTTTATTTTCTTTCTCTGAGGAGTCTATGTACTTCCTTTCATTTCTGCTTAAATTTTTTCTGAAGGGTCACTCTTTGAAAGTAATGGCACTGGTCTTATACGTTTCTACGAAGGCCCTGGCAGTCTCTTACGATTGTAGCCTTTCTACGTTGAACTTCCTCGCAATGATTTCCTTACTTTGGAACGTTACGATATTCAAATTCGTATCTTGGCTACAACAAGAATATGGTCCGAGTCTATGTTAACTACTCGGAACGCGGAGATCGTGATCCGCTTAAGGCTTCCCTGACTACGTTTATAATGCTGGATCGCATGTTAACTTTTCTGGAAAATTGCATAGAGAGAGAAGAAAGATGTTTGGGCTCAGTGGTTACTTTACTTTATTGGTGCCATCCAACATTTAATAGGGAGACTAAATTATTAGTGTAATTGGACTTGTTGTATTCTACAGTTGGGATTTGAAGGTTGAAGCGTCCAATTTGGAAGCCAATATACTACCACTTGACTCACAGTCACCCAGGACTTATGCATTCCGATATATTTAAAAGCTAGAAACTTTCCTGCTGCCAGATCTTTCATAGCGACTGTTCGTTTGGAGACCTGGTGTTTCACATTGCTGATAACTTGGAGGAATGAACGAAGCAGAAATTTGAATCGGTGACAGTACTCCTACTTTAGCTATTTAATGAAAATAGAGACAAAATGAAAAATGTAATGAATTGAACGAAGTGTACTGACAATGCAGTTTGCGTCTGACAACGAAGTGTCTCTCTGACAACGGAATGTGTCTCTGAACCTTCCCACAGGTATATTTATTAATTCTCGAAAATGATTACTCTGCATTCCCTCCCGTGGGAATGAAATGCAGCTTGTTTGTGCAGGTGTCAAATGGATGGCACGTGTGGAGGATATGGAGTTGAGCGTTTTGCTAATTGCGCAAAAATGGTTGCTCGTGTTCTAATGGTGCATGTGGCTTGCACATGATCAAGCCGGTCTTATGGGAGGAGTTAATGGTAGAAGGGAAAGGGAACGTCAAATGGTGGCGTAACTCCTTCCCCCCTAGGATTCTGCTCCGAAGAATCAACGGTCTTTATATCAACTTTAACTTTGGTTTCATTATTTTTATTTTTGAAAATACAATACAAAAATTATAATGAAAATAATAACTATCATGGGAGCAATTCCAAGATTTATATATTCGTGCGTGTTTATCCTTGAGTTAATAAGTTCAATTAATTTACGGTTTTCAATATTATTGAGTTGAATTATCTCTGTGGAAATCTCATCACAATTTTATTAATTGTAATATTATTAAAATTAGGTATTACAAAATTATCATATTCGATAAAAATTTCGTATCTTACATTATTTATTTCTATTTTACAATTTTCAAATCTTATTATTTCCCATAACATTAAAAGTAAAATTATTACAATTATGAACAATTGGTGTATCTGGAATATTTTTGGTAATAATAATATTATCGTGTATTTGTTTAACTATTACATCGTTATTTTCTTTAAATTTACATATGGGATTTTTATCAAATATCTTAGATATACAATTGTCGTTTATAATTTTTAAATCTTTAAGTTTTATAGGTGTCTGATTCATATATTTATAGTTAACATTATCACCTCTTATAAATTCGTTACATGGGGTTATTAATTCTAAATTGTTTTTGTTAGGCATTGGCTCGAAAAGAATTTTAAAAAATTGAACGTTTGAATAAATTGGGATAAGTAAAACAAAAATTACTTTATCGTCGTGCATAGTAACACATATTGTTATGTTAAAAGTAGATATTTCATTTGGTGATAGAATATCCTTACCTAAAACTCCTAATTTGCTAAGAAGTACATTTTCCTTAACTTTTCTAACTTGTTCTCTCAATAACTGTATATCATATTGGATTTGAAATTTATGCTGCATATGAGCTATTTCAGAAAACTCCTGATTAATTACATTTCCTAGTGTAGATAAATGTTTTTTTTTTTTTTTTTCTAGCTGTTGTCTATTGATGTGTTTTGTATTGTTATTTATAACTTCGTAACTTTTAACTTGGCTCTTATGAAACTTGCTTCCTTTTTCATATTTTACATGATCTTTATCAATTACATAATTTTCTGATTTCTTAATTTTATTGTTATTTCTATTTTTTAAGTACAAGTGTTTATCTTTTGTAAGGTCTATATCCTTTCTATTTTGTTAAGTTTATCTATATATTTCTGCTTATTTGTCCTAACTAATTCTACAATTTCAGCATAATCCTTACTATTTACAGTTCCATTAAGAAAGTCGATTGGTCTTTTCTTTGTGGTTGCGTGAATTGTCTTATTATATATTGTTACTGCTTTTAAAACTTTATAGCGTAGAGTATCTGTGAATGTGCGAATATGTTCATTCAAAGTGAAGTGAAATCTCTCGATATCTGAGTTACCTGTCTTCATATAAGTGGTAGTAATGTGAAGTTCGACATTGTTTTCCTTCAGAATTTTTTTGATTAGAATTGATGAGAAACCTGACTCGCACTCTGTAACTATTTTGGTGGGAGTACCAAACGATGAGAACCTATTCTTAAGTGTATTAAATAAGCTTATCCACGTTTTATGTTTAATTTCTTCTACTGTTACATGTTTAGTAAATTTATCGATTATAGTTACATACATAAGGTTTATATTTGCATACCATATGTCTACGTGTAATATTTGATTTGGTTTGTCGGGAGTATCGGTAACTTTAAAAGGAATCTTATTCGGTTGTCTATTGTATTTTGTTTTGTTACGAATTTCGCAATTATTAATTAACTGTTGAATTTTTTCTTTTAGTTTTGGTGCATAATAAATATCTTTAATAATTTATCTTTTCATCTGTAACGTCGCCTAACATTTTACTACACTTAATTACTCTTAAAAGTTTATTTCTACTAAAGTGTTTAATGTAAACATCTTGGAATTGTGCAAACATATGGTCGTGTATAGAGTAAATAGCCACTATTTCGTTTTCTTGGAAATATTTTTTCATCAAGTCTAAAATAAATTCTACTTTAAACTCTTTCAATTCGATAGCAATTCTTCTTTTACCAAATTCGTAATATACTTTGTGATTGCTTATAGCGTTTGTGGAATTTAAAATGATTTGTGTTTTGTATAAGTTAACAGGAGAGTTAACAATAGGAATATGGTAACTGCTGTCTTCCTTTGCGCAGTGAACAGTAACTATCATAGATTGTGCATCCATCTCCGTATTGTTGTTATCCATGGTATTTCCATTTACATCTTCGCTGTTGTGAATTTTCATTCTGGATAAATCATCTTCTACCTGGTTATCTTTTCCTTTAACATATTCTATGTCAAAGTTGTACTCCTCGAGTTTAATTTTCCACCTTTTTTAGTTTGGCATTCGGTTCTTTTAGAGAGCTTAACCAAATTAAAGGCCGATGGTCAGTCCTTATCATAAATTTCCTTCCATACAAATAGGGTCTATAACATTTTGTCGCCCACACAATGGACAATAACTCTTTCTCAATAGTAGAGTAACGAGTTTCGTGGTCGTTAAGGGTACGACTATCATAGCATATCGGATGGTTGTCTTGTGATAAGACCACACCTAATGAGTAATTAGAAGCATCCGTTGTAAGAGTACATTTTTTTTAAAAATCAGGATATTTAAGGAATGGTTCTGAAGTTATTAATTTTTTCAAAGTTTCGAAGCTGTCTGCGCATATTCGTGTTTGTAAGACTCGATGGACACGCTTCTCCGCAACTTTGACAAGAGAGCTCTCCTCGAACACGCTCCACCCACCGTCCAATAGGAATTTGTCAAACGAGGAGATTGACAATTACCTAAAACAAATGGACGAGACAATTAAACAAACTATGGACACTACAATACCGCGGTATTGACGTACGACTAACGAAGACCTGTTCCGCAATCCTACTATTGACGCACTGCACCCACAGAAAAGTAGACTTCTGACAAGACTTAAAAACTTGTACAGACAGTTAACTGACCGACAAGACCCGGAGATTAGGACACTGAAGTCGTCGATTAAAAATATCCAAACGCTAATAAAAGAAAATTACAGAATTTCTGTAAGTTCATATTGGAACAACAAGGTTCGGGCTGTAAACATCAGCAACACGAATATGTTTCCGCAAATAAATAAACTATTTCGGAGAAGAAATCAAAACGACCTTCAGTTGTTGCAATTTTTTTCCCGATTATTGCAATTCTTATTATTATCCGTATTTTTCCCGGGGTTGAAATAATATATATGTATCTACTTGGAATTAAAACTTGGTAGCCGGTCTGCCGGCAGGAGAAAAAAACAAAATTTTTTTTTCCAAAAAAACAAACGAACCCGAACCACACAGGTGGTGGTTTGATCGATGATGGCAGATTGCGATGTCAACAAAGAAAACCCAAGGGAAATTTGCAACAGGCAGCGGGTTAAGTGCTGCCACTTTCGGCTGTTCAGCTGGGGGTGGGTTTGTGGTTAAAAAAAGAAAAAAATATACGGAAGTAGCAAATCTTAAAATGAGAATATGTAAATGTGTCCGTAGGCGCCACGCAATCTTTTTAGCAAGGAATTGCGAAAACTTAAAACGATGAAAAACACAAAACAAAAGTCGAAAGTCACCTTATAAAGAGTGCTTTATTCGGACTTTTGGCTGCCCCGATTCGAATTATGTTCACTCAGACCATTGGTCACTCACCCACATATTCGTGCATTACATCTACTCGGTTAGCGGACCCAATGTCTGGCATATGTGTACAGCGCTCAGCTACTTAGCTGGAGTGTGTAACCATGGCTTGGAGCACGGCTAGACCGCTCTTTCATACACTCAAGTGTGCCACTTTGACTACCCAGATCCTCGGGGAAATTTCCGAATTCTGGGAATTTCCTTTGGCCTGAGTGAACATTTCCCCTGGATTGTCTTGGTTTCAAATAACCACTTTTTCCGAATTTGATCCCTGAAGCAAGTCGAAGTGACAAAGATTTTCTATTCTTTTACGATTACGAACGGGGAACCAAGTCAGGATCTAGGGATCTTAGGTTAAACTTTTGAAAAATGACGAAGAAAGAAGGAAACTTTTCTCAAATTAAATTCCCTTATGAAAGGTGGACCCGGTGGGCTTCCGTGCAGATTTTGGGGAGAGAAAGGGAATATCAGATAGCGTCCCGCTCTTTACAATGGTTAGGTTTTTTTTTTTTGTACAATTTGTTATTATTTTTGTCATTGTTGGTTTCTGTTTTGTGTTTCGTGTGTTGCGTAGTATGTATTGCAGAGAGTTGCAGACCGTCCGCCTGGCTCTAGCCAACGGGTGTAGGTTGCAGCTGTTTCATTTACACAGAGGGTTCCAGACCGTCCATCTGGCTCTAGGCGTATAGTCCAAATAACGTGACCGCCCGCCACATGCTCAGAGTGTTCCAGGTCGTCCGCTTGGCTCTGTTTTTCCAGGGTGGACCTACTGGTTGTCACCTCCGCGGAGCATAAAGGCAGAAGTCCGGAATTGGAAGAATCCACAGGTGGATTCCACAAATACTTTCCTCTAAAGCGACAACAGTTAGGAGTTGGATGGATGGAGCGGATGCCTTAGCTCTATTTAAGACTGGAGACTACCCATTAGGGGAGAAAAAACAACATTTGGGACAAGGGTCGGCTATTTCGTGTTGGACCCTTGCACAACACCCAAAACCTATAGCGCTTTCCTTGCGCTCTTGTAGCAGGCCCTCCGCCTGCTCTGCGGGATACTTCTTAGAGGCTTTGACAGTCCGTCGTACCTATTTATGTTGTCCTTCCAAGATGCTGAAAAAGTGCGCCGATGGCTGATGCACCATGGCTGCCCATAACTCTCTCAGAATTTTGGATGAACAACTGTAAAAAGGGTGTACAAATTTTTTTTTCCTAATGAGGTCCTTTACAACAGGGCGAACCTAATACGAGTGGACAACTTCGTAATTAAGCTGACTCGAAGGCACATTGCAAGAGCAATGACCTTGACAAATAACCTGATATCTGGGGCTTACTACCCCAATTACCTTTACCACGAGAGTGTGCGCTCTGACGGCTTCGTTCCACCGGAAGCACTCCTCTACCTAGATCAGATAGGGTTGATCCAGGATAGATCAGCGGTACCGTTAATCTTCCATGTCGCTCGGACAGCTGGGGACAGGCGACTCAACTACAACAGAGACGTCGCACATGGCAGTGTAGATCGTCTCAGGTTCAGTTGGGCGGTGGGGAATCGCGATAAGAGGGATGTCGTTCGGCAGCACCAGCATTTCTGGTGGTTGAATGATGGAGAAGATGTTCCGTCGTCGTGTCTGTCAATTACGGACCAGCCTCACTAATGAGGCAGAGCTGATCAAGCTATTTGCGAAAAAAATTTGAAAGAAGAAGTAGAAGTAGTAGAAGTAGTTGTTATTGATGTTG
Source organism: Volucella bombylans (assembly GCA_949129095.1). NCBI lineage: Eukaryota > Metazoa > Arthropoda > Insecta > Diptera > Syrphidae > Volucella > Volucella bombylans. The sequence continues at coordinate 378,836,691 of OX422140.1, read as the reverse complement.
CTTAAGGTGTTACAGTACTGCATTCTTGAATAATTTGGCTCCCATTGCTTGCTTAGCCGTTAAAGGAAGTGTATTCCAAATCCTGGTAACATAGATAAAGAAGAGGTGTGAGGAGTTTAAATAATTATATGCAGGTAGTACAAGATTAAGTGTCCTGGTAGATTGAGAAAATCGTATCTTGTCAAGTAGGTAAGCAGGAGATTTATTTTTAATAATTTTGTGCATGAACACACAACATCTTAGGTCCAGAAATTGTTTGAGGGAACAATCTAGAACAGAGTTATGGTAGTGTGATTCGCGGTTGTATCGGGGAAGTCCGTAGACGTACCTTATCATATCATTGAAGGCTACGAGTAACTTATGTAACAACAGCAGCGTAGTCAATTATAGGCAGAAATAGCGTTTTCACAAGTCTGAGCTTTGTGCCTATAGGCGTAAGGTTAGAAGAGGACCAGAGTTTACGCAGTATAGCGTAGATTCGCCCGATAACATAATTTATTTGGTCAACAGCGGAAAGCGATTTAATTTGTAACCCAAATTAGTAACCACGTCAATAAAATTGAGTTGTCTGTCATTCAGGAGTACTGTTGGTATTCCGGGAGTGTCGAAGTGTTGTAATTTCATTGGATTGAGATGAAGTCCATTACAAATAGACCAGTCATCAATTTTGGAGAGGTCTTCATTTAATCTGAGTACTAGGTCCTCAACGAGTCCAATAGATCTGTGCATCGTCACCATATAAGTGGATATCCGCATTAGAACAGACTTTTGGTAGATTATTGACAAAAAGACAGAATAAAATCGGTCCAAGTATAGACCCCTTCTACAGCGAGCATCGAACTTGTCGAGTTGTAGAGGCTGAGTAGGGTCAGTGAATCTCGAGAAGAAATTCTCCAGACGAGTCCTGAAGATCAACCTGGCTGAGGGCCCAGTATCTCCAAAAATAGCTCAGTCGCGAACGGAGTATCCGGATACCTGGCGACCTCCGGATTAGCTAGCCTTATCTGTATACAGCGGATCTCTGTACAGATGGACACCCCTTTCTCCGCTACTCGTGGGACCATTTATGGAAAATACAAAAAAAAAACAAAAACCGAGGCCGGTACTCCTTCAATACCGGGAGGTAGAACGGTGACTACACCGACTACCGGCAAGGCTCCTGCATTGCCGAGAGGAGGCAAAACTGTGGCAGGCCATGGTGCGCCATCCTCTAAAGGCAAACGCAACGAGTCTAAAAATCAGAATTCAGGAAGTGTTAAGACTGTGGCAAGCCATGGTCCTATCACTTCCTCCACCCCTAGCAGCAGCAAGGTTGAGTGGGCTAAATATATCCTAAAAGACGGATTACCCACTGCTTCCACTGCTCCCAAAACGTCAAAAGACTCCTCTAAGCGCCAGAGATCGTTGGAGGAAACCGTACCGGTTTCCAAGAGGCCCAAAACATATAGTTCTACAACCCCTGGGCCATTCAACAGCACATCTCTGAGGTCTTACAATGAAGTCCTAAAGGACGCATTGGTGATCGCGGTGATCGACAGGAGCGATACCGACTGTTCCATCACACCGGAACGGTGGCAACTGGTCAAGCTGAAGCTTTCGAGCAACTTCTTGGCCATCATGCGGGAAAACCCCGGACCACCTCCTATCACAAGCGACGCTGGCTGGCACCAAGGCCATGTCAAGCTCATCGCATGTTCCAACCAGAGATCTCTCGATCTCTTCACCAAGGCCATCGATGGTTTAGGAGATATTTGGCCAGGTGCAAAACTCGAGGCCATGTCTACGGAAGACATTCCTAGCAGACCTCGAACTCGTACCTGGATCCCAGACGCGCCCTCCTCTCCAGAAAGTATTCTTGAAATCAAGAGGCTCAGTAACCCGACTCTTCCGACTCATGACTGGAAAGTCGTGAAACTGGAGGAAAAAAGGGCTCTCATAGATGCGCGTTAATTGTGATCAATAAGGAATCCCTTAATCCTCTAGCGCAGACGAAAGGCATGATTCGGTTCGGATTCGAGTTCATACACTTAAAGGTCTACAAAAAGGATGAGCTGGATGCTGATAAGCAACCTCCTCCTCCTTTAACGGAGACACCAGAAAACACAACCTTGGATCTTGGAGCGTCCGGAATTAGCGGAAAACTGATTGGCCAAAATACAGAGGAATATTGTCAAAAACGTTATCCTCTGAACTATCAAGTCCCCCGCGTGACACCAATGAGCTTGACATGAAAGTCAGGGAATTTACTCTGGCTCTCAATCAGGCTATGGCCGCTTCCTGCCCTCTTATTCAACCAAGAGGCAAGAAAAAGCGGCATTGGTGGACGTCAGCACTGGGACTGCTCAGAAACGCCTGTAGAAAACTTTTCAACGCAGCAAAAGCACAAGAAAAGTGACTGACTGGGACTCACATAAAGAATCCCTCAAATTATAGAAAAAATAACTCAGGAAGGCAAAGCGACAATGCTGGAGGTCATTCTGTGACAAAATCACTGAAACCTCTGGGGCATCGCGGCTAAGAAAAATCCTCTCTACAAATTCTATGATGCCTAGCTATTTGAAAAAAAACAGACGGCTCTTGGACAACCTCAAGTGATTAATCACTCAACTTGCTTCTGGACACCCACTTCCCAGGTAGCTCTCAACTCGCGGCCAGTAGCAGTCAAGCGAGAACTAGTGCAACCGTGACCAAAATTCATGGTCTGATTACGAGAGACAAACTGCTCTGGGCGCTGCATGGCTTCAAACCACACAAGTCTGCTGGTCGGGACGGTATAATACCTGCCGAGCTACAGAGGTCCTCCGATATTATTCTGCCTGTGCTAGAAAATATTATGAGGAGCTCTGTAGAACTGATCCACATTCCATTGTCATGGAGAGAAGTCAATGTAGTATTCATTCCCAAAGCCGGAAAATGTTCTCATGTTGTTCCAAAGGACCTCAGGCCTATAAGTCTATCATCTTTCCTTCTGAAAACTCTAGAACGACTGATTAATATCCATATACAAGCTAAAATTGAACCAAGATTTCTGTCAACGGCTCAACATACCTACTGTAAAGGAAAGTGGGTGGAAACGGCTCTGCACTCTTTGACTAGCCACATCGAACGATCCCTACAATATAGGGAGTACACAATGGTTGCTTTCGTAGACATAGAGGGCGCCTTTAACAACGTCAACACTTCCGCAATCACGACTGCGCTGTCAACTCTGCAGGTAGACGACTCACTTGGTGAGTTGATCGGTCTAATGCTAAAAAGCAGGATAATCAACTTCAAACTCGGTGAGACTTCTGCTAAAAGATGTGTCAGCAGAGGTACGCCACAAGGCGGTGTCCTCTCTCCGCTTTTCTGGAACTTAGTAATTATTGAACTACTGATATACCTGGAAGTGGTGGTAGCAGAGTGATTGCCTATGCGGATGAAGTTGCCATAGCCGTCGCAGGAAAGCATCTCAATGCCATTAAAGAACTCCTTCAAGTAAATCTCAATAGATTAAACCACTAGGCAGATCGCTGTGGATTGTTAATAAACCCCCATAAAACTGATCTTGTCCTCTTTTCTAGGAAATATAAAATTCCAATCATAGACCCTCCTTCAATAAACGGTACCAGTTTAGTATTTTCCGATCTGGGTCTCAGCTTTGACAGGAAACTAAACTGGCAACCTAACATTCAAGAAAGAGTCAAGAAAGCTACAATAGCTTTATTCTCTTGCAAAAACGCCATTGGGAACAAATGGGGCCTTCAACCTCGCATAACCCCTGGCTATGCATCTCGGTCTTAAGACCGATACTTACTTACGGGGTGGTCGTCTGGTGGACGGCCTTAGAAAATGCAGTCAACTGCATTAAACTGTGCAGAATCCAAACAACAGCATGTCTATACACAAGCCGAGCCTTGCGGTCTACTTCCTCTGCGGTATTAGATATTCTGCTTCACTTGACACCCCTCGACATTTTTAGCAGTGGACAGTGGACAAATAATTCATTTGGCCACGCCAACATTCTTAATACATTAGGAATCCTCACAGAGAATATCGATTACACCATACCTGAACTTTGGTTTGACAAAGACTTCCATGTAAGCTTCCCCTCTAGATCATTCTGGGAGGAAGATGCTTTCATGGAGGACAAGTCAATCCATTTCTAAAACCGATAGCGGGGTTAGTGGCGGTGTTTTCTCAGATAAGCTAAATCTGAGCCTCTCTTTCCGTCTTTCGAATCACTGTAGCGTGTTCCAGGCGGAAATTTTGGCGATTAAAGGAGCTCTGTCCTGTCTGATATCAAAGGATATCCGCATCTTTTCAGATAGTCAGGCCGCCATCAAGTCCCTGGACTCGGTCTCATTATATTCTAAAACCGCCCTTGAATGCCGATCATCTCTCATGGAGATGGCAGAGCAGTTCAACATTCTCCTCTGTTGGGTGCCGGGCCACAGAGATATTCCAGGGAACTGCAGAGCCGATGAACTCGCCATAATTGGAACCACTCTACCTATCCTACCGGACAAAGGTAGTATAGGTATACCAATCGCTACGACTAAAGCTGGGTGCCAATAAAAGAACAGACATTAGGTGGACTGCTGGGCAAACATGTCTAGCGGCCAAACAGATCTGGCCAAGGCTGGATCTGAGTCGATCTAAGTGTCTGATCCTTTTAGATAGGAAACATCTCAGCGGCATAATAGGTGTCATTACCGGCGCTTTTACTAACGATTTCTGTAGAAGCTGCACGGACGAGGAAGAGGAGGAGACAATCCTCCACCTACTCTGCACATGCCCAGCTCTCTTCCAGAGAAGGAAGCTTCATCAAGGAGCTTTCTTCTACAACGACCTAAACGATCTAGAAAAATTAGACGTTAACAATCTCCTACGCTTTTACTGTATACTGTTTTAGTTTACTGAATAAATTGACAGCGAGAGTTTGATGATTAGTCAAAGAGTGCGTTCACAAATTAAATTCAAAGTTGTCAAGTCCCTATTGGAAAACCATTTACATAGCGAACCGCACCGTTGAAAGCCACCTTTAATTTGTTTATTGACAGTGAATCGAGAGCGCTATAGACAACTTCAGAATATGTAATGAGAGGTGCTATTAAGATGAGTACCAATTTACTCGTACGTCTGGTTTTAGTATGAATATAACCTGGTAGGTTACGGTCAATGATAAAGCCAAGGCTAGTGCAGTGTTCAACAGCTGCTATTTTACTGCTACCAAGGTACAAGTCTGGCAGGATATTCAGTTGAAAACGTCTTTTAGAGATTGGCATTACTTGAGAGTTTTTTGTTTTAAGAAGCAATCCATTCGCTGCGGACCAGATAGAAATTTTGGTAAGTTCATCAAGCTTGCTATATGGTTTTGCTAAATGAAGTTGTACGTCATGCAGATGAAAGGTGGACGGAACTATAGGTACAGACTGATGGAAGATCGTTGGTAAACATACAGAAAAGAATAGAACCCAGAATTGAACCTTGTGGGACTCCTTGAACTAATGCCTTAAATAGGGAGGATTTGCCGCCAGAGATAACTTTCTGGAATCTCTCGGAGAGATAGCTGCCAATAAGATGGGTAGCAAATTTAAGCAAATTTTTGATCTTCCAGCTTAGAATGTTGTGATCTACCCTATCGAAAGCCTTCGAGAAGTCAAGTAGGTAAAGAAGGCTTATATTACCCTTGTCATAATAGTGCCTTATTTCATCTAGTAAATTTATCGTAGCGGTATAGCAGCTGTGATGTGCCCTGAATCCTGATTGTTTCTCGTAAAGCAAGTTGTGGTTAGCTACATGACTAAGTATTTGTTTTGGCAGGACTTTTTCAAAGACTTTAGATAAACTGGGTAATATGCTAATCGGTCTAAAGTCAGAAGGGGCATCACTGTTTGTTTTCTTTGCTACTGGAAGGAATCTAGCAAGACTGCATACCTTCGTAAATAGATGTCAACGTAACATCCTAAGAATATTTTGGCCGAACCGCATCTCAAACGAACAGCTTTATCTGAGAAAGGGTCAAGAACCTATAGACGTCACCATACGGAGGAGGAAGTGGAAAGGGATTGGTCATACTTTACGACGTGAAAACGGCGAAATATGCCATGCAGTGGAATCCACTCACCCAGTCAGGCCTAAGGAAGCATGGCGAAGAACAGTCGAAAAGGAATCGAGACTACTGGGAAAGAGCTGAATTAAGTTGAAACCCACTGCAGAATTCGGAACAAGATGACGCACAGTCGTTGTTGACACCCTATGCCCCTCGTGGGTAAGTAGGTAGGAGCCCGTCGTGCACGAGGATCCTTGCAGCCATGTCAATATGGAAGTCCTCCAGACAGTGGTACGTAATTGTTTCTGGCTCTCATTTGTGATATCCCATATTCGCGATTATTATTTAAAAAGTAAAAAAAACTGTTACCCACTAAAAACGGACTTAATCTCTTAACTCGTTCGCAATTATCATCTCGAAAAGCCACAACACATCGCATGAATAATAAACGTTCATCATACCATTTGGAACATCATGTTATCCTCGGGGTGCTGATTAGTGATACAAGTGCTCGTGTGATAGCCCAAAGGACCCTTTGAAGCAAAGTCAATTAACATATTTTCCATCTTCTATAATACAACACTTTCAACACTTAATAAAAAAATAAAACACTTCCCCAGAACAGTGCTCGTATGTGTAATAACGTTCAATATCCATTGACATCCTTACACACTCTTTTAACTTTTACCTACACCTTTCGTCCTTCTGATAGCAGCTTCAAGGAAACTAAAAATGAAGAACAAAAAAAATGGAAAAAATAATAATAAATAAATAAATAACCATTGCTAGGTCAAATATAAATTTTTTATTTGCACTTAAAACCTGAGTGCTGAAATGACATCATGTTAAATAGGTGCTATGGTCAGATGCAAGTTTCCCTACGTACGAGTATGGCAACGGCTCGTACGAGTCCTTGTATAGGTAGGTGTACATTCCTGCGAAAGCTGGAAGAGCCCTACTATTGCTGCTGCTGTTACTGCTGCTGCTACTGCTGCTGCTGCTGCTGGTGGTCTGCATTATGGATTGAAAAAACTACCAACTTGTGGCTTATTAAAAATTTAGTAATCCTCCTATGGTTATGGCTACAGGTTGTAGTATGACTCGTTCACCATACAGGATACAAGTACTCGTATACCCATGGTTTGTGTATAATTTTTGCTTAACTTTATTGGTACGAGTAGCAGTGTTACTTTTTCGTTCGCGCGACAAGACTATGAAAGGATATTTCAATTCAAAAATCGTCCTTTTAACGTGCGTAGTGGGTGTGGACATCACGACATCACCAGCAATCATCGGTCTTAATTTAGATAAAGAAAATACGAAAAGAGAACCAAAAAAAAAAATAAGAAAAAATATTTACCGATAATTATACGTTAGCAATTGCATATTGTCCTTTCTTGTGGGCTTCCTCGTTCGGTAATTACTCTTTGTAAGAACGTAGCAAACTCACGTTTTCCCCCAAAGGCAAATATGTAAACGTTGATATACTGCACGAACCGCCAGCATTGCCAAAGAAAAATTGACAAAACGTGACTTCGTTTAATGTTTACTTCACGTACTCTGTATTATATCCGACCATCGTACATTTCTATCTACTCGTACGAATACGAATACGAATACGTATGGGTACCTATGCCCAATACTCGTATCTACACTCGGTCTTTTGGTTATAAGAAAGCAGAAATATCAGCTTCATTACTTATCTGAACCCTTCTCCGCCTCTTGATTGAGTAAGCCAATAATGGATAACGTAATTTTTGCTTTTTCGATCTACTGTTAACTTCTTTTTATATGAGTACGAGTTAGAGTACTACGTACTACTCCCCTGCCGGAAAGATGAACCTCTTTACAAAGATACGAATACGACTACGAGTACGACGAGTACGGATCCTTGTTCTAATCTTCTCAAGTTCGCCCATTCAAACTCATATAATGAAAATCGATTTTCCTAATACGAGCACCCAAAGCCGAACGAATACGAGTACATTCCCTTCCTCAGTTAACCACTTTTTCATTTGAAACATTCGATATTTCAAAAAAAAACTGAAAAAACGAAGAAGAAATATCCACGCCAATTTCATCAACAACATCAGAAACAATTACCAGTACTATAAGGATTAATCGATTAGGACTTGAGAGTTTTTCACTTAACAGACTAACTATTGCCTTTCCGAAGAGCAAGTTGAAAAGTTTTAAAATTAACTCCACCGGACTAAACGTTTCCGTTTTCGACACTTGTCGATTCGATTATGTCCGTTTTTCACTCCGTAGAGGCTTTATGTTATAACCCGCTGCCACCTCCTTCACAGTAAAGTGATGTCTTCAAAATCTCCTCCCGATTTGTTCTCGTAGGGAGCTACGTTTATTTAGGTTTGAAGTGAAAACTCTCAGAAAGATGTGTGGTCATCTTCAGGCTCCAAATGACACATTGTTGGAGCTATAAACGATGCGTTTTCAGACTTTGGACATATTTTACTGAACGAAGATTTTGCCTAGATGGATTTCGGAGTCGTGAGAGTACGACTACGAGTACTTCCCATATCCTGTCCTGCTGTCTAACAATTTTAGTTCAGTGATGAAAGGCTGGATCATCCTGTAAGGGCTCCCCGTTTCAATGTAGTTAGTTAGTTAGTTTTAAATGCATTTTTGTTTTCTTAATCATTAACTCTTACATACTAACAAAAAATGCTTAGATGCTAGCTTACAATTACTTAACAATCTTATACTAACTTACTGGCCCCACACAGGCGATCTAAGCTACTCTAAATTCTTATATCTATGTCTTTCGACTGCAGTTACATTTTATTTATAAATACTTATTTTCTATACTTAAAGCTAAAAAAAAATTTGTTTACAAATCATATATCATATATATACATATATCAGTATACACCTTTGTATACACTGATACATGTATATGTTTCTTAAATGCTAACCTAAACCTATGTAAGCTGGCCACCGCTATTCACCGAGCAAATAGATTGGTCAGCTCTGCCTCATTAGTGAGGCTGGTCCGTAATTGACGGAAACGACGACGAAACATCTTCCCCATCATTCAACCACCAGAAATGCTGGTGCTGCCGAACGACATCCCTCTTATCGCGATTCCCCACCGCCCTACTGAATCTGAGGCGATCCACACTGCCGTGTGCGACGTCTCTGTTGTAGTTGAGTCGCCTGTCCCCAGCTGTCCGAGCGACATGGAAGATTAACGGCACCGCTGATATATCCTGGATCAACCCTTTCTGATCTAGGTAGAGGAATGCTTCCGGTGGAACGAAGCCGTCAGAGTGCACACTCTCGTGGTAAAGGTAATTGGGGTAGTAAGCCCCAGATATTAAGTTATTCGTCGAGGTCATTTCTCTTGCAATGTGCCTTCGAGTCAGCTTAATTACGAAGTTGTCCACGCGTATTAGGTTCGCCCTGTTGTAAAGGACCTCATTAGGATAAAATTTCTTGTACTCCGACTCTGGTGTTCTGTACAAGCGAAGACAAGCCCTAAGTTAAGCCCTCTCAAACACCCGAATCTTTTCCATTAAGCTTGCTTGTACATTGAACCACACGGGACACCCAAATACCAGCATGGGCCTGATAAGGGCCATGTAGCAGATTACCTTTACCCTCGCATCGAGTTGGCTGCTATAAAATAGTCTCTTTGTAAGGGCAAAAGCACCTTTAGCTCTGGCCAGAGCAGCATCTACATTTTTGCCAAAATACAGAAACTGATCTAGCCAGATTCCAAGGTATCTGACTACATTTCGACAGGCAAGAGGTTGTCCGTGTTGTCCAATGATAGAGAACTTTCGCCAATTTTTTCTGGTATTCCTAGAGGCACTAGACAACGACGTCCTAAAGGGAATGGTTTCCGACTTTTGAAAGTTGATTTTCAACTTCCAGTCATCGCAAAATCGTCTTATCTTATCGAAGTCACCCTGCAAGAGAGTATTAATGACCTCGATTTTTGGACCTGTTCTGTACGCTATCAAATTGTCTGCGTACGCAATAGTATGGGGAAGTGAACCTATCAAGTCGCTTGTAAAAATGTTGAATAGGATCGGCGAATTGACCGCGCCTTGCTGACGACCGAAGATTTGCCGGATTGTATATATCCTTTCCCTTTTTGGGGATAGGTTGAACCACCGCCGTTTTCCAATGAGCTGGATAATGTGCATTATTCATTGCATTATTAAACAGGGTGGTGTAAATGTCCACGGCTTCTAGACGAAGATGTCGAAGCACGATGTTCGCAATACCATCGGTCCCCACTGATTTCTTAGCCCTGATTGTGTCGAAGATCTCATGGAGTTCTTCCTTCAAAATGAATGGGGGTAGGTCACTGTCTCTGGCAATGACATTATTTGCCATATTTTCGTCGTTGAACCGGGTGAAACCAGATCCCTCGGATCGCCAGTTCCCTATTTCATTTCGAATACAGAAGTCGTGCACCAAGACGCGATTGTCCAGGTCATAATTAGGGCCAATGGTATCAATGGCCTTGTATACTTCCTGGAAAGTCGCCCCTATGGCCTCAACTTTCTCCTGTGGATCCTCGATCACAAAGAAGTCGTCATCATCAGCGGCCTCATTTGGATCAATACCTGCTATTGTCAGTAACCGTTCGTTGTCTGTTGTCCGGGCTATTTTAAGACACTGAAGGTCGTTTTGATTTTTTCTCCGAAATAGTTTATTTATTTGCGGAAACATATTCGGGTTGCTGATGTTTACAGCCCGAACCTTGTTGTTCCAATACAAACTTACACAAATCCTGTGATTCTCTTTTATTAGAGTTTGAATAGTTTTAATCGACGACTTCAGTGTCCTAATCTCCGGGTCTTGTCGGTCAGTTAATTGCCTGTACAAGTCTTTGAGTCTTGACAGAAGTCTACTTTTCTGTCGGTGCAGTGCGTCAATAGTAGGATTGCGGAACAGGTCTTCGTTAGTCGTACGTCGATACCGCGGTATTGTAGTGTCCATAGTTTGTTTAATTGTCTCGTCCATTCGTTTTAGATAATTGTCGATCTCCTCGTTTGACAAATTCTTATTGGATGGTGGGTGGAGCGTGTTCGAGGAGAGCGCTCTTGTCAAGGTTTCGGAGAAGCGTGTCCATCGAGTCTTACTGTAGTTGTAAGAATATCTTTGGACAAACTCCTCCAATTCCGCAATTTCGTTGGGAACCGTAATTTCGGTGCTAAAACCGCAATGGTCGCTGTCATACACGAATGTGCGCAGACAGTTTAGCGTTTGTAAATTCGTACCTGTCAGTCGTATACGTTCGTCGTAGAGCAGTAGATCCAAATAAGACCCGCCTCTGGGAAACGACGGGTTATCCGTCGCTTTAAGACCGAGTCTGTACATGACATCGTGCTGACCCCACCAATCGAGTAGTAGGTTCCCTCTAGTATTTGGCAAATTATTTCCCTAATCTCTGTGTTAAGCATTGAAATCTCAGCCGATTATAAAATAATTCTCCCCCGATTCCAGCCTCAGAAGTCGAAAAAGTGTGTCGAGCTCTGTAATGAATAGAGTGGATTGTGAAGCGTCTGGTGCATAAACAGAGGCCAAGTACAGCCACTTTCCACTGCGGAGCGGGATGTAAATGACGACTGCCTCCAACACCCGGAACCTGCGCAACACGCCCTTGTACACTCTTTGAAATTTTATACCTACTTTAATGAAGATCGCGACACCGCCTCCACGTTTGGATCTGGGCCGGTTTCTTCATCTAACAATATAATTATTGTACTCCAGTTTGTGATTATCGGTTAGCTTGGTTTCGCTAGCGAAAAGCACATCAGGAGTTTGGTCTTGTAGCAATTTAAACATCGCGGCTCTTCGTTCGATCCTAATCAGTGAATTCACATTCACCGCAAGGACCTTCAAAGTTTGCTCCACCATGTGCGTACCCATTACGGCATGTGTTGCGCTAGGCCCGGCAGCAACGCGTAGATCTGGTCCACCCGCTTGGCCTGTTCTTGAACCTGCTTTTGCAGCTGAGCCATCTGCCCTTGGATTGCGAGCAAGATGGCTAGCATGTTGGGTGCAGCTTCCGGTGTTCTCGGCATCGGCGCCGGAGAAGCAACAGTCGCTTGCTGTACCGTAGCCCCCCTACCTGACGCCATTTGGGCGTAGGAAATTTGGGGCGTGACGGCTGGTGTTTGAAACCGTACAGGTGAACGTTTGACCTCCACCTTCTGCTGCCGAGCCAGTTTTGCTTTCTTAATGTCAGCGAACTTAGGACAACCCCGATAGTTTGCGGTGTGTCCCACATTTCCACATAACATGCACGAGAGCTGCGACCTATCGGATGCTCCGTCAACACTCAGAGGACATTCTTCGGAACTGTGGTTCTTAGCGCACTTCACGCATCGAGTCTGCATTTGGCAGTTCGACGCGGGGTCCCCGAACCTCTGGCAGCGAACGCATTGTATAACGCCTTCGCTTCTTTTTAGTTTTTCCCAGTGAACTACCTGGTAGTCTAGGACATTGATACTCCTTAGACTATCCAGACGGCTTTCGGGACTGAGCTGCACCAGGAAGAACGGCAGACTCCGTTTCTCCCGCCTGGCTCTAGCTGTGGTAAATGGCTTTACCCCCACAAACTTGAGTCCTTCGCACTCCTTCTCTTTGAGCAGTGCCAGGATCTCCTCAGGATCAGTAGACGATTCCAACCCCTTCAGTAGCATAGATTGCCGCTTTTCACACTTCGGTGTGAATGAGTAGTGCTCCGTCGCCATTTCCTTTAGGAGCTCTTTCACTTTCGCGTAGCCCTCCACTGTATTACAGTGGATGGCATGGCGATCGTTCCCCAATCTCTTTATGTTAAAATTATTACCAATGACCAACTTACACAGGTCCTTGGTTTCATTTACCTCTAGTTTATAGGTGTTGATAGGAGGCACCTTCTCCTTCTTCTTCTTCTGCTGCTGCTGTTGTTGTTGCTGCTGCTGCTGGTGTTGTTGCTGCTGCTGCTGTTTTTTCAGCTGCTGTGGTTTCAGCTGTTGTTGTTTTTGCAGCTGTTGCTGTTTCTGCTGCTGCTGTTGTTTCTGCTGCAGCTGTTTTGTTTGCTGCTGTTGTTGTTTCTGCTGCTGCTGGTTTTGTTGTTGCTGTAGTTGTTGTTTCTGCTCTTGTGGCTTTTGATGTTGGGAGCTCTCTACTTCTAGTTGCTCCCTCTGCCTGCGTGCAGTTTGCCATCGCTTGATAGCAAGCACTTTCTCTGTCAGCTTTTGTATACTGATGTTGATTTCATTTATTTGTTCATCCTCATCTTCCGATTCGGATGACGCTAGAGAGGCAAAGTTGTTATTGCCCCCCTCATAACGGACCTCATCTGCTGTTTCGACGGCATTTATTCTTTTTTTTCTTAGGTTAGGAGGGGTTTACAAACTCCTCCTCCTTTTAATGGCTTTAACGGCACTGGCAACACTATCGCTGCCTTTTCCAACTCCCGTTATGGGAAGAGCGGAGTGCTCTCCACCATCCATCACGTGATTTGTTAATTATTTTTGTTTTCTTTTGATCACACTTTTTGTAGAAAACGAAGAAGAAAAAAAAAACAAAACAACAAAAGTTCCAAGTTTGACCTGGGGGATCGAACCCGTATCCCACGCTTTGATGTCCGACGCCTCTAGCCGCTGGGCCACCGAGTGAATTAAAAAAGTTGCAACTAATTATGTTTAAAACTAAACTGAATCACTTATGAAAAAGCCGAATCACGTCAACACGTCTATACTCTGTCGAGGTCTATGAACGACTGACCGTTTCAATGTATTCAAAGTACTCATGCCTGTCGTAAGAGTCAACTTAAAGCCACCCTCGGTATTTTTTTTTTTGTTTTTCTATCAGCACTCAGACAAAGGACTAGTGCATTGTACTCTTTGTAAGTTCCTTTCTTTTCTTACCAAGAAAGATAAGTAAGCGGTTCAGTGATGAGGTGCCTACAGTACCTGCAGTTTGAAGCGAGCATAAGCCGGACATTTACAGTGATAGTGCTCCGCAGTGTCGTCATAACTTTCACACCAAGCATCCCAGGATGTTGTGTCACTTATGCCCAGCACACTTAAGTGCTTAGCAAAAGTGTAATGCCCTGTCACGACGCTAGTAATCGACCTGCAGTCTTTCCTGCTGAGGGACCGCAGAACGGCCGCTGAACTCCTAGAGACGTCGGAAAGCATTCGTTTGGCCTGCTTGCATTCCAGGGAGCTGTGCCATCTGCAGTTGTGCTCATATGAGACCCAACTGTCAATGGAAGCTTTAACCTTGCCTGACAAGTTCATCGGCGATTTATTTTCCAATGATCCCATTGAAACCTGGGACACAGAATTTAGCCTTTCGACTGCGTTCAGTGATCTTGATCTTTCAATCTTGAACTAGCTTGGAAGTCATCAGAAGGTTCAGCAAGTCTCCAAATGCAGCTTGGCTGTCGTTGTAGATACAAATGCTTCGTCCCTTCCACCCGTTCTTCGCAATATAGCTCGCTGCCATCAAAATTGCGTAAATCTCCGCTTGGAATACAGATGCGAGCCCTCCTAACGTGAAGTGAAATCTAATGTTGTCGTCCTTCAGAAAGAAGGAAATCAGCGCCGGTTTTGGAGTCGTCTGTGAAGACCTGACTGCATTCCTTTCCTGGCTCAGATTCTGGCAGAAACAAGCCCCAGAGATAGGGAAAGTTGATTTCGTATTTTTTCCGCAACAAGAGTTCTGGTGTCATTGCGTTGGACGGCATGTCCATAAGACTGCCGACGAGCAATGTCATCAAAGCGCCAGTGAGTGTTTTACCAAAGACAACTTCTCTTTAAACAGAAGATGGCTTTGAGAGTGCAGCCCTTGAAATGAAAGTGAAGGGGAGGGAGATTCATCAAGGCGTCTAGTGAGGAGCCAGGAGTGCTGTGGAAAGCCCCCATGCATCAGAGACAAACCGTTGTTTGCAGTCTAGTAAAAACAACTTATTCAACTAGACAACCTGCATACTGATGGTGTAGATTATATGATACACAATGGACAGAACGAATCAGGTGCTACGAGTACTTACTTACTTAAAACGAGCTCCCGACCCGTGGAGAGTCTCTACCTGAGACACTTCAGCCTTCCATCCTCTACGATCCCGGGCACGCTGCTTCCAGTTATCTAGACCAAGCGCTCTGGCATCCGCGATAGCTTGGTCTTTGAAACGTAGGTTCGGTCTTCCTTGTCGTCTCGAACCTGAGGGCTGAGATTCGACGATTCTCTTAGCTGGAGCATTGTAGGAGCCCGGAATTAGCTCTCCCTTCGTGCTTATCGTCCAGCACTCGGCGCCATATAGTAGAACTGGCAGGATAAGGATTTTGTAAAGCGTACATTTCGTCCTTCGAATATCTCCACTAGGGTGTCATTCGTGGAGTTCATGTTTACTCCAAGGTAGATGAACTCCTTAACTACCTCGAAATTATTGCTATCAATAGTGACGTTTTGTCCTAGGCGGTGGACAGATGATTCTTTGTTTGTTGATAGCATGTACTTGGTCTTGTCCTCGCTTACATCCAGGCCAATGAATTTCGCCTGTTCTTCAATCGCCGTGAAAGCCTCTGTCACGGAAAGCTGCGAGCGCCCGATGATATCAATATCGTCCGCATATCCCAGGAGCTGGACGGACTTGTGGAAGGCAATTCCGTGTTGACACCTGCCCTGTGCACTATCTGCTCTAGGATGAGATTGAAGAAATCACATGATACGAGTAGCGCATCACCTTGCCGAAGTCCGGTGCATGTTTGTAATAGTTCGGAGGAGCTACTTCCAAACTGCACGTTGCAGTGCGTGTTTTCCAGTGTCACGCGACACAACTGGATCAGTTTTGCCGGGATCCCGAATTCGGCCATCGGCATATAAAGCTCCTGACGATTAATGCTATCATATGCGGCCTTGAAGTCGATGAAAAGGTGGTGAGTATCGACTTGAAATTCTCCAGGATTTGTCTCAGTGTGAAAATTTGGTCTATAGTCGATCTGCCGGGCCGGAAGCCACACTGGTACGTGCCGATTAGTGTGTTGTAGAACGATTTGAGACGTTCACACAGTACGTTGGATAGGATCTTATATGCGGCATTAAGCAGGGATATGCCTCGATATTTTTTGCAAGACATAGGATCGCCTTTTTTGTAGATGGGGCATAGTCCAGTCGTCGGGCATGCTTTCTTCCACCCATACTTGGATGATGATTTGGTGCATGCGCCCTACCAAAATATCGCCACAGTATTTGAAGAGCTCGGCTGGTAAACCATCAGAGCCTGTTCTTAAGCTTTTTTGTAGCTAAGACAACTTCTTCTATACTGGGTAGTGGAACTGGTTCTTCATTGACTGGACGTGGGTTCTCTTCTTGCCCTATCACTCTCTCTACATGATGTCCATTTAGCAGCTGCTGGAAATGCTGCTTAAACACATCTACTATTCCCTGTTCCTTCGGTGTTTCGAAGAGCCTGTGTTCCGGTTTTGAAGCCAGCAGCCAGTTGCTTGGCTTTCTTATAAAACCTTGGGATGTTGTTTCGATCACGAGACTTTTCGATCTCCCTGAGCTGGGATGCTGCGTAGGCCCTCTTTTTTCTACGCAGGATCTTCTTCTCTTCTCTCCTCCTGGCTCGATACTCTTCCCTTGCTGCCCTTGTTTTGCGCTGCAGCATTTTCTTGAGTGCATCTTCTGTCACCTTTTTCCTGTAAACGCATTCATCATCATACCACGGGCTCTTTCTCTGGGGTGGCTGGTACCCTAAGGTGGTTTCGACTACTCCCTTGATTATGTCGCGATACTGGCACTACTGACGGTTGGAGTCTGTGGTAGGTGAGTGCACAGTGGAGAGTTTCTCACTCAGGCGCTCTCTGTAGTCTCTGGTTATTCCAGGTGTGCTAAGGCGTCCAACGTTGAATTTCTATTTCTGGGCGGTTCGCAGCTTCTTCTCGTTGGACAGTCGAGCTCTGAATTTAGCCGCAAGAAAGTGGTCAGAGTCAACATTTGCCCCTCGGAATGTGCGCACGTCGAGGATGTTGGATGCGTGCCTCGCATCAATTAGCACATGGTCGATTTGGGTGGGGGTTCGACAGCCTGGAGAGAGCCATGTTGCTGTGTGGATCCTTAACCTTGGAAACCTAGTGCTACTTATCACCGTATTACGAGCTGCTGCAAAATTGATTAGTCGGTAGCCGTTTTCTGTTGTCGTTTCGTGGATTCTGTGCTTACCAACTAACCCGCCAAAGATCTTTTCCTTTCCGACTTTAGCATTTAAGTCCCCGAGTACAACTGTGACATCATACTCCGGACAGGCTGCGTAGGCTCCATCCAGGAGCTCATAGAACTCCTCCTTGTTGGGTTCTTCAGCCTCGTCGGTAGGGGCGTGTGCACATATTAGGCTTATGTTTTGGAAGGTAGCTTAGATGCGGATCACGGACAGGCGATCACTTATCGGTTTGAAGTCAATGAGCCTGGAGAGCCAGGCTCTACATTTGATCTTAGGACAGCAGGTCGGTTATTCCGGTGCCAATAACCCACTTCGGAATATGAGCGCTGCCGTTGACCCGTTAAGGGTTCATCCGCGACCAACTCTTTCCCAACACCCTGGCTCAGTATTGGAAATCCCTATAGACCTGGTATCCGAATACGTCGATGCTATAGTCTAGCATGAAAGTCTAGCTGAAAGTCCTCCCTCTTTGGAGGTCTTACTTACTTAATTAGGTGGCTCAACAGTTCGGGGTGAACCTGGTCCTCAACATACAAGCCTCTCCATCTAGCACAATCTCTCGCCAGCTGTCCCCAGTGCCGAACCCCAATTTGGTTGAGGTCCCATTCCACTTGCGTATCCCGCTTATATGCGGTCGTTCTCTGCTGTGCTTTCCCTCGAAGTCATTTTGAGCCGATGTTGTGGGGTCTATTTGCTTAATATTGAAGAGCCGTCTCAGTGTTGGATCCAGAGACGCCTTACTAGACCGATGTCACTGTGTAGCCCGCACAGTTCGTGGTCTCAATAGAGACGGACCGAAAATCACTCGCAGCCAAGATAAACGAAGTACTTAACTACTTCGAAGTAGTTACTAATTGTGGCAAGCCAATTTAAGCCATCGGTAGTATGAGGTCATTTTTGCCGCCTTCGTCTCAATACTCACGACAACTTCATTAACTGCTCGCTATATTAGTCCAACCACGTCAATGTCATCCGCGTACTCAAGTAGTTTTCCGGACTTAAAAAGATCCTTAGTCTTTTTTTTTGCCAGTGATTCAGTGAATCATTCACAACCTGACGAGTTTGGCAGGAATGTCAAAACTAGGCAAGGCATTGTATAGCTGTCATATGCGGCTTTCAAGTCGGCAAAGAATAAGAGTATGTGATCAATGGTGGACTTCCCTGGCCTGAAACTGCACTGGTATGGACCGGTCAGATTTTTCATGAATTGTTTCTCACATACGAGTAATATGGCAGAGGGCATTCTTCCTCCGACCATATCTTACAGTGAAGCACGTGCATTCTCCTGACTAAGTCATCTCCAGCTGCTTTAAATAGTTCAGAAGGGACTACCTTCAGCAGTTGAGGTATTTATGCTTGAATGGTTCATTCTGCCAGACAGCGGGATTATGATCATCACCGCCGTTATAGAATGTACAAGTGTAGTCGTCCTACATATGTTCTCATCACCGACTGCGGTTCTACTACAAGTTGTCCATGTTCAACTTTGCAGGCTTGCATTCTGGCTTTATACAATAGCCCTGATATGTTCGTTGTATTCGCTGATAGAACCTTCGACCTTCATTCCTGCAGTAAAATCTCTTTATTTCCTCGATCAGGCGCCTTCTTCTGCTCCTATGTTTTATTTCCGAGAAGCTTGTGCTCTTCTTTTCGTTCTTTTCTGCTCGTAGAGCTCACCAGCAGCTCTTGTCCTTCGATGCAGCGCAGGTCTATATCCTTCATAGTTAAACCAGAGGTTTCTGGTCCGAATGCTCGTTGATAATATTCTCATTGGTGCTCTATATGGAGGCTAGGATTTTGAGAGAGCTTGAGGCAAACTACGTGATGGTGTCATAGCTGGATCACTGAGCATATGCTCGGTATAGGAGATCATAGAATTTCTCTGTAGGAGCATGAATGCAAACCAGGCTTACGTACATATTTCCGAATTTGCCTTGACGCAGATTACTTTCAGACATTTTTACTCAAGCCTGTCTCAATCATCCTTCTTTGTAGCAGTAGACATCATATATTTTCATCAGCTTTCCATCGCACTCCGAGGATTGCTGTAATATCTGCTTAATAGCATTCTAGGGCCTCCGCGAGATGTTCCACATCACGTGGGCGGTTAACGACCCTAACTTGTGCGAGGCCGCAATTCTATACTTTTAAAACGTCTGTTGGAGTCGTCAACACTATATCCTTCCGTATCCGAGACCGTTGGTTGTCTGTTTTTGTAGGATTTGGTACCCTATCCTCATTCAGAGGTACTAGGCTCCCAGGCTTCACCACATGGAGGAGATCAGAGTAGGAGCAGGGCTGAGGCTAAATATTGACGCTTGTGTCTTAGTAAAACGCTTGACCACCATTCAAAATCCAGGAGGTCGGTTCTATGGATTCTGGGGAGAGTCATATGTTGTGTTTATTTAGCCCTTTCGAAAATAGCTGAAGGAAATCGGGATCTCCACTACGACAGTATCAAATATCTACGAGTACGTGCTAAATATGAAATCCGATGACACCGACATGTGAGGAAAATACCGATCTTCGGGCCAGATTAACTATTTTAAAATGGAAATGCTCTGGGAGCTATAAAAACTCAAAGCCAAAGACGATACTATGAAATATTTGACACACCTGGAAAAATCCATACACAATCGCTCCCCATATGAGAAGCCGAAGAGACGGTCCATCGCAAATGAAGATAGAGCAGCAGCGGAAAGGCTAGAGGAAGCGTTAACAAACAGTCCTTTGCTTAACATACGGGCACAAGCATTCATAGCTGGTCTATGAGTACATCCAGTGCAATATATAAGCCACAAGAACAATCCTAGCCTGAAAGAGCTGTGAACGTACTTTCTAGGTATGAAACTGGAAGTCATAGGTGACTGCGTCTCATTTCAACAGCCAAACAGAGAGGCTGATGTTAGTAAAGCAACAATTGCACTCCAATTAGTCCAATCCAATTGCAAATAGTACCTCGTCTATCAATCTGCACTTCTGAGTTCTAATCTCGGAGCTATGGTTGAGAGCTATGCCTAGAAAGATGATGTATCCGTCATGCAACCCAAGTTTGACTACAAACTTATATCGACGTCACCAGTTGTGTAAGTTAGGGTAGATTTGCGGGACATCCTAATACCTCATCGGACTTGGGTCTATGTAGACCCATTGTGGTGCGCAGGACGGGGGAATTCGATGACTATGCTAATTGTGGTTTCCGCTTTCTGTATAGCGTTGGTTGACATTTTCTCCTTGAGTGGGTCAAGGCCATCCTGTTGCATCCACGAACCTGAGAAGAGATGTAAACAAATCAGATAGCTCTGAGAGGTCATGGAAGTAGTGACTTCTTAAAGTTCTTTATCTTAAATTACTGAAGACTGCCCCAGGTTTAGCTAGTTGAGAGTATTCTAAAGTAAGTCGGGGTTAGCAGAGGTCGTCGTTGCTGTATTTCATGCCCCATTATGGTATGTGAGTAGTCCAACAACTGTAGATAGTTTAGCCCTGCCTTACCATACTTATTCTGGATTTGCTGAGTTCCGGCCATAATTGTCTTGTGGGTTAAGGTTTTTCCACCTTTCATTGGCTTTCTTTAAAAAAACCGAAAAACGGTCCTTTTGGAGCTAACTCGTCTACATCTTCATTGCCAATACCCTGGGGTATTGTCTTTATTGTCGCATGTCTAGCCGCTTCCGCTACGTGCAATATGTTAGCCTGGAAGACACTGCTGTAGTCTGGCAGGTGACGTGAGTGTCTCAAATTCAATTGATCGGAGAAAATCTCAGCGTCGGTTATTACTATTTGTGTAACCGGGTGCTCTAGTATTCGGTTGTCGAACGTGCTGAAATTATTAAAAAATTCGAAATCCCTGCTCAAGGATTGTAAGCACGCAACGTGAATTTCGTTGTGAGGTCGGTCGTCATCATGGCTTCAGTGTGCAGGCAATTCGTCGCACCGTGGAAAAGTTTGAGCATAGTACAAACTCTTTTGGATCGTAAGCCACCAACCAGATAGATATTCGTGCGAAATGAAGAAAACATAGCCGCCGTACCGGCCAGTATCGAAGAAGATCCAGAAATGTAAATTCGGCGCCGATCATAATCTACAAGTGTTTGGTCAAGCATCAATGCATCCACAAAGATTGCGGCTTATGGCATGGTGGCATCATCGGACCTTATTTCTTTCGAAACGAGGAAGGAGGCAGCGTTACTGTCAATAGTCTCCGGTATAGAGCTCCAATAATGGTAATATTGCTGGCTATGTCAATGCCGCTGAGCCAAAAATGGCCCTCGTCCGAGAAGATATTTTTTTGGCCAACATTTCCAGAGCCCAATTATCGAACTCACGGTGTTATTTATTGTCGTCCGGCTTCAATTCTTGCGTCAGCACAATCTTATATGGATGTAGGCACAAATCCAACCACAAAACAAGCCGGCTTGACTCTCTGGCGATCGGCGTTGAATCGATATTTCTGGGTTTTTTTGGATACTGACGGGCTACGGCGGCTATTTGATAGCACTCTCTCGCTTCATGACGTATACGAGTACTTGCCAAGCTCAAACCCGCCTGGTCTTAGTGATGAAATTATTTCATTTCCCTATGTGGTGGCTTGCTCCTCGTCATCTGCTCCTGTTGGCATGTCATCAGCTTAAAAAAAATTGGTTATTGCTTCAAGCGCCAGCGTATGCGCGTCTTTATGATCATCAGCACATTAGTTCATTGCTTTAATGGCGTTGAAGCTGCTCGATTTCATACCATACGTCACTAGCGTCAGCCAAGCTCGTCTTCCGGATGCTCCCTCCAGAATGTTCTCTGCAGATCCCACTGACTTCGGTTACTTCGCATTTGTCGCACTCACGTACGTTCGCACTTATTGCCTTGAAGAACCCTGAAACGAGCGAATATCACTGCTAGATCGTCTTGAAGTTTCGCTCCAGGGAGTTGCACGTCATTTAGTGAAGCGCCACTGTCAGTTCTGCACGTCGAAGACTACTTGTAACGCAATGATAACGAATGATAACGAATGTAGTAGACAGCATGGGTTCCAGTTTCTCCTTCAGCTTCTTGTCCGGGCACAATCTCTGCTCGAGTTGGAGAAACCCCTTCATGGCCACCGATCCTGTCCTCGATGCATTTGTCGTCTGTTGAGATCGTTATTGCTCTGCCCAAGTTTTCAATGTCCCAGAAACGTTTGATTTGCTCCCTAAATTGCACATCTGCTCATCTCTTCTACAACCATCGCTCGTAATGATCGTTCTTCGTTCATTCGCAGTTGCCCAAAAATGACCCACTCGAGACGTGTGTCTTGGGTTGTCAGTCCGGTCTGGTGCTTCTTGATGTTTACCTTAATAATATCTGCCCACACTTGATCTCCAAGTAAGAGCTTAACTCTTACTGGTTTACTGTACGCAGGATTCGCCAATGGCATTACGACGAGGTCCTTTGACCTCAGATGACCTAACAGATGTCATTGGGAGGCACGAAAATTATTTTCTTGAACATCTCGCAGCTCGAGGCCAAAGTCGGATCAACTTGGATGACAGATGTCACTTGTGTTTAATGTAGGTAGCTGCTGTGAAGGCTCAAGCCCATGGTACGTCTTCGCACGAGATATCAGAACAAAGCGTTGATCAGCGCCCTTCGGTCAACATGTACAAGTACTCGTACTACCACCAGTACCAGATTCGAGGTCGTGTGTAAGGCACGAGCTTCCCCATTGGTGAAGGGTCGGGGCCTATCTAATACCTCATTCTGTAGGCCATCGCATCCGGTTGGAATACAACTCCACATCGAGCAGACCTATCGGTTCATAGCAATCAAATGGTCGAAAACAGGTCGTAGTACGCTACAACATATGCTAAACCATGAGATGTTCGAGCTCCATTCAGTCTGCTCTCCCTGCGATTTTGGGTATAAGGGGTCCCTGACCTCCCGTGGTACCAGAATATAGTTTCCGGTAGAGCTTCGCAACCTCGCTGTTACTTCCAGTTAGGCACCTTACAGCTCAGGACTGGCAACCTTTAAACAAAATTCGGCTATTCTAAATTTCCACCCGCTAACTGCCTACTGCGTCTTCTATCCACTTGAATGACACCTGTTTCTTGCACTTCGCGCTTACGCTTGGAGATGTCCCATTCGCTAGATGCACTGCTCTTGGACAAGGTTGACTTGGCTTCTGCTCTCAAGTAATGCCCTTTCTTGGATTGTTGGCTCTGCTCCGACTCTCACCTTGACACGAGCGGTTGCCAATAGTGTACTGGTTCTCGCTGTACTGCTCTGGTTGCCCGCAGGTTTAGAGTGGCCTGCGCCGCTGCTCTGCTCTGCTCTACTTGGCCCAACGCTGCCATCGTACTTTGGTAGCGCGACATGAACTACTTCAGTTCTAGCATATAGGCCGTGTTGCTCCTTTGTGGGTGAAGTAAACGATTGCTGTTGCTTTTGGGCCGGCACACCTGCCATGTTAGTACTGGGTGTATGTTGCTCTGCACAGAGCACGCTGTTATGTTTTATGTGGCATCTACGACTTGCTAATTGCGAACAGATGTCTCATGTTTTTAACGTAAGTACCTGCCGTGTGGGCTTAAACTTACGGGATGCCCATACATCCATGGGAGCAAGGATACGCCTTGCCATCGCTCTTCAAAGATTTTCACTATTTTAGATACCAATTTGGAACTGTGTTGCCGGCACAAGTTCCACCCTTGGTATGAGTCGAGGCCGACCTAAAACCTCCTACTGCTCTTAGGGTCGCAGCACCCAGCACTTATTGCAACTCCACATTGAGTCAACCAAGGAAAACCAAGGGAAGACTCTTTTCCGCGATTTTGGGTTTAAACCACACACCATGACGCTCCCACAAGGGGGCCTACCTCTAACAAGTCAGGCCCGGACCGAGATCCGGGGGTCTCCTGACTCCCATGGTACCGTGATTTAAGTCCTGGTAGGGACTACCGGTGGTCCAGCCGCCAACAAGGCCTATGACGGGCAGCTTGTGACTGATCAAATCGTAGCAATCTTCGGTAGCGTCATCTGAAGATGTTTACGATAAGACCAGTACTTTGCTCTGCCCCCGTTCATTATTAGACAACGTCATTAAAGGGCGAAGCCTTGATAATTGGGCGGGGGCCCGCTAATTGCGAACAGTTCTGCGCAATGTGTCCAGTTTTTAGACAATTGGTGCATAATTTCCATTTCCGCACTTCTGTGTTCCTGCCTTGAATTGAAAGCGCCAGGAAGTCTGCTCAACAGTGAAGCGGGTGAGTTGTAACCAATGCAATTGCCGTTGGAATGCACGATAATGTTCATTTTACTTCGAATCTAGACAACTTCCAAATTTTTGAAACATAGAGGATTTGTCATGGCCCGAACTTATGTTAGAGCTGCCTGCGTCCTAGGTTGTATTGACAGTTGGGTCTCAAATGGTTTGACTCTCCAGGATGCCGGCAGAACAGACACTTTTTTTGTTTTTTTTTTGTATAATCAGCTCAATATATATATAATCGCTCAAGGGGTTTGAGTACCCTTAAGGTGATTGTACACAGCGCGGGCAAAGGAAAAGAGAGGTACCGATGTACATTGTTTTTAAATGTTTGCAAGTTATAACGACCAGGAAATACAGAGATCGGCAGGGCTTCCATAAGCGAGTTGTACGGCTTAGGAACGAATCACGATATTTTAGAGGCCTTGCGGGTATACTGATGAGCATTCATAGCGAGACGGGTGTTACGGTTGAAAGTTTGAATGGGCGGGATGCTACTGGCGATTTCAGTGGAGCATTGGTGGTGGAAATAGCGATAAAACAAAGTGAGACACGCGACATTTCGTCGGTGTTCGAGCGTGTCCATTGATTGACTGATATTAGTATCATCAATAAGTTTTATCGCACGGTTTTGAATCCTATCTAGCAGGTGCAGAGATGTTTTAGGAGCACCTGACCAGATGTGGGAGTTGTACTCCAATTTTGGGCGGATGAATGCCTTTTATATTGAGGCCAGATCAAGGGGGGTAAAATATTTCTTACATCGTTTGAGGAAACCTAGACATTTCGCAGCATTTTTGGCGACATCAAATATGTGGTTATTCCAACGTAAGTTGTCATTGACACACATACCGAGAATGAAAAGTTTTTCGGTTTCGACGATGCAAGTGCCATTCAGGGATAATGGCTGGGTGTTTAAATTTCGCTTTAACGACAGCATTGTGTTTTGGAAGTATTAAATTCCACTCGGTTGATACGAGTAGTTCCCCAATTGGTTATGCTGTTGATATCGGAATTTAATTAGCTTAGCATACGCTGCCGTTCTCGTTCTACAGCCGAAGAGCAGGTCCGTGAGTCCGGAAACGAATATGAAAAGCAGAGAGTACTGTCATCAGCAAAGGAATATATTGGATTAGAACTAGCAGGCAAGAGATCGTTGATGAAAATTAAAAAGAGTGTCGGAGACAGAACAGAGCCCTGGGGCACACCAGCATTTATTTTGTGAATATCAGACTTGAAACCGTCCAAGACAACTTGAATTGAACATTCCGAAAGGTAATTTCGAGCCTGATGCCAAACTCTGATGTCTCTAAGAGCTTAGGAGCTTTCCTGCTGTCTTGCCCTCAGTGGGAAGCTCCATAGACTTATTACTACATAGTATAGTAACGACAAACTGCTACAACATCCTGCAATTCTTACTGCGAAGCACTGTGAGTGCCCAGTATAAGTGTCTTTCTACGAATCACTGACTGATTCCAGTTCCAACAGAAAAATAAAAAATACCCGGCGGGATAGTGTCGTAATCCAATCACTCATACAGGATTTAGGTAGACAAGTGCGGAAATATTCTACAAGTCTTTGCCACAGTCCGTAAGAAGCTGCGAGAAACGAAACGCATTTCGAAGTGAAACCTCACACTTCCCCAAACCTAGTTGCTTATGTTAATATACTCGCATGCAATGATGAGGTGCGGCTATTTACACAAATAACTCCAGAGGTCACATTGTCAGCACCCCATCAGATTCTATTGTTTGCCCTAAATTGGGTGTGTTAATTGTCTCCTGCCCTTAGTTACGCCCATGTAAACAAACAAAGGTGTGGTGCTTTCAAACGCATAACCGACACAATCACCCAGACACTATTGTTTTTATTTTATGTATTTTAAACCTCATTAAACAGTTTCCAGTTAATTTTAAAAATAATTCGCTTTTTAATTTAGTTCTATGTAGATGAATAAATAAATAAAAAAATTAAATGAAGATTGCATAAATCTGTATATAGTTGAGAGACTTGTATGGTTTGTATCTGAAAGGATTCGTTGACATTTCATTACGTTTACATAAACCTTTACGAGTATCTACGCACATGTACTCGTACCAATGCGTGCGCTCTTCAAAGGACACCTACAAAGCGAAAAACGAATAACGAAAAACGAAAAACACAAACAAGTCCGGAAAAGATAAAAATACAAATAAATACTTTTTAATTGGAAAACTTTAACTACTCGGTCGACAATTGGAAAAACGTGTGCAAAAGTCCAGTGTAGGCATAATAGAGTCTTAAGCAGCACATAATGTTCCATTAAAAATTACGTTCAGATGACACTAAATAGCAATTTAGATGGACAACAACCAAAAACAAAAAAATAAGAAAAACCCAGAAGAAAAGCGAGGAAGAAAAAAATACACAAGATTTTAACTAAGAAAATCCACGCCCAAGTTGGATTGATGTAATAAGATTCACTCTCGAGCCTTGCATCTTTGGTACTCAGAGGCACGTATTTACTTGGATTCTCTTCAATTTAGATTTACGGATTATGCGCACTTTACGAGTATTTGTGCGAGTATACGATGTGAGTATCGTATGTGAGAGACATTACTCGCATCTTGAATCAAACGTGTTCCAGGACATGAAATATACTTGAGGATGCTGGATCTCTTTAGAGGGTGTAATGTGACTCTTCAATCTGAAGTAAACAACTGATTTGTTTACATATGTAGATACTCGTATGTTGATGGTTTCCCATGTGACAAAAGGATCTCTGAACAATGCTCTTGATATAAACAAGACTAAGCTTCTATTTTTGGTTTTCTAAAAAAAAAAAAAAAAGAACTTCCAACTCTGTCAAAGTCGCGGTTTAGGGTTACAAATCACCAGTGGCCTGAGCATGTCCTTTATGAATTTTTGGGTGAAATTAATGATTACTTCACGGAAATTGGTTGTACTGAGTCTGACAGCACTAATGATAATCCATCATCCTCTTCCGTTCATGTACGAGTAGTGCTTATTCAAAACACATCCATTTCAGCTGAATGTGGTATTTTCCCGACCGTGAATTTAAGGAAACCCGATTTCCGATGAAGCAACAACTTTCACAAAAGGCTTCTTTGTAGTCCTTAAAGATAGTGCACAACATTCCTTAGTCCTTTTCCCGCGCTAACGAGTACGAGAACGAGTATATGTATATCTTCAAGTTAAAATTGGATCATTAGCTGTGGTCCCTAATACGAGTAATGTTAACAAATGAGATACTGTGGCCACACTGTATGTAGCGGTAAGTTTGTGCTTGTCTTACTTATGATTCGGGAGAAATGAGAAATGAGACAATGACTCTACATTGTTGGTAGTCGTAATACTATTTTGCCATTTGACTTCTTCGACGGCAGTTACTGACTTATGGGATGCATACGGCCTTGGTAGAGCAATTGTTAACACAACAGAACGTAACATATGATGTCAAGCTTCATAGTTTCGCGTAGGGCAGGACATCTGGGATAATTATTTGTTTGAGCTACAGCTGAATTTTAGAGCGAACGCTGTACACCTATATTCGGCCATCCTATCATTGATCTCATCCAGGTTACAGAGACCTTATTTGAAAAGGTCGCACTCGCTTTTAATTCTAACGAGTGACAGCGCAGTAGCTTGCGCACGCAAAACGAAGGGGACCGCACCCTGCTTAGCGAAGCTAAAGGCAGCTAGCTAAAGATCGAGCTGATTGGAGATGATCCGGACTGTACCGGAGTTAGTAAGTAAGTATGTTCAGCTGTCGCTGGTCATTTGGGAGCGCTTTGGTAGTTGGAATGTTCTTACTTATTTAATTTAAGGGGCGCTAGAGTCCGGAGTGGACCTGAGCCTCAGTCAACAAGCGTCTCCAGCCAGCTCGATCCCTAGCTAGCTGCCTCTAGTTTCACACGCTAAGTTGGCTGAGGTCCCCGTCCACTTGCGTGCGCCACCTGAGTCTTGACCTTCCTCTACTGCGCTGTCCCTCGGGAGCGGATTCGAAGACTTTTCGGACCGGAACATTGGTGTCCAAACGCTCTATATGACCCAGCCATCTCAGTCTTTGGATCTTCACTCTTCTGGTTAGGTCGATGTCGCTATACAGTCCATAGAGTTCATTGTTGTATCTCCTCCTTCATTGACCGTCAATGCTGACGGGACCGAAGATCGCCCGAAGAATTTTTCTCTCGAAGCAACCAAGAACTCCCTCATCCATTTTTGATAATGTCCATGCCTCTGCGCCATAGAGCAGGACCGGGATTATTAAGGTCTTATAAACTTTTTTGTTTCTTGCCCAAAGAAACAGCGGTTGGCAAGAGTCATTCTTCGTTTGATCTCAGCGCTGCTGTCGCTGTCTGTATTTATAGCGGAGCCTAGGTAGACAGAGTCCTTAACTACCTCAAAGTTATACATGCTTGAGAGCATACACTTGGTCTTGACCTCGTTGACCTTTAAACCCATTTCCGCCGTTTGCGTCTCAATACTAGCGAAAGCGCCACTGACATCACGCTGCTTTCTCCCAATTATGTCAATATCGTCGGCGTATGCGAGTAGTTGAACGGACTTTTGAAAGATAGTGCCTCTTGAAAAAATCGCATGACAGCGCATCGCCTTGTCTAAATCTTTTCTGGACATCAAATGTCTCGGTGAGATCTTTACCGACCTTGATGGAGCAGCGTGCATTCTCCATCACTGCACAGAGTTTGGCAGTGATGCCGAAACTAGACATTGCTCTGTATAGGTCGTCTTTATAGATGCTGTCATACGCGGCCTTAAAGTCGACGAATAGGTGGTGTGTATCGATCTGAAACTCATGGGTCTTCTCCAAGATCTGCCGTAATGTGAATATTTGGTTGATGGTGGACTTTCCTGGCCTGAAGCTGCACTGATATAGATCTATCAGGTTGTTGACGAACAGCTTCAGGCGTTCACACAATACAGCAGATAAGATCTTGTGTGCGATGTTAAGCAGACTGATGCCTCTGTAATTGACTCAGTTCAGAGGGTCTACTTTCTTGAGAATCGGACAAACAATGCTGAGGTTCCATTCATCGGGATTCATTACTTTCGTCCGACCATATTTTACAGATGAGTTGATGTATGCTCCATACAAAGTCATCGCCTGCCGCTTTGAAGAGCTCGACAGTCAGGCCGTCCGCTCCAGCAGCTTTGTTGGACTTAAGCTATATAGCTATCTTCACTTCGTCCAGGTCGGGTGAACGGAATTGTTGGTCATCATTGTGCAGGTTGAAAAGTTGATTCTGCCTAACAGCGATATTTGGTTCGTCATCGCCGTTAATTAGTCTGCAGAAATGGTCTTTTCAAATCCTCAGCATCGACTACGATTCTACCACGACGTTCCCTTGTTCATATCTACAGGCTTGGGTTCGGGGTTTGTTTCCCTGGCATGTTATTTTTACCTTTTGGTAAAACTTCCGAACCTCATTCCTGGAGTAGCATCTCTCTATTTCCTCGATCGAGCCCTTCGCATGCTCTTTCTTCTTCCTCCGGAGAAGCCGGTGTTCGTCCCTCATCTTCCGCTCACAGAGCTCATGAGCAGCTCTGGTCTTCCTACGCAGCGCCGCTTTGTATGCATGTTCACATTTAAAAATTTTCCCAGGGTGGTACTGCATAAGGGGGCCGTGTTCGCGTCAAATTCAGCTCTTTTGAAAGTTTGATTCTGCTTGATATGCATAAATACATCGTTTTGCTGTCGTCTCATTTCATCGGCTTCCATAGAAGGTTACATTCAACTACTATTGAACTGTCACCTCCATTCTCGACGTGAAGTTAAAATGGTTCCGATGTACCCCTCGACCAGCCCATTGACTCTGGGTGCCCTGACAGAGGTCTTAACGTGCTGTATCTCATTCTTCTCACAAACCTGACTAAACATCTGCGTCATAAATGTATTCCCTCGGTCTGGGTGACCTAAAGTAGCTTAAGAGTCTGGTAGGTGGTCCCTTCCTTTCCCTTGTAAAAGTGCCAAGGGAGTCGCAGCGGTCTGGGTCTAATAGGAGGTGAGTGTACTTTGTGCTGTATAACCCATCATCTTCTTTGCTCCATAACTTGAGAAAGCTCCTCCTGAAACTGCTCATCTTTGCAGACCTAAACGTTCTCAAGCGTCTTCTCAAACTGTCGTCATACAACTTAAGAATCTTTCAACGTAGCAATTTAAGGACAACTCATCTGTTAGCATAACCTACATACAACATACAACATACAACAGCGCTAATTTACTGATTTTCTATATTAAAGCCGCCGTTGTTTGTCAGGGGTTTGGTATGTAGGCCAGTTCCAAGCTATCAAGGAAAACGTCTCTTCACTCTAAGCAGCAATTGACCTGAATGTTTTTGAAACATGACTGTGTTGTCGATACCCGGCAGCCTGAATCCGAGGATTTTGTTCTGTCTCTCAAAGGCAGTTGATTGCAATTTTTAAGGGCCGCTACTTTTTTGGCAACCTGCTACGCAAATATCTGCTGCTTCTGTAGAGAAGACGACATAAGATATGATTGGTGTCGATCTCTCCATCCATTTCAAGGCTGCATAGGATAGTATACATCGTCTTGAGCTCTATAAGGCGATAGCCGAATTTGGAATCCTGGCAAAACTGGTCTAGCTGTGCCATGTGATGCTAAAAAAACATCCTGTATCATGTGCGATTCGGAAACAGTCCTTGAACTAGTATCAGAGCCTAGCAAGGAGATGCACTGTCCTGTGATTTATTCAGTCTTGTGCAGGTTGTGCGTAAGGCAAGCTTTAACACGAAAGGCACTATCTTCAACAAGCCTGTCCCGTTGCTGGGATGCGTAGAGGACATCGAAATCATCGCTCTACGTAATTGAGGAACAGGTGAAACAACTTGAAGTAAATGTGAACAGAAAAAAGTCAACAAACAAAAAGGCATTTGCATAGTATATCGCCTGGGACAAAACGTCACAGTTGACAACAGTATCTTCGAAGTGATTAAAAGTTTACGTACCTCGGTGGGCGATCGAAGGGGAGTATACAACCGTGAACTCTATGAACTGTATCGAGATGTGGATGTCGTCTTGAACATTGATTACATCGAGGGATTGGACAATAATACTCCACCAAAGAGGATCTTCGAATCACAGTTTCGAGACGACACGCTAGTGTGAAGCTCTGTATTAACGATCACGAAATCACGCTTGGTTTGAACAGCTGAAAAAAGTACGTCAACAAAGACAACTATGAGTATATCTTTGAGTTAGGGACTTTGTGTAACCCTAGGATGCACTATTAACCCCGATGTTAGCATGACAATAGAAATCAAACGAAGATTTGGACTTACAAATCGCAGCTTCATCTATATAAGAAGGCAATGGAGCAACCAATGTCAAGAAACACTTGGAAGTTTCTCTATAAGACCGTAACCATCCCAGTCCTGCCTTATGGTGCAGAAGAAAGACATTTAGCAAAGGTATCTGCGATCGTTTTGGAAGCCAGACTATTCAAGTTAATTACTGGTCCAGTTTACGTTTGCGGACTTTTGAGAAGTCTTCGATCCAAGAGGGTGAACGTCGGCCGTATGTAGGGCTTAAAATTGTATCTTCATTGCCTCGCAATAGACCAATTTTCGATGTTTGAACTCTTGTTATCACCAATGTTCTTTTCGTGATCGGTTCTTCGTTATGTTTACCAGGTCCAAGAGTTTGAAAGGTAATGATAAGAGGAGTGCGTCGTCGTAGATCTAAATGTCTTGACTTACCTACTCGCATATAGCCGCAGTATGATCTATTATCTATTATAAGTTATGGGCTCTTTTCCTGCGTACCAGATCCTTTACCGACTATTCCAACTATCTTGGTGCTTATCTTCATTTCACCGAACTTTACGATTCCCTTTACCAGGACTACCTTAACAATGCGCAAGTCAACCTCATAAACCACCCTAAGTCCTTTTTCCAATTTTTTAACTACAAAAGAAAGTCCGATGGTTACCCTCCTTCCCTCTCTTTCAACAACAGGTCATCAACCGATCCACTCACCATTGCCAACCTATTTGCCACATTTTTTAAACAATCCTTCACCAACGACTCCTTTGTACCAGATCCATGCTATTTTAGCTACCTACTTAACTTCTCCAATGGCCCACTTCTCTCTCATATTTTTGACCCGTCTTATATCGAATATAAATTACACCAACTCAATGACGAATTCACACCCGACCCAGATGACCTCCCTGCCATATTTCTTAAAAAATGTTCTTCCTCTCTTTCCCTTGCCCTTTCTAATCTCTTCCGTCTATCCCTTTCACAAGGAGAATTTCCTCAGGTTTGGAAAACCTCCTTCATAACCCCGATCCACAAGAAAGGATCAAAGAATGAAATAACCAACTATCGTCCCATCGCTAAACTCTCCCATATACCCAAACTCTTCGAAAGTATTTTATATGAAGCTCTAAGTTTCCAATGCAAATCACTTATTTCCCCTAGACAACATGGCTTCTTAAAGGGTAGGTCAACCACCACAAATCTCGTTGAATTCGTATCCTTTGCCCTCTCTGCCCTAGAGAATTGCAATGAAGTGTGATTTTGCAGTTGTAAGTCAGATTTCGCTGGAGAGCGTTTTTATAATTCATCAAACAAGATGTTTGTTTTAAACTGAGGCGTGAAAACCTCTCAAATATGTAGTAGTTGATGTAGTTGCAACCGATTTTAGCAAAGCCTTCGATAAAATCTCTCATCGGTTAATTATCTTTAAATTGTCTGCCCTCGGCTTTGAACCCATATTGTTAAAATGGATATCCTCTTACCTCGAAAACCGTTTTTACAGTGTTCGTTTTAGGTCAGCCCAGTCCGCTCCATTTTTGGCCACCTCTGGAGTTCCACAAGGCAGCCATCTCGGTCCCCTTCTTTTTATATTAACCATAAAAGATCTCGATATGATCATCAAACACTCGTCTGTCTCCCTTTACGCCGACGATACCAAATTTTTCAAAACCATTTCCTCTCCCCATGACTCTTTCCTCCTTCAACAAGATCTTGATAGTTTCTCGATCTGGTGCCTCAAAAATTCTTTGGAACTTAACATCGTCAAATGCCAATCCATCACCTTCTCACATAAGCGGAACCAATCTCCTCCCCGACTCTATCTTCTCCATAACCAACCTATCTCCTCCGTACAATCTCTTCGTGACCTCGGCATTTTGTGTGATAGCGAGCTCAACTTCCGTTTACATATGGATGAGATAATCCTCAAAGCCAACTCCGCACTAGGTTTAGTAAAACGGTGGTCCAAAGAATTCACCAACCCATACGTGACCAGGTCCTCTATATTACTTTTGTTCGCCCCCTCCTAGAGTACGCCAGTCAAGTATGGTCCCCATATCATCGTGTTCATATCTCGAGAATTGAAAGCATTCAGCGTCGTTTTCTTCGATTTGCTCTTCGAGGTATGCCCTGGGACGATCCTTTTAATCTGCCCCCTATCAAAATCGTCTCAACCTTATCAACTTAAACACCCTCGAAGATCGCAGAGATGCAGCAGACTTTCTCTTCATTCATCGACTCCTTTCAGGTCACGTTGAATGCGCGTCCCTTCACAACTCCATTTTTCTCAACACTAACCCTCGTAATCTACGTACCCCTCGACTCTTCTATCTACCAACCCAGCACACCTCCTATGGCGCGAACGAACCAATCTCCCGTATGCTACGTCAAATCAACTCAAACCCTACCGTCTTTGACTTTCACCGCACCACTTCCTACCTCAAATCTGTTCTCCTTCACCACTCCAACCAACCTTAGTTTTAAGTTTTAGTTTAAGTTTATTTTTTAAGTTATAGCTTGTATTAAGCCGAATAAATGGGGGCATTCGCCCCCACCAAAATTAAATTAAATTATCACTTCTGGCGTTTTATTGTTATACCGGCTTCTTCTTCTTCTAAGGTGGCGCAATAATTCGGGGCCCCAACTAACAAGCCTCTTCAGTTAAATGCCTCTGGTTGTACAGCCAAACTCAGTTGATGTCCCCTTCTATTTGTGCGCACCACCTAAGGCGAAATTTCGCCTCCGGGTAGGATTCGAAGACTCTGAGGGCCATGTCCATTCGTTCTACATGTCCTATCCATCTCAGCTGCTGTTATAGCTGCTGACTGCGACGCTCTGCCTAATTCTTCAAAGTTGTTTATATGTTTGGTTTTGCCCTCATTTACCGCTAAAACAATTTTGGCAGGTTCTGTTTAAAGACTAGCGATCGCACCTTTTGAAATATTGTACCTCCAGTGTTCTCTTATGAGTTTTTGCACAGTTCTTTCAAGTATGATGATAAGGAACTCAAATGACAGCGCATCATCTTATCTAAAACCTTTCTTGACATCAAAGGTCTAAGTGAGTTCTTTACCGAGCGTCCTCCATCATCATTCTAAACAGATGGACGACTTTGACAGAGATGTCAAAACCAGCCATGGATCCATATAGCTCGTCTCTTTAAATGTTGTATTATGCGGCCTTAAAATCGATGAAAAGATTGTGGGTATCGATTTGAGCTTCCTGAGTTTATTCCAGGATCTGCCGGAGGGTGAATATTTGGCCGATTGCTGATTTTCTTCGTCTAAAACCGCACTGAGTATTGTAGTACAATACAACAACAGTACAACAGTACAATCGGGTAAACGATGCTGAGATCCCATTCATCATGTTGCGGTAAATTTTCCCGCAACAAGTTTGGTTCTCTTTTCCTTCCAAGTCCCTTAGGTTTACGGGCTGTTTTCTCTTCAGAGGAGAACGACTAGGTTCGATTAGTGAAGCCCTAAAGACAGTAGGCAGACTCATGACGAACCAGGGCGCGACAAAAAGTCCACCAGGAACACCGTTGTCAGAGTCCATAGATAGACGCGAGACTCGCAACAGGCTGGATCAGACGGGACGTCTGAAAGTCGCCGACGGGTGGGGACGGACGGTCCTTTCAATCCAGACACCACAACACGATGATGACGGGTGGGGAAGATGATCCCTGGAACGTATACCCCAACGAAAGCCAAACAACAGGAGGCTAAAGGAACACCCCATCCTGCAACCGATGTGAGTACGAGCACCGACATCACATCTCACAACGGATGTGGATGCAGCTAGCTCTGGTAGCACCGAAAAAAATCGATCGATGGGTGAAGAGACGATGATCTCTTTTATAGCAACACCCCAACGAGGGAGCAACAAAGGAGCAACAGTGGTGAGCAGGCGGACGGCCAAGACAATCGAGCACACCCTAACAACGACGCACCAGCTGTAAAAATCAGGTTCGATGGGTGAAGGGATGACGACCCCTTTTAAGCCAGCACCCCACCGATGGAGCACCGAAAGAGTAGCAGAAGCATATAGGCGGACGGCCAAGCAACGAACAAGACAGCATCCAACGAGGGAACATACAAACAACATCGAACAACAATTACACAAAATAAATAAATAAATGTAAGGAGTCACACGCTATTGTTCAGTCTCCACCTCCCCAAATCTGAACGCGCCGATCTACCGGAGTAGCTAGGGATCCGCGGTAGAAAATATAAAAATTTGCACATGGCTTTTGTGAGGGGCGGCGATCCAACGGATAGATGGATCGAGATACAATCCCTTCTCTAGCTACCGTCCCATCGCATTTCTTTTCTCTTTCGCGATCTCCTTCGCCTTGGTTTTCTAGCTTTGATACGTTTTCTTTTACATAATGGGCAAACTTCTGCTCATTATTCTTGGAGTACAACCTCTTAATATCTTCGATCACGCTTCGATTGCACTCCAGGATATCTCCTGATGGGTTGACTGGATTGACGGTGAGAGCCATCTGGAAGGCCGTTCCAGAATACCTGCTTTGTCAAATGTATTGCTTGCAGCTACTTCTCCAAGGATTGGAAGGAGGCAAGGGTGGTTGTGCTCCTGAAGTCCACTGATAAGAATAGCTCTGACCCTAAATCTTATCGGGGCATCAGCCTGCTTCCGGTACTAGGAAAAGTATTGGAAAGGGTCCAATTCGGCTTTACAAGAAGCAGTGTGGTTTTTTATTGGTTTATTGATTTCAAAGGTGCCTTTGGTAAGCTTAACTGGCAGAAAATAGTAACCAGGTTGCAGGAATTGGGCTGTCGGAAAATTGGGCTTTGGGGAAGCTATTTTTTCCGACAGAAAAGCGAGTGTGGTAAGTACGCACGACAGCGTCTCAATTAGTGTTGAGAGAGGTTGCCCCCAGGGGTCTATCTGTGGTCCTTTTATTTGGAACCTGATGATGGATCCACTCTTGCAGCGACTAATCGAGCTCTGTGGGTGCTGCGCCTAAGCAGATGACCTGCTCCTCATCCTTGAAGGCCAGTCTAGGGCCCAAATCGTGGTATTAGCAGAAAGAGTTCTAGCAGTCGTTGCTGAATGGGGAGAAGTGTTTAGGGGGGTAAGTGTGTCGCAGGATAAGACTGTTTCAATGAAGCTCAAGGGCAAATTGAATATAAGACGTCGGGCTCCTGCGATAGATGTGTGACTGAGGTCACATATCTGGGCATAACGATGGGTGAGTGTATGAACTTCATGCCTCACCTGGTTCGAACCAGACAACGCATGCTGAGTGCAGTAGGCCAGGTAAGGCGCATTTTGCGATCTGACTGGGGACTCAATAGGCGTTCTGTCCGTATCATATACGATGGCCTTTTTGTTGCCTGTGCAACATATGGAGCATCGGTATGGTACGACAGGGTTATGACTCTTGGCGGTTTATCGGTGTGCCACACTGTCTCCACAGAGGCAATGCAGATGTTGCTTGGAGTGCCACCTCTGGATATGGAAGTGATGCGTCGTTGTATTGCTTTCAAGATCAGAAAAGGTCTCCCCCTAAATGAGCGCGATTGGGTATCCCCGGAAGAAGTGGATGGCCTATCCCTGAAGCAACGTAAAACCTTGCTACACGCATGTGTTCTATCTAGATGGTAATCTAGATGAGATGCTAGCGAAAATGACAGGGTTACTTACGGCTTCCTAAGGGATGCGCTAACCATGAGAGTAGTTCCTGAATGGAATTTTACCTCAGCCTCTTAATAAATACATTTTTGCATAAGATGGGGCTTAGCGGGGTTGCGAGCTGTTCATGTGGATCCACTTATGAGGACTGGCTTCATGTCCTATGTGAGTGTCCCTAGTACGCTGACATTAAGAACTTGCAGGCTATGGGCATCACCTCTAATGGTGAGGCCTACGATGTCAGTGGAATTATTACTGATACCGTATGGTTCGAAACAATCCGTAGTTTTGCAAAAGAGGTATTTAATAGAAGACGCAGTAGGCAGCTAGCAGGTAGATTATAGGAATTTCAAATTGTTGAAAGGCCACCAGTCGTGGACAGTGAAGTGCCCAACTGGAAGTAACCTCAAGGGTGCGAAGCTCGAACGGAACTATAGTTCCGGCCTGACCTAGGAATTGGCCCCTTGTGGGAGTATCGTGGTGGCTGTAGGTTTGTACCCAAAATCGCGGGGAGAGCAGACCGAATGAAGCTTGGACATCTCATGGCTTAGCATATGTTGTAGTGTGCTACGACCTGTGCTCAACCATGGGATTGCTTTGGAACCATCTGGTTTGCTCGATGTGGAGTTGCATTGCAACCGAGTGCCATGACCCACAGAATGGCGGAGGTATTAGATAGGCCTCGGCCCTTCACCAATGGGGAAATTCGTGCCTTACACATGAATTCGAAGTTGATACTGGTGGTAGCACTTGTACTACCCGAAGGGCGCTTATCAACGCATTGTTTTGATATCTTGTGCGAAGACGCATCGTAAGCTTAAGCCTTCACGGCAGGTACCTACGTAAAGAGACATCTTGTCTTAAGTTCTGAAAATCCCTTTGGAAAAAATAGGACCTTTATCATGGCAAGGTCAACAAACGAAAATACAACGTTAAAAAGTATACGCCACCAATTTCGCATATCATCAGCTAGAATGTCGGAAACTAGAAAGGACTACAAAAATTCTTTTTTTTTTATATTATATAGTCGATATTATATAGTTTTTTTTTTAAATTTAAAAATAATATTATAGAAAAGGATAACACTGAAGAGAGACCACAATCAAAATATTAAGAGACTCATTCAACGAGAAGATTTTATGTACAATACAATGCACGAGCACATACAATCCATCCGTCTATGTACAACTTACACTAACGTCAACACATCTTGAGTATGGTCACATCGTTTTCAATCAAATGTTATTTTAATCAGAGGAAACAAAATCATTGTCCTCATCCTCATAGCAATAGAATCTCTTTAGGAAATAGTCTCTTTGCAGAGAAACCACATATCATACAGAAATTGCGCACAATAATCACATCTCCCAACCAAAGGATGCTATGGTAAGGATGCGCAGCTTTTTCGATGGACGAAATATTTTAGTGAAAAACACAGCAGTTGCCTCAAAGCCCGCGGGTGGAAGAAAACGCTTGGAAAATCGTTTCGAGTATTCATTTCAAATAAATCTATTTTCAATTTATTTTCATTTTTCTTTTTAATTGTTTAAATACAAAGATGTTTTGTTTCTTATAAAAAATAAAAAAATAAAATTATTACTTCCCCCCCAATCGAAATAAATTTACAAAATCGTAGAGTGAAAATCGTACAGCGAAACTGGGAAGGATAATAAATACAATTTTTGGATTAACCTCAAGAACGAATAGAAATCAAAAAATTCCCCCCAACATTCGAAATATTGTTAAAATTAAACAAAAGGTGTTTCGAAGCAGAAAAAAAAAATATCTCCAATCCTTTGAAAATACCTCGAAAATCCTTGTGTACGATTTGAATGTAGTTTTTTTTTTTTGTGTTAATGGTGTACCCGTAACTAGATAGAACGGTGTGTGAATTTTGAAATCGAAAAATCTAAAAATCTCTCTCACTCCGAAAATCACCTTCCGAATGTATTTAAATGGAAAAACCAACATCTAAGGACTAGCTAGTAGCTATGCCATATTTTTGAGGAGAATTTATGTCATTTATTTTTTGGTTTTTGAGAAAAAGAAATATTTGAAAAATCGTGCATATTGGCCGTTGTAATGAAATCAAGGTCGAAAATAAGAGTACTTTCTAAAAATCGGTCTTTTTTTTTTTCCTTCAATTCGGTTTGACAAGATTTAACTTAACGAAGGAGTGTCTTATATACATTTTTGTATATATCTCTGTACATATACAAATGTATATAGGGATGTTTTTTAGTTGAATTTTTTGTTTTGTTTTCTTAATTTTATTTTTAAATTTAATTGTTGTTCGTCTCTGTGGGGTGAGGGTTAAAAATGCTCTCGGTATATCATAAACATCAAAGGAGAAAAAAGATAATATTTTGTGGAAAATTAAGTGCAAATTCGGTTTTTAAATTTTTTTTTTCACTGTTTTTCTGATTTTTTTTATTAGTAGCTGTTACTACAGTTTAGGTACATAACATTGTACCTTTTATGCCTTTTTTGCATCATTTAACCAAATTCGAAAATTTGAAAAATTGAAAATTCTGCAAGAAGGAGTCTCGAAGCGAGTTCTAGTGAAAATCAAAGGAGTTTTGTAAAATTGTGGAAACAACAAGAAGAAATTAAATCAAAATCTATTTTATTTGCATCCGAAATACGAGTAGTTAAAGTGAATACATAGTTGCAGTGCAAAATCGAATGTAGAAAAAAAAACCTTTAGTACTTTTAGGTCGCTACTTCATTTGTTACTCATGTAAGTATCCATAGATACTATTTAAATATATAATTTTATTATTTTTATATTTTTAAAACAACAAACAATATATTTTAAATATGTATATAAGAAAAAGAAAAACAATTACCTAAACTGTCACGTCGTTATGTATCTGCAAACAATCGCATTATAAACTTGAGAGTAAAGAAGAATATCCCTGAATATGCTTTCGGTTGTGTTCAACATTTTAAGAGTCCTTCATAAATCTTTGAAGTCAAAACCTTTTATATAAAAAAAAGCAAAAAAAAAAAACTGGAAAAAACTTGTTTATATAAGATTCATTGTCTGTTATTCTCTTCTGTCATATTTAACATCCATGGGGTACTTTTTATTATTTCTTTCTTGATTTCTTGTTGTCTTCTTGTTTCGTTGTTGGTGGAAGAAACTACTTTAAGTTTTAGTTTCTTTTTTTTTTTTGTGAAATGTAGTTTTTGAAAAACCCGGGCGTTGGACGAAATGTGTCAAAAGTTTTGCCATGGAGATTTTACGTAGATTTTTATTATTCTGCCTTGGGGAAGGATGGGGACACAAGTATTTAATGGGACTGGGAGTGGACCTCTGCGACGAGAACATCGGATAGGTACTAGAACTCTGGTAGTTTCGAGTTTGTTCGAAGTGTCATCGAATGTTTGATAGTTTTAGTTTTAGTTTTAGTTTTAGGATTTTGATTGAATTTATATCCTTCAAATAGAATTAGATTCGGTTGTTATATTAATTGAAATCGACTTGTTGGATATACATATGCGTGTACTCGTGCGAGTATCTACAACCGCCTAAGGGCCTTTATTGATGACAACCAAGTTGAGTATAAATTTAAATTCTACAGCCCAGTTACACCAAGTCGCCCTTCGGTAATTCATACACATTAAAACTATCCACAATAATAAAATACCGCTGTTGCCTTATGATAGCGATCACAAAGATATCGTCCTGGAAACATCTTTGACTGACGACCCCATGTTTACCTTCGAAATAGAGCACGAGGTTCCTAAATTTCATTTTAGACACACCAATTGGAATAAGTTTGCTCGTTGTGCTGTTGTGACTTCTATATAGGGAATCTCAATTCCGTAGTACGAGAGGCGATGGAGTCGTCAATACTGACGATGAACAGTAGAAACAGCATGGAATGCTATCTAAACCGTGACATACAGAGATTACAAAATCATAAAAGCTTTCTGATAACCCAGATAAATAGGATACGCCGACAATTTCAGGATGTTCCCAACAATGGGGTAACTGGTAAGATTGAAGTTCCTCCTGAGAAATGTAAAGTCGCTCATAGAGCAACAATATCGGAATGCAGCCAATGCCTACTGGAGGCAACGTGCGGAAAAAGTAATGAAGTCTGACTCAAGGAACATGTTTCCTCAAATCAAGCAGATCTTCAAGCCTCGTAGCATTGTCCAAATTCCAAAACTCAAAGTGCCACTGCTCTCTGAGCGGCTCCTTTCTCAGGCAGGGATTAATCCCCAACACTGTCCCACAATCGACAACCACTACGTGGTTGATAGTGAAATAAAAAAACTCAATCTTATTGGTTACCATTTTGAGTTAGTGCACAAAATCGATCTCCCAAGTCGGAAATCTGTTGAGGTGGCTGAAGAGCTACTGCGGTTTAATAACCAAAGCAGTGACACTTTCATTCAACTCAGGTTTTTTGAGTATCTACAAGCAGACGAACTGATAACAGAACAGACAAGAAGCTACTACACAACACTTGACTAGCTCACAGAAATATTCAGAAAATTGAACAACAAAAAGTCATCTGGTTTGGATGGTATCCCAAATGTTGTACTTAAGCATATACTGATCGAAATCATAAGGCAATACTGCGTAATTTTTAACAACTTGCTTAACAACTGCTACTTTCCAAACTGTTTGAAAACATCGAAGGTATTTCCGATAGTAAAAAAAAGGAAGGATCAGATCTTTCGAGCTATAGGAAGTCTCCTGCCTAATATTGGGAAGGTTTCTGAGGTAGTTGTTAGCAAGACAATCTTGCTCGCGTGCGAAAATAAGGAGATCATCCCGCGGAATCAATTTGGATTCAAAAGATTTCAGTACGCTATAACAAAACTTGTTTCCGATTTCAACTGGAACCTTAACGCCAAAAGATGTACAGGTGCCTGTCTAGTGGACGTCGAAAAAGCCTTCAACACGATTTGGTTAGACGGGTTAATATATAAACTTATTAAGTATGAATTTCCCCCTAACCTTATAAAGATGATCAGTTCAATGATACGCAAGAAGAGATTTGTTGTAATAGATAGAAAATACACGACGACTAGAGTCTTCAAAATCGACAATGGTCTGGCACAGGGCACAGTAACGGCGCCAATCCTCTTTATTATCTATACCTCTGAACTACTTAGGGACATGGCTTCCTCGATAGCATTAGCTAATGATGTCATATTATACTCTCATGGCTCTAAAATCAGCGAGATACAGAATAATCTCCAAATAAAATTCGACAATCTTCAAGTTTACTGTCAAGATTGGAAGCTCAAGATAAACAGCTCCAAATGTGAAACCACACTGTTTCGCACCCCAGTACCAGGCGAAACCTGGTAATAAAATCCTCGGATGGGATTCGCAACGAGTCAAAGACTGTTGTGAAGTATCTAGGTGTCCATCTGGATAAATTTTTATATTACAATGAACACATAAACCAACAGCTCAAAAAAGCGTGAGCGGCATTTATGTCGCTTAAAAGCCTTTTTTACTTGAATCATCTGAGATCCGATGTGAACTTCATTTGCTATCGAGCGTTTATGCGTCCAATATTGACTTACGCGAGTCCTGTATGGTGGAACATAAATCCTTCTTACATGGAGAAATATCGAGCTTTCGACAGAAAATGTCTTCGAGCTTGTTCACGAATGTACAGAAGCGCTCATTCCGATTTTCGGCGTTATGTCAGCAACAAGACAATATTGGATGCTTCCGGTTTGTCCAGGATAGACAATGTTATTCTGGACCTTGTCAGAAATCATTTCGTGCGCTCAGTAAAGGTTGTTGAGAACGAGTTCATATCGGGCTTGTTTTATCCTAACCCTGGTTACTTCAGAAGCACATTGTCGAGTGGATATATACCACCTGAGGCGTTCTTGTATCTAGATGCACACGGCTATCTATCTGATGCTAGTAATGTTCCGATTATATATCATGCTGCTAGCAGGGCCACAGACAAAAGAATCCTACATGTGCCGGTACACTCGAGTGATGGGGCTAATGTTTGGAGATACTGCATGAGCGTTCCTG
The DNA here is from genome assembly GCA_949129095.1 of Volucella bombylans. Classification (NCBI taxonomy): domain Eukaryota; kingdom Metazoa; phylum Arthropoda; class Insecta; order Diptera; family Syrphidae; genus Volucella; species Volucella bombylans. Next base: position 378,793,235 of record OX422140.1, on the reverse strand, counting down.
AAAGGGATACTCTCGATACATGTAGATCAAATCGGGATAAATACTGGTGGCTTGATTGGGCTGAAGCTGACGCTTAGGTTAGTCTAGTATTAGTTTTTTTTACTTTTTTTTATTTTTAGTATCGTAGGTAATTTTAAGTAAAAAAAATTAAATACGCAAAAGAAATTTTTTTCCCACATTTTTTGTTTCTTAAAATAACAAGATCCATATTTGAACAAAATGTTTATTCAATTTATTTAACACAGAACTGTAGCTAGCTTAACACATACAGATGTGTTCTGCGTATCACTTCTAATGTGGTTTTGTACTTCGTTGTTAAGATAGTTCGTAAGTATTTCGCTTGGTTTTTAATTTAAGAATATTGTAAATAGTGGAAATAAACAAGTTACAAAAAAAAAAGTGCGAGTATCTACAATATATAAACAACTATATGTACATATGTCCTAGTAAAGGAGACAATTTCACACTTCATCCTGAGTAGCTCTATTGTGCTTATACTTAAGAAACTACAGCCTTGTTAGCAGCTTCACAGAACACTAGACATCAACTGAGCCCATTGTGGACTTCACTTCTATCAAACGAAAACACTTTTTCTTTCTGGTCACGAGATTTGAAACGTATTTCTGAATTCGTTCCTTGGGCCAGGAATTCGAGGTTGTGATCAAAGTCAGTAAGTTTTTGATACAGCTCTTCAGAGAATGTTGTTCAAGATTTTGATCAGCTACGAGTTCCCTGTCGATGTTTTAGTTTCTGGCCCACTTTTGAGAAGTCTCTTACCCAGGTCATTTCTTCAACAGCAAAGGGGTGTACAACCCTCATTTAAGACATATATGGTCTCGACAAAGACTATGAAGTCAAACAGTGAGCAGCCGTAAGAGTGGTCTGACGTTCAAACCAGAGAATATAACGAACATGCCAGGGCTACAAAGCTAGAATACAAGTCTCTGAGTGTGTCTCGAAAACAAGACTGCATGTTAATAACTCTCTATCTCTTTACTAATCACCTTGAAAACTTGGATAAAAGAAAACAGTTCAGAGACAACCAACAGTCCCGGATACAGAGGGATATAATGTTGACGAGCCGTGTTAAGTATGACGAAATTCAGCTTTACACATGGGATGTTAGGACCATTAACAGCCCTTGTGGAGCCGTAGCACTAGCGAACATCTTATAAAACAGTTACTACTGCAATCAATGAATTTCAATGGCATGGACCAGGTAAAAAGCGCAGACGACATCTACTATGGCAATTTCTATTATAAAAAGAAGGAGCGCGACGCTAATTTGGATGTGGATTTGCTATTCGAAGGAGACTCAGGCGAAATGTCCTAAGCTTTCAACGAAACCCATGAAGACCATATACGAAAATATAAGCGTGCGTTCATGCCGCTACAAAGGGCCGAAGAAAAGACCAAATTGATTGGCTAACTAGACCGAATATATACTCAGTTCCCAGCTATGATACTAAAATTGTGGTAGGAGATCTCAACGTTAAGCTGGATAAGGAAGCCGTCTTTGAGTAGTTCATCAGAAAACGCAGCCTGCGTAACACCACGTCCGACAATGTTCGAGTGTTTAGATTTTGTAACAGATAACACGCAGTTCCCATATCTCAACATCCACAAAGAGACTTGGCTATCCTTTGACCCATCAACCATCAGTCAGATTGATTATATTGTGATTAACGCCAGACACTACTTCAGATTTCTGGAGACACGGATCGAGTGGTATTTATACCGAAGGCACGAGTCCTCGAAGCATTTCAGGCTAATTAGTTTAACCTCCTTTGTACTTCAAACCGGCCCCCCGCCCAATTATCAAGGCTTCGCTCATCAATGACGTTGTCTAATAAAAAGCGGCTGCAGAGCAAAGTATTGGTCTTATAGTAAAGGTTTGCAGACGACTCCATCGTTACCAGCGGCCGGTCATAGGTCTTGTTGGTGGCTGGACGAGCGGTAGTCCCTACCAGGACTTAAATCACGGTACCATGGGAGTAAGGAGCTCCCCTGATCTCGATTCGGGCCTGACTTGTTGAGGTAGGCACCCTTGTGGGAGCGTCATGGTGGCTGTGGTTTAAACCCAAATCGCGGGAGGGGTCTTTGACCCAATGTAGAGTTGCAATAAGTACTGGGTGCTGTGAAACTAAGATCAGTAAGAGGTTTTAGATCGGCCTCCACTTATACCAAGGGTAGAACTCATGCCTTCAACTATTAATGTAGGTAAGCGATGGCAAGGCGTATCCTTGCTCCCATGTATGTATGGGCATTCCGTGAAATTAAGTCTTTTCAGACAGGCGTTCACGCTAAACCCAAGACTCGTTGTACTTCAAACCGCAGTATCTTAGACATCTATAAGGTTTTCCAATAAGGACTTGACAACTTTTTTTTTACTTAAACCCAAACCCTTTGAGATATTATCAGCTTGAAGTACAATCAAAACATTTATGAATGGAACTCGACTTTGTTCATATGGCCACCGCGGGCACGTGTGCAGCGGTCGATTCGTTGGACCCAATTTTCAACGACTCGGCTACACATTTCGGCCGAAACGGCCGCTATTTCACGTTCAATGTTGGCTCTGAGCTCTTCCAACGTCGTCGGCGTGTTGGTACAAACCAATGACTTAACGTAGCCCCACAGAAAATAGTCAAGCGGCGTTAAATCGCACGAACGAGGCGGTCAGTCGACTGGCTCATTTCTTGAGATAACACGCTCACCATACTTACCCTTCAATAAATCGATTGTAGCGTGTGCTGTTTGGCTTGTGGCACCATCCTGTTGAAACCACATGTCGTCCAAGTCCATCTCTTCCAATTCGGGCCAAAAATAATCGGTGATCATGGCGCGATAACGCTGACCATTCACAGTGACGTGACGATCGTTATCGTCGACGAAAAAAATATGGCCCAATAACGCCGCCGGCATGCAAACCGCACCAAACAGTTATTTTTTGTGGATGAAGTGGTGATTCATGAAGCACATGTGGATTTTCACCCGACCAACAACGCATATTTTGCTTATTGACGAACCCATTGAGCCAAAAATGAGCTTCGTCACTGAAGATGATTTTGCGATGAAATTCATCATCTTGGCGAAGATGCGCCAGAACCCAATCGGAGAACGTACGTCGCTTCAAATGGTCCATCGGCTTCAATTCTCGAGTCAGCTTGATCTTGTATGGGTGTAAACCAAGAGTCTTACGCAAAATACGCCATAATGTGGTCTGAGCGATGCCCAATTCTTGAGAACGCCGTGGAATGGACTGATTTGGATCGTTTGCTACGGACGCTTGAACGGCAGCGATATTTTCGACACTTCGACCAACCCGTTATCTCACTGACACGGCAACATCACACAACGAATATGCAACAAGTTGTTGCACTAAACTTGTTATTGCCTGTCTACTAGGGCGAGAATTACGACCGAAAATTTGAGTTAACCCTCTTAAAGTTGCAGTAACCGACTCCGAATTTCGGTAAAAAATTTTTATAATTTGCAGACGTTGCTCGTTCGTGTACTTTACCATGATGAAAATGTTGAGTTTACTGAATAAATTGACAGTGACAGTTTGATGATTAGTGAAAGAGTGCGTTCACAAATTAAATTCAAAGTTGTCAAGTCCCTATTGGAAAACCCTTTACATCCTAAGCACTCTAAAATAATCAATCACAGCACGCCTACCTCAAGGGATGATCCACGGAAACGGTTCTCCATGAGAAAGTGAGAACAATCGAAAAATCTGCACTGCAAAGAGTGTACCCTAGCCCCTTCCTACTCATAGAGGGAGGTAGGGAGAATATATTCACAAATCTCAAATCGAGCTGGCCATAGAGGAATTTATTTGACAATTATTCAGGCAACACTGGGTAACAGTCACTTAACGAAATTCACTCATAGATGAGCGCCACAGGGTGGCGTTATTTCTCCTCTACTCTGGCTAATAGTTATGAACAAAATTCTTACAAGACTGTGCAGAGAATGGGTCAAAGTGGTCGGGTATGTGGATGACGTGATGATACTAGTGCCAGAGAAGTTTTTAAGTGAAATTATGGAGGCTACTCTAGATAAGGTAAATACTTGGGCAGCAAGTTGTGGCCTTTGGTGTCAACCCGAGCAAAACTGAATTGATGCTATTCACTACCAAAACCAAAATACCTGATTTTGCCCTTCTCTGTCTTAAGTGTCAACGGCTTACACTATCCTACAGCGCTAAGTATCTGGGTATCATGTTTGACATAAAACTTAACTGGAAGCAAGACATCGAACAGAGGGTAAGGAAGGCATGCGTCGTCTTCTATGCCTGAGGAAAAACTTTTGGAAAGAAATGGGGACTTCAACCAAAAATGACTTTGTGGATGTATACAGCCGTAATGTGTTCAATTCCTACCAACGGGTCAGTAGTATGGTGGCCAGATTGGGCAGAGGTTACAACCTCCAAAAAACAGCCAATATAAGCATCACGGCGGATTGAGGTCGGCTCCAACGGATGCCCTTACTACGCGTTTGCATCTTCTATCCCTCGACCTACACACAAAAAATACCAAAATACACAGACTCAAGGAATAGGGCACGGACACAGCAACATCCTGGACTCATTGCCAAACGACATGGTCACGTTTCCAGCTGACTACATCACACTTAAACTAAACATCAAGAAAACCCATGAGAGCTCAGTGGGACGAAGTAGTAAAGCACTTCGACACGGTCATCTATCTATACCGGTGAATCAAAGATGAACTATGGGGCTGGTGTCTACTGTAAATTACTGAAAATATCAATATTATACCACTTGTCGGATTTTTCCTCCGTCTTACAGGCGGAAATACTGGCAATCCGAGAGGATTGCGTGCAACTCGGGCGTGACGTAATGCACAAACAAAATATTTCTATCCTCATAGATAGTCAAGTCGCTATCGAAGCTTTTAACTCGGCTACCATACCCCCAAACTGGTGCAAAAGTGCCGGAACGAACTTCCTCTCCTGGGCAAACACTTTAGACCCACACTGTTTTTAGTTCCAAGGCACAGTGACATAAAAGGAAACGAGCGTGCAGATGAACTTGCCAGGCAGGACTCAATCTGCACACATCCCGGTCCACATCCCGCTAGGAGCGGTTAAAGAACAAATCTGCTTCCACTTCCTAACTGCGTCATATCAAGGATAATATAGCCGACCTACAATAAGAATAAAACAAAAGACCTACTAAACAGAAACCGCCCAGTTGTCACTAGAATCACGGTGATAATCACTGAGAATTAGGCAATTGAAGACCACTCGGTCAAACTACGAGGAGGTACAACCCCCGCTGCCTCAATTTCGGGAATGAAAATGAGAAGGAAACTCTCCCTCATTTCCTCTGCATATTCGCTGGTCTAGCAGGAGCCAGACTATGTGTATTAAATCAACCATTCTTCGACAACCTTAACTACATCTTGGATGAAGGAATACGGGATCTAATCCGTTTTCTTAACTCCTCAACAACACACAGCATCAACCAGGTCACACGAGTCGTCGTACCAAAAAGGCACATAGTGCCTCTTGGGTTCATGTTGAACCGCCACCTGTACCTACCCACCTAAGGTCTCCTACCTTATGACAAATATCACTGACATTGAGTTTAAAGCTGTGGATATGCAACTTGATGAGCTGGTAGAACAACAAACGCAGCTCCACATCTAAGAGCAGATGAATGCTTATTGCTGTCGAATCATCACAATAAAATCAACATTCACCCTACTACAGAACTATTGTAGAAGAAGCCGAATGAACAAAAACCTGAATTTGTATTCGTTGCCACCTGTCTCCGATTTGTACAACAAATTATGGTTAGTTCAGACAACGAGACATTCTTTGAGCCATCTGAAGGGGTAAAATTGAATAAAAACATTTCAATGAATGCTGGAAGGAAGTGCTCAAAATTTCCGCATCCGAGTCACTGTTGACAACCTGCAGCTCATCTATGGTTGGCACAGAGTACAATAAGATTTATCATGCACAGAGTGATCTTGTAGTCATCTATAGGTCAAGGTCCTGAAATTAATTTGGCGTGTAACGACTCCCTAACCCAGCTCATGGTAAAAGTAAGTCTGGTACGTTTCCCAGGCTGCAATACTATGAAATATGAAATAAATGAAATAAATTTATTTCAAACAATTTCTCCAAAAGAGAAAATCAGGAAAATATCCACAGACATCCAGGCTTCCTCACTATAAATTAACATACACACAAAACAGCCAATTGACCCACGCATTGCGCTATTCCAGGCAGAAATTTCAAATGAACTTAACCATATCGACTGGTTACCACAGCAACATCAGTGCTGGTATTTGTGATGAGCATTATGTAACATATTTTTGATCACTCTAATTTCAATCGAAATGCCGTACGAAAAATTCTCCCTAAAACCCGTGCATGAGGTAGCAGATAAGGCCTGGATACCGGTATTGAAAAGGACGGACTTGATCCCCAGTTTTTTTTATTGCAACTCTGGGTGATTGAAAAATTCTTAAAAACTCAAAAGCTATCACCATAGGCACAATTTTCCAAAAAAAACTGTGCACGACAAGTACACACAGTTTCAGTTCAGTTTAAATGCATTTTTATTTATATACTTAAATTACACTTACATGCTAGACAAAAAAATGCTTAAAAATTAGCTTAAATAACTTACAAATAATCTTATTCTAACTTACTGGCCCTATGCGGGCACTCTAAGTTATACCTAACACTTAAACTATGTCTTTCGACGAATCTTACAGTCTAATTTTATTTTTATTTTTACATTTATTAAAACTAAGAAAATGAATTTTAATTAAAAAAACTTAGTGTCTGAACTTTTTTATCTATAAAAATTAAAACTAAACCTATAAACTAGTTAAAAACTAAATCTTAACCTACTTAGCCTACTTACATCTAATCCATACGTGTATATATATATACATACTACATATATACATAATATATACATATATGTATACATACATATTTGTTTTTTTTTTCATTTTTTATTTTTATTTTTTATTTTTTGCTTTTTTTTCTTAAAATCTAACTTAAACCTACCTAAAACTATGTAAGCCGACCATGGCTAAAAAAATTAGGCTGGCCACCTTGCTTCACATGAAGCTAGCTATCACTGGAGGAATTCGACGACGAAGCATCCTCCCCTTCTACAAGCCACCAAAAGTGTTGGTGCTGCCAAGCGACATCCCTCATGTCGCGACTCCCTACCGCCCTACTGAACTGGAGACGCTCCGCACTGCCATATGCGACGTCTCTGTCGTAGTTGAGTCGCCTGTCCGCAGATGTTCGAGCGACATGGAAGATTAGCGGCACCGCCAATCTGTCCTGGATCAGACCTTTGTTATCTAAATAGAGGAACGCTTCTGGAGGGTAGTAAGCCCCAGAGATCAGGTTGTTCGATGAGGTCATTGCTCTTGCAACGTGCCTTCGAGTCAACTTAATGACGAAATTGTCCACTCTTATTAGGTTCGCCCTATTGTATAAGACCTCATTAGGATAGAATTTTATGTACTGAGACTCTGGTGCTCTGTATAAGCGAAGACAAGTCCTAAACTTGCTCTCACGTTGAACCACACGGGACATCCAAATACAAGCATGGGCCTGATAAGGGCCATGTAGCAGATTACTTTCACCCTCGCATCGTGTTGGCTGTTATAAAACAGTCTCTTTGTAAGGGCAAAAGCACCTTTGGCTCTGGCCAGAGCAGCATCTATATGTTTGTTAAAATACAGAAATTGATCTAGCCAGATCCCAAGGTATCTGACTACATTTCGACAAGCAAGTGGCAGCCCGTGCTGCCCCACGATCGAGAACTTTCGCCAATTCTTTCTGGTATCCCTAGAGGCCCCTGACAAAGGCGTCCTAAACAATGGTTTCCGACTTCTGAAAGTTGATTTTCAACTTCCAGTCATCGCAATATCGCTTAATTTTGTCGAAGTCACGCTGCAAAAGTGTATTAAAGACCTTAATCTTTAGACCCGGTCTGTACGCGATTAAGTCGTCTGCGTACGCCATGGCATGGTGAAGTGAACCTATCAGATCACTCGTGTAAATGTTGAACAGGATCGGCGAATTCACCGCACCTTGTTGCAGACCGTTTTTAATGTTAAATATTCCAGCAGAAGTCACATCGCCATTCTTCACGATGAACTGTCTACTGGAGAGCATATGGAAAAGAATATACAGCAGTGGTTTACTAATGCCAAACCTGTCCAGCTTGAAAAAGAGTCCCTCTAACCATACGGTATCGAAGGCCTTCTCCAAGTCAATCAGGCAGGCACCAGTGCACTGGTTCTTGCCTTTGTTCCATTGGATATCAGAAACCAGTTTCGACGCAGCATGAATGATATCATGCCCCGCCTTGAAACCGAATTGATTATCCGGAACTATATGTTTGTCCTCAACCCACTTAGTCAGGACTCTATTGATCACCTTCTCGATGTTTGGAAGAAGACTGATCGATCAGAGATTCGCCGGATTGGAAGTGTCTTTATCCCTTTTGGGGATGGGATGTACCACCGCAGTTTTTCAATGCGCTGGATAATGTGCGTTATTCATTGCATTATTAAAGAGGGTGGTATAAATGTTCACCGCTTCTAGAGGGAGATGTCGAAGCACAATGTTCGGTATTTCATCGGTTCCCACTGATTTCTTACTTCTAAGTGATTCGAAGATCGTTTGGAGCTCTTCCTTCAAAATGAACGGGGGTAGTACCCTATCGTTGGTGATGACATTATTTGCCTTATTCTCGTCACTGAACTGGGTGAAACCCGAGCTCTCGAATCGCCAATTCACAATTTCATTTCGAAGGTAGAAATTGTGCACAAGGACTCGATTCTCCAGATCGTGGTTCGGGCCAATGGTAACATTCGCCTTGAACACTTCCTGGAAAGTCGCTCCTATAGCCTCTACCTGCTCCTGCGGATCCTCGATCTCAAAGAAGCTGTCATCATCAACAGCCTCATTTGGATCTATGCCTGCTGCTACCAGTATTTGTTCGTTGTTCGTCGTTCGGGCGATTTTAAGACAAGGAAGGTCGTTCTGATTATTTCTCCGAAATATTTTATTTATTTGCGGGAACATATTCGGGTTGCTGGTGTTTACAGCCCGAATTTTACTGTTCCAATACAAATTTACAGATGCTCTGTAATTTTCTTTTATTAATGTTTGGAGGATTTTAATCGACCACTTCAGTGTCATGATCTCCGGGTTATGTCTGTCAGTAAACTGTCTGTACAAGGCTTTTAGTCTTGTCAGCAGTCTACTTTTATGTCGGTGCAGTGCGTCAATGGTTGCGTTGCGGAATAAGTCTTCTTCGTCAGTGTGTTGGTACCGAGGTATCGTTTTGTCCATTGTTCGTTTAATTGTCTCGTCCATTAGTCTTAGATACCTGTCAATCTCCTCGTTTGACAGATTTCTGTTGGACGGTGGGTAGAGCGAATTCGAGGAGAGTGCTCTAGTCAGTGTTCTGGTGAAGTGTGTCCAACGCACCCTACTATAATTGTAGGAATGCCTTTGAACAAACTCATCCAATTCCGCAATTTCGTTGGGAACAGTTATTTCGGTGCTGAGACCGCAATGGTCACTGTCATACACGAAAGTGCGTATACAGTTTGTAGTTTGTTGGTTAGTGCATGTCAGTTGTATTCGTGAGTCGAACAGCAGAAGATCCAAATAAGACCCGTGTCTGGGAAACGACGGACTATCCGTCGCCTTAAGCTCGAGCCGATACATCACACTGTTCTGACCCCACCAATTGAATAGTAGGTTCCCTCTAGTATTTGGTGTATTATTTCCCCAATCACTATGTTTGGCGTTGAAATCTCCGCCGATAATAAAATAGTTGTCTTCTAATTCCAGCCTCAGAAATCGAAAAAGTGTCTCGAGCTCTGAGATAAATAAGGTGGATTGAGTAGCCTTAGGTGCATAGACAGACACCATGTACAACCGCTTTCCACTACGGAGAGGGATATACACGATGCATGCTTCCAGCACCTGGAACCTACGTACTACACGACTGAATACTCTTTTAAAATGTACTCGTATACCTTTTCGTACGAAAATTGCAACGCCACCTCCCGGAATGGAGTTGGGTCGGTTTCTCCGTACTATTTTGTATCTTCTGTGCCTCATTTTGTGTCTCTTGGTAAGCTTAGTTTCGCTAACCAGAAGCACATCGGGGGCTTGGTCTTTAAGCAACTTAAATAGTGCGGCTCGTCGTTCGAGCCTAATCAGTGAATTCACATTCACAGCAAGGACCTTCAGGGTCTGCTCCGCCACGTACGTACCCATTACGGCAAAAGGTACGGTAGGCCAGGCAGCAGCGCGTATACTTGATCCGCCCGCGCGGTCTGTTCAGTTAAATGACGTTGTAGCTGAGCCATCTGCCCCTGGATAGAGAGCAAGATAGCTAGCATGTCAGGTAGTGGTTCCGGTGCTCTGGGCGCTGGGGCCTGAGAAGCAACCTTCACTTGCTGTACAGTATTTCCCCTACCTGCCGCCATTTGGGCGTAGGTAACATGAGGATCGTGTGCCTATCTACGCTAAGCCTTTTAATATAAAAATTATTGCCTATGGCCGACTTACACAGTTCTATCGTTTCCTTTAGCTCCATCTTAAAAGTATTTATAGGTGGAACTCTTTGTTGTTTTTGCTGCCGTTGCTGCTGCTGCTGTCTTTGTAGCAGCTGATGTTTTTGCTGCTTCCCTTTTTGTGGCTGCCCTTGTTGTGGCTGCACTTGTTGTTGTTGCTGGTGCTTAATAAGTTGTTGTTGTTGTTGCTGTAGCACTTGTGTTATTGTGTTTTTCTTGTGTTGTTGTTGTGTCTGTTTTTGAGCTAGCTGCGTCTGCTGTTGTTTTTGTGAATGATCTTGCTCTAAGCATTTGCAGTTCCTTTAAAGCAAGAACTCTTTGTTCCAGCATTTTGATGCTGCTGCTGAGAGACTCAAGTTCTTCTTCTTCGTCTTCTGATTCGGTTGGAGCCAAGGAAGCGAAGGTGTTCTCTTTCAGATAGTGGCTTTCACCACCATCTGAGACATTTGGGTTGTCGACAATAAATTGTGTAGTACGATTTTTAGTTGCTGTCGATGACGTTGAATGCGCCCCTTCCCTCACTCCGCCCAGCAGCTTTTCAGCGGAAGTTGGTTGGTTGGGACGTTGTATCGAGTTGGGGATTTGCCTTTGCTTCCTCCTTCTCTTAGTCTTTGGTTCTGAGATTGCTGGCGTTTGGCTTGAACCACTTGATGCCTCACCCGATTTCTCAGCAGATCCCGCTATTTGCATAGCGGGCCGCTCTCCACAATCCATCACGTGATGAACAGTTAAAATTAATTGTTTTTGTATTTATGTTATGCAAAATAAATAAAAAAAAAAAAAAAAGTCTACTGCACACGGAATCGAACCCACGACTTATGACAAGTCGGCCGAACACACTGCCAACACGCTAATTGGAGCCTATAGGAAATTCCTCAAATGTCTCTTTCTTACTGATTTTACTGTTTTTTTGATTTTACTATTCACTCGCAAGCCGGAACACGTCTATACTCTACGGGGATCAATGACCAACTGGGGACGACGAGTACACACGGGTACACGCTGATGACATTTTTTTTTTATTTTTTTTTTTTATTTATTTATTTCATTGTGTATACATATCTTACAGTATTATACAAATTTTATACAAGACTAATATAAAAATAATGTGGTGACATTTTGTATTTTCTATACATGCAGTATTAAAAATAGTGTCAAATGCCACTTCAATGAACTTTAAACTTAGTATATTAAATTTGGGTGGGGTGACCCGTCTAATTTTCGTTTCAGTAAAATTATAAAAACTAAAAAAAAATTTTTTTTTTTTTGAATTCGTTTATTTTCTCTTTAAGTTATATACAATTCAATTAAATTACTAAGAAAGAAAGAAAATAATAGTGAGCATTCTGTAACTCAGTAAGTTAGTGACGAATGCCACCTTTAAATATAATACATAATTTGTTTAGATGTGGGGTGACATCTTTTATAATTAAAATAAAAAGCTTTATGATGATGTGAAAAAATGAAAAAATGAAAAATTGTAATTCAAAAAAAGAAAAAAAGTAGAAAAGAAAAAATTAAAAAATATAAAAAAATATATATATAATGATCGCAAAAGAATTGAGAAAATAACATGAGTATTACTAAGGAACAATTAAAAAGATAAAAGTAATGAGAATACAATGATACGAACAAATTATGCTGCTGATGAAAATGAATTATTTAAAAGAGATTCAATTCTCTCATGGTCAATCGTGAAAAGCCAGTTCTTAAGGGTTTTTAGAAATAAGTGGATGTTGGAAATGGAACGAATAGAGGAAGGAAGGTTGTTATAAATAGTAGGGGCTGTAACTTTATAAAAATGTGTAAAATGAGTTCTGTGAGCCATTGAAACGTTTACGAAATGTAATGAATTAACACGCAGACTGTAGAATTGTGAGCATCTGCTTGGGATGTTTCCACTCCGTTTATAAAAATCTTTTAGAACCTTAAAAACGTAAAGATGTCTAGCTGGTAGGATACGCAAATCACTGAATAGAGGCCAGCTCCGAGTAAAGCGATCTTTTTTACATAAAATACGAATCAAGTGTTTCTGAGCTGTCAATATTGGTAGGAAAGTGTTGTGATAAACACCATCCCAACATGTGATACCATATTGTAACTTGGAGTGAGCAAGAGCATAGTACACTGTTTTAGCAAGTTTTGTAGAGCAGAATTGCTTAAGCAGATACATATAACGTGCCACCAATAACACATGAGATTTGATTGACTGCGTGTGGTCTTTCCAATTCAGCTTATAATCAATTATTACTCCAAGGTATTTATATTGTTGCACTGATTCAATATTAAAGCATTTACTGGAACAAGAGTTGTTTATAAAAAAGTTATTATTGCCACATTTATGAATAGGAGGGCGAAATTTATTACAATCGTATGAATGAAAACAAAGATTGAAATTTGATAAGACATTGTTAGTTGTGCTGAAAGAAATTAGTTTAGTTTTCTCGCTAATAATAAGCTTATGTGCAAAGAACCAGAGCCTCAATGTTTCTAAGTCCATAGAAATTTCAGCGATGCACTCGAAGTGTGTTTGGGAATTGTAAGTTTGGGCTATGTCATCGGCGAAAGCTGTGGGCAATCCATTCAATTTGAGTTTAAACAGAGAGTTAATATAAATTAAGAATAAAACACGGCCAATAACTGATCCCTGAGGCACGCCATTTTTTAGAAAACGTGAGTCACTTGAACTGTTATTTAAGGTAACTTTTTGCTCTCTGTTTTTCAGATAGGAATAGAACCATTTATGAATTATACCCCTGAAACCAGCGTTGTATAATTTGTCCAAAAGTAGATCGTGGTTAACCATGTCAAAGGCTTTAGTCATGTCTATAAAAAGAGCCATCGTAGGTTTGCTGCAGTTAAGACTCTCATACAGTTGGTTGCACACTCTTAAGATAGCATCTTCAGTAGATAGTCCCATTCTAAAACCAAACTGTTCGTCACAAAAAAATTGAAATTTATCAAGAAATGATAACATTCGAGACTTCATTAGTTTCTCGAAGATTTTAGAAATGCTTGGTAGCAGAGAGATCGGTCGGTAATTGGACAGACACTTTCTGCAACCTTTTTTAAAAAGTGGGATTACTTCGGCTTGTTTTAGTTGCTTAGGAAAACAGCCATTTAGAACAGAGAAATTAAATAAATAAGTCAAAACATCCACAATATACAAGGAGGTATTATACAACATCGTACCAGAAATACCATCACTTGTACAAGAATTTTTATTTTTTAAGGACAAAATTATTTTGTAGGTTTCATAAGATGTAAACGAACGAAAAACAAAACTGTTTGTTTGTATGACATCTGAACCAATCTCTGAAAGAACGGAACACATGCAAGTCCTATTTGACTCATCAGGGGGCTTAAGTTTTTCGGAAATATCAGTGAAATACTCATTAAATTTATTAGAAATGACATTAGAGCTGGTAAATTTAACACCATCAATTTCTATAGTATCTATTTAAAGAAGGTAAAACAATAGAAGAAAGTTAAGCAATAAGTATTGAATATAGTTGAGAATAACTGAGAGATGCAAACAGAAGCCTAGTTTACACCAGAATGACAGAGAAAAGAATCTCTATATGATGTAAATCATAATCAAAGAGCCAATTTCTTACAAACTCAAAACGTCCAGGAATTGATATTGTTCTAATACTTAGAGGCAGCTTATTAAATAATCGACATGATGAGACTATAAAAAAGTTTCGAAATGCAGTTGTGCGAAAAATCGGTACAGTAACAACATATAAAAAGTTTCTGCGTAGATTATAATCAGAAAATGATCTGTAATTTAAATTTCCTGATCTGGTAAAGAACATTTTCAAAACTTTGAAACAGTATAAATGACGAACAGGTAGGATTTTCAAATCCTGAAATAATGGAAAGCTAGGATGACGCCGATGCTTATTACAGATTTTTTTCAGTAGACTCTTTTGCAATACTAGTTTAGTTTTAAATGCATTTTATTTTCTTAACACTAACTCTTACATTCTAACAAAAAAAATGCTTAAATGCTAGCTTACAATTACTTAACAAACTTATACTAACTTACTGGCCCCACACAGGCACTCTAAGCTACTCTAAATTCTTATATCTATGTCTTTCGACTGCAGTTACATTTTATTTATAAATGTTTATTTTGTACTTAGGCTAAGAAAAAATTTATAACAAAAAACTTAGCATATGGACATTTTATTATTTTTTATAAAAGCTTAGTATCTAACTTAAAATAAACCTTAGCCTACCTAACCTAAATGCACAATACACACATAAACACACATAGACATTATACACAATCATATCCATATATCAGTATACACCTTTGTATACACTGATACATGTATATGTTTCTTAAATGCTAACCTAAACCTATGTAAGCTGGCCATGGCCATTTACTGAGCAAATAGATTGGTCAGCTCTGCCTCATTAGTGAGGCTGTTCCGTCATTGACGGAAACGACGACGAAACATCTTCTCATCATTCAACCACCAGAAATGCTGGTGCTGCCGAACGACATCCCTCTTATCGCGATTCCCCACCGCCCTACTGAACCTGAGGCGATCCACACTGCCGTGTGCGACGTCTCTGTTGTAGTTGAGTCGCCTGTCCCCAGCTGTCCGAGCGACATGGAAGATTAACGGCACCGCTGATCTATCCTGGATCAACCCTATCTGATCTAGGTAGAGGAATGCTTCCGGTAGAATGAAGCCGTCAGAGCGCACACTCTCGTGGTAAAGGTGATTGGGGTAGTAAGCCCCAGATATCAGGTTATTCGTCGAGGTCATTGCTCTTGCAATATGCCTTCGAGTCAGCTTAATTACGAAGTTGTCCACTCGTATCAGGTTCGCCCTGTTGTAAAGGACCTCATTAGGATAAAATTTCTTGTACTCCGACTCTGGTGTTCTGTACAAGCGAAGACAAGCCCTAAGGCAAGCCCTCTCAAACACCCGAATCTTTTCCATTAAGCTTGCTCGTACATTGAACCACACGGGACAACCAAATACCAGCATGGGCCTAATAAGGGCCATGTAGCAGATTACCTTTACCCTCGCATCGAGTTGGCTGCTATAAAACAGTCTCTTTGTAAGGGCAAAAGCACCTTTAGCTCTGGCCAGAGCAGCATCTACATTTTTGCCAAAATACAGAAACAGATCTACATTTCGACAGGCAAGAGGCTGTCCGTGCTGTCCAATGATTGAGAAATTTCGCCAATTTTTTCTGATATCACTAGAGGCTCCAGACAATGGCGTCCTAAAGAGAATGGTTTCCGACTTCTGAAAGTTGATTTTCAACTTCCAGTCATCGCAAAATCGTCTTATCTTATCGAAGTCATGCTGCAAGAGAGTATTAATGACCTCGATTTTTGGACCTGTTCTGTACGTTATCAAATCGTCTGCGTACGCAATAGTATGGGGAAGTGAACCTATCAAGTCGCTTGTAAAAATGTTGAATAGGATTGGCGAATTGACCGCGCCTTGCTGAAGACCATTTTTAATTTGAAATATTCCAACAGAAGTCACATCGCCATTCTTCACGATGAACTGTCTGTTGTGTAGCATATTATAAAGAATGTACAAGAGTGGTTTACTGATACCCAACCTAGTCAGCTTATAGAAAAGACCCTCTAACCATACGGTGTCGAAGGCCTTCTCCAAGTCAACAAGGCAGGCACCAGTGCACTGTTTCTTGCCTTTGTTCCATTGGATATCGGACACCAGTTTAGACGCGGCATGTGAGATATCATGTCCCGCCTTAAAACCGAATTGATTATCCGGAACTATATGTTTGTCTTCAACCCACCTAGACAGAGCTCTATTGATTACTTTTTCAAAAACCTTACTGATATTCGGAAGGAGACTTATCGACCGGAGATTCGCCGGATTGGATATATCCTTCCCCTTTTTGGGGATAGGTTGAACCACCGCCGTTTTCCAATGCGCTGGATAATGTGCATTATTCATTGCATTGTTAAACAGGGTGGTGTAAATGTCCACCGCTTCTAGAGGAAGATGTCGAAGCACGATGTTAAAATACCATCGGTCCCCACTGATTTCTTAGCCCTGATTGTGTCGAAGATCTTATGGAGTTCTTCCTTCGAAATGAATGGGGGTAGGTCACCCTCTCTGGCAATGACATTATTGGCCATATTTTCGTCGCTAAACCGGGTGAAACCAGAGCCCTCGGATCGCCAGTTCCCTATTTCATTTCGAATGCAGAAGTCGTGCCCCAAGACGCGACTGTCCAGGTCATAATTAGGGCCAATGATATCAATGGCCTTGTATACTTCCTGGAAAGTCGCCCCTATGGTCTCAACCTTCTCCTGTGGATCCTCGATCACAAAGAAGGCGTCATCATCAGCGGCCTCATTTGGATCAATACCTGCTATTGTCAGTAACCGTTCGTTGTCTGTTGTCCGGGCTATTTTAAGACACTGAAGGTCGTTTTGATTTTTTCTACGAAATAGTTTATTTATTTGCGGAATCATATTCGGGTTGCTGGTGTTTACAGCCGAACCTTGTTGTTCCAATGCAAACTTACAGAAGTTCTGTAATTCTCTTTTATTAGCGTTTGAATATTTTTAATCGACGACTTCAGTGTCCTAATCTCCGGGTCTTGTCTGTCAGTTAACTGTCTGTACAAGTTTTTGAGTCTTGACAGAAGTCTACTTTTCTGTCGGTGCAGTGCGTCAATAGTAGGATTGCGGAACAGGTCTTCGTTAGTCGTACGTCGATACCGCGGAATTGGAGTGTCCATAGTTTGTTTAATTGCCTCGTCCATTTGTTTTAGGTAATTGTCGATCTCGTCGTTTGACAAATTCCTATTGGGCGGTGGGTGGAGCGTGTTCGAAGATAGCGCTCTTGTCAAGGTTGCGGAGAAGCGTGTCCATCGAGTCTTACTGTAGTTGTAAGAATATCTTTGGACAAACTCCTCCAATTCCGCAATTTCGTTAGGAACTGTAATTTCGGTGCTAAAACCGCAATGGTCGCTGTCATACACGAATGTGCTCAGACAGTTTAGCGTTTGTATATTCGTACCTGTCAGTCGTATGCGTTCATCGTACAGCAGTAGATCCAAATAAGACCCACCTCTGGGAAACGACGGGTTATCCGTCGCTTTAAGACCGAGTCTGTACATGACATCGTGCTGACCCCACCAATCGAGTAGTAGATTCCGTCTAGTATTTGGCAAATTATTTCCCCAATCTCTGTGTCTAGCGTTGAAATCCCCGCCGATTATAAAATAATTCTCCCCCGATTCCAGCCTCAGAAGTCGAAAAAGCGTGTCGAGCTCTGTAATGAATAGAGTGGATTGTGAAGCCTCTGGTGCATAAACAGAGGCCAAGTACAGCCGCTTTCCACTGCGGAGCGGGATGTAAACGACGACTGCCTCCAACACCCGGAACCTGCGCAACACGCCCTTGTACACTCTGTGAAATTTTATACCTTCTTTAATGACGATCGCGACCCCGCCTCCACGTTTGGATCTGGGCCGGTTTCTTCTTCTAACAATATAATTATTGTACTCCAGTTTGTGCTTATCGGTTAGGTTGGTTTCGCTAGCGAAAGCACATCAGGAGTTTGGTCTTGTAGCAATTTAAACATTGTGGCTCTTCGTTCGATCCTAATCAGTGAATTAACATTCACCGCAAGGACCTTCAAAGTTTGCTCCACCATGTGCGTACCCATTACGACATGTGTTGCGTTAGGCCCGGCAGCAGCGCGTAGATCTGCTCCACCCGCTTGGCCTGTTCTTGAACCTGCGGCGATTTGCCTTGCTTTAATAGCAAGCACCTCTTTTTGAAGTTGCTGGATGCTGCTATTAATGGCATTCAGTTCTTCATCTTCGTCTTCCGACTCAGAAGTTGCCAACGACGCAAAGCTATTATCGCCTTTGTGATGTGCCACTCTATAAGAGACGGATTTATCTTCCGAATCGTGACGTCTTTGGTTTTGCGCTGCTATTGCTGCCGCAGACGTTGACGCCCCCCCCCCCCCAATTCCCTACTAAGAAGCATTTCGTTAGAGGTGCATAGAGAGGGGCGCTTTGCTGAATTTGATGTTCCCGTTATTTTTTTTCGTTTGACAGCTTTTTCACTCACTGCTGTTGGGCGGGCAGCTCCAATACTCTTTGTTTTTGTGCCGTCCACTAATCCCACAGTGGGGATACCGGGACGGTCTTTGTCACTCATCAATTGTTTGTTTGTGACCAGGTCACTAATTTATTCTTTATTTTCAATTAAATAATAGTTTAAGAAAAAAAAAAGAAAACAAATTTCGTCCTCGGGCAGGGAATGAACCCGCACAACTTGAAATATGTAATATTTCGCGTTCGCGCACTATCCCACTACGCCAACCGTGTCTTTGAAAATTTGTATATTAATTATATATATGTATAATAATTTACCGAATTCACTAATGAAAAGCCGAAACAGGTCTGTACACTCCCGTGGTCCGTGAACGACTGTCTTTTGCAATACTAATAAGGGTTTAATTCTCTTCAAATTTATGGGGATTCTTTGAGCACTTTATTCTTAGCTTATTTTTTCTGGTTACTTTATCAATGAGATGGCTAGAGATCCAGGGTTTAAGCCTTTTATTAAATTTTTTCAACGGAATTGTGAAGGAGCAGCTTGTTATAAGATTAGTGAGGCAACTAATAAAGACATCACTCCCGTAGTGTTCTTCGTCTTTGTCGCTCGGAGGATAGTATACTTCGTGAAGTTGTCTATGATAGTGAGCACATACTGCATGCCCCTTTTTCCCCTGATAAATGGTCCTAAGTGGTCTAGGTGTATGGTATCAAACAGCAAGGGCATCCGCTCCAAGCTATACAGTTCCCCTTCTGCTCTGCCGCCCTTCCTCTTCGCGTATGCGCAATCCACGCACTTCTTCAGGTAGTTCTTCGTAAATATCCTCATCTGCAGAAACCAGAACGTCTTCCTGATCCTATTGAGCGTTTTTTCCTCGGTCATGTGCCCACTGACGTCATGGCACAACTTAAGAATGTGACACCTTACGGAATAGTCGATTTCCCCTAACTACATATTCCTTCTGTAGCTGCTTCTTTGTTGGGTGTGATGTCATGTTTAGCGTAGTTATGGTTTCGCTCATCTTACCTCTGCATCGTTGCTAACCTGTCCTCGTCTGTTATATTAACGTTTAGAATAAACGAAGATGCCTCTTCCACTTGATCTTCTTCCTCCAATTCTATATCCGCCCGTGCTGTTCCCTTTCTTTTCTGCGTCGTCTTTTCGGCTTCCACTGATAACCCCGTCTCCCTTGCATCGGCCATGCAATCTATGGTATCCATCACCCGAAAAGACTTCACCAACTTTACTTGTTATTGGTCCAACAGTTTTCTACTAACTATCATGTGGTATGGTTGGCTCTGTCGAGGTACAATCAACACCTCACACCAACTTTTTAGCTTATCCACCTTCACCTCCGCAAACAACTTGCCAGTTCTGCATCCTCCTCCCCCGAATCCTCTTAGCTACGGTCATCCTTCTCGTACATGATGCCTACGTCGTCCGCCACTTCCTGTGTTAGTGTAACGTAGTGGCTGCCTAAATCAATGAACGCGGTCACGCCATGTCCGTTTACCTCAACCTCTTTGATGTACTCATTTTTCTCTTCCTTCAGCAACATCTGAGTTGCTCTTCCATGCGTATTCACGGCAGTTCCCGATGGCCAACTTGCTGACGGGCAGTTCCGCTTGATGTGCCCTGGTTGTTGGCACCCAAAACATTTCAATTCGTTTTTCCAATGAATAACGGTTCCATGAATTGAATTCTGTTGTTGAGGTGCCCCTGCTGTCAGATTTGTGCTGCGATTCTTGAGTGCGCCCTGCCTATTGCAATCGCGTAGTCCGACAATCCACCGCACTCGTTTAAGGATATCTCGGACCGAGTCAGGCTGCGCTGCCCTGAATGCCTCTCTGCACTCGGTGTCTGCTATACCCCTTACGATGTACTTCACCAAAGTACATTCATCAATCCGCCCTCTTGAAGAAATAGTCTTCATTTCGAAGACGAACTCCTCTAGATCCTCATTCTGCCTTTGTTTTTGGTTCCGGAGTATCTCGTGTAGATCTGCTTCATCGTCGGTTGTTGGAAAATTATCTGCGAGGTCCTGCAAGGACTCTTCTAACGTCGCGTGCGTTACGCTGTTACCCCAGTTGCTGGCTGTTCCAGCTAGCCTTGAGGTAGCTGCCATCATCACCAGCTTCTCATCCAGCTCATAGATGTCCTTTACATCCTTTAGTTAAAGACATCTGTCTGGAGGTATTCTTTTCCCCATTTATGGTTTCACTTCGGTGACTTGGTCTGGTATCAAGGGTCCACTGCTTGAGAAGTTTATTTTCCTCATGTAACCTTGCCAATTCGGTAGCCATGTCGAGCTTCTCTCTACTCCGTTATATGTCCTCAGTTAGTTGTTGCAGCATCTCTACCTTTAACCCACCTTGGTCCAGTCCTCTTTTCTTTAACTCCTCTCTCAATTTATCACGCGTCCACTCGTGGTAGTTGGTGTCTTCGACAGTTGAGTAGCCAGACTTAAAACCTGCCTGGAATTCCTTTAACAGATTATTGGCCTTTATCCATGTGGCTAGCCGCCTCGGCAATATTGCTGCAAAGCTTTTGTAGGACGCATTTAGCAGGATCCGATGTATGGCCTTTTTTGTGGATGGGAAAAATCAGAGCTTCTTTAAACCGTTGGGGCCCTATCCCATGATATAATATGCTGTTGTATAAGCCAATGAGGTTGTCTTTCAGCCCATTTGTACTATATTTAAAAAATTCAGTTGGTATACCATCCAACACTGAAGCCTTTCTATCTTTCATCTATCTATCCAAGCAGCGCTCCCGTTAGCCCCTGATTAGATATAGGGTCATCTAAAATGTTATTTCGTATATCTGGCACAGCATATTGAAAACTAGGACCACCCACCGATGGGTTCAGTAACCTCTTGAAATGATCTAGGAGCATATAAGGGCTAAGACCTCTGTTGATCACATATCTTCCTCCATTAAGTGACTTTGCTAGTTTCCAAAACTCGGATGCGTTATTACAATACCCTAGTCTCTCTCTCGGGCCTATCTTTCAAAATAGTTTCGCCTACTTTGTCTGCAAACATTTTTATACTCCTGATTCGTTTTTAGCCACCCGTCTTGCTTTCTGACAATTTTTATCGAACCACGGTTGTTTATTCTGTTTTCGGGAGTTTGGATTTGCGGTAGGATAGGACTTCTTAATAATTTGCTCGATATTTGCTATGGTCCTAATAGTTCTTCCTTGCTCTCATCAATTTTTGTTCTATATTGGGAGCACTCTCATATCCCTTATTTCCTCGTTTATCGAGACTTGAGAAGTTTCAGCTCATATTGGTTATTTGTTTCATCGTAGTTTGAAATTACCGCCCAACGAGCCATAAAAAGTTGCACTTCATGTCGCTTTTTCGTTTCATCGTAGTTCCCAAAAATTACTGCCCATAAAACCATAAGAGGTTTCACCTCATGTCGCTTTTTCGTTTCATCGGAATTCGAAATTGCTGGCCAACGAGCCATAAGAGCCACAAAAGAGGGGATATCCCTCTTTACTTTCCAACGAGCCATAAGAGATCTCTCTTATGTCGATTTTTCGTTTCATCGGGGTTCAGAGAAATACTGCCCAACGAGCCATAAGATGTTTCACCTCAACACCACCGCATCATAGGTCGCACTACAAAAAAGAAGTTCCCATGTCTTCCATCGAATCCTAATGTAGAATCGAAGAAGTCTTATCCAAGTCTCTAATCCAAAAGGTCCACATTGGTGTTGGTTTCTAGACAAGAGGAGAGTGAATTACTGGGAACCTACGAATTTTCAATTATTTCGGGAAAGTCTAGAAGGCAGGAGCCGTGAATTTCATACAAAAAAATTCGATGCTGGTTGATGCTTGAACGTAACCTGCCACTGGTAGAAACTTTTTGGGACCCAGCACTACATCGAGCAGGATTCATGACAAAAAGTATCACACCATGCTATGGCATGGTAAGGTAACACGAGGGTATAAAAAAGCCCCTTTTGCATTGCGACTAGATTGATCTACTCGTATTATGCCTCTTTCTTCAGTTAGTTGTTTAATCTCAGCCTTTTATGTGAGATCGCCTTTAAATCCTCTGCAAGCTTATTAGATTGTATTTGCTTAGAATTGTTGCTCGTGCATTAAGTGTCCCATAAATTAAATGTCCCATAGATTAAGTGTCCCATAGACTGCTTAGATTCACAGGAAGATCTACATGGTCTGGTGGAGTTGATTCTCAATCTATTAGAAGAAAAGTGTTCCATTCCTTCTTTATGCGGAATTGGACTCTGTACTTCTTTGCAAAGCAAAGGATGGGATCACGTTTGTCTAGAGTTTTCAATTTGGCAATGACATTACCTCGTTTGAAGTGTTTTGCGCAATTTAGCTTGAGTGGCTGCTTCCTTTTTACTATCTATGTACATGAAGTAGAGATAGGTCTAATTCATGGCCGTAATGGTCCTGTAATGCATAGACACGAGAGTCATTGAAAGGTCCTCACATGCAATATAGTTGAGTTGTTGTTTGGCCTTGCCCCACTACACTACCATTTTTATTCAGCCAGAGTTTATCGTTTTTGGATTCAGGCCCCCTGATTTGCCCAAAGCTGTGTTGGTTTGTTTTTATCTGAGATGAGGTCTCCAAGTCAGTTTTCTTTCATTCTTTAGGGATACAATTGAGTTCTTAACCTCTTCCTTCAAGTGAACCTCAGTCCCATCGGACAAGTGTATGTCTCGTTTCCTTGTGAATGGAATAATTGTTGTTTTGCTGGTATTAATCGAGAGCCCCTCTTCTTAACACCAGTTCCAGGTAGTTGTCAGGGCGTCTTGCATGAGATCCCTGAAGGGAATCACATATATGCATATTATATAGTTGTATACCCTTTGGAGTCCACGATTTGTAAGAAGTCATCTAATAGAATGGACCATAAAAGGGAGGATAGCCCTCCACCCTGAGGGTCGCCCTTTACTAAAGTGATATTCTATCCCTCGTTGCCTAGATTTACCTTTATTATCCTTAGCATCCTGTCAATCCACTTTGTAATCTTTGGATTTGCACATCTTCTAACCATGTCTTGTTCCCACGATCTACAGTTCTCACTGTTAAAGGCGCCCTCAATGTCCATGAATTTACAGAGGTGTACTCTTTAGAGTCTGATGCTTCCTCTACGTTCTTCCTTATGAATAGGTCAATCAGCTCTCCTATGACTTTTAACTACAAAGACGGAAGGCTAATGGGCCTGTTGGATTTTGGAGATTCTGGGGCTTTTTGCCTCCCTTAGGTAGGAATATTACCTTAACTGCTCTCCGAATCAAAGTAATCTATTCCAGTTTATGATTGACTCTGAAAATTCGGAGAAGAAGTGCTGCGAGTTCCTCTTTAGGAAAATTTTACGAAAGTTTAAAATGTAAGAACGCAGATTACACGTATCACTTTATGCATCCTTTTGGAGATAGATTTTGCAGGCTTGTAGGACGTAGATTTACCCCCTCTGAATTGAATGATGACGCAGAAAGGTCTGTTCTAAATAATTCCACCGGAGTCATCTTCTTAAACTCTGCTTGAGATTGGCTATGTATCCATTGCGCTGACAATTCAGAGAACACACTGGGTTTGACGGGGCCCCAGTATGGGACAGGATTATGGAAATTACCAAATTCAATTGGTTGCAACATCAGTAGGCACAACAGCATTGTCACTATTCTCATTAACTTGCAATTCATCAGGGACTGTCAAATTAATAGAAAAGGCTCAGCTTCGATTGCGTCTGTTGACAATCAGTTTGTCGTCCTGCAGTACTCGCTCTCGACAAGTAGAACAACATTTTTGTCACATCGAAAACGTTGCATCGTTTACACACGTGTGCTCAATCATTCCAATTAATTTCTTGTAGTTATTCTCCTCTTTTTTTTCGTTCTACTATCATAGTGTGTAACTCGTAATGTACTCGTACCTTCGTTCAGACAATGCATCCGCATTAAAAATAAAAAAAAATAAAAAACATAAATATGCCATGTATCTAGAAGTATGTAGAAAAAATCGCTGTTTATCCTTCAGTTGAAAAGCGAGCATCTGGTATGGACATGCATGCAAATTTACTTATGTCAGTGTACAAGCCCACTGCCTGACGGTATGTTTGTTCGGGATAATATATGCAAGCACTGGGACAATTTAACTGATTTCAATGTTTGCTCCAAAGGGCTTTAGCAAAATGTACTCGTATCCCTTGATGTTGGACACTCCGATATACATATTCGTATGAAGAAAGCACACCAAACCAGAAACATGACCTCTTTGTTCGATAACTGCAGAAAATACGCAGTGACGCAGAAAAAACTTAGTTACGAAGCAATTAGCATCCTTTTCATCCCGACTTTTCGAGCTCACAAGTTTGTAAATTCGTTATAAATGACTAACTTTAGCACACGGACTCAAGGCTTCGTGTGATGTTTGTCCTATTCAAGGACAATGGTCCCAAAGAAGGTTCCTACGAGCCTGATAAAACCTATGACCTAACGACCTAAATGAAAAAGGAGGAAGTTTTTGGAGAATAGTTAGAAGATACTGCCCTTGTGAGACAACCAATTAACAAGGCTTTCCGTTTGTCTATAATGGTCGATAATATCCAGTATGAATAGGTCCAGAGTGAACCTACATATGTCTCAACCAACAAACTCGTCCAATTGTCTCCAGTTATGCACTGTAGGATGGTTGGGGTCCCTTCTAGTTGTGCGTGCAGCTAGGACCGTATGCCCTTCTACTGCGTTCCTTCTCCAGGTGGGAATCGAAGAGCGTTTCGGCAAGAACACTAATATCCATTCGATCTACATGTCCAAGCCACTGATGTTCACGTTTCGTTGTCCCTATACATCGCATAGAGTGCTCTGTTTTATCTCCCATTCTCCAAATCCCATCCAAATAAACATGACCAAGAGTCACTTAAGAAACTTTGCGTCTAAACTAATTACTTCATCTACCTTCGTTAACGCCCATGCTTCTGTGCCAAAAATCACGATCAATTGACAAAGCCTTATTATTTAGTTGACTCTCAAGTCCTTCCTTTCACTGAAACTTCTCAGCCTTTCATAGAAAGGCGAACAAACGCTTCAGAGATTAAGTGCCTACATTACCAGTACCATTCATAGGATGTCGTGCCACTTATGTCCAGCATACTTAGAGGCTAAGTAAAAGCGATGTCAGCCGTCACGGCGCCAGTAAGCAGTAAAGAAAGGAAGTCTCTGTGCTCTTAGAGAGCATTTGTTTACTCCGTTATCCCCAACCTATATAGTCATCCTCCCTGCAGTTATGCTAATATGAAACCCGTCTGTCAACGGAAGCCCTAATAGAGGACGCAGGTTTCAATCCTGAGAAACTCTCATCTGCTCTCCATCTGTCATCCCATTGTAACCTGGGACTCAGACAAAACTCAGTGAATTTAGCCATTCGATTGTCTTGCATTCTCGAACTAGCTTGGCTGTCGCTAAAGATGCAAATGCTCTGCACTCATATTTCGTTATAATCAAGACTGCATATATCTCCTTTCTTCCTAACTAGAAATGAAATCGAACGTTGCCGTCTTCCAGAAAAAACACCAGCGCCGCATTCTAAATCGGTTTTCCAGCCATCCGTGAAGATCCATATAGCATGTCCATTGTCCATAGAACCAGAGTGATACGGAGGATTGCTTTAAGACTGCAGTCAAGGGAAGGAGGAAGATTCATAGATTCATAGGTGTACTAGAGAAAGTTCGCGTGCAGCTAAAGCAAACAATTCTTGGGAATTTGGTATAAGAGCTGTGACGAATTTTCGTTCGTTCCGCGTATATTGAAAAGATCCGCCTTGGTGACTTGCCGAAAGCTCCTCTTCTAGAAAGCTGCTCATGCTCAGTCCCAGAAATTTGTTATCCAGGTTGACTACGACTAGGTTAGGTTAGGTTTTTTTTCCCCCCTTTTTAGAAATGCCTTACGCACCATAAGGAGGTCTGTTGGCGTTGACCATCTCTCCGCATGCTTTCGGATCATATGGACTAAAACTCCTCCCAACCCTGTGGCTTCTGACACAACCCCCTGGGACCGCTTTTCGCATTACTTCAAGGGGCTGTGATCCTACACCCTTTCGGGTGTACGTGCTTTCCCGGTATTGTTCTTCTTCTCTTTTCTTTCTTCTGAGAATATCTTTCACAAACTGGCAAATTCTTCCCCACTTAAGGTCACTCGTCAGCACTATGTTTTCTGGATTGAATGCACCAATGCCGTTGGGCTTCCCATCTTTTGCAGGCAAAAAATGTGTGATATACGTCGTCTGCTGAGGAGTCGCAGTACTGGCAGGCTGGGCTATCCGTTTTGCCGATTCTATGTACAAAGGCTTTGAAATTTCCGTGTCCGGTGAGGAACTGGGTTACGAAGTAGTTGACCTCCCCGTGTTTCCGGTCTTTCCACTCAGCCACATTTCTTATCAGCCTCGCTGTCCACCTTCCTCTGCTTTCCGAGATCCAGCGCTCTTGCCACTTCCGTATCGTTTGTGCCGTTAGGAGATCGATGGGCTGGTTCCGAAACCGTTCGATAAGAGCTAGCCACGCGTAGAGCTCCACTTCTTTGCACTGTCGCCATCTGCTTCCGGTACTTTTTTTGTTGAAGCTCGTCTGCCCAGATCTCACTTCCATATATGAGAATGGCATGCGTTGTCGACATTAATAGCCTGCGCTTACTTGGTGTTGGATGGCGAACCTATGTTCGCCATTAATCTACTGAGTGATGTTGTAACTCAAGAGGCTCTTTTCTCTCTTTATCTGTTGCCAGAAAGTTAGTTTTGTGTCAAGCCTCAATCCCAAATACCTCACCGCGTCCTTGCTTCGGAGCCAATTTGGAAGTCTATTTGTGTCGGGTTTTCTTCTTCGTCAGAAGGACTATCTCAGTTTTCTCTGTTGCCCAACTAAGACCGTGCTCATCCATCCAGAAGATTGTTCGTCGCATGACTTGCTTCAACTTTCTTTGCGCGTTTTCAGTGTCTCTTGCCGTTATTACTGCCGCGATGTCGTCTACGTACCCAACAAGAAAGGTGTCTTCGGGCATCTCCATCCGCAGTATAACATCATAGGAGAAGTTCCAGAGGTCTGGTCCCAGGATTGATCCCTGTGCTGCTCCAGATGTTATTTCCTTCCTTGGTAGGCCTTCTGTGGTCACGTAGATCAGCTCCCGATACCTGAGATAGTCCTTCATCATACGTAATAGATAGGCTGGGATATTAAATCCGTTTTCTAGCGCATTTAGTATATCACTCCACCTGGCTGAGTTGAATGGATTTCTTACGTCCAGGGTTGCCAGCAAAATGATCTTCTTAGAGCGGAACTTCCTTGTTGGGCGCTTTGAACAGACTTCACCACTTTTTCAATAGCTCCGATCGTGGAGTGTCCTTTTATGAACCCGTACTGCCTTCCTGCCAAGTATCCCGCTCTTTTTACTGCATCTGTGAGCCGTGATTTGAGCAGCTTTTCCATCAGTTTTTCCGCTGCGTCCAGCATACATAAGGGCCTGTACGCTGATGGGGAGTCTGGGTCTCCTTTTCCTTTGCTGATCAGTACCAATCGTTGCTTTTTCCAGCTCATTGGGAAGACTTCTTCTTCGAGGCAACTGTTGTACATGTTAAGCATGCTTGGGCATGCTTGGGCAGTCACTTTTATTACTTCTGCTGGAATTCCATCTGGGGAGGGTGCTCTTCTCTTTTTCATTGTCTGCACGGCTAATCCCAACTCTTCTTCGCTGAAACCTGGAGTTTCCTGTCGTCGGGCTGGTGTGTTGTCGGGAGGCCTGACCGGATGAGTTGAGAAGAATGTGTTTACAATGCACTCCATCTTGTCTTCGTTTGGAATAGGCGGTGCCGATTGGGCTCCCAGTTTCCGCATTACGACCTTGGAGCCTAGCCCCCAGGGGTCGCTGTTTATGTCTCGGCGGAGATCCTCCCACTTCCGTTTTTTGCTCGAATTGATGGCCCTCTTGAGCTCGGATCTTTTGGTTCTGAATTCCGCTAGAGCTTCCTCTATGTTTTCAGCGTGTCTTCTCCTTCCCCTGGTGACTATGTGCCTAAGTTGTAGGCATCTCCTGCGGAGCTCAGCTATCTCGTCTGCCCACACTACACTGGATTTCTCCTTCTGTTGTTGCAGCTTTTCCTGGGCACTGAAGCATCACATGCGAGCCGTATCAGTTGCATCGTGGCTTCAGCTTTTACTTCCGCTGATCCTTGTACTTGGAGCACGGCATTTTCTCCTTCTTCAATGACGGATTTGAAAAGCTCTTCGTCTAACCTGTTGATGTTCCATCTCGGTGCTGGGGAACGGTTCGAGATAGGAGTTCACTAGTTTGCTTCTAAATCAAAAATAATGTATTGACGATCGCTGCCTCGATTACTCGCCAGTTTTTTATTCTTGCGGATGTAGATTCGAAAGTTACATCCGGTATGGTGCCTCTTTGCCTTGGCCTCCTGATAGTCGGTGTGTTACCTATATTTAGACCTTGTCTCGCAGCCATCTCAAGTATTTGTCTTCCTCGAGAGTCTGTAGTTGGCATTCCCCACTCTTGGGCTCTGGCGTTAAAGTCGCCGGAGACCACTATCTCGCCTGTAGTTTCATTTAAGAAGTCCTCCAGCTCATCCAGTTTGTGGCGGAAATCGTCGATTCTGTCGTTCGGGCTGAAATATATGCTTACAACCGTGAGTCCATCGGTCTTGGCCCACGCGAAACCTCTTTGTGTAGCTTGGTTTGGGCCCCCGCCCAATTATCAAGGCTTCGCCCTTTAATGACGTTGTCTAATAATGAACGGGGGCAGAGCAAAGTACTGGTCTTATCGTAAACATCTTCAGATGACGCTACCGAAGGTTGCTACGATTCGATCAGTCACAAGTTGCCGGTCATAGGTCTTGTTGGCGGCTGGACCACCGGTAGTCCCTACCAGGACTTAAATCACGGTACCATCACGGTATCAGGAGCCCCCCGGATCTCGGTCCGGGCCTGACTTATTAGAGGTAGGCCCCCTTGTGGGAGCGTCAGGTGATTGTGGTTTAAACCCAAAATCGCGGGAAGGGCTTCGGCCCAATGTAGAGTTGCAAAAAGTACTGGGTGATGCGACCCTAAGAGCAGCAAGAGGTTTTAGATCGGCCTCGACTTTTTACCTTTTACTTTTACCAAGGGTGGAACTTGTGCCGGCAACACAGTTCCGAATTGGTATATGAAACAGTGGAATGACGGTGAGCGATGGCAAGGCGTATCCTTGCTCCCATGGATGTATGGGCATCCCGTAAGTTTAAGGCCACTTGGCAGGTACTTACGTTAAACACATGAGACGTTCTGTAGCTTGGTTTTTCAGGGAGAATGACCTTGTGTCTGGTATCCAGATTGCAGCGGTTCCTAAGGTTTCCACTATCCAGTTTGTCTCTTCGTCTACGTACTGTTTGTTGATGATGACGACATCAATCTGCAATTCGCTTAGTAATGCAGACAATAGATTGTCAGCCGCTCGACTCCTGTGGATATTTCCCTGTAGGATTCTGGTCATTGTAAAGTCTTTTTCTTCGCATTTTCAAGTGCCTCTCGGAAAACTCGACACTTACCGGACGTTGGAACATGATTTAAGGCAAACGCTGATGTTTGCAGATCCGCACATAGGCAACATTTTGGTGATTTTCTGCAGTCGATCTTTTTGTGGCCTCCTTCTCCACAGTTGAAGCAGAGTTCTTGTCCTTTTCTGTCCGTGCCCTTGCAGGTTGTCTGATGGTGTCCGTATCTCTGCGACGCATTCTGCACTGAACCCATCCTATTTTGATTTGAGGAATCTTCAACATCTCGTAAGCTGCTCGAGCGTTTATATGGACTATAGCCATTTTCTGCGAGCTTCTGTTTATCCCAGTCACTGCCACCTATATTTCCAGATTTTGGACTGGTGGTTTCTTCTTGATGGCTTCCTCGACCTCTTCTCTCTGTGGTCAGTTCATCCAAGTCCCTGATTTGGAGTGCAAAATTTTTTTTCTTCAAGGTTGCGAACCGTAGCTCTTTTATCCTAAAATATTTCTAAGGGATTTCCCAAAAGCCTCTTTGTCCTTTGTCCCCGGTCCCAGTTCTAAGAAGACTTTCCCTTGCTTTGTTTGTCGCACCGACTTGAAGACAGATTCAGTTTCATCGGGGTTTGCTTTTTTCCGAATTTCCCGCAGTATATCAGTGTATTTTTCCGTGCCTTTTGGTTTGATAAGGATTGCCTCGTGCCTGAATTTCCGGTGCCTAGTTTCCTTCTGCCTGGTTTTATTTGTAGGGTTTTCTCTTAGGCATTCCTTAGGAGTAGTTTTGGGTGTAACTGGTGTTTTCCATTTATTTTTCTTGAGAACTTTTGCAAAGCTGTCCTGTTCTGTGTTTATTGTTTCAGTGTCCACGCCTTCCGTCTCAAGCATTTTCTCCTGTTTTGATTTGTTTACTGGAATTGAAGAATTTCTAGTTTTCTTATCCGTTTGCTTTACAAGAGGGCTAGATGGAGGTCTCTTGTTTCCGGCTGGGGGTCTTGACTTTGTAGTTGGAGCTGTCTCTTTTCCTGGATTTTCATTCTCGTTTGCTGGTGGTATCCTCCGAGTTGGCTTCAGGGAGGTTCGGACTTTTGCATCCCACTTCATTTTATCCAGCGATTCCTCTAATGCAGCAATTCCATTTCTGATGTCTATGCTAACATTTTTTGCTTAACCCAGGCATTCGTCATCATTTTTAAGATGTCGCAACATATCTGTACTTCCTTGGAAATTTTGTCTTTGAGTTTTTGCTCTTCGGGAGCCGAGAGGGGAAGCTGAGTTTCTGTAGAGCTCAAATTAGGTTAGATTGGGTTAAAGTGGCTGATGGAAGACCAACCTCCAAACATTGTGATGCCACATGGATCTATAATTTTCCTACTCTTGGAACCAATTTGAGCTTATGATGAAGCGTAGGAGACTGTTTACGTCTATATTCTTTAGATCGTTTAAGTCATTGTAAAAGAAGACTTCTAAGTGAAGTTTTTTCTTTGGGAGAGAGCTGGACATACAAAGTAGGTGGAGGATTGTCTCCTCTTCCTCCTCGTCCATGCAGCTTCTACAGAAATCGTTTGTAAAACCGCGAAGACTTCTTGTGTGCTTCTATTTAGAAGAATCAGACTCTTAGAGCGATTCAGATCTAGCTTTGACCAGATCAGTTTAGTCGCTAAACATGTTGGCCCAACAGTCCACCTAAGGTCTGTTCTTCTATTGGTTTCCAGCTTTAATATTAATTTACACGTGGCGGTAGAATAGGTAGAGTGATTCCAATTTTGCCGAGTTCGTCAGCCCTACAATTCCCTTGAATGTCTTTGTGGCCCGGCACCCAACATAGTTGAAAGTTGAACTGCTCTGCTATATCCGTAAGAGATGATAGGCATTCCAGCAGTCAAGACTAAGCTTCGCTGAAAAAACTTTTGGAATGATGTGGTCCGATATAAAGTACCGTTATATCAACTGTCTGAGAATAGGCTTTCGACCTCATCAAAAGGTCGTTAAGCAGTAAGTCGGCGATAGCAGTGAAGTAGTGCTTCGTCTATGTTGTCACGCCTTCAATTCTGCGAACTAGATCTAAAAGTGTAGTCTCGCACGATCTTCCGCTTTGGTAGACATGTATCATCTTGGATAGAGGATGCATTCGAAAAGCAGTTTTACACACATGGAACTCGGTCATTCTCTCTTATGGTCCTTAACATGAGTCGTGTGTGTAGTTATTTTTTTTTGATTTTCGGTATAAGGCTGCTCACACTGTTAATCAGGGTCTCGGAATCGATTCCAGTGCCAGGCTACCAGCATAACTGAATAAATACCGTGTCAACACTCCCAAAGGCACCAGTGATTGCCCGCTGCGTTCTGCTGTGATATCAATACCATCAGCGTATTCAAGTAGCTGCACAGACGTTTCTTGCGAGTTTCGCACAATTTTCTCAAGAAGTCATTTGGCAATGCATTACCTTTCGAAACGCTTTGCTGACATCGAAGGTTTAGGTGAAATTGCATCCAACATTTACAGAACAGCGGACGTCCTTCATCGTCATTCTGGAGAATCTGATGAAACATAACTCTATGCAGCCCGTCAAAATAAAAAAATCTAATATGGACGAATTTCTTAATTCTCCTTTTCCACTTCGCCACTTCGTAGGCACGCTGGTTTACTGTACGTGTCAACCGTCAGTCGGCAGTCTTCCTCAAACCAGAGCTTTTTCGTGGGTGATCATATGAAAGTCAGGATATCAGTTGTGGTATTCCTGACGTCTTCTTGGGAGCAATGTCACTGGTCTTGAGCATTTGATGCATCTTGTAAAGGAGTTGACAGAAGGTTGAGCGGCAGAGACTTCGCAGCTTGTCCCAATTGCACCTGTTTAACATTAGATCTCTTCATAGTCCTGTTGTTGTAGGATTTGAGGTGATCGTAGACGTACTCCTACATTGCCGGCATCTAGGTACTGGTCCAAGTCTAAATTGGCGTCTCCGAATGTTCGGACATGTATAATGCTGGAGAAGTGCCTAGCTTTGATCGCAACGAGAACAACTATATTGCTACGATCAGGTGACTGCCATGTTATTTTGTAGATTTTGAGGTTAGGAAACCAAAGTGCCAGCTAAAAGTGATATCCAGCGTTGCATCAAAGTCAATATGTTTTGATTAATTTTCAGATGCGGTATCTTGTAGGCTATGCTTCTTGTCTTATGTTGGCGAATTCAGCCTTAGTGTGGATTGGTACAATACTTTCGGAAGCTAAAGACTTCTTTCCAAACCACTCGACCACACCCAAATAGTCGCCGCTCCTGGTCTCTCAGCAGCCGCCTCAGTATGTGTCACAGATTTGTATCCGCATCTTATCCGGTCCACCCCAGCGATTTAAAAGCCTCACAAGTTGTTCCAATGCACTTGGCCTTTTCAAGGTCCTAACATTCCAATTGCTGATCTGGACATCGTTGTTTTCTTTTGAAGGTGGAATCCCTACATGGTCTCATGGGTTACCCCACGCACAACTGAAAACCTAAATGGCCAAGTCCTTTCTGGGACGCCTTCGCCAAAAAAGACTGAATATTTCGTGAGAATTTCTTAGGGGATATCAGAGCTATTATTAACGCATCAATGCTTTTCATCTGCCATCACTTCAAATCCTAAAAACTCCTTATTGACCTGTGCCCCAGACACTATTCCTCGTATCTTGTCCTAGGCTTGTTGGACGTATGATATAATAGAATATTGCCAGTCTTTGTTGAACCACGCTTATCCGCATCTGTAGAGAGAGTGAAGTTCCAATTAAGTCCTTGCTGAACGGTCTAGCCAATGCCAAGATAATTGGTGAATGTAAGCCTTCTTTTAATGCATTCTTAAGCCTGAATTCAGTGAGTTTTGTCTGGGTTCTGGATATGGATCGCGGAAAGACTCAGAGGAATGAGTTTCAGGATCTGAATATTCGTTAGGTCTGGGTTGGGTTTCTTAGGAACACCACGGCAAATAGCACTTATCTCCTCGTTGAATACATATCAAACAAATACTTCCTGTCCGCTCTGAAAGATGAGCGGCTACGTTCGCTACGCTTTTGTCTAACACCACTTCTTGCCGTAAGAGTGACGATGATACTTAACTTCAACAAAAGGGTGAGAAATTACAATAAAAATAACATAGAGGGAGTACTCGTAGAGCGGACTATGAAGATCTTTGTCTGAATGTCCTGTTCCGACGAAAAAGAAGCATTCCTTTAGGTGAATCTCCATGAAGATTCATCTCAATAGGACGACTGGCATTGGATGTGACTCTTCGGCAGAATTAGCATAAGTCTCATTGCATGCATGACTCAAGCAAGTACTCGTACTTTGCTTTAAAAATTTTTTCAGCCGTTCTGGTGCGTCTCAACTTATGTCTGTATGTGCTTCCCATGTTACTATGAAACCTCCTGTTTCTTATGTAATGGTTTCCTGCTTCATGATGAACTTCTATAGATGAATTTATATCCTTAGAGCCCAAATCATGTAGTCTAACCCAGACGTTTCATTCGTCTTGTCGTGATTTGCAAAGAAAAAGCGAACCAGGATTTCTCGTCTATTCCGAATGGGAAGAAAATCAGAGACTTTTCACATGAAAAGTCGCTACTTCTTATGAATAGAGCGCTGACGGGGGAATATTTATATTTTTTTTGCGTTTTTGGGTATGTGTCGTGGGAATTGAACCCGAACCTCTGGCAAAGTATCTGACGAATATAACAAGCGCGCGGCATCGATGGAAAGTTACGCATCTGACCTATATCTTCCTGATGTTCTAGACCTTTCGAGTTATATACATAAATCCTTTAACCCCTCGGAGGAATAAGGCGTCAACAGCGCCTACGTGCCATCTTGTTCGGAGTTCTTCAACGCGTTTGAGCTCTCTCCAACTCATTTTTAAAGAACTTGATTCCTCCTGCGCCATGTATGTCTCGGGCGCCCCGTTATTATGCCTGCTTGGCTAAGCGGATTTCACTGCTTGGCGTACTTCGCAATGGAACTGGCATCGCATCATAGGGTGTGTCCAATCCATTGCCATTTTCTCCTCCGTATAATTATGTCTATAGGTTCTTCGTCCGTTCTTTGACAAAGCTCTGCATTAGAGATACGATTGGGCCAAAAAACCCTCAAGATAATTCTTAGACATCTACATATGTACGAAGGTTTGTAGCTTGCGTGTATTGTAGTAATGGTGTCCACCTTCCAGGTACTGTACCCATAAAACAGTACTGATTCTACGATGGAGAGGAACATTCGCAACTTCGTTCTTAAGGTGAAAACATTGCTTTTTCAGACTTCGAATAGCATTCTGAATGCAGCTTTAACCTTGCCGATTCTGCTGCACACATTCAGTTCGGTACTACCCCGGACAGCTGAAACCACACTTCCTAAGTATAAAAATTTGTCAACTTTCTCGACCTCCTGCCCGGCAATGTTAAGTTGAGCGCGGATGTTGGAAATTTTGAGGTCTTTCGTCTCAGCTTCCAGATTGTGGGCCATCAAATGAAGGTCCATTATCCGATGTGAAAATAAGCAAACATTGTCAGCGTTTTCAAGGTGTTTAAGGTAAGATGTCATTGTCCATTGAATTCCACAGTTACCTTCCGTAACCGCTGTACGGAGTATATAGCTGATAATCACCAAAAACAATAGTGGTTACAGTATACACCCTTGACGTAGTCCACTTTGGACTTCAAAATTCTTAGACATCTTACCATTGTGCAAAACTTGACACTTATCTATGGGTTTTCCTGGGATTCCTCTCCTGCGTAAGGCCAACCATATTGCATCTCGATTCAAACTGTCGAAAGCCTTCTCGAAGTAGATAAGCAGTAAATGTAGTGGAGACCTGTACTTAACGCATTGCTCCGTAATGATCCGTAAAGTGTTTATGTGTGGTCGCTGCAGATTTGTCCACCGTGAAAACCTGCCTGTTTGACGTCGAGAATTGAATCTAAATGTTCTCTGATTCGCTCCAGAACTATTCTAGCTATCATTTTGGCTATGGCTGGAAGAGCGCATATATCTCTCCAGTTTGCACACTCCATCAGGTTTCCTTTTTTGGTAGCTTGATGATCATCCCTCTTTTCCACTCCTGCGGAAATTCTTCACTATCCCACGCTCTGCATATGAGCAGCTGTAGCAGATCAGCCCATGTATTAGATGCCTCTTGGTATAGTTTGGCAGGGATGCCATCAATACCCACCGCCTTGTTTTTCTTGAGGGACCTGATTCTCGTTATGCGAGTTCGGGAATTTGTTGCCTCGGAAAACTTATTCGAATTCGAGATCATAGCGTCATCGTCTAAGTGGTTTAAGACCGTAGCAAAATGTTCTCTCCATCTAGTGAGTTGTTCTTCATCCGAAATCAGTAGATTACCATCGACACTTTTCATTGGATGTTGTTTAGAGTTCCGACCACCAGTGAGCTCCTTGGTGATTTTATAGACAGCGCTACTATCGCACCTGCTTTCTGCTTCTTCCGCCCTTGGAGCCAGTGTGGTCGATGTACTGACGCTTGTCACGTCTTACACTACGCTGCACTTCCTTCTTCTTCACACGATATTGGACTTCTAGCTCGGTTTTCTCTACTGCTGAGGCGGCTGCAATCCGAGCTTTGATTGCTGTACGCTCATCGATCAGTCTCTAGATTTTAGCCGAAAGCCATGTGCGGTGACTCTTCTGCGGTGTTGCCCCAGTTGCAAACACATTTTCCACAGCATTCTAGTGGTCGTTCACGCTATTCTTCGTTGTGCTGCTGATTGCTTTTGCTTCTAAGTCTAGATGGTCCCTGAACTGTTGACCCACTTGCGAATCCCTGATCTTGTCGGTATTGAATCTGGTTGTGTTGGGCAAGTTTGAGCGGTTGCTGTTGATAGATGCAGTACGAAGACGTGAGCTAACATAAAATGATGATCGCGTTCTTGTCTGCTCCGCGTCCATTTCGGACGTCTAGAAGACAATTTCTAAAGTGACGGCTGATCGTAATGTGATCTATTTGGTTAGATGATCGCTGCCTATCAGTTGAGACCCAGCTGATCTTGTGGCAATGGTTATGTTTCAACAGCTTACCTCCAATGACTAAAGCGATTGGTATTGCAAAAGTCCACAAACTGTTCACCGTTGTCATTCCATTCTCCAAGGCCGTGAACTCCCACCACGTGTTTAAGCATAGTTTCGTTGATACCTGCCTTGGCGTTGAAATCCCCCATCACCATTAGGCGGCTAATAATTGGCTGTAAAAATCGTCCTTTTCATCCTCAGCCACGTCTCCAGTTAGAGCATAACACTGTATGATGGTGACTTTTACTTGTTCTACTCTGGAATATAGCCTTCAATATCCGGTCACTGTGACGTTTCCAGAATATTAGGCTTCTTCGCGCAGCTACTCCAGACCTCCGAGCACTTCGAGTTGGCTTCCCAGAGTAGAGCATGACAATGCTTTTTGTTGTGGACTGCTAATCCCCACTCGATACTATATCGTGTGAAGTGTGAATTAGCGTTCCAGTTGCTGAAGTGAGTCGAGGAGGTTCTTAACGTTCCAGAATCGAATCGTTGCCCTCATTCGATAGCCAAAGGTCGTCAACAGGTTATCCGTCCATATCCGAGGCGTTTGCAGCCGATTCATCAGTTATCTCTTTTACAGACCAACCGACACTAATCCTGTTTTGTGGAGCAGGAAACTCGCTATTCGTTCTCATCCCGTTCGCAATTTTCGAATAAATTCCCATATGGCACCACGAGCATCACGGGAAGGTGTAGAAGAGTAGGGTTTGCTAACAGAACAGAACGACTGCAGTGGCTTTTACTCGCTATTTAGCGGACCAGCATCCTGGAATTAAGATGGTTGATTTGGCCCTTGCTTATTCTTCTCTAAACCTGCTGGTAATTGCATACATGGATTCCTTGCTGGTAATTGCATACATGGATTCCTTGTATAGGACCTATGATTTCTGGCATAGATAAACTAACCTAGATTGCAAACTCTACTAATACTCTTGCTATCCCTTAACTTTCGCACAGACACACAGTAAGTGAATTCCAACACTTTTACATCTCTATAACTTTGTCAAAATTTGCTAGAATAAGCGCGATTTGCACGAGGGTGTGTAATGTGGATGACGGTTTTTTGATTAAAATGGGCGTGGTTTGTATAAAATGGTCATTGTATAAAATGCAATTGATGACAATTCACATGAATTCCCAGATAGGGTCACACGCATAGTAGCGATCAGTAGAAAATTGGCTTTGATTTTTCAATATCTGGAAAGTTTGACATCTACGTTAGTTTATCTATGATTTCTGGTTAACTCTAAAAGCGTAAAGTGAATTCCCTACCACCAGCGGCATTTTGAGGTTGTATAGTGCAAAAAATGATCTAAAATCATAGCATACAAATACACTTACATTTAACCCGCCATTGCGTTCGATATTAAGTGTTAATCATACAGAATCATGCCTTTGAGTTAGGAGTTCATGTTCATTACTTCATTACTCGTATACTGGAAACTTTGAGTCAAACGTAATTAGGTCGCGTTCATAAATGCAAAAGTTACAAAACTTTCCAATATTTGCACTCATATGATTATTTGCATGGAAAGTAGTTTAGATTGTGTTGCTAAAGTTAAATGTTTGCCAGTAATCAGTATGCAGTAAACAGTTTACAAGAATGCGTTCATCAAAAGTTCACTAAAATGCTGAGTAAATTGAGCATAGTTTCACAACTTTTGGATTTCGAAATTCCGACCGGAAAATTCCGGATAGGATAGGGGATGGGAGCAGTTATTGGTTTCTGGTTTATCCCCTTTTCTGAAGCTCCTTTACTCTTCGTGTTAATAGTTATGCTCTCATGATCTCGTTTGATGTTGGGTTTATGCGATAAATTGATTAGGAGTTTGGTAACGTCCTAGGTTATCTTCAGCAATACTAGTTACCCTTGCTCGTATGTTAGCTTTTTGAATGAACATGGTACTAGGCTAGTTACCATTAGTTGCCTACTCCCAATTTGTTGATACCGGCTTCCACTTGGTCGTGTGAGTAGAGTAAATGTGTTAGAAGCTTTGTTAAAGGACACAGTCCCACTATAGTTGATGCAGTCGATATGGTTACCAGTGAATTAGGATAGCGATCGTGGGATTCAATTAATCGGAAGCAATCTTGGACATAATCGATTAGCTTTAAACAGCTCGATTGGTAAGCTGAGGTACTTGTCCGTGTCCCTTTGTGCTCGTGATGGTTACGAATCCTTGCGCGGTAAAGTTTTTGAGTTCCTTTTTTTATTCCTATTTAAGACCTCTTATCTAAGTTTGCCAGTGATCTTAGCCTGTGATACAGATACCTGTGTAGAGCCGAGATATGGCAAGCTTACATCTTCTTTAATCATACGGAAATCTGAAAGCTTTTAGATCGAGACATAAGGAATGAAGACACTGATTTGGATTTCGAAGAGTGACTTTTAGGAAAAACTCAAATCAGTAGACTATGTCAAAGCCTGAAGGAAAGGCAAATCAGCGAGGCTGTAGCTCTCTGAAAATGTAATAAGATCTGCACTGACTCGGTAGCGGAAACTCTTTACCTCGGCTCACAACTAGATCATATCGCTGAAGCTGTAAAGGAGCTGAGTAACGAACAACCAGCCATTGCTGGGATCTGGCATCGTTGTGGTGACAAATGAGACCATTCAATACGATACGCTTTCCGTTGATGGCTTTAAGCCGCCTAGTATTGATGAGATATGATTAGTGCACGCTCGCGTAGAGCTTCAAACCAATCAGTCTGACTTCCTTCATGTCGAAGAGCTTGAATTAAATCATTTGCTTCAAGCAGCAACGATAAATGCGTCTTCTCTCCAAGTTACATTAATTCCTACCAAGGCAAATGATCCTGCGATTGTTGCATGGGAAAAATTGAAGGCGCACTCTACTAGGCTACACGCCTGGCTCTGCTTAAGGCCTCTCTAACTTCTTTCGGTTATCCCAAGTCAACTGTGGTCCCTTTCTACTTGTGCGCGCCACCTAAGATGAGCTCTACTTCTACTGCGTTGTCCCTTCGGGTTACATATGAAGACTCTGGGACCGGAGAATTGATGTCCATTCGCTCTACTTGTCCTAGCCATCTCAGGTGACTAATGCCCAGTTTTCTGACTAGCTCGATGTCGCCGTCGTTGAATCTTTTCCTCCGGGACCGGATATTTTTCAATAGATTTTTCTCGATAGACTCCTTTCTTCAAGGCCATAAAGTAGGACTGGTTTATCGGGATAGAGCCTTACTACTCAATTGCTTTCTCAGCCCAAAGAAACAGGGATCGAGAAGAATGATTCTTCGTTTTATTTCTGCTGAGGTGATTGTGGAGAGCAAGGTAGGCAAA
Organism: Volucella bombylans; assembly: GCA_949129095.1. Taxonomy (NCBI): domain Eukaryota; kingdom Metazoa; phylum Arthropoda; class Insecta; order Diptera; family Syrphidae; genus Volucella; species Volucella bombylans. Next base: position 378,752,665 of record OX422140.1, on the reverse strand, counting down.
AGCCCTTACTACCTCGAAATTATAGTTGTCGACTGCGATTCATTGATTAGGACACACCCTTCTTGTTGGAAGCATGTACTCATTTACCTCATTTACCGCTCAGCTTCCGTTGAAATACATACTTGCGAACACACCTGTGGCAGTCCGCTGAGTTCTGGCAATTATGTCGGTATCGGCTTACACAGGTAGTTGTACAGACTTTTCAAAGATTGTACCTTCGGTGTTGGTATGTTAGTACAGCGCAGTCCTTTCAAGTATGATGTTTAAGAAGTCACATAACAGGCCGTCAACTTGTCTATACCCTGATTTGACAACAGTTTGACTCGGTTCAGTCGTTACGAACTTTGATGGAGCAGCGAGCGAGCATAGGCATGGCTGTATATAGCTCGTTTCTATAAATGTTGTCATACGAGGGGCGTTCAACATATTCTCGGTAATGTAATACTATTTTTTAGTGCATTCATGTAAAATTTCATATAAATGTGATTATTAATTCGCGTTTTATCTCTAGTTAAACAGAATCATAATGGCAACTGAGACGATGATGGTGAAAATTGAGCATCGCGCTGTAATTAAATTTCTCACTAAGCAAGGAAAAAGTCAAAAAACTATTCATGAAGAGATGGTGGCTGTTTACCAGGGTTCCGCACCTTCATTATCAACTGTGCAAAAGTGGTCAAGTGAGTTCAAGAGAGGCAGAGAGAGCATTGAAGACGACCCCCGCTCCGGCGCCCCGGCTACTGCTTGTACGGGAGAAAGCATCAAAGAAGTCGAAAAACTTGTTCTTGAGGATGCCCGAATAAAGGTGAAAATGATGGAAGAGATCACCAAGCTTTCAATTGGTACCATTCACACCATTCTTCATGACCATCTTAACCTTTCAAAGGTCAGTGCAAGGTGGGTGCCACGAATGCTCACAGCGCCTCAGAAAAAAGTGAGAATCGCATGCTGTAGAGAGCTTTTGGAGATGTGTAGTGAGAACGCGGACGGTGTTATGGATCGAATTGTTACTGGGGACGAAACATGGGTCCACCACTATGACCCTGAAAGCAAACAAGAGTCCATGCAGTGGCATAAAAAAGGAGCATACCCCCAGAAGAAGATCAAAGTCACTCCGTCTGCCGGAAAGCTCATGGCCACAGTTTTTTGGGACTCAAAGGGAATCTTGCTCATTGAGTACAAAAAAAAAGGTGAAACCATCAACGCCACATCCTACGCTTCCACTTTGCATAATTTGCGGGAGGAAATTAAAAAGAAAAGACGCGGTAAACTCGCAGCGGGTGTGTTGCTTCTTCATGACAACGCTCCTGTTCACACGGCGCGAGTTTCCAAGGCTGCTGCGCGAGATTGTGGTTTCGAAGAAATCCAACACCCACCCTATAGTCCAGACCTTGCCCCTAGTGATTATTTCCTGTTTCCGGATTTGAAAAAGTGTCTTCATGGAAAAAGATTTTCGGATGATGAAGAACTCAAGTCGGCAATATATGAGTATTTTGCAGAGAAAGAGGAAATTTATTTTTTTGAGGTTTTAAAAAAGCTTATCTCAAGATGTAACAAATGCATTGATGTTAGGGGAGATTATATTGAAAAATAAAAACAATTTAAATTGAATTCGCATTTTCCTTCATATCGATACCGAGAATATATTGAGCGCCCCTCGTATGCGGCCTTAACATCGAGAAAAAGCTGGTGGGTATCGATTTGGACTGTTTGAAACTTTTCCAAGATCTGCCGGAGTCTCAAGATTTGGTCGATTGTGCACTTTCCTGGTCTGTAACCGCACTGATAGAGGTCAATCAGACAATATGTCAGCTAAGACCTCGTATGTTGAGGAGACTTATACGCCTATAGTTGGCGCAGTTGAGCGAGTCTCCTTTTATGTAGATCAGGCATATAACACTGAAATTCAATTCATCGCGCATACACTCCGCTGACCAGATCTGAGGCAAGAGTTTTTGTAACTCTGCATAGCTTCAAACCATACAAGTCTGCTGGTCCGGGTGGTATAATACCTGCCGAGCTACAGAGGTCCTCAGATATTATTCTGCCTGTGCTAGAAAATATTATAAGGAGCTCTGTAGAACTGGTCCACATTCCATTGTCATGGAGAGAAGTAAATGTAGTTTCCATTCCCAAAGCCGGAAAATGCTCTCATGTTGTTCCAAAGGACCTCAGGCCTATAAGTCCATCATCTTTCCTTCGGAAAACTCTAGAACAACTGATTGATATCACTTCTGTAAAGGAAAGTCATTGGAAACGGCTCTACATTCTACATTGGCTAACAACGTCAAACGTTCCTCCCATTCTAAAGAGTACACATTGGTCGCATTCTTGGACATAAGAGGTGCCTTTAACAAAGTCAACACATCCGCAAATACAACTCCGCTGTCAAGTCTGTTGGTAGATGACTAAAGATGAAGAGGTGTTGATCAGTTAACTAGAAACTGGGTGATGCTCCTGCTAAAAGATGTGGCAGCAGGAGTACGCGGCAAGGTGGTGTCCTTTCACTCCTTTTCTGGAACTAAGTGGTCAATGAACTGCTGATGTACCTGGAAGCAGGGTGATTCCCTATGTATATGACGTTAGTATAGCCATCTCAGGTAAGCATCTTAATACCATTAAAGAACTCCTACAGCTAAATCCTAACAGATTAACCCCTTGGGCGGATCGCTGTGAATTGCGAGTAAAACCTCACAGAGCTGATCTTGTCCTCTTTTTCAGGGAGTACAAAATTCCAATCGTAGACCTTCCCTCAATCAGCTGGCATATATCTTTGACAGAACACTAAACTGGAAACCTATTATTCAAGAAAGAGTAGCTCTAGTAGCTACAGTAGCTCTATTTTCTTGCAAAAAAGCCATTGGGAACAAATTGGGCGTTCAACCTCGCATTACACACTGGCTATACTCGTACATCTCGGCTATTATATCGATACTCACCTAAGTCCAAAGGACAACATGTCTGTGCATAAGCGGAGTCTTTCATACAACTCCCTCCGCGGCAGTGGATATTCTGTTTCACTTGACACGCATTGATATTGATATTTTCAGCTGGCAAAGGGCTGCTAACGCTGCTGTTCACTTCAAAGCGACTACACAGTGGACAAATAGATTACTTGGCCACGCTTATACGAGTATTCTTAACACTCTAGGAATCTTTCCAGATAACATGGATTACACTATGCCCCAATATTAGTTTGACAAACACTGTAATGTAGGCATCCCCTCTAGATCCTTTCCGGAGGATTTCATGGATGACAAGTCAATCCACTTCCATGCAGATGGATCCAAGGCTGATAGCGGGATTGGTGTCGGTGTTTTCTCAGATAAGCTTAATCACAGCCTCTTCATTCGCCTTCCAAATCACTCTAGCGTATTCCAGGCGGAAATTTTGGCTATGAAAGTAGTCAGGTCCTGGCTGAAAAATTATTTCTGCAAGGCATATCTGCATCTGTTCGGATAGTCCGGTCGCTTTCAAGTCCCTGAACTCAGTCTGACAAAGCTCTATAATAGAACCGCCCTTGACTGCCGATCATCTCTTAGGAAGATGACAGAGCAGTTCAACTTTCACCTATGTTGGGTGCCGGAGCACAGACACATTTTATGGAATTGTTGGGCCGACGAACTTGAAATTGGAACAACTCTAGCATCGGTTACGTGTAAACTAATAATAAAGCTGGATGCTACTAGAGGAACAAACCTTAGGTGGACTATTGGGTAAACATGTCCAGCCAAAGCTGGATCTGAGCCGCTCTAAGAGTCTTGTTTTTTCAAAATAGGAAGCATCTCAGCGTTATCTCATGCAAAAATGCTTGGCGTTTCCACAAACGACTTCTGCGAAAGCTATATGGACCTACTCCTACTACTTACTCTATACATGTCCAGCTCTCTACCAAACAAGGAAACTCCACTTGGGAGCTTGGGAGCTTGGGAGCTTGGGAGATTTCTCTTCAATGACTTAAGAGTTCTAAACAATGTATGTAGACGTTAACAGTCTCCTACGCTTCATCGTAAGTTCAAATTGGTTCCAAGAGTAGGGGGATCATAGATCCACGTGGCATCACTATGGGCCAATAGGCCTAATTGGGTGGGTTTCTCTAACAGCCACTCTTACCTAACCCAATTCCTGGAGTACAACCTTTTAATACCTTCAATCACGCGCTTCTCGTGCTAATTTTTCCTTCTTCTGAATAAAACGATGTTCTTCCTATTTCTTTTGCTCAGAAGGGAGGAGCGGCTCTCGTCCTTCGTTGAACCCAGCTTGATACGCTTCTTGTTTCGCTGCATGTGCTTCTCGGCATTCTTCATCAAACCAGGTGGTGGTCGATTGTAACCCAATATATTAGTTGCAGCGTCTCTGATGGCAGGTTGGCAGCGTTGCCATAGGGCTTCGGTGTTTGATACTGGCGGCATAGGAGTTGTCAAAAAATTGCGGGATACGCGTTTGGCGAAGATTCTGATGGTCACGGGCGATTGCAGCTTTTCTACGTTATATCTTCTCACAATAGTTTTGGGCTGCACGAAGATGGTGTTCCGAGTCAATATTGACTGTCCGGAACGTTCGGGCGAACAGTCGTACGTCGATCGCATTAGAATAATTTGATTTAGCCTTTCATGATCCGAAGACCGCCATGTCTCCTTGTGTATATTGAGATGAGGAAACCGTGTGCTTGCTATAGTAATATTTCGTCCGCCGCAAAGTCATTAAGCCTAAGTCCGTTTCCAGACGTCGTGTCGTGGAGGCTATGCTTCCTAACTGTCCTGTCAAAGATGTTCTCCTTTCCTATCCTAGCGTTAAAATCGCCTAGAACGTTAAAAACTTGATTATTCGGACATTGCTCACAATGCTCAAGTCTTGTCGAGGAGCTCGTAGAAACATTGTTTTGTGGTGTCGTCCTTGTCTTCGGTGGGGCATCAGCCAATATTAGGCTTATGTTAACCAATTCAGCCTTGATGCGGATTGTCATAAGACTTTCGCTCATGTGTCGGAACCCAAGGCTTCTTGCCTTAGTCTGCCGCATATCATAAATCCGCATCCGAATAGGCGCTGATTCTTTTCCCTATAACAATCACCCTACTATAACATGTATCACAGTTTTTCATCTCTGTATGATCGTCATCTTTTTGCCTGGTTCACCCCATCGCACTCCTTGGATGACGATTTGATGTGGATTGTTACAAAACGTTCACTCACGTGCCGAAAGCTCTAGACATTTTGTCTTAGTCTGCTGTTTTCAGCAAATCAGTGCGCACTTAAACGTTGTTATATCGATTATATCGATGCTCGTAAAACCAAAAGGATCCTTCCTTATTCGACTTCGACATTCTATATATATCCGGCAAAATTGCAATAATCAGGCCAAATGAAATTGCAAATATTCACAGAGGGTAGAAAACAGAGGAAGGAACAGGTTTTGGTATCTTCTCAGAAGACCCAGTACTTAGAGTGTCTATAAGACTACCGGACGCAAGTAGTGTCTTCCAGTCAGAGGTTCTGGCTGTCCTCAGGGCGACTGAGCTAACGCAGATGAGATCGGTATCTGAAAGAGATATCGCTATCTACATACATCGATAGCTAGGCCGCAGGTACGCATATTTCCAGATTCTCCGGTGATTTGGAAGCTGTTGAGAACATAACACACATACTGCGTGAATGCGTTCATACGGTATCGAAGGCCTTCTCCAAGTCAATCAGGCAGGCACCAGTGCACTGTTTCTTGCCTTTGTTCCATTGGATATCAAAAACCAGTTTAGACGCAGCATGAATGATATCATGCCCCACCTTGAAACCGAATTTATTATCCGGAACTACTCGTATATGTTTGTCCTCAACCCACTTAGTCAGAATTCTATTGATCACCTTTTCGAACACCTGACTGATCGAGCGGAGATTCGCCGGATTGCCCGAGCTCTCGAATCGCCAATTCACAATTTCATTTCGAAGGTAGAAATTGCGCACAAGGACTCGATTCTCCAGATCGTGGTTCGGGCCAATGCTGTCATTCGCCTTATGCACTTCCTGGAAAGTCGCTCCTATAGCCTCAAAGTTGTCAAAGAAGTTGTCATCATCAACAGCCGCATTTGGATCTATGCCTGCTGCTACCAGTATTTGTTCGTTGTCCATCGTACGGGAGATTTTAAGACACGAAAGGTCGTTGTGATCTTTCCTCCGAAATATTTTATTTATTTGCGGGAACATATTCGGGTTGCTGGTGTTTACAGCTCGAATTTTGCTGTTCCAATACAAACTTACAGATGCTCTGTAATTTTCTTTTATTAATACTTGGAGGTTTTTGATCGACGACTTAGCGTCATGATCTCCGGGTTATGTCTGTCAGTGAACTGTCTGTACAAGGTTTTTAGTCTTATCAGCAGTCTACTTTTATGTCGGTGCAGTGATACCGAGGTATCGTTTTGTCCATTGTTCGTTTGATTTTCCCGTCCATCAGTCTTAGATACCTGTCAATCTCCTCGTTTGACAGATTTCTGTTGGACGGTGGGTAGAGCGAATTCGAGGAGAGTGCTCTAGTCATTGTTCTGGAGAAGTGTGTCGAACGCACCCTACTATAATTGTAGGCATGCCTTTGAACAAACTCGTCCAATTCCGCAGCTTCGTTCGGAACGGTTATTTCGGTACTGAGTCACTGTACGTCACGGTACGCAATGGTCACTGTCATACACGAAAGTTCGTAGACAGTTTATGGTTTGTTGGTTTGTGCATGTCAGGTGTATTCGTGTGTCGAACAGCAGGAGATCCAAATAAGACCCGTGTCTAGGAAACGACGGACTATCCGTCGCCTTAAGGCCGAGTCGATACATTATACTGTGCTGACCCCACCAATTGAATAGTTGGTTCCCTCTAGTATTTGGCGTATTATTTCCCCAATCTCTATGTTTGCCGTTGAAATCTACGCCGATAATAAAGTAATTCTAATCCAATTCCAGTCTTCGGTATCGAAAAAGTGTCTCGAGCTCTGAGATGAATAAGGTGGATTGAGTAGCCTTAGGTGCATAGACAGCACCATGTAGGTACAACCGCTTTCCACTACGGAGAGGGATATACACGATGCATGCTTCCAGCACCTGGAACCTACATACTACACGACTGTATACTCTTTTGAAACGCAGTCCTTTTCTTACAAAGATCGCAACGCCTCCTCCCTTAATCGGTTTCTCCGTACTATTTTATATCTTCTGTGCCTCATTTTGTGTCTTTTGGTAAGCTTAGTTTCGCTAACCAAGAGCACATCAGGGGCAACTTAAACAGTGTGGCTCTTCGTTCGAACCTAATCAGGGAATTAACATTCACAGCAGGGTTATCTCCGCCATTTACGTAGCCATTACGACTGGAGGTGCGTTAGGCCCGGCAGCAGCGCGTATATTTGATCTACTCGCGTAGCCTGTTCCTGTATTTGACGCTGAAGCTGAGCCATCTGCCCCTGAATAGAGAGCCAGATAGCCAGCATGTCAGGTACAGGTTCCGGTGCTCTAGGCGCTGGGGCCTGAGAGGCTACCTGCGCTTTTTGTACCGTACTTCCCCTACCTGCCGCCATTTGGGCGTAGGTAACTTGGGGAGTAATGGCTGGTGTTTTTACCTGCACGAGTGGACGTTTTACTTCCACTTCCAGATTTACTCTTTTGATGTATTGGAATTTGGGACAACTCCGATAATTTGCGGTGTGTCCCGTGTTCCTGCATAACGCGCAAGAGAGTTGGCTTTTTTCTGACGTTCCGTCCTAACCTAGAGCGCATTCCTCGGATTTGTGGTTCTTTCCACACTTCACGCATCGAGGGTGCATTTCACAATTCAACGCGGCGTGCCCGAACCTTTGGCAGCGAACACATTGGAATATGTTTTCGCTCCTCTTTAATTTCTCCCAGTGTACAACCTGGTAGTCTACGAGTAGGACTTTGATGCTCCTTAGATCATCCAGTTTGTTGTTGGGACTTAGCTGAAGCAGGAAGAACGGTAGTTTCCGCTTCTCCCTTTTGGCTCTAGCTGTGACGAATGGCTTAACCCCTCCTTCTCTTTCAGCAGTGCAAGGAGCTCCTCCGGATCAGTTGACGGTTCTAATCCCCTCAGCAGCATTGTCTGCAGCTTTTCACCCTTCGGTGTGAAGAAGAAGAACTCCGTCGTCGAATTTCTTAACAGGTTTTTAATTTTGTGATAGAGCTCCACTGTAGTGCAGTGGATCGCGTGCCTATCTAAACTAAGTCTTTTAACAAAAAAAATTATTGCCTATGACCGACTTACATAGTTCAATGGTTTCCTTTAGTTCCATCTTATATGTGTTTATAGGTGGAACTTGTTGCTTTGTAGTGTTTTGTTGTTTCTGTGGCGGCTGTTGTTGTTGTTGCTGCTTCTGCTGTTGTTTTTGTTTTTGTTGCTGCTGCCGCTGTTGTTGTTTCTGTTGTCGTTGTTGCTGTTGCCGTTGTTGTGGCTGGAGTTTCTTTTGTTTTTGCACTGATTACTTTTGGGAGTACTCTTGTGCTCTCCTCTTTCTGCATGCCATTTGGTTTTCTTTTATGGCTAGTATCCTTTGTTCTAGCATTTTGATACTGATACGCGAAGCTGTTATCACCGAGATAGTGACCTTCACCACCCTCTGAGACATATGAATAGTCGTCAGAATCTTGCCTAGAGTGTTTATTATCTGCTGCCGTTGTCGTTGAAGGCAGCTTTTCAGTGGAGGTTGAAAGGGAGGGGCGCTTTACCAAGTTAGGAATTGACCTTAGCCTCCTCCTTCTCTTCATCTTCGATTCGGCTACTACTACTGGTTGGTTGGAAGTAGTTGCCAATTCATCGCCTAATTTCTCTGGTGGTTCCGCTCTTGGTCTAGCGAACCGCTCTGATGATCCATCACGTGATGTTGTTTACAACTTTTTTATATTTATTTATTTTTCAATTAGAAATTTAAAGAAAAAAAAGAATGAAAGACGTGTTTTATTCGACCCGGAGTCGAACCCGTAACCTTTAGCTTGGTAACCGGGCACACTACCACTGGCCACTACCACGGTCACCATTTAACGTTCTGGTACAGATATTCACTCGAGAACTTCTTATTTCCCACTGAGCGACATTTCATGTGGCACAACCCATTACCTATAGGCGTATAAGAATGCGTTAAGTCTCATCATTATGATATTTAACAAACATGTACATTTTTATTTAAGAAAATTTATTTCACAATATCCAAATCACTTCATACTCTGTTTATTTTCTTTACAGCCCCGCGGATTCCGGAACCTTAACACTTATGCATCCAAAGGAAATTTCAAATAAAATCGCTCACCAAACAACTGACGAAGCCTACTCCATAAAATGCTCAATTTTGCAATCGCTTTTTTAATTCAAAACTCAAGCAGAATGTGATCTGGTCAGTCTATTTCAAATTCAAAACAAGAAAATAAGAGATCAACTAAAACATCTCCGAGAAAGAACTAGTAATTCTCGAAAAAGTGTGCCACAAGATATATATTCCTTACTTATTTTTATTTAAAAAAAAAACTGTTAATTTCTTCATTTTTTTCTTCAAAAAAAAAACATCAAATCTCTCTATGATTTGGTAAAAATGATTTTTTATATCCCCTTTCGACTCACGTCACAAATGCCAACAAAAATGGCATTCAACTCATATTTCGAGTGCGCCAAAAACTGCAAATCCCTCTCGAGAAGTTGGAAAAGCGTCGAATTTTTCACCAATGATATATAAATCATTTTCAAAATTTACACATTTATTTATAAACAATTGAAAAAAAGAAATATTATAACAAAAAGAAACCAAAACAATGGATGACACAACGAAACGAAAACCAGTTTAATCACGAGCACATCACGAACTCTAATTTTCTCACATCTTTCTTACAACAAAATAAATTAAAAAATAAAACAAAAAAACTAATAATAGAAAATATTTTAAATAAAATAAAACCGAAAAATAATGCTGAATAAAAATTTGTCCTTTTGTGAAGAATATACAATATTATCAAGAAATTTTTTTCCGGCCAGACATCAAACTCAAGAAAAGACTTATGCTGAAAATTATAAGATTTTATCCTTTTATATGTGCAATTTCAAAGCAGCAGCGGAATTTAAATGTAAAAATAGAAAATTATTACAACAATGGAATTGCTTTTAGCACATAAGATCATCTGATTACCACAAACAAGTATTAAATGCGAGCTCCTCTCATAGAGTGTGTCAGATTGCCATCGATCGTCTGATAGATTGTCTGAATCACAATTAAATTCTATCGATGCTGCCAGGTATTAGCGAGATCACGAACTAGAAAAAAAAAACAAAACCAAATTGAACTACAATGTTGATATCCATAGAAAATTCGAATTCGTTTTCATAACATAGCTACGGTTTATTTTATTTTATTTCTTTTGTTCCAATTCAATCACATACTCAAGTACTAAGAGAAGTCAGTTAGAAAAGAAGTCAATCATATTGCTGCACTTAACCAATAGCGCCATCTTACAAGTACGAGGAGTATAAGCGGGACTTACACAAAAATATATAATAATAATTATTGTAGAATAAACAACATTTATCTATAAGCAACACACCTAAAAGTTAAACATCACAAAAGAATTCAACTCAAAAACAGCACGTCTACCCACAACTAAAGGAATTTCTGTCACGGAATTGAGTCTGCAAAACTAAAATACCACGAAACCAAAATAGTTTAAAATATTTTAAAATATTGTAGTAACAACAATTTACTCACTCACAAATTTTTACTTTCGAAAAAAAAAAACCGAAAAAACCTTTTTTCAGACGTTGCCTGATCAAGATCAACAAGAAACGCGCGCCAGTACTCGAAAATCGACACAACTATTCCATTTATTTCTCAATTAATTCGTATCTTCTCGTACGTATTACAAAATGGCAAATAGTAGATAGTTTTTTTTTAACTATTCGAATTCAAAATACCGAAATTGTAGCAAGAACTATTCAAAAAGACAATAAAGAAAAAAATCAAAAAAAAAATCTGCTTAAAATCAATTTAGCATTCAGTTCGAAATAATTTCCAAAATAAATAAGTAAATTCGAAAAAAAACAACAACAACAAAACGAAAAACCACAAACTAACATTCTAGAATTCGTCAATATTTATTGTACAAATACCCCCATCTGGATGTAGGGGGTCAAAAATAGGCACCAGGCTGACATTTGCAGGCAATGCACCGACTTGCGAAACGACTGTGAGTAAAATAATTCTAATTTTAAATATTTCAATATTATTTTAATATCATTTATTATACAATAATTTATCAACTAGCTTTTCGTGAATATTTTCGGAAATTTCTGAAAGACTTGTTTTACTACTTATTTTATTTATTTATTGTTTATGTCATTGCAAACTTGTATTATAAATAATAATATTATATAATCACAAAACAATTTAGACATGAAATAATATAGTACATTCTGTTGCCTAAAGGACAAGTGACAGTCATTCATAGACCTCAGCGGAGATCAGACGCATTTCGTGTTCGGCTTTACAAGTGTGCAAAAATAATATAGTGCTAAACAACAAAATTTGAAGTGTTCGGTAGCCGAAGTGGTAGAGGCCGGACAATAAATCTCGAGGTTGTGGGTTCGCTTCCCGGCCTCTACGAAAGTTTTTTTCGTTTATTTATTTAATTGATTTGCAAAGGCAATTTTAATAAAAAAGTGTTTGTTTTGTATTACGAATTCACGTGATGGATGGTGGAGAGCGTTCCGCTCTTCCCATTACGGGAGATGCAAAAGGCAACAACAGTGTTGCCGGTGCCGTGGCGAAAGCCATTAAAAGGAGGAGGAGTTTGAAATCCCCTCCTAAAACGAGAATAGATGCCGTTCTAACAGAGGATGATGAATATTATGAGGGGGGCAATAACCCCTTGGCTTCTGTAGCGGCATCCGAATCGGAAGATGAGGATGAAATGTTAAAAGACATTAGCAGCAGCATAGAAAAGCTGCAAGAAAAAAATGCTTGCTAACAGCTAAACAAGCTAAAGCAAACTGCACGCAGGCAGAGGAGAAATTAGAGACAGAAAGTGCCTAATAAAAAAGCAACACGAGCAGAAAAAACAACTGCAACAACAAAATCAGCAGCAGCAGAAACAACAGCAGCCGCAGATACAACAACAACAGCAGCAGAAGACGAAGAAGGAGAAGGTGCCTCCTATCAACACCTATAAACTAGAGGTAAATGCAACCAAGGACCTGTGTAAGTTGGTCATTGGTAACAATTTTAATATTAAGCAATTGGGGAACGATCGCCATGCCATCCACTGTAATACAGTGGAGGGCTACGCGAAAGTGAAAGAGCTCCTAAAAGAAACGACGACGGAGCACTACTCATTCACACCGAAGTGTGAAAAGCGGCAATCGATGCTGCTGAAGGGGTTGGAACCGTCTTCTGATCCTGAGGAGATCCTGGCACTGTTCAAAGACAAGGAGTGCGAAGGACTCAAATTTGTGGGGGTAAAGCCGTTTACCACAGCTAGAGCCAGGCGGGAGAAACGGAGTAGCTCAGCCCCAAAAGTCGTCTGGATAGTCTAAGGAGAATCAATATCCTACACTACCAGGTGATTCACTGGGGAAAATTAAAAAGGAGCGAAGGCGTTATACAATGCATTCGCTGCCAGAGGTTCGGGCACGCCGCGTCGACCTGCCAAATGCAGCCTCGATGCGTGAAGTGCGCAAAGCACCACAGCTCCGAGGAGTGTACTCTGGGTAGGGAAGGAGCATCCGATAGGACGCAGTTCTCGTGCGTATTATGTGAGAACGTGGGACACACCGCAAACTATCGGGGTTGTCCTAAGTTCGCTGACATTAAAAAAGCAAAACTGGCTCGGCAGCAGAAGGTGGAGGTCAAACGTTCACGTTCACCTGTTTGGTTTCAAACACCAACCGTCACGTCTCAAATTTCCTACGCCCAAATGATATCAGGTAGGGGGGCTACGGTACAGGAAGCGACTGTTGCCTCTCAGGCGCCAATGCCGAGAACAACGGAAGCGGCACCTAACATGCTGGTCATCTTGCTCGCAATCCAATGGCAGATGGCTCAGCTGCAACAGCACGTACAAGAACAGGCCAAGCGGGTGGACCAGATCTACGCGCGGCTGCCGGGTCTAACGCAACACATGTCGTAATGGGTACGCACATGGTGGAGCAAACTTTGAAGGTCCTTGCGGTGAATGTTAATTCACTGATTAGGATCGAACGAAGAGCCGCGATGTTTAAATTGCTACAAGACCAAACTCCTGATGTGCTTTTCGCTAGCGAAACTAAGCTAACCGATAAGCACAAACTGGAGTACAATAATTATATCGTTAGAAGAAGAAACCGGCCCAGATCCAAACGTGGAGGCGGTGTCGCGATCTTCATTAAAGAGGGTATAAAATTTCACAGAGTGTACAAGGGCGTGTTGCGCAGGTTCCGGGTGTTGGAGGATGTCGTCGTTTACATCCCGCTCCGCAGTGGAAAGCATAAACAGTGGCCTCTGTTTATGCACCTGAGGCTTCACAATCCACCCTATTCATTACAGAGCTCGACACGCTTTTTCGACTTCTGAGGCTGGAATCGAGGGAGAATTATTTTATAATCGGCGGGGATTTCAACGCTAGACACAGAGATTGGGGAAATAATTTGCCAAATACTAGAGGGAACCTACTACTCGATTGGTGGGATCAGCACGATGTCATGTACAGAATCGGTCTTAAAGGTACCGATAACCCGTCGTTTCCCAGAGGCGGGTCTTATTTGGATCTACTGCTGTACGACGAACGTATACGACTGACAGGTACGAATTTACAAACGCTAAACTGTCTGCGCACATTCGTGTATGACAGTGACCATTGCGGTTTTAGCACCGAAATTACGGTTCCCAATGAAATTGCGGAATTGGAGGAGTTTGTCCAAAGATATACTTACAACTACAGTAAGACTCGATGGACACGCTTCTCCGCAACCTTGACTAGAGCGCTCTCCTCGAACACGCTCCACCCACCGTCCAAATTGTCAAACGAGGAGATCGACAATTACCTAAAACAAATGGACGAGACAATTAAACAAACGTATCGACGTATCGACGTATCGACGTATCGACGTATCGACGTACAACTAACGAAGACCTGCTCCGCAATCCTACTATTGACGCACTGTAGACTTCTGTCAAGACTAAAAAACTTGTACGACAAGACCCGGAGATTAGGACACTGAGGTCGTCGATTAAAAATGTGCAAACGTTAATAAAAGAAAATTACAGAATTTCTGTAAGTTTGTATTGGAACAACAAGGTTCGGGCTGTAAACACCAGCAACCCGAATATGTTTTCGCAAATAAATAAACTATTTCGGAGAAGAAATCAAAACGACCTTCAGTGTCTTAAAATAGCCCGGACGACAGACATCGAACGGTTACTGACAATAGCAGGTATCGATCCAAATGAGGCCGCTGATGATGACGACTTCTTTGTGATCGAGGATCCACAGGAGAAAGTTGAGGCCATAGGGGCGACTTTCCAGGAAGTATACAAGGCCACTGACATCATTGGCCCTAATTATGACCTGGACAATCGCGTCTTGGTGCACGACTTCTACATTCGAAATGAAGTAGAGAACCGGCGAACCGAGGACTCTAGGTTCACCCGGTTCAGCGACGAAAATATGGCAAATAATGTCAGGGTGACCTACCCTCGTTCATTTCGAGGGAAGAACTCCATGAGATCTTCGACACAATCAGGGCTAAGAAGTCAGTAGGGACCGATGGTATTCCGAACATCGTGCCTCGACATCTTCCTCTAGAAGCGGTGGACATTTACACCACCCTGTTTAATAATGCAATGAATAATGCACATAACCCAGCGCATTGGAAAACGGCGGTGGTTCAACCTATCCCCAAAAAGGGAAAGGATATATCCAATCCGGCGAATCTCCGGTCGATAAGTCTCCTTCCGAATATCAGTAAAGTTTTTGAGAAAGTAATCAATAGAGCTCTGTCTAGGTGGGTTGAGGACAAACATATAGTTCCGGATAATCAATTCGGTTTTAAAGCGGGACATGATATCTCACATGCCGCGTCTAAACTGGTTTCTGATATCCAATGGAACAAAGGCAAGAAACAGTGCACTGGTGCCTGCCTTGTTGACTTGGAAAAGGCCTTCGACACCGTTCTTTTCTATAAGCTAACCAACAGACAGTTCATCGTGAAGAATGGTGATGTGACTTCTGTTGGAATATTTCAAATTAAAAATGGTCTTCAGCAAGGTGTGGTCAATTCGCCGATCCTATTCAACGTTTATACAAGCGACTTGATATGTTCAATTCCTCATACTATTGCATACGCAGACGATTTAATAGCGTACAGAACAGGTCCAAAAATCGATGTCATTAATACTCTCTTGCAGCGTGACTTCGATAAGATAAGACGATTTTGCGATGACTGGAAGTTGAAAATCAACTTTCAGAAGTCGGAAACCATTCTCTTTAGGACGCCTTTGTCTAGTGCCTCTAGGGATACCAGAAAAAAATGGCGAAAGTTCTCTATCGTTGGACAACACGGACAACCTCTTGCCTGTCGAAATGTAGTCAGATACCTTGGAATCTGGCTGGATCAGTTTCTGTATTTTGGCAAAAATGTAGATGCTGCTCTGGCCAGAGCTAAAGGTGCTTTTGCCCTTACAAAGAGACTGTTTTATAGCAGCCAACTCGATGCGAGGGTAAAGGTAATCTGCTACATGGCCCTTATCAGGCCCATGCTGGTATTTGGTTGTCCCGTGTGGTTCAATGTACGAGCAAGCTTAATAGAAAACATTCGGGTGTTTGAGAGGGCTTGCCTTAGGGCTTGTCTTCGCTTGTACAGAACACCAGAGTCGGAGAACAAGAAATTTTATTCTAATGAGTTCCTTTACAACAGGGCGAACCTAATACGCGTGGACAACTTCGTAATTAAGCTGACTCGAAGGCACATTGCAAGAGCAATGAGCTCGACGAATAACCTCATATCTGGGGCTTACTACCCCAATTACCTTTACCACGAGAGTGTGCACTCTGACGGCTTCGTTCCACCGGAAGCATTCCTCTACCTTGATCAGATAGGGTTGATCCAGTATAGATCAGCGGTCCCGTTAATCTTCCATGTCGCTCGGACAGCTGGAGACAGGCGACTCAACTACAACAGAGACGTCGCACACGGCAGTGTGGATCGCCTCAGGTTCAGTAGGGCGGTGGGGAATCGCGATAAGAGGGATGTCGTTCGACAGCACCAGCATTTCTGGTGGTTGAATGATGGGGAAGATGTTTCGTCGTCGTTTCCGTCAATTACGGATCAGCCTCACTAATGAGGCAGAGCTGACCAATCTGTTTTCTCTATGAATAGCGAAGGCCAGCTTGCATAGGTTTAGGTTAGCATTTAAGAAATATAATAAATATAATTGTGTATAATGTCTATGTGTGTGTATGGGTGTATCGTGTATATAGGTTAGGTAGGCTAAGGTTTATTTTAAGTTAGATACTAAGTTTTTATAAAAAATAAAAAATTGTGTCCATATGCTAAGTTTTTCTTAACAAATATTTTTTCTTAGCCCTAAGTATATAAAATAAGTATTTCCAAATAAAATGTAACTGCAGTCGAAAGACATAGATATAAGTATTCAGAGTAGCTTAGAGTGCCTGTGTGGGGCCAGTAAGTTAGTATAAGATTGTTAAGTAATTGTAAGCTAGCATTTAAGCATTTTTTGTTAGAATCTAAGAGTTAGTGTTAAGAAAATAAAATGCATTTAAAACTGAAGAAAAAGGACAAGTGACGAATGTGTACTTATAGAATAATACAAAATTAAATTCAAAATGTAAATTAAAAATGTTGATGGGGAAAAAACCCTGTGAACATATTTCAAAGAAGAAAAGAAATTTCAAAGAAGTAGAAAATCCAAACAAATGATACAAATAGATTAAGTTAACGGTTCAAAAGTTTGTTCAATATTCGTGTAATTAAAAGAAAAGAGCAATTCTTTTAACATTAACTAAAAATACCGTTTTTACTCTTTCGCATCTAATATGATCCGGAAGCAAGTTAAAAAGACGAGGTGCAACAACAGAATAAAACCTAGAAAAGTGTGACTTTTTAACTGCTAGTACTATTACAAAATTGCTGGTGTTATTACGCAAGTTATAATTATCATATGTTCTAACCAGATTTCTCAAAAAATATTTTTAAAACTTTGTAGCAGTATAAGTGTCTTAAAGGAAGAAATTCGAGGTTCCTAAAAAGTTCTAAGCTATGCGTTGTACGACTCACTTTGCAGATAATTCTGACTGCATGTTTCTGCTTAATTAACAAGGGTTGGATGTGCGTGTAATTTGCCCCACCCCAGCAGGATAACCCATACTGGAATTTAGATTTTAGTAAATACAATACTGTCTTAAATGCTACAACTGTTTTACTACTCTATTCATATACTGTTTTAAATAATTAGTATGATCCTTCCAACTAAGTTTATAGTCTAAAATAATACCCAAATATTTAAATTGTTGAACACACTCAATATTGAAGCAGGAATCACAACAATTAGTGATGTGATCAAAACTAATTGAATTCTGCGAACAACAGATTAAAGGAAAACGTGTACAGTTCGGACTAAGTAAGATTACAAGTTTATGATGACTGAACCATAATCTCAGTAATTCAAGATCGTGATTTACATCCATAGAAATACTAAAACTATTGCTATGAGAATAGAAAATGGTAGTATCATCAGCAAACGCAGAGATTTTTCCTTTGAAAGGTTAACTAAACAGAGAGTTAACATAAATCAAAACAAAATAGGACCCAAAACCGATCCATGTGGAACACCTATTTATAAATTTCAACGAGCTAAAAGACTCTTTGATTTTTACCATCTGCTTTCGAATTGCTAGGTACGAAGTTAGAAATAAAGCCTCTAAGGCCCCAGTTTATTTAATAATAAAGAATGGTCCACTGTGTCAAATGCCTTAGTTATATCTACAAATTTATATCAACTACGAGTATTGTAAATTCCTCCGATGAATTTCTGCAAGGCCGTTTCTGTCGACATACCACTTCTAAAGCTAAATTGACAATTGTTGAAAAAATTCGTCTTGCTTAAAAACGAAGTAATTCTCGATATCATCTCTTTTTCCAGAATTTTTGAAAATACAGATAATAGAGATATAGGCCGATAATTATCTATGGTCTGAGTATTACCTTTTTTGTGGAGGGGTATTACTACAGCTGTTTTCAGTGTTTCTGGAAAAATACCATTTTTAACACTAAGGTTAAAAATGTAGCACAGCACGTCGGAAACAAAAAATGAAATCTGCTTAAGAATAGAGCTGGAAACTGAATCAAAAGAGGATGAATTTGATGATTTAAGTGACATTATTATTTTTTGAATCTCAGCACCTGTAAATTCGCAGAATAAAAATGTTTGCGATTCCACACTCTCTGAATTAAATGAATGTTCATAATGAGAAGTAGGGAAGGGACACTTACATTTAAGAATTCATGCGAGTAACAAAAATTTGTAAGAAAGTTGAATAAGTTGGCAACTTGCAAAGGGTCCGATACGTTAACATTATTATGTCTTAATATAAACTCATAATTTTTCGTCGATCTGTTTTTGTGTTTTTTTTTTCTTTTTATAATCAGCGCACGCTCAAGGGGTTTGAGTACACTTAAGGTGATTGTACACAGCGCTGGCAAAGGAAATTTAGGGAGGAAGAAAAGAGAGGTACCGATGTACATTGGTCTTAAATATTTGCAAGTTATAACGACGACCAGGAAATACAGAGATCGGCAGGGCATTCCATAAGCGAGTTGTATGGCTTAGGAACGAATCACGATATTTTAGAGTACGTCCGAAAATGGGCTTGAGGGTATACTGATGAGCATTCAACCATTGCTACTGGTTCCCAAAAAAACCTGATAAGGATGGGAACAAACTTTGGAGAGTGGTGGTTGATTTCAGGCGGTTAAATGAATTAACAGTTGGAGACGCATATCCCCAGCCAAACATTACTGATATACTAGACCAAGTGGGTAGAGCCAAATATTTTAGTGCTCTTGATTTGGCCAAGGGATTTCACCAAATTCCGATGGAAAAGGGAAGTAAATGCAAAACCGCATTCAGCACACCATACGGTCACTATGAATACAGTCGTATGCCGTTCGGTCTAAAGAACGCACCAGCAACCTTCCAGCGCTTAATGAACACTGTGTTAATAGGTCTTCAAGGATTTGATTGCTTTGTGTACGTTGATGATATAGTGCTATACGGATACGATCTCAAAAATCATAACTTAAAATTATTACATGTTTTTGACCGCCTACGACGACACAACTTAAAACTCCAGCCGGATAAATGTTATTTCCTCAAAAGAGAATTGATGTATTTGTGGCACATCATATCCGAGGAAGGACTCAAACCAGACCCCGAGAAAATAAAAGCCGTGAAGACTTACCCTGTACCCAAAAATATTAAAGGCGTAAAATCGTTTTTAGGATTTGTAGGTTATTACAGACGGTTCGTAGATAACTTTTCTACAATAGCAAAGCCACTCACGAATTTATTAAAGAAAAATGTGGAATTCAAATGGGACACGTTCTGCGATGAGGCTTTCCGAACGCTCAAACACAAGCTTATGGAACCCCCTATTTTAGCATACCCTAATTTCGACGAACAATTCATAGTAACAACCGACGCTAGTGATATTGAATTGGGAGCAGTATTATCTCAAGGAATTATAGGCCAAGATAAATCAGTTTGCTTCGCTAGCCGTACATTGAATGATGCCGAAACAAGGTACAGTACCACGGAAAAGGAATTGTTAGCTATCGTTTACGCCGTCAAGCAATTCCGACCGTATGTCTATGGTAGGAAATTCACCATATGCACAGATCACAAGCCCTTACAATGGCTTATGAACCTGAAAGACCCTACGTCAAGACTGGCTCGTTGGAGAATTTTGTTGGACGAATACGAATACCAAATAATTTATAAGGCCGGTAAATATAACTCCAATGCAGACGCATTAAGTCGCATTCAAAGGTCTGAGGACGAGACTAGAATTTGTAAAGGAAATACAGTCCTGGTAACCACACGCGCGCAACATAGAAAGGACCCTGAACCTATACAAGAAATAGATACCCCAGAAGGTATTCAAACCCTTTCAAGATTTAATCTTCAGGAAGAGAGAAGACCTATTTTAACAGACAAAAGGGTTCAACTTAAAATTATAATATTACCCTTAATAAATTCACGAGACGAGGAAATCCTCAAAGAAAAGACACGCCAATTCGTAAAGCCACAGGTAGGAGAAATGTCCACCTTCACTCTTGATAGTAATGAAATAATCTATGTCATAACCCTACCAATACCATTCAGAAGCATGAGAGATGAAAAAATCGCCGAGTCATGTCTAAACGACACCAAGAAATTATTCTGCGACAAAGAGCTTAAATCAATAGGTTTCTCATTGCCGATAATGGGGGACGAATTTAAACTAACCTTCAACCAGCTCCTCATAAAAACTTTCCAAACTCTCGATGTAAATATACATATTTATATTGAAGATCGACTTTTCCTGACAGACCCAGAAGATATAAAGAAAGCGATATACGATTATCACGACTCACCTTTCGGGGGACATCAGGGAACCACTCGAACACTAAAAAGGATGAAGTTAAAGTATTACTGGCCTAAAATGGCACAAGACATAGCTGCCCACATAAGAAAATGTACCTCTTGTCAGATAAATAAGAGTAGAAAGAACCCCAAAATACCAATGAAAATAACCAGACATGCAACAAGTTAGGGAACACGTCAACTACATGTTACATGAACCAGGTTACACACTCCCGACCACCCAACCATCGGTCTGTCTGCCAAACATGCAACAAAATAGGACATACCTCCGCCACTTGTTACAGGAATACTAATATTCCGAATTTCATTCCGCGACAAATAAAGAGAGAAGTTCAACTGATAAGATGTGGATATTGTAACAAACCAAACCACCCTCAGGACGAATGTAGGATGCGATTGGCACATGAGAAGCCTCAACAAGGGAAACCAAATCCCTCAAGTTCCTCCAATAACCAAAACGTGAGATTCTTCCATGTCGGGAAACGAGCAAGCTCAGGAAGCAGAAGCCGGCAATCTTACCCGAGTACAAATGAAAGCCGATGTTCACAACGCCCCTCACTAACCTATCAAATGTTCATATCACTCTGTCCCAAACGCCAAGAGCCAGTGATACGAGCCAAATTTCACCCCATAGTCGACAAACAACTAGCTACATTCCTAATCGACACAGGCGCTGACATAAGCCTGGTAAAATCAAACATTGCGAAGGCATTTCAAACTAAAAAGAAGTGTACTATATCGACCATTGCGGGAGCTTCACTAAATACAATGGGGGAAATCTTGGGAACGCTAGAATTCGAAGCAAATGAACAAACGATTTCTTTGGAACACACCTTCCAAGTAATGCCTCCTTGCATAGATTTGGAATATGACGGAATAATCGGCAACGACTTTCTCAGTAAATTTCAATGTCATGTCAATTTGGAAAATAGAGAAATCGAAATAACGATACAAAAGGAAAGCATGAGGAATAAGCCTTTAATAGAAGATAGTAACTTGGGAAAAATAACTAATACCGTTCCCAAAGTTCAAGCCCCAGGAAATGTTGACGTTTCTGATTTCACAAACCCGGTGTATCCTCGGAACATCAATGTGAACCAAGAAAACGCAGAAAACGAGCCAATAGTTGATTCCGTTTGTCTACGGGCCGGAACAAGCAACTCGTCTTATCAATACCTAAATGGCAATCGAAAAGTAAAAGAAAAATACGCAGCAGAAAGTAAGCCTGTAACACAGAACCCGGCCAAAAGTAGACCGGAGACACACAAAAACCCTGCAAACAATAAGCCAGAGGTACGACAAAGTCTCGCCGAATGTAAGACAGAGACAGCTAAAAATGCAAAGGTTCGCAAACAAAAACAAGACGTACCCGTAAATAATAATAATACGGTGACACTTAAACCAAGGATGCAGCAAATAATTGAGGTCCCTTTCAATGATAAATCGCCCAAAGAGCAAGATTTAATGATACGTAAAAGGTCAGTCAAACCCAGTATTTATATAGGAGATACCCTAACTAGACCCACAAATTCCAAAATCAAGGTTTTAATGATGAATACTTTAGAGACGAAGCAAAACGTTCGGTGCCAAGATATAAATTTTCAATGGGATCGGCCAGAAGACTTTGAGGTAATTTCAGACAAATATAGGGATTCCATTAAAAAACGGTTAGAAAGATTAGTATGGGTACAAGATCTTGAACACTGTAATAGTGAGGAAAAAGAGTCCATCCATTGTAAGGAGTACAATGATTTATTTTATCTTGACGGCGATCATCTTACCTCAACTGACACCATCAAACACCGCATAATAACAGACCCAAATAAACCTCCCCTGTTCGTAAAGCCCTATAGGCTACCTAATGCGCAAAAGAGTGAAATTCACAAACAAGTGAATGAAATGCTTCCGGAGGGCATTATCACACCCAGTGCCAGTCCATGGAACTCCCCCATACTACTTGTTCCCAAGAAACCTATGAAACTCCAGCCTTTATCCTCTACTCGAAAACATAAAAAAAAACACACATAAATAAATAATAAAATAAAACAAAAATTAAAAAAATAAAAATATATACGAGTATATATTAAAATAGGAACATTCTTATTATATGTAACATAAACTTTCTAAAACTAACTAACCCAAAAATTAAAGCATATATAGTAAAGTAGGAATATATGTATCTATGACATATACGTAAATCTTGTTGTTGATTTAAATTAAATATAGAAAAACAAAAAAAAACGAGAAAAAATAATAGTTGAAAGTTTGAATGGGCGGAATGCTACTGGTGATTTCAGTGTAGCACTGGTGGTCAAGAGATCATTAATGAAAATTAAAAAGAGTGTCGGAGACAGAACAGAGCCCTGGGGCACACCAGCATTTATTTTGTGAATATCAGACTTGAAACCGTCCAAAACGATTTGAATTGAACGTTCCGAAAGGTAATTTCTAATCCATTGAAGAAGAGAGTCGTCGATCCCAAATGCACGCATTTTCGACAAAATAGCCTGATGCCAAACTCTGTCAAATGCCTTAGAAATATCAAGTGCAACTATCTTGCTTTCTCCAGATTGATGTACGCTTTGGTTCCACTTTTCGGTGAGACATGCCATCAAATCAACAGTGGACCTGTTGCTACGAAACGAAAACCGTACTGCCGGTCATTGAGAAGTTTTCGTGTTTCGAGATGTTTCACAAGCTGACGATTTATCAGCGTTTCCATGACCTTGGAAAGAAGGGACGTAAGTGCAATGGGTCTGTAGGAGGAGAGAGAAGATGATTTGCCTTTTTTAGGGACGGGCTGGACAAATGCTGTTTTCCATCTTCTCGGGAAGAGTCCTAAAGAGCAGGATTGATGAAAAAGCTTACGCAGTGGTTTTGCCAGCGTGGAAGAATACCTCTTCAGAAGAAGGGGAGATATACCATCTGGACCAGCGGATTTATGTATGTTGAGATCTTTAAGTACTCTTGCTACTACACGAGTGCGAAAGTAGATATCAAACTTTCCAGATATTGGAAAATCAAAACCGGTTTTCTACTGATCGTGACACTCTGTCTGTGAATACGTGTGAATTGTGATCAATGGCAATTTATCTCCTTTTTTTATACAAACCACGCCCATTTTAAACAAAAAACGTCATCCACATTACACACACTCGTGCAAATTTCTCTCATTCTAGCAAATTTTGACAAAGTTATAGAGATGTAAAAGTGTTGGAATTCACTTAGAGTGTGTCTGTGCACAAGTTAAAGGTTTGCAAAAGTATTAGTAGAGTTTGACATCTAGGTAAGTTTATCTATGACTACGACCTGGAGCGGGAGAGGTTTTTGTTTTTTTTGTTTTTTTCTTGGTTGCGCCAATGGATGTGGTAATCTTCATAGATGCGATAGCCCGTGCCACCAACATGCACGATTCGCAACACCCGAATGTTCGATGCCAGGAGTGCGCCTACGTACTAATCCACACT
Organism: Volucella bombylans; assembly: GCA_949129095.1. Taxonomy (NCBI): domain Eukaryota; kingdom Metazoa; phylum Arthropoda; class Insecta; order Diptera; family Syrphidae; genus Volucella; species Volucella bombylans. The sequence continues at coordinate 378,728,539 of OX422140.1, read as the reverse complement.
GCCGTTAGGTATTACTTCGCAGGGCTGGTTAGCAGATCATGCTATTCTTCTTGTATTTGCTTCTTCAGCTCTTCTAATTTTTTCTATTCTTCTTAGCTCATTTTGCACAATTGTCACAAATGTGCCGATTTCCATCCAATTTTCCTCCGACTGCAACATTTGGTCTATGAGTAGTATTGGACTGGGCAGATGAATTCTCCACTGCGAAAAACGCCGGCAATGAAATATGGCGTGCTCCGTATCTTCCTACTCGTTTGAGCATTCTGGGCACAAAGGGGAGCTATCGTGTACGAATCGGTGCAAGTATTTGCGATAGCCGCCGTGACCAGATAGGAACTGCGTAAGGTGGTAGTTGATATTCCCATGTGCTCCATTTGTCCAGGTCTCGATGTTCGGGATCAACTCGTAGGTCCATCTGTCTTTTGTACTATTATCCCACCTGGCTTGCCAGAGGGCTGCTGAAGCCGCTCGCTCTTATCCTTTTATTCTTGCAATTTCACCTGCATCTTGTCGCCCTGGGGTTCTTCTATTATAAATTCTCAACATCTCGTCCGCGAGAATGTCGATAGGAATCATTCCTGCTATCACGAAGGCTGCTTCATCTGAGATTGTTCGAAATCCACAGATCGCTCTTAATGCACTGAGCCTGTATGCGGACAACAGATTTCTCTTGTTTGCTTTTATGGCGAGTACCCCCGCCCAGACCGGAGCAGCGTATAAGAGGACTGAGCTGACTACTTTAGATAGGAGAATCCTCCTAGCATATCCAGGTCCACCAATGTTTGGTAGTATTCTAGAGAGTGCTCCTTGCAGCAGTAAAGCCTTGTTACTGGAGTATTCTACATGTGCTTTGAACTGTAATCTGTTATCAAGTATTACTACCAGGTATTTGACTGATTCTTTCGATCGGATTATTTGATGTCCCACCCGTATATTGGCGTATTCCACAATTCTTCTACTGGTAATTAAGACGGCTTCCGTTTTATGGTCCGCTAATTCTAGACCGGCGGATACTAGCCAGTCTTTGATGCGAATAATCGCTACATTTGTGGTAGATTCTATCTCCTTTATTTCTTTTGTCACCGTAACGACGGCAATGTCGTCTGCAAATCCGATTACTTGAACTCCTCTCGGCAACATAAGCCTTTGCACTCCGTCATACATAATGTTCCATAGGAGTGGACCGAGTACTGATCCTTGTGGAACCCCAACTGAAACGCTGTAGTATTTCAACCCTTTGTCAGTTTCATACCCCAGTTTTCTGTTGGTAAAGTAGTTTTCTACTATCCTCAGTAAGTAATATGGCGTATTCATACTGGCTAGTGATTTTCTGATGAACGCCCAGTTTGCCGAGTTAAAGGCATTTTTGATGTCCAGAGTCACCACTAAACAGTATTTCTTTGTACCATACCGCCATCTTTCTCCTTGTATCGCTTCGGCCGCAATGTCGACCACAGTTTTTATGGCTTGAACAGTAGACCGCGATTTTCTAAACCCAAACTGCAAGTCTGATAGTGCTCCTCTCTCTTCTGCTACCGCGAGCAGTCTAGCATTATTATCCGTTCCAGTATCTTTTCCATTGTGTCTAGAAGGCATATTGGACGATACGAGGACGGTTCCCCAGGTGGCTTGTTTCCCTCTGGAAGCAGGACTAGGTGTTGTAGTTTCCAATCATCCGGGAAAACTCCTTCTTCAAGACATTTTTGAATTGTTTCCATAAACATGTCAGGGCGCTTATGGATAGCTGCTTTTAGTGCCTTATTTGGTATGCCATCAGGTCCGGGCGCTTTACTGTCGCCTATCTTGCTTCATATTGTGCCGAGAGCAACGGTTTTGGTTCGGATGAGGTTTGCTGAGAAGATTGCTGAAGACTACCGCCAACGCCGCCGACATTACCCATGCTAAGACCAGTGCCACTCGATTCTCCACTTGGATTTGAGTGATGTTTAGAGAGTCCCAGGCCTGCCGAACTCGGTGGCGGTCCGTGTACATTTAAAGCATTAAATGGATACGTATAAGTTGTTGTTGCAAATGTAGTAACTGGCGGTTGGGGATACGATGATGGAAGATGGGCATCATTGTTTTGTTGAGGACCGCTACCACTACTATTTCGTCGGCTATCTTCATAGTTCAGTGTTTGTTTACCACCCATGAGACCATCTTGATCTTTATGATTACCACTACTTATGGATTGTCGATGATCGTTGGTGTGATGAGCAGCAGCTGGGGCAGTATGTAAATTTTCGGGACGACGTTCATCTTCGGTACGCATTGCTTCAGCAATACGATGTTGCACATACTTCATGGTGTCAAATTGATGACTTAAGCCACCACCAGGCATACGTCTGTCATGTGGATTACCACCAGGACTATGTTTACTCGTATCATGTGGATTACCACCAGATGCCAAATAATAATGACTACTATCATGCGGTATTAGCTCATGAATATATGTATTTTAGTGGACTTAGCTGCGGTTGGGCCATTCTTATTATCTGTCGTTCATCAGGAGTTGTTGATCGTCCACCTCCCGATGAACCAGATGATAAATTTTTACTACGCTCAACAGCTGCAGCTGCTTCAGCTTCTTTCTGTTGCATCCGGCGATTGTATTTCCACTGGTCCGGTGTCACAATGGTTTGTGGCTTGTGGCTCCTGCATGTAGGTCATGTAGGGACGTAAGTGGATTGGATTTGGACCATAATCCTTAGTTATTATCGATTCGGTTAGTTCACCGATTGTTATATTCTTAGTTAATGCCTGTGGTAGTGGAGGCTGTGGTTGACGATTGCCAGGCGGCCCACTCACAACACTACTATTACTGGCGCGCTGTTGTTGCTGCTGTTCTCCGGTATCCAATTTGCTTTTCCATTGTTCTCCGCTGCAGCAATAGCTGCCTGATGATGCTGAGGTACGAGTATATCACGAGCGTTATAAAATGATGTTCGTGTGGTCTCACGGCTTATATTCGCTGGTGGTGGTTCAGAGGCGCCTTGACTTATCTGATGCTTTATAATCGCATCAATAAGACTGGCTGCTGAAAGAGTACCCTCGGTGCCTCGTCCCGTATGCGGCCTATGATAGGGATCTCGTTCTCGATCCGGTATTGCTCGTGGAGGTCCATCTGTTCTAATATAGTGTGGACCTCCAGGTAGCGATGTTCCACCAGTTGTGTAAATTCTTGCATTTTCAAATCGACTACCTTCACGTTCTTGTTCTTCGACTATACGTTCGCGTTCTCTACGTTCACGTTGTTCACGTTCACGCTCTCTTTCAATTCGGTTACGTTCAGCTTGCAAACGCTCTTGATTCTGACGATCGGCAATTCTGTCACGTTCATGACGTTTTTGCATATAACGCTCAAGTACTTGCATTCGATCACGTTTGCACTGTTCCATGCGACGATAATTGTCAGCCATCTGCTGGTGCTGCTGGCGAAAGTGCTGTTGCTGATGATGTTGTTGTTGCTGTTGATGCTGTATTTGCATTGCCACATGATCACGTGCAATTTGTGCCTGATGGTAACGGATATCGTGATGTGATGGTGGCGGTGGCTGATGATCAGACATTTGACGCTTTTCATCTTTTTGTGGAACAGGAAGTTGAGGTTGTTGAACAGCAACATCGACAAACGAGGAGAATGCTTCATGTCCCGCTGATGGATAATTATGTGGCATGGTATGCATACGATTTGGGGGAGCTGCGGGTGATGGCGGTTTAGAACCAGTGTTATGCCGTTGAATGACGCCCTGACGTTGGGGTGGTGGAGTTCGATGTGGGCTTGGTGTACTATTCGCATGATCGGCGGGTGATGCCCGACTGGAGCCATATTCAGCAGCTCGACCGCGTTCCTTCTCATAGTAATTCAAGGCAGGTGATCTACCCAAGGCACTATTGCGCGGTGATTGAGATTCTTTTTCACCTCGCGACACATTCCTTTGTTGTCCCTGCATTTGTTGCGATGTAATGTAGTCATTTATAACAATCTGCCGCGTACTTAAAACCTGTTGAGGTTGTTCAATTGTGGAGTACGGCACCGGTCTTGCATATGGTGAATTCACAAAGTTTTGCCCTTGTGGACTAGACTGTTGTGAATGAGGCGGAATTGGCGGGGGAAAAGGTGTTCTACTACGGAGCTTAGGATTGCTGGACATGTTATTTGCGGCGACCTGCGGAAGCGGGAGAGGTGGGATACCCGCACTGTGTGATTTTTTTTTTCCACTGCACTGCATTTTTTTGTCTTATGTATTTTTTTTTTGGCACACGCGCGAGGTTTTTTTTTTTTTGTTTTTTTCACAGCACACGATAATTAGCGAGTGCACTAGTTCACTTGTGCACTCGTCGGCGGTCGACTCGGTACTTGTTCAGCCCTTTTTTTTGTATTTCCGATATTTTTATATAGTTTACTTGTAAAATAAGAATCTCTGCAGATGGGTATTTCGTTTTTCAATGCCTTGCACACTTTATCGTAGTATTTCTTCAGGTTTTTATTATTAGGATGTTTTTTTCACACGGAAATATAGCATTTTTTTCTTTCTTATTTTCCTAAGTAAGCGAAAAGCCATCCACGGTTTAATACACTTTAGCTTGTTGCATTTTTTATTCACACGATTAGTGCAGCATGATAGATGAAACTGTAATATTTTGAGAAATTTATCAAAAGCATGAGATGGATCATTTGAATTGTAAGCTTCATCCCAAAATTCAAAATTAAGTCTACTCGTGAGAGAATTGAAATCAATCTCAAAAGTTTGATAAGAGGAATTTCTAGACTAATTTCTAGTTAAGAAAAATATGAGTTAATACTCTGTCAGTTGGAAATGGAATGGAAAAGGGTGGTGCAAAAAACATTTATCTAATGTCTTGTATGTGCCCAAAATCTCCATTCATCTTTTTTCCCAAAGTCGTGCATTGGATAAAGGGTTAAAATTTGTTTCTGATAAGATGAGATGCGAATTTATTAATGCAGACGGAGCTATCATGGCAGTGGGAGAGCGTGAGGCACAGCTATTCAGAATGTGTTTTCGTGTACAGGTTTCGGTTAAGGCGACGGCAAATTTGGCAACTACCAAAGCGTTGCCACTGAAGGTATGGCACGAGAGACTGGCTCACCTAAACATCAAGAAAGTGCGTGATCATCTTAAAAGGAATGGGATCAGTTTCATAGATGATCAAGATTTTATGTGTGATGCTTGTGGCTTTGGAAAAATGCATCGAATCCCGTTTTCAAGGAGTTCTTTTGAGGCAAGTCAACCAGGGGAACTTGTGCATGCCGACGTATGTGGACCAATGGAAGAGACCTCATTAGGAGGAGCTAAGTACTTTGTCCTCTTCAAGGATCATTTTTCACATTACAGAGTCGTACAATTTTTGAAGAAGAAATCAGAAGTTTGTTCGTCCATTGAAGAATTCTTACATCTTGCTAACTCAGAAAGCCACTACTCAGTAAAAACACTCCGTACTGACAATGGTTTGGAATTTGTCAACAAAGGCGTTGAATTGCTTCTAAGGAAACATTCCATTCGGCATGAGACCAGTGTTCCTTACACCCCCGAGCAAAATGGGAGCGTCGAACGAGAAAATCGCACCGTCGTCGAAGCTGCTCGGACTATGCTTAGTGCAAAGGATTTGAGTAAACGGTTTTGGGCAGAAGCAGCTAACACTGCTGCATACGTTTTGAACCGCACTGCAGACAGCGCTTTAGGGGGTAAAACCCCCTTCGAAATGTGGTGTGGAGGAAAGCTTAGGGTCGAGGAGTTTAAAACGTTTGGTATTGAGGCATTTATACATGTTCCCAAGCAAAAACGCCAAAAATGGGACAGAAAGGCTGAAAAAGGTCTGTTCATGGGATACTCGGACACATCCAAAGGCTATCGGATCTGGACACCTGCAACAAATAAAGTGGTAATCGTCAGAGATGTCGTTTTTAGGGAAGTGGAGCAGCACAGCGAACAAGAAAGACTTCCAAATAGTGTTTTCGACGAATCTCCAAGTACATCTGTTATCCATATGAGCAAGCGCGATAATCTTTCACAAGAAAATCTTATTATTGATACGGAAAAACAAGACGATGTTGATGTAAGGACAGAAGAACAAGTGGAAAAGGAGGATTACCAATGTGATGAGGAGGACGCTATAGACATGGTATATGACCCCAACGAGTCTATTCCTTTGAAGGGTACTACACCAGGGGCTTGTAATTTTGTGGAAAAGCATGCGTATTTTATGCAAGGAGAGCCACAATGTTACAAAGAAGCTATTTCCTGCGACGAGATGACAAATTGGAAAGAAGCAATGGCAGACGAGATAAGTAGTCTTTATAAAAATCGCACATGGGATTTGGTATCTCGACCTGGGGATAGGAAAGTTATTGGTAACAAATGGGTTTATAAACTTAAGGATCTAGGCGCTGGAAAACAAAAGTATAAGGCGAGATTGGTTGCACAGTGTTACACCCAGGAATATGGCATCGATTATGGAGAAACGTACAGTTCAGTGGCTAAGTTCACCTCGATTCGTTCCATTCTTGCCATTGCAGCCAACGAAGGACTTGTTTTGACCCAATTTGATGTCAAAACTGCATTTTTACATGGCGATATCACTGAGGAAATCTACATGCATCAGCCAGAGGGTTTCACAGATAAGGTTTGCAAATTGCGAAAGAGCTTATATGGACTCAAACAGGCGTCTCGCTGCTGGAATCAAAAGCTGACGGGAGTTCTGCGGCCTAGAGTTCCGGCTAAGGCCTAGCAAAATGGATCCTTGCATTTTTCTATCAGCAGATAATAAATGCAGAATCATATTAGCTGTTTACATCGATGATGGGCTCGTGGCTTCGAAGAACAAAGATGATGCGGCTCAGTTGGTGAAATTTCTGCAGAAGAATTTCGAAGTCACAGTCTTGGAAGCTGGTTGCTTTCTCGGGATGGAAATCGCAGTTCAATCAGGGGATGGAATTCATGTGGGCCAATCGAACTACATTGAGCGGTTGTTGAAACGATTCAACATGAGTTGTTGCAAGCCGGTGTCAACTCCAGCGGAGCAATGTTCTTCACCAGATACTCTATCTTCGGAAGTAGTGAAATTTCCCTACGGAGAAGCCGTAGGCTCTCTCATGTATTTGGCAGTGGCGACTCGTCCAGATATTGCCTTTGCAGTAGGAGTGGTTTCCCGATATTTGGATTCGCCAAGTAATCATGACGTCAACGCTGTGAAGAGAATTTTGAAATATATCAGTGGAACCAGACGAATGGGTATATTTTTAAAAAAAACTAAATGTTATTCGTTAGTTCGTTTCAGTGACGCTGATTATGCCGGGGATCCTGGAACAAGGCTGGGTTCATTTTTTCACTAGGGAGTGGCCCGTTGTCTTGGTCATCACAGAGGCAAAAATGTGTTTCTTTGTCAACTACTGAGTCAGAATACGTAGCCGCATCACAAGCAGTAAAAGAAATGATTTGGCTACAGCAGCTGCTCTCTGAGATGATTCCGGGTGGTATTGGCCATGCTATGCTGAAAATGAACAACCAAGGAGCGATTCGGCTCATCAAAAACCCAGAGTTTCATAAACGAACGAAACACATAGACGTTCGTTATCACTTCATACGTGAGCGATACGAAAGAGGAGAATTTTTGATAAACTTTGTTCCTTCTGAACAACAACAAGCTGATATTTTAACAAAGGGTCTAAGTAAAGATAAATTTCAAAAATTTAGATTGTTAATTGGAATTATAGAAAAAAATAATGATCAAACCATGTTTATTAAAATGTTAAATTATCTAAAAGTGGGAGTGTTAAGAAAAATATGAGTTAGTACTCTGTCAGTTCATATAATTTAACATGGCAACTCTGCTTGCAAATGTATAACACTTTCCGTATATATATAGAACCACAAAACCCATAATAAAGGTTCCTTTTGTTTGGATTTCCCCTGAAGTCGGTTGTTTTAACTTTTAAACCTAACAGCATTCCTTATGATCGAACTGAATACATGTTAAATAATGATATGTTATACTCAGGTCATAAGTCATAACTTGATAACCAATAAAATTGCAACTGTGAAGCCTTAGGTTGATTCAAATGAGAATCAAAACCATGTGACGCCATAAGTGATAGATAATTATCAACGCCTATTGAATCAGACAGAATATTTATATTAAAATCACCCAACAGTACAACATTCCTACAAGTTAGTATCTGTAAGAAACTTGAGAATTCATCTAAGAAGACAGCTACTGAAAATTTATGAAGTCTATAAACACAACAGAAGCAGTAACGTACACTAGAGATTTCACAATATAAACTCAGTATATCGGCACTTTTCATTTTCCAAAATTTACTCTCACAATCATTTGAATTATTTCTATGAAACACTGCAACACCTCCAGCTGAATACGAATTATTACAATTTGCAACAAAAGTGCAATTTGGAATTGCATAATTCGAGATTTCATTTTCAAAAATCCAAATTTCAGAAAGAAATATTATGTCAGGCAAATGTTCAAGAGATGCAAGATGAGTTAAAAATGTATCAAAGTTAGTTCTTAGGCTACGAATATTCTGATGAATTATTGAAAAGCCTGTACTATTGTTGTTTGAATGATCTATGCAGAGACAATTAAGTTCATTTAAGTTCCTATTCACAAAATATTGACGATTCTGAGCAAATTTTGAATTATTTGACATGATGACTAATTATAAAGAGTCCGCCATCTAACATTTTTTTTTTCAACTATTGCTTATTTCGTGAATGGTAACACCTAGCTCATGTCTGATTTGACAGATAATTAGTTTTATCCTTCCGGTTAATAATGGAAAATAATTTCATTCAAATGGCTGCCTCGGCTGGCCATGCAGTAGCCTACACGATCGGTCCAATTTTTAAGCACATTATCGATTGTGTGCAGCTGTATTTCACCAATGGCTTCACGAATATTGTCCTTTAAAGCGTCAATTGTCTCTGGCTTGTCGGCGTAACACTTATCTTTTACGGTACCCCACAAATAATAGTCCAACGGTGTCAAATCGCAGCTCCGAGGTGGCCAAACGACATCAGCTGGTACATGGTATGCCAACGTCTGGTATGTCAACTGAGCATTGTAACTCTCTTTGCTCGATGATTTATGCCCGCCTCGACTTTACTTTTTACTTTTAAACTCATTTGTATTGTTTCTTTCGCTATTACGAGTACTTCAATTCTAGACAAAAATGTTTATTCTAGTTTACTGTCTCTTACCGTACTCTCTAAACTTAACAATTTCATTTCAAGTTTGATTTCGACCTTAAAACTATCTTACGATTAATCTTATCTATCAATTAGTTGAACCCGTGCTCGCCTTGATTCACCCTGCTTCGCATCAAAGCATTACAAAGCTTCTTTGTAAACAATGTTTGAGGTTGCTTTGCCTGGAGCGTAAACAAATACATTTTTACTATCGCTGACGAAGCAGACGCTGATGGGAAATTGCACACGCTTAAATTGACATGGAAAACTGTTAGGTATGATCGGAATTCGAGGGATAAATATCACGTTTTCCAATAAGGACTTGACAACTTTTTTTTTTTAAATAAAACGCAAACCATTTGCGATATTTCAAAAACTTTATTATCGGCTTGAAGTACAATCAAAACATTTATGAATGGAACTAGACTTCGTTCATATGGCCACCGCGGGCACGTTTGCAGCGGTCGATTCGTTGAACCAAATTTTCAACGACTCGGCCACACATTTCGGCTGAAACGGCCGCTATTTCGCGTTCAATGTTGGCTCTGAGCTCTTCCAATGTCGTCGGCGTGTTGGTACAAACCATTGACTTAACGTAGCCCCACAGAAAATAGTCAAGCGGCCAATCGACTGGCCCATTTCTTGAGATAACACGCTCACCATACTTACTCTTCAATAAATCGATTGTAGCGTGTGCTGTGTGGCTTGTGGCACCATCCTGTTGAAACCACATGTCGTCCAAGTCCATATCTTCCAATTCGGGCCAAAAATAATCGGTGATCATGGCGCGATAAACCTGACCATTCACAGTAACGTGACGATCGTTATCGTCGACGAAAAAATATGGTCCAATAACGCCGCCCGGCATGCAAACCGCACCAAACAGTTATTTTTTGTGGATGAAGTGGTGATTCATGAAGCACATGTGGATTTTCACCCGATCTTCTGGAGCATCTTCTCCAGAACCCAATCGGAGAACGTACGTCGCTTCAATTGGTCCATCGGCTTCAATTCTTGAGTCAGCTTGATCTTGTATGGGTGTAAACCAAGGTCCTTACACAATTCTTGAGAACGCCGTGGAATTGACTGATTTGGATTGTTTGCTACGGACGCCTAAACAGCAGCGATATTTTCGACACTTCGAACAAGCCGTTGTCTCAGTGACACGGCTACATCACACAACGAATATGTAGACTCAAATTTTTGCACTAAACTTGTTATTGCCTGTCTACTAGGGCGAGAATTACGACCGAAAATTGGAGTTAACGCTCTTAAAGTTGCAGTCAGCGACTCCGAATTTTGGTAAAAAATTTTTATAATTTGCAGACGTGATGATGAAAATGTTGAGTTTACTGAATAAATTGACAGTGAGAGTTTGATGATTAGTGAAAGAGTGCGTTCACAAATTAAATTCAAATTTGTCAAGTCCCTATTGGGAAACCCTTTACCTATTTCAAATTTTGTACCCCCAAATTTTTACTACCTGTGAACAGGTACATATTTTCTAAACAGGAAGTCAAAAATTAAAGGGTGAATAAGAAACGACCGTTGGAATTTCCCAAGATCAAACAACGAACTTCTTGAAAAGCGTATCAAAAGATGCGCCACTAGGATGAAGCCATTGCGAATATTTCGTTGCAGGCGTTCACATCAGCGATTTTTTTCAAAGTTTTGTTACGAATATTTAAAAAAGTGTTGAAAGAACTGTTTTAAGAAAAAAGAGTTCCGGAAAGACTTTGACAGAGGAAAAATAGATGCTTTCAATGAGTTAGGACACTCAGGCCGAGAAATTGCAAGTAGGCTTAATAGAAGTAAGACTGTAAACAGTTATCTTGCGGATCCACAACACTATGGGAAAAATCAAAAAGGACTCACGACAGAAGCAACAACATTGCGAGAAAAGCGGTTAATTCTACGGCGTGCCTCAAATTCTACTCTACCAGCGACTGAAATAAGGTCCAACAGCGGAGTCTCAGCTAGCATAGCAACGGTCCGAAGGATATTCCGAAAAAGTGGTACTGTACAGAGGAGTTAACTTAAAAAGAAACCTGTTTTGAGGCAAGTGTACAAGGAGCATCGAATGAATTTTGCAGGAGAACATGTCGCTTGGAGCAGTGAATGGAAACGCATTATTTTTTCGGATGAAAAAAAGTTTAACCCTGACGGCCCCGATGGTTACAACTTTTATTTCCATGATCTAAGAAAGGAAAAGCTTATTTTGACAAGACATCACAGCCGTACATCGGGTGTAATGGTGTGGGGAGCTATTACCTACTATGGCACAATCGAGTTGGAGATTTTGTCCACAACAACGAACGGAAACAACTACAAATGTTTGCTGGAACGGTCATTTCCAAAAGTGAAAAACATTTTTGGACCCCTGTCTTGGATATTCCAACAAGACCATGCCCCCATCCACACTTCCAGGGTTGTTAGAAGTTGGATTCAATCAGAAGACGTGGAACTTTTACCAAGGCCGTCCTATTCACCGGACTTAAACATTGCAGAATGTATGGCATCATCCTAGTGATCGCCAGTGTATAGCTTTTGCCGCAGATTCTTTTTTCTTTTTGCATCTTCTTTGTTTGTCTGACTGTTTTTTTCGGTATTTTCTTCGTCGTTTTCAGAACATATTTTGTTCTATTTGGCTCCCAGCATTTCTTGTATCGAAGGAAATTTCCGAAGGATCAGACGGGACCAAATCAGGATCGCCAAGTGAATCGTCAGTATCAAAATCTTTTGAATTTTCTCCCTCTAAACTAGTATTTTGGGTTTCGCCAGCATTGCCTCCGTTTTCTTTTACCTTCTGGAAATCTTGATTAACCGATATGTCTTGCACTTTATTATTTGTGCCTAAGACAATCTTATAATATGAACTTACCAGTGGAGTTATCTAAATTGTTTTCATTGCCTGTAGATGTAGACCATTCCAAGTTTCTATCGAATTGCTTTTTTAATGCGTAATGAGCATTTTTCTTGCACGTTCCATTTTTGAGACTAGGTAAGTAACCTAATGTAGAAAAATTAAGCACACTTCTTGAAGAGCAATATGCATACGCAACACACTTCACCGCGAAAAACTTTGAATAAGAAACTCTTTTTGCTTAGACTGAAGAACACAACCCTTCCTCTTAAGTGAATAGAGAAAACTGGTATGCATCCAACAAAACTTATTAATGTTGACGTAAGTAACGGGTATTTAAATACTGTCAGTTGTGGTAAATTTACCTTTCCATTCGCACAACATAATCCTGGCGGTTCGAGTCGAAGCCTCAAAGCATTGCAATATTGACAAATAGTGCTCATTGTTCCAAAATCGACAGATTTATCGCCGGCGTAATCGACTGTTGTATCATATCTAAACGCCAAACGTCCATATGTTTGATCGTCTTTTTGTTACCTCTCGCTTGAAAGTCGATGGTATGGGTTCTTCCGGAGTCGTGGTAGATCTCGCTTGACAAATCCTCATTCTGTCTGCCTCCAAATGCTGCCTACGCTCTTCTTCATTCTCATTGTGAACTCGACTTGCGTTACACGTACACCGACCGATTTTCTTATCAATAATAATAAATAACACGACAATAAACCTCTAAACCCACATCAAAACACACGAAACAATGTTTGGCTGTTGCGATAGAAGCGGTAATTGTGTTCGTATATGAATTAATGTCACATTACTGTCAAAATTGACAGTATGGATAGATTGACATTATGACGTATGGTCTGTTTGAAGTTATCAACTCCTGGCTGAACAAATGAACGTCAATCTGTCAATGTTTTGCCAATATATTGAAGATCTCTCACAGTCTTCTGCCTCATTCACTCACTCATTTTTCATATTGTGAGACTTTCAAAAAATTTCTGTTCGATTTTTTTTAAGTTTCCTTTTATACAAACCTTGTCCTGGCAATAACGAACACAAAAAACAAGAATTATCTAATTTGGTGCAGTCGTTTGGAAGTTATGCGCGTACATACATTTCGGTGATTCATTTTTATTTATATAGAGAATATGGTAGATAACGAATAATTTATACGTTTACATAATGTTTCTGCAGGAACCATGGGTGTGGAATAAACGCATCTGTGGTTTCGAATGTTTCAGGGTGTTGGGATTAGAATATCCCCACGGGATTCACGACGAAATATTGTACAATATAAATCCAGGATACTTTTCTTCTATACAAATTGTTTATTGTGCGTCTTACCATGTAGAGGTTCAATTCGGAAGAGAGCGAAACCGTAAAAGGTACAAAAATTGAGTTTAATACTAATTTACTACTAATAATTAAATAGAGTTTTCGACATGAACACAGGGGTTTCACACCACTTTATGAGAAGAGCGATCGGAAAGGCCGAGAGCTTGTCTTTATATGTCGAACTCACTCTCACCATCCATTTAGGTAGGTAGGTAGGTAAAAGTGGCTGTTGGAAACACTAACCCACTTAGGCCTATTGGCCCATTGTGATGCCACGTGGATATAAGATCTTCTTACTAATGGAACTAGTTTGAGCTTTTGATGAAACGTAGGAGACTGTTTACGTCTATATTTTTCAAATTCCGTAGATCATTGTAGAAGAAAGCTCCTAAGTGAAGTTTTTTTCTTTGGGAGAGAGCTGGACATGTACAGAGTAGGTGGAGGATTATCTCCTCTTCCTCCTCGTCTATGTAGCTTCTACAGAAATCGTTTGTAAAAGCGCCAAGCCTTCTTGCGTTCATGCTTATGAGACAGTGTCCATGTTGGTCCGCTTAAGGTCTGTTCTTTTATTGGCATCCACCTTTAATATTAGTTTGCACCTAGCGATTGGTATACCTATGCTACCCTTTTCTGGTAGAATTTCAGGCGAGTTCATCGGCTCTACGGTTCCCTGAAATGTCTCTGTGGCCCGGCACCCGCCAAAGGCTCTGCCATCTCCTTTTATTTTAGAATTCAATGACTATCTCTACTATCCGAAAAGATGCGGATATCCTTTGCAGATATCATGTTTTTCTTCAGCCGGGACAGAGCTTTTTTAATTGCCAAAATTTCCGCCTGAAACACGCTACAGTGATTTGGAAGACGGAAAGAGAGGCTTAGATTTAGCTTATCTGAGAAAACACCACCACCAAACTCGCTATCGGTTTTAGATCCATCTGTGTAGAGATGGATTGACTTGTCCTCCATGAAAGCATCCTCCTCCCAGAATGATCTAGAGGGGAAGCTTACATGGAAGTTTTTGTCAAACCAAAGTTCAGGTATGGTGTAATCGATGTTCTCTGTGAGGATTCCTAATGTATTAAGAATGTTGGCGTGGTCAAAGGAATTTTTTGTCCACTGTGTAGTCGCAGCTTCTTGCCTGCTGAAAATATCGAGGGATGTCAAATGAATCAGAATGTCTAATACCGCAGAGGGGTTAGACGTAAGGCTCTGCTTATGAATAGACATACTGTTCTTTGGACTCTGCTTAGTTTGCTGAAGTTGACTGCATTGTCTAAGGCCGTCCACCAGACAAGAACCCCGCAGGTGAGTATCGGTCTTATGACCTAGATGTATAGCCAGTGGGTTATGTGAAGTTTAATGCCCCATTTGTTACTAATGGCTTTTTTGCAAGAGAATAGAGCTGCAATAGCTTTCTGGATTCTTTCTTGAATGTTAGGGTTCCAGTTTAGTTTCCTGTCAAAAATGAGACCCAGATGGTGGGGTGAAAAGTAACCTCTTTGGGAATGAAATAAAATGTTTGTTTAAATGTTTTACTTTATTTTATTAGATATAGTCCCATTTTAGCTTGATACACTTATTCCAGCGATTTTCCAACTTCTTGATCCTGTCCGAAAAGTAATTTTCCGGAAGGTCTACAAAATACTCCTCCGTGGCGTCGATGATTTCCTCGCGTGAGCTGAATTTTTTAATGATGAGCCATCTTTTGAGGTTTGGGAAGAGATAATAGTCCGAGGGAGCCAAATCGGTCGAATACGGTGGATGCGACAGTAATTGGAGCCGTAAGTCATTGATTTTAGCGATGCTCTTGTGCGCCGGCGCATTGTCTTGCAAAAACAAAATTTTTTTTCGCTTCATGTGAGGCTGTTTTGCAGCGATTTCGGCCTTCAATCGCTCCAATAATACACAGTAATACTTCCTGTTGATCGTTTTTTCTTTTTCGAGGTAGTCCACGACAATCCCAGAAAACAAACGCCATGACCTTTCCGACCCATCGAGCCTTCCTCGGCCGCTTCGGAGCACTCGCGCCAGATTCAGTCCATTGCCGGTCACTCATTCTCTTCTCTGGTGTGTAATAGTGGATCCAAGTTTCATAAACAGTTACCAATCGACGCCAAAAGTTTCCCGCCCGTTTCCGTATCAGCAAGTCCAAACACTCTTTCGAAGTGCTCTCGCGTTCGTGTTTTTGGTCAGGAGTGAGCATGCGCGGCACCCAGCGGCAGGATAGCTTTTTCATATGCAGAATATTGCCCAAAATATGGCGTGTGCGCTCAGTACTAATCTTTTTGGTATCTGCTAGCTCGCGCACCTGCACTTTGCGGTCAGCCAACACCATTTCATGTATTTTTTTGACATTGTCCTCTGTAACCGCATCGGAGGGCCTGCCGCTGCGGACTTAATAGGTAGTGGAGTTACGGCCACCACGAAACTCTCGAAACCAATATTTGACGGTGTAATATTAGCCCCATAATATTTATCCAACTTTTCTTTTGTTTCCGTCGCCGTTTTGCCTCTCAAAAAATAATGTTTTATAAGAGAACAGTATCGCACTGAAATTTGGCATGTCTGCCTAAGTATGAACGTACTTTAAGGCACCATAACCTTTTTTGCAGTAGCAGCGCATTCTGGCGGTCAAGGAGGTTACTTTTCACCCCACCTAGTATTTTGCTGTATCGGAAAATACTAAACTGGTACCGTTTATTGAGGGAGGGTCTATAATTGGAATTTTGTATTTCCTCGAAAAGAAGACAAAATCAGTTTTAAGGGGGTTTATTCCCAATACACAGCGATTTGCTCAACGGGTTAATCTGTTGAGATTTAGTTGAAGGAGTTCTTTAATAATATTGAGATGCTTACCTGAGACGGCTATAGCAACGTCATCCGCATAGTTAATCACCCAGCTACCACCCGCCTGGCGGCATACCTATGCTGACTCATCTTTTAGCAGAAGCCTCACCCAGTTTGGAGTTTATAATCCTGCTATATAGCACAAGACTGATCAGCTCCCCAAGTGAATCATGTACCTGCAGAGTTGACAGCGCAGTCGTGATTGCGGATATGTTGACGTTGTTGAAGGTGCCCTCTACGAGTATGTCCAGGAAAGCAACCATTGTGTACTCTTTATATTGTAGGGATCGTTCGATGCAGCTAGTCAGTGAGTACAGGGCCGTTTCCACCGACATTCCTTTACAGTAGGCATGTTGAGCCGTTGACAGAAGTCTTGGATCAACTTTAGCTCATATATGGATATCAATCAGTCGTTCTAGAGTTCTCAGAAGGAAAGATGATAGACTTATAGGTCTGAGGTCCTTTGGGACAACATGAAAGCATTTTCCGGCTTTGGGAATGAAAACTACATTGACTTCTCTCCATAAAAGTGGAATGTGGATAAGTTCTACACAGCTCCTCATAATATTCTCTAACACTGACAGAATAATATCTGAGGACCTCTGTAGCTCGGCAGGTATTATACCGTCCGGACCAGCAGACTTGTATGGTTTGAAGCTTTGCAGCGCCCAGAGCAGTTTGTCTCTTGTGATCAGACCATGAATTTTGGTCCCGGTTGCAGTAGGCCTGTTTGGGCTGCTACTGGCCGCGAATTGGGAGCTGACAGGAAAGTGGGTGTCCGGTAGCAAATTGAGTGATTCATCACTTGAGGTTGTCCAAGAGCCATCGGTTTTTTTTAAACAGCCAGGCATCATCGGATTTGTAGAGAGGATTTTTCGTAGCCGCGATGCCTCAGAGGTTTCTGTGATTTTGTCACAGAATGATCTCCAGGATTATCGCTTTCTTAGTTCTTTTTTTGTATAATTTGAGGGACTTTTTGTATGTGTCCCAGTATGAGAAAAGTGGCTTTTCTTGTGAAAGTTGAAAAGTTTTCTGAAAGTGTTTCTAAGCAGTCCCAGCGCTGATGTCCAGTTGCGTGGCCTTTTCTTGCTTCTAGGTTAAATAAGAGGGCAGGAAGCGGTCATAGCCCGATTCAGAGCTAGGGAAAATTCCTTGACTTTCATGCCAAGCTCACTGGTGTCACGCGGGGGACTTGATAGTTCAGACGATGGCGTTTCTGACAGTATTCCTCTGAATTTTGGCCAATCAGTTTTCTGATAATTTCAGAATGCTGGTTGGCGGGGTGGAGCATCACTCAGGCTGAATTGGATGTATTTGTGATCTGAAAATTAGTGTTCAGACGATATCATCCAGTTCGTTAGCATTTGAGTGATGTTGTCTGAGACAAGAGTGATGTCTAGCACTTCCTGTCGGTTTCCTGTTATAAAAGTGGGCTCATTACCAATGTTGCAATTCTATTACCAAGATTTAGTTGCTGTAGACATAAGCAACGAAATGAATGGAGAATGACACAAATTCGTCGTTGCGTCAGCTTATTATCCCTATGATTCGTTACTACCGCCACTGCCGAACTCATTGAATACTTTAATTCCAGGAAGATGGGGCTTATCATATGCTGCGATGCTAATGCTTCGCAACACTTCGAACATTTTTTGAGGCAATAGCAAATGCAACGTAAGAGTCAATCATCTCCTGGATTTCATACTATCGTCTGACCTGGCTGCCAACAATGTTGACTCTTAGCCAACTTTTGTTACGAGAGTAAGACAGCAAATAATCGACTTAACTTTATCCAACAGGCATGCTAGGAAATTACAGACTGGAAAATACAATTGGAGATCTCCATGTCAGACCATAGATACGTCGAATTCAGAATCAGATGCGAGGTCTCCGCATAAAACCAACTGGACACGATTTAGGGAGGAGCTCGACAAGTACAATAATGCTCGCTCTAAGCTCAGGACAGCCCTAGACCTAATCCAGTAATGGGCTTTTCAGTCAATCCTCTCAAAACTGAGGTTGTTCTCTTTACGAGAAGGTGGACGCTGCCTGGCCTGACTCATCTAGTGTTTGAAGGCATCATCATCCAATTCTCCAAAGAAGCTAAGTATTTGGGTTTCATCCTGGATAACAAACTTCGCTGGACTGAACATGTTACGTCGAAAGCATCTAAGGCGCTGTCGGTCTTCTGGCAGTGCAGAGGAGCTATCGGCAAGACATGGGGCCTGTCACTGAGAAGGGTCCTTTGGATCTACACGGCTATAATAAAGTCTGTCTGGATAAAGGATGTCTGGTGGAATAAGCTCTTGCGGTAATACGTGATTGCTACTTTTACCAGACTCTAAGCAATGGTTTGTCTTGAATGCGTAGGGGTTTTCCCCAGCACTCCTGGCTCTGCTCTAGACTCATCGATGAACCTCCCTCCCCTTGATATTCATATCATGGTCTGCACTCTTAAAGCCATCTTCCATTTAAAAGGAAGTTGTCTTTGGTACAACACGCACTGGAGCTTTGATGACCTTGCGCAACACCTGTCTTATGACTCTGGTCTTATGAACATGCCGTCCGATGTAATGACACTAGAACTCCTGTTGCGGAAACCGACTAGTTTCGGCCAGAATTTGAGCAAGAAAGAAATACAGTCGCGTCTTCGGCCTTCCCGGACGGCTCCCAAACCAATATAAGATGTGGCGCTGGTGTCTTTCTGGAGGACGACAACGTTAGATTTTACTTCACACTAGGAAAGCTCGCATCTGTCTTTCAAGCGGAGATTTGGGCAACCCTAATGGCAGCGACCTATATTGCGGAGAACCGGCGGAGGGGGCGAAACTCTTAGAGCCTTGCTGAACTCTATTAGGGCTTCCAAACTAGTTCAAGAATGCAAGAGATCACTGAACGCAGTCGAAAGGCTAAATTCAGTGACCATTGTCTGGATCACAGATCACAATTGGATCACGGAAAATTAAGTCGCCGATGAACTTGCCAAGCAAAGTTCAGAGGAGAGTTTTTAAGGACTCGAACCTACGTTGGGTCTGTCTGCGTTCTCGGTTAACGCTTCCATTGACAGTTGGGTCTCATATGAGCACACTGTGGATGGCATAGCTCCCCGTGATGCAGGCAGACCAAACGAATGCTTCCTGACGTATCTAGGAAGTCAGCGGCCTTTCTGCTGTCCATCAGCAGCAATTACTGCAGGTTGCTTACTGGCGTCGTGTCAGGGCATTACTCGTTTGCAAACCAATTTGCTGGGCACAGGTGACACAACATCCTGCGATGTTTGCTGTGAAAGTGAAGACAACACCGCGGAGCACTATCCCTTTGAATGTCCGGCTTACGCTCGCATCAGGTTGCACGTACTCGGCGCTGACGTGATGGTACTGTGCTGCACCTTATCACTGAAGCGCTCACTCATCTTTCTTCGTAAGACTGATTATTTTTTTTAGATTTTTTCCCATTTGACGTTTTATCATGCATGCAAACAGCTATATATTTCCCATTTTCTTTCCATACTAGTCCATTGTACCCCTTCTATGATCCTTTTACTGGAATTTCTCAGTCCTTCCTAGAGACAACTTCGGTCGTGAGAGCCAGCATTCGTCAAATTAGCGCACAGTACTAGCACAGACCACGTCATCTGGCTATTGAGCAGTTAGGTTAGGTTAGGTTAAAACAGACATATATCGAACAGTTCTCATTCCTCTATTTGAGGCACAAAAAACCGGGTTATCATTTCCTGAAACAGTTCGCCATTGACTGTTTGTGCACGGTCTTCCCAATAGGGACTTCTGAACTTTGACAGTTGATAGCGGCCATATTGTTGAAGCTACATCTGTCAAATTGGCTGTTGTTTAGTCAGCCTGTTTTGCAAAATCACCATGGACCGACATAGAGTTCAAAAACACGTGCAAATGATAACTTTGTTTTATCAAAATGGGTGTTCTGTTCGGTCGCCATAATCGTCCTACCGAGAGAACTATTCGCAGTGTTATGGATAAATTTGAGCCCACTGGTTCAGTAAACGATAAACCAACACCCGTACGTCGACAAAGCGCAAGATCTGCCGAAAACATCGCCGCTGTCCGTGAGAGTGTGCAGGAGAATCCGAGGCAATCGATTTCGCGCCGCTCACAAGAACTCGGTTTTTCGCAGACCACAACTTGGCGAATTTTGCATCGTGACTTGGGCCTGCACCAGTACAAAATTCAACTGACCCACGAGCTGGAGGTAAACAACCACAGACAACTGACCCGAATTTCTGGAATGGGTAAGTCAACAAACAAAATTGTCGAATTTGGGGCGATAACAATCCACATAAGATCCAAGAACATCCAATGCATCCAGAAAAAGTCACTGTTTGGTGTGCATTTTGGGCTGGCGGCGTCATCGGTCCATATTCCGTTGTGAACGACGTTGGCCAGGCCATCACCGACAATGGTGAGCGCTATAGCTCTATGATTCTATGACCAACTTCTTTTGGCCTGAATTGGATGATATGGACACCAACGACATGTGGTTTCAACAGAGCGCCGCTACGTGTCACGCAGCTCACGCCACATTGGAAACTCTTCACGAGCGATTCGAGGGCATGGTCATTTCACGTGGAGGTGATGTGAACTAGCCACCGAGATCGTGCTATTTGACCCCGTTAGACTTTTTCTCTTGGGGTTTTCTGAAGTCGCAGGTCTATAGGCCTTTTAAACGAATAAAAAATTTCGATGATACCTCACACACACATTATTTTATTTAAATTTAAAGATAGGATGCATTTCCGCCAGTATCTTCGAAGAATGGGCCCATAGCGATCTCTGTGGGACCAGTTGAACCTATCTTCCAATGGCAAAAACCCAAACAATCTCTCTGGTGAAACATCCAATTTATCGAGAAGACCTTTTGAAGTTTGTGCCGTCTATTTCCTCTAGGTTTTCGAAAAAGTATTTCCCTAAAAGTTTTCTTCGACTACGCGATATTGTCTCACATTCACACAGTATGTGTGTTATGTCCTCAACAGCTTGCAGACCACCACAAAATCTGCAAATCAGGATGTCAGGATTCCTATTATTTTCCTAAACTTATCCTTGTTTAATTGCATTAACTCCCTAGATCTTTTACCGTCAAAAAGTGGCCAGAGAACCTTGGAAACCCTGTGTCCTTCAAGAATTAACCACCTTAGGTTCGCAGTAATTGTGATTTTTTCTTCGATAGTGCCCCTTACTATGCAAAGGGGTGGATTGACTTTACTAATCTCACTATTATCGAATAGTCCTCCTCTTCTTGCAAGCTTATCGGCTTGTTCATTTCCCTCTACACCGCAGTATAGTATCACCCTATTCTGACTGTGCGCCAGCCCCTGACTATATCAGAATTGATGTTGATCGATTCCATTGCCTTAAGTGCGGCCTGGTTATCGATGTAGATAACAATATCTCTTCCCTTATACCGATCTAATCTGCATTAGCTCAGCCGTGCCTCTGTTTGGAAGGCATTGCTTGCGTCCGGTAGTCTAATAGACACTCTTAGTTCTGGGTCTTCTGAGAAAATATCAGAACCTGTTCCTTGCTCTGTTTTCGAATCGTCTTCTGTGAAAAATGAAATTTCATTTGACCTGATCATTGCATTTTTTTGCCAGTCCTCCCTCTCTGTCGAAGTCGACCAGGGTAGGAATTTCTTCCGTTAGAATTGGATTGCTTGGCAGTAGCTCCACTAGGATCGTGCCGTGCCCAAAACTACTATGCTTGAAGTGACCCAAATTAGTGAGTCGTATCGTACTATTTCCAGCATGCAAATCAAGCGGTGTTAGATGCAAAAGGTGTCCAATGCTGCCATAGGGGTAGTACAGAGCTCACCTGTAATGGCTATGGAAGTCGTGTCACGCACATTATCAGGGTTCAAGCCGTGCAATCCTGGTGACTCCCCTGGACCGATAACCTAAATTTACTACCGTACATAGATCGGTTGAAACTTATAGACCTACAGTCCCTTGCTGAACGTTGGAAAGTTTCCGACATTCTCTTTGTCCATCAGATACCAGCCGGTAACATCGACAGCTCCCATTTACTTCGTCTTATCGCTTGTAACACCAACCCACCTAATCTTAGATCTATACCACTCTTTCGACTCAATCTTCACCGAATAAATAATGGATACCTAGAATCAATATCTAGGATTCGACGGGAAATTAACAGTGTCCAAACCCTTTTCGATTTCTACCTCAACAAAATTTCCCTTAAGAACTTCCTTTCGTCTACCTTTGTCACTTGATAAAATCTCCTAACCCTTTAGTGTTTAAGTGTGCTCGTAATAAGCTGCAATAAATCCACCTGGTTGACCCTGACCTCCAATCAAATCCTTAACCTAGCTGATTCGTTGGTAATCGCTTCGCAGAAAAGAGTGTTTTTTTTTCCATTCGTACATTTATTGTCATCACTTGTAGCATCTTTTGTTCCTCTATGAAGTTCTCTGACCTTTGCTCCGCGTCGTTTTAATTCGCTTGCCCATCAAAGGCCTTTGGAGGGCTTGCGATTACTACAAGTAGAGGTGGGACAGTTCTGACGGCTCTCCTTAGGTTTGAAGTTGCATGCTTTACGGCAGAGTTAATTGAAAAGTGATAAGCAAGGTACCCATACGTTCAGTTAGCATTCTGTGTCTTCGAACCATCTAGACTTCTGTCTTAGATGTTCATATCCTTAGAAAGCACCTACCAAAGTCTCGTTATGATCAACGATAGCATAGTCTTTGACCATTCCTTAGAATTTTAATCTATTTTGGAAGATTTACTTCCCCCAATCACTCTCGTTGTCATCGAATAAAATAAAACGAACAACCCGAGGAGTTCTTTTTTTCTATAATTAAAGATAATCTGGCGATAAACGTGTCCTTGCGTACTAGATAAATGATTTAACGAAAAAAAAAAATGCTGAAAAATAATATTAGATAATCCAATCATGTTAGACATATCTGAAAACGAATTTTTCAACGTCCAAAAATTCCTTCCGTTCCCGCCCTTATCTCACATTCTACTCGTATCCTTTCTTTCTTCATCTTCTTCTTTTATTTTTTATAATTGTTTTCTTCCTCCTGCAGTTGTTAATGCCTTGAAATAGACAAGATACCAGGCAGGAGATTATGTTTAAAAAAAATTTATATATATATATATATAAGTAGGTATGTAGGTACGTGGAGATGTATATGTGTATCACATTTTTTGTAGAAAGCATTTTCGTGTAAATCTGGTATGCTTTCACCAGCCTAAAAGGAATGCGAGTGTGCACATAAACCCTCTTATGTACACCCTTGCTTACATACATATCTTATGTCACATAGCTGTGCATGCATACATATCTACGAGTTTGTACTTCAACCTATACTCAAACAAGACAAGATTGTAAAGGGGAAGCTTACATAATGTGTTTTGAATTATAATTTACTAGCTTTTCGACGAAAAACTTTGTTACGAAAGATTTTCGGTTAAGTTGGCGAATATTCTCATACAAATACTCGTAGATAAGATACCCATACCCATGCTCGTCCTCGTCCTCGAACTTCAATTTCAACTCCAACACCAACTCGTATGCAAATTTAAGTCAATTCGTATTTTGAAGTAAACTTATTAGCAAAGGCAATATTTTCTAGATAATATTACCACACGAATGGAATTATGAAGTTTTAGTTGGAAGAAGACCCACGTAATGGGTATTGGAATGTGAACATTTCAAATGAAACTCATTTCAGAGTTCCTTATTTATCTAATGGCAATAAATTTCGAATGATTTGGACGATGTTTTCCAATTCTAGAATTGATGGCTTTGCCGTACAACTTGTGATTGTCCCTTCTCGAGTAAAGTACTCTTAAACTTAAGAGCTTAGGTCGTTCTTACACAAACTCTGGCGCTTCTTCAAAATATCCCAGATACGAGTTCTCGTTAATTTGTATTTGAATTTCAGTAAAAAAAATCAACTAGGAATGCTTGTTCTCTTCCGTTTACACTAAACCAGCTGGTCGTGGCACCCTTTTCTGTCAGAGCAAAACGGTCAGACCTAGTCCATTGTACGTGTACTCCTTGTTTTTCCTTTTACTGAAATTTTTCTGACTTTCGCGCTGCTGTCATTACTCTCAGAGCAAGAAAGGAAGCTAGAACCCCAGTAAACACTTTACATTCCTTTGTACTGAGAAAGAGCAAGAATGCTGGTCATCTCTAAGACACGTCGGAAAGTATTCGTTTTCTGTGCTGAAATCCTGGAGATTTATGCCGTCTGCAGATATGCTCACAGAAAACCCAATGTCAATGGATGTGGCAACAGAGGACGCTGGCAGATCTAATGCGGATTCTGCTCCTATGAAATCCATATCTAAGGTCACGATCCTATTGTGACTTGGGACACAGACAAAATTCAACGTATTCAGCCTTTAAACTGCTTTCAAAGAAGTCTTGCATTCTGGAACTACTCGTATGTTAGATTGAAAGTGATAAGATGTTTCAGTACGACTGTTTGACACGTTAATTGCCATTAGGAGTGCTTATGTCTCTGCAAATTTTCCACAATAAGTTGTCGAATGTTTTTCTTTGTTTTTCCGGCGAGGGTAGGTGAAAATCTTCCATTAGACACTATGAGGCTCGCAAGCGCCTGCTCATAATAGTGTGAGATTCTTTCTCACTAAAAACACCTCCCTACGATATTAATGTTTATGTTACCGCAACTAAGTTTCGACTTGTCAGCCATTTTTTGTCATAAAATAGACCCGTTTGGCAGGTGATTTTGCAATGAAAGGCCCCGTATGTTACACTTTTTAACGCGGTCTCATGGTTTGGTCCTTTGAAGTCGGCGCAATAGGTTTATAGGACTGTCATGTTAATATTGTATGTCCGTTTAGTCGAATTCTCTGTTTTTTGTTTCGTCTCCGAGGTCTCGGTGTAAGTCATCATTTCCTATGTACCACAGCGAATGGACAATTTCTCTTGGCACTTTATTTTCAAAGGTTTGTAAAATATCGGCATTTGTTTTCCTGATACGAACCCAAAGTTGTATACCATAGGTCAACACTGGCTCTTTTTTGCTGTATGGTTTTTCAGTATTCTATTTTTGACAGCTCACGCATGATTCGTGACATGTGTCAAAGTCGAACAAGATCACAGTGTTCAGTGAAAAATGTTTTTCGCTCACTTTGATCATTTTGCGGTCGTCATAATGGACCTACTGAGCAAGCAATTTAAAGGCTCCGGCCCATAGAATCCGTTGCGTCCGTTACGATGCCGGATAGGTTGACGTTAATGTATTTGACGGAAATGAGAGTCCCATAGAATCCGTGGCATACGTTGGCAGAATAACGAACGAAACGAAACAAAAAAATTTAAATGTCATTTAATCTCAATATTTTCTTTCAAGCTATGACAATTTATCTTCACTCTCTCAATGTCTCCACCAATGAAAGTGCTTACTCTCAATTTGTGAATGCGTGAACCTCAATGTGTGAAAGTATGGTCCTCAATGTGTGAATGTGTGAACTGCCAACGGATTGAAAAGTAGAAATTAAATCTACTTTATCCGTCCGTTCCGTCATAGCCTTTGTTTATGGGCCTGCTTCCATAACAACGTGTATATTCTATCGAGCTGTCAGTCGACGCAATTCACGCAACGGACGCAACGGATTCTATGGGCCTTGGCCTTAAGCCTTACAAAATACAGTTCGTGCAAAAACTGAAGCTGAACGGCCTCCCACAGCGTCGAATTTTCGGTGAGTGGGGCTTAGAAGAGCTGGAGGAAGATCCGCTTTTTTTTTTATTGAATAATTGTCTTCAGCGACGAAGCTCATTTCTGGTTGAATGAGTATGTTAATAAACAAAACTGCCGCATTTGGTCCGATGAGCAACTCAGGCACCACAAGAGCTGCCAATGCACTCGGAAAAATGCAAAATGCAAATGGTCCTGCGGAATCATTGGCCAGTATTTTTCCAAAGATGACTTTCAATGGCGACCGCTACCATTCAATGACTTCGAACTTTTTTTGCCCAAAAAGACCTGGTCGACGGCGCTACATGCCACACAGCTTACGAATCGATGGACCAATTGTGAAATGAGTTCGGTGAGCAATTTATATCTCGTTTTGGGCCGGTGAATTCGCCGGCTAGATCGTGTGATTTGACGCCTTTAGACTATTTTTTATGGGCATACCTCAAATCACTCGTCTGTGCCGATAAACCGGCATCAATTGCAGCCTTGGAAGACAACATTACACGCGTAATTAGCGAGATACGAGGGGCGTTCAATATATTCTCGGTATCGATATGAAGGAAAATGAAAATTCAATTTAAATTGTTTTTATTTTTCAATATAATCTCCCCTAACATCAATTCATTTGTTACATCTTGAGATAAGCTTTTTTAAACACTCAAAAAAATAAATTTCCTCTTTCTCTGCAAAATACCCATTTATTGCCGACTTGAGTTCTTCATCATCCGAAAATCTTTTTCCACGAAGACATTTTTTCAAATCCAGAAACAGGAAATAATCACTAGGGGCAAGGTCTGGACTATAGGGTGGGTGTTGGATTTCTTTGAAACCACAATCTCGCGCAGCAGCCTTGGAAACTCGCGCCGTGTGAACAGGAGCGTTGTCATGAAGAAGCAACACACCCGCTGCGAGTTTACCCCGTCTTTTCTTTTTAATTTCCTCCCGCAAATTATGCAAAGTGGAAGCGTAGAATGTGGCGTTGATGGTTTCACCTTTTTTTTGTACTCAATGAGCAAGATTCCCTATGAGTCCCAAAAAACTGTGGCCATGAGCTTCCCGGCAGACGGAGTGACTTTGAACTTCTTCGGGGGTCTGTTCCTTTTTTATGCCACTGCATGGACTCTTGTTTGCTTTCAGGGTCATAGTGGTGGATCCATGTTTCGTCCCCAGTAACAATTCGATCCATAACACCGTCCGCGTTCTCACTACACATCTCCAAAAGCTCTCTACAGCATGCGATTCTCACTTTTTTCTGAGGCGCTGTGAGCATTCGTGACACCCACCTTGCACTGACCTTTGAAAGGTTAAGATGGTCATGAAGAATGGTGTGAATGGTACCAATCATCATCATCATTTTAACCTTTATTCGGGCATCCTCAAGAACAAGTTTTTCGACTTCTTTGATGCTTTCTCCCGTACAAGCAGTAGCCGGGGCGCCGGAGCAGGTGTCGTCTTCAATGCTCTCTCTGCCTCTCTTGAACTCACTTGACCACTTTTGCACAGTTGATAATGAAGGTGCGGAACCCTGGTAAACAGCCACCATCTCTTCATGAATAGTTTTTTGACTTTTTCCTTGCTTAGTGAGAAATTTAATTACAGCGCGATGCTCAATTTTCACCATCATCGTCTCAGTTGCCATTATGATTCTGTTTAACTAGAGATAAAACGGGAATTAATAATCACATTTATATGAAATTTTACATGAATGCACTAAAATAATAGTATTAGTTGATAAATAAGTCAATTTATATACACAACCAGAGCTTCACCCCGATACCGAGAATATGTTGAACGCCCCTCGTACTCGTACCAACCGATATGCTCGAAAAAGAGATTCAAAATTGGACTCTCCGTACGAACCACTTAAAACATAGTCGTGATTAACATTTGCAGGAAATAATCTTTAGGAAGTAAATGGCAAGCATTGATTTATAAACTTAAACACTTTTGCAGTTTTCCTGTGTTTAAAAACCCAACACTTACTCATACTCGTATTAAATCAGCCATAATAAGAGCAGCTTGTTTGTTGTACTAAGCTTGGAATGTTGACGAAGTAACTAGTAAATTTCTCTGTATTTGTTTTCGAGATCTTTGCGCTTTTTTTTTAAATGTCCGACTTTCATTTTAACTTAGAGCCAAGTTGTTATGTTTGGATCCCGGCACCGATATACGGCGATGCCCCCCCTGGGCGAAATAAAATAAAAATGGGCGCCACGTGATTTTTCCCCCGGAATCACAAAACCTATCGAGAGGGAAAAAAAAGGAAAAAACTTCCCCGAAAAAAAAAAATCGAACAAGAAACAAGTAAGAGAAAAAAAATAAAAAAAAACCAAAAATTCCACGACTTTATAAGGCTCCGTTGGAGCTCGACGATTTATTATTTTTTTTTTGCGTAGCGGTACACTCGTCGATCGAGTGACCCGCTGTGTAACAGTCCCGAAACAACAAAACGTAACTAACGGGTCGCGTGTCCCGTCTTTTCTAGGGATTTTTACGCACGCGCGGGCCCACCGGAGTTGATTTTGCAAAAAAAAACGAATTTAATTTTTATATATTTTTTTTTCTATACACTGCACTACACTTCACTACACTATACTTAGCTTTGCGGATTTGTGGGCGGATTGTGCCCCTTTTCTGGCACCGATCCTTCCGGCCCGCTATTACCGCTATCCAGTCCTCGTCCCTGTCCTTTCTCCTTTTTCAATTTCTCGTAATTTTCCTTTCCCTTGTTTCGACTTTACTCGAACAAAAAGAGTCTACTCTACTCTAGCAAAAAAAAACCGACAGAATTGCTTCTTGGAATTCGCAATTCGCAAACTCAAAAAAAGAAAAAAAAACTTTGCTTTGCGCAAATCTCACAAAAAAATCGCAAAAAACTTAGTAGACCCTAGCTGGTCGTCACAAAAGTGAGTTCCAGATCTTTTACGATCCACAACTCCCGCCAGACATACACACACATTCACACGCACATTCTCTCTAACATTTATTCAGCATTATTAGTATCGTCGGTGTTTGTGTTTTCTGTGTTTGTCTGTGATTATGACTAGGGAATTCAGGGTAGACGTAGCCAATATACGCGGGCTAAAAAGTAATCACTTTTCTGCGTACGTCCACGTCTGTAAGTACAGACCAGCTGTTTTGGCACTTAGTGAAACACAGGTAGATCCCCGCCCACACCTCTCAGATCATTCTGGTCTGAAGCTACCTGGCTACGAACTAGTGCCATTATTCTTCTCTCACCGCGGTCTCGCCATTTATGTGCGTAGTGATGTAGCTCACCAAACTCCACCACAATGTGATCCATGTTCCAATCCGGAATTCAACTTCATGTGGTTAAAATTCCATCTCCGTAAGCAAATTATACACTACTGCTTTATTTATAGAAGCCCCAAACTGGACAGCAATTCAACCTTTAACGAGTTTGATGCGCTGTCTGACTCCATTCAAAGAATTGTATCCCTGTATCCTCATACTGAAATCGTTATTACGGGCGATTTCAATATACACAATTCTGGGTGGCTTTGACATTCTGGACAGACAACACCCGAAGGACGGTGTGTTGAGATCTTCGCTGCGGAAAACAACCTAACGCAGCTTGTAAATGAGCCCACGCGAATACCAGACGTTGATAGTCATACCGCCAACACCCTGGACTTGTTTTTAACTTCTCACCCTGATAAGTACACCATTGATGTGCTCTCCCCTCTAGGCTCGTCGGACCATTGTGTCATATCAGCTAATTTCTCGTACACCGACCACACAGTTAGAGAAAAATTTCCTAAAAGAACCGTATGGCAATACGAGAAAGCCAACTGGAGCGGTCTTAACAGCTTCTTTAGGAATTTTAACTGGTCGTTATGCTTCCTCGATAACGACGTGGATGCCGCTGCTGATATGATTACAGACACCATTCTCTTTGGAATGAGATCCTTTATTCCTCATCGGATGAAGAGTATCAAACCAAAAGAAAAGGCATGGTACGACTCGAGCTGTAAAGAGGCCGTCAGGGTTAGAGAAATGTTTTTTCGGTCCTACAAGACCAACCCGACAGAGGAAAACCGAAAAAAGTTCAAACGAGCCAGAAATGACTGCAACGCCTTTCTTAAGCGTGTGAAATTCCTATACGACCAAAAACTGAGGCAAAAAATACTGCAATGTCCCAAAGGCAGTAAAAATTTTTGGTCGTTCGTCAAAAACATCAGAAATTCCGCCTCATCCTCCATCCCAACGCTCATTTACAATGACATTCCAGCTGTCAGTTCTTTGGATAAGGCCAATCTGCTTGCTGCTCACTTTGCGGCCAGCTCAACACTCCCAGATTGTGCTTTGTCTCCGCCTACACTTGAGTGCGTCGAATCTTCAATGGGACGAATCTACTTTCGCACTCGTGTAGTAGCAAGAGTACTTAAAGATCTCAACATACATAAATCCGCTGGTCCAGATGGTATAGCTCCCCTTCTTCTGAAGAGGTGTTCTTCCTCGCTGGCAAAACCACTGCGTAAGCTTTTTCATCAATCCTACACTTTAGGACTCTTCCCGAGCAGATGGAAAACAGCATTTGTCCAGCCCGTCCCTAAAAAAGGCGAATCATCTTCTCTCTCCTCTTACAGACCCATTGCACTTACGTCCCTTCTTTCCAAGGTCATGGAAGCGCTGATAAATCGTCAGCTCATGAAATATCTCGAAACTCGAAAACTTCTCAATGACCGGCAGTACGGTTTTCGTAGCAACAGGTCCACTGGTGATTTGATGGCATGTCTCACCGAAAAGTGGAACCAAAGCGTACATCAATCTGGCGAAAGCAAGATAGTTGCACTTGATATTTCTAAGGCATTTGACAGAGTTTGGCATCAGGCTCTTTTGTCGAAAATGCCTGCATTTGGGATCGACGACTCTCTTCTTCAATGGATTAGAAATTACCTTTCGGAACGTTCAATTCAAGTTGTCTTGGACGGTTTCAAGTCTGATATTCACAAAATAAATGCTGGTGTGCCCCAGGGCTCTGTTCTGTCACCGACACTCTTTTTAATTTTCATTAACGATCTCTTGTCTGCTACTTCTAATCCAATATATTCCTTTGCTGATGACAGTACTCTCTGCTTTTCATATTCGTTCCCGGACTCACGGCCCTGCTCTTCGGCTGTAGTACGAGAACGGTAGCGTATACTAAGCTCATTAAATTCCGATATCAACAGCATAATCAATTGGGAACTATCAACAGAGTGGAATTTAATGCTTCCAAAACACAATGCTGTCTGCTGTCTCTAAAGCGAAATTTAAACACCCAGCCATTATCTATGAATGGCACTTGCATCGTCGAAACCGAAAAACTTTCCATTCTCGGTATGTGTGTTAATGACAACTTACGTTGGAATGGCCACATATTTGATGTCGCCAAAAATGCTGCGAAATGTCTAGGTTTCCTCAAGCGATGTAAGAAATATTTTACCCCCTCTGATCTGGCCTCAGTATATAAGGCATTCATTCACCCAAAATTGGAGTACAACTCCCACATCTGGTCAGGTGCTCCTAAAACATCTCTGCACCTGCTAGATAGGATTCAAAACCGTGCGATAAAACTTATTGACGATACTAATATCAGTCAATCAATGGACACCCTCGAACACCGACGAAATGTCTCGTGTCTCACTTTGTTTTATCGCTATGTCCACCACCAGTGCTGCACTGAAATCGCCAGTAGCATTCCGCACTTTCAAACTTTCAACCGTAACACCCGTCTCGCTATGAATGCTCATCAGTATACCCTCAAGCCCATTTTCGGACGTACTCTAAAATATCGTGATTCGTTCCTAAGCCGTACAACTCGCTTATGGAATGCCCTGCCGATCTCTGTATTTCCTGGTCGTTATAACTTGCAAACATTTAAAAACAATGTACATCGGTACCTCTCTTTTCTTCCTACCTAAATTTCTCTTGCTGTGATTGTACACAGCAATCACCTTAAGGGTACTCAAACCCCTTGAGCGCGCGCTCATTATAAAAAAAAAAAAAAAAAAAAAAAAAATTCAGCACTAGTGGACCCAACGACGGGATTTCTAGCTACACCACTAGCAAGCTTTGCTAGTGTGTGCACCCGTGTCCAACTAGGCTTCTCACACATACCATTTTCCACATTCATACTAATCTCCTCAGTCTCGGAGTTCGCTCTAACTTCCAGTAATGACTGAGCGAGTTTATGGAAGCTGTGGATCCTAACTATGCCTTGCAATTCTCCTCTCTTAGGTTCTACAACTAGATTTGCGAAAAGCAGAGTTTCTCTTCCTTCTGCTAGCCGGGTAATTTTCCCCCATCGAATTGTACGGATAAAAATTTTGCAAAAATCGAAACGAGGAAGGAAATGCGTTGGGACGGTAGCTGGAGTGTTGCGACGAAAGGAATAAAGTGTAGATACAATGCAGAAGGTATTGTATCTCGATCCAACCATCCGTTGGATCGCCACCCCTCACAAAAGCCAAGTATAGTTAGTGACTGTGAAAATTATAATTTTTATATTTCTAACCGCGGATCCCTAACTACTCCGGTGGATCGGCGTTCAGATTTGGGGGGGTGGGGACTGACCAACAGCGTGTCACTCCTTACAATTATTTATTAATTTTTGGTGTAGTTGGGCCCTTCTGCCCTCTGGCCTGTCTGCCAGTTTGTACTTTTATTATTATTATTATTTTTTTTTTGGTACCATCGTTGTTGTTGGTTGGTGATGGTTTGTTGCTGGTTGTTGTACGTTTGTGTCTTGTATTTATGTTTTCCTGTTCCCTCGGTGGAGGCGGTCTTATTACTTGGCCGTCCGCCTCCACGCCTCTGCTGCTCCTTCGGTGTTCCATCGGTGGGGTGCTGGTTTAAAAAGGGGTCGTCATCCCTTCACCCATCGAACCTAACTTTTAAAGCTGGTGCGTCGTTGGGGTGTGACCGATTATACTGGCCGTCCGCCTACACACCACTGTTGCTCCTTTGTTGCTCCCTCGTTGGGGTGTTGCTATAAAAGAGATCGTCGTCTCTTCTCCCATCGATCAAGTGCTTGGCGCTAGCTCCAGCTAGCTGCATCCACATCGGTTGTGTGATGCGATGCCAGTATCCGCACCCACATCGGTAGCAGGATGGGGTGTTATTCAAGCCTCATGTTGTTGGCTTTCGTTGGGGTGTTTGTTCAAGGGATCGTCTTCCCCCACCCGTCATCATCGTGTTGGGATGTCTGGATTGAAAGGACCGCCCGTCAGCGACTTTCAGACGTCCTGTCTGATGCTGCCCGTTGCGAGTCTCCCGTGTTCCTGGTGGACCTCCTTTCGCACCCTGGGGTTCCTCCCGTGAACCTATGTGGGTTGTTTTCCGAGGTCTGGGATTGGTGGGCCACTGGCTGATGGGACCATGGCTGCCCTCCACCTCTGCCAGAGCTCGGTGTTCCCACTCAAAGAAAAGAGGGACCGAAGGGACTTACAAGGAAAGAGAGCGAAACTTGTTGCGGGAAAATTTACCGCAATAGAGTGTCATTCCAACATATTTGGCCTTGTTTGCAAATGGAATACAGACCGAGTTTATGAGGATATGCAACAGACTAGTTTTTCTGTATGTAAAATTTACAGGAACAGATTTGGTTTCATTGAGGGCTATCTGCCATGAATTTGTCCCTTCATGTTCTTTATCGAGACCGCTTTTCAGTTTCACCTTTGTTTCTTCAAGCTAGAATGATCCCCTCTTTTTGGGGTATGTCCCGGGTATACCATATAGGAGATACAGAAGTAGTCAGAGAACACTTCCCTGCGGTACGTCGGGTAAAATCTCTTTGAATTGCTATACTTCGTTTTCGAGTCTTTAGGCTGACATGGAAAATTCTATTCTCGAGATACTTTGTCAGTACATTATAAATGCTCAGTGGCAAGATCTGCCGTAATTTGAAGTAAGAATCTTCAAAACCTTCATGCTATACCTTAGCAAAGGCCTGCGAGACATCAAGGAACGCTTGAGCAAATCTTTTTTTTTCCAAAGCTTTCTCAATTACGTCGGTGATTCTATGCACCTGATCAATAGTTGAACTGGTGATTAGCGCTAAGATTTTTTCCGTCAATAATTGCCAGTATACGTATCAGAATTTCAAAGATTTTCGATAAAATTGGGAAAATTTTAATAGGCAATCTGTGACACTTGTTACGAAACCTAAAAAAAAAGAAGAAAACTCTCTCGAAGCGTTTATCGAAGGACAAAGATGCTCTTTTGTCGTAGCCTCTGGTGCGAACGTGTCTATTCTGACGGCGCAACATGTTTCCAACAAGACGATTACAAGAGATCCTCCGATGAAGTTGGTGGGCATTTCCGGGGAAGCGATCTGGAGTCAAGGGATGGCGGAGGTGAGATTTTTTTGTTAACCACAGGGAATTTTCTCATTATTTCGCTATAGTGCCAACATCTTAGGAGTTGACTTTCTATTGAAGCATCAGTATCACTTAGATTTTGAAGAGATGACAATAGAAATGAACGGCAAAAAGCATCCATTGCACCTACCACCCGTGTCAGCATCACAACTGGCGAAACTAGCGACGTCAGAAATACTGCAGCAAAAATTTCCTCGTTAGGATGACCAATCTCTCCTCGCGTGATACAATCTTACCCAGGAACACTGTGGTGGGGAAAATGGAAACGGTGGAAGTATGCGAAGTCCCAACTAGTTCGGCCGCTGGCAAATTTACAGGCATAAAGGACCTTTTAGAAGAAGTATCCCCCGAATTGTCCAAGGGGCAGCTGATGGAGTTTGAGAAACTATTGGAGGAATTTCAAGCAGTGTTCTCAAAAGGACCAGCGGACTTTGGACGAACAGGGATGGCAAAACACAAAATCGATACCGCAAGGTAGAAACCAATCAAGCTACCGGCGAGATGAGTCCCAGTGGCCAAACGCGAAGAGATGGGAGATCTAATTAAGGATATGAGCAACAGAGGAGTTATATAACGTTCAAATAGCCCCTGGGCTGCACCGATTGTGTTAGTCAAGAAGAAAGATGGATTTTCGAGGTTTTGCGTGGATTACCGACAGCTGAACGAAGTTACAAAAAAAGATTCTAACCCCTTGCCGCGTATGGATGAATTCTTTTCCACAATGGCCGGCGCGAAGTGGTTTTCTACGATGGACCTCCAAAGTGGCTACTGGCAGGTAGAAATGGATGCTAAAGACAACGAGAAAACAGCTTTCACAAATGGTAATGGGCTATGGCACTTCAACGTCATGCCGTTTGGCCTCTGCAATGCACCGGCGACGTTCGAAAGGGTGATGGACGAAGTTCTTCTAGGACTCACATGGCGAACCGCACTCATCTACTTAGACGACATCATCGTTTACTCTCGGACATTTGAGAAGCACAAACACAACTTGAGACTAGTGTTTGAGCGGTTACAAAGGGCAAATTTAAAATTAAGCCCAGATAAGTATCAGTTTCTCAAATCCAAAGTAAAGTACCTAAGCCAAGTTGTTTCGGTTTGAGCATGGATACGCAGAAAGTCAAAGCGGTCCACCTCTGGCCGAACCCAAGACCAAGCGGTAGGTAAGAGGGTTCCTTGGACTTTGTTCCTATTACCGGCGGTTTATCGAAGGATTTTCGACAGTTGCCAAACCGCTTCCAGAACTTACGGAAGAGAAATGCCGGTTTGCATGGAACGAAGACTATGAGATGACATTTAATACGATAAAATGTGGGCTCACAAGCGCACCTATTTTGGCATTTCCAAAAACCGACGACCTTTTCGTACTAGACAGAGATGCATCGAACGTTGGTATTGGTGCTGAATATTTTAGCCGCACTTTAAATAAGGCCGAACGAAACTATTGCGTTACAAGACGAGAGTTGCTAGCAGTGGTTTTGGCAACACAGCACTTTCACCACTACCTCTTTGGCAGAAGATTCCTCTTATGTACTGATCACGTGTCCATTCGTTGGCTGTGCAACTTTAAGCAACCTGAGGGTCAGATGGCTCGGTGGCTAGAGCGGTTGCAGCAGTACGACTACGAGATTCAACATCGTCCTGGCCCTCGACATGGTAATGCTGACGCGCTTTCCAGGAGACCATGTGGCGAATGCAAACAATGCACGAAGGCAGAAATCAAAGAAAAGGACAGCTACGAGATACTGCACTTGAAAACCGAGGAAGCCACTTTGGCAATCGAACAGCAAAAGGATCCAATACTAGCAAAGGTGAGCAAGTGGCTGAGGGAAGGACATCGACCAAAAAAAGAAGACATTATGC
Organism: Volucella bombylans; assembly: GCA_949129095.1. Lineage (NCBI taxonomy): Eukaryota > Metazoa > Arthropoda > Insecta > Diptera > Syrphidae > Volucella > Volucella bombylans. Next base: position 378,692,297 of record OX422140.1, on the reverse strand, counting down.
AGGAGGATCAGGATACAAAAAGCTTTTGGGCTATATTCCAGCAGTTGAAAATGGATGCCGGCGTAATGTGTCGAACATGGGAAAAGGACCAGGAGCATAAGACTTGACCCGTAGTACCAAAAACCTTAGTTCCAGAAATTCTTCAGCAACTCCATAATAGTCCGAGCGGAGGCCATCTGGGGCAGCGCAAAACCCTAAGCAAAATAAAGGACAGGTATTTTTGGATCGGTCGAACGGTAGACTCCAAACTATGGTGTAAGAACTGCATCGTTTGCCAGGCCCGCAGAGGCCCTACTCAGCGAACAAGGGGGCATCTTAAGCCAAGCCGGACAGGACACCCATTTGAGAGGATTGCTGTTGACATACTTGGCCCACTTCCACGCACCAAGGCAGGAAACCGATATATAATCGTCGTTATGGACTATTTCACCAAATGGCCGGAATGTTTTGCAGTGCCCAACCAAGCTGAGGTAATAGTCGAACAAATTATACATAACGTCTTCTGCAGATTCGGTGTCTCGCACTTTATTCATTCGGACCAAGATAGAAATTTCGAATCGGTAGTGTTTCGTAGATCAATAGAGGTCTTGGGCAGTCACAAAACTAGAACAACACCTCTACGGCCCCAATCCGACGGTATAGTGGAAAGGTTCAATCGTACGCTACTGGACTACCTAACGAAATTCATCAGCCCTCATCAAACAGACTGGTATCTGTTTCTACAACCAGCTCTACTCGCTTATCGCGCAGCAGAACAAGAATCGACAGGATTCTCGCCAGCCATGTTGAACTTCGGAAGAGAACTGAAGCTGCCGATCGATATAGTGTTTGGATCACCACCAAAAATTGAACACGACAGCCAAGGGTACGCAGGAGCATTAAGAAGTCGGCTTCTCAAAGTACACGAAGTGGTACGAGAAAATCTCAAAATAGCAGCCGAATCAATGAAGGACAGGTACAATCTCAAAAATAATGCAGGGGATGGAGTCTGGTTTTTTAACCCCAAGCGGCGGAAAGGTCTGTGCCCTAAACTACAGAGCGATTGGGAAGGCCCCACCAAGGTTGTGGAACAATTGTCGAGTCTCATATATAAAATCCAGGCGCCAGGCCAAAGGAGACAAAGAGTGGTACACGTAAACCGATTTGCACCGTATACGACCTCACCTGTAACTCAGTCGGAACTTTGAGTTTTGAGGAGGGGGTAGTGTTACGAAAATTAAAGAAAAAAGAAAACTGCAGAAAAATAAGCCATAAGTAGTAAGCCATAGGAGTAACATGAAGAAAGGAGATGACTACCGCAGAAAGGGGAGCAAATGATGAAAAGTCAACGAAGAAAATATTTGCCGTTTCCTTTGACGTAGGATTTCTCCAATCAAACACGGTTGGCGAACAAGCGGTCGAATCTTAGACGTTGCAACGGAGATAAGAAAACGGAAGACTTCCTAACAGAGAAAAAGAACCGCGGGCAACGTAAAAATCGAGATAAAAGGGAGAATTTTCGGCAGAACCAGGAAGTCCAAAGCGAGCAGTTGAGATCGAAAGACTACGGCCATAGAAAAAAAAATGTTGAATTAAAAAAAAATAAAAAAATAAAAATAAAAGTTTACCTCTCGGGAACCAGATTTTTTTGGAGTTTCTTTTTTTTTATCCTCTTTTATCCGATTGAAACTCGGCGGTAGTTTCGGTCAATAGGCAATTTTCGTTACAGTATTTTTCAATAGGACCACATCTACATACTTCAAATAGGAATCCACTATTATTAAAAATTTAAAATTCAACTACTGAAAGAAATCCAAGTGAATCCGTTCAAATGGACCTTCCGACTTTGGCCACTCTTGGTGCTACCTATTTTGTGGCACATTGGCAGTTGCCAGAACCTGAGAGCACTGCTCTACTCTCTTGACAATATCAGTATCGATGTGATTCCACCAAATGTACCCCTTAGCTATATCGGGTTTTCCAATAAAGACTTGACAATTTTTTTTTTTTTTATATAAAACGCAAACCATTTGAGATATTTCGAAAACATTATTATCGGCGTGAAGTACAATCAAAACGTTTATGAATGGAACTCGACTTCGTTCATATGGCCACCGCGGTCACGTTTGCAGCGGTCGATTCGTTGGAACCAATTTTCAACGACCGAAACGGCCGCCATTTCGCGTTCAGTGTTGGCTCTGAACTCTTCCAACGTCGTCGGCGTGTTGGCATAAACCAATGACTTAACATAGTCTTATAGAAATTGTCAAGCGGCGTTAAATCGCATGAACGAGGCGGCCAGTCGACTGGCCCATGTCTTGAGATAACACACTCACCATACTTACTTTTCAATAAATCGATTGTAGCGTGTGCTGTGTGGCTTGTGGCATCATCCTGTTCAAACCACATGTCGTCCAAGTCCATATCTTCCAATTCGGGCCAAAAATAATCGGTGATCATGGCGCGATAACGCTGATCATTCACAGTATCCTGCCGATCGTTATCGTCGACGAAAAAATATGGCCCAATAACGCCGCCGGCATGCAAACCGCACCAAACAGTTATTTGTTTTTTGGATGAAGTGATGATTCATGAAGCACATGTGGATTTTCACCCGACCAATACGCATATTTTGCTTATTAACGAACCCATTGAGCCAAAAATGAGCTTCGTCACTGAAGATGATTTTGCGATGAAATTCATCATCTTGGCGCATCTTCTCCAGAACCCAATCGGCGAACGTACGTCGCTTCAAATGGTCCATCGGTTTCAATCCTTGAGTCAGCTTGATCTTGTATGGGTGTAAACCAGAATCCTTACGTAAAACACGCCATAATGTGGTCTGAGCGATGCTCAATTCTTGAGAACGCCGTGGAATTGACTGATTTGGATCGTTTGCTACGGACGCCTGAACCGCAGCGATTATTTTGACATTTCCACCAACCCGTTGTCTCACAGACACGGCAACATCACACAACGAATATGTAGACTCAAATTTTTTCACTAAACTTGTTATTGCCTTTCTACTAGGGAGAGAATTACGACCGAAAATTGGAGTTAACGCTCTTAAAGTTTCAGTTACCGACTCCGAATTTTTGTAGAAAATTTTCATAATTTGCAGCGTTGCTCATTAGTGTACTTTACCATGACGAAACTGTTGAGTTTACTGAATAAATTGACAGTGACAGTTTGATGATTAGTAAGAGAGTGCGTTCACAAATTAAATTCAAAGTTGTCAAGTCCCTATTGGAAAACCCTTTACCATATCGAGTACGGCCTTTTGAAGAGCTGCAGGAATAAGAATACGGTTACCATAGAAAATACATTGGTTTTCCGTCGATAAACTATTACGCTTAGGAAAATAGGGAATTATTTCGGGGCGTAATCGGTGCGGCTATATATACGAGGGGCGTTCAATATATTCTCGGTATCGATATGAAGGAAAATGCGAATTCAATTTAAATTGTTTTTATTTTTCAATATAATCACCCCTAACATCAATGCATTTGTTACATCTTGAGATAAGCTTTTCTAAACACTCAAAAAAATAAATTTCCTCTTTCTCTGCAAAATACCCATTTATTGCCGCCTTGAGTTCTTCATCATCCGAAAATCTTTTTCCACGAAGACATTTTTTCAAATCCGGAAACAGGAAACAATCACTAGGGGCAAGGTCTGGACTATAGGGTGGGTGTTGGATTTCTTCGAAACCACAATCTCGCGCAGCAGCCTTGGAAACTCGCGCCGTGTGAACAGGAGCGTTGTCATGAAGAAGCAACACACCCGCTGCGAGTTTATACCGTCTTTTCTTTTTCATTTCCTCCCGCAAATTATGCAAAGTGGAAGCGTAGGATGTGGCGTTGATGGTTTCACCTTTTTTTTTGTACTCAATGAGCAAGATTCCCTTTGAGTCCCAAAAAACTGTGGCCATGAGCTTCCCGGCAAACGGAGTGACTTTGAACTTCTTCGGGGGGTCTGTTCCTTTTTTATGCCACCGCATGGACTCTTGTTTGCTTTCAGGGTCATAGTGGTGGACCCATGTTTCGTCCCCAGTAACAATTCGATCCATAACACCGTCCGCGTTCTCACTACACATCTCCAAAAGCTCTCTACAGCATGCGATTCTCACTTTTTTCTGAGGCGCTGTGAGCATTCGTGGCACCCACCTTGCACTGACCTTTGAAAGGTTAAGATGGTCATGAAGAATGGTGTGAATGGTACCAATTGAAAGCTTGGTGATCTCTGCCATCATTTTCACCTTTATTCGGGCATCCTCAAGAACAAGTTTTTCGACTTCTTTGATGCTTTCTCCCGTACAAGCAGTAGCCGGGGCGCCGGAGCGGGGGTCGTCTTCAATGCTTTCTCTGCCTCTCTTGAACCCACTTGACCACTTTTGCACAGTTGATAATGAAGGTGCGGAACCCTGGTAAACAGCCACCATCTCTTCATGAATAGTTTTTTGACTTTTTCCTTGCTTAGTGAGAAATTTAATTACAGCGCGATGCTCAATTTTCACCTTCATCGTCTCAGTTGCCATTATGATTCTGTTTAACTAGAGATAAAACGCGAAGTAATAATCACATTTATATGAAATTTTACAGGAATGCACTAAAATAATAGTATTACTTGATAAATAAGTCAATTTATATATACCACCACAGCTTCACCCCGATACTGAGAATATGTTGAACGCCCCTCGTAGTATTCATTGCCAAAGCCGGAAAATGTTCTCATGTTGTCCCAAAGGACGTGAGACCTATAAGTCTATCATCTTTCCTTCTGATTGCGTTTCCCTTGCTATTACTTCACTATCAATTTTAAGATCATTTGGAAGGTCACATAAATTCTCGACCATATCTATACTATCTACGTTTGTGTCTCCTTCTAACGGCAATCTCGAAAAAGCATCGGCAATTGCCATTAATGATCCCTTCCTATATTCTACCCTATAATCATACATCTACCATCTTTGTAGTCTAGCGGCTGCTACACCTGCCATGCTTTTACGCGGATTAAAAATTTGCTGACCACACAAATTCACTCTCTTTTTTCAGCAGACGTTAAAGATTAACTAAATGACTGGACAGGTTAGGAGTAAACTTATTGTTATAGTTTAATAGTCCTAAAAACGACTGAAGCTGTTGTAAATTGGTTGGAGCAGGAGCGTTCTCTATCGCTCGTATTTTTTCTGCATTTGGACGAATCTGCCCATTACAGAGTATGTGAGCTAGGTATTCCACCATTTCCACAGAAATTTACATTTTTTTCATTTATTTTAACATTATGTTCGTTAAGTATGTTGAACACTTTGAACACATTTTCCTTACACTCCTCGTAAACCCCACCGCCGACTAAAATGTCATCCGAAAAGCAAAATACGTTTTCTAAATTCTTAAGCATTTGATCCATGACAGATTGAAAAGTGGAGGGCGCATTTTTTTAATCCGAATGGTAAGCTCTGAAATTGAAACAGTCCCTTAAAAGTGTTTATTGTAAGTAACTGACGACGAGACTCTTATACAATCAATGTTTTATCGCGAAACTCCACACGGACTCTGATTTTTCCTTTGCACAATATTCTCTGACCTGTAACTGAATACAATTCTTTACTAAACGACTCTAATTTTATATGCGAACATTTTTTAATATACTCCCCATAACCAATTAACTATGAGCATGCTGCTATGTCAATTTCCATACTTAACATAGCTTTTGATCTTCCACTGTAAGCTGATACATAGCCCGGTCTGGCTCCACTGGATTCACCTCCTCTATTGATTTCACTGCTTGCGCTTGTTTAGGATTGACACTGGCTTTGTTTCGGCATACAACTGTTCCCATTGATGGCTGGGCATGTGCTTAGGTAATGCTATCGCCCACACCTGTGACAAACTCTTCTGCTACCGACGACTGGCTTGGACTGAGCTGCTTGACGATAATTTTCTCTCTGGGAGGATGACGATGACTGATCTGCTTTTGAAATACTTTGACATACCTCTGCCGATATATGTGGTCGAATACCAACTTCATTGTACTTTTTTACCAACATTCACATTGCAAAGTCAAACTGTAAAAAAGAATTTGTTGATTCCTGGTCTGCAAACTACCCATCTCCACTGGACATTTTGATTTCATGAAAATTTTCTTAACACCAGCGATGTCTCGTAGAGATGCGGTGTTATGACTACAGCAACTTGACATCGAACAGTTCTGGAACCTAAATAATATGCCTTCCCAGCCAGCATGGTGCTTCACTAACGCACATTGGATTGATTGACGTGCCTTTTCAACCGCGTGCGCCACCTTAGGTATGGTCTTCCCATACAAAATCAGATCAAATCTATGATACAACTGTTACAGTTCTTCGTTTTACTTCTCCTCAACCGAAGATCATACAGAGAATCCTTCAATCAAAACATCTAAGCAGCTTTATGCTTCTGTGCCGTATAACAAGAAAATTATGATGATTTTCTCCGATGGTCGATAGCATGAGCTATTCTTCACTCGATCTCCGTGCTAATGTCATTATTTTTGTAATAGAATGTAACTTCCACTTAATGCCAATCCTATAAACTGTATGTCAACAGTGCTGTCAGATTAATAAAATGGATTTTTAAAGATTCTATTTTGAAGTCATCCAAACTGTTACGTCGTGCAAACTACGACACTTGGAAACTCTCGGTAAAGTCCCTGCTGAAGCATGAGGGACACAACCAACGAATCAAAAATAACTGACGACACGAGAGAAAGGACGAAAATTATTTTGCTCGTGAACCCAGTGAACTATATTCACATACAAGCAGCCACCGCAGCAAAATAATTTTGGGATAACTTGCAAAAGGTGTTTGAGAATTCCGGATTAACTCGGAAAGTATGTAGATCTACTTCGAAGCCCTATAACGATGCGACTGCATGATTGCAGTACAGTGGAATGCTGTGTCACGAAGATAGTTTCGATTGCCAATAAACTGAGTGGGCTTGCGATGGTTGTATCCGACAAATAAGTTAGTTCCTTACGGTTAGCTGGCTTATGAGATCGATACAAACTCATGACCATGGGTATTGAGAGTTCGGGTATCTCAATCACAGGCAACTCCATCAGAACAAAAATACTTCAAGACTTCAAGACGCAATGGGCAGAAAAACAGCAAATGTAAGCCCCATAGAAGTACCAACAACAGTGGAACTGGCAGCCGCAGCAGCAAAGGTGGAGCACGATGTTATCATTACGAGAGAGTATGTCGGAGTGAACAGACGTGTTTTTGAGTTGCTTGGTTAGTTTATTCTGCGTATACTTAAAGTGCCCCACGGTCTTAGTTTAAATAAAGTGTGTATTTAACAAAAGTGCATCACAAACTATCAAAACACATCATAAATTATAATAGTGCTTACCTACACCCTTCGTTTAAAGCTAAATAATGGCTCTCAGGTCAGGCAAAAACTTGACAACCCACTCAGTATCGACGCCGCCCCACTCTTCTTCCCCTCAACCATCCATCACCCTTAAACAGCTTGATGAACGTCTCAACCGTCAAAACGAATCATTAGCTGAGACAATACGGACAGAAATAGCGAAAATCAGAACCGATCTTCTTGAAACCATCGCTGAGCTGGAGAAATCATGGGTAGCGCGCCTAGAAGGTATTCAATCCACTATAAGTGGAGTTATAGATCGAGTGGAAAAATTAGAAACAGGCACTGAAAACTTAGCACTAAAGGAAAAGCTGCATAACTTAAATAGTCAAGTCGATTCACTGGAGAGAAGAGAAATTGCCGCGGATGCTGTTCTATTTGGCGTCCCCATAGTGAACGGCGAAAATCTGCTGTCTATGTTTCAAACACTCTGCAGTAAGGTTAACTGTCAGCCACCAATTCTAAAAAGCATCTCTCGGGGTTTCTCTCGAAACAACAACAACCAACCACCGCCGATCATTCTGCAATTCGCCACTATACGAGAGCGAAACTCCGTTCTTCATGCAGCAAAGGAATATCGCAAAAAGACGCGCAAAACTCTATGCCTTCATGATATCGGTATTGACTCCAGTGCCAAATGCTATCTCAATGAGAATCTGACTAGAGCTATCCGTGCTCTTCTTCAGAGTGCTGTACGTCTCTAGCGAAAAGCCCAACTCTTCACAGCTTACACAAATCGTGGGTCAGTGTTTGTAAAGCTTTCATCAGAAGGCCAAAGCTTTCATATTCTAAGCTTCGACGACCTAAAAGCAATTGCCAGCAACAACAACAACAGTAATTAAACAAATCCACACTACTATTTGTTTTATTGCATAGAAATATTCGTGTTTTTCATTCCTTAAGTTTTTATACTAATTATCTGTTTTTATATTATTAAGCTGGATAACGATAATATGGTAAGACAGTCACATCCCGACAACTTGCATGGATCTCTCCACAACATGATAAGGGTGCTTGGAGCTCAGAGCGATGGCATTCACATCTGCCATCTTAACGCACAAAGCATCTTGCCCAAAATTGACGAATTCCGCTATACTTTTGGAAATACCCGTCTCGATGCAGTGTGTGTATCAGAAACCTGCCTGCACAGCAACGTGCAAAAAGAAGTCTGTTCCCTTAATGGCTATGAAATGTTTCAAGCCAACCGAGATGGTCGCACTGGTGGGTGCAATCTACTGAATAAGTCTGAATCAGCCTCGTTTATCGGAAATATGAATTCGCTTCATTTTACCGCGGTTAACTCAAGTATTCTCACCCACTACTTGGAAGACTCATGTTCCCTTCTCGACGTTTTCTTTGTTGGTGACATTTCTAAAATGCTCTTTTATGACCAAATCGCTGCCCCAGGGTTTTCTAGGCATAACTTCATATACTTATCATTTAACATAGAGCTATCTAGCAGCAAGTTCAATCTGTCTATCCCGGGGAACTCTACGAACATGTGGAAGAATCTTCGCGAACTAGGCATCGCGAACTAACATCACTGATGTTAACTGTGACCAGCTGAACCTGAACTTCATCTCCTCATACGGTAATCCTTCTTGCAGCCCTGCTTCCCCAGAGTATAGCACTGAAAATGACACTGAAGGGGCTTTTTGCTTCAATAGAGTCACCGAAGTAGATGTTGTTGAAGCACTCCTCTCGGTAAAATCCAATGCTACTGGTCTAGACTGTCTTAGCCCAAAGTTTATAAAACTGCTTTTGCCTTATTTACTTCCTCACTTTACTCACCTCTTTAATACTATATTCACTACTTCTACCTTTCCCTCTGAATGGAAAAAAGTAAAAATAGTCCCGGTCCCCAAGAAAAGAATGAGGAATACGGTTGAATACAGGCCAATCGCTATTCTACCTTACTTGTCGAAGGCCTTCGAAAAGTTAGCACTAAAACAAATTCGTTGCTACTTAAGAAACGAAGATCTCCTAACTATACATCAGTCTGGTTTTCGGCCTAAAAGGAGCTGTAACACTGCCCTGATATTAATGGTAGAAGAGATTCGTAACGCATTGGATAAGAATCATCCAACGCTTTTATCATTGCTCGACTTTTCGAAGGCATTTGACACAGTCAACCACGCGGTCATTTGTAGTAAACTTAAAGACCTTTTCGCTTTTTTTTTCTTTGTCCGTAGCTCTTATCAAGTCTTATTTAAGTGGAAGAAAACAGTGTGTTTGCATTGGTGAGAATAGTTCGAATTTCTTAAGTGTACATAGTGGAGTGCCACAAGGATCAATCCTGAGACCCACTCTTTTCTCCTTATACATGAACGATGCATATGTACGCTGACGATGTACAACTTATGATAAGCTGCCCCACTGATGAAACAAACTCTGCTATAGACCTCCTAAACGAAGATCTTGCCAGAATTTATGACTGGTCAATTAAACACGACCTTCGACTTAATGCTGATAAGTCTAAAGTAATTTTCATACACCGTAGAGCTCCTGATCTTCTCTCAGGCCTACAGCTTGTTCACATCAATCAAGTGCCCATAGAGTGGGCTGTCTCCGCTAAAAACCTTTGTGTGATTTTTAATTCGAATCTCTCTTGGGATACACACATTAATTCTATCATCGGCAAGGTTTATAGTGGGCTTCGTACTTTATGGGCTACTCAACATCTTCTACCAACGAAAACTAAATTAATTTTAGCAAAAACTCTTCTATTACCTACTTTACTTTTCGGATGCGAGATCTTTTGCAAGCCTGACCACAATAGTCTCAGAAAACTTAACATTGTCTTCAACAATATCGCAAGATATATCATATCTCACACTTTTATAACACAAATAACTGGTTGCTCCTTCTCTAGCCTACTAAAATACAAATCGCTATGTTTTTTGCATAACCTTATAAAATAAACTCGAGAGCCAGATTACCTATTTAATAAACTTCAGTTCTTGCAATCGCATAGATCGTTCTCGCTAGTTCAACCAAGATACCATTGTCTTACTTCTGAGCGTCAATTCTTTGTTCAAGTTGTCCGGCTCTGGAACTCTCTTCCTATTGACCTGAGAAGAATGACAAGCACGAATAAATTTAAGTCGTCCTTACTCGCACTACTGGCTACAACCTAATATGCAGAAAATAATATGAACATGTTTTTCAACTCTCTACTACTTTTTCTGTTTTATAATATTTAATTCTTACTTTATTTACTTTTTTTTTTTTTTTTATTCTTAATATTAACTTTGCCATCTCTCTCTGTAATTTTATTTTTTTTTTTTTTTTTAATCTAAAGGCCTACAAATTATTGTATAAGATTATTCAGTCTTCCTTTGTAAGTAATATATAAGTTGAATAAGTTGAATATGAGTGCCAAAAAGTTGGACATTTTTTGTGGAATTGTCCGTCTATGCAAAAGACAAGTAAGGAAGCAAATGGTAAAAACAATGCAACAATGTGTCTGGTACATTGATTCCGGCGCTTTTGCACATAAGTGTAGTAGCAAACATATGTCGCCAGATGTCCATCAACCTTCGATGTGAAAGGTGTAGGCAGCCTAAATTTACCAGCTACAGGTTCCAAGAAAGCGGAAATGAAAGTGGACGACCTATTGTGTATATCGGATACCGTAATTATGATGTCGTGGTAACTGCAACTCAAGAAGGCTGAAAAAATTTGCGTAACTCAGAACTTCGAAGCTAACAGTATACTCTGGCACCGCAGAATGGCATCTTGATGAACAGAGTTTGCAGAGGATTATTGATCGTCTTCCTAATTTCGGAACATTGTCATCAACTGGTTGTAAAGTTTGCCTTAAAACCAAGCAGTACCGACTAGCTTTTACGCAGCAAGGTACCAGAGCGAGTGAAGTGTTGGAGCTGATTAACTTCGATTTGTGTGTGGATGAAACCAGAGCACTGTTCCTTGATTTTAAAACTTTAGTGGAGAATCAGTGCAGCAAATGTATTGTATACAAGTCATGCTCACACACAATCGTGGTAACACACAATGGTAACCGTGGGTCTGTTTCTGGTGAGATAAACCTTAAAGATTCAAGCAACAGTGATGCGAGTACAGGCGATTCAACCTTCGAAGATTCAAGCATCGAGCGAATTAATACCTTTGAGGAAGTATTCGACGTACGTCCTCAAGATAGTAGGAACGGGTACATAATTCCACAGTCTCGGAAGTTTCTCCTAGCATCCAGTCGCCACTTAAAAGAAGTCAAAGTGAGCCGAAACATTGCATCATATCATTCACATTCAGTGGTCAAGGGATGCTCTCAGCGGAAAGGAATTTACTATGAAGAAAGTTTTTCTACAGTATAATCTGGATATGCGAGTATGTAGATCAACTGGATGCAGTTATAGCTTTGATGCTACAGCCTGAAGGTTTTCCGGATGACTCTAGCAAAGTTTGTCATTTGAAGAAGTCGTTGAAAGGTAACTTGCAACTTTAAAAACATACCTTCTTCAAAAATCGTTGATTGATGATGGATGATGGTTATGAGTATGAAAATGAGTCCAAAGACACAGGAGGAGAGATGTGTAATGTCTCAGATACCGTACCAGGCGGCAGTGGGCAATATTATGTTCGCGGCGCAGGTGTTTTTATTCATGGTCTGCGCCAACGGATGTGGAATCTTCTTAAAGATACTGATAGCCCGCGGTACCAGCATGAACGATTCACGGGATATTATTCTCCTTTTTCCTCGCGCCTACGTCCTAAACCAAATCCTGCACACTTCTATCACTCTCCCCACGGAACTACCGCTAGGTATTACTTCGCGAGGCTGGCAAGCAGTTCATGCTACTCCGGTGTTTCTATTTGTTCGGCTGGTTCTGCCGCTCTTCTTTCGGCTTCTATCCTCCGTAGCACGGTCTGCACAGTTTATACAAATCCGCAGATATTTAGCCAGTATTCTTCCGACTCTACCATTCCTCTGGGAGGTCTGGTAGATTTTGTCTCCATCCCGCGAAGCGTCCGCAAAGGAAAATTGCGTGCTTCACTCCCTCCTCCTGATTTGGACACTCGGGACAAAAGGGGGAGTTATCATGGCCAAATCTGTATAGATACTTTCGGTATCCGCCATGACCTTTCCATTCCGTAGCCCAGGCACTGAAGTCTCCTCCAATGATCACATCAGTTTTGTGTTGTGCATTGTTCATCAACCTGTCCAGCATTGCTTGGTAGTTGGTATTGAGTGCCCAACTAGGTCGCGCGTAGCAGCTATAGAAGTTGATGCCATTTACTTTTGCGCGTACAAAACCTTCCGCATCACCATCGATGTCTTGAAAGGCGTGGTTCCCGCATATCCATATTGCGGCATGCTTTGTCTTGTCGCATACCCAGATACTGCTGTCGAGAGTTTTATGTGGTTCGCTTATCAGGGCCACATCCGCTTGAAACACTTCTTTAGCATCTTTTTTTGGCGGACCCGGCAGTTTACCCAGCCTACCTTTAGTCTTCCTGCCTCTAGCATCTTTTTCTGATTCCTAGAGGGAGCCTAATTAGTGCACTCTGTGTGTGTCCATACGTCTGTCGTAGCAATCTGATGTCAGCTATCGTTATCTGTTCGAATCCGAAGTGCATTCTGATTGCTTCACAGATTTCCTCCTTTGAGGTAACTTCATCCATGTCTTTGCATTCAATAGTAATGCATTGTGTAAGGGCTCGGACCTCTGCCTTTTGTCCTACAGCTTCGCTGGTTGCGGCCTTTACGTCCTCGGCCTTGATGACGGTATTCCTGAGCTGTATTAGCAGTTCTCCCTTGTGTGTCCTTTGGGATCTGCTTATATTTTACGGAGTATTTTCACGTATGTGGCTTCTCCCTTGGACTCAACAATAATTGCGCCAGGTTTGACTTTCTTGACGACTATTTTCTTTCTGGTGGTAGTCCTTTAGTCCAGGTTGGTTCCTCGGTGATGGCTGCTTCATTTTCGTGAACCTGCTCGGCACGTTTCTCTGCGCCTTCTCCTTTTTTTTTGTTTTGTCCGTTTCCGGTCGCGTATCTTTTGAAAATTCTTTCTTGTTCGTTTTTTCCGCTTTCCGTTTCTTACGCGACGGCTCCATTGTTTTTTTTCAGTGGTTGGTCGTAGCCATGGCGATGTTTGTGAGGCGATGCTCTTTCTAATAACCTCTTTCGCCTTCTCATCCTGCATCTGTATAGCTGGGAGCTCATAGAGGGCGCGTATGCTTTCAATTGCGTCCCTCATCGGTTGGTGTATAGAACGCCTTTTGCCATCATCCAGCATTCCGAACAACTCCCTTATTTACTCTCCTAGTTTAAGGAAAGCTAGTTGGCCTGGGATTCCTTCCATTGTCTCTCGATTCGTCTCCAGTAGACCGACACTAACTGGAGTATCGGATGTTGTCGGTGCGGCAGGAGATCTTCGCATTATTGCGCTTCTTTGGAACGGATTATCATAGTTGTCCCTGTTTCCAACAACCAAATGATGTTGTTGTTTTTGTTGTGTTTCTTTAGGGTCCCCACTCTAAACCGTTATCAACGTTCGGATGTGTAGTCACCAGCGATCCCACGGTTATCTATGCAAGCAGTGAGGCCATGCGAGGGTTGACACAGGCCCTTATGGGGTCCTGTGCCTGAGCCAGATCGGTGCTAAACAGGAATATTACATCTGTACCTACACCACTAACTTAATGGTGACGTAACATTGAGCGTTCTTTGAGTACTGCCAAGGTTTTAACGGGACGGGGGCGTGTGTAGCATTAGCCTGAAAGCAGTTTCAACCGGATTTCACTCCAGCTTACTCGGGTAACAGAATAGTACAAACGTCAGCCCTCATAGCTTCCAAAATCCAAATCGTTGTTTCCAGTATGCAGTGGATATTGCGACGGGGGTTGGACGAATGATGGGACGAATGATACATCATGATACAATTTCTGGAGAAGTAGCTCTATCCTGAAATACCATGAAGCGGCCTACTGGTGCTCTTTCATACACTGAAGCTGAATATATGATGATTTCACCGCACATGAAGCTGTGTGGCTTAAAGTTCTTGAAGCAGTACTAGTTGCAGACTGTTCGATTTCTACAACAATTCGCTGTGACAAGGGGGCGATTGGCCTCAATAATTATATACCAACCACGGAGCGAGCATATCGATGTACGACATCACTTCATAGAGACGAGATTGATGACGGCAAGATCAGCTTGAATTATTTTCCACTTCTTGTTCTTCAAAGCCTTGTGTTGTGTACTTAATAATTTCTTGGGATTGCGGTATTTTTTCAACAATTACGTTTAGTGCAGAGACATTTTTTAACCACCTCAATATGATAGTTATCCGTTGTTCTGTTCTGGCTAAGTTAGCGGTATAGATTGTCCTTCTTAGATGACAGCATATTGTATATTTGGTTTTGCTTTCATTGACCGTCAGACCCATATTTGTTGTTTCTTGCTCAACGCTCACAAATGCTCCACTCACATGTCTCGGGTTTCTCCCGTTTATAAACGTACTGCGGCGCCGAATACCATCTGTGGCTGGACTAGTGAACCATTTAGGTTCACTGGTTCACTAGTGAACCAGTCCAAGGAGTACTGCTGGTGCAGTAATCCAGTTATCTGGAAAACGTGCGTTAAGCGTTGTTTTAAGTGAGCGGTGCCATCGCTCTACCACCCTGTTAGACTGCGGCTGATAAGCCGTAGTGTGGATCTGCCCGCAGCCGAGGATTTCGAATTGCCGGCCCTGATCTGTGGTTAGGGGTAGAGCAGAATCGAAGTGTGTTACCCAGTTGAAAAGGAATGCGTCGGTGACGAAGGTAGTGGAGGTGAATGGCTTCCAGAAAGCGTGTAGCTCGATCGATGCATGTGACCAGATAATTGAACCCCTTGCAGGACGGCAACGATCCGATGTTATCCAGATGAACATGCTCAAACCTCTTATTGTAGATGCTGCGAATATTCCCAATGGTCGGTTGGTGTGTCTGTTCAATTTGCTCTTCTAATAGTCGTGACAGCTGCGTGCCCACTTGCCAATGTACATTTCCATCGATGGTGAAAAGCAGCAAAATGCAATGATTTTGCGTGAGGCTGAGGTTGTGTACGGTTTCGAATGCCTCTGGTACGAAAGTGGTGGGCTCGCATGGAAGACGTCTTACACGTCATCGCTGAGTGCATTCCGGGAAGAACAAGATTAGCGAAATAAAGTTTGTGACTTACCGATTCAAATTCGTAGGCCTTACGTCCAACCTTTGCACCCTTGCTATAGAGTCGTAGTCCATGGTTACCGGGTTGTCTATAGCTGCGATACGCGAGAGTTCATCAATTATAGCATTTTTTTGTCCGCGGATGTGGAGGATATCTGTGGAGAATTGTGCCATTGATTCCAAGTGCCGTTGCCGCCGTGGTGTTTCCGTTTTTGAAGATAGAGGCTTCCCTTCGATGGAAGCGATTGCCTTTTTGATCGCCAACAGCTCGCCGTCAAAAGTGCTGTATTTTGGTTCCGCGGTGGATAGTGCTTTTGAAATTGGACAGAGTTTCGAAATGTTGTGCCTTTGGTGTCTAAGACCCTTTTTGACATCAAAAGGTTTTGTTTCCAACTTTGATAGAGCAGTGGAAGTTCTGCAGATCGAACTAGTTTGTCAGGGTTGCTAAGTCCAAAGTCAATGGATGGTTCTCTATAGCTCGTGAGACTCCATCATATGCAACTTTAGAATCTAAATATAAAGAGGTGGATAGTATCGATTTGGTATATTTGAGTGTTCTCCCAAATCTACAGCTGGGGAATATGTTTTGTCGATAGTGGACTTGTTAGGTCTAAGCCAGGACTAATCTAATTTTTTACCATCGGTTATAGACACTCACATACTCGTAATAAATAACGAAAATCTTGTATGCGATCACATACCATCCTACATCGTAGAATATATCCCTGTTGTTGGCGCAGTTTATACGGTTTCCTTTCTTCCGAACCAGACAGACTATGCTGAGATTCCATTCATTGAACATGGGCTCCTCTGACTATAATCGTCCCCGGATAATTTTCTGAAGCTTTGAAAATTTCGACACTCTAACACCTTCCTCACATGTTAAGTTTGGGGATTTTGTGATCAGTTAGTCCCATGTTGCCGGGTAGTAAATGAAGGATTTCCCCATGTACGCAGACCAACAAGCAGTTTCTTTTAGTCTTACCAAGCCGCAATGGTTTTATATGCAGATCAAGAAGTCGATATTGAGAATCTTACTGACGCCTTCGATCGGATACTGGCGTATGGCTCCTACGGTTCCTACCTTTTCGTCCTTTGAAGAGTTGAAAAGACTGATAAAGAAGACTTTATTTCTTAGTTGAGCATTTAGGTGCTCTCACATATCAGTTCACTACAAAACGGATGTTGTCGTAGCTACTCAGTGGTACTATGAGAATTCTGTATGTTGGCTGGATTTGAATAGTGCTAAGGATCTTGTTGACTACTGCCAATGGACGGCAATCCGAGACAAATGAGACAACTTAATTACCTACTTACTTAGGTGGCGCTACAGCTCGTGATTAACTTGGCCTTCTACAAACAAGCTCTCGAGCCGGTTGAGACCCCTTTCTACTTGTGAACCCCAGCCAAGTCGAGGTATTCCCCTACAGCGTTGTCCCTCTGGATTAGATTCGTAGGCTCTGCGAGCCTATCACCTCAAGCGACTGATACGCAGTTTTATGACTAGATCGATGTCGCTGTAAACCTCGTATAGTTCGTACTTGAGTCTTCTTTACCAAAGCCCACCAACGCAAACGGGACCAAATATCTTACAAACAATTTTTCTTCCGAAACGAGCGAGGATATCTTCATCTGCTTTCGATAGAATACATTCTTCAGTAGGACTGAGGTCCTATATTGAGTTTCCTTAGTTTTTCGGGATAGGATCTCAAACAGCGATTGACAAGAGTGATTCTTTGTTTCATTTCTGCTGAGGAGTAGCTGGTAGAGTTGATTGTAGAGCCAAGGTAGACAAAGTCCCTTACTACTTCCTAATTATAGCTGTTGGCTATGATGTTCTGTAAACTTCGTCGACCTTGTGATTCCCTTCTTGTTGACGGAAAATACTTGGCTTTTGCTTCATTTACCGCTCAACCAATTTTTGCAACTTCCGCTTCAATACTAGTGAACGTAACAACGCATACGATAGTAGTTGCACAGACTTTTGAAAGATTGTGACACATAACAGCGTGTCACCTTGTCTAAAACATTTTTTGGAATCAAAGGTCTCAGAGCAGCGAGCGTTCTCAATCGTCATTCTAGATAGACGACGAGTTTGGCTGGAATTTCAAAACTAGACATGGCTCTGTATATCTCGTCTCTATAAAAGCTGTCATATGCGGTCTTTCCTGGTCTGAAGTCGCACTGATAGGGGCGAATCAGGTTGTTGACAAAGGGCTTTCCCTTGTATGCGATATTGAGGAGACTTATACCACTATAGTTGCCGCAGTTCCGGGTCCTCCTTTGTTATTGATCGGGCAAACGATACTGAGACTCCATTCATCCTGCGTACACTCTTATGACCAGATCTGGGAAATGAATTGGTGCATACTCTCCAAAAAAGTCATTTTCAGTACCTTTGAATAACTCGGCTGGTAAGCTGTTAGGTCCAACTGCTTTGTTGGACTTCAGCTTAGATATTCCTATCTTTGCTTCGTTTTGGCTAGGTGGACGGAGTTGAATGGTCTGTTCTGCCTGACGGCGGGGTGTTGAGTTTCGTCGCCGTTATTCAGTCTGCAGAATAAGTTTTTTCATATTCTCAGCACCGACTGTGACTCTGCTATAAGGTTTCCTTCTTCATTTCTCCAGGTTTCTGTACGAGTCATGATAAGCCTTCTGTGCGTTATTTTCGGAGTACAAACTCTCAATATCTTCGATATATTCGACTCTCGTACTCTTTTCTCTTCTTCTGGAGAAGCCGATGTTCTTCTTGTCGCTTTTGCTCGTAAAGCTCAATAGGTGCATTGCTTTGTACGCTTGCAGCGTCGCATTTTATGTTCCTTGTTTAGCTCGATGAGTTTTTCCGACATATTTCATCAAACCAAGGATTTGTTGGTCATGTCCAGCACGTTGGTTAGGGCGTCTCTGTGGCCACGTTGGCAACGTTGCCACTGGTCTTCCGTACTTGATGCTGACGGCATAAAAGTTGTTGAGATATTTCGGGAGGATTTTCGCGGTCTCTTGAGATAGCAGCTTGGCTACAACACGTGGTGATCCGGGTCAATGTTGCCTGCGCTGATGGTTCGGACGCCCAGAAACCTGGAGGAAAATTATCAATTTGATTTAGAGTTTCATGGTCCAGACATCGCCCTGTTCCCTTCTCTATATTGACATTTGGGGGAAACTATGTGCTTACTGTGATATTTCGTCGCGCCCCAAAATCTACAGGCCCAAGTCTGTTGCCAGACGTTGTGTCGTCTAGGCTATTCTTACCAATTGTCCTACCAAAGATGCCCTCCTTTCCTATTCTATACTTAGAGACATTGCTCATAAGTCTTACCGAGGACGGGCGCATACTAGGTTCAAGTTAGCAAATTTACCCAAGATGTTCCCTCACGTGTCGGAAGCTTAAGACTTTTTGCCTAAATCCGCATCCGAATAAGCCGTGTTTCTGTTCCGTATAGCAGTCGCCATACTTTTTCATCCTCTTTTCGCTCGGCCCATTCCATCGCACTTCCTGGATGGCGGTGATATCTATGTACGTTGGCTTCTGGTGGCCTGTTAAGGGCTTGGACAATCTACTTTGCCAGAGCAGTCAGTAGGGGATCCATTACTCTCCGAGACTATTATCTGTTTCCTCACATTCTTCATCTCTTCCGTATTGGATTGTGAGCTCTATGGCGGCGTAGGCTAGAATTATGACATTGGTTGAGCATGCCCTTGCCATTTTGCGGTGCATTTTACTAATGTTGCTACCAGGGGCCACCACTGAAAGTAGTCCCCAGGACAACTCACAACGAAGACGGGTTTCTTCATCATAAACTAAAAGGAACATCAGTCCTAATGTGTTTGTTTGAGAGTGGTATATCATAAACTATGAAGTACGCACTTCTATTGCCAGCGACCAGGTCTGGGCTACAGACCTTCTTCAATCCACAAACCACCTCCCCATATTTTGAAGTTACGAAAACTTTTGAAATCAAACCAAGTTACTATGATGTCAGAAGGACATGTAATAAGGTTAGGTCCTATAGCTGGGCTAAGATTATCCGCATCATCGGTTAGAATTCCAATCAACAGTTTGGTCTTACCACTCTCAAGAACCAGAAGTTGGTCTGTAATACTTCTCGAAGTCTTCAATGGATGACAACCATCTCACAGCTTATCGTTCTATTTTTATAAGGATTCAATTACTGGTCCTCCTCTTCATTCTACAACGCAAACTAAATAGGAAACTCTGAATACTTGTGAGGCTCATCTAAATTAACTTCTGGAAAACCACTTGTCCCAAAATCCATTATCGACTTGAAGTTTTAAATTAGTTAAAACAAAAAAGGAGTAAACCGGCTAAATGCTATCGCCAGGATGAGACGATTTCGAAAATTTCCATAGAGATTTTCAATTGGGCGACAAGTTCAAGAACTCTGCAACTAAGTACGAGTACTCTAAACCATTCAATACTGCCAGTATAAGTCATTAAGTCTATTTTCTTGTTCATCAAAAGGATTTCAATTTAAGGATTCAATCATATTTATCATCATCACTATGTCAGTTCAAGCGTATATGTAGATACGTAGCACGTTTATGTACAATATTTCTACGACTATACATGTAGCATGTGTGTGGGTGTCTTGTGGTGGTGTACTCGTATTTTCATCATTTAATTGTTTTCATTACTAGTCGTATCTCAAACCTTTATCCTCGTCGTCGAGGCACAATATTATACGAGTGCTCGTAGATAGATAGGTGTAACAAACCATAGTCGCACATTGTGTCTTGTAGCTCGTAGCTCGTAGCTCGTATGTAAAATATATAACATATTGGCAATGAAACAGAAAATCCAAATATAGAAAATGCCACACCCTAATACAACACACATTTTTGTGTTTCCCTTCAACTGGCAGAGAAGTAAAGAGTAATGAAAAGAGAGTGTACCAAGAGAGGATACACACACAAAGCAAAGCACCAAATGTCCTTTTTTCTTCTCGTGTTCTATAAAAATTATTTCCCTTTTGTGCTTTCAATTTTGTTTTTTTCTTTCTCTCTGTTTTTGTTGTTGTGCTGTTTGTTTTCTTTTCTGTGTACTTTTTCTTCTCCTTGTCGTCCCCACAAGTGAAAGGAGTGTACTAGGACTATATTTTCTTTCTGTTTGCCGCAACAAAACGTTTTTTTTATTTATTATTTCCCGCAATAGATACATTTTTTTATTTTTATATTTTAACGACACTATAATGTTTTGAAATGCACTTGTAAAATATCGAATTACACAAAAATAAAATACACTTGTGTCGGAGATAGGTCCTGATTCGTACTACGTATCTACGAGTATTTTGATTTTGTTGCTTGTGTTTGGATTTAAAATCATCGAGGGGTGTGGGCCATGGGCCAAATAAAAATGAAGCCCAAGGCTTCTAGGGCGGTGGGAGAAAATTTATCTGATTTGAAAATCTTGACATCATTTGACATTTGTCACCTAAGACATTACATTTGACTCCGGTTTTGTTCGCTCAGTATTTTCGTATCATGATTTCAATAAAATTAATCAACTTGAACTAATTGACGGAGTGCTTAATTGTCCGTGGAATCATTGATGAGAAGCTTCCGGTGGAGATGAAGAGGTAGACAATTTGTTAAATTTTTAACTAATAGCACTTTACTTTACTGGATGTAAGGATGTCAGTCACACAAGTGATAGATGAGCAATCACATAGCTGATCTCAAAAGCTACAGTCCGAGTGAAACTGGGTTTCAACTAAAAAGCCTCTCCAGGTAGCACGATCTCTCGCTGCTTTCAGTTGGTTGAGTCCCCACCTTCTATTCCGTTTTTTAAATTCGACTTCTGTGCTGCCCGACAGCGGCTACGACGGATAAATAATTGGCACACAGAGACGGCTGTGTGAGCAGGGGCATTATCGTTGTAGAAAAACCAGATGCTCGACTGACACAATTTTCTGAAAACTTCCAGATAGGAAGCCTGGTTAAATGCCTGACTCTGTGGAACAAACTCTGAATGGGCATCTTCTCTCACATTGAGAAAACGAATCCGCATTGTTTTGACGTTCGGTTTCTCTTGGCGAACTTTTTTGGGTCTGGCTTGATTGATGCTTCGTCTCAGGATCATAATCCTAGAAAAAGAACTCAGAACCCTTCTTTCAAAGCATAGCATGTGTTGCGCTAATTTGGCGCGACTGCCACTAATTTTTTATAATCTACCGATATTACTTTATTTATTTTTGTTAGGTTTAAAAGTTAAAACAACCGACTTCAGGGGAAATCCAAACAAAAGGAACCTTTATTATGGGTTTTGTGGTTCTATATATATACGGAAAGTGTTATACATTTGCACGCAGAGTTGCCATGTTAAATTATATGAACTGACAGAGTATTAACTCATATTTTTCTTAACACTCCCACTTTTAGATAATTTAACATTTTAATTACATGGTTTGATCATTATTTTTTTCTATAATTCGTCTGGTTCCACTGATATATTTCAAATTCTCTTCACAGCGTTCGGGAAACCACTCCTACTGCAAAGGCAATATCTGGACGAGTCGCTACTGCCAAATACATGAGAGAGCCTACGGCTTCTCCGTAGGGAAATTTCACTACTTCCGAAGATAGAGTATCTGCTGAAGAACATTGCTCCGCTGGAGTTGACACCGGCTTGCAACAACTCATGTTGAATCGTTTCAACAACCGCTCAATGTAGTTCGATTGGTCCACATGAATTCCATCCCCTGATTGAACTGCGATTTCCATCCCGAGAAAGCAACCAGCTTCCAAAACTGTGACTTCGAAATTCTTCTGCAGAAATTTCACCAACTGAGTCGCATCATCTTTGTTCTTCGAAGCCACGAGCCCATCATCGATGTAAACAGCTAAAATGATTCTGCATTTATTATCTGCTGATAGAAAAATGCAAGGATCCATTTTGCTAGGCCTTAGCCTGAACTCCCGCAGAACTCTTGTCAGCTTTTGATTCCAGCAGCGAGACGCCTGTTTGAGTCCATATAAGCTCTTTCGCAATTTGCAAACCTTATCTGTGCCATCACCGAAACCCTCTGGCTGATGCATGTAGATTTCCTCAGTGATATCGCCATGTAAAAATGCAGTTTTGACATCAAATTGGGTCAAAACAAGTCCTTCGTTGGCTGCAATGGCAAGAATGGAACGAATCGAGGTGAACTTAGCCACTGAACTGTACGTTTCTCCATAATCGATGCCATATTCCTGGGTGTAACCCTGTGCAACCAATCTCGCCTTATACTTTTGTTTTCCAGCGCCTAGATCCTTAAGTTTATAAACCCATTTGTTACCAATAACTTTCCTATCCCCAGGTCGAGATACCAAATCCCATGTGCGATTCTTATAAAGACTACTTATCTCGTCTGCCATAGCTTCTTTCCAATTTGTCATCTCGTCGCAGGAAATAGCTTCTTTGTAATATTGTGGCTCTCCTTGCATAAAATACGCATGCTTTTACACAAAATTACAAGCCCCTGGTGTAGTATCCTTCAAAGGAATAGACTCGTTGGGGTCATATACCATGTCTATAGCGTCCTCCTCATCACATTGGTAATCCTCCTTTTCCACTTGTTCTTCTGTCCTTACATCAACATCGTCTTGTTTTTCCGTATCAATAATAAGATTTTCTTGTGAAAGATTATCGCGCTTGCTCATATGGATAACAGATGTACTTGGAGATTCGTCGAAAACACTATTTGGAAGTCTTTCTTGTTCGCTGTGCTGCTCCACTTCCCTAAAAACGACATCTCTGACGATTACCACTTTATTTGTTGCAGGTGTCCAGATCCGATAGCCTTTGGATGTGTCCGAGTATCCCATGAGCAGACCTTTTTCAGCCTTTCTGTCCCATTTTTGGCGTTTTTGCTTGGGAACATGTATAAATGCCTCAATACCAAACGTTCTAAACTCCTCGACCCTAAACTTTCCTCCACACCACATTTCGAAGGGGGTTTTACCTCCTAAAGCGCTGTTTGCAGTGCGGTTCAAAACGCATACAGCAGTGTTAATTGCTTCTGCCCAAAACCGTCCGAGCAGCTTCGACGACTGTGCGATTTTCTTGTTCGACGCTCCCATTTTGCTCGGGGTTGTAAGGAACACTGGTCTCATGCCGAATGGAATGTTTCCTTAGAAGCAATTCAACGCCTTTGTTGACAAATTCCAAACCATTGTCAGTGCGGAGTGTTTTTACTGAGTAGTGGCTTTCTGAGTTAGCAAGATGTAAGAATTCTTCAATGGACGAACAAACTTCTGATTTCTTCTTCAAAAATGGTACGACTCTGTAATGTGAAAAATGATCCTTGAAGAGGACAAAGTACTTAGCTCCTCCTAATGAGGTCTCTTCCATTGGTCCACATACGTTCGGCATGCACAAGTTCCCCTGGTTGACTTGCCTCAAAAGAACTCCTTGAAAACGGGATTCGATGTATTTTTCCAAAGACACAAGCATCACACATAAAATTTTGATCATCTATGAAACTGATCCCATTCCTTTTAAGATGATCACGCACTTTCTTGATGTTTAGGTGAGCCAGTCTCTCGTGCCATACCTTCAGTGGCAACGCTTTGGTAGTTGCCAAATTTGCCGTCGGCTTAACCGAAACCTGTACACGAAAACACATTCTGAATAGCTGTGCCTCACGCTCTCCCACTGCCATGATAGCTCCGTCTGCATTAATAAATTCGCATCTCATCTTATCAGAAACAAATTTTAACCCTTTATCCAATGCACGACTTAGGGAAAAAAGATGAATGGAGATTTTGGGCACATACAAGACAGTAGATAAATGTTTTTTGCACCACCCTTTTCCATTATACGACAAGATTTTGATGTCGCCCGTACCTAACGCTAATATTTTTTGACCGCTTCCAACTCTAATCTCAATGGGGTTAGAAAATGTTTTATAATTTATGAACCAATCCTTTCGAAATGTCATATGATCACTAGCACCTGAATCAAGATACCAATAATCATTGAACTCACCATCATCAACCAGCAGTGCATTGCAAACCTTTAATTCTTTCTCCTCTACCGTGCCTGCATTTCCACTCCTTTTAGCTTCGGTTGAATTGGATTTTCTTCCTATTGGTACTTCGCCCCTGCGTCCAGTCCTCACACGATCGTTGTTCTTTGAATTTGGCTTCCTCACCACTATTACCTCGCCCTTGCTTCTAGTCTTCACATAATCATCACACCAGCTTTGAGCACCGCAGCTTTCAGCACTGCACATCAGTGCATCTCCTTTTCTCATTCCACCTTTGATTCCATTGTTTTTATATTCAGTTAGCTTTTTGGAACATTCTCTTTTCCAGTGTCCCACTTCATTGCATCTGTAACACTTACCGGGTTGGAAAGTTTTGTTTTTGGGTTGTTTCCAATGTCTTCGTTTCGCAATTAGTGCCGAGGTGCTTGTGTCTGGAACAGATGAGTTTGAAAGCATTCTTGTTTCTTCCATGATTAACCGTGACGTTAAGTTCTCCAAAGTTTGCTGATCTTTTGTTGTTGACTCCCACGCAGAGAAAAAATGCTTAAAGCTTTCGGGAATTGTCATCAAAATTTTTGTGAATGCTTTGCGTAATCTCCTCCCCTACGTCCCTCAGCTGCCGTACTATGTTTTCTAATTTTGATATGTGAGTTGCAACGTCATCCTCAGGTTCCATCTTAAATGTATAAAACCGCTGCAGCAGCATATGAACATTTGCATTTGATGATTGCTCGTATACCGACCGAAGTTTTTCCCACATTTCTTTTGCAGTGATGCAATTTACAATATGGCGAAGTGGTGTCGGGCCAACACTCATTGCAATTATACGTTGCGCCTTACAATCATCTTTCGCCCACCCAGCTAATCGTTTTTCATAAGCTACCTCAGTCTCAGACTCTGCCTTAACCTGTCGGTTAATAGATCTGAGGCACTGAGTAATATTCTCACCTGGAACTTCCATACAGAATAGTGTTCAGAGTTCTGCAATTTATCGATCTTGAAAATTTCGTTTTCCATTTTCACTTTACTTGACAAAAAAAGTAATTTATTTAAATGTATTGGCTAGCAATTTCCAAATATATGTAAATATATAGGTATATATGAATATGGATACTCGGGTATGTATGAAAAAAAAAACGTAAGGCAGAAAACTAAGTAATTTAACGGACTACCGGATTTAAAACTGTTTCAAAAACTTTTGTCTTAAAAAAAAACCGCGCGATCTGGGCCCACAACCTGTTAGGTTTAAAAGTTAAAACAACCGACTTCAGGGGAAATCCAAACAAAAGGAACCTTTATTATGGGTTTTGTGGTTCTATATATATACGGAAAGTGTTATACATTTGCAAGCAGAGTTGCCATGTTAAATTATATGAACTGACAGAGTATTAACTCATATTTTTCTTAACAATTTTTTGCATGATTACAAAATTATTTAGTTAAGGACAAATTCACAAGCCGCTTCACATTTCACAAGGAAAGCCGAATTCCAAAATGGCTGCTGGTTTCACTACCAAGGTAGTACTCCTGGTTTTTTTATAGGCGCATTTACATCGCCGGTAGGCGTAGGCCGCCATCAAGTTCCTGGACTCGGTCTCATTACATTCTAAAACCGCCCTTGAATGCCGATCATCTTCCATGGAGATGGCAGAGCAGTTCAACATTCACCTTTGTTGGCTGCCGGGCCATAGAGATATTGTTGCAACTCCCGGGGGAGGAAAATTATTCCGCGTTAAAATAAAATTTAAACAATTTAACAGGAGAAGTGTGCCGGGCTACCGGCAACCAAAAAAACAGAAAACCAAAATTATAAGGCAAGATACTCGTAAACAAAAAAACCGCAACCACACGGATGGTGGTTGGTAATCGAATGGAAAAGAATATGCAAAACCGAAACAAGCCCAAAAGGGAAACGAAAGAGAACAGGAATTGCAACCAGCAGCTGGTTCCAAGCTGCGCACATCGGTTGCTCAGTACGGGGGGGTTCGGCAAAGAGGGAACTGTACGTAAACAATGATGAATTGGACGCCACCCGATTTTTATGGAAAATCGGGAAAACAAGATAAAAGAAAACAAATGAATTTTTCCCTGACGGGGAATTTAAGCGTATGTATTTTCTTGAAAAAAAAATGGGGGGAGATTACAAAGGCCGTATATAGTACAGAATCACTATGTCCGCTTTCATACGTCGCAAGTGTGTTTAGCGCAAGTTCTGGTTATTTTCTTTTGAATTTTCATTCAGTGATGCGAGCAACTCTACATGAAGACTTTCCCCTTCTTTGATTTTGCATGTTATTTGACAGTTCTCTTTCATTTCATCTTTGGCGCTCAGTATTTCATAATTGAAAATGAGCCCGCTTGTTAATTCTTTGGTCCATTTCAGTTCATCCACCATACTGAAATGTTGTGCTCGTAACAACAGCCAAAGAAATAATGAAGCAAATGCGAAAAAGAAAGAAGAAGGAGAAAAAGAAATGTCAAAAACTTGCAATGAAGATGCTACCCACAGGCAGTGGGAATTTGGTTAATTGGGTATTTTTTGTTTCATTATCCCTCCCTTTTGCACTCACTAGAATCTTTCGAAACATGCGACGTATGCAAGCGGACTAACAATCGTGGGACACCAAAGGGGTTACCCACCTCAGAATTTAGCAAACAAACTATGTATTACGTTAGATTTGACGGCCGGCGGAAGGCCCACGATTCCGTACGATCACAAACGGGGTGACTCACTGGGTGGTAACGGGGTCGCGAACGTTTTAAAGGTAACCGCTAAAGGGTTACGGGGTTTGCCACGAAAACGGGAAAGAGCCTTACGGGACTCTATTACTTACAAATAACCCCAACTGGGGGTAAATCACGCAAATAAAAAGATATCAAAAAAAATTAAGAGGGGTACTTATCTGTTTTCCTGCCTACTTGGGGTCGCTCCTATCTGTTTGTTGGGGTTGGTGAGGGGAGTGGGTACTTCCCGCCACTGTCACTCTCGTTTCGGTTTCGTCCGTTGGCTGCTTGTCTGTCGGGCTTCCGTCCTCCTCTATTGTTCAGGTTTTTTTTGTTGTTCGTTCGTGGTGTAGTTTTCCCTTAGTTTTCCTCCTTGCTCGTTTGCTCGTTTGCTCGTTCGTCTTATGGTCTTGTTTCAGATTTTTTTTCCTTGTTGGTTTCTTTTGTTCGTTCGTTGGGTATTTGTAAGTTCTTTCTCTGTTTTCGTTATTTATTTATTTTTTGCTATCGTCTTTGTCTCGTTACTTTTCCTCTTTTCTTTTTTTTCTTTTTCCGGGTACTCTCCGCTATGACGGCTAGATCTTAATTGCCTAGCTGCACATTTCGGCTAGTTGCCACCCACACACACACACACACTCATGCATGGTTCCACTAATTCAGCTGTCAGAACAAAGGGACTCACTTCCAGAGCTCTGACAGACTCCCTATGAAACCACCCAATCACGCCAATCGATGTTTTGTCGTGTTCGTTCTGTTCGTTCTGTCTGTCGAGTGACTGCTTGGGTCCATATTACGCCCTCGGACCCGGAACACTTTTGGGTAACAATTAAGGGGAGCTCGAATGGTGACCGCCAAGTAGGAAGAAAACTTTTATAAAATAGATTCTACTGCGGGGCCCGTAAGTCTCCTTGCAGACACGAATGAGGGGAACGGATCGTGGGGAATCGTGAGCTTTCTTTCACAATTATTGTTTTTGCATTTGGGGTTTTGGGGGTCTTACAAATTTTGTGGCTGAAAGCAAACAATATATATATTAGGGTGGGCTCTCGGCCATTGCTGGGGTGTCGACCTCTTCGGGCATCAAGGGGGGGCAGACCGTCCGTCCGCTAGGGTCTCCAGGCCGTCCGCCTGGCTCTTCCAGGGGTACCTATATGGTCATCTCTGGAGCGGTAGGCCGGGGGAGGGAACTGGATCCAAAGGATCTAGTAAATCCCACCTGTGCCGTGGCATCCAGAGCATGCCGGGAAGAAAAGAACGGGGACGAAACAAGAAAAGGCAGGAGGGCAGAGGGTGAAACAGACAACAACAGGACCAAAGGGAATGGAGGATTTTTGGGGCGTGATTTGCACGTAACAATATTCCAGGGAACTGCAGAGCCGATGAACTCGTCAAAATTGAAACCTATTCTACCGGTAGATATACCAATCGCTACGTGCAAACTAACATTAAAGCTGGATGCCAATAAAAGAACAGACCTTAGGTGGACTGCCTGGCAAACATGTCTAGGTTAGGTTAGGTTAGGTAACAGCGGCTGTTGGAAATACCAACCCACTTAGGCCTATTAGCCCATTGTGATGCCACGTGGATCTATGATCCTCTTACTAATGGAACCAGTTTGCGATTATAATAAAGCGTAGGAGACTGTTAACATCTATGTTTTCTAGATTTAGATGAAGCTTTCTTTTCTGGGAGAGTGCTGGACATGTGCACAGTAGGTAGAGGATTGTCTCCTTCTCTTCCTCGTCCATGCAGCTCCTACAGAAATCATTTATAAAAGCACCAAGCCTTCTTGCGTGCTTGCCTATGAGGCAGTGTCCATGTTGGTCCAACAGTCCACCTAAGGTCTGTTCTTTTATTGGCATCCAGCTTTAATGTTAGTTTGCACATAGCGATTGGTATACCTATACTACCCATTTCCGATAGAATTTCAGGCGAGTTCATCGGCTCTACAATTCCCTGGAATGACTATCGTTTTTCTTCAGCCAGGACAGAGCTGCTTTAATCGTCAAAATTTCCGCCTGGAACACGCTACAGTGATTTGGAAGACGGAAAGAGAAGCTTAGATTTAGCTTATCTGAGAAAACACCGCCACCATCTCCGCTATCGGTTTTAGATCCATCTGTGTAGAGGTGGATTGACTTGTCCTCCATGAAAGCATCTTCCTCCCAGAATGATCTAGAGGGGAAGCTTACATGGAAGTTTTTATCAAACCAAAGTTCAGGTATGATGTAATCGATGTTCTCTGTGAGGATTCCTAATATATTAAGAATGTTAGCGTGGCTAAATGAATTATTTGTCCACTGTTTAGTCGCTTTAAGGCGAATAGCTGCAGTCGCAGCTACTTGCTTGCTAAAAATGTCGAGGGGTGTCAAGTGAAGCAGAATATCTAATGCCGCAGAGGGGGTAGACCGCAAGGCTCCGCTTATGCATAGACATGCTGTTCTTTGGACTCTGCTTAGTTTATTGCGGTTGACTGCATTTTCCAAGGCCGTCCACCAGACAACCACCCCGTAAGTAAGTATCGGTCTTATGACCGAGATGTATAGCCAGTGGGTTATGCGAGGTTGAAGGCCCCATTTGTTCCCAATGGCTTTTTTGCAAGAGAATAAAGCTATTGTAGCTTTATTGAGTCTTTCTGGAATGTTAGGTTTCCAGTTTAGTTTCCTGTTTAAACTGAGACCCAGATCGGAAAATACTAAACTGGTACCGTTTATTGAAGGAGGGTCTATGATTGGAATTGTATATTTCCTGGAAAAGAGGTCAAGATCAGTTTTATGGGGGTTTATTCCCAATCCACAGCGATCTGTCCCACGGGTTAATCTATTGAGATTTACTTGAAGGAGTTCTTTAATGGTATTTAGATGTTTTCCTGAGACGGCTATGGTAACGTCATCCGCATAGGCAATCACTCTGCTACCACCCGCTTCCAGGCATATCAGTAGTTCGTTAACTACTAAGTTCCAGAGAAGGGGAGAGAGGACACCGCCTTGCGGCGTACCCCTACTGACATATCTTTTAGCAGAAGTCCCACCCAGTTTGGAGTTGATTATCCTGCTTTTTAGCATTAGACTAATCAGCTCCCCAAGTGAGCCGTCTACCTGCAGAGTTGACAGCGCAGTCGTGATTGCGGATGTGTTGACGTTGTTAAAGGCGCCCTCTATGTCTAGGAAAGCAACCATTGTGTACTCCTTATATCGTAGGGATCGTTCGATGTGGCTAGTCAGAGAGTGCAAAGCCGTTTCTACCGACTTCCCTTTACAGTAGGCATGTTGAGCCGCAGACAGAAGTCTTGGATCAACTTTAGCTCGAATATGGATATCAATCAGTCGTTCTAAAGTTTTCAGAAGGAATGATGATAGACTTATAGGTCTGAGGTCCTTTGGGACCACATGAGAACATTTTCCAGCTTTGGGAATGAATACTACATTGACTTCTCTCCATAACAGTGGAATGTGGATAAGTTCTACACAGCTCCTCATAATATTTTCCAACACTAGTAGAATAATATCTGAGGATCTCTGTAGCTCGGCAGGTATAATACCGTCCGGACCAGCAGACTTGTATGGTTTGAAGCTATGCAACGCCCAGAGCAGTTTGTCTCTCGTAATCAGACCAGTTGCAGTAGGCCTGTTTGTCTCTCGTAATCAGACCGGTTGCAGTAGGCCTATTTGGGCTGCTACTGGAAGCGAATTGGGAGCTACCTGGATAGTGGGTGTCCAGTAGCAGGTTGACTGATTCATTACTTGAGGTTGTCCAAGAGCCATCGGTTTTTTTTCAAACAGCTAGGCAACATAGGATTTGTAGAGAAGATTTTTCTTAGCCGCAATGCCTCAGAGGTTTCCGTGATTTTGTCACAGAATGATCTCCAGGATTGTCGATTTGCCTTCCTCATTTCTTTTTTATATAATTTAAGAGATTCATTGTATCGTCAGTCACTTTTCTTGTGCTTTTTGCTACGTTGAAAAGTTTTCTACAAGAGTTTCAGAGCAGTCCCAGTGCCGATGTGCACCAATGTGGCTTTTTCTTGCCTCTTGGTTGAATAAGAGGGCAGGAGGCGGCCATAGCCTGATTGAGAGCCAGAGTAAATTATTTGACTTTCGTGTCAAGCTCATTGGTGTCACGCGGAGGACTTGATAGTTCAGAGGATAGCGTTTCTGACGTTAGGCCTGTCAGTTTTCCGGTAATTCCGGAAAGCTGGTTGGCTGGGGGGAGCATCACTCAGACTGAATTTGATGTATCTGTGGTCTGAAAAGGAGTGTTCAGACGATACCATCCAGTTGGTTAGCCTTTGAGTGATGCTGTCGGAGACATGAGTAATATCTAACACTTCTTGTCGGTTTCGAGTTATAAAAGTGGGCTCATTTCCAATGTTGCAAATAAAGAGGTTAGTACTTAAAATATAGTCAAAAAGTGACTCATCTCTATCATTGATGTCGGTACTGCCCCATACCGTGTGATGTGCGTTAGCGTCGCATCCGATTATGAAGCCAGTTTTTTGCCTTCCAGCTTCCAGTACCACCCTTCCTAGGTTATCACCAGGGAGAGGGCCCACTTGGTCGTGGCCAAGGTAAGACGATGCCAGCCAGTAGGAGCCTTTGACAGTTTCTAGTCTGGCAACGGTTAAGTCGGGGTCACTGAGGTTGGGAAGTAGAAATACATTAAGGCTACATTTCACTAATATACAAATTCTGATCTTACCTTTATCTCTTGTATAGAGCGGAGCGTATGCGGGTGTCCTAAGTCCACGAACCACGCCTTCTACAATCCATTGTTCCTGGATTAGGATTATGTCTTCTGCGTTTTTAGAAAGACGCAGAATGAGTGCGGCCGAAGCCTTTTTTGAGTGGTGGAGATTAATCTGGAGAAACTGTATCATTGCTACAGTTTTCCAGAGTCGCCTCCACCACGGTGTTATTGAGGTCCTCCGATTCTGAAGATGTGCCCAGGAGCTCATCTTCTATCTCTGATCGTGTAGGACCTCTAATTGCTTCGTCATCTGTTTCCATTTCCGACAGGGTGTCAGAAGAGGAGACCGAGGGCTTGATAGTCACCTCGGACAGATTGGAGTCGTTGCTATCCATTTCGGGAAAGGATATCAACGCTCCGAGATCCAAGGTTGTGTTATCAGGTATTAAAGGAGGAGGAGGTTGCTTATCATCATCCAGCTCATCCTTTTTATATACCCTTAAATGTATGGACTCGAATCCGAACCGAATTATGCCTTTCGTCTGCGCCAGAGGATTAAGGGATTCCTTATTGATCACGATTAACGCGTATCTATAAGACCCCCTTAGTTCCTCCAGTTTCGAGACTTTCTAGTCATGAGACGGGTTACTAAGCCTGATGATTTCCAGAATACTTTCTGGAGAGGAGGGCTCGCCTAGGATCGAGGTACGAGTTCTAGATCTGCTGGGAATGTCTTCCTTGGACACGACCTCGAGTTTTGCACCTGACCAAATCTCTCCTAAACCACCTATGGCCTTGGTGAAGAGATCAAAAGATCTCTGGTTCGAATACACGATAAGCTTGACGTGACCAGCCAGCGTCACTCGTGAGGAAAAACCCTGGGAGGTGATCCTCCCGCCGGTAGTCGGTGCAGTCACCGTTCTACAGCCCGGTATTGAAGGAGTCCGGCCTCGGATTTTGTTTTAGAGGTTTTATCCATAAATGGTCCCACGAGTAGCGGAGAAAAGGGTGTCCATCTGTACAGAGATCCACTGTATACAGATAAGGCTAGCTAATCCGGAGGTCGCCAGGTATCCGTATACTCCGTTCGCGACTGAGCTATTTTTGGAGATGCTGGGCCCTCAGCCAGATTGATCTTCAGCACGGGTCATATGACACCTTGATCCAGCCCAGGGGAAGAAGAGAGTTCTTTGGGAATTGGGGAGCATCCTTTGGTTTCAGGACTCGTCTGGAGAATTTCTTCTCGAGATTCATCGACCCTACTCAGCCTCTACAACAAGTTTGATGCTCTCTGTAGAAGAAACATGTCTAGCGACCAAACAGATCGGTCTAAGTGTCTAATCCTTGAAGACAAGTTGATCGTCGTGGGGTGCGCATTACATTGAACTCATCTCCGATCTAATTCCGTAATAAAATGAATTGCTCAGTGTGTCTGCAAAAAACCGATCGCAGCTGTTCTGCCAAAATATTCTGCAATGATTGTAAACATTTTTTTCATAATTCGTGTGTTAATATTTCCGAAGAAGACACTGAATATTTGAAATCAAGTTCTACACCGTATCGTTGTGAAAAATGTGCTGTTTTGCGTCGCCGTTCTCTTCATTTGCCGGTGTCGGTAGTTCCTAAGCCACCTCTTATTGCTAAAGTCCTGCAAAACAAGAGAAGTCCCACTCCCTCTATGCACCGACATCGAAAATCATTGCACTCTTCAGATGATCTACGAACAATTTTCAAGGTTGGAAGAAGCTAATAACCAGTTTTTACAGCAATTGAATGAGTTACGAAATGTTAATGCTGATCTGCAATCGAGAGTCAATGTTTTGGAGAGCAAGTTGAACTGGCAACAACAACATCTTCTCAATAATTCAGTGGATATTGTGAGGTTGCCTAATGTTAATGACCCAAATACCATGACTTTGGCAAAAACAATTTTCTCCAAATCTCTGTCTATTGACATCTTCATCTTCATCAATAATTCCTTAACGAGATACTCCCAGGCTCTCCTTATGAAGACTAAAGAAGCAGCGAAATAGAAATATGGCTATAAGGCTATAAATATGTATGGTTTGGCAACAATCAAATTCTTGTGAGGAAGGTAGAAGGGGGTAAAGTCATTTCAATGAAATCCTTCAATGATCTTGCTCTCATTTAACAAGATCTTTGTGTTTACCTTTGTCTTTGTTTACCTACTTAATGAATTTCGATACTGATTTACTATATTGGATGACTTTTCCTCCTCCAACTTAAGTAATTCTAATTGTGAAATTTTTTTAACTAATAGTTCCTTCTGCTAGACGACTACTTGGTTCTCGATGTAGTGTGCGTTAATATATATATATATTTTTTATATAATGGGCGCGCGCTCAAGGGGTTTGTATACCCTTAAGGTGATTGTTCACAGCGCGGGCATAGGAAATTTAGGGAGGAAGAAAAGAGAGGTACCGATGTACATTGCTTTTAAATGTTTGCAAGTTATAACGACCAGGAAATACAGAGATCGGCAGGGCATTCCATAAGCGAGTTGTACTGCTTAGGAACGAATCACGATATTTTAGAGTACGTCCAAAAGTGGGCCTGAGGGTATACTGATGAGCATTCATAGCGAGACGGGTGTTACGGTTGAAAGTTTGAATGGGCGGAATGCTACTGGCGATTTCAGTGGAGCACTGGTGGTGGAAATAGCGATAAAACAAAGTGAGACAGGAGACATTACGTCGGTGTTCGAGGGTGTCCGTTGATTGACTGATATTAGTATCATCAATAAGTTTTATCGCACGGTTTTGAATCCTATCTAGCAGGTGCAGAGATGTTTTAGGAGCACCTGACCAGATGTGGGCGTTGTACTCCAATTTTGGGCGGATGAATGCCTTATATATTGAGGCCAGATTAGGGGGGGTAAAATATTTCTTACATCGTTTGAGGAAACCTAGACATTTCACAGCATTTTTGTCGACATCAAATATGTGGTCATTCCAACGTAAGTCGTCATTGACACACATACCGAGAATGGCAAGTTTTTCGGTTTCGACGATGCAAGTGCCATTCATGGATAATTTTCGCTTTAACGACAGCAGACAGCATTGTGTTTTGGAAGCATTAAATTCCACTCTGTTGATAGTTCCCCAATTGGTTATGCTGTTGATATCGGAATTTAATGAGCTTAGCATACGCTGCCGTTCTCGTTCTACAGCCGAAGAGCAGGGCCGTGAGCCCGGGAACGCAAAGGAATATATTGGATTAGAAGTAGTAGACAAGAGATCATTAATGAAAATTAAAAAGAGTGTCGGAGACAGAACTGAGCCCTGGGGCACACCAGCATTTATTTTGAATATCAGACTTGAAACTGTCCAAAACAACTTGAATTGAACGTTCCGAAAGGTAATTTCTAATCTATTGAAGAAGAGAGTCGTCGATCCCAAATGCACGCATTTTCGACAAAAGAGCCTGATGCCAAACTCTGTTAAATGCCTGAGAAATATCAAATGCAACTATCTTGCTTTCGCTAGATTGATGTACGCTTTGGTTCCACTTTTCGGTGAGACATGCCATCAAATCAACAGTGGACCTGTTGCTACGAAACGAAAACCGTACTGCCGGTCATTGAGAAGTTTTCGTGTTTCGAGATATTTCATGAGCTGACGATTTATCAGCGTTTCCATGACCTTGGAAAGAAGGGACGTAAGTGCAATGGGTCTGTAGGAGGAGAGAGAAGATGATTCGCCTTTTTCAGGGACGGGCTGGACAAATGCTGTTTTCCATCTTCTCGGGAAGTGTCCTAAAGAGTAGGATTGGTGAAAAAGCTTACGCAGTGGTTTTGCCAGCGTTGAAGAACACCTCTTCAGAAGAAGGGTAGATATACCATCTGGACCAGCGGATTTATGTATGTTGAGATCTTTAAGTACTCTTGCTACTACACGAGTGCGAAAGTAGATTCGTCCCATTGAAGATTCGACGCACTCAAGTGAAGGCGGAGACAAAGCACAATCTGGGAGTGTTGAGCTGGCCGCAAAGTGTGCAGCAAGCAGATTGGCCTTACCCAAAGAGCTGACAGCTGGAATGTCATTGTAAATGAGCGTTGGGATAGTCAGTGCTGATGTTTTAAAGGTCGTAGTTGAAATTAACCATTTAAAGGGTTTTCCAATTGACACCCGGAACGAAAATTCTTGCGGAAATTTTTT
This sequence comes from Volucella bombylans, assembly GCA_949129095.1. NCBI lineage: Eukaryota > Metazoa > Arthropoda > Insecta > Diptera > Syrphidae > Volucella > Volucella bombylans. The sequence goes on along the minus strand of OX422140.1, from coordinate 378,656,152 downwards.
GTACTATATCGACTATATAAATTTCTGACAGATCGTTGGCGAGAACAAATTCGTATGAAAAGTGAAAATTCGGCACGGAATAATATTATTAATTTTGTTAAAGAAATTTTTGTTTTCAAATAGGTGTTGGGTTAAAATGTCGGGAAAAGATACGCGAGTTTCGAAATAAGTGCTTGTGAGGTGTTTAGATGGGATAGTTTAAATAGAATTGTGCTTTAAAAAATGTAAACAAAGCATTTGTTAAACGCGAAGAAATTGTTTTTCTTGTTATTTCTTTATTCAATATTAAATTCGTAGTAAATAATATAAAGTGTTTATTTAATATATTGTTAAAAAAGTCAATAAAGGCAGTGAAATGCAACTTAAAATTTTTATAGATAGAATCCTATTAATGTTACAGCAATATTATTTCAAGGGGAATATTTCAGTTGGTGTAAATTGGCTTGGTTCTTAAGTTATAATTGAAGCAGGTCAAGTGCAAGAGAGTAATTGCAACCAGCTTTAAGTATTCTTTCACTTTCACCAAACGAAAAAGTCCTTTTAAAATATTTTGCTATGAGTATATGCATATACATACACATGTGTAGTATTCCAACTATGCGAATTTTCAGCAGCATTTCACTATTTTATTGATCTGTTTAACCATATATTTAACAAAAAGACACTATATTACACAGTATTCACTAAATATTTAACGGAAAAGTAACAACACAACAATTTCTTCGTGTTTCACAAGTGCTTTGTTTACATTTTTTAAAGCACGATTCTATTTAAACTATCCCATCTAAACACTTCACAAGCACTTATTTCGAAACTCGCGTATTTTTTCTCAACATTTCAACTTTATGCTTATCAGACAAAAATAAATTCTTTAACTAATTTATTTATTTTGTACCACACCGAGATTAAACTTTACATATGATTTTGCGCCCGGCCGAGATCTGTCCAGTCGTGGAGGTAAAAAAAATGCCACCAAGGGGCGCTGAAAGCACTTTACCGGGTGTCAATAGGGACTTGACAAATTTGAATTTAATTTGGGAACGCACTCATTCACTAATCATCAAACTGTCACTGTCAATTTATTCAGTAAACTCAACATTTTCATCATCGTAAAGTACACGAACGAGCAGCGTCTGCAAATTATAAAAATTTTCTACCGAAATTCGGAGTCGGTGACTTCAACTTTAAGAGCGTCGGTCGTAATTCTCGCCCTAGTAGGCAGGCAATAACAAGTTTAGTACAAAAATTTGAGTCCACGTATTCGTTGTGTGATGTTGCCGTGTCAGTGAGACAATTGGTTGGTCGAAGTGTCGAAAATATCGCTGCTTCGTCTGTAGCAAACGATCCAAATCAGTCAATTCCACGGCGTTCTCAAAAACTGGGCATCGCTCAGACCACATTATGGCGTATTTTGCGTAAGGATTCTGGTTTACACCCATACTAGATCAAGCTGACTCAAGAATTGAAGCCGATGGACCATTTGAAGCGACGTACGTTCTCCGATTGGTTTATGGAGAAGATACGCCAAGATGATGAATTTCATCGCAAAATCATCTTCAGTGACGAAGCTCATTTTTGGCTCAATGGGTTCGTCAATAGACAAAATATGCGTTATTGGTCGGGTGAAAATCCACATGTGCTTCATGAATCACCACTTCATCCACAAAAAATAACTGTTTGGTGCGGTTTGCATGCCGGCGGCGTTATTGGGCCATATTTTTTCGTCGATGATAACGATCGTCACGTTACTGTGAATGGTCAGCGTTATCGCGCCATGATCACCGATTATTTTTGGCCCGAATTGGAAGATATGGACTTGGACGACATGTGGTTTCAACATGATGGTTCCACAAGCCACCATTGCCATTGAAGAGTAAGTACGGTGAGCGTGTTATTTTAAGAAATGGGCCAGTCGATTGGCCGCCTCGTTCGTGCGATTTAATGCCGCTTGACTATTTTCTGCGGGGCTACGTTAAGTCATTGCTTTATGCCAACACGCCGACGACGTTGGAAGAGCTCAGAGCCAACATTGAACGCGAAATAGCGGCCGTTTCGGCCATAATGTGTGGCCGAGTCGTTGACAATTGGGACCAACGACCGCTGCAAATGTGCCCGTGGTGGCCATATGAACGAAGTCTAGTTCCATTCATAAATGTTTTGATTGTACTTCAAGCCGACAATAAAGTTTTTGAAATACCTCAAATGGTTTGCGTTTTATTTAAAAAAAAAGTTGTCATGTCCTTTTTGGAAAACCCTATAGTTGTGACGCATTTTGTTTTCGGTAATTTGCTGCAGTGGTAAGCACAACGTTCCTCTCTTGCAAATTTCTGAATTTCAACACGATTGGCGATAGTGTGGCATTTGGGTTGGACTTGTTGACAGGTTTGCCACTGGGTTTCGGCTTAAGAACACTTGTCCCGCAAAGCTCCTAGTGGCTTCTTACCGATGAAACCTTCTGACATCAAACTACCTCACAGTATTTCCTCTCAGGGATATCCGCATTCGTACCTTGGCCACAGCAAAGTGGTGATCGTTCGGACATCGATAATACTTCAGGCATGCCTCACTCAATATCAAGATGCCGAAACCTTACGTTTGCTATGCTGATATTTTGCCCCGAAGCGAGGTCGATATGCCTAAACCCGTTTTTGGGGATGATGTCGTGCAAACCATATTTACCAACTTCATCGCACGATACTATTCCATCGCAGGTTCAACACGAGAGAAAAGAGCAAACTTGCATTTTAAATATCAAGCTAGAAGCAGTGTGTTCCGAATTAAAATCGGAGAAAAGTTGCTCTGGAATCTGGATGATACTGACTTATTGTAGGGAGCCTATTAAATAAGTACGTAGGTATTCACATCTCTGTATCAAATCTCTATTTTTTTCTCTATTTCAAATGTTTTAATTTCAATCCTAAGAAGGCACCTTAGCCAGTGTTTTGCAATGACTACCCTTGACTTCTTCCACTAAATAAGGAATCGTTGAAATGCCAGCAAATTGCATTCAAGCCGATTCATACTCGTTTCTCATGTATCTACCACAAAAGCTAATTCGAGTACCTATGCACATCTAGTTGCTTTTTGTGGTTTTGTATGCTGAAATGAGTTTAAGCCAGAGGGTGGGGGAATTGTTAACGAAATTCCAAATGATTTATTTATTAACGAATGCATGAATGCGAATTCCCTTAGAAATAGAACCGATGGCCTATTCGCAACCAACTAGGTCGGATCTAATATTACGACAAGAGCACAAGTTATGTTACTTTATAATTTACGAAACAACGGTATTATACATATTCCCAACATAATTTCATTTTGAGTTAACTAATTTACTAGCAAATTGACACAGGACTTTGCTACATGAATGAGTAGTGATGAGTGCAATATGTCAAGGAAAGATTAGAAAGTTCATGAATAATTCAACCTAATAGGGGAATAACATATCAACGTGAAGTAAATTTATAAGGAGCCCTTTCTTCAGAAGGCTGAAAGTTGTTTTTTGTTTTTCTTAAGAAAAAGGACAACAAAAACCGTTTTACCACACTTGTATAGATTTCGTCCATCCTTATATGTGTGATCTTCAATTTGTAATGTTTGGATCCTAGGGGTGGTAGATAAGAACAATGGTAACTGTTCTCAGTTTTTTCCACCCTGAGCTGGCATACCGCAGGGTTGTCTTCTTAGTGTAATTTTTTCCCCTCCTCCTTTTAGGTTAGGTTACAGACACTAGGCACCAAAACGGACCCATCGCGGTTCCTGTGGAACCAATTGAATTTGTCTTCAAGGCGATTGCTTGCCCTGGTGAAACACCCAATTTTCTGGCAAAAGCCAAGAAGGCCTTTGAAGTTCGTGCCGTCTATTTCCTCTTCAAAATTTTTTCAACTCTGCGATATTGGCTCGCATCCACACAGTATGTGTGTTATGTCCTCAGCAGCTTGCAGATCACCGCAGAATCTGCAGATATCCGTATCTGACAATTTGAGTCTCTTTGCGTGCTGCCTCAGGAGACAGTATCCTGTCATGACTCATATTACTGTCCTAAGCTTATCCCTGTTTAGTTTTATTAACTTCTTAGAACTTTTGCCGTCAAAAAGCGCCCAAAGAGCCTTGGATACCCTGTGTCCTTGAATGTTTACCCACCTTAGGTTGCCAGTCTTTGTGATTTTTTCCTCGATAGTGACCCTCACTACGCAAAGGGCTGGTTTGATATTGGCAACCTCACTATTGTCGAGTAGCCCTCCTTTTCTTGCAAGTTCATTCGCTTGTTCGTTTCCTTTAATACTGCAGTGTTCTGGCACCCAACACAGTCTTACCCGGTTCTGACTGCATAGTGCTTTGAGCACTGTGCGACAGCCCCTGAGTATGTCAGAGTTGACGTTGGTTGATTCCATTGCCTTCAGTGCGGCCTCTTTCGGATACCGGTCTCATTTGCATTGTATCAGCCGCCCTGAGAACAGCCAGGATCTCTGATTGGAAGGCACTGCTTGCGTTCTGTTCTTTCCTCTGTTTTCGAGCTATCTGTGAAATTGCAATTTCATTTGGCCTGATTATTGCATTTTTTTTCCAGTCCTCCCTCTCCGGATAAATTATGTTGTACGAGATGTCGAAGTCGACCAGGGAAGGAATTGGACTGCCTGGCAGTAGCTCCGTTAGTACCGTGGCATGTCCGAAACTACTGCTGATATGATCACAGACACTATTTTCGTTGGAATGAGATCCTTTATCCCTCATCAGATGAAGAGTGTCAAACCAAAAGAAAAGGCGTGATGCGACTGTAAGCGTTTCAGAGGAAAACCGAAGAAGTTCAAACGAGCCAAGAATGACTGCGACGCCTTTCTCAAGAGCATGAAATTTCAGTACGACCAAAAACTAGCCTGTCCCTGTCCCTGACATACTATGTCTCACCGAAAAGTGGAACCAAAGTGTACATAAATCTGGCGAAAGCAAGATAGTTGCACTTGATATTTCTAAGGCATTTGACAGAGTTTGGCATCAAGCTCTTTGGGATCGATGACTCTCTCCTTCTATGGATTAAAAACTACCTTTCGGAACGTTCAATTCAAGTTGTCTTGGATGGTTTCATTCTGTAAGCAAAAACTCGGTGCTGACTAGTGTTTCGCCTACGATCTCTTCAGAATCTTGCATGCGCCGCTTCGCGTTATGCCGGCATATAATCGAGTGCCGTTCTTGCTTAAGAAATAGGATATTAAGTTTGGTAACGCCGGGAGCATGGGCTGAGTATATCTTCTCCCGCTGCGATTTTCGTCCCAAGTTTGTCTACAAGTTCAAGTAGAGGGCCCTGTTTCCTGCATTTCGCCACTTGATTCCCTAACGCATATTAGATCGATTTTAAGTTGTGCAGCCGTACTTTGGTACTATTCTCCTTTCATCCACGTGGTGCTGGTACGCTTAAATATATGAATGTGCCTAAATCTTACTTTCATTTTGCCCCACCGGTAGTCTCCACACGTGTGAAGTCTGTTTTTGGGAAGTGTCAGAAGATGTTAGATGTTATTAATTTACAGATGATGCGCGCAGGGTTGGCGTATGGTTGCAGACATTATCTATAAGTTTGGAAAATTCACCACGAAATGCAAAGCTTTGAATTTTATTACGAAAATTCCAATTTTGCACTCAATCATGTGTCTTCCTAGACATGTGTGTGCAACATAATCAAAAAATTCCAAAAGACGGCCTCTGTACAAGATGTGAAGACTCCGAAACGTGTTTGCGCTGGAGCTTTTCTTCTCCTCGCAAAAGACCGAAACACCTCAATTCGTCATCGTGCTTAGGAACTTGAATCTTCTTGAGCCACACTGCACCGAATTTTGACGAAAGATTTGGCTCTCCATGCGTACTATGTGCAATTAATGCAAAAACTGAAGCCGACCGACCACCAGCAACGCCGTAACTTCTCGGATTGGGTTCTGGAAAACATGCATGTGAACATTGATTTTTCCAAGAAAAGTATGTTTGCGGGATAAGGCCCCTTCCCACATTGGCGGCAACATTAATAAGTAAAATCGCCGCATCTGGGGCACCAAAAATCCACGAGTGACTTAAGAGATACTGATGCACTCAGAACAAGTAACTCCTTGGTACGGTTTATGGCCCAGAGGTGTCATAGCGTCGTACTTTTTCGAAAATGAGGCCGGAAAAACCATTATGTTTAATGGAGCGGGCTACCGCCATATGATGCCTCTACAACGACTTCTACCTTCAACAAGATAGTGCTAAGTGTCTTACAAGTTGCGAAACATTCGAGTTATTACAAGGTTCCTGGTCTCGTAATTTCTCTTTTCGTAGGCTCCCATTGGCCACCAAGATCGTACAACTTAACACCGTTAACAGTGTAAAAGCGAACATTGAAGCCGCCATCGCCGAGATAGTAGCTCCAATGATGTGAAAGAGTGATTGAAAATATCGAGAAAATGATGAGGCAAGCACAGCCGAAGCAGTGATTTGAAAAATATTGTTTTCCATAAATAACCTTCTGGTGTCTAGTTTATAAAGCAATAAAGGTTTATGAGATATCTCAACACAGAACAAATCCTACAGCTCTTGTTGAAATACTCTCTTGGAAGAGATGATAAAAAAAGGTCAACCTGATGCAGCAACCTTTAGTCGATCGATAGAGACTGGAATTCTTTCTATTTCATTCCGAAATCCTTCGCTTGATTTCACTTTTTCTTACAACACCCAATGAATTAATGTATTTCCGGCATACCCAAAGGAAGCCATTTAGACCCTTTACCTTGAGTAGCTGTAATTAAGTGGTGCTAGGTGCAAAAAGGTGTCCAATGCTGGCGTAGGGGTGGTACGGAGCGCACCATAGCCACTACGGAAGTCGTTCTTTGAACCGCCGCTAATTTTTAAGCCAAAAATTTTTCTCACCGTTCTTTTGCAAATAAAAAGAGCATTATATGCCTTTTTGATTCTTTCCGCTACGTTAAGATTCCAGTTAAGTTTTTTGTCCAGAATCATACCCAGACACTTCGCGCTATCCGAAAGGGACAGTTCCACACCGTTGAGTTTTCTGGTGAAAAGAATCTGTTCTTTTTTGGAAGGGTTGGCATTGAGACCACAGCTTTATGCCAAAGTTCTGATTGTCTTCAGGGCAGCCTCCATAATGTCGCTCAAAATATTTAATATTTTCCCTGCACTATTATGACCACGTCATCTGCGTATCTTGTGGCGCTTATACCCACTGTACTAAGCTTTTTGAGGATGTCATTGATAACCAGCACCCACATTAGTGGGGATATGACTCCACCCTGAGGGTTTCCCTTGATTTGCCCAATGCCCAATGCCCAATGGAACAGTTTATTTTCCTGCTTGCAAGCATGTTGCAAACCCAGTTTGGAAGGAAGGCCACCATCGCAAACTCTCCGAAGTGTAGACTCTTCCCCATTTTCCCCAACACTTCGTGCACTGCGGTTTCTACAGATTTTCCTTTCATATATGCATGCTGTGACTCAGTCTGAAAGCCATTACTGCATTTGTTCCTAATGTGAATTTCCAATAGTCGCTCGAGGGTTTTAAGCATAAATGATGACACACTTATTGGTCTGCAATCTTAACATGCCCCTGTTTGCCAGCTTTAGGTATAAAGACCACCTTAACTTCCCTCCATGCTACTGGTATGTACCCTATTTTTAGACTGTTTCTCAGAATTTCCATAATTTTTTCGATTGCTACCTCCGGTGCTTTCTGTAGCATAATCGCTAGAATATGATACGGATCGGGAGATTTGTATGGCTTAAAGGACTGAACTGCCCACCGTAATTTAATAAGAATACCTATTTCCTCTTCGGGGAGAGACCAGTGTTCTCAGTGTGCTAGCTGTAGCATGCCAGGTTCGTCTGATACTGTGGATCCCCGAAAGTGGGTTTCTATCAGTGTTGCCGTAATCACTTTGCTACTTTCAGCCCAGGTTCCTTCACTTTTACTGAGGTATCTAGGAACGCTCCCTTTCTTTGAAAGCACTTTGCGTAACCTCGAAAACTCGTCTGTTACCGCGATAGATTCGCAGTACTTCTGCATGAAGCCCTTTTTGACATTCGTAGTACTCATTCCATGTACTGTCGCTTCTGAAAAGCTTCATCCTATTACAGAGTTTCCTGTATCTTTCCTTTTTAAACCTATCTCCCTATTCCACCATTTTGGTTGAGCCCTTTTAGATGTTCGGTTATCCGGGCTAGCTTTCTCGAACCCCATTGTTAGTGCCTTATTAATATTTTCTACCGCCCTATCTAAATTAACAATATTATCGCAGGTGATTAATTGGGTATCCAGGTGTATATTTACCACTTCTGTATACTTGACCCAATCAGTCTTCCTAGGATTTCTTTGAAAACTACATACCCTGCTCTGAAAGTTCACCTTGAAGTGTCTGCATCGGTGATCCGACATTGAGGCTTCGTCGACTATGCTCCATTCCCTTATTTCTAACACTTCTGTATTTGTTGCAAGGGTGATATCTATCAATTCCTGCCTATTTTTCACCCCAAAGGTGGGTGAATTCCCTCTATTACAAATATTGAGGTTGGAAGATAAAACCAAAATCATACAAACACTCACCTCAGCCCAGTACCGGCATCCAGTTTTTCTGCCTTGTCATGCCCTTTAGCTTCTCCGAGGTCACATCCTCGGAGTCATAGGGGAGGTAGGCCGAGTCAGATGTCCTGAGCTGCAATTATTAAAAAAAAATTCGACTATTTGGTTTTTGAAAAAGATGCAGGTCCTGATCTTACCTTCTGCCTTGTAGAACAACACGTAATTTGTTAGCTTAAGGCCTTGAATCTTGTTGTCCTTATTGATCCAGGGCTCTTGTATGAGTACGGCAGTGACGTCCTGTCTGGTGATTTACTCCACCAGACAGGCCGTTGCTGCCTTACTGTGGTGCAGATTTGTCTGCAGCACTTCCATCATCTTGGCGGGTTTCTCTTTGTCATTTCCCTTGGTCGATGGCTTAACCATCAAACTACCCATGCTGTACCTCACCATACCTTCCGAATTTTCGAGGTATGGTAAGCAGTCCTTGTTAAGGGACAGTAGAAAATGCTGCCCGTACTGCCTTCTAGGCCCCGTCTTAAGGACTCTCCATGTATCGGCTTTTAGTTCCCGATTCTGCACATGGAGTAGTCCTAGTAGCTTCTCAAGGTACGTGTAAGGACACGGAACCCATACCCATGCTGTTGGCTGAGTGTACTTACCAACTCTGCCACCGTCGTACATTTTAGCTTGATGCTTTCCCAAGCATCGCATACTTCCAAGATAAAGATTCTGAGGAAGTCCACAGACAACTTATTCCCAAAAGCTACAACCTTGCGTCCGCTCTCCCAACCAGTGCGATCAAACTGAAGCTCCCCGTTTCCTTTGGTGGATAGTTCCTTCCACAGGACGTCTTGGAACTTCTCCTTGACACTTTTCCACTGGTTGATTGTTAGACGACCACAAAGCTCCAGCTCGTTAATCACAATGCGGATGAAGTACCAGTCTTCACCTTTTTTGCGGCTCCACGACGTCGTTGAATCTGCTTCTCTTGCTGCTGAAATTTGCCTTCTTTCCAGGGACGCTAGCCCCCTCATTTAATTTAGCCGCGTAGGAGTTAGAGGGCGCCTGATCGACTTCCCCTCCCACCTTTGCTGCTACATCGCCCTTGCTTGCCGCCTGTTGAGTAAGCAATTTGTTGGCCAGGATGACCAACTCGCTCTCTCAAAGGCGGCCTTTTCCCATTCGCTTAAGCTGCTGGGATCACAGCCCTCATATTATGCTATTGCTACCTTACGCCTAGCCCTTCGTGTGCGTTCTTCGCACTCTTAGCAGCGGTGATGGAGGCGGCAGACACAGCGGCTGTGTCTACTGTTTCCACTTTTCCCACCATCGCAGCCTTGCCCTTCTTTCTTTGCCTCTTGTATATTCCGGTTGCTTTGGCTACCACTTCATCCGAGGTCCTGCTCTGTGTATCACCCCTTTTAGTAGCACAACATAATGTATAAACAAAAGTCATGTGGATTTCGGAAATAATTTTGAAGTACGCCTTGATTAAGGACCAATATTTCATCTAACTTTTGGCAAGATTATACCCAAAACTTGTTTCATCGTCTTAAAACGGAAGATAAAGAAGGATATGCTGAAGGACGCACGTTAAAGCAGAGCATTTGCTAAATTCCGGGTGACATTTTTCCTTTCTTCAATTACGTTGAAAAAGTTGGATGAGGAACTGTTCAATCTGACTGTGCGACTCTTGACTTATGCGATCGGCCCTACGCCTGTTTGTGCCCATCAGTTTTCATCGAAGACACCAGTGATTTGATGGCATGTGGAAGGCATTTGACAGACTCTTTTGTCGAAGATGCATACATTTGGGATCGACGCCTCTGTTCTTCAATGGATTAGAAATTACCTATCGGAAAGTTCAATTCAAGTGGTATTGGATGATTTCAAGTCTGATATCGATAAAATATATGTTGGCGTACCCCAGGGCTCCGTTCTGTCTCCGACACTACTTTTAATTAACATCAACGATCTTTTGTCTGTTACATCTAATCCAATATATTCCTTTGCTGACGACAGTACTCTCTGCTTTTCATATTCGTTCCCGGACTCATGACCCTCCTCTTCGGCTGTAGAACGGGAACGGCAGCGGATGCTAAGTTCTTAAAATTCCAATACTAATAGCGTAACCAATTGGGGAACTATCAACAGAGTGGAATTTAGTGCTTCCAAAACACAATGCTGTCTGCTGTCATTAAACCGAAATCCAAAAACACAGCCATTATCCATGAAAGGCACTTGCATCGTTGAAAACGAAAAACTTTCCATTGAATGACAACTTACGTTGAAATGACAACAAATTCGCTGTCGTCAAAAATGCTGCGAAATGTCTGGGTTTCCACAAGCGATGTATGGAATACTTCACCCCCTCTGATGACTCCATCGAATGCGAGCAAATTGTAAAAAAATAATCAACTTAAGCTGCTGATTAAAGAAGTGAAAAACGAATCTCTGAACGCATATCTACAGAACTTAACCCAAGAAACAGATTACTCAAACTTGAAACAAACCCAGCTACCCTCGCATCCAATAAAAAAGGATGACAATACGTGGGCAAGAAGTGCTAAAATTAAAGCGAAACTCTTTGCAAAATATCTCGAACAAACATTTCAGCCGCTTCCTACACAATCTTCAGATGAAAGCATAGCATTAGTGCGCAAAACTGACAACCTTGAAGTCCGTCCAGTATGACTACTAGTATTAAAAGATGTCATAAAAACGGATTTAGTAGCCAAAAAAGGAACGGGGTATGACCCTGAAAAAGCACTGCGGAAGATACAATTCATAATAGATGCAACGCTTAGAATAAACGTTTAGAATAAAGATACATAAAATTGGAAAACCAGCAAATGAAAAATAATAGTGTCGTCCTATTTCTCTGCTACGAGTACCTTCTTGCTTACTTATCCGGCCCTTGGAGGGTTTGAGCCTGAAATAATTCTGCTTTCCATCCTTCACGGTCCCGGGCACGTTACTAGACCAATGCTTCTGGCGCCTGCGATTACTTGATCTTTAAAACCCGGGGGTTAGGTCTTACTTTTTTTCGTGAACCAGGTGGCTGGGATTCGAAGATTCTCTTAGCTGGAGTATTCTCACCCATTCGTCCGATGTGGCCGAGCTAGATTACATCCACATCTTTATACAGCTCGTAGTGTTCGCAGTTATATCTTCTCCTCCATCCGCCCTCCTCGCAGACAGGACCAAATATTCGAAGAAGAATTTTTCTTTCGAAGGACCCTAAGATCTGCTCCGCTGTCTTACTTATCATCTAACATTCAGCTCCATAAAGCAAGACTAACAAGATCGTAGTTTTGTAGAGCAGAGCATATTTTTGGAGTTAGGAGTTTGGACAAACCGAAGTAGCAGTGGTTGCCTAACGTTATTCTTCGCCGAATCTCCACTAGGGTGTCATTTGTGGATTCTATGTAGATAAATTCCTCCACTACCTCAAATGTCGATAATTAGGTTCTGTCTGTTGTTAGGTTCTGTCCTAGACGGTGTTCGATGGATCGGTTTTTAGTCGACAGCATGTATTTTGTTTTACCCTCATTCATCATGAGACCATCTCGTTTGGCTTGTTCTTCTATAGCTGTAAAAGCGTTAATAATGGCACGCTGGGAACGGGCGATGATGTCGATATCATCTGCATAGCCCAGCAGTTAGAAGGATTGGTTAAATATAGTGCCTTCTGTGTTTACGCCGGCCTCTCGCACTATTTGCTCCAGCACAATGTTAAAGTAATCACACGACATCGCATCTCGACAATTCGGAGGTTTTGGTTCCAAACTGTCCGGTGCATTGTGAATTATCTAGCGTGGCACGACACAACCGAATCAGTTTTCTCGGGATTCCGAATTCGGCCATCGCGTTATATAATTCAGTGCGATGAATGCTTGTATGCGGCTTTGAAGTCGATGAAGAGATGGTGAGTATCGACTTGGGACTTCTTGGTCTGTTCCAGGATTTGCCGCAGTGTGAAGATTTGGTCTATCATCGATTTGCTGGGCCGGAAGCTACACTGGTAGGTGACGATGAGTGTGGTGTAAAACAGTTTTAGTCGCTCACACAATATGCTGGATAGGATCTTGTAGGTTACGTTAAGCAGGGATATGACTCGGTAGCTCTTACAAGGCATAGAATCGCTTTTCTTGAATATTAGGCAGATAGAGCCGTCTTCGTCCTCCCATACTTTGCAGAGCTGTGACGGCAATCCGTCCGAGCCCGCGGCCTCATTGTTATTCAGCTGCTTAATGGCTGTGCCAACTTCGTGGGAGAACTACTTCATCGACTGGAGTTGAGTTTTCTTCATACCCTATCACTCTCTCCTGGTCATGCCCATTAAGCAGCTGCCCATCCGCATCCACAATTCCCATCCAGTGTTTCAAAGGGTCTGAGTTCCTGATTTGTAGCTGGCAGATGGGCTTTTCGCTTTTTTATAAAAGTTTCGCATCTTGTTATTACTCCTGCACCCTTCGATACCCTTGAGTTGAGGGACTGCGAAGGAATCGCAGCAACATTCGAAGATGATACTGCAATTCTGGCAACAGAATGCGATGCAGTAGAAGCAGCCAGGAAAGTACAAAAATGAACTGATGAAATACTCAACTGGACAAAAAAAAATTAAGAATAGACCTAAATGAGCCAAAGCCAACTTCACAACTAAAAATATAAATAGCGGATTACCAGATAGCAATCATAGTTTTTCTAATTGTTATGTTTCAGCGACTGTCAAAGTTACCAATGACATCCAGCTGTCAAAATATTTAGAAATGTTTGCCATTTCATCATGTATCGTCTTACTCTTGCCGAACGTGCAGAAATTATTAAAAAAATATTCGAATTTCGTCGTGAGGTCGGTCGTCATCAGGGCTTCAGTGTGAAAGCGATTCATCGTACCGTGGAAAAGTTTGAGCGTGAGCACACTATTTTGGGTCTTAAGCCACCAACCAGATAGAGATTTAGGCGAAATGAAGAAAACATAGCCGCCGTAGTGGCCAATATCGAAGAAGACCCAGGAATGTCGAATCGGCGCCGATCAGCTGAATTGAGCATCGATAGAGAGTCTACCCGGCTTATTTTGCGGTTGAATTTGATGATGTAGGCCCCTACATCCGTATGAGATTGTGCTGTCGCAAGAATTGAAGCCGGACGACCATAGACAACGGCGTTGTTGCACTACCTGAGATCTGGAAATGTTGGCTGGGCGCTGGAAATATTGGCCGGAGATCTGAATTTTGGCCAAAAAATCATCTTCTCGGGCGAGGCCTATTATTGGCTCAACGGCTATGCGAACACTATCCACAAATGTACCGTCAAGCATCAGTGCATCCACAAAAATTTACTGTTTGGTGCGGCTTATGGCATGACGGTATCATCGGACCTTATTTCTTTCGAAATGAGTAACGAGACACCGTTACCGAGTTTCTCTCTCAGATATAGAGCGATGATAACCGACTTTCTGTGGTCAGAGCTCGACAACATCGATATATCCGAGCTGTGATTCCAATAACACGGCGCGGCGCTACATGCCATACAAGCGACGCAACATTCGAAGTTGAAAGATAAATTTGGTGAAATATTGAGGTATGTATTCCTAATACGCCCTGGTACGTGCGTAATGATAACCTTCATAGAGACCTACACATCAAAGAGTGGAAGAAGAAATCACCAATCCTGCAGCGAATCTCGCAACACGCAAATATACCTAGAGCAACTCATAGAACCAGACAACTACGTTGGACAGATCCATTAGACCTAGAATTAATCTCAAGAACGAGCTAACGCCTTCGGGTTAGGGGCTATAATATACCCGAGTTAGGCATGCCTGTTGTAAGAGGCTACTAAAATCCACTGGGATGGATTAAGGTGTTATACAACCCGTGCCAGAATCAACCTGGGGGTCCAGTATAAAAAATAGCCCAATCTCTAACGGAGCATCCGTATACTTGGTAACCTTCGGATCAGCCAGCCTTATCTGTCTAATGCGGATCTCTGGACAGACGAACTACCCTTTCTCCTCTACTCGTGGGAACTAAAATGAATTCTACAAACACAATACAACATAATACAAATACAAAACAGGACCCCTTCAAAAAAAGCTCAAGGGTTACGAGATCTCCAACACGCGGATCGCTGGAAAAATCGTGCGGAAGCTAAGCACAGTCGGTTGCTTTGAACGATAGTATTACACCGAATAAGCTGCAACGAAAATTCTGATCTCCGCGCCAGACTCCAAAATATGGAATTGCTCTGCGCCGAACTTAAGAAGGAGTTAGATGCCATTAAGACGCAATCTAAAACCGAGTCTGATCCGCGACTTGACGGCCCAGAAAACTCGAGTTTTCACACGGACGAAAAAGAGCTAGTACGAGAACGGAAATAAGCAACCCAAACAAAGACCACCGCCGCCGCCAATAGACGTCTTTGGAATCTCGGACTATAACAAGTTGCACACAATCTTGAAATCACTGTGTTCAACCGACTACAGAGTAAGATACCGCAATAACGATACATGGACTGTCAATGTCCTTAACCAGACAATTACCGTTCGCTTTCGCAAAAATTAAATGCCGAGAAGATTGAATGGCATACGTACGGAAATAAAGCGGAAAGACCCATACACATGGTAGCTAGAGGCTTGTACGCCTCTTGCCCTAAAGAAAATATTTTATTTGACCTTAAAATTAAAGCCTTAAAAATAATCGACGCCATTAATATATTTGCGCAAAAACAGCGCAATGTTGAAGGCAAGAGGACGACCTCAAGGTTTTCGTCGACCATCTCGCAGAAACGTTCAAACCATTCAACAGTGAAGTGCTTCCAGAGAATGTCAATACGCTAGACGTGACGACGAACCTTCCAATTGAAAAGGCTACACATAGGGAACTTAGACAAGTTATAGACACGCTTAAGCCAAATAAAACCGACGGATATGACTTAATTACGGGAGAGATACCTAAAGCGCTACCGAAAAAAGGTTTGCTAAAGCTGCTCTATCTTATAAATGCCACCATAAGACTAGAGCATGTACCGCATCAGTGGAAATTTTCTGAAGTTATTACGGTTCCGAAACCCGGTAAACCGCTGACTAACTGACTGTCAAGTCATACAGACCAATATCGCTCCTCCCCACTATATCGAAGATCTTCGAGCGAATCTTACTTAATCGTCTTAAACCGATTATTGACACATATCGCCTCTTACCCGATCATCAATTTGGCTTTTGAAGCCAACACTCTACGGTTGACCAAGTGCATTGAATAACCGATGTAATTGAACGAACAATCGAGTGTAAGTTAGTCTGTTCAACCGCATTCCTTGACGTTTCGCAAGCTTTTGATAAGGTATTACACGAGGGCCTGAAGTATAAACTTCGACAAGTCCTACCCGAGTAATTGTCTCATATTTTAAGTTCATACCTAGATGCCTGACTCTAATTTTATGCCTACAAAGGCGGGGGTGCCGCAAGGAAGTGTACTTGGCCCTCTGCTATATTTGCTTTTTACTCGCGACATACCGGAAACCGACGATACTGTGCTAGCCAAAACAAAGTTAACCGAGCGTTTGTTAATGCACCGTGGTACATTAGAAACGACGATATCCACAGAGACCTAGGAGTCGAAAACGTTCAGAACGAAATTAAAATGTTTGCGCGAAAACACAAAAATCGACATACGAATATTTCTGTTCAACAGATCCTTAACGAGACAAATTTATTGCGAAGTCTGAAAAGGACTAAGCCTATCGATCTAGCGCGGTGATCAGCAGCGCTTAATTTTAAAGTACGTAGGAAACTTCAATGGAAAATCGCCTGCAAAATATCTTTGATTGGACTTACGAGACAAAGTCATAGATTGGCATTTGGAGACATTAAGCTCAAAGCAATTTTTTAGACACCAAGTAGAAAACCTATCGAGGTCTTCTTAAAGGAGAAGAGAGTCTTGGGGTAAAGAAATAGTTTTGGAGAACTTAGTGTCATCTGCGTAAAGGGATACGGAGCCGTGTTTGATCATCTTCTCAAGATCGTTTATAGTTAAAATGAAAAAGAGGGGACCTAGATGGCTGCCATGTGGAACACCAGAAGTGGCTAAAAACGGGGTTGAGAAGGCTGACCTAAGTAAAGCGAACGCTATTGTAAGGGTTCTCCAGATAACAAGATATCCATTTTAACAATATGGGGTCAAAACCGAGGGAAGACAATTTAAAAAGGATCAGTTGATGTGATATTTTATCGAAGCCCTTAGCGAAATCTGTAGCAATAACATCAATTTCGATGCCATTTTCTAGGGCTGAAAGCGCAAAGGATATGAATTCAACTAAGTTTGTAGTAGTTGATCTACCTTTTAGAAAACCGTGCTGACTGGGTGATATAAGTGACTTGCACTGACAGCTTAGAACTTCATATAAATAACTTTCGAACATTTTAGGTATGTGAGAAAGCTTATCAATGCGACGGTAGTTGGTTACTTCATTCTTTGACAGATGAAATAGGTAGGAAACTGGATGCGAAAAATTGGAGGCATACTTTTTGAGAAATATTGCTAGAAGCCCATCATTTAGATTTTCTAACTTTTCTTCGATAAGGGTGGGATCAAAAGGCTGAAGGAGAGAGGAGCCAATGGAGAATTTGGGAATGTACTTGAAATATATTGGGTCGGGTACGAAGAGGTTGTCTGCAAATGACTGTTTAAAAAAGTTTGCAAAATAGTTGTCAATAATAAGTGGGTTACGAACGAGAGAGAGGGGGGATATTTCACTGTAGAAAGTGGAGACAACATCAGATAAGACAGATATTGATTTTGCGAAAATTAGCTTTGTGGAAGTTGTAAGAAGATATGGTAGGGGAAGAAGTGGGCTAGGATGGAGAGTTATGGAAAAATGATAGAAGAAGAGGGGGGTGAAAGTTGTCAGCAGTTGATAGGATAAAGGGGCACAACGTTACTGTGCAGTTAATAGGATCACTATTGAAAATAAGGTCTAGTTGTCTACCGATAGAGTAAGGACGCCACTTACTTGGCACAGGCTTGAGTCAGTTATGCTATCAATGAAAAGACATTCCTTGGAGGAACTGGCATTTGACGGGGTAAAAAATAATCGGATGATCGATGGAATCTACTTTAGCAGGGGCAGATTAAAGTCACCAAAGATAATGATATCGTCGATGGAATACTTAGGTCAATTGCTTTAATAGCAAGGATGTTGGATTCAGTAGGTTGAGCTGGGAGAATGTAGCAACAAATAACGTACAGGGACCTGTTGGGAAGTGTTATTTTAATTGCAACAAAGTCAAGTTTAACAGAAGAAGAGATAGCAATGAGAGAGGAGTTGAGGTTATTGTGAATTGCAAGTAGGACACCTCTACATGGAGAATCAACTTTAGGGATGGCAGGATCATTAAACATAGAGAGAGAGTGATCGTCATCTCGGAAAACATTATAAGAAGATGGGAATAGCTCCTGGCTCTTTATGTCGGGGATCAGATTGGTTTCTGTAACAGCATAGACGTCGAAAGGGAGACCGTGTGATTTAGACAAGACAGCACGAGTTTTAGAGCGCAAGCCTCTTATGTTTTGGTAGTAAAATGTAAGAGGTAGTTTTTTGCTTGGAGGAGTAGGGGAGTGTAGATGAGATGGAGGCAAAGAAGACAAGTTAGGAACGAAAAAATTTGTCGTGATCAGCTCGGCTGCACTGAAGGTGAGAAACTCTTTTAGAGTGTCCATAGCTGCGGAAAGTAATTAAATTTATTCCGTTTGCTTTAATTATACAATATTTTTCTTTATAGCATTTTTCTTTTTCTTTTTGCTTTTCTGTTTTATTTTTTTTTTTTTTGTTGGTTTTTTATTTTTTCTCTAGAATAAGAATTATGTTGTATTTTACAGCAATTTTTAACAAGAAAAGGATGGTTCTTGGTTGGATGGTGAAGGATTGGTTTTGCGCTGCGCTTAGTGGCGGGAATCTCTTGGGTAGAATTCCGCGAGGATGGAAGCTGGAATTCGCTTAAGCATTTCCTTGGGGAAGATACGCAGCAACTGCCAGCCGATGTCGAGCGACTCAAATACTGTGCGGTTTTCATAATTACCCTGAGAGATAAAGTTCTTTTCGAACTTGCTCAAGAACTCCAAGTATAGCAAATCATCAGGGGTGAGAGCTTCCTCACCGACGACAGCCTTCATGGCTTGCACATCCTTACCGATGGCGTAACAAGCATACAGCTGATTTGATACATCAGAGTGATCTTTCCTGGTCATGCCTTCACCGATGGCAGACTTCATTAAACGCGACAGAGATGGCAACACGTTGACTGGTGGATAAATTTGTCTGTTGTACAACTGACGATCAACGTAGATTTGTCCCTCGGTAATGTAAATCGGGAATTGGATGGGTAATATCGTCGTTAGGCATAGTAAGAATGGGAATCTGTGTAATGGATCCGTTACGGCCCTCAACACGTCCGGCACGTTCATAAATTGTAGCCAAATCTGTGCACATGTAACCGGGGAAACCACGACGACCGGGCACTTCTTCACGGGCGGCTGATACCTCACGCAAAGCTTCAGCATATGATGACATATCGGTAAGAATGACCAACACGTGTTTCTCACATTGGTAGGCCAAGAATTCAGCTGCAGTTAAAGCTAAACGTGGTGTAATAATACGTTCGATGGTTGGATCGTT
The DNA here is from genome assembly GCA_949129095.1 of Volucella bombylans. NCBI lineage: Eukaryota > Metazoa > Arthropoda > Insecta > Diptera > Syrphidae > Volucella > Volucella bombylans. The sequence goes on along the minus strand of OX422140.1, from coordinate 378,636,916 downwards.
TGCCAAGTTCAAGAACAAACACACATTCTCCATGGAACCGTTCTCCTCAAAGTCCTGCTTGAAGAAACGAGCAGTTTCCATGTTAACACCCATAGCAGCGAACACAATAGTAAAGTTATCTTCATGATCATCCAGCACTGATTTGCCGGGAACCTTAACCAAACCAGCTTGACGACAAATTTGAGCAGCAATTTCGTAGTGTGGGAGACCAGCAGCAGAGAATATGGGAATCTTCTGACCACGGGCAATTGAGTTCATCACATCAATAGCAGAGATACCACTTTGGATCATTTCCTCAGGGTAAATACGTGACCATGGGTTAATGGGTTGACCTTGGATATCAAGGAAATCTTCTGCCAAAATTGGGGGTCCTTTGTCGATGGGCTTGCCGGATCCGTTGAACACACGTCCCAACAAATCTTCTGAGACAGGTGTACGCAAAATATCACCAGTGAACTCGCAAAATGTGTTCAATACCCGATGTACCCTCGAACACCTGAACGACAGCTTTGGAGCCGCTCACTTCAAGAACCTGTCCCGAACGTATGGTGCCATCGTTCAAACGAAGTTGCACAATTTCGGCGAACTTGGGGAATTTCACCTCATCCAAGATGACCAGAGTTCCATTGACACCAGACACGGTTTTGTATGTTAGTCGTGGCTGAGAGATGAAATCCCTGGAAACGGCAACGACATGCTCCTTGCTGGCTTGCTGGCTTGCTTAGCGCTAAGACGGGACATCTTTTGTGTGAATTCAAAATTCTGTTGTTTCTTATTGGATTTTAACTGTTAACGTCCACACTATTGGTTAAATCACAAACAGAGGAGAAAATTTTCGCCAGTCAGCTGAGTATGAGAAGGCAATGAAGAACCTTTTGGGGAGATGTGTCAAAAATTTCTAGGTACCTGTTGTAAAGCTTTCTGAGACTAGTTATATGCGTAGGAAGGCCTTCCTGTTGGATGGAGACCATTGACACTTGTTTTGGTTTTTCCCTCAAAGCAAACAGAGTCGGATTTGTCGTAAAGATATGCGAGAAAGAGACGTATATTTTCGTATATCTTTTTATCCCTTATACTAGAGAGAGCGTAACGGCATTCTGTGGTGTCTATATTCTTTTGGGTCAATTTACTATAAGCACTGGTCTTATAGCGTATATGAAGCTTTCTCACCTACCCACAACAAACAATTACATATTGTGCATACGAGGGTTGTCTGAAAAGTCTCCGACCGCAACGTAAAGATAACGGCACTGGTCAATGACAGAATACTAGTTATGCATCTTTTGACAGTTACTTACTGAAGTTTCAGTCATTCTGGACGCGCAGTTTTTAGTTGACAGTCGTTTGAGTGAGTCGATGTTAGTGTTGTGAAAAATTGAGTATCGAGCTTTTATGAAATTTTTGTTTTTGAAAGGCAATACGCCTACGCAAATCAAAAATGAGTTGGGCTCTGCGTATGTTGACTCTGCACCATCATTTACAACAGTGAAATTTTGGGCAGCTGAATTTAAACGTGGCCGTAAGAGCTTGGGATATGATGAACGTTTGGGACGTCCAAAAACTGACGATAACATTGCTAAAGTTCACCAAATGGTGTTAGACGACCGCCGAATTAAAGTGAGAGAGATAGTAGAGGTAAAATGTACAAAGAACGTGTCTGTTACATATTAAATCAAGTTTTAGGCATGAGAAAGCTGTCCGCGCGTTGGGTGCAGCGTTTGCTTACGTTAGACCAATGAAAACTGACAATCTACCCGTGTTTATCAACGCAGTGAAAATTTCTTTCGCGAACGACTCCAAACAGAGAGCACACTTTAAGAAAAAACGTAAAGAGCTTGAGATTAAGAATAGAGACATGTACTAGCTTCTTGGAAAGTATTCCAAGCTCAGTTTAGAAAAAAAATTGCTGCTATACAAGCAAGTGCTACAACCAGTCTGGACATATGGTATACAGCTTTGGGGTTGTACCAAAATTAGCAACGTTAAAGTCTTACAGACATTCCAAAACAAAGACCAAAAACGTGCTTGAATGAACATTTGCAACGCTCTGTTGGAGCAGTTTAGGCGCAATAAATCCGAGTTTTGGCGCCGATTAATTACTGTGGATGAAACTTGGATACACCATTATACGCCCGAAACAACAATTCTGTCAAAACAGTGGACTGCAAAGGGCGGGCCGGCTCCAAAAGAGCAAAAACTGTTTTTCCAGCTGGGAAAGTGATGGCGACTGTTTTTTGGGATAGTAAAGGAGTTATCTTCAAAAAGGAAAAACCATTACAGGACCATACTACGCATCATTACTTGTCAAGCTGAAGGCAGAAATTGCGGAAAAACGGCCACATTTGCAGAAAAAGAAAATCCTGTTTCACCAAGACAACGCGCCGTCTCACACCTCAGCGGTTGCCATGGCGAAAATCCATGAATTACGGTTTGAACTGCTTGACCATCCGCCTTATTCATCAGATCTAGCCCCAAGCGACTTCTTTTTGTTACCTCATCTAAAAACTGCGCTCGGATGACAGAGATTTTCGTCAAATGAGGAGGCAATCACCTTCGTGAACAATTGTTTTGCAGAGAAAAACGCCAAGTACTATTTGGACGGGTTAGAGAGATGGGAGCATTGCTGGAAGAAGTGTGTAGAGTTACAAGGAGACTAAGAGTATGTAGGAAAATAAAAAAAAAAAATTGAAAAAAAATGTCTTGTATCATTGTTCGGTCGGAAACTTATCAGACAACCCTCGTACTATTAAATGAACAATTTTCCAACTTCAATAAAAAAAACAAAAAACTCTTTGTAACTCTTTTTGTTATTCGACTTGCGACTTATTACTGTCAGAATCATTATTTCAATATCCAGGATGTGCATGGTTTTGAGGTAACAGGTAAAAGCCTATGAATATTTGCACTTTCCGCTCAAATCCCAGATTATATGAGTACATTATATTGTATAATATTTATTTTGAATTATTATACTCGTATAAGTGTGCTTGTGATATTTTTTAATGAATTTTTTGTAATTTAAATTTTTTTATTTCTAGGGGTGGACCTGGCCTAAGATGGGGAGCTTGCTATTTGCAGCTTTGTTCATAGCGCTACAATTTGCTACCGGTGGCCTGGGCAACCCTGACGCAAAACGTTTATACGACGATCTATTAAGTAATTATAATCGTTTAATTCGACCTGTGGGCAATAATTCTGATCGTTTAACGGTTAAAATGGGCTTAAAACTATCACAATTGATAGATGTTGTAAGTATCTCGTATGTTTCTCCCTTGTAATCCGAATGCCTTTTTCCAATTCCTGAATGCTTTTACAATAAACATATACACGTATGTAAATGTGTGTATGATACCTCGTACAAGTATCTCGTCATTGTGCTTCCTTAATCCGCACACAAGAAAAAATAAAAAAAAAATGAAAAATTCATAAAATTTCATTCAACTCAATGGCATTCGTAAAGTTAATCTTTATGCGTTCGAATGAGTTTGATGTGCTTGAGATACAAGTAGACTTTGAAGAGATTTTCCGGCTTTTGCAAGCACAGTGAAAAACGTTTATCACACAGAGTATAAATTTTAATTTAATTTTTGTTTTTTTGTTTTGAATGATTCAAAAGAGCGCTAAACTGTTGAATGTTTTTTGGATCTTTTCAGAACTTGAAAAATCAAATAATGACTACAAATGTATGGGTGGAACAGGTAAGAGACAGATAATGAGTATCCCGTAACCAACGGAAAGTAATTTACTATAAAAATGGAATTGTAGGTTGCTTCCTATGGAAGAGTTTTCTTTTCTTTTTTTTGTATTTGAGTCCACTTTACCAAAAGAACTATTTTGTTGGGGAAATTTAGATATTTTAGTGAAACGAGATTCTTTTGTTTTCATCAGGAATGGAATGACTACAAACTAAAATGGAATCCGGATGACTATGGAGGCGTGGATACGCTTCATGTACCATCGGAACACATTTGGCTACCAGACATAGTGCTGTACAATAAGTAAGTAAAATATGCGTGAGCCCTTATTATGTAAAATTTACAATATTTGCATGTTTTAAACTAACTTTCAAGACTCTCCCCGATAGCTTGTCCCAATATTTTAATTGATTAATGATGCTCGTATTCACAATTAGGACTCCTTGGGAATAGATGGCAATTTCAGAATGTATTCTAAGGATTTCCTGATGAAATTATCCCGGTTGAGTTCGTGGTGAACCAGAAATTTAATCAATAAGCTACTGCATCCAGTGGATTCATTCGCCGACAGTATTCAGTGCTGTGTACCTTCATAGTTACTATTAGCCGTAGTCAGTACTGAAATGGTTAGCAAATATAGCTATATCGTCTGCATCTTCCACTTAGATCCATTTATTGTTTCGAGTAATTTCAATTCACCCTCAATGACCCAGTGGTCGTCCTCTAACCTTGACATATTATATCCAATTACCCATTCGAGACTTTTGGCTTGGAAATCTGAAATGATCGAATTGATCTGCGCAGCACCTCCAGTGAGACATTACGTGCTACGCATTTTTGTTTTGTGCCAGCTATGGCACATACGAGTATGTCCAAATCTATAGAGATGTGCTTAAGAGTCGACGTACCTGGACAGGAATTGAGTAAGATGCTAATTACATCTACCGTGTTATTCCGCCTTGCCTGCCACAATGTCAAAGATGTTGCCCTCCTTTTTTTTACTTATTCTACTGCTAAAGCCGGCCTCACGTTGGTATGCGATTCAAGTCCTTTGCATCTCGTTTGCAACTATGTTGATGATAACCATTTGGGCTGCAATACAGACTGCTTCCTGCAAAATAGTTCAGAAATGGCGTATTAGTCTGATTGCGCAAGGCCTGTATGCAGATAAAGGTTTCACTGTTATTTACTTCATTCTGAGTGTTCCCGCCTAGACCGAAGCAGTATGTTGAAAATTTAGCTGACCACTTTGGATGGCTTAAAGGCTTCAAGGCTTCAAGGCTTCGCCCATCAATGACGTTGTCTAATAAAAAGCGGGGTCAGAGCAAAGTACTGTTCTTATCGTAAACATCTGCAGATGACGCTACCGAAGGTTACTACGATTTGGTCAGTTACAAGTTGCCGGTCATAGGTCTTGTTATCGGCAGGACCACCGCTATAGGTCCCTGATGGGAGCTTCATGTGGTTTAAACCCAAAGTCGCAGGAAGTGTCTTCTTGTTGGTTTGACCCAATGTAGAGTTGCAATAAGTAAGAGGTTTTAGATCGTCCTCGACTCATACCAAGGGTTTCCTCAAGCGATGTAAGAAATATTTTACCCCCTCTGATCTGGCCTCAATATATAAGGCATTCATCCGCCCAAAATTGGAGTACAACTCCCACATCTGGTCAGGTGCTCCTAAAACATCTCTGCACCTGCTAGATAGGATTCAAAACCGTGCGATAAAACTTATTGACGATACTAATATCAGTCAATCAATGGACACCCTCGAACACCGACGAAATGTCTCGTGTCTCACTTTGTTTTATCGCTACTTCCACCACCAGTGCTCCACTGAAATCGCCAGTAGCATTCCGCCCATTCAAACTTTCAACCGTAACACCCGTCTCGCTATGAATGCTCATCAGTATACCCTCAAGCCCATTTTCGGACGTACTCTAAAATATCGTGATTCGTTCCTAAGCCGTACATCTCGCTTATGGAATGCCCTGCCGATCTCTGTATTTCCTGGTCGTTATAACATGCAAACATTTAAAAACAATGTACATCGGTACCTCTCTTTTCTTCCTCCCTAAATTTCCTTTGCCCGCGCTGTGTACAATCACCTTAAGGGTACTCAAACCCCTTGAGCGCGCGCTCATTATAAAAAAAAAAAAAAAAAAAAAAAAAAAAAGAGGGTGGAACTTGTGTCACCAGCCCAGTTTCGAATTGGTATCAATGGAATGACGGAGAGCGATGGCAAGGCGTATCCTTGCCCCCATGGATGTATGGGATTCCCGTAAATATAAGTCTACACGACAGATAGTTTACGTTAAAAATCAGACACTAGTTGACCATTTTGGGTAGAAGGATCACCAAGGTTCATCGATATTTGGCAGTATTCGCTGCTCAAACAGTTCGGAACTTCATGGACCCCTCTGAATGGAAAAACAGACTTGAAAAACTGAATTAAGGAAACCATACGGCATTCTACCTTAAATGTGCTCCTCAACACGCTGATGCATCTCGGGTGCGTAGCTTCTTTCACCGAAATTATGTTATCACCATTAGTGAGTGCCAGATAATTTCCCCTGCTGACTCCAACAGTCCCAGTAGCTTCAAAATCAACATCCCATTTAAATATTCATGTTTGTTCCGGACTTACCCTGGTAAGGCCACTAAACCTGGGCAGATAAGTATCACCAAATGGTCTGAGGAACGAGAAAATCCGCACCTTGACCATAATCACTTAAGCTCTAAAAATAAGCTCTCCAAATCCCTTCCTAAAGTAACAAAGAAACGTGTTAACGAAAAGCGAAGCTCTAATCACGACCCTAACTAGAGCTTTAAAACAAACACATACCCCAATTTTAGTCCTCCCTACTCAATTATCCGACACAAGCCCCTTACGCACCAAGCCTGTAATCCCCTAATTCCCCTAATTCCCCCCGTTCCACCCAAGCCCCTGCGTCAACGCGTTTCTTTCAACTTATACCCAACCACCCACATTATCCCTTCTCAACCTCCTACGTCACCAATCCCTGCTACCAACTCATTTCCTAATTTCGACCTTAAAACTGAAGCTAAGTGCCTTAATTTTATTAACTCCCAAACCCCTCATCTCATCCCTCGTCCAACACCATATCCAACCATTTATCTGCATCCTCCTCATCAAATGGCCCTGTTCTTGATCCATTTATTCCCCCCCACAGTTAAACATAGCAAACCAATGGCACTGCAGAAAATCGCTATGCACTCTCTAGGCTTAGAGAAGGAAATATATATGAGAACATTCGTCTCTTTCTACGCGACAAATCGGAATCTATCTGTTACGAAGGGGAGACCAAAATCAGCGTCATGGTTTCCATCCAGCAGGAAGGCCTCCCTACCGACTCTATCAGTCTCAGGAACCTTTATATCAGGTACCACGAAATTTTTAGTATATGCTCTTAGAAAGTGATGCATTTAGTCACTACGTTCACTTTAAGCGAGTCTCACACCTACATGGGAGCCGAGCCGACCATGATAAATTTTTTCGTCCATAACTTGACTCACTTGCCAGCACTTAAACCATCCCGCCTCACAATTCTACCCCACAACATCCCTCTTACTTTTTACTACCAGAATGTATATCCCTTTGACTGAAACCATTCTCATTCCCGACATAAAGAACCAAAAATTGTTCCCCCTACTTTTAATATTTTTCGCGACGACGATCCTGCCAGCCCAAATGATGATTCTCCTGCCTTGACTCTTCTCCCATTACCATTTCTTCATCCTCTAAAGCGGCCCATACACACCACACTTGTGTGCATACTTCGGTGTGAGCATCGGTGTCGCTTTCCGCCATACACATCACACAATATTTGCACACATTAATTCTTTATCGGACTTCTACGTAGAAGGAACAGTGCTAGTAGCAATCGCAGTCCCTGATTGACATTTTGAAACATCTTTTTATCCGATCTTAACAATACTGCGATCAAACAAAGACTGATATTTTGTATGAGCGTGCGCGCACCAACCCATCCACAGCACACTTCTAGGAACGCCGACACAAAAAATTAAAATGTTTTGATTTTGCTCACACAGTGTGGCACATCGCAAAATCGATGCGCGGACTCCCCCATACACAAAACACATTTCAGCACAAGCCGCTTAAAGTCGACTTTATCGCAATTAAAATAACACTCCCCTTTATGTCTCACGTACTCGTATTATATGTTGCTACAACTCACCCTATGGAATCCTATGATGGTCAATGGTTTTTCATCGCTTCAAATGCCAATTCAGTTAAGGAATGTCTCTTCTTAGATCGCTTAACAGACTCAAAAGTCTATGCCAAGCCAGCGGTATATCCAACTATTTTCACAACAGATTCAATTAACTAAGTCTCACTTGGTCCCCTATCTCTCTGTCCCTCAACAATTGACAACTACCGGCCTCCCTTTCTTCTCTCGTTTTTTCATAACTTTTCTGTCCAGTCCACTCCCCCCACAACTCTCTCATCCAGCGACATTCATAAAGAAAACTTCCACAACCGACCGCTTGAAGCACTGTCAACGAATCCGAGGCGGCCATTTGAATGATGTGCTATTCCGTATATAATAGCATGGACGTAGCTTCAAAATAAAGCCAGAATCAGTTTTATATCTACCGTTGTTGTTTTGTTTACATTTTTTTTTCTATCGCTCTTATCTGGTCACCCTTTACTAGTCCTCCCTGGTATAATCGCAAGCTTCGTCCCTCACGAAATAAAAGAATGTTATGGGCTGTTTTCCTTCTTACCAGATCATTTTCCGACCATTCAAACTACCTCGATACTTATCTCCATTTCACCGAACTTTACGATTCTCTTTACCAGCGCTACCTTAATAATGCACAAATCAATCTTATAAACGACCATAAGACCCTTTTTTCAATTTGTTAACTGCAAAAAAAAACTCCGATGGTTGCTTCCTCTCATTCAACAACAAGTCATCAACCGATCCACTCACCATTGCTAACCTATTTATCACCTTTTTTAAAACAATCCTTCATTAACGACTCCTATTTTAATTGCATACTGAGCTTCTCCAATGGCCCACTTCTCCATACACCTTGGAACCGTCTTTTATCGAATATAAGTTACACCAACTTAGTGACGAATTCACACCCGGCCCAGAGGGTCTCCCTCCCATATTTCTTAGAAAATGTTCCTCCTCTCTTTCCCTTGCCCATTCTAATCAAATGATCTAAGCTTCCAATGAAAATCACTTATTTCCCCTAGACAACATGGCATCTTGAAGGGTAGGTCAACTACCACAAATCTCGTTGAATTCGTATCATTTGCCCTCTCCTCTCAGCCCTAGAAAATTGTAATGAAGTCGATGTAGTTGTTTTCTTTCTTCTTCTTTTTCGAACTACCGTTCCTGATGATACCACTGGCAGACAGAACAAGGAATAAGGAAGTGTTTGGTTTTTGTTCGTTCTCCGTTTTCCTTACTCGCTCCTAGGGGCGCTAGTGCTGGTCCATCAATCTACTCCCCATCCAGTGACCTGTCAGTGACAGCTGACTGGTTACGAATTTCCAAATGCAAATGTTTTCGTTTTTTGAATGGTGTGCTGTTTTTAATGAAGATTTTACGATCTGTTGGCCCGATGATGGTATAAAATCTGTTGACCCTGTTGTGCCTGTATGTGGACTTCCTTGCTGGTTTGTTGGATTGTCATTGAAACAAATTGCGTTCGGCATAACTTCGATAAAAGCGGGTTTGAGTCTGTCGATTGATATTTCGGTCGAAGTTCCCTTGGAGTTAATTTTAAAATGTGTGTTCTTCCTTTCTAGAACTGCGTACGGTCCCTCATACGGCTGGTCCAATTGTCTCTTAACGCTGTCGACTCTTACGAACACATGAGAGCTTGAAAAGAGTGACTTGTGTGTAAAAACTCAAGCTTTGTAGTGATGAGGTTGCTATCGAACTTTACGGATAAAATGTCTGAGGTGTTCGAGGAAATATCGTGGATCTTGGGATGTTTCGTCACCGATAAAATATTCTCCTGTCGTGCCATATGTTAGTTTAGCTGCCGAAGTGCCGATGTCTTCTTTGATGCTGTTTCGGAGTCCGAGCATGATAGTGGGTAACACTTTTGTCCAGTCTGATGTTTCATAGCATTTGATGGATGTTTTGACGCTCAAATGAACCGTTTGATTGTGGGTGGTACGCAGTCGTTCGGCATGTTCGGCTTCCTATCATCGCAGCTAATGCGTCGAATAGTTGTGAGTTGAACTGTGAACCTCTGTCAGTCGTTATGATCCTTGCGATTCAACCATTGGGCCTACTATATCAAGGTGTACGTGGTAAAATCTTTCGTCTGGTACTCTGATGTGCTCAGGTGCCCTTCGAATATGCCTGTGGATCTTAGAACGTTGGCAAGGAAGACATGTCTTGGCCCAACTGGTGATATCCTTGTTCATGCACGGCCATACAAACTTTTTTGCAATCGCTTTTCGTGTCGCTCTGCCGCTGGTATGTGCAATATTGTGTACGTTGTCGAAAATTCGTTTCCTGAGTGATTTTGGTATGTATAGTCGGATTTCTTCGGTGGAAATATCGCAAAAAATTGATGTTTCGGTTCCGTCGACGCGTAATTTTTTAAACCGCGGGACTCTTGGATCTTGAATAAGTGATTGTAATTCAGAGTCTCTTTCTTGTTCCATGGCGATGTTCTCGGTGGCGATAATGAGTGGCAGGTCAATATTGATTCGCGAAAGAGCGTCTGCTACTTCGTTGTCCGGTCCGGGTATGTAATGAATTTTCTTGATGAATTGGCTGATAAAATCTAGTTGTCGTCGTTGCTTTGGTGATGCTTTAGGTGAACGTTGTTGGAAAGCGTAAGTCAGCGGTTTGTGATCTTTGAAGAGTTCTGTTTCCCGGCCTTCGATCATGTGCCGGAAAAATCGGATACCCAAGTAGGCTGCTAAGAGTTCACGGTCATATCTGCAAAAGCGTCTTTGCGTGTCGAAGAGCTTCTTGGAGAAAAAACCGACCGGCTGTGGAACATTGTTGACTTTTTGTTCTAATGTTGCTCCTATAGCTGTATCTGAAGCATCTGTGACAAGCCTCAATTTTGAACGTTCCATGGGGTGCGCCAATAATGTTGCATGTGCAAGCTGGTTTTTGCACTGTTCAAAAGCACGTTGCGTTTCCTCGCTCCAGGTTAAAATTCGCTTGTCATTCTTTCTTGAACCTGATACCATTGCATGTAATGGCGCCTGTGTTTCTGCCGTGTTAGAAATGAAAGGTCGGTAAAAGTTTATGGCTCCAAGAAACTTGCGACGTTCGATGAAGGTCTTCGGCAACTTCCAGTCCAATAAGGCTTGGATCATTTGAGGTAATGGTCTTGTTTCGTCGGGCGTTACCAGGTAACCTAAGTATTCGACTTCTGATTTCCCAAGCTGGCATTTTTTAATCTTAATGGTAATCCCGTGTTGTTGCAAACGTTTGAAAACTTGCCTTAGTTGCTCTTTGTGTTCTTCAGGTGTTTTTGAAGCTATCAAAATATCAAAGCTATCAAAATATAACAAAATACGAAATCCAACCCTCGAAGAACTGTATCGATGAAAGCGTTGAAAAGTTTGAGCGGCGTTGGCCAAACCAAATGGCATTACATTAAACTCAAACAATCCGAAGGGAGTTATTATTGCCGTTTTTGAGCTATCTTTGGGTGACATCGGAATCTGGAAATATGCTCGTTCGAGATCAAGGGGTGGAAAATTCAGACGCTGTGCGTAGTCTCGTATGTGTGAAACAGGGTATTTGTCAGGCGCTGTCATAGCGTTTAGTCGCCTGTAGTCCCCACAGATACGGCAGGTTGCATCCTTCTTTCGTCTCATAAGTATTGCACTGGAAAATTGACTATCCGAGGGTTTTATGCAATCCATGTTTCGATTTCTCGTTTGGGTCAACGTAGCCGTTCAGGAGAAAGTCGTCGAGCCCGATCGTAGCACGGTGGTCCTTTCGTCATTATATAGTGTCGGATTTGGTGTTGAGGCTCTCGAATCCTTGCGGGTCGTGTGGCACGTATAAATTCTCGAACTATCGTGTAATAGCCAGAGTCCTCGCTAAACGTAGTCACTGTTGGAGCGCCCATTGTGATTATCCTTCCAATAGTCTTGATGTTCGATTCCTGAGATCTGGTAGGAGATGAAATTCATGTAGGAAATAGTTTCTGATGATGGGTTGCATAACGTTTGCTACTATGAAGTTCCAAACGAAAGCTCGTCGCAAACCCAAATCGAGGATTAATCGTGTTTCGGCGTATGTCGATTCTAGTTTGGTTTGTTGCATAAAGTTTTCGTTCAGTAGGCGCCGTGTTCTTCTGCGTATGGTATCACGGATATGTCGGCTCCTGTGTCAATTAGAAACCGCATAGCGCTCCTAGGGGCGCTGGTGCTGGTCCGCCGCAGTTGCAACCGATTTTAACTACTCCTTCAATTAAATCTCTCATCGATTAATACTCTTCAAATTGTATTCGGCTTCGAACCGATACTATTAAAATGGATATCCTCTTCCCTAGAAACCAGTTTTTACAGCCCACTTGGCTATGTCTGGAGTTCCACAAGGCAGCCATCTAGGTCCGCTTCTTTTTATATTAACCATAAATGATCTCGATGGGATCATCAAACACTCGTCTGTCTCCCTTTAATATCGCCAAATGCCAATCCATCACATATTCACTTAAGCGGCACCAATGTCCTCCTTGTCCACAACCAACCTAGCTCCTCCGTTCAGTCTCTTCGCGACAGGGCTTACCTGTAGGAAACTCTCGAGGAAATATAATAGCATCTACCGCAATCGTCAGTCTGGTATTCCAACCTTCAACGGTATAACTTGATTTTCTGGATTCATACTGGTCGGTTGATATTGCTTTTTTATCCTTTCCCATCACGAGCAGTCTGACGTATATGATACGTTCTACAATTATATATATATTCCGAACTGGATGCATCTGAAGTCTCTTGCTCCTTTGGGAGCAACACCGATGTAAGAATTTCTGTGATTCCGATTCGGAAGGCACATTTGCATCGTTCTTATAAACAGTTCCGCTGTCTTTTTATCAGGCGTTTTGACCTCAATTTTCGCGGGCTTGGTGCAGTGACTGTTGTATAATGTTTTTTATCTTCCTCATTATGAAGCACAAAGTAGAAATATTTATGGGAAATATTTACAGAGATGTAGGTCTGCTTCATCACAGAATCATCTGAAACATTTTGGCTGCGTTTAGCCTTTCTAAAGGTAGCTAAACATTTCTGTAATGCTCGTGTTTCCTGGCATCGCTGTGATTTGCGCTGGGACTGGAAGCACTTTGTCCTAAGTGGTTGTTTGAGTCATGGTGATGGCTGCTTTGTTGTGCAATATTGCTCATGAGACAATTTTTTTTTGTCAAGTTATGAGAGCCCACCGGCTTATATCATACCTCATTCTGAACCCCATGTGTTGATAATGCCAGCAGAGATCACTGAGTGCTTACTTCGCGCATCAAATCCAATGTCGTATCAGCTTTAGGTAGTCCTTGGAAGTCAGAATAGAGGATATATTTTGGATGCAGAATTCAAAAGCGGCTCACCTTCTCCGTAGGGCTCCCTTTTGAATCTATTGTGTCGTTCAAATGCTTGTTAGCACACTTTATAAAATCGAGGGTTTCGTTGTAATGATCCTTCCACTGTACAACTTTATAGTAAGAAAATGTTGAGCAAAAATCCTTCAGTATCTTTTGGTTTCAGCGGTTCAAAATTATACTTCTTTAAATTTTAACATAAAGGATAATAACATTCGTCTCTTAGTTGTCACATGAATGAGTCAAGTCATACTAGCACATGACATGATGCATTCATTGTGGATGCAACGCAACCATTACAGCGTAAAATTCATTCACAAATGCAACATGCAACTCTCGTTATTTTCTAGGTTTCTATGGACATAGGTTAACTATACCAAGATATCAAACTTTCCAGATATTGGAAAATGAAAACCGGTTTTCTACTGATCGTCACTATCTGTGAGACTCTGTCCGTGAATACGTGTGAATTGTGATCAATGGCAATTTATCTCCTTTTTTATACAAACCACGCCCATTTGAACCAAAAAACGTCATCCACATTACACACACTCGTGCAAATCGCTCTCATTCTAGCAATTTTACTTGTAAATCGTTCTCATTCTAGCAAATTTTGGCAAAGTTATAGAGATGTAAAAGTGTTGGAATTCACTTACAGTGTGTCTGTGCGAAAGTTAAGGGTTTGCAAAAGTATTAGTAGAGTTTGACATCTAGTTTAGTTTATCTATGACCGAAGAGCACGGCATCACAGGATATCCCCTTTTTTCCAACGCATTGAATTGTTTTTGCATAGGTGCCATTTCATCATGGTGTTGCATCGGAGACAGCTTCTGGCCGATCAACACATTCGATTATGTCGGCGATGGTTGTGTTGACCTCATCAAATCATCGATTCAGGCATGATGTAATTTCTTCGAGCTTAGGAAGAAATTCCTTTTGAATTTTAAATACTTCCTCAGAGAAGCTCTGACGCAGTGAAGAAGATTGCTTGGAGAGCTGTTCCTGCAAAATCTTCACAGTGATGGGTAAACTATCACCGATTAGTTGTTTTATCGTAGGGGGAAGGTGTAGAAGGCATGATTTTGGCAGCTCTTATTCAGAGATTCGGGGCAGACATGTTTGATTGTTTGATGGTCTGAAGATACTTTGAAGCACAAGCGGTAAAGTTCAAACGGCGTCACAAATTCAGATTTTTGATTTTACTTTTTTTATTTAGAAAAATAAAGGAAATTTCAGGGTTCGTATGAGAGCAAATTTCGCGGATTGTCACTAAAGCTTTTACTCACCTTTGCCAAACCGAACTGGAGACCGAGTTAGTCGATGTTCATTGCACCGAAAACTTTTTTTGGAAGAGGACCTCAACCAACTAGCGATATGGTCTATCTATGCTAGTTGGAGCGGCTTATTGGTTTAGGCCTAGGTACACTCTGGAAGGTGGCGCCACAAATAACTAAAAAAAAAACTCGCCGTTGACTCAATCTATAGAATTTAAGATGTTGATTCCCTTGCTGTTCATAATACATTATGTCAGATCTTATGCCTTAGAGGTGAAATAACTCGCTCATCGTTGATTTAACTGACTAAAGCCCTCGTCCCCAGCTAGTGTTTGGATCAATTGTATATCTTAAGACTTTGCTGTTGGTGTTTCTGTAAACCTCGGTGTAAGTGCAAATTCTATAAAAATGGAAATACGAGTAAGTGCGTAAATGACCGCATGAATGACATTATTTATTTGGTGCACAAAGGAAACAAGTGCAGGCCTGATTGGTAGTGAGATCTATCGGGAAACAGGATAACTACTCATCATTTATAATAGTAGTATTCGTTTGAAATTAAACAAGAATTTCTCAAAACTGTGCTACTGTTAGTTAGACCCCTTCTGCTCTGACACCCTCATATGATGAGTACCGTTGATGGTGGACATTCCGGTATTTGTATCTCGGCTTACCCTCATGATGTGAATTCCGTCAACCAGTGTTCCCAAGGCTGATAGACATACAGGAGAAATGCTCCAGATTTTAGGACTCTTTTACTATTGGCCCACTTGCCTTAAGCTTATTTTTGATCTCCTAACATTTGCAAATGCAAACCGGTAACTAATTGAATTTATGATATTTGAATCTTACTTACAGTGCCGATGGTAATTATGAAGTGACAATAATGACAAAGGCAATTTTACATCACACGGGTAAAGTGGTGTGGAAACCGCCCGCCATTTACAAATCTTTTTGTGAAATTGACGTCGAATACTTCCCTTTCGACGAGCAGACATGTTTCATGAAGTTCGGATCATGGACCTACGACGGGTATATGGTAAGGATTTCCCAAAATCAAAACAAACTCACCAAAAATATTTCATCATTGACAACTATCATAAAATTGAACTTATACAATATTTTGAATATATAGGTGGATTTGCGCCATCTAAAACAAACTGCCGATTCGGATAACATCGAAGTGGGTATCGATCTGCAGGATTATTATATATCGGTCGAATGGGACATAATGCGTGTGCCAGCAGTGAGAAATGAGAAGTTTTATAGTTGTTGTGAAGAGCCATACTTGGATATTGTATTTAATTTAACATTAAGACGTAAAACTTTATTTTATACCGTTAATTTAATAATACCATGCGTTGGTATATCATTTTTATCAGTACTAGTGTTTTATTTACCAAGTGATTCAGGTGAAAAAATTTCATTGTGTATAAGTATATTACTATCGTTGACGGTGTTTTTTTTACTACTGGCTGAAATTATACCGCCAACATCGTTGACAGTACCGCTGTTGGGCAAATATCTATTATTTACGATGATGTTAGTTACATTATCTGTAGTTGTTACAATTGCTGTATTGAACGTTAATTTTAGGTAAGCAATACTCGTATTCACATGCTTTTCACATAACAAATTGATGTACTTGTAGTTACATAATGTTGAATGGATTTTACTTTGTAGATCTCCTGTAACGCACAAAATGGCACCGTGGGTGCAACGGCTATTTATACAAATCTTACCAAAAGTCCTATGCATCGAACGACCAAAAAAGGATGAATCAAATGAGGATGAACAGCAGCCGGAAGTATTAACGGACGTCTTTCATTTGCCACCGGACGTCGATAAGTTCGTTAATTATGATACAAAACGATTTAGTGGTGACTACGGAATTCCTGGTGAGTAACTCGTAAATATGGTATCTTGAATAAAGTCGTATATACCTATTTTCTTTTTTGTGACATCGTTGTTATTTTTAGATTACATTAGATTGTTTTGGAGATGGGGCTGCTACCCCTATTACTGTGACGTGATTAGTCTTAAAGGTCATTCATGAGACCGAATTTATAAACAAGTTGTAACCTTGCTTTGCATAGAGGAAGGTAAATTTTACCTATGAGATGTAGACGTATCTTCTTTAGGGTGGTACAGTGGCAAAGTACATATATCTTGCTTCGTCTTCGTTCCACATTCAAGTCTTTCAACTGCGTTTAGAGGAGTCTTCCATTCTTGAACTGTAATCGCAGCTTGGCCGTCACTCCAGATGTGGTTACTTTGTCTCCTGCACCGATTCTTTACAATGCAAGTTGGGACAAATGTAATGTCATAATGCGAATGTGACACAATTTTTGCAAATGGCGTCAAGTGTCATTGTGGTTTGACATTTATGTTGCAGACATAAAGAGAATAAACAGATAGAGAATTAGTTGAGAATAAGCAATGGAGAGATACACACATGAAGAACGCGGAATTATTGTTACTGCTTATTTGACCAATTGCCGGTCTGTTGTTTTAACGCAGCTTGAATTTCGTCGTCGTATTCCTTGTCGTCCTGTACTATGTGAAAACTGGGTCCACTAGAGGTGTCGCCGGCCTCTTATTGGTCGTTCCACCGAGAATATTACTGCTGTGACCGATGACGTCCGAGAGAGTCCACAAACATCGACGAGACAACTATGCAAACAATATGGCATCAGCAGACGTTCGTTGCATTGAAATTTGGTGAAGTACCTGAAGATGTTCCCTTATAAAGTACAAACCGCACACCAATTGCTGCCTGCTGGCTTGATGAGCGACGAAGCCCACTTCCACTTAAGTGGTTATGTGTAAACAAAATTTGCATTTCTGGGGCACGGTGAATCTACA
Source organism: Volucella bombylans (assembly GCA_949129095.1). NCBI lineage: Eukaryota > Metazoa > Arthropoda > Insecta > Diptera > Syrphidae > Volucella > Volucella bombylans. Next base: position 378,619,504 of record OX422140.1, on the reverse strand, counting down.
TGAAATGCACGAAGAGCCATTGCATCCCCTCAAAGTGACTGGTGTGGCATTTGCATTTGGCCCTTATTTTTTTTTATACGCCGATGGCACCACCGTAACCGTAATTGGTTAGCGCTACAGGCACATGCTAAACGAATATTTTTTGCCACAAGTTGCTGAATTGGGTCTCGAGCATTGTTGGTTCCAGCAACTGCCCAGACAGCTCGGGCAACGATGAAGATTTTATGTCACCAATTTCCAGGCCGCGTGATCTCCGGTTTTGGCGATTTAAACCGGCCGGCCAAACTGCCAGATCTGATGACGCCAGACTTCTTCGTTTGGGGCTTTTTGAAATCTTGCGTTTACCACAACAAACCACAAACCTTCGAAGTCACTAATTTGGATGTTTTGCGAGCAACAATGGCAGCCAATTCACATTATGACATTACTTTTGCCCCGTCTTGTAGTTCATTGCCCTCAGGATTGCATATATCTCCGATTGCAGGACAGCCCAAAATTTCCTAAGAAAAAGGAGAATTGAAATTTAACGACGCGGCTACTTTCCTTTCGTGGGACAGATTCCAAAATCATTTCTGAAGACAGGGAAAGTCGATTTCGCACATTCTCAGCAACAGGAGTTGTGGTGTCATTGCCTCAGACAGCATCTTCATAAGACCGGAGGCGAAAGACAGTTTGCGCTGAAGTTATGATATCCAAACTCCAGTGGTGTACCAACGAACACTGTGGCCTTGATAGTGCATCCCATGATATGACGGACTCATCCGTCACCAAAGCCGATGAAAGATACCAACTACGCGTGATGTGTTACTCAGGTGTTTAGCGGTTCGGATTAGGTTACCTGGGAAGTGAGTCTCTCCTTTCGATAATCTTACCGGTTTCTGGTTGATATCCTCCTTTTTGACTAGCTTGCTGGTTTAATCGAGTGTAGTAGTGTAGCTTTTCATGGAGCTAATCGACATTCTACAGAATGATGTTGGGAATATAAATATTGAGGCAGAGCCCTTTGTAGTTAAATCGTCTGCTCATGTATTACCATCAATTCCATTCTGTCCAGGGGTAGACCAACATGATACTCTAGACAGCCCTGTTATTCGCGCTGTTCCGTCTCTACTCGCATGCACCCCTCTGTTGTGTATTCGCTTGGTAATGGATTTGGAGCTTATCCATGGTCAAGCACTAATGTCTATGCGCCCTTTAACTAATTCCATTTTGCTATACAGCCCCTACTGTTCTAGAATCTCCTCCTCTACTCTTGTTCGATGCAGACAGGACCTTACTTACTTACTTAAGGTGGCGCTACAGTCCGGGGTGGGCCTGGGCCTCAACAAACAAGCGTCGCCCACCAACTCGATCTTTAGCTATCTGTCTGCAATTTCGCACGCCAAGTTCGCTGAGGTTCCCTTCCAGTTGCATGCGCCACCATAGTCGCAGTCTTCCTCTACTGCCCTGTTCCTCGGGAGCGCCTCCTGTGTTGGAGTGTGAGTTTTGCACTATTCTTTAAAGAATCATGTTAAAGAAATCGCATGACAGCACATCGCCTTGTCTAAATTCTTCGTTGACATCAAAAGTCTCGGTGAGTTGTTTACCGACCTTTATCGAGCAACGTACATTCTCCATCGTCATCGTGCACAAACCGACGAGTTTGGCAGGAATGCCAAAATTAGGCATTGCTCTGTATAGCTGGACTCTATAGATTCTGTCATATGCGGCTTTAAAATCGATGAATATGTGGTGTGTATCGATTTGGACCTCATGGGAATATTTTGTCGATGGTGGACCTTCCTGGCCTGAAGTCACACCGGTATGGACCAGTCATGTTGTTGACGTACGGCTTCCGACATTCACACAATACGGCAAATAGGATCTTGTAGGCGATGTTAAGAAGACTGATGTCTCTGTAGTTGAAAGATTCATTCTGCTTGACAGCGGTATTTGGTTTGCCATCGCCTTTATACAGTCTAAAAAACTGATATTTCCAAATCCTCAGCATCGACTGCAACTTTACTACGATGTTCATTTGTTCGTCTCTACAGGCTTCGGTTCGGGATTTGTGTCCGTGACGTGTTTTTGGTAAAACTTCCGAATCTCATTCCTGGAGATCCTTCTTTTTCCTCCTGAGAAGCCCGTGTTCGTTCCTTCTCTTCTGCTCGTAGAGCTCGTGAGTAACTCTAGTCATCCTATGCACCGCCAGATTTTATACATCTTGTTTAGCTACAAGATCGGCACACGTCGTCAAACCAGGGCTTTCATTGTGATGGCAGAGTGAAACACAGTACATTAGAGGCGGCATCTCTAATGGTCTTTGACAATGTTGCCACTCGTTTTCAATAATTGACGCTGGCGGAATAGAACTTCTGAACATATTAAGATATTAAGGGAAGTTCGGTTAGAAAAGGATTTGGCGATCTATTACGATTAGCTTACCTTTGCGAAGTGCAGGATATCCGCAACCATACTTTCGCCACAATAAGGCAGTGGTCCGAGTTGAAGTTGGCTCCTCGGAACGTTCGGACATCCATAATACTGGAGAAGTGCCTTGCGTCAAACGTAATGGTGTCAATCTGGTTCACAGTTGATTGATCTGGAGTTCTCCAAGTTCTATTATGAATATGTGGAAATCGCGTGCTAGCTGTGACAATGTTAAGCCCCGCCACAAAGTCGATTAACCTGAATCCCTTAGCGCAGGTGGTGTTATGCAGGCTATACTTTCTGACAGTACTACCAAAGATCCGCTCTCTTGCCAGCTTTGCATTGAAATCGCTGAGGACAATTTTAATGTCATAGCTGGGGCACTGCTCGTAAGTCTTGTCCAAGAGCTCGTAGAAGTCATATTTGGTGTCGTTATCTTTCTCCTCTGTGGGGTCGTGCGCTCATATAAGGCTAATTTTGGCAAATTTAACCTTAATACGGATTGTTACGAGGCGCTCGTTAACATGCCGCAAACCCAATATTTCTTGCCCAAGTCTCCCACTAACAACAAACCCGCATCCAAATACAATAGACGCTGCTTTTGCCACTGATAACAATCGCCGCAGTGGATGTCTCAGTTTTTCAGCCCTTTTTTATCCAAGTCCAAGGCCTCCGCTAGTTGTTCGGCTGCACGTGGTCTATTAAGGGACCTAACATTCCTAACATTGCATATCCGAAGCTCATTGTCCTTTAATCGTATGCGTGGGTTGTCAACAGTAGATCCGTGCGTGTTGCTTCATAGCTGTAGGAGTTTTTTTTTACATGGACGGGCAGTTACCCCGGCGGCAGAACCTAGAGGGCCAGTTCTATTTTAGATATCCCTAGGATGAGGGGTCAATAAAAGCGAAGTCAGTAACCCGTTCGGGAATGTGAGCACTGTCGTTGCTCCAATAAGGGCACATCCGCCACCATCTCTTTTCCAAGACCCTGACTTAGTCTCGGAAGTCTTACCCGCCTGAGCTCCAAATATGTCGGAGTAGCACGGATAAGTTCTCGTTTATTGTCATTTATTTTCTTATACGGGTACATATACATATATAGTGTCCTTATTGTCTTTTAACAAAACCTTGTTACCCAATTGCCTTATAAGGCCAAAGAAACTTATTTAAGGATCTGCGATGTAGCAACACCAACTTTTATTTTATCGGTGTTCTTGGATGATTATCGCTTTACGAACAAAATGTTATAATATTTCGCATACATCCTTCAATGATGGCAATAGTTATCACCTCCGCCCATTTGAAGAAGGATTGATAGTTTGGACGTGGTCTCTCATACACCACCGTTTCTAATATTCTCTGAAACAAAGGACAGGCTCGTTGCCTAATCTCAAAATCGGTTCGCGTACTTTGTCTTATCTTCTAAGACATTTTGTTTTCGCTGTCTTCTTATTTGATTCGAAGCTCTTTAAATTTTATCCGAATTATCCGGAAAAAATGCAGTTGAGCGATCCAGGAAATTCCGAATCGATTATCAGGGAATGAAGCCTAGATATTGCTCCAATTTCCTGTAGAGGTTTTGCATATCCATGAGATAGTGAATATTGGTCGGGTTGCTTTGACCGATAGGCTAAATTGAGGGTTTCCTTTCTACAGTTCCTCTAGGTACGATTATATTAGAATTTTAAATGAAAACTGCCAGAAAAGATGATCACTGGAAATGGAAACACTCCCTTGACTTCATATCTCATGTGACGAACCGAGCTGACCACCGACGAGTGCACACGCGACACCAGCGCAGTCGTAAAAACTCGTGATATCTGTCTTAAAAAAAAACAACAAACCCATTCCAACCATTAGTATTTCGCGCGCGCGAGTGAAGAATAAAACAAAAAAAAACAAAACAAGCGTGAAGTGTAGAAAAAAAAAATCATAGTGCGGGCATCCCACATCAAAGTGCTATTCTTTGCACTCAGTCACTGCAGTTGCTGTATTACTCCATCGTACGGCAAAAACAATGACTGAGTGCATGTAACAACTGACGGATAGCAGGTTGTGAGTGTGACTAAAGATAATTCAAAGAATTGTATCCCTGTATCCTCATACTGAAATCGTTATTACGGTCGATTTCAATATACAAAATTCGGGGTGGTTTCGACATTCTGGTCAGACAACACTCGAAGGACGGTGTGTTGAGATCTTCGCTGCGGAAAACAACTTACCGAACGCAGCCTGTGAATGAGCCCACGCGAATACCAGAGCTTGTAGTCATTCCGCCAACACCCTAGATTTGCTTTAAACTTCTCACCCTGATAAGTACACCGTTGATGTGCTCTCCCCTCTAGGCTCGTCGGACCATTGTGTCATATTAGCTAATTTCTCGTACACCGACCACACAGTTAGAGAAAAAATTCCTAAAAGAACCGTATGGCAATACGAGAAAGCCAATTGTAGCGGTCTTAACAGCTTCTTTAGGAATTTTAACTGGTCGTTATGCTTCCTCGATAACGACGTCAATGCCGCTGCTGATATGATGACAGACACCATTCTCTTTGGAATGAGATCCTTTATTCCTCATCGGATGAAGAGTATCAAACCAAAAGAAAAGGCATGGTACGACTCGAGCTGTAGAGAGGCCATCAGCGTTAGAGAAATGTTTTTCCGGTCCTACAAGACCAACCCGACAGAGGAAAACCGAAAAAAGTTCAAACGAGTCAGAAATGACTGCAACGTCTTTCTTAAGCGTGTGAAATTCGAATACGACCAAAAACTGAGGCAAAAAATACTGCAATGTCCCAAAGGCAGTAAAAATTTTTGGTCGTTCGTCAAAAACATTAGAAATTCCGCCTCATCCTCCATCCCAACACTCATTTACAATGACATTCCAGCTGTCAGCTCTTTGGACAAAGCCAATCTGCTTGCTGCACACTTTGCGACCAGCTCAACACTTCCAGATTGTGCTTTGTCTTCGCCTACACATGAGTGCGTCGAGTCTTCAATAGGACGAATCCACTTTCGCACTCGTGTAGTAGCAAGAGTACATAAAGATCTCAACATATATAAATCCGCTGGTCCAGATGGTATATCTCCCCTTCTTCTGAGAGGTGTTCTTCCACGCTGGCAAAACCACTGCGTAAGCTTTTTCATCAATCCTACTCTTTAAGACTCTTCGGGAGCAGATGGAAAACAGCTTTGTCCAGCCCGTCCCTAAAAAAGGCGAATCATCTTGTCTCTCCTCCTACAGACTCATTGCACTTACCTCCCTTCTTGGCAAGGTCATGGAAACGCTGATAAATCGTCAGCTCATGAAATATCTCGAAACACGAAAACTTTTCAATGACCGGCAATATGGTTTTCGTAGGAACAGGTCCACGGTGAGTTGATGGCATGTCTCACCGAAAAGTGGAACCAAAGCGTACATCAATCTGGCGAAAGTAACGTAGTTGCACTTGATATTTCTAATGCATTTGACAGAGTTTGGCATCAGGCTATTTTGTCGAAAATACATGCATTTGGGATCGACTACTCTCTTCTTCAATTGATTAGAAATTACCTTTCGGAACGTTCAGTTCAAGTTGTCTTGAACGGTTTCAAGTCTGATATTCACAAGATAAATGCTGGTATGCCCCAGGGCTCTGTTCTGTCTCCAACACTCTTTTTAATTTTCATTAATGATCTCTTGACTGCTACTTCTATTCCAATATATTCCTTTGCTGATGACTGTACTCTCTGCTTTTCATATTCGTTCCCGAACAGTAGGACAAGAACGACAGCGTATGCTAATTTTATTAAATTCATTAAATTCCGATATCAACAGCATAACCAATTGGGGAACTATCAACAGAGTGGAATTTAATGCTTCCAAAACACAATGCTATCTGCTGTCGTTAAAGCGAAATACAAACACCCAGCCATTATCCCACTTGCATCGTCGAAACCGAAAATCTTTCCATTCTCGGTATGTGTGTCAATGACAACTTACGTTGGAATGACCACATATTTGATGTCGCCAAAAATGCTGTGAAATGTCGAAGCTTCCTCAAGCGATGTAAGAAATATTTCACCCCCTCTGACATTTATCCGCCAAAAACTGGAGTACAACGCCCACACCTGGTCAGGTGCCCCTAAGACCTCTATGCAGTTGCTAGATAGGATCAAAAATTGTGTGATAAAACTCATAGGTGATGCCAGTATTACATAGTCATTCGACACCACCCTCGAACACCGGCGTAACGTCCCCTGTCTCTTGCATCTTGCCCGTTCTGTTACCATCACTGAAGCCCTACGATCACTGCCTAGATTAGGTCGAAGTAAGATTGTAGTTTTCTCCATCCAAAGCATTTTGATGCCCTAAATTTGTGATAATAACTTTTCTAGGTTTACAATAAAAATAATAATAAAGAATTAAAGTTAAGTATGTAATGGGCTTAGACCATTTGTTAACATATTTTACATTTTAATTTTATTGTTGTAACCATTGTGTATTCTTTTTATTTCTAATTCTAATTAAAGCCTTATCATCGCATCGTTTTGAGATCGCCACATCTGGCGTCATCGGACCGTGTTTTGGTGATCCGCCCTTGCCATCAGCACTGCCCCTGCCCGGTGGAGATGATGACTTATTCAGTCCATCAGGTAATGGTGATATAAGTCCTGGCTGCTGTCCTGCCGACATAAGCCCAACATTTGATAAGCCATATGCCAGAGAAATGGAAAAAACAATCGAAGGATCTCGATTCATTGCTCAACATGTCAGAAATAAAGATAAATTCGAAAATGTAAGTACATACCTACTACATATATACATCTGTATATATTTGTTATTATTTTAAAAATTAAAAAAGTAATGTGTTCTCGATCATAATTGTTTAAATCGACTAACTAATGGCAAGATGATATCTATTTTTGTGTAGAATTGACTTCCATTTAAAAAAATCCCCTTAAACTGCCCTCAACATATCGTAAAATGTTGGTGGGGGGTTCAAAAGATAGAATTTATTTCTTTCAACACAATTGTTTTATTCAAAATCACAATAACACATAACAACAATTTGTAATTCAATCCCTTTTATCAACCACTTTTAGTTGATTTTGCCTTTTGCTTAAACCTCTTTATCACTATTCTCAATTTTCACCTCTGTTCGACATCGGTATTTATACTCTCTGCACATCTTTCGAGAATTTTCTGTACTAACCAGCTTTCCATACTTCTTTTCATATTTCCGGAACTTTCGACATGACAGTTGTTAAAGAGCTTCAATTATTCTTTGACGATTGGTTGTCAGTTTAAATTTAAAATACAAAGCTATTTTTACTAATATTATTTTATTCACTACAATTTGTTCTTCTAAATATGTAAAATGCGTAATAGAAATTAGAAATTATATCTGCTGCGTACTAAACCGAAGTGAGTGGCTGTTATCTTTTGAAAATACCATTGCCATCGAAAACGGCAGATGGTGGAAATTTCCTTTTCTTGTTGACGTTGCCATCTGTTATCGAATGCTGAGACTTACTTACTTCTGTTGTGAAGTTGCCACAATTCCTTTATTGAATGATTCTTCACCTAGTCACCTATAGATGGAGCTGTTCACAATAAGTGGTTATATCACTACTCCCTTCTAAATTTTTTCATTCCGAACAATTTCGTTATTCATCGTTCCGTTGAAGTTCCACATGCTATCCACTTTCGTTTTCCGGTAGACGGCATCATTGATGCGTATTATTATTATGATTTACCTTCTCACTCAGAAGATTTCTCTCGTTGAGTAAGTCTCTCCCCGGATAGGACTCATCAATGGTAGAATTTTCCAACACTTGCTGACTTGCTGCCTATTGGCATCTCTAGATGGAATAGTCTAGAAAACTGTAACATAACCAGATATATATGGCCGCCTACAATAAAAACAGAACGAATAAAAAAATAATGAAGTTTTTGAAATTAAATAACCAAAACATCCCCTTAAAATTTATTTTAAATAAATTTTAGCTTTTTAACTAAAAAATAAAATTAATCAACTGATCTCGCACAAAAATAGCAAGAAATACAGCAGTGAGTTCTGCCAAGTTAGGCATCCCTTTTAACTCCCACTGCTAACAGCTAACACCTCACATGAAAACGAAACCTCATTCCACTTTTGCTGTGGTTGTCCGGCACTAGCTAGAACCAAACATCGCACACTTCACAAACCCTTTTTCAGGCATAAAATTTCTGGCATAAAATTCTGCAACATTATTAATTTACTGAACTCCACAGGATGGATCTAAAAACTAGGCTCTTCTCTACATCCTTAAACACCCAGGTCACGTGAGTTGTAGTATTAAAACAACGCATCCATGTTACTCGTGATTCTGAAGGACTTTACAATCACTTCTACCTACCTATGTACGAGTACCTATGTATAGGATTATATGTACATCTACACCAGGTCTCCTCCGTTGAAGCCGGAAGATTTTGCTTTGACGTCGTACCTATTATATAGAGTTATCCAATAAGGACTTGACAACTTTTTTTTAAATAAAACGCAAACCATTTGAGATATTTCAAAAACTTTATTGTCGGCTTGAAGTACAATCAAAACATTTATGAATGGAACTCGACCTCGTTCATATGGCCACCGCGGGCACGTTTGCAGCGGTCGATTCGTTGGACCCAATTTTCAACGACTTGGCCACACATTTCGGCCGAAACGGCCGCTATTTCGCGTTCAATGTTGGCTCTGAGCTCTTCCAACATCGTCGGCGTGTTGGCATAAACCAATGACTTAACGTAGCCCCACAGAAAATAGTAAAGCGGCGTTAAATCGCACGAACGAGGCGGCCAATCGACTGGCCCATGTCTTGAGATAGCACGCTCACCAAACTTACTCTTCAATAAATCGATTGTAGCGTGTGCTGTGTGGATTGTGGCATCATCCCGTTGAAACCACATGTCGTCCAAGTCCATATCTTCCAATTCGGGCGAAAAATAATCGGTGATCATGGCGCGATAACGCTGACCATTCACAGTAACATGACGATCGTTATCGTCGACGAAAAAATATGGCCCAATAACGCCGCCGACATGCAAACCGCACCAAACAGTTATTTTTTGTGGATGAAGTGGTGATTCATGAAGCCCATGTGGATTTTCACCCGACCAATTACGCACATTTTACCTATTGACGAACCCATTGAGCCAAAAATGAGCTTCTTCACTGAAGATGATTTTGCGATGAAATTCATCATCTTGGTGCATCTTCGCCAGAACCCAATCGGAGAACGTACGTCGCTTCAAATGGTCCATCGGCTTCAATTCTTGAGTCAGCTTGATCTTGTATGGGTGTAAAACAAGATTCCTACGCAAAATACGCCATAATGTGGTCTGAGCGATGCCCAATTCTTGAGAACGCCGTGGAATTGACTGATTTGGATCGCTACAGACTGCTACAGACGCCTGAACGGCAGCGATATTTTCGACACTTCGACCAACCCGTTGTCTCACTGACACGGCAACATCACACAACGAATATGTAGACTCAAATTGTTGCACTAAACTTGTTATTGCCTGTCTACTAGGGCGAGAATTACGACCGAAAATTGGAGTTAACGACCTTAAAGTTGCAATCACCGACTCCGAATTTCGGTAGAAATTCTTGTAATTTGCAGACGTTCCTCGTTCGTGTACTTTACCATGATGAAAATGTTGAGTTTACTGAATAAATTAACAGTGACAGTTTGATGATTAGTGAAAGAGTGCGTTCACAAACTAAATTCAAAGTTGTCAAGTCCCTATTGGAAAACCCTTTAGTTTCGGTAGTTTCATATTCTAAAATGTTTGTGTGGGTTTAAAAGATAAAACTTATTTCTTTCAATACAATCGGTCTACCACCTCGATCAAAAAGTTTATAAATTCGGGGTTATTCAGAAAATTAAAAATACAAGTTTATTCATCTAAATCTATATTGTCCCCTTCAAAGTAATCCCCATCGAATGCAACACAATGCCAGCGCTTGATCCGATCCTCGAAACATTTTTTATATTCGGTTTTCGGTATGTCTATCAGTGCTTCCTGCGATTTTTCCATTACTACCTCTCGGCTGCTGAAATGCGTTCCCCATAGTGGTTTTTTAACTCGATGGAACAGAAAGAAGTCACAGGGAGCCAAATCAGGTGAATTTGGTATTATTTGCTGCATTTTTCGTCAAAAAACTGTGCGATGGTGCAAAATCTACGAGTTTTCTGCCCACAATTCTGGTCTCTTTCGGCGAATTGCTTCACGCAAACGTCTCCTAACGCCCAAATAATACTCTTTGTTTACTGTCTGGCCGTCTGGCAAAATTTCATGATGCACTACACCGTTGTAATCCATGAAAACCGTGAGCATTGCCTTCTTTTTTTACTGATAACGACATGGTTTTTTTGGTCTCGGCTCATTTGGTGAACGACATTCACTTGCCTGATGTCTAGATTGCGTGTCGTACTCATAAACCCACGTCTCGTCTCCAGTAATGATCCTTTTGATGTATGTGGGATCGGATTCAGCCTCGCAAATCATCTCTTTTGCGCCGTCAACACGGTCTCTTTTTTGCATGAAATTGCTGCTACACGACGGAAACCAAAATGTCTTGGACGGATCCAGGCAATGTTCAAGTCCTCCGCTATCTCTCTGATGACCAACATTTCTTTTACTCCATCAATGTTTTCGTCGGTTTTCGATGTCGATGGTCTACCACTGCGTTCATCATCTCACGATTGACTCACGACCATTTTTGAACCGCTCGTGCCACTGGTAGACGACCGCTTTCTTAAGAGAATCGTTGCCGAAACACTTTTCCAACATCTCCAACGTCCGCGCACCATTAAATCCATTTCTAAAATTGTAAACAATCGCCAACACACACAGAGATAGATGTACTCTGTACAAATGTCAAGCTATGACGTTAAGATTTAGAGGGAATGTCAACAACAGATGTACCAATTTAACAAAAAAAAAAAAAAAAAACAGAACTCAAATCGGAACATTGGAAGCGCCACGCCGTGGTTATCCCGGGAACTTTTTGATCAAGATGAGGTGTCCTCCTTCTGAGGCTCAATCATTTCTGATATTGAATTATCGTGTTTTTATTTTCTCTTGCTCGAACATTTGTCAGATCCGATTGGACGACACAAGCACCCAGCGGCTACCACGAGGAGCTAAAATGAGGACAATTGATATAGTTATAGTTGCAGTACTGGCCATTGCAGTGCCTACCCTAATCGTAAGCTCTCAACCTCCAGTTGGTTGATTATAAGGACAAAAAAAGTATCTTCTTTTAGCCTCACAAATTAAGGCCAATTTTCTATTCATGATTATCTGTCAAGCAATACTGAACATAAAATGTCAAAGAACTGTCAGAAATGACAGCACGGCTTAAAATCAATCAATTTTTGAAATTCTATCGTTAAAAACAAAGCGGACATTTCAGAATTTTTTTTTATTTGTTTTTTTTTATTTATTTAATTAATTAACAATTACAGCGGTTTGTACAAATAAGAGCCATGCTCTTTTACAAGTACATGCATAAGGAATAAATAATTCAATTTAAAAAAAAGGGGAAAAGAAAAAAAGTCGTTATTATAATAATAATAAAGAAAATAAAAATAATTTCATTCCAATCAGGAGAAAACAATAATAATAATAATTTTTCAACGATATTAATGAAATGTAAATACTGAAGAAATGAAAAAAAGAAAAAAAAAAACGTATTCTGTCAAAGAAAATTTACAAAGTAAGCGGTGCTACATATTTGTGTATATATATACCAAATATCTATTGATTAATGCTAGTGCCATGTATGCCCCAAAGATCCCTAAAAAAACCGAATAGATACACTGAAATTTCTTGTTCCGGCCAAACGCCGGATTTCCCATGGAAGCGAATTCCACAGCCTAACAGAGTGAACAAAAAACAGACGGCTACTTTCTAAGTAAAAGAAATTAGGAGTATAAATAGTACAAGTCCTAGATGATCTAGGAAACTGTATCTTGCAATATAAGTAATGTGGCTTGAATAGGCAGTTCCGATAGTTCAAATACTGTAATAATGAACATCCTAATATTGACATTCGAAACCTAGAAACGTGATCGAATTTACGCAAGTGAAACACAAATCTTATCATGGAGTTAAAAGCGAGTTCCAATTTTCTGAATGATGCCGAGTCCAGTGAGCTGTAAACCAAGCTAGAGTAAGTTATGTGTGGTACAAATAAGGATCTAACTAATTTTAGCCGGATTTCAACTGGAGTATAACGGACACATTTCCACATCAACCGCAAGCCAATGTAAATTTTTCTAACTAAAGCGTTGATATTGTAAAATGTTTGTGTGGGTACAAATAATAGAACTTATTATTTTCAATACAAATCCCTTTATTCAGTACAGTTACAATTCACTATTTAATTCTTTCTCTCAGTACAATTCAATTTCTCAACCACTTATACTTTTTTTATCTTTTACTTAAACCACTTAATCACTTCTCCTAATTAACACTTCAAATTACACTTTAGAACTGATTTGCATACCTTTGGGATGCTGGTATTTATACTCGAATGACATACTTCGAGACCAATCCTCGCCATCCAGCGTCCCATACAATTTCCAATTTGCTAGAAAATTCGATTCCACTCTCCAGTCGAGACTTTGTTATTCCAGTATCGAAATTTTCTGGTCTTCGACATTTTCTGCTAGATGTCGCTGCTCACATTTAAGTGGTTATCACAATATGGATATTCTTCAACATGCCCTAAGTTCTTTCCAATAGGCAAACATAAGGTTTTTTTGGCGTTAAGTTGAAGCCCATTACAAGAAGCCCAAAGTCGAACTGCCTCTAAGTCGTCGTTCAATTGACTGACACAACTATCAATTTTAGCTCGCTGGCAGGAAACATATAGTTGAGCATCGTCAGCGTATAGATGTACATTGGCATGTTTACAAACAAGAAGTAGGTCATTAATGAATAGGACAAAAAGCAATGGACCTAGGATTGACCCCTGAGGGACACCATTATATAGTCTTACCTTACTTGACATTTTTCCGTTTAATGAAACCTGCTGATACCTACCGCTAAGATAGTTTAGAATAAGCTCAGCAGCTCTATTACCCAAACCAAAGCTATTAATGTGTTTCCAATACAATTTTTCATGATTTACTGCATCAAATGCCCTTGAGAAATCTAAAAGACATAGTAGAGTTATATAAGATTTGTCAAAGTTTAGACGAATATCATCAACTATTTTCAAAAGTGCAGTAGTGCAACTATGACTTGCACGATAGGCAGATTGATGCAGGCTTATCAAATTGAGTGAGTCAACGTGAGTTTGAAGTTGCTTCTTAATGATAAATTCCAGAACTTTTGATAAACTCGGGAGAATGCTTATTGGGCAATTCTTCGGAATAGGGATTACTTTTGCAAGTTTCCAGGCGGAGGGAAAGCAGGATTTAATTAGGCAGCAGTTATAAATATGAGTAATCGTATCAACCACATGTAAAATAATTATTTTAATAAATCTTAGAGATATTCTATCTAGACCTATAGCATTAGACTTTATAGATTTAATGGCAAAAATGACATCGACGCTATTTATAGTTTGGAAAGAAAATGTTAGGCCAAAGAAGTCTGAGGAACTACGGTATAAATTAGCTTCAGTGGAAGGAATAGAACTGTCTGAAAGAGATGTTGTCGCAAAAAAGTTGTTGGAGAAACCATTTTTAGTGGGAATAACGCCCAACTGGCGCAAATTTTTCCAAAGATCTCGAGTCTTAGAGTTGGTATTAAGCTTAGATTTGTAATAAAACTGTTTTTGTTTGCGAGTCTCAGCGGTTGTTAAGTTTCTCAACTTAACAAATGCAGTCCTATTCGCAGTTGAAGGATAGTTCTTCCATCTTCGGTAGGCTTTGTCTCGAAGTCTCATGAGCTTTTTTATACTTAAGGTAAACCAAGGGCGCCCCGGATCCTTAACTACCACTTGTTTTATTGGTACATATTTGTTGAAGAGTTCTAACACCATTGACTCAAATAAAGCAACTTTGTCATCAGCTTCTGAGAGATTCCAACACAAATCCCAAGGGTATAATGAGGTTTCAAAATGCAGATTTACTAAATTGATATTAGTGAAGTCTCTAAAAAGCACTTTATTGAGGGAAGGTTGCACATTCATAAGTTAAAAATATAAGATCATGAGAAGAGTTCAAACCTGGCACAGATATCTGATCATGAAATAGCACTAACATCATGTCCGATATTAAAAAAAAATCTAAAAGCGAAGGTCGGCAACCAACTCGGAAATGTGAGGAAACGGAGTTATGAATAATGTTAAGGCCACAATTGGTAGCGAAACTCTTAATGGAATTAGATTTTTCATCGTTTCTCAACATATCTTTATTGAAGTCCCCGCACAGAATTATATTTAGATACTGAAAGACATAGGTGGATAATTCAGTTTCAACATCTGTGAGAGCAAAGTTTCGTTTTGGTACGTAAATACAACCAATAAGACACTTTTGATAACTATCGGATATTTCGGCAAACAAGAAATCAATACCAGTCGAATTTTCATTTCTTTTAACAACTTCGCATTTTAACACTGATCTATAATAAATTGCAACCCCACCTCCTCTTGTCAATTTGTCGCCACGATGTATTTTGTAGCCGGAAAGGGCAACGCAATTATCATCATCACCACTCCCATCTGCCCTGAAAGGGATCAACCATGTTTCAGAAACACATATAACATCTACTCGTTGCGAAGAAAATAGTTCTCTAAATTCATCAATACTTGATTTTAGACTCTGCACATTAAAATGGCAAACTTTTAATCCAGTGCATCGATTAGCAAAAATGTTGAGCATGACTTGGACGCTGTTAAAATTGTTCACGTCATCAACTATGGTTTTATCACCCATAAGATTCCGATGACACGACGACTACCAGAACAAGAATCTCACTGTATTTACCAACATAGCAATTAACAATCTTTGAAGAAGACAAGGCACTAACAAACAAATAACTAAGAACAATAACAGAATTTAATGAAAAACAAATATATAACACGCACTTACTATATAGATATATATATATATCCTTTTTTATTTTAATTTTATGTTGTTCTTAAATTGGCTCCAGCAGAAATTCAGATAAAGTTGATTGCACATAGTTAATTCATCTAGGGAAGATTTGTTGACAAAAGGATTTTTAGCTCACTGTCGTCCTTGCTCTTTCTTACGTAGACCCATAGACTAACTATACCTAGATATCAAACTCTACTAATACTTTTGCAAACGTTTAACTTTCGCACAGACACACTGTAAGTGAATCACCAAAAAATTCTCAATCTCTATAACCTGTCAGAATGGCTAAAATGACAACAAATTTCAAGTAATGTTCGCTAAGTATATATAATAAAGGTAAAAATAAAAGGAAAAATATTTTTCGCTGGTGAATATTTAATTCAACGTGGTGAAAAAGTGAAGATAATAGAATATATTTAAAAAAAAACCCTTTTTTTTGTTTCAATTGAACAAAAAGGGGATCGTTTCAGAATAAAATTAAAAAAGGACCTAAAGAGTATATTTTGAAAGTTTCATTTGAAGATATAAATGAATTGAAACTATTACAATTCTGAAATCAAGCTTAAGCTTGTATTGAGAGTCAATTGTATAAGCATTTTTTATGTTTAGGCACAAACTCTGTACTCTGGACATCAATGAATAGGATTATTAATTAATGGCAACTTTTAAAATCAATTTCCTTGCTGTTCTTTTAGTTTGAATGTGTTGAGTAAATAAATTAATTAAATAATACTGATAAGTACAATTAACATTTTTGATCATTTTTTAGTTTTTTTTAAGGAAAATATTTGTTTTTCTATTTGAATTTAAAGCTTTTCCCAAATATTTCGAGAATCTTTTTTTTCACACATTATAAAGTACAAAAGCGGTGGTATTTTAATTGTTTATTTTTTAAAAATAATTTCCAGAATTTAACAAACAATGTGAAATGATATCCCAACTTAATTTGGTTTTGTCGAAGGGAATTTTTGTTTATAATTGTTTTCAACAGATTTTGCTACTACTTTGTTGAGTATTATTTAATGCTGTTAACATCTTTAAGCCGGTCTGGCATAGAATGCGTCAACTTTTCCATATATTCACATATTATTTCTTGCCATTCCGCTAAAAATTAAAATTTTTAACTGAGGCTTCGATGTGATGACATGTTTTCGTAACCTCATCATTTAATGATTCCAAAGGCGTTCCAAAGAGAACGGGTTAAGATCGGGGCTATGTGGTGGCGTTACTAGCAAGTGAGGGACTTTATGTGGATATGGACTTATGCTTGAAATCGTTGTCCTGTTGGGAGTAAAAAATGTTTCGCAATAAGCATTGTTTGTGTCCTTTGAAGCAAATTTTCGCTGTAAATATTTTAGTATACTTCTTTTTCTGAATTACTGTGACTAAATTACCGATCTCAACAGTGGATATTTAGCTCCATATTACACAACCACCATTTCCGTGCTTTACTTTTTGCCTTGTGTATTTGGACTGTAAGTTTCATTTGGTTGTCTTCATGCTTTCGAAGGCCTATTTGATTCATAAATGTTAAATTTTGACTCTTCTGAAAAAATCCTAGAAGACAAATCCTTTGTTTTTTTATTTATTAGCAAAGTCCTTTTGTTTTTTTTTTATTTGCTTCGCTGACGAAAGTTTTCTTTCTAACGGTATAAAATTTATACGCCGATTTGATGTCGTTGACATTCACGAAAATCCAGCCAAATTTTAGAATTACAACGTGATATTTGTGAAACGTACAGCGTTGTGTTTACATCGATTTTCTTCTTCTCGGAAATTTTTTGATGCAAAAATTGAGCAAAGTATATGGAAATGTTGCGTTACACATCCATATTTTTTCAAAAAATAATTGGTCAATTCGCTGTCGTACTAAATGGACCTATAAAGCACTAATTTTCTATTTATTGTTCTATTTTCACAAATAAAAACAAATAATCATTAATTATTATTTATTACTTCGTATGAAAAGTTAATACAATATTTTCCATTTAATCGAATAATCCAATTTATTCATGAATTGTAATTTACATTTTTTCGGAACATGCTCTCCTGATGAAAACATTCATGGTGAAGCGAAAAACTTACCCACGCCGTGGTGAAATGAACAAATGTCATTGCACTTCAAATGTTGTATCTGCAAGGAAAAAGGCACTATATGTATAGCTATACGAAAATGTATTCTTTTTACTCACATTTATTTGATCAGCTCACTATGGTTCCACACTGGGAACGCTTTTCTTGAAACCATTGCACTTCAAATGTTGGATCTGCAAGGAAAAAGGCATTATATGTATAGCTATACGAAAATGTATTCTTTTTACTTACATGTAATTAGTTAGATCACTCATCCACATTTCTTAAAGCTCTTGAATGGTGCATTTAGATTCATTGTTCTTACTGTAAAAAAGAAGTAAAATAAATTATTTTGAAATTAAAATGTTTGTAGTTACTCACAAGAAAATGTAAACAAACTTTTCCAACTGCTTTTGCCACCTCCAATCCAAGGCAATCTGTTCGTGGCCGCAGTATTCTGTTGAAAATGTTTTCTTCTTGCTCCAAATGTGTAAATTTTTCTTCTTTTGTTGTCCTAGAAAATATAATAAACAAAATTATTGTTCAACATAAAATTTTTTTGCAACTTACACGAAATTAGATTTGTAAATATGAGAAATGTCAAAATCGAAATTCACCGCGTCATTTTTATATGGGTGACGTCACTCGTAAAACTTTTCGAATTTTGACATTGTTGACAATTCTCACGTATTCACGGACAGGTTCACACGGATAGGGACGATCAGTACAAAACCGGTTTTGATTTTCCAATATCTGGAAAGTTTGATATCTAGGTATAGTTAGTCTATGCGTAGACCAAACCATCACGGGTTCTAGCAGAAAAGAGAATACCCTCTTTACGTAACCGAAAAGCGTGAGGTAAAATAGAGCTATTCTCTGGCGTCAAACGATCATTGTTTTTGTTATTGCCATGCGAAGAGAGGCCGTCAAGCTGTGCCAGTGTTAATCCCTTACATAGACTAACTATCAAACTTTCCAGATATTGGAAAATCAAAACCGGTTTTCTACTGATCGTCACTATCCGTGAGACTCTGTCCGTGAATACGTGTGAATTGTGATCAATGGCAATTTATCTCCTTTTTTATACAAACCACGCCCATTTGAACCAAAAAAACGTCTTCCACATTACACACACTCGTGCAAATCGCTCTCATTCTAGGAGTTTTACTTTTAAATTGCTCTCATTCTAGCATATTTTGACAAAGTTATAGAGATGCAAAAGTGTTGGAAACTCACTTACAGTGTGTCTGTGCGAAAGTTAAGGGTTTGCAAAAGTATTAGTAGAGTTTGACATCTAGTTTAGTTTATCTATGATCCCTTATTGGCACGGAAAGCAGCTAGCAATACATGTTGCTCGGTGTGCGTAGAGAGACGGACGAGTAACGGGCTGTGATCATCATCATCGGTGGCTTTAGACTTCAATCGAAAAGCATCAAAATGTGGTGAAAGATGGTGTCGTAGTTTGGTGGCAATGGTTTTTACCACATCTGTGGGGCTTTCGTGGTATTCCACGAACAATGACGTCCTTGAGTCGTTCTTTTCTCTTAAGATCGGCTAATTCTTCTCTTATTGATTTATTTTCCTTGCGAAGTTCACACAAGTCATTCTCAAATTGCTGAACTTTGAACTCAAGAGAGGAAATGGCAGCACTAAGTTTATCATTAAAATTGCATTCAAATTCTTGGAGCATTGATTTAAATTTAAGCAGTAGATTTGACTCTACTTCGTGAAGCTGCTCAGATAGAGATACGAGTAGTTTTTTTTTCTGGGGTTTTTGCATATGCATGATTTTGCTTTGAAATGCTGGTGGCTGCTGAAAATTTGTCGAGGACCACTGGAGAAAGTAGTGCTGATTTTTCTTTGAGTGTTTGTTGGCGTGTTGTCATGGTTCTTAATTTACACAAATTAACACGGAAAACTTAAAAATAGAGTTCACTTTTAATTTGGAAACAAAAGTTAGGTTTCAAATTCGGATGACTTAAATATTTTCAAGGGGAAAAAAAAAACTGATGAAAAACTAATAAAAAGTGGATAGAAGTGGAGCGAGTATAAAACACGTCTATTCACTAAACATTTCACTCTTTCTTTTTATGATAAATAATTTTTTTTATTTTTTAAATATATTTAGGAAAAAAACTAAAAAACAAAAAAAAATCTTTTTTGTAGGTTGAGGAGGATTGGAAATACGTTGCCATGGTATTGGATCGTCTATTTCTTTGGATTTTCACGATAGCATGTGTGTTGGGCACAGCATTAATTATATTACAAGCACCTAGTTTGTATGATACATCACAACCAATAGATATTCTATATTCAAAGATAGCAAAGAAAAAATTTGAATTATTAAAAATGGGCAGCGAAGATGTATAGCGACCACTAGGGTTCGCAGCCGGCTGGTGGAATATGATTC
Organism: Volucella bombylans; assembly: GCA_949129095.1. Classification (NCBI taxonomy): domain Eukaryota; kingdom Metazoa; phylum Arthropoda; class Insecta; order Diptera; family Syrphidae; genus Volucella; species Volucella bombylans. The sequence continues at coordinate 378,599,527 of OX422140.1, read as the reverse complement.
AAGGCTGGTTGCGAACCCTCTTCGAAGCACGCGACGATGACAGAGGATAATATCTAATGAGTAAAGTTGCGTCACCGCCACTTCCTACGCTGTCGTCCTCATTTTCTTCGTCGTTGTTAAATTCTAACACAGAGTCGCCATCATCATCGCAGTCACTGTTATCGTCATCATCGCAACCACTTAACGTCTACATATAAAAATTGTATTTAAATAAAATAAAAAAATAAAAAAAAACCTAACTGAGAAGCAAAAAAAGTTAAATTAATTTGAAAGTACTATAGGCTCTCCATATAGGCACGGAACATTTTTTTTTCTTTTTAATTTTTTTTCTACACTTTGATTTTGAAAAAGTGCATCGAAAGAATAGCAAATTATAAAATTGATTATAATTTGTTTGGCAATAACTTTAAGGTAGTCTCCTTTGGGAATGTTAAAAATTTAATAAAAAATAAAACAAAGAGAAGTTGTATAGTCAAATTGTATTTTTAAGTATAAAAAAGGTTGCTCAAAAATTGGAATTTCTTTTAAAATTTATTTTTAAGATAGAATTTGTTAAAATAGGAGCTAAACGAACAATCTCCCTAAAATGTTCGATTTTGTTATTTACTCGTATTGTTGAAAATTTATGAAAAACAAAATCTATATACTATATGTTATTGGTGGTTGTTTTTTGTTATTTAAAAAAAAAAATCTATTTCTAAGTGAACTCTTCTTCAAGACTCAACAATTCGAAAAAGGACTACCCTAGAGTTATTGATCCAAACAACTTGTCAAAAAAAAAGCAGAACAGTGTTCTTTAAAAATTGTGTACACTACTACTCGACTGACTTTGAAAAATATTTTCCCCGAGAATCTATGGTACTTCCAAAGGATTTTCCAAAACTTATCTTTAAAAATTAAAAAAAAGGAAAACAAAATATATATTATAGATCATATACAGATGTATACACAGAAAACAAACCGAAACTGCAATATCTCAAACCAGAAACAATTTCTCATTTCAAAAGCCTTTTTTCCACTTCTGGTGAAACACACAGAATACATTTTTTGTTTAACAAAAAAAATATCTATTGTATATTTAAAAAATAAACCACAAACATAACTCATTTTTGTTTCTTTTTGTTTCTAACAACTTCAAACTGAAGAAACATCTGTTTTAAAGAAGAAGAAGAAAAAAAAAACAAGTAACTGACAGTAGCACTAGGTAAATAAAAAAGAAGAAAACATTTTTTGAATACCGAAACAATTAAATACGAACGATTTTATATTACATTTATATATAAATATATAAAAAAATAAAAAAAACCCGAAAAAAAAGAACACATAAATAAATATATTTAGGTTTTGTAATATAAAGTATAATATACATATGTGCATATACATATGTATGTATATACATTTTTTTATCAGAAATTTAACAAACAAAATAACAAAAACATATATTTATAGATACTTAAACATCGGAAGCAAATATTCACAGATAGTTAATGATTGCAACCACAACACTTTTACTTGCAAAACAAAAAACTGAAAAAACAAAAATTCTATGAAAAAAATGACATATACTCGTATAATATCCTTAGAAGGATAATACAATATAGTTTTATAAGCTTTCTTTCTTTTTACACATTTCATTAGCCTGATTCTGATTTTTCTTTTCTACTATTTTCATTTTTCGTTTTTAATTTTCCTTTGAATAGATTTAAATGCCATAACTTGGCCAAAAAAAAAAAAGAAAAAGAAAAAAACAAAACAGAATTTGGTAATTAAGATAAGGAGAAATAATAGCTAATAAAACAAAAAGAAAATGAAAATGAAAATGAAAAAAAAAATTGCAGGCGGCTCATAAAGAACGCTCGTTAATTTTGCCATCCGGAGAAAAAGAAAACACGTCCATTGCAAATATAACAAAAAAGTATGGGCAATACATCGACAATTATTGGCATATCTATGTATGTACTTCATAACTTGGATCTTTTAATTAAAAAACAAAAAAAATACTAAACTAAAACAAAAAGTGTGGCACATTAAACTAACGCAGGGAGAGTAGATTAATAGTGAACAGAGATTAAATACAAATTTCCTGTTTTCTCCAACGTTCCCCTACCCAAAGAGCCTAATTATTTTATCCATTATCAAGATAAACAAAATTTGTAGAACAATTTGGACTATTATTTACCAAACTAGCACGTTCATGTGTTGTAAAGAGAAATTGTAAAATCCAACCAACTCAGATTCAATTCCCATCCACAGCAAACAATCCTCAATTCAAGCCCTAATTCGTTTTACTATAACTTACGTTGACCAGCGCCTTAGATGCCAGGTGAACTTGGACCTTAACAATATCATTCTAAACTATCCAGCGATTGTAATCCAATCCAGTCAGCGCCATAGTCCGTTTCAAATCACCGTGCAATTTCTTGCGCATGTGCCCTCTTTTCCAGTAATCCTGGAAGTGATCCCGACAAAATGTTGATTGCACTGAGTCTCAACTCTCTGATTATCTACATAAATTGGATATTGTATTGTGGAAAAGATAAGAAGCCGGTATTGACAGATGCGAAACCAGAGTGTAGAGAGAATATATGGACGTGAAAGATGTGTCGATTGTATATTTTTTCAGTGGAGTTGGCAATGATGATTTTATAGAAAGCACTCTCTTCACAATAGAAGAAATAATGAAAAGAAGATATATGCGTTTATGATGCAAATGGGTTAAATATGAAACGAAGTGGAGAAAGTTCAGCCGTTTCGTAAATATCATTTTCCACTAAGCAGATGAGTAGCATGCACTTCCAGGCTCTCTTTGCGCAGCTTTCCAATTGCACGGTGATTTGAAACGGACTATTCTTGTATAATTTTCTTATTGAGAAACCTAGACAAATAAACCCTTTTTTTCTTTGTCATGACCTGGGATAGTTTCGGCAGAATATCGCTTGATCGTTGGGGGAGACAGGGTTCATCACTTCTCTCTATCTTTTCTGTTTGTTTTAGCCATATCTCTCACTTCAATCTAGAGTCAGAATATATGTATGTGGAATATGTGTCTCGAACACAGTCGCCCTCAATCTAAAGGCCGGTCCAGACGCTACGTTTTGCACAACCTTTTATCTGCGCAGTCTTAAGATGGAATGAAAGCGTTGCAATTTTTAGAGCGTCTACGTGGTGCAGTGATATCTGTATATTTCGCTCAGTTTTGTGTGATATCGTCATGGAGGAGGTACTACACTGGTCAATTTTGCCAAGCTGTCTTGTAAAAAAGATTGGAACGTTGATTGCGCCGACTTCTCACACGTATATCTATGCTCTCTCAGTTATAGCTGCAACTGTACCGTCTTCGCGCCGGATCCAAAACTGCGCATTTTTCCTATCTGCATGTAACGTTTTATCTGCAACGTATTGAACTGCGCAGACAAAAGGTTGGGCAAAACATAGCGTCTGGACTGGCCTTAAATCCTTCAACGTCATTAACCATTTGGCTCGTCATATCCCGATAGCAGAATACAATTTTTCACAGACTTTAGAGTAGGTTTGGTAAGAGAGTGCCTTTCCTTTATCACTCTAGGAGTAAACTCTGACATTTGAAAATGGTAGTTCATTCAAATCAATGATCTGAATCCGTCAAAAGGACTTTATTTGAGAAAGCTTCATTTCGTAAGATGTGGTGTGAATGGAACCCTAATCTTTTTTCTCATATTGACGTAAACAATACGTATAGCAGCGATCGCTTCCAGAAAGTATTTGAGCTTGTCTATTACTGAATTCGCACTAAAAAAAGGCAGGAATATTGAAAATTACCCGGTTCCCATACATGAATGATGGAAATGAGCAATTCACAAGTATCAAGTAGGTACACCAAGATCAATGTTTTTTAAATAGAATTTTTTTTCCTATGAGATTCCTATGAAAGTTGTATTATTAGGGAGACATGCCAGAATCAGACGAGAAAATCCTGAGTGCTTGAGGAAACTGAACTCAGATCAGCTAACTCTCTGAAGTGACTGATCTATGCCTCGGTAGTTTGGTTACAAGTTACGAATAGCACCACGATGTGCAATGATTATAAATGATTAGAGAGTTGGATCAAGTCAGAGGTTGCAAATGATGGAGCGCTTTCCTAATCGAGTCAGCACACCTTCGCGATACTCATTATGGATCTGAGGACTGTACGAAGATAATGTTGATGATGATGAAGTGCAATTCAAGCAGATGGTAACAAATTCCAACAAATTCAAATTCCAATTGAAACAGTTACTACACGGGTGACTAAGAAATGCCTGTAGAGGTTATTTTCACAAATTTCTAAAAATTGGCGCCCAACACCAGGCCTAAGAACAACACAAAAACTGTTGCATCTGCTGTACCTTCTATATACTGTAAGTTATAGCAACATTGTTCATATGGCTGGCTACTCTCAAGCTACTTCCTGAAGGCTTGAAAGGAGTCGATAATAATATTCCTCTCTTAGTGGGCAGAACACATGTATCATATTACAGCTAATGGGTCAGGCGAGGATAACACTCATCTTAAGCTCGTTTTGTAGCTAACCGGGAGACCACTATGAAGAAAAGGATATCATTGCCAATTTTTGAGTACCATATGATATCGCCACTACAGAAATGTCATGAATTCAGTTTGAAAAAAGGGGTCAAGCCCGGGGTAACGTAATCATTAATGGAGAGCAGATAGAACGTATTCGTTTCATTCATTCCCTGATCAAACTAATGGTTCTTTGTATACATAGAAGAGGGCCAGATACCGCTTTCTTTTTTTTCTTCGAGTGCTAAAGATTTTTCTCTGCTCCTTCGAAACAAATGGCAGGAAAGATGATGTTGAAAGAATAATTATTTCTTTCACTTTTTCTTAAAACTACTCGTAGTGCAGGTACAGAATGAGAGCTTTATTTTCCAATGTATCAGGAGCTCTTTTTCATAAAGATAAACCACAAATTTGGGAACTTTGGCTTCCAAATAGTTAGCACAGCACAAGAATATTCTAAATGAAATGTCATATACGTTGCTCCTATTCCTATTGGTTTTTGTGAATCCGAGGAATCATTGCAGAGGTATCCTGTTTGTTTGCTTAGTTTTGTGTGTTTTTCACACGTTAAAGTGTGTTATGTTAATGATTGACATAGGCTGACGGGAGGATACCCTCTACTTTTTGACCCACTGTTCCAGTCTCTGTAATTTGAGGTAAAGAACTTTACGGTGTTATTACTTCCACGATCTCTCAGAACTTTTAGCGACAAGATGGCTTAGATCCGCTCAGGGTCAAAACGGAACCCCCTATCAACTCCCCATCTGCTTCCAATTCCCTCAACCGGGCATTACAATGGGTCTATAGCAGATACCTCATCAACCCACCAACCTAATCTACAGTTTGCGATGTCTGCCAATGTATTCCAATTCTATGGGAGCAATTTAGTACCACTTCCGTTGTTGAAAGATGATATCTATTCGCTTTTCGTCAATTATCTGAAAAGAAAATCGTTAGGATATTTCTATGGAACCTAATTACAGACGTTAGTAGAAGAAATTTTACTTATACTTATGTGCTCGACATTCTGCACGCAGATTATTTTTTGCTGTTCCGACAATGTTTGTTGAGACAATACTTAAAAAAAAAACGTAGCTAACTTCTTACCTCTCCGATTGATGGCAAAGTTATATACTAATCTTCGGATTAACGAGGGCACCTCCTTAACCCATAGTCGGCACAGCGTCCAGGTTTAAAATCCTTTGAACTGGTTATGAAATTCGTAGGACATTCAGTGTATTAGATGCATCTGATCTAGGATATAAAAGGTATTTAGGTCAAGTTGGGCTCATTGATAAGAGAATAGCAGCCTCCAGAATCTTATTTTAGATCACAATTTTCTCAGACAGCTTTACACTTATGAGCGTGGCACTTTGTATCATTACTCGTATAAGTAGCATTGATTGAGGGCTTCTAATTATCAGAGATATGGTATTCCTATCGCAAGTCAAACTAAAACTGCCATATCAAATTCGATGAACAGCTTTTGAAGAAGTGATTGGTATTTAGAACTCTGCTTACTGGCGATGCTTAGCTGCTGATGTAATCGAAGCATACAGCTGCTTACATCGAAAATTGGTTTTGTTCGACAGCATGGGCATAACATAGCTTTCGAACATATTTCTTTCGAAGCCAATGTTGTAGGCCTCCGTAAATCAAAATCTCTGCCTATGAAAAAGTCTCTAATTAGCACCGCAAAAAGTCAAAGACCGTAGATCCCATTCGACTCGAAGGATACTTGTGGTACCACCCTTACCAATTGTAAGGAGATGATTCAAATGTCTTCTTTTCTGGTTTTACGTAGGGCTCCAGCATAAAACCAAAGACGAAACTAAACGATCTTCAAATACTTGAACTGGATTTTCTCCAAAACAAGCTAGATACTAGGAATAGAGCTAAAGCTGCAAATGCCTCCAGGCTGATGATTTTAGATGTAGATGTCGCTGTTATAAGCTTCGGCTTAAGACAGTTTTGCTTATTTGACAAATTCCAAAGCAAAAAAGACTCTCGAATTGGGCTTCATGAGATGACAAGCTAAATGCATAGCCATAAGCCATACATCTCATAAGCTATCTTCCAATTAAAAAGAAACAATTTTTGGCATAACTCTCGTTGTAGTTCTAATGAACTTGGGCCCGTATTCATACCCATTAACTGCAGCAATTTTAAGAAGGGTTCTTACGTTTTCCTTGGCTTAATCTGGTTCTGTTGAATGTGCAAACTGCCTTAGTTACAGTTTCACACCCAAAACCTGTTACTCATCTGTTTTGAATGTCTACGCTCCATTATTTTAAGCCGTCGTCTAAATGACAAACTGATTGAACTCATACGTAGAATGTTCTAATATCCGATAGCTGAATAAACTCGACATTACTTTTAGACAGTAAGCTCTCTGGTTATTTGACATTTCCTGATCCTCAAAAACCAGTCTGAATAAGCTTACCACAAATTGCTCAGTTCGTAATTAGATTGGGCGGCATCCCATGATGTTTGCTCAAGATACATGCCTCGCAGAGCAATTGTTCCCATTCCACGTATGCCAGAATGAGACAGAAGGTCTCTTGTATTTACCGTGAACATCTGCCGGTGAAGACTACATTTCACGGGATGCCCATACATTCATGGGAGCAAGGATACGCCTTGCTATCGCTTGCATATATATATTATGAATGCCAAGTCGGTACTGTTCCACCCTTGGTATGAGTCGAGGCCGATCTAAAACCCCTTCCTGATCTTAGGGTCTCAGCACCCACTTATTGCAACTCTGCATTGGGTCTAAACCAACAGGAGTACCCTTCCCTCGATTTTAAGTTTAAACCACAGCCACCATGATGCTCCCACAAGGGGGCTCCTGAATCCCATGTTACCGTGATTTAAGTTCTGATAGGGACTACGGGTGGTCCGTACTACAAGACCTATGACCGGCAGCTTGTAACTGGTCAAATCGTAGCAGCCTGCAGAGGCGTTAAATTTAATTATGATAAGTCCAGTAATTTGCTCTGCCCCCGTTTTATATTAATCAACGTCACGAAGTCTTGATAATTGAGCGGAAACCCGCCAGGGTGAGATAGTACGCTCTTTAGCAGAATCAAACTTCAGATTTACGTTCAGCCTGTAGCCTTATGGAAACATCTTTGAGACTCATCCTGGTCTCAGCCTTATCAACTCATCAGTGTCTTCTTGGCATTAGTAGGACAGGAAATATCATAGACATGATAGACATTTTAAGTAAGAGAGCTTAGACAAATGTTAATTCTGTTTGCCCGCAGTCATGATATATATTCACATCCTATCAACAATCTTTCCAGATGCGTTGACCAAATAATATTGATTGAGGTCAGGGTATACTCTGAACACACAAACCGAAGATTCTAGCGATCTTCACAAGGAGGAAGTACTCGTATCTACATTGAACTACTTCAATTCGCATAGACAGGCTGTGGTAAAAGTAAGACTAAACCTGCAATAGCTTGCATACGGGACGAATGAAACTGAGGTGATGAGGGATTTTATAACGTAAGGGTTTGAGAATTCTTTGGAGCATCGTTTGACAAAGTACGAAGGTAGCTCTGTTTATGATGTTATCAATTTGGGCGCGAAAATTAAGTTTACTTTCGCGTATGACGCAACGATATGATAGTAGGATGAACATAAGGGGCCCGAAGTGGCTTCCTTGAGGTACACCAGATATAATTGAAATGGAATGAAATAGAGGCAAAAGATATTAAGAGGTCTCTATATTTTTGTTCTGTTAAATAAGATTTGATCCACAATATGGACCCCATTACAACGCCGAGAGCTTCGATTGAAATTTTATCGGAGGCAGGTAGTGTTGGTTGTTGTGGTAAATATGTGCTTATACTTTTTTATCAAGATTTACTGGTTATTGTACCAGGGTGAGGAATGCGAAGTATTTCCTCTATAGCTCTGCTGAAGAAGTTGTTCCGGCCTCAATAAAGGGAATTGGTGACGGTCGGATTTAGATAGAAGGTTGTGGCTCGCTGTAACGATGTAATTACAGTCCGCCTGTCTATGTTATACTTTGTGCCAGTCGATGGAAAAGTCTTCCTTATCAGAAAAGTGGTTAAGCAATACAAAAAAAGTTTCATCGTCTAGAAGTATCCATTGAAGGTGTGTATGAATGCATCATCTTGCCATTTCAAAAGTCTCTGTACAGCAATTTGACTGTGAAAAAAAGTAGTTTGAAGGACTTCTCTTAGAACCATGAGTCGACTATTAAGATCTCCTGTTCAAATATATTGTTTACAACAAAAGGACCGAACAATATTTATATCTCTTTCAATATTTTGTATTCCTACTGCTTGTCAACATAAATAAATAGTTGAAGACTTCGTACATTATTGAAGAGCCGACACAAATCTGTGTATTATTTTGTTACCTGTTAATATATTTGTTTAGGTTCCACTATATTTCGGGGTGGTCCTGGGCCTCAAACAAAAGCTCTCTCCATTCAGCGTGGTCTTGCGCTAATTTACTCAAATCCATACCAGTTTGACTGAAGTATCTTTCCAATTCAGCGGGGTCTTCTTCTCCCTGCCTCCGAAATATAGTCGAATACATACAGATTGGGTGGCGTTTATGTCCCTGCCATCGGAGCCGATTCATTCTAGTCCTTCTGACCTGGTCAATGTCACTCTATATTCAATGGAGTTCGTTGTTAGATCATTTTTCTCTGTTTATGCGAGCGGGACCAAAAATCCGTCGAAGGACTTTATAGTGTATAAATGTATGCTTCAGCATCAGTAGGACTAGCATGATAAGGACCTTATAGAGTTCTTTCTTCGTTGTTCGGAAGAGGGACTTATTTCTCAGTCGCTTTCTTACTTACTACTTATGTTCCTCTGGCCCTTCATGAGACTTAGGGCATCAAAAAGGCCTACGGGCCGAAAACGATGTTCGGAGTTCTACAACTTGCAAAGTACTCTGCAGGTCACGATCTGGATACCTTCTCGATCCATTAAGTGAACTCCATTTCGTACCATACTTCGGAATGTCTTCGCGCCGTTGATCAACCCGATGTCACTTTATTCTCTTGACGTTCATGTTCTTGGCCTGACATCGCGTGTAGTTTGTAGTTGAATAGACGGGTTGGACAAAAGATCCATAAGATGTTGTGTTTACACTTTCAATCAAAAAGTCTCAACAAGGTGTTTGTGCTGATATTATTGCTTCTACAGATAAAGACATAGACAAAGACTTTTACCAACTTAAAGCTATAATTTCTTTTTGTTGCGCGTTCTTTGAACGTTTTATTTTGAGTTTATGAGTACATCCTTTCACGTCGAGAATATATGCTTTTTTATACTTTCATTCACCTCTAACCCATCTTTGTCCCTTCTGCTTCAATCACCGCAAAAGCTGCAATGACAGCTCGCTGATTTCTTTGTTTAATGTCAATGTCATCAGCGTATGTTAGTAATTGTACACACTTTTGAAATATTGTGCCTCTAACCAGCACATCACCTCTTCGCAATTCATCATATGCCTCGAACGAGCGTTCTGCATTGTCATCCTATATAGGCGGATAAGTTTGGAAATATGCTTCTGCAAATACTGTCTTGGCCGTAGTTGGGCCCCGTTCTTCTTAATTTTTTTCCTGAGAAGCCAATGTTATTTACGTCTGCTTTGTTCGTCGAGCTCGTTACCAGGTCTAGTCCTTCTTTGAAAACCTGGCTTGTATACCTCTTGCTTCGTTGCATACTCTTGCCGACACTCTTCGTCAACCAGTAGTAGCGGGGAGATACGTAGTCCATCAGGTCCGGCGTCCATTATGGTTCACTGACAAGGTTGCCATTGCCATTACGTTTATGCTTGTAACATAGGATTTCTGATGGCTCGATCAAAACAGCTTCTAGCAGTCACTTTAGATTGCAGCCGTTCGAAGTGTCGATGTTCGCTCCTCGAAACGTTCGAACATGCAGAATACTAGAGCTGTGTCTTGCGTCGATCGCTAAGTGATCAATTTGATTGGCGGTTTTTGATACATTCACTGTCAGGTCAGTCTCAGGGTGTTGAGGTGTGGGAAATGTGTGGTAGTTAGACAACATATTGCTCCGTCGCGAAGTAGATTTGATTGAGGGTCATGTAGGCTATGTTTTCTACCTGTACCGCCACAAGGATGCTCTCTTTCTAATTTGGCATATAAATCATCAAGAACAACGTCAAAATTGGGCTCAAAACATTGCTCATCTTCTTCCCATTTTTTGGCGAATTCAGCATTGAAGTGGATTTAAAATAAATAATAAGGTTATGGCATCGAATTGATGTTCCTGGGCTTTTTCCAAGATCTGTCGTAAGGTGAATATCTGGTTGAAAATGGGCTTACCTACTATAAGCCTGACCACACTGATGAGGACCTATCAGATTGTCGATATATGGTAGATAAAATCTTGTACGCTATGTTAATGAGAATGAGTGAATCAAGGGACTCCCTTCTCCTTCTGCAGGATCGGACGAATGATGCTGAGATTTCATTTTCTGGACACACTTTCATTCGCGTTATATTTTAGAGGCAAATTGGTGTACGAGTATACTCCCTACCTTATCTCGTCCAAATTTCTTTTAGCTCGGGTAGATAAAATCGCAATCGATCATGTACATTGAATGGCTCATTAGGCTTGATGTTACAAAGAATCCTGGACACAATCAAAGTTACACAATCTACAGAAGCAAGAGTTTTAGATTTTCAGCATCTAAGCGCGTCTTTCTTGTCCTTATATTTTTTTTCCAATCATGCACAAAAATCCCTTCCTCCTAAAAGAACTTCTTTCAACCTTGACTCGCTGTCCTTCAACCATCCCTGCAACTATTTAATCCTTTCTCCCTGAGAAAAAAATTTAATTCGGAAACAAAAAACAAAAACAATTAAATAAAACATATTCTTAATATACATATAAACTAAATTGACGTGATTAGCTAAATAATAACTTTTTAAAAGAAAAAAAAAAACTCAACTAAAACATATGTATGTATGTATATGTATACATATGTATACCACTAAATAAGATGTCGCAAGGCAAAACCATAACTATTATGCTTAAAAATACCAAGTAAATGTTACATAGTTTAAACAGAAAAAAAAACAGAAAAAAACAAAACAAAACAAAACCCAAAATAAATTAAATAAATAAACAAAAAACCAAAAACAAATAAATTTAAATAAAACTTAATAAGTAAAAGACAAATGAAAATCATATAAAGTTAACATTTTAAAAGTTTAGATAAAAATTAGAATTTAAAAACAAACTTAAACATTAAATAAAACAAAAAACCGAAAAAACCAAAAACAAATATAAATTAAATATAAATGTAGTGAAACTAAGTAAAAAGAATATATATTAAACAGAAATAAGAAAAATAACACAATTCGAGCATGTTTCGCCCATGTTTTAGGTGTCCAAACCGAACTGTTCGAAAAGAGGTACTTTTATGGATATACAAAGTAAAAATCGTAGTAAAGAGAAAACAAAGAAACAAAATTCAACAAAAAAACCAAGAAAACTAAAATAACATTCATCCTCCAAAAAAAAAAATCAATTTTTCCTTTTTTATAATTTCACTTTTGATTTCTTAATTTTTTTCGTATTTTCTTTTTTTTTAATTTAACATTAAGCGTAGCGTTCCATCGGTGTTTTTTCTCGTCGGCGCTGTAGGCTTGTGATCATGCTTTTTGTGTTGTTAGACTAAATACATGAAAAATGAAAATTTCAAAATAAAAAAATCTATTTAAACATTTGAAAAAAATTGTAGAAAATTTTTGGAAAATTTTTTCAAAAGCACCCTTTTGTGAGAATGAGGCTTCTTCTCAGAAAAAAAAAGAAGTAAAACTAAAAGATACTCTAGTCATACTATCAATAAGTTAACAATCTAATTTGGTAATACTCGTATTTCCAGTCCCATGACAGTTTTCACATACGAATACTTCCCTGTGTTTTAGGAGGTCAAAAATCAGGTGTTTCTGCGGATAGTCTTAAGCCCTGGTGAGGTTTTAATTTGGTTTTGAGTTGAAATCTTGATATGTTAGTGGAGCAAGCATTCAGTGTTCATTTTATTTTACACTTTGCATTTTCCTAAATGACAGTGTGAGAAGGTTTAAATGAAGCTTTTTTATTTGTATCTATATTTTTTCTTATTCATGACAGAAAGCTGCCATTTTGGCAGTAAATCTACGAGAAAATGACAAGTGACAGAATGGCTCGAATAGTTTTATAATTTTTTTGACATAACTTGACGAGTAGTTCCCAGATTTTAATACTCTTTTAAGACCAGCTTTCAAGGCATTTCTGACTCATTACGAACAGTTTTACGTTCTTCTTTTATGTAGGTTTGTGTATGTGTGTGTCTGTGTCTTGAAATGAACAGAACAGAAGACTCACAGAAATTTCTTAAACATTCGTAGAGAGATGAGTAAACATTTCAGTGATAAAAGGCCTACAGTATCAGCACTCACCACATTAACACCGGTACTTTCTGCCGAATACAAGCCTAATCTAAATACTCACGGAGATATTATGCCCCCATCACTCTAACAGCAAGCGTCGCAGTTGTGTCACTTATGTATACCTAGCACGCGTTAGTTTTTAACAAAAGCGTGCGCTCCGTTTCGACGCCAGTAAACTGAAAGATAGCAGAAATGTCGGTGTCCTCTTGTAGACTTCCGGCGCAGTCGTTTCGTTTGGCCTACTTGTATCCTAGTAAGTCTTGCCATCTGTAGTTATGCTCACTAGCGACCCAACTGTCTCTCACTGTCCCAACTGAGGACGTAAGGTTTTGGTCCGAAAAAAAATTTCCCCTGAGGGTTTCCTAGCATTGTTCATTGACCCAGCCAATACTCAGTGGATTTAGTCCTTCGCCTGCGTTCAGAACTGCATTCACAAACTATTTTGGAAGTGATAAGAGGATTTAGCAACATTTTAAGCCCCACTACAGGCGCAGATATTTCGGCCTCCATGGATTCTTCAGAATATAGTTCATTACGATGAGCATTGCTCATATCTTTGCTTAAAAATACAAAGGCATGTTTTCGTAACGAGAAGCGAAATTATGCGTCCAAAAAGACACTACCCTCGTATTCTTGATCGTTTTCAGAGCAATCTATGAAGTGTGAATTCCTTTCCCGGCTCAAATACAAGTCAAAACCAATTCTGAGCACAAAGAAAGTCAACCTTATTGTTTTTGCAGCAAATGGAGTTCTGAGTCTTGGCTTTAGGCGGCATTTTTGTAAAATCAGAATCAAGAGGCAACACAAAATTCCAGTGCAGAGCATTTCGTTTTAAATAGAGGGTTAGTGCAGCTCTTAATAAGAATATCAAGGGGAGTGGGATTCATCAGTGCGTCTAAAGCAGAGTCTGCCGTGCTCAGAAAAACTCCCATGGTAGAAATTTCTTTGAGAAAGCTTGTTCGGCCAGACAGCCGAAGATGAGGATATAATAGGTCTTACGAGTATCATAGGGGATTTGAGTAAGAGATATAACTTGTTCAGAAGGCCGGTACGATGTTACGAAAACGAGGACAAAATTACACCCTTCAAGTGAAACTGGCAACCACGTTTAAAGAATGTTGTAATCCATAGAAGATCAGTGTCTCAGGATTTGAGTTTTATTATTACTCTCTTCAAGCAGTTGAAGCTTACTAAATAGCTATATATAGAGAGTCAGAGTATGTAAGGCCTTATTTTTGAGTCATTTGTAAGATGTATTTGATCCTTGCATTGTTTCAAATGTTTTTTCTTTTCAGTGGGTTGTCACGCCTGATTTTTCTGTCAGTAGAGCATGAAGCGGGGCGCTAATGGAAACTTATAATAATAGTATATAAAAAAAAAAGTATACATCCCTGCGGTACGCCGCTCTAAACTTTGAATTCCTGCCAAAAAGGAAGTAGTGTCAGTAATGATTTCTTTCTAACTGCGATCCGTATAATTAAAGTATTTTTTGAAACTCGGGTGAAGCCGTAACAATACAGTGGTCAACAGTAATGCGCAGAGTTTTCATATGAGTGATGCAGGGAGATAAAAGTGGAAAGTAAACTTATCTCTGCCGTAGAAACTACGTGCTATCTGATATTTTTCAGAAATATATTTTCAATCATTTTAGCTCATGCGTCCTTCTTGTTCCTCCACTCCTTGTTTGATAAATCATCGGCATTCTACGATATTACCCAGGCTAAAAATTTACAGGAGTGCAGCCTAGAACTAAATTTAGTATTTTATAAGAGTAATCCTGGAAGCTTATAGCAGCTCCGAACTCAGTGGTTAAGAACTGAAGCGAAATATGATTTTCATCGTCTAAATAGAATTTTTACAGGATCATGCCTCAATCTTTAACCACTTTCAGAAATAATCTGCGTACAGTCCTGGTATCACAATTTCAGTGCTTTGAGCTTACGCGTTACGAAAATTTATTTTGTGTCATCTTGCAAAATGCTCAACTGGTATCTTGTTTCGATGGCAATGGGATACAAGTTCATCGATATCGTCTGACGATATACCAGTGGTATATGTTCACTCGTATGTTCATAAACGTTCTGAGGCAAGGTGTAACTTAAATTGTGAATGAAAACAGTACGAAGCTATTCGAATCCTATATAGTGGTGATCAAGCGGAATGTTGATGACGGCTTTCCATTTGTGTCGGACGTATAAATTCCCAAAACTAAGGACAATTGAAAAATAGTCACATAAAGTTTTTCTTCCTCACATACATATACTCGTACAACTTTTCTAGAAGCTAGTCACTAAACAGCGAAGGCTCTTTCTATGCGCCTCAAATTTTATCCTGTGAATATATAAATAGTATAAGAGTTCTTCCCTCAGCTGATGGATTATCAGGTCGTCTGAACGTTACCATACTGAGCAAGGCTGTTCTTGAGGTTTGACCTGACAGTGGGCTAGGATACTTGGATCTCTATGCCATCGTTTCAAAGACTAAATGATTGTTCACTGACTCACTAAGGGATAAAACGTGTCACTTTTTTTATTGCAATTTGTTAACATGCTTAATGTCATCCTTTCATTGGTTGCCATGTCCTTACCACCGATATAGCGTTCCCTTGAATTTGACTGAAAACTTTTGGGGCCGTTTGTTGAGAATGTCGATTGAACAGCTTAAAGACTCCTCGGTCTTTCACGGATTCAACACTGAATGCATTTAACCATACTTTCTGATCAAAAAGTACCCGAAATTCTTCAATAAAAGGAAAACGGTTCAATTATTCATTGATATTCACTTTATTCTCTTCAAAGTAATCTCCATTGCCAGCAATACACATATTCCAACGCTTCATTCGATCTACAAAACAGTTTTCATAGACCGAATCGTCTTCAGCTCTTTCTGTGAATTCTCCTTAATCGCCTCAATCGTCCCAAAATTCTTTCCGTGAAGCGGTTACTTGAGTCGTGTGAATAGGAAAAAGTCATAAGGAGCTATGTCAGGTGAATACGGAGCTTGCGGAACGGTATGAATGTTGTTTTTGATCAAATAATCGCAACAAATTCAGCACTCTCGGCACAAGCTGCGCTTCAACTCGGCTCATGCCCAAAACATCGTGCATAACACTCTGCACCGATCCGAACGACACACCAAGATCGGCTGCTATTTCCCTGATGCTCACACTGCGAGGAAAATTTTCTAATGTTTTAATTTTCGATGTTTACGTCAGTAGATGAACGACCGGAACGAACAAATCATCAACCACAGTGCGGCCCGCTTTAAACTCTTTGTACCACTCGTGCGCTTGTATTTTTGACATTGTCGAGTCCCCGTAGGTTAACGTTAACATTTTCAACGCTTCCGCAAATGATATTTTGCTAGAAACACAAAATTTCAGGCCAACTTTTAGTTCAACTAAATTTGTGTAAACACTGACTTGTTTACACAGCTGTCACGCAAAAATTCCTATCAAACAGCGCTCAAACAGATATTTGAGAGTCAGATGATAGATGTACCAACTTAAAAAAAAAAACAAGCTTTTGACAATACTCGTACCTCAAGTGCGGTTCGTTTGAATGGAAAATTTTTGAACATGTTTATTTCTGCACTAGCAACGCAAAGATATACTAGTTTTTGTGTTGTCCGATCCATAACAAGTAAAAAGACGGTTTTTATAACTAAAAATGCAGCAATGCAAATATTCCATCTTAGTACGCTTGATTAGTAAACCGTTATTCTCTAACGCTTTTACCTAATTTTTAAAGATCTGGCATGTCAAGGGTTATGATAGAATTGTCATAAGCGAAAAATAAGAATTGTAAATTTGCTGTTTCAATAGAAAATATATTTCACGGACACTGCCTTAGTGTACTCCTACAATAACTCGGGTACATTTTCAGGTCTTGGCGCTGTCCAAATAAAATCTCTAGGGACTCTTTCGAACGCTTTCTTTAATTCGATGAAGACCCTACATAGATCTTGCGTAGCTTCTCAATATTTCACCATTAATATCCGTAAACCTTGAATCGCGTCATATGTACTCGTATGTCTACCTGCCTCCCACAAGCCCAATTCACTGCCACGGAGTTAAACCATACCGTGTTCTTGATAATTTAGAGCATTTTCATATATTTTCATAGTATGCGACGTCAGTTTCATTACTCGGTAGTTGTTACAGTTTCCCGTGTCGCCTTTGCCTTTATACGGTGTAACGAGATATCTCACCGTCCACAAATCCAAAATTTCTGATTGTGGCACATAATTCGCAAGACTTACATAACTGATTCGCTAACTTCAGTTCCGTAAAATCTTCGTGAGTAATAGCA
The DNA here is from genome assembly GCA_949129095.1 of Volucella bombylans. NCBI lineage: Eukaryota > Metazoa > Arthropoda > Insecta > Diptera > Syrphidae > Volucella > Volucella bombylans. Next base: position 378,582,217 of record OX422140.1, on the reverse strand, counting down.
GCGTAAATTGTGCGCGGGAATTCTTTGGTAAGCTACGCGTTCAAATATTCTTTTCACATTTTGCAAATTTCGTAGTTCCAAGTTAGTAGGTGTCCTTGCTCATTTACAATGTATATCAGCGACTGAATGTCTTGAAAGTTTTTTCTTCTTTGTTTCGCAATCTTAAAAATGTTTTCTGCTTCAATATTGTCGTTCCCCTAATGCTTGTAGAGTACTTATTGTCTATAAACCTGGCCAAAATGTGGCGAAAAAAGCGATAGTGATAGCAGAAGTGGCATTGCATTAGAAATTTGAAGAAGCACCCTAATATCCCATAAATTCAAGAGAAACTTTATCGGTTTTGCTATTCCCGCTGCAGTTAGTCCACGCCTGTAAGACTCACCTTTTATTGCTCGTTTCCGCGATTTTCGTCTAATCGCTCCACCACTATGTTTCTTTATTTATGTTAGGCCGGCCCCTACAATGTTTTTGCAATATTGCTCTTCGAAGATATTCCGAATATCTTGAGCATGAATTTCCTTGCTTAAGTTGTGCTAATTTGTTTCTTGGACTGATGAAGGTTTTCTCTGATTTCTTCTCGAAAAATTCTAGCTTACTAAATAGTAGTCCACCTAATTTCAGTTTAGAATTGTTTACTCGCCGTTTCGTGTTATTTAAGCATTTGGTGTCCACCGCAGCAGTATGTAATCAAGTGCTGCTCTTGCATTACTAGTAAATAGCTATTATTACTACAATAAATAGCTTATTTAGTTTAGTAAAACCTTGTGATTTGTATAAGTTTATACCATGGCAGTCTTCGGATTCATTTTTTCATATGTTCAGGCGCTAACAATATTCCAAGTTTCGTTTTTAATTAGCAGTTTTATTTCCACTAACCGGTCGCTAATTCTTGGTATACCTACGATCTTTACCAAGAATTTAGCTGTCACGATGATACATTTCGAACGTTTTCATTGCAGACCCAATTGGCAGGTCCAGTTACTCATATTTCTTCACTTGGTTTCCCGAACGCAAATTATATTGACTTAATGTGCCCGTAATACGTTTTCTAATTCGGCACTTTTTCTCGTCATCATGCCGACGTTTCAACTTGCGATACGTAGTCTATTTCTAAAAAGCATGATGTTGCTCGGAAATCGTCAAGTTCTGGATCACTCCTCCGCTATGCAGAAGAAGAGAATGTCATACTCTCCAGACGTAGTAACCCCATCATACATACCATCTAAAGGCAATCTCATTAGAAATTAAAGCCCAAGTTTCTGCCCATTTAGATGCCTGTTCTGTAAGCCGTTTCTGCATGGTAGTCAAAAATTAAAAGTGTATTTGTTTAAGATTCATGTTCATTGAGTCCTGAGGTTAAATCAGAACGTTGAAGAAGGTTTTAAAGGCGTTTAACCCTCTAACGGGCAAACTCGTAAAATTGGGCAGATCAAACTGAAAGTTTTATGTGGAACGAACGCCAGGTGAGAAATAGTCAAGACCGTCTTGAGACGTCTTTTTTTACTTTTATACCAACCCAAATTGGAAAATGATTTTCGCCATCAAACCGAACATCCGCAACTTGATGAACAGCTCTTTTCCCAACACTTGATGTGCAAGGCATTAGTGATATTGTCCGATCAACAATTTGAGCCGATAATGGTCGACCTAGAGGCCGATTAGCAGTTAACAAGTCCAGCAGCTCACAGAATTTTTGAAGCTGAAGAAGGTGTTCTTCTTAGGACACATTATTGGAATTATTTGATTCCTTACTACGAGTATGTATACCTTTGTATAAAATGAATGCATTCGTAGCGGCCATGTCCACAAAATGGTAGAGGAGTCTCATCATAATATCACGACTCTTGGTTCGAATGTGATATCGACACATAAGGCTGTCCATAAGATCAACTCCACCCAAGTGAGCATTATATTCTCGGATGATTTGCGGGCAGTTGATTTCAGTGAATTTTTTCAGCTTTCTATCATGCCGAGGTGCCTTTGCTGTTTGTTGATCAAAATGTTTCCCTGCGGACATATAGATGCATGTAGATGCCAGACGCACATCCTTGGATTGAGGTCTGTGGAAAATCCTCTATTCCCTTTACTCACTTCACTGTGGCTCGTAAATAGACTAATAGCGGCAGTGACGTGTAAAAGTTATCAAAGTAAAGGAAATCAGGAATTGTTTGTGTTAAACGATCAACAACATTTGATACGTCCCCAAGGTCCGGTGTGCCAGGTAAGATAACATTGTCGCCGTACACTTCAAAACGGTGAATACATTCGAATCGCAGAGCACAAACAATTTGACCCCCACTTATGGGGGCTTGTTTGGCATACATACATATATTGACGAAGATGGTGTTTCGTCTTTGTGCTGCACATCTGTTCATCGACACAAAGCCTAACCGTTTTTGGGATTGAATCGAATCGGCCGTTGAATTTGTTGGCTAGTTTATTATTTCGTCGAAGTGATAAATCGTCACGAAAAGCCAGCGCTTTGGATAGCTATTTCCAGTAGCTTCGAATGTTGGCAAGGAAGATCGGGCTCTTTTGGGTGGACAGCCTTTTCTGTCTAGATTCTCGTATACCTTTCAGTGTACTCAATGAATTAATTTCATCAGAAAAGTTTTCTAGTTGATCTTGCCGGAACAAATAGTTTTTAGCGGTTTCAGCAAATGTAACCTCTGAGTCCGATATATTTTTTCGCAATTTTTGAATAAATTCGAAAATCTGGCGAGATCGATAATTGATGTTGCTTTTGCAGCTGAATGGTGAAGTTGGATAATATCCTTGTAAGCTCACATCAAATTCCTTGTAAGCTCACATTGTGGCCAGTGCTCCTTTGACTTCCACAAGAAGTCCGGACCAATAAACCACCGATTTTCAGGAAACCCATGGAGATGCGTACGCGATCTTGTAGCTTCATCAGCAGCATTTAATTTTGAAGGAACCCATTTCCAAGATTTCATATCAGTTTTTTCGAGTATTTCTCCGACTCGAATTCCAATTGCCTGCTTATACTTCCGGTTATCTGCTAGTATCCAGTGGACAACCATCTTGAAGTCAGTCCAATACACATGTCTTTTAAAATCGATAGTGTGAGACTAGATAATTGTAGATGCCCACCTCGTTCCTAACAGTGCTGCTTCTAATTCCATCCTAGGTATGGACAGTGGACGTAAGGGAGCCACTTTTGTTTTTGATGATGTAAGACAGTATTGTACTTTTTCTCGACGACAGCAGCATATGCCTCTTCACTAGCGTCATAAAATACATACTCGTATATGGAGGTCAATTTCCTTGGCATTCGTGATTTTTACATCTGCTAGGTATCCACCTTTTCCCTATAAGAAAATGTTCATCTTTTATTTCATCGTCCCATTCTATGCCATATCTTCAGATATTCTGTAGTAATATTTTAATGTTTATCAACACATTTGCGATTAAACCAAGAGGATCATAAATTTGCATCAATACGCGTAAAACCTCTCTTTTGCTGGGTTTATTTTCGCCTGATATCAACTACTCTTTTATTTTTTGCTTGTCGAAAACAAAGAAAAACTCATCGCTACGTGGAGACCACCATAATTGAAGTATTTTTTCAGCGTCGGCCGTATATCCATTGCTTCATTTGACGAATATACCTCAAGCTCTCTCATGACAGCTGAGGAATTTGATCGGAAGTTGCGGATTTCAAATCCGCCAATGCTATGAACATAAATGACGTCCTTTGATATTTTCAATGCTTCCTCCTCACTGCTAAAGCTACCAATATAATCATCCACGTAGTGGTTTTGAATTATTGCATTTGCCGCATCCGGGTACTGATGCATATGATCTTTTGCATTTTTGTTTTTTTATATACTGGGCGCAATATGGTGAACAAGTTGCTCCAAACGTCATTACTAATAGCTTGTAAACGTCAATTTCATTCGTTTCACTATTTCGCCACATGAAGCGCTGAGCGTCTTGATCTTCTTTTGCGATTCTAATTTGGTGTGTTTCCTGGGCATATACCGATTTCTTCTTCTCGACACCGAAAAAGGATCACAAGTAGTGGCGCAGTTATATCCGGTCCTGTTAGCTACATAGCATTGAGTGATACTCCATTTACTTTAGCGGCTGCGTCCCAAACAATACGAATTTTACTGGATTTATTCGGGTTAAATGCCGGGAAAATTGGAAGATACCATCTTTTTTAATCTGTTCTGCGTAACCTCTGTTTATATAACTGTATTACTTCAGAAATACGGGATCGCAGACTGGGTTCTCTGTGCATTCTTCTCTCGAGGCACAAAAGGCGTCGTTCTGCATTTTTGCAGATTTGCTGCAGGGTAGTTGAACATTCATATACTTCCATAGAAGTGACACTTCGAATCTTTGTCCAAATCTTCGACTTTTTTTCTCAAGCATTTTTTCCGCCTGCTCCTCCTCTGACGAAAGTAATTGCATTTTTTGCTTTGACAGCGAAGTACTGCCTAACAGTTTCGTTTACTATTTGGTCTTCTCTTTGGCAGTCGCATATGTGAACGTGGCCACTAGTTTCACTTTGTTGGTTTTTGTATTGTCCAAAAACGAACCAACCCAATCTAGTTTTAGTTGCTAAAGCTTCCAATGTTGTAATCCAATTAAAATCCTTGGTTGCGCATGAGCGTATGGCCAGATTGGAAGTTGCAACAGCAAGGTGTTTATACTGCTTGGACAGATATTCCATTTAATAGTTTGGAGGGACAGTGCTAAAGTGTTGACTATTTTTACACCAGAAATAGTATATTTCTTCCTCTCAATGCTTCGAGAGTTTTCTTCTGTACGAACTGTATTCGATGTCCATTTTAAATGAAGAGGTGAGTATTTGCCATTTATATTCTAGTCATTTGCTAATTTGTCCTCTATTAATGTCACAGATGAACCATCGTCTAGGAAAGCAAACGTTTCGATTGATTTATGCTCTCCGTATACAATTACTGGAACGAGCATTATCCATTCCAGCCGTGTGATGGGACTGGAGATTGGACCACACCTTCGGATGTGAGATCGTTTGGCTCTTTGTTTCTATGTAAAAGCCTATGGTGTCGATAGGAGCAGACTTGTTCTCCGCACACTTTCGAAGATAAGCATTGTTGTCTATGGCTTCGAAGGCAAATGCGACACAAGTGTTTTTTGCTTTATCAGCTCCCATCTCTGTCCCACTGTACAATTGGAGCTTCTATTGACTTTAGTATCATTCTCTATACACCTGAATACAGTAACTTCGGTGGCAGCTTGTCCGATAGAGAAAAGCCATGAACTAAATATCAACAAATCTGTCGTCATAAGCGTTTGTTTATAAATACCCCAATTCAGCCGTATTTGTGGAGGCAATTTATCCACTAGTTCCTGCAGTAAAATCGGGTTATTTATATGTGAATGCAGTTCGGTCATTTTCATTGTAACACATATGTATGTATATTTTACACGGCCAGTGGATACTTGACAATGGTGTCTAGTCTATCTGCTTTCAGAGGTGGATCTTGACGAATTTTGACAAGGAGGGAATTAATTATTGTTTCAGGTCTGCCGAACAACATGCGCAGAGTTGCTATTATACTTGAAACCTGGCTAGGGTGGAGCAAACGGCTCCGAACGGCTTCTAGCGCTTTACCTTTGACACATCTTTGAAGGCGAACTAAATTCTCTTAATCCGTGAATGCACACATTCTAGTGCTCATTTCAAATGAACTTATGAATAAGGGCCACTCTTCGGGGTATCCACTGAATGGTGGTAGCTCTTTTGAAAGTGACTGTCGTGCAGACAGCTTATGGCTTGTCAGTTTGGGGTACTCAATACCTCCTGACATAATTCCCTGGATTTTCTCTTGGGCAACTTCGAGTGCCCCATGTGGCACGGCAGTATGAACTGGGTTAAGTAAGGACTGTTTGTATTCTGTTTAGGAATAAGCCCAGTGCTCATCCATATTGTGTTGAGGTTATGTGGCGTTTTTTCAGCATTTGGTTTGAAGGCAACATCGAATGTGCTGGGACATCATTTACTTGTGTTTGATTTTCGGGTAGCGACACTGATTTTATCCATTTATCAACGCGTTGTAAAGGCTTCATAGGAGGCTCTGCTAACTGCAGACTTTCGTCATCATCGGAAGATAACTCTTCGTTAAATTGATATTTTTTGGAAATGTATTCCTCGTAGCATCCTCTCTTCTTCCAGTCGCAGGAGTTGAAGTGAGATTTTTCTGCGCTGATGCTTTGGATTTTTTGAAGAAACTGAAACTGATTGTTTGTGAATACTTTCTGCACCTGCATTGGATTTGGGAGGTAAGTTTGCATTCGCTGAACTGCAAGGTTGGCATTGTCTGCGAGTCCAGATATGAGTTTCTGTATTTTCGGTGATTTCGGCGCAAGTTAGACATCTCGATTATCGATTAGTGATTGCATCACGAACTCACGAAACACGTATTTGGTTTATAGATACATGCTCAGTTTGAGGAATTGATGGCGAAGGGTTATGAACTTTTTATGGCGGAGTAGTGCGTTTCATATTAAATGTAGTAAATAGGATGTACTCACCAAGAATTCGATGACAGTGGAATTTGGCGCATTTGGATATTGAATATTTGAAATTTTAGTTTGTTGAAGCCTTGATCTTTATTTATCGGATATCGTTGATTCCTAGAAATTTATAGTGTTATTTACATGTATTTATATGAGTTAAATTCTTACAAACGTGTCTTAAAAGCAATATTTCTACGTTTAATTCTTCAGACTATAAGTGTATGTAATATTCTTTGGATAAAATAAGCTTCTTCCTCTTCAATCGTGATGGTGAAAGAAGGTCAGGCCAAGGTCTTGGCTCTTGGTGTTGGATCATAATAGGTTCCACATTCATTCTTGGTGTTCCACATCCATCTCCCTGGTTGGCTGGCCTGCTTCAGATTGGCAAGTGATGCCAGGTTCGTCCACAACTGCTATAAATTTCATCTTCGCTTTCCACCGAATTGATGAACTGGATCAATTGACAATTTTTGAATACTAAATAATAGGTAAACAATGGTGTTTCTTAGCATCAAAGACGTGAACAACAATGAAGACAACAGAGTTTTACATTTTTTACGTCTTGAGAAGGTCTTGCATTTTTCGTTTCGAAAGCACACTTCACATAATTTTTTCACTTCAACTATAACATATAAACTCAAATATAATAGATTCGATCACTTAATTCCAAATATGTTTATTTAATAATTTAAAACGAAATATTTTGCGGAACAATTTTTGGTGCTATTTCGTTGGCTGTTTGCACTTGACGGATGATAACACCGTCGAATTGAAATCATATGTTATCACAATGCCAATCAGACTACCCTAACAAGGTTTTCACTACTTTGAGCAAAAATTAACATTTTTTTGCACAAATTGTATTTAATTATGCATCTTGTAACTAAAATCAAACAACTATGATACCACTGGGGTAATAAATGCGTTCGCGTATTTTTTTTAGCTAAATTTTTATTTTTATTCATTATTTTTTTAAAAAGGAAATAAGAATTACTGTGAAATGGAATAAAACAATTTTTTTTATCCCGAAGGCAGAGGCCTACATTGCAGGAAGAGCAGTGCCATCTAGTGTGACACGGCTTAGCTTTTGTGCTACAATACGAACACCGTACTTTATCTCCATGTGTTGGCATATGTGAGGCCTTATCGAGACGTCTCTCTAGAGGAACTTGTTCCTAGAATCGGCTTATTGCTATCATTGAGCTTTTACTGCCACTTGTAGCCCTTTCAGAACCAGTGCCAATCAGCCCATTTGCGACTGCAAGACGAAATTCCCTTAAGGATAATCCATCGCAATCTTTCTGAATACTTTCCTTGTAAGCCATAAAAGAGTTAACAACTGTTATATCAACAAAGTGCCGGAATATACGATGCCACCATTTCTTGGATTGTCTATCAATTTCATAGCATGATTTGTACATATCGCTTTTGTCAACATAACCCATGTGCTTGTCTTTTACTAATTACATGCACATGAACTGCGATTGTAATCCATCTTTTTGCTTCCTCAAAATGTGCTCAACATCCCCGGGACTATGGAAATTACTAAGAAAATGGACAGGTTTATTGTCCATCCACTTTAGGGCAACGATGCCAGTATCCGTAATTTGCCAATCAGAATCAACTCTTTTCATCCTCTTGTCCATCAATAAATCCTTTGGAAATGCTTTTCTGTTTTTTCGTGCTGTACCACATACCAGAATTCCTTTTGTAGATTGTGTTGCAATTGCACTGAATTAAAAAAATTATCGATGTAAACTTCGTGGCTTTTTCCCACTAATTGCCTGCTCAAATCAGTAACTACCCTATCTCCTAAATTTTGCTCAGTTTTGTCAGTAGCTTTCCCTGTAAAAAAAAAATGTTCAATTGTTTTAATTCCTAAGAAGAAAAAACTTCGAAATCTTCGGATTCATTGGCTCGAACCCACATCTTGTAGCGCCCCGTTTTATGGGCTTCATAGGCATATATTGCCGAAAGGATATACGTCCTTTAAACCTTATTATCGATTCATCGATTGATTGTTGCTTAGAAGGTTTGTAGCACGCTATAAATGTTTCCGATAATTTGTTAAAGCATTGGCCGTATTTTGTACAATTTATCGTACTTTGGATCATCTCTTTTTGGCTCAACCGAAGAATCGTTGATGTGATATTCACAACTAAAGCGGTTTCGGGACATGGAAGAACTTATAAATTGGTCTCTAAGGTCTTGTCTAGAAGACCTGTAGTCTTTGTAGCTGGGCAACTTTTTTATTCCCATAAGAATATTTATTCCAAGGAAGCGTTTTATTTCTTCCACTGTAGTTGGTACATAAGACCGGTGTACATCTTTTTGGGTAGAATATAAATTTGCTTCGAATGATAGGTTTTGGACTGGTTCTTCTGAATACAAATGCAAAAAAAAAGTCTAAGATTTGGACCATGTACAACTAGCGACTGTAATATCTGGTTTTAAGAAAGTTGATAAAGGTAATTCATCTTCTTGATCCCAGTCCATGTGATTGTCCGCAATGACTTGATGAGAGATTTCTCCAAATGGCTCACTATCAGCTTCAGAAACAACAGAGTCATTATCCGAAGGGATATCTGCCAATAATTTGTCTAAATCGAATGATAGGTTTTGGACTAGTTCTTCTGAATACAAATGCAAAAAAAAAGTCTAAGATTTGGACCATGTAAAACTAGCGACTGTAGTATCTGGTTTTAAGAAAGTTGATAAAGGTAATTCATCTTCTTGATCCCAGTCCATGTGATTGTCCGCAATGACTTGAGGAGAGATTTCTCCAAATGGCTCACTATCAGCTTCAGAAACAACAGAGTCATTATACGAAGGGATATCTGCCAATAATTTGTCTAAATCGAATGATAGGTTTTGGACTAGTTCTTCTGAATACAAATGCAAAAAAAAAGTCCAAGATTTGGACCATGTAAAACTAGCGACTTTAATATCTGGTTTTAAGAAAGTTTGATAAAGGTAATTCATCTTCTTGATCCCAGTCCATGTGATTGTCCGCAATGACTTGATGAGAGATTTCTCCAAATGGCTCACTATCAGCTTCAGAAACAACAGAGTCATTATCCGAAGGCATATCTGCCAATAATTTGTCTAAATCGAATGATAGGTTTTGGACTAGTTCTTCTGAATACAAATGCAAAAAAAAAAGTCTAAGATTTGGACCATGTACAACTAGCGACAGTAATATCTGGTTTTAAGAAAGTTGATAAAGGTAATTCATCTTCTTGATCCCAGTCCATGTGATTGTCCGCAATGACTTGATGAGAGATTTCTCCAAATGGCTCACTATCAGCTTCAGAAACAACAGAGTCATTATCCGAAGGGATATCTGCCAATAATTTGTCTAAATCGTCTTGCGACATTCGTTCCATTTCACAAAATTTCCATACACGTTTGCCTGAGTTACAATTAGAAATCAAAATTTACTTTTATACATAACTCCTGCAATATGGGAATTTTTGTACTGGTGTGTACCTGTGGTCCCAATCGGAACTACATACAAAACTTAAGAAATATATCGAATTATTTCTTCAAATACGAATATCTCTTTCGATTCCGTAAAATCAATAATCATAACACTTAAAATAAGCTACTTACCTTCCATTTCTGATATTTTAATCACTCACCAACAAAAACACGCGATCACTACAAAAGCACAACAACCATAACATTACTTGCATGAAATCCGCATGAATTTCACTAAACAAGGGTAAAATTTGAATATGGTGCGATGTAACAATGCATGCCTAAGTGGTAGGTTTCGGTGGTTCCAACCACCGCTCATTGGGGCGGTAGAGAAAAATATTTTTGTCGGTGGTTCCACGGTGGAACTACTGGCACACAAAGGGTTAAAGGAGGTTTCAAAAAATAAACTATTTTCTTTTATCAGCATTTATTTAAAATGTTTTCATTCTACTACTGACGTTACCACAAGACAGTATTCAATCCGATGAATTAATCGAGCTCAAAACAACAAAAGACCCAACAGATACATTTCTACATCTCCACATTAATAAGCTTCTCTAACTAAACACCTTCTGAACACTTGACTCTACAAAAAATCATTTAAAACAATTAAATGAATTTTCAAAGAAATATATTTCCAAAATAATTAGATGAGCGTTCACTTTATGTTCTGCCGCAGCATATTTTTTTTTTTGAACACAAAAAAGAAAGAAAGAAAAACCAAAATCCCCTTTTTGCATATTTAGACAATCAAATACAATTTTCTCTCTTTTTTTTTTATTTAATAGACTTTAGTTTCAATCTCAAGGCTCGTTCTTTAAAAAAAAAATATATATATATATATAAAAAAGAAAATAAAGATAAAATCAAAAAGTAATCAGCTATAATAGGGACAATATTAATGAAGAGGTGAAAGGAAAATACAAAGGCAATGCTCTCATTGGTTGTGTTTTTAGATATTTAAAAAAAAAATAAAAAATAAAAAAAGAATAATAATATTTCTAATTGTTACGAAATTCCTTTCCTTTCCATTTTCTTTTTTATTTTTGTTCTCTTCTTCCTTCGTTTTCTAATTTTTTGTTTTTTAATCAAACTTCTATCTGCAGAACAAAATGTGTACTTGCCTCGTGCAAAATTCTCTAAAACTAAAAATAAAAAAAACAAAAACACTTATTTAGATAGAATATAAAGATGAATATTAAAACTGCCTAAAGGAAGTAAATTGTAATATATATAATAAAAAGAGAAGAAAAAACCAAACTGTTAGACATAAAATCGTATGTAAAATAGAATAAAGCACATAAAAGTTTAAAAATAAAAATAAAAATAAAAATAATTGTTAAACAATTTAAATTATATAAGAAATAAAGAAAACAATTTAAAATTAAAACAACTATATTTAAAGAGACGGCTCGAAGTTAACATTGCGGGTAAGTTGTATTTTATATGAACATAAAAAAAAAAAACCAAACAAAAATATAAAAATTTTAAATTCATTATAAGTACTATTGATATATTTTTATCTTATAATTTATTTAAAACGAAAAAAGTAAAAACCAAAAGAAAAATACTTCCGTAAATTCATTGTGTGTATATAAGTGCATATAACTTATGTAGAAGAGTTAAGTTTTTATTTATATTATATAAATGTAAAACCGCAATTTAGTAATGCGTAGCAAGGTTTTATCTGTTAATCTACTTTTTAGATAAGCCGTAGGACATATTATTAAAACTAGAAGTCGAAATTAATCGACTATAACCCCATTAGCTTTACAAAAAAAAAAAAAAAACAATTTTAAAAGAAAACCAACAAAACATTTGAATATTGTATATAGAAATTTATGTTTCAAAAAAAAAACAGAAAACAGAAAACATTTATAATTATAATTATTATTATGAACAGCATCTAGGCAGTTTTGCATTGTCTATTTAAAAAGAAACAACAAATTCGATTCGTTAACCGCTTTATATTTTTAAATAAGAATTTTTTCATACAACGAAACATCATAAATAGTTAGTAAAACAATACAATACAAAAAAACCAAAAAAATAAAAAACGCATCTTACAAAAAGCAAATCTTTAGTTGACTCTCTTCCTCTTAAATTTCGTATCTCTATGATTTGTTTGTTGTTTGTTTTTTTCTTTATATTTTAAAATTTTCATTTAAACAAAATTGAAAACTATTACGTACATATACCTCTATTCCGAAAATAAAATAAAAAATTAAAAAATAAATCATTACGAAATATTTAATTAGCATACGAGTATTCGTACATTTTGTAAAAATGTTCAAGGATATAAATTACTTAAAAAAAAAAAAAAGAACTACATGTGGCATGACCCTGATTTCAAATCGAATGTCTTCCAATCAAAGGTCGTGTTTTAATTGATTCCGATTATATAAATACAAATATATACGTATATATATATATGAATATATATAAAATATATTTGTTTACTCTTACGTTGAACATGGTTTAATTTAATAAATTTAATTAATTTAGCATCGGTCACAACTTGAGTCACAAATAATGTTAAAACTGCTCGTCGTCATCATTCGCTTGATGGCTCTACAACTATTTTTCCTCATTTTTTTTTTTTTTGTTTTTTCTTTTTAATTTATTTCTTAAACATTTATTGGTGGTTGTTACAATTTAAATTTGTTTCTTAGATTTTCCCGAAAACGAAATGTGCTACATTCTATGTTGAAAAATGGTTTTGTTTAATTTTTCTTTTTCTTTTTTAAATTGTTTTGCATAAGCTTTAAATGGCGAAAGACATTTATGTTTAAATACCTAGAGTAAAATAATTGTAAAATAATAATAAAAAAAAAAACCAAACAAAATAAAATTAATAGTGTAATAAAATATATTAAAACATTTTTCCTGCGATTTCAATCGTACGTATAAGTCTTTCTGAAAGATTTCATTTTTTTTCTTCTCCCTTTTGTTTTTTTGTTTAATTTTGAGGATAAAATTAATAACATTTTGTGAGCCTACATTAATTTAGAGGCAAAGATTTTTTAATTTAACACACATATACTATAAGCGTTGTTTAAAATATAGAAATCCAAACAAAATTCAATTTGTTCTTATTTTTTTTCAAATTTATTTTCAATTACGTATACATATTAAGGTTATGTTGAAAATTGAAATACGAGTATGGACAGTAGTAAGGGGATCATTTTAGATGATATGCATGCAAGAAAATGTTGACTTAATTACGGACTATAGTTTCTAGGTTTTTTTTTTGGCAAATGCTAGGTCATGTGTATTCATTAATTTATTAACATCTTTATATATATGTGCTTTGGAGGGTTTTCCATTTTTAAATAAAACAAGTGGTGAATGATATATTCATGTATTGAAAGAATACTCGATTACATCGTGCTCGACATCATTAGTAATGTTCACTTTTAATCATTTGCGGCTTATTCGCATAGACCCGTGATTTAACATTGAACTGGTCGTTATATTTCCTCTATCACAGACACTGTTCTCTATCTCATATTGAATGAAGAGTATTAAACCAAAAGACGACGAGCTGTCAGGGCTAGAGAAATGTTTTTTTCGGTCCTCCAAGACCGAATCTAAAGAGGAAAAGCGGAAAAACTTCAAACGAGCCAGGAACAACTGCAACGTCTTTCTCAAGCGAGTGAACGTTTGTCAAAAAACATTAGAAATTCTGCCTCATCCCCCATCCCAATGCTCATTTATAAAGACATTCCAGCCATCAGCTCTTTAGACAAAGCCAATCTGCTTGCTGCACAATTTGAGCCCAGCGCAACACTTCCAGATTGTGCTTATCTCCCCCTACACTTGAGTGCGTCGAATCTACTTTCGCACTAGTGTAGTAACAAGGGTAATTAAAGATATTAACATTCACAAATCCGCTGGTCCAGATGGTATATCTCCACTTCTTCTGAAGAGGTGTTCTTCCTCGCTGGTAAAACCACTGCTTTTTCATCTATCCTACTCTTTAGCAACGTTTTCGAACAAATAGAAAACAGCATTTGTGCAGGCGAATCTTCTTCTCTCTCTTCCCACAGACCCATTGCACATAAGTTCCTGCTTTCCAAGGTCATGGAAATGCTGATAAATCGTCAGCTCATGAAATATCTCGAAACACAAAAACTTCTCAATGACCGGCAGTACGGTTTTCGTAGCAACAGGTCCACTGGTGATTTGATGGTGTATATCCATCTGGCGAAAGCAAGATAGTTGCACTTGATATTTCTAAGACATTTGACAGAGTTTGGCATCAGGCTCTTTTGTCGAAAATACATGCATTTGGCATCGACGACTGTCTTCTCCAATGGATTAGAAATTACCTTTCGGAACGTTCAATTCAAGTTGTCTTGGACGGTTTCAAGTCTGATATTCATAAAATAAATGCTGGAATGCCCCAGGGCTCTGTTCTGTCTCCGACACTATTTTTAATTTTCATTAATGATCTCTTGTCTGCTACTTCTAATCCAATATATTCCTTCGCTGATGACAGTACGCTCTGCTTTTCATATTCGTTTCCGGACTCACGGCCCTGCTCTTCGGCTGTAGAACGAGAACGGCAGCGTATGCTAAGCTCATTAAATTCCGATATCAACAGCATAACCAATTGGGGAACTATCAACGGAGTGGAATTTAATAATTCCAAAACACAATGCTGCCTGCTGTCGCTAAAGCGAAATTTAAACACCCAGCCATTATCCATGAATGGCACTTGCATCGTCGAAACCGAAAAACTTGCCATTCCCGGTATGTGTGTCAATGACAACTTACGTCGGAATGACCACATATTTGATGTCGCCAAAAATGCTGCGAAATGTCTAGGTTTCCTCAAGCAATGTAAGAAATATAATAATATGTATAAGGAATTCATCCGCCCAAAATTCGAGTATAATGCGCACATCTGCTGAGGTGCTCACCTGCTAGATAAGATTCAAAACCGTGCCATAAAACTCCATTGAAATCGCCAGTAGCATTCCTTCCAAACCTTTAACCATAACACCCTTCTCGCTATGAATGCTCATAAGTATCCCTTCAAGCCCACTTTCGGACGTACTCTGAAATACCGTGATGCGTTCCTAAGCAGAACAACTCGCTTATGGAATGCCCTGCCGAGCTCTCTATTTCCTAGTCATTATAATATCCAGACATTTAAAACCAACGTACATCGGTACCTATCTTTCTTCCCTCCCTAATTTGCCTTCGTTAGCTATGGCCTTTGAAACCAAGGAAAGTGAGTTCCAAAGTTCAATGGTCTGAATAAAAAACATTCAGAGGAGTTTAAATTATTCGTATACGAGTATCTTTGCAAGATAATGTTAAACGTTCTTGGAGAGTGACTAAATTGAAATTTGTAAGACAGGTATGGTGTAGGTTTAGTTTTAATTATATTCAATAGAAATATATACCTTAATATACCGTTGAAGCGTGCATCCCAATAGTTTAGAAACACGGTCATATTTTCAAATTTTATAAATGTACGTATCTTACTGTGCGATTGAAGGCAACTTATAGTTTTTGCTCCGAAAGGGAGTACAGTTTACAAGAAATATTTTCAGAATACGCGCTCTAAAAAGCGCTCGTCTAGTTTCTATCGATGTAAAATTGGCCCTGAGCCAAAGTTTTCCAAGACATTCGTAGATTCGACCTACTACTACTACGTAGTTGTAAGCAGTCAAGTGGTGATTTATGGTGAAACCAAGACCAGTTACAGATTCGACAACTTTCAGTTTATTAATGCAAAGCTAAAAATCAGGCCTTCCGACGGTTGAAATCATTTGAGATTTCGCAGTTGATGTTGATGACTAAACCATTCTTTAATGACCAGTGGTTGATATTGGCCAGATCTTTATTGATCACGTGAGCCAGCTCGTCAATTTCGTGTTAAGTTCCCGATAAATACAGTTGAATGTCATCAGCGCATGGTTGAATTGAAGTATATTCACATTTCGTTGGCAAGACATTTATAAACATGCAAAGCAAAAGAGGTCCTAGAATAGATCCCTGAGGAACACCTTGTTTTAAAGGCTTCAGCTGGAAAAATATTTCGCCATTATGGACCTTTTGCATTTTACCTGACAAGAAGCTTTTATCAGCTGTTTACTCCTCTCACTAAAACCAAAAATATGTTTCATCTTCCACCAAAGAAGGGCATGATTTACTTTGTCGAAAGCTTTTGAGAAATCTAATAACCAAAGAATGTCGTCAAGAATATGTAAATACAACTGTTTAGCAGCTATGATTAGCTCTAAGAACCAACTCAAAAGGGGCTGAGTAAGGAATTGGGTGATAAGTGCTTTTGTATTTGCTTAGCAAGAGGCCTCTCAAAAACCTTCGAGAAGCATGGTAATATGCGTATTGGTCTAATTATATTCGTAAAATAGTTAATGATAAACGAATAGGAATTTCATCTATCCCGCTTGCGTTCGACCTAATAATAACAATGCACGCAATTACGACGCTTTCGTAGTTCGCACAGTGTTTCGATTATATGGGATTAGGTGGAAAAAAGTCAAAACCAACTAAAAGTGTTTCAAATTCAACTCTTGTTGCGAGTGCTCGAAAAAATGGGCTATGGAGGAAATGAAAACCATTTTAGCGCATAATGAGTGTCTTTATTGACAAGTTTTGTGATGAAATAAGATATTAACTAATATCAACTATGTAAATATTATTAGCTTAACGAATTCATTTTAATGATTTAATTGGGTATTTTATTATTTTTATTATAAGTTTGTATTTTGCACAGTATTATATCTTATTTATATTCACTTTATTTATATACATACGTATGTATATAAGTGCATATGTGTATTGGTTAGGTATCTGCCAGTTTAATCTGCTGACATATCTTCATGGCTGGATCCATCAGAAGAATGAAGCATCACACCACTTATCATAGCTGAATTCTCCGCCTCAATGGATAAGGAAGTAGAGGCAGGCATAACCAATAACTTTCTAACTTCTTGTGGTGAAGGGCTGTTTTTCTTTTCAATTATATTTCTAAATTCATTGATTTTTGGATCTGATGAGATTAGCAACATTGTAAGTAAGTCTCTATTGGTGGCACACCGAGAACACTTACGGGTATTAAATTCTCGAAATCTTCGGCAATCTTTATTCCGAGCTTCTTGAGCCTCTTCCGATAAGTTTCCAATCGGTAAAATCATGTGCTGGATTATATCAAGACTATGAAATAAAATTTTGTGTACTATAACGGGCATGTAATACCACGGATATAGACTGAGATACGATGCTGCTATGTTCTCCGAAAACTTTTTAAATTCGTCTGTATTAATTTCATACCCAGACGTAAGTGCAGTAAGTAAGGTATGGAATTTATATATTAGATCTTTATCAAGGTCAGTTATTTCGGCAGTTTTTTCATAATCTTCAAAAAATTTTCTGGCAGTGTTTCCATCATTAGTCGTACCAAACCCAGGTTTTACCAAGTCTATGTTCAAACCAAATTCAGATTTGAATCTTCGTTGGATAACATTTTTCCTTTCCTGGAAAACGGTTTGATTCTCTCTTCGGACTTGCAATACTTTTAGAGGCAATCTGTAAGAAATGTGTAATAAACATTCGAAAGTTTTTATAAGTGCGTGAAGTGGAGACAATCCATAAACAAAATTTTGTGTCTTTACATTGCCACAAGTAATTGGCGAATTCATTTGACTGTGCTTAGCACCACAAATATAACAATTCTGAATCCCCTTTGTAGACGAAAATATGTTGCATATTTTTCCATCAACCATAGTTGAGAGAAGGACATGTTTGACGAGAAGGTTTGAAGATTCAGTTGGGTTTAGTTTGTCGATTTGACTTTTTATATTTTTTGCTTCTTGATGCACTAAAGCCGAAGTCTCTTTTTTTTAAATAAATTTAATTGCACGACAATAACGCTTAGATGACGGTTTGACGTTTACCCAAAGCGTGGTATTAAAATTATCATCTAAAACTAATTTCAAAGGCACGAAACAAACTAAAAATAGGTATTCGTCACTAGCAGTTTTGTCGTCGAATTTCTGCTTGTACTGGCTATACCCTGAACTCCCATCAAATCCCCATTTACTTATCAACGTTGCTGATTGTGTTTTGTCTGTCTCTGAAAAGTGCAATGCTTCTAAAATCCGCTGGGTTGTTATATCTAGCAAGGACTGTAATGTAAAACTAGCAAAAACCTCATCAATTTGAATACATTCTTCAGGTGGAAAGCATTTTTTCTTGGCTTTCGTCAAACAGTAAAATGAAGGAACCAGTTCATGGCCTACACCAAGAGCTACATTCCTCAATAGTTTGTAACTATTGGTGGTCAATTTTGCATCAAGATAAAGGCCTAGTGCCTCATCACCGGAAAGGCATTTCTCTTTTGAAGTTAACAACTGAGCATTTTTTATTTGTTTAACGCCATCTAGGTTATCACTCAAGTATTTTATTATGTTTGCAACATCTTTCTTTCTCGCGAGCCTTAGAGAATGTTCAGCAGCAAACAAAATTTCTTCCAAGGTTAAATTATTGAGTATCCTTTGTACCCTTTGTATTTTAGCTTTTTGGCAACAATCATTAAATGATTTTGGAGGACGACCAAAATATTGAGGTGTTTGGGGAGCTTGATCATCGGCAAGATAAAGATCTTTGGAATCACGCGTTAATAAAATAATATCATCTCCATTTAGCCATTCTTCATACGTACAAAAAAATCGCTCAACTCGACGGCCTGCTTTACCCCACTTATAAAAAATCTTTTCCGACCACAACCTAATACTGTTTTTTAGCCTCTGTTTTTCATTATTAGAAACAAGAAGATTGTGCTTCAAGACTATGTAGCTGTAAATTTTTCCATTCCTCACTTTTTTGGGATATTTTATCCATTGCTCAAAAATTTCTGTTCGCGAAATCACGCAAAGTGAATCTGAAAATTAAAAAATAAAAATATTTGCAAAGTCGTGCGCAAAATTCAGTTTGAATTTTCGGAAAGAGGATTAAATTCTCTAAAAGATGCATATAATTTTAAGTCCTGATAAACTGGTACTAATGCCTTTTTTTACTAATGATTTAAATTAAAACTGATAAATTCAAAACAATTGTTTTTCTATAGCATGTTTTTTTATGAAAAAGAGAAAAATTACGAAGTAAACCATAAAAACCTTCAGAAGAAACAATTGATTAAAGTTGAAAAAAATTAGACTCAATATTACAACGCCAACTACAAATGCTACGTGTCAAATGAGGCATCGGTAAACAAAATGCTACTGCTTCATTGGAAATGTACCGTTAGTTTAGACAAAGAGCGAGAAAACCATGGAAATATTATAGATTTGAGATCTTTGCCTTCTTCTCTGGAAGCTCAATAACCGGTTTTTACTAGACTGTGGCATGACTTTTTTCCACCTAAATCCATATAGTCGAAACACTGTGCGTCGTTTCAAAATCAGCTAGAATAGGAATTGTTAAATTAACATTAGAGGAGAAATCAAATGAATTAGTCATCTTATCAGTACCCAAAAGGTGGTCATTAAGTACATCTGGATTAAATTCACACTTAGTGCTGCTTCTATTTGCAGCAACTCCAATCTTACGCAAATTGTTCCAAAGATTTTTGAAATTTGAATTTGGAAATAAAAAAGTTTCTTTTGGCAGTACACAGACTACACGATTCGAAGAGGTTCCCAGTTAGAAGGAGTTGAATTACGTTTCAACTTATTGTACAGTTTATTTCGTCGTTTTGTCAAATCTAACACCTCGGCAGTAAACCAGGGACTGACTGCTTTAGTGGACACGAATTCGTAAAGTAAGTGAGAAAAAAAATTTTGGAAGCGATTTAAATTTTTTTCATCCGAGTCAGAACCTAGTCTACAAAAGTCCCAGGCTAGAGCATTAGTAGCATTTTGTAATGCATCAAGGTGAATTGATCCAAAGTCTTTAAATGGAACGATGTTGGAATAGGTAGACAAGGCAACTGAACACCAACAGTACAAAACAGGGCGTTATCTGTCAATTTACTGGACCTCGAAGAAAGTACATCCGATCAGGCGATATGATGATTGCCGCATGTAATCAAAAGCGCATTTTTTTACAGCTACTTTATTCAAGGTTGGCCATAAATTTCTGCACATTTGAAACATGAATAGAAATAAAACTACAAATGTGATTTTGTTGATCATTTACTTAACGTAATAACAAGGTGTAAGGTCCGGGCTTCTCAGAGGCAGTGGGATATCATCTCTGCGAGAAATCAATTTCTTAGGAAACATTTCTTTGATAACCGATAAAGTCACATTTGACGTATGGCATGTTGCTCTATGTTGTTGCATCCAAGTCCTGCTGTTGTATCCTTCAAACTCCAGATGAAAAATTCGCCGCAGACTAGTTCTTGGTATTGCATCTTCTTGAACATGGCCGCCCTGTTTGTTTAATATTCGTTTACGATCCTGTTTGCTCGAACTTCTTGACCCAAGCTTTGATTGAATTAACACTTGGACACTCACTTACACAGCGTAATCCGTATTCAATTCTAAATAGGCGTCGTACAGTATGGAATCATTGTTTTTGTAAAATTGTTTTACACAAAAAGCACGCTTTTGTCAGTGCTGCTATTTGCAAAAATTTATGGCCCACCCTGTATATGTTACAGTATGAACTACTTGTTTTTTTCTCACCAGGCTAAGATTCGATGGTCAGTCAGCTTTTCTGATATTCGAAATCCCTTCGTTCGATGATCGTATAATTCATATGGTAAACAAACATTTTGTGTCCGACTTTTAAACTCTCATCTGGTTAATCAATTGCAATAGCTGAATCTATTTTGTTAACGATATATGCATACGCTATTGTCGGTATGATTAGATTTTCATAAAAATTAAAAATCAGCCGTCTGCTGATTAGTAATATTTTTTTTTTAATATACAGTCGGTCAAAAAAGAACTCGAACAGTTCTAACTTTAGACCCAAAAATATATTTATACAAGTATTATTTATTTTATTTGTTTAATACATTTTGAAGGCTTATTATACTTTGAATTCATAACATAGTATTCAGATTATTATATTTAAACAGATTATACAAAGAAAAAATGTTGAATCCAGAAATTCTGACCTCAAAAATGAAGCCGGACACTTCACTTTTAAAAGGAAGAAACCAATGAAAATGAATTTTTTTTTGTGTTTTAATACTTAGTAGATAATCCTTTATTTTGTTTAAAATTGCTTTTAAACTTTCTCGCATCGATTGTACCAATTTTTCACAAAGCGAGACCGGAATATTGTTCCATTCTATTTTTAATGCTGTTTCTAAATAATTTTTACTACAATTTGTGTAGTTTTTAAGCTGGTTTTTCAAGTAGCTCCAAATATGTTGTATCACATTTACAGCAGATGGCAGAGGTAGTGTTTAAAGTACATTTTATATTTCACAATATAAAATTGTAAAGAAGCCCCGTCAGGGTTAGAGAAGTGCTTTTCGAAAAAAATGTAAACGAGCCAGGAATGACTGCAACGTCTTTCTTAAGCGTGTGAAATTTCAATGCGACCAAAGATTGAGGCAAAAAATACTACAATGTTGCAAAGATAGTTAAAGCTCTCAAGCTCCATCCCAATGCTCATTCACAATGACATTCCAGTTGTCAGCTCTTTAGACAAGGCCAATCTGCTTGTTGCACACTTTAAGCCCAGCTCATCACTTCCAGATTGTGCTTTGTCTCCCCCTACACTTGAGTGCGTCGAATCTACATTCGCACTCGTGTCCAGTCCAGATGGTATATCTCCCCTTCTTGTGAAGAGGTGTTCTTCCACGTTGGCAAAACCACTGCGTAATCTTTTTCGTCAATCCTACTCTTTAGGACTCTTCCCGAGTAGGTTGAAAAACAGCATTTGTCCAGCCCGTCCCTAAAAATGGCGAATCATCTCCTCTCTCCTCCTAAAGATCCATTGCACTTACGTCCCTTCTTTCCAAGGTCAAACAATTAGGTGAACCGCTGTTAAATCGTCAGCTCATGAAATATCTCGAAACACGAAAACTTCTCTATGGCCGGCAGTATTGTTTTCATAGCAACAGGTCCAGTGGTGATTTAATGTCATGTCTCACCGAAAAGTGGAACCAAAGCGTACATCAATCTGGCGAAAGCAAGATAGTTGCACTTGATATTTCTAAGGCATTTGACAAAGTTTGGCATCAGGCTGTTTTGTTGAAAATGCCTGAATTTGGGATCGATGACTCTCTTCTTCAATGGATTAGAAATTACCTTTCGGAACCAAGTTGTCTTGGACGGTTTAAAGTCTGATATTCACAAAATAAATGCTGGTGTGCCGCAGGGCTCCATTCTGTCTCTGAGATTCTTACGTTTACGTTCCCTGCTCTTCAGCTTTAGAACGGGAACGGAAGCGTTTATTAATTCAATTCCGATATCAACATAACCAATTGGGGAACTGTCAACAGAGTATAATTTAATGCTTCCAAAGCACAATGCTGTCTGCTGTCATTAAAGTGAAATTTAAACACCCAGCCATTATCCATGAATGGCACTCGCATCGTCGAAACCGAAAAACTTTTCATTCTCGGTATGTGTGTCAATGAGAACTTACGTTGGAATGACCACAATGTCGAAATGTCTAGGTTTCAACTAGATAGGATGCTAGATAGGATTCAAAACCGTGCGATAAAACTCATAGGTGATGCTAACATTACCCAGTCAATGAACACCCTCGAACACCTACGAAATGTCTTGTGTATCACTTTATTTTATCACTTTTACCACCATCAGTGCTCCATTGAAATCGCCAGTAGTATTCCGCCCCTTCAAACCTTTAACCGCAACACCCGTCTCGCTATGAATGCTCTGAAATATCGTGATTCGTTCCTAAGCCGAACAACTCGCTTATTGAATGCCCGGCGATCTCTGTATTTCCTGGTCGTTATAACTTGCAAATATTTAAAAACAATAAACGTCGGTACCTCTGTTTTCTTCCTCCCTAAATTTCCTTTGCCAGTGTGGTGTACAATCGCTTTAAGGTACGCTCATTATAAAAAATATAACCCCACACAAAAATCGATTCACCTACATATTTAATGGTCGGGGGCAAATTCCCTTACTTTAACTCCTTGTTAGGTTTTTGCCACACATAAGCCAGTCCATCAGAACGAAATAAATTAAATTTACTCTCGCCCGGGAACAAAACACGTTTCCAGAACGTGTAAGACGTCCTAATCTTGATAATGTCTGGCAAATTTCTTTCTTTTACCTAATTCTATTTACGGTCCTGATTAACGGTTTCTTTCGGGCGATTCGTGCCTGTAGATTCTTTTTTTCGCTACTACACTACTCGAATTGTTTCAGGATTTACCTCTTCATGAAGGTAATTTTTAGCTTCTGCTGTTAGCTTTTGAGCACTTGCCGGGGATTTTTCTCCTTTTCATCTTCTTCAGTGATCTTCCTTGGCCTTCCACATTTTGCTAAATTGTTTAATAAATTCTGGGTTTTATAGCTTTTTATAATATATCCAATAATTGAGTGAGTTTTTTTTACTATTTTTCAAATTTCTCGAACTGATTCGCCCCCATTAAAATGCTCGATCAAACTTTTTCGGATATCTGATCATGTTGGCCAACGTTGTCGCCCCATTTTAGCTTTGTTCAGTGAAAAGTACAAACTTTCCTGTTTAGTGAGAAAATTTTCTGTCCGAATCTGTTCTGCTCTATGTTCAGTGCGACTGTTCCAATCTGTTCGGAACAGAAAATCTTGCACCTAATTTCGAAGTAGAACACAATTGTGAAAAATGTCAAAATCAGCTGTGCTGTACTTTTCTGTTCTCATTTGATTTGACATTTTTCACAAATCTGTGCTGTTCTGTTCTAGTTTTACCTCACTGAACAAAGCTTTTGTCTTTATTGTTCAACGTTAGAGAATTGAAAAAAATCAGTATGGCCTTGTGTCCGACTTCTTTTTTGAGATAGAATTTGCCGGATTTTTAAAAAAAAAATTTACTTCCTTGAATATTATGTCACATATCAAAAGCACAAATATCTACAAAGCTTTTTAAAAAGTATAAAATAAAAACGAATATACGAGTAATATTGGTGCT
Organism: Volucella bombylans; assembly: GCA_949129095.1. Taxonomy (NCBI): domain Eukaryota; kingdom Metazoa; phylum Arthropoda; class Insecta; order Diptera; family Syrphidae; genus Volucella; species Volucella bombylans. The sequence continues at coordinate 378,558,121 of OX422140.1, read as the reverse complement.
AATGTACTTTTGGGTGAAAACACAGAAAAATCTCTGCGCACTGCCTTAAAATACGCGAACAGGATAGTTATGTTTAGTTCGTTTCGTTGAGCTTGCATATGATTTTGCTGATGGATATGATTTACGCCAAAAAAATGTCGTCTTCTTTCCAGGAGCATGAAATATATCCTCCCTCTCAGCCATGTTGCATACGAGTAAGTCACACAAGATTGGTAGATCTACTCTGTGCGTGTTTAATGTGAATAGTTCCGCTCCCAATTTCATCATAAAAGACATTTCCTCGCCACTTTTATTATCGCGGAAGTATAGTAGTTCCGATCTTCCAAATTATAATTCAGCTGACTATAAATTGATCTATGTAGTGACTCTGATGATTCTGAAGTTGAGATCAATTGCTGCAATTAATTGGTAAAACTTTGGTTTCCATTGAAATCCAGTCTTAGTCCACGTTCGAGCGCTAACTTTCTCTATTTGCTGTGCCAACTAGTATTGCATCATAGTGCTTCGAGTGCCCGGTAATCTGCCCTAGGGCATATTGAATACTTGTACTATAATAAATAGTCTACCTGTAGTGGTAGCCAGTGGTTACGGTGCTGGGTGGTAAACGAAATATCTTTCCTTTTGATGTAAGTTGTTGTATTTATCACTGTCTTGGCCTTTTGTACTCTTTTACTATTTCGATCTGTCCTACACTCAGAAACCATCTCTAGATGGTTGTTCTCGGTAAGTTACATTACATTTAACATAACAGGCGGTTCGAAAAGTCCCGTGGCTAACATACAAAAACACACATTTTTTTTGCAAAATTCGACCTTATTCATCATTCCAGCACGGCTCAAACATGATGTTAAATGTTTTTGTATAGAACATCAAAATAATGAACTAATGTGTGGTTTTTCTATTATACATCAAAACATTCGCAATATGCGAACTAATTTCTAGAGATGTAACGGATATCCGGTTAGTATCCGTTATCCGGCCACTTTTTGCCTAATAGAGAGTAAGTACTCGGCGAATACCGGATAGGTAAAATAAAACATAATAACAAGAAGTCGATTGAAAAAGTACATTTTTTTATTAACAGTAACAAGTATAATAAGTAACATAATTAGTACTTATAATTGATTAAAGGCAGATTATGACGAATATAAATAAGTTTTTCTGCATTAACTTGCAACCGTCGATAACGATCTCTCCTCATACGCCTCTCATGTCTCTTCCAAACGTCTCCTGCATCTTCAAAAAACGCGCTCTAGTTTTAAAAACTACTATCGTCCCTAACATGCCCCACAATCCAGCAAACAATCGTCTATCACTCTACTACCAAAATGTGAGGGGGTTGCGTTCAAAAACATCTTCTTTATATCTCAACTCTCAAAAGCTGCCTTATGATATTTTTGCCTTAACCGAAACTAATCTAATATCTAATATCAAGGATTCGGAACTATTCACACCAGAATTCCGTTTATTTCGCGACGATGGACGTGATAATAATGACAATTCTATAGGACGAGGTGTCCTTCTGGCAATCAAAATTCGGCTGAACCCTGAGCTCGTCAAAAAGTCATCTACAGCCGATTTCGAATTTGTCTGTGTTAAAGTTACTCCCTCCAAACACAAACTCCATATCCTCTGTTGCTATTTTCGCCCCTCCCAACCAATATACAGTTATCAGCTCGCGACTAATGCGGTTGATTCCCTCTTCGAAATCACAGATCCCTGTGATGAAATCATTGTTCTCGGTGACTCTTTAATCTCCCTCACCTCCAATGGACTCACTCAGACGAAGAATCCTATCTTCTTGCCACAAATGCAACTTCTGACAAAGAAATCCTCCTCACAGATTGCCTCAAAAACTCTGGCCTTTTTCAAATAAACCCAATTTCTAACTTCATGGGTCGGAAACTAGATCTGATCTTTACCTCCGACACCACGAACTGTCTTGCTCTCGAGTGTGAACTTCTTCTTTCGAAATTAGACCGTCTCCACCCACCTCTCCTCGTTATTTACTCATATGATAACAATAATTCCTTGAGCCTTTCAGAAACTCCCTTCCATTTCGATTTCCGTAAAACCAATTACACTAAGCTCAACAATCTTCTCAAAAATGTTGACTTTAGTTTTCTTCAAAACAGTAACTTAACCGCAGATTCTGCTGTAGCTATCTTCTACGATAAGATTTTCCACTGTATAAGGCAAACTACTCCTTTTATTCGACGCAGAAATCCTTCGTCATCTCCTCCCTGGTATAACAAAGAACTTCGTACACTTCGTAATAAGAGAAACAGGTTATGGCAACAATACGTTAAATCTGGTTCTGACTTTGACCAACAAAACTACCTCCTAGCTTACAATCACTTCTCCCTGATTACTGAATATCGTTACCAAAGATATCTCTCTCAGCCAAATGCAATCTTCCATCATCTCAGACCCTAAAAAATTCTACCAATTTATTAACACAAAAAAAAATCCGATTGCTATCCATCAACTCTCAAATTTCCTAATATGTTCTCCGATGACTCAACAACCATCGCTAATCTATTTGCGAACTTCTTCAGTCAATCGTTTTCGGCCCAATCTGATGACATCGATCCTGAATACTTTTCTTACCTGAACAACTGTTGTCAAATATCTCCCTCGTCAGTTGAAATTACTTCAGCGCAGTTACTAGACAAAATACATAAACTGAAAGACGATTTTTCCCCAGGTCCTGATGGATTGCCCGCAGTTGTCTTAAAAAAATGTGCTGATAATCTAATTAATCCCCTCACTAGTATTTTCAAACTATCTTTGTCTGAAGGGCTCTTTCCGCATCTGTGGAAAAGCGCTTTTATTACACCTATTCACAAAAAAGGATCAAGGCACGATATCTCCAATTATCGCCCCATTGCTAAACTATCCTGCATCCCCAAGGTTTTTGAAAGTATTGTTTATGATGCACTATATTTTCAATGTAAATCTATATTTGCAACCAACCAACATGGTTTTGTTAAAGGCAGATCAACGATCACCAACCTCATTGAGTTTGTTTCTAGTTCACTATGCGAACTAGAGCAAGGGAAAGAAATTGATGTAATCGCCACGGACTTCAGTAAGGCCTTTGATAAAATCTCGCACAAGTTAATTTTATTCAAACTCAAAGCTCTTGGTTTCGAACCTAGACTGACCTCTTGGATTAATTCCTACATTAAAAAACGCCCCTATATTGTTTCTTTTCGTTCCCATTTTTCTGACTCAATTCTCGCCACTTCGGGTGTTCCACAAGGCAGTCATCTCGGTCCATTAATTTTTATTTTAACTATTAACGATGTTCTTAACGTCATAAAGTACTCCCACATATCTATCTATGCCGATGACATGAAAATCTATAGACAGATCTCAAGTCTCTCTGACTCTCAACCTTTACAAGATGATCTTAATAGATTCTCGATATGGTACCATAAAAACTTTCTCGAGCTCAAGATAGAAATATGCCAAGCCATTTCTTACTCCCGGAGGCGTTTGACACTTCCAACCCGCACATACTATTTATCAAACCAAAGAGTAGCTATAGTTACTTCAATGCTGGACTTGGGTGTCATTTGTGATACACAGCTTAATTTTCGCAACCATATTGACTCCGTAATTAGGAAAGCTAACTCCGCTCTCGGATTTGTTAAACGATGGTCAAAAGAATTCTCCGACCCGTATGTCGCCAAATCCCTGTACATAACCTTTGTTCGTCCACTTCTCGAGTACGAGTGCATATTCTGCGCATTGAAGCTGTCCAACGTAGATTCCTGCGTTTCGCATTACGTGGGCTACCATGGGCTGACCACAATATTTTACCCCCCTATGTAAATCGGTCTCCTGTGTTTGGAAAAACGTCGGGAGTCCGCCGATATTCTCTTCATACACAAACTCTTAACTGGTATCATTGACTGTCCCACAATACTCAATCAATACCAACCCGTGTCATTTAAGATCTGTCTACCTTTTTCGTCCGAATAATCACAGGACAACTTATGGTCTCAACGAGCCACTGTGTCGTATGCTACGTGAAACAAATCGTCTTGCTGGTCGTCGTAGCTCATTTGCAAAACTTGCAACAGAATTTTCTGGCGGGCTCTCTCGATTTGAATCGGTCGTAAAAAACTTGCCTTGAATCTCGGGTCCAGTAGAGTTGCTGCTAGGTAGTTTGGGTTTTCATCAATGTCGAAACGATGCTTTAATTCAATAGTTAATGAAATCGTTATGCTCAATAAATTAGAGGTTCTTCGTACCGTTTCTCCTTTTTGTATGTACCTTATTAATGTGGTAACATTTGGTATAACTGTAACCGAGATACATGAAAGCTCAGAACTGGTTATTTTTGTTATTTCTTCTAAAGGTTTGAGGAGTCTTATACACTGTTCCATTATGTCCCACTGGTAGGGTGTGAAATTGTTTACTGTGTCGTGGTCAGTGAAATGGCTCGTTTCTGTAGTTCCAGCAAGTAATACGTTGAATTCCAACGTGTACAGATGTCTTGGACTAGTTGATGTTGTGGTAAATTCAATTCTTTCTGTATCATCGTCAGTTTTTCTTGAGCCAAATTCGAATGATTAAAGTGCGTAACAATTCGTTTTGTAGCAGAAATCATCTCCAATGCTTCAGGGTGAGACTTCAACGATTCATTCACTGCCAGTTGAATCGTAACCGGAGACTCTTACACCTCTCACCATGTTGGCCCCACTATCATGAATAAGCAAATGTATTTTGGATTGGAGAATATTCCAGCGAGTCGCGATTGCATTCATTTCTTTGGCAATGTTTTCCCCTGTGTGAGATCCTGCAAAGGCTTTCATTGCCAGTATAGCATGTTTCAGTTTAAATTCAGAGGACAACCAATGAGCTGAGAAACTCAACACACTGGTATTATTGTGCGAACAGGTCCACATATCTGCTGTCACCGAAATTGCAGTAGCTTTTAAGATACATGCATCAATTTTAGAATGTATTCGATCATATATGTCAGGAATAATTTTGTCAGCAATACAGGCAGTGCTTTCTCCATAAGCCTCTTAAAACCAACTCGTTCCACAATAGATAGTGGTTCACTGTCCAAAGCAATCATTTACGCGATGAAATAGTGGTATTCTTTCGATTTTGAATCGTTTATGTCCCAAAGTATTTTTTTTTTTCCAAAGTTTCTGCCAAAGTTAATTGTTTCCTCTCCTTTTTTGTTGACAGAAATGATGCACTTGTAGACGGAATGGCATTGATTTCAGAAAGCTTCTCCGCATGTTCGAATTTAATGTGATTTTTCATAGCTGTCGTACCGGCTTTTTTTCCTGTCCCGCCACGAGAAATCTTCGACTTGCACAGCAAACTTAAAGTCATTCTCACAGATTTCAAAATGATTCCAAATTGGGGATCTTTTGCTCAGCGGTTCCATTTAACCTTATTTGCTACAGGAAAGTTTAATAAGTATGTACCTATCGGAATATTTATTCATTATTAATAACTTACGTAATAAACAAGGAATACAAAAATGTGAAGAACACAAAAATTTCGCAAACGTACAATAAGTGTCTTAGTTCGACCAGTAATTTATGCCAACTGTGTGTTCTACTGATTCTCCGTAGCACTCTCCACATTCAACACACGAGCCGTACAAACAAATAGCGGAACCAAACAAGTTACAACTTGTACACGTGTCGTGTTTGAACTAGAATGCATCGCTATGAATGTATTCTGCTCTCGACAGTATATTCGGCCGCTGGATATTCGGCTATCTGGCCAAAGTATAGGGTTTTCCAATAAGGACTTGACAACTTTTTTTTAAATAAAACGCAAACCATTTGAGATACTTCAAAACTCGGCAGTACATATCGGCTCGGAACTCGACTTCGTTCATATGGCCACCGCGGGCACGTTTGCAGCGGTCGATTATTTGGACCCAATTTTCAACGACTCGGCCGAAACGGCCGCTATTTCGCGTTCAATGTTGGCTCTGAACTCTTCCAACGTCGTCGGCGTGTTGGCATAAACCAATGACTTAACGTAGCCCCATAGAAAATAGTCAAGTGGCGTTAAATCGCACGAACGAGGCGGCCAATCGACTGGCTCACCATACTTACTCTTCAATAAATCGATTGTAGGGTGTGCTGTATGGCTTGTGGCATCATCCTGATAAAATCACATCTTGTCCAAGTCCATATCTTCCAATTCGGGCCAAAAATAATCGGTGATCATGGCGCGATAACCCTGACCATTCACAGTAACGTGACGATCATTATCGTCGACGAAAAAATATGGCCCAATAACGCCGCACCAAACAGTTATTTTTTGTGGATGAAGTGGTGATTCGTGAAGCACATGTGGATTTTCACCCGACCAATAAAGCATATTTTGCTTATTGACGAACCCATTGAGCGAGAAATGAGCTTCGTCACTGAAGATGATTTTGCGATGAAATTTATCATCTTGGCGCATCTTCTCCAGAACCCAATCGGAGAACGTACGTCGCTTCATATGGTCCATCGGCTTCAATTCTTGAGTCAGCTTGATCTTGTATGGATGGAAACCAAGATCCTTACGTAAAATACGCCATAATGTGGTCTGAGCGATGCCCAATTCTTGAGAACGCCATGGAATTGACTGATTTGGATCGTCTACTATGGACGCCTGAACGGCAGCAATATTTTCGACACTTCGACCAACCCGTTATCTCACTGACACGACAACATCACACAACGAATATGTAGACTCAAATGTTTGTACTAACCTTGTTATTGCCTGCCTACTAGGGCGAGAACTACGACCGACGCTCTTAAAGTTGCAGTCACCGACTCCGAATTTCGGTAGAAAATTTTTATAATTTGCAGACGTTGCTCGTTAGTGTACTTTACCATGATGAAGATGTTGAGTTTACTGAATAAATTGACAGTGACAGTTCGATGATTAGTGAAAGAGTGCGTTCACAAATTAAATTCAAAGTTATCAAGTCCCTATTGGAAAACCCTTTATATAATAGTAGCTTAAATACTTATCAAATTCCATCAAACTTTTTATTGATATATGTAAGGCCTTCGATATGGTGAACCATTCTTTGCTGCTTGATAAGCTCTATAAGGCGGGTTTTAGAAGCTCATTTTATAAATGATTTGCTTCCTATTTATCCAACCGTAAGCAAGTTGTTAAGATTAGAAATGCTTTCAGTTCACAAAAATTTTTAAATATGGGTGTTCCTCAGGGATCAGTCTTTAGTTCAATCCTCTTTCTTTATTTATGCTAATTCATTATTTTTACAACCGTTTAAAGGTAAAATCACAGCATTTGCTGATGATACATCTTTTTTCTATTCAAACAATAATTTAATTGATATGTTTGCAGATGTAAATTGTGACCTAGATATTATTAGAAAATGGTTTAATTTTCATAAGCTGATTATTATCAGCAACAAAATGAAGTTCATGCTATTTAATATTAGAGGTAACGTTTCCCAAGCAATACCTTTATATTCTCATTCACCAACTTGCAACCGATTTGTCTTGGGAGATATGTAGGTGGGGTGAAAAGTAACCTCCTTGGGAATGTTTTTTTTATTTTATTCAATATAGTCCCCTTTTAGGTTGATACACTTATTCCAGCGATTTTCCAACTTCTTAATCCCGTCTGAAAAGTAATTTTCCGGAAGGTCTGCAAAATACTCCTCCGTGGCGTCGATGATTTCCTCGCGTGAGCTGAATTTTTTATTGATGAGCCATCTTTTGAGGTTTGGGAAGAGATAATAGTCCGAGGGAGCCAAATCGGGCGAATACGGTGGATGCGACAGCAATTGGAGCCGTAAGTCATTGAATTTAGCCGTGGTTGCGATGCTCTTGTGCGCCGGCGCATTTACTTGCAAAAACAAAATTTTTTTTCGTTTCATGTGGGGCCGTTTTGCAGCGATTTCGGCCTTCAATCGCTTAAATAATACACAGTAATACTCCCTGTTGATGGTTTTTCCTTTTTCGATGTAGTCCACGAAGAGTATGCAATGAAAATCCCAGAAAAGTGACGCCATAACCTTTCCGACCCATCGAGCCTCCCTCGGCCACTTCGGAGCACTCGTGCCGGCTTCAGTCCATTGCCGGGCACTCATTCTGTTCTCAGGTGTGTAATAGTGGATCCAAGTTTCATCAACAGTTACCAATCGACGACATTCCCCATCAGCAAGTCCAAACACTCTTTTGAAGTGCTTTCGCGTTCGTGTTTTTGGTCAGGAGTAAGCATGCGCGGCACCCAGCGGTAGGATAACTTATTGATATGCAGAATATTGCCCAAAATATGGCGTGTGCGCTCAGTACTAATCTTTGTGGTATCTGCTACCTCGCACACCTTCACTTTAAGGTCAGCCAACACCATTTCATGTATTTTTTTAACATTGTCCTCTGCGGACTTGATCGGTAGTGGAGTTTCGGCCACCACGAAACTCTCGAAAACAATATTTGACGGTGTAATCTGACGGAGCATTAGCCCCATAATATTTATCCAACTTTTCGTTTGTTTCCTTCGCCGTTTTGGCTATCAAAAAATGATGTTTTATGAGAGAACGAAAATTGTTTTTGTCCATACTCAACACGCCAACAACAATCAGCTGTCAAAACAAAACTAAAGACAGTATCGCACTGAAATTTGGCCTGTCTGCCTAAATATGAACGGACTTCAAGGCACCATAACCTTTTTTGCAGTAGCAGCGCATTCTGGCGGTCAAGGAGGTTACTTTTCCCCCCACCGTATCTCTATGTATGGTTTTCTCTAAAGTATGGTTTTCAACAATCAGAATACCTGCAAGGCAAATTGTTTTTTAAATATTTAGGTATTATATTCGATCGAAAATTTTGTTGGAATGACCATTCAACCTATTTGAAAAAATGTATGAACGGAGTTGTAAGACAATTATTCCACTTTAGTATGTACTGTAATCTTCCTGTTTTAAATTGGTTTACAACGGGTTATTAAAATCAAAGTTGGAATATGGAATTTCTTGTTGGGATGGTACGTACATCAATAAAACAAAACGCTTATTAATAAAACAGAAGCATGCGATAAGAATTATATCCAAAGCTAATCGCAGGACACCAAGTTTTGAGCCATTCAAATTTCTTGAATTTCTTCCTCTAAGACACCTTTACTGTTAAAAAGTTTTGAAGATTTTTTTCATCAATTCAGGCTATTTTAAAGCTAGAGTGCCAGACGACTATAGCTTACATCAACTCCAGAAATTTTGTAGTTGTGCCAATTATTAAAAAAAACACATTTTTACCATTGTTATACTATTAAATGACATAAAAAAGTGGCTTTTCTCATTTAATCATTCAGAAGTTCATGTTTTATTAAATCCGATGATGTGAACTAATTTATAGACTTGTAAAATTATATACTCGTATAATTGCACTTTTTGATTCATTATAAATTTCTATTGTTTCCCCATCAATAGAATTATTTAATTTTTTTTTGTATAACTTGATAAGTACTTTCATCACTGTCTTGAATATGTTAGGCTAAAGATTGTACTCGGCTATTTTATACAACTACCTTTCTACGTATCATTTTACTTGAATTTATTATTATTTGTATTAAATATTAAATATAAGCGTTAAAAGATATTGTTAAAATAAAGTATTAACAAAAAAAAAAGAACATCTTCCAAATATGCTTCAGTTTCGGTGAACACCCCTTCATTGGAGCCATATTTCTTTCCGGTGAGCAGTTTTTTTCTGGGATTTGCGAACAGGTAATAGCCTTTGGGGGCTAAATCTGGAGAATACGATGGATGCGGAAGTAATTCAAAATGCAATTCATGCAGTTTGCCATCGCTCCGATCAATACGGTGCATTCTTTTGGTGAAAGAGCACCATTTTCTCTTCCGTTTTTTAGAGATTTCTTTCTTCAAATGCCTTAATAACACCATTTAATATTCAGTATTTATGGATTTCTCTTCTCATGGTAGTCGACAAATATCACAGGATGTGAATCCCAAAATACCGACGCCATCAGCTTGCCAGCCGACTGTTGCGTTTTTGGTCGCTTGTTGTCCACTCAGCTGACTGGATAGTGGATCCAGTAGTGGATCCATGTTTCATCTATTGTCACATATATGTACGTAGGTACCTCATGAAAAAAATATTTTTATTTCGCTTAAAATGCTCCAAACAGTGCCCTAAATGGTCAACTGTGAGCAAAGGCGGTATCCACTTGAAACAGAGCTTTCGCAAACCCAAATAATAGTGCAAATTGTGATGTACATGTCAGCTACCTCACGCACCTTCCACTTTACGGTTGTTCCAAATGATTTTGTAAATTTGTTTGATATTTTCCAGCGCTACAGCCTCTTTCGGGCTCTCAGACCGTTCAGTATCATTTGTGTCGACCACGTTTGAATTCAGCAGAAACTGGTTTCTTTCGACGAAGAAGATTTCTTATAATACTTTCCAAGCCATTCTTGAGTTTTAACGGTATTTTCAACGTACGAAATTCGTGTATTTCAATGATTTTGAAAATATCAAAAAGTGCGTCACTAAAACTTCAATATCTCGATGACCAATGGTTGTATTGCCATCATATTTTGACACGTAGATTGGTGCTAACTAAAAATCATATTGTAAAATGTTTGTGTGGGTATAAATGATAGAACTTATTCTTTTCAATACAAATCCCTTTATTCAGTACAGTTACAATTCACTATTTAATTCTTTCTCTCAGTACAATTCAATTTCTCAACCACATATACTTTTCTTATCTTTTACTTAAACCACTTAATCACTTCTCCTAATTAACACTTCAAATTACACTTTAGAACTGATTTGCATACCTTTGGGATGCTGGTATTTATACTCGAATGACATACTTCGAGAACAATCCTCGCCACCCAGCGTCCCATACAATTTCCAATTTGCTAGAAAATTCGATTCCACTCTCCAGTCGAGACTTTGCTAATCCAGTATCGAAATCTTCTAGTCTTCGAGTTTCGACATTTTCTGCTAGATGTCGCTGCTCACGTTTAAGTGGTTATCACAATATGAATATTTTAAAATGTTTTTGTGGGTTCTATTGATAGAACTTATTTCTTTCAACACAATCGCTTTATTCAAGAGAATTACAATTTACAATTCAATTTGGCTTTATCTTTTACTTAAACCACTTTAACACTGCGTTTAATTCACCTCTTAAATTCTACTTTAGAACTGAACTTCACCTCTATTCGTACTGGTATTTATACTCTCTGCCATCTTTCGAGAACATTCTATACCAGGGAGCTGTCATACTTCTTCCATTTTGCCAGATTATTCGCTGTAAGTTGTCAGACATTATCATTTACATATTCTTCCAATAGATGAGTTTTCTGTTTTTCACATATAATTGGCGCTGTTTACATTTAAAGTGGATATCACAATATGTTATTAGAGTCGCCATCTGTATGTCAGTCTCAGAACTTTTTTGACCACCTGTTATGAACACCTTATCCTTAATACCAAACCATTGTTTTTTTTAATTTTGGTCAGACTGACGGCCTGTTTGTACGGGATAAGATTCGGAATACCTGTGTTGGATTTTAATATACAATATCAATATCTAAACCGGTAAGACCGCCATATTTAGAAAGTTGCAACCATTATCTAAACTCTATTGACATTCATACAATCATGTTTTCCATAAGAAATTTGTTAGATATGATGGCTGGTGATTATCCATTTCTATCTGTTTGTTTGGAGTAAACTTTCAAACAGTTGAACCACTTTCAATGGGCCTTTTATTGAAAAGCATTATATTTTATTGAAAAATATATACGAAAGATATTTCACCCCTCAGATAAGATACTTAGTGTCTTTTTTAGGTTCGAGGGAAGAAGTAGACTATTCTATATTATTGTCAATTTCTGTAGAAAATAGACTCCACAGTCCTCTTCATATTCATTTATTTTAGATGAAATACATTAGGCCACCATCCCATACTAATGCAAGAAAAATTGAAGAACAGATTTGGTCATACAATTTATTAACAGCTTAGAACATTCTTTTGTATTACATTGGCTACTATTATATTGGAACAGCTAAAAGGTTTACAAGACGCTTACAGAGTAAACAACATGTCTTTCTTCTTTCCAGATCAGTCCTCTCTTGAAATATCAAGTTCTGATGGTATTCTCTGTTGTCTTTGTTAATTTATGGTTATCAAATGATTGCCATAGGATGCGTGGAACTGCCTAGAAATACCATAAATAAAATATCCTGAGAAGTTACAGATGGTCGATTACAGATTATATAAATGTCTTCTTCATAGCTTGGTATTAAATGCCCCCTTATCCTACTTGAATAGCTATGAAAATAAAGAAGGTTTTTTTTCTTTCTTTTTTTCAACTTTGAGGAGCTAGATACCCAACGACACTGCCCTTCTTGGAAGGAAAAAGGAGTATCTTGAGCTAATAATTATCAGAAAGTCCCTTCTTTATTGTAAAATGTCTTCATTTTTATTTTGTAGGCTTAACACCAGAACATGGATGGTTTTTGTGATCACCGATTGTCGATAACGCAGCTTCTTTTATGTGGCTAAATTTCAGTTTGTCCGTGTGCCCTTATTGACCTCGACATTACCATATCTTTTCGTGCTTTAACTATAATATTTTCGAAGAATTAGAAGCATTAGGACTTTTTATTTGACTACAGGAGTTGACTAAGCACAATTAGACAATACATTTTTCATTTCGCAAAAGTTCTATGTTTGCATGTGTTGAAAAATCAGTGAGATTAAAATTTTCAAAACGTGAACTAAGGCTGCAATATGCCCTTCTTTTATTGAAAGATCTAGTGGTGCAGTCATAGTACAATACTGTTTGTTTTTTTTTTTGTTTTTTTTTCTTATCAAAGCAGTGAACTAGACTGCGGATGGCAGATGCATTAATGCATTATCACTGACCTTCTGTGAAGAGGATAAATGCCTAGCCTTGCAGAATCTGATCTAGGATCCCTGTAAAGGAGGGATTCAGATTTGATCAGTTTAAGGCTTTCGTAATGATATTCCTAGTCGTCAAAACTCCTTTAGAATACTACCTACAGTTACGAGTACCTACAACTTATTTTGCCAGTGCGAAGCGGCATAGAATTCCTTGGCTTTTTAGTAGAGAAGAAAAAGATAGATCGGAAAGACTCAATAGGCTCCTTGCCTACTCTTTTCAATAATTGCAGCTTCCATAGGAACACCACAGACTACCCAATCACAAATTTGATGAAACTTGAACGTTTTACGTTCATTGTAGTTAGAATTATGCATCCTTACTAAAGATATATTATATGTTGATATGTCCTTGGTTCGCTGGAGCACTTGGTTCCATCAAGGCTAAAGTTCATTCTTTAGGCATGGTAAGTTTACCCTCAGATTGTGCGTTTTAATGAGTTTTTGTCTTTAGATTCGCCGTATTTAGTCGAAAACGGAAGCACCTCATACAGGACTAACAACATTTCAACACGTACAGATGACCCCATGAAATAGAACGTAGAAGTAGCATTGATGAAGCTTACCTACACGACGATTCCAATAGCGCATTATGACGCTGATTGACTTTTACAACTCTTGCTTATTCTAATCAAATAAGTCATTCAATTCACGTCTTATGACACTTACGAGCATATCCAATCGAGCATATCAACCGGAAGTTTTAAACGTGGTATCTTGCAAGAGCTGTGGATCCTATGTGGACTGTATCTTCCTTAAAATGATGCATCTCTCTAAACTGACGCTTACGTCACAAAATCGCTTTGTATGACCTTTGTTAGGCCACATCTCGAGTGTGCTTGCCAGGTATAGTCCCCTGAAAGTCATATTCTACATATCAAAGCTGTCCAACGCATATCCCTACGGTTCACTATATAGGGGCTCCTATGAGAACTCCACTATATCCTACCCCTTATTCTCTTTGGAAAAATGTCGCGAATCCATTGACTCTCCCACACTGCTACCCCCGCTTTTAAAAAAGTAATGTCTTCTTTTGGCGCGTAGAGCCACACATTCACATACTCGTAGTATTCGTTCTGCGGTTTCATCGTCTTTCATACAAAGTCGGCATTCTGTCTCTTGCCTGATTCTGAGTTTGTGTAAGTGATATTGAATCTGCCAGTGTCCTGTTTCTAAGCTGCCCAGTCTTGAATTTACTTTTGAAAGTGTTTCATAGTTATTTTTGCCTTTCGAAGCACCAGTATATTCTTCCAACAGATAGGTTGAATTCGGAACGTCAAAGAAAAGCTCTGGGCAGTTTAATGGATCAGCTAAACCTTTACAAACCAGTTCATCGACTGTTTAATTTGGTTCAATATCTTTGGGCCCCGGTACCCACCAGAGCTTGACTTTGTTTCTTTTCGATAAGCCCTGAAGCAGTGAAATACCAATATAGAAGCAAACAGATTAGTGCTCAACGCTCTCAATGCTGCTTGACTGTTCGTGTGTATAAAAAGACGATGGGACTTTTTTTCATTGTGCTTGCAACGTTTGTTTTTGAACATGGATACCTGCAACTACTCTAGTGTTCACTTTGAATCCACCCGTATACAACTTGTCATTTTAAAGGTTTGATGATAGCTTTTGTCGATTTGGGATCACTATGCTGAACATTCTGTCGAAGCATAAAGTTTTTGTACGAGGTCATGACGAATTCAGAAATCTCTGAGATGAAGCTTGCGAAGCGCTATTGTACAGCGTATTTCGACTCTACTGTTTGTAATAACCAGGTCGCACAGCACCGGAAATACCTATTATGCGAAAATGTTGCAGCTTGGCCATGCAGAATAGGCCATGATCGGTCTGACCATCATTATATGTATCCAATGGGCGACTTTTGGGCATATCCCCCATGTTTTACCAGGCATACATCTACTAGTCCTGATGGCTTTATTAGCTTTGATAATTTTATTATTTAAATATGAGCTCCAATTTAGTTGTTTATCTAGAACCACTCCTAGACAGGTGATCTGATCCAGACTCAGCATTCTTCTGCGACTGTAAGGGACTAATGCAGCCTTTTCTGGGTTGATTGGGTGTTTACCTTTCACAATGGTGACCGAGTCATCGGGATAGCCAATTGCTTTATAGCTTAACTATCTTAGTTAGTCATCTATGACAAATGGCCACAAAAGGGGTGAAAGAACACTTCATTTTGTAGAGCCTTTAGCCGTTGAGACAATAATTGAGGGCTCATCGGAAGTAATGTTTACTCCATCGAACTTTGCTCTCGTTTATCTTCGGATAGGGTGACCAATATTCGTACCTCTAAACTGCATGGGTTTTGAGATCTAATCGAACCCGGTATTGTTAAAAGCACCTTCAATATCTAGACAGCACTCAATGAGATATCCTTTTGTCGGTTGACGTCTTTTATCTGTGATACTAAACTTAAAACGAAGATCGTTCTTTGTCGCAGGCGTATTGGCTTAAGAGCAGAGGTTTACTGTTATCTAAGTGTTCTCTGATACAAGCACCTATCATGCTTTCCATGATATGTGAAGTTTTTTGGTCACTGGAGTTGTTACCTGCCTTAGGGATAAAAACTGTGTTTACCTCCATCCTGGTTTGTGGTATACAGATTGAAGCTGGACCTAAATATGACAACCAAAGTTGGTAGAATGGGAACCTGACTGTTTTTAAACAGAGTTGAAAAGATTTCGTTGCTTCCTGGTGAATTGAACGGTTCAAATGGGCTTATGACCCATTTATCTTTATCTTGACTGAACATCTTTCCAGACAGACCTTTGATTCTGCTATAGTTATGATACGATATCTATTCCAAAATCAACCTCCGATGTGTTACAATTCATTACATACGTGCACTTTGTCTCTGCATATCACAACCAGTACATTATTCTCTAATAATATGCCAAGTTTCGACCGTTTTCGTTTAGTATTTTTCCAATAGTCGCCGTTTTAACATGGAGAATACAATTTTATCTCCCGCCGCCTGTGAGGTACGAAGTGTAATTCGTTTTTTGCAAGCC
This sequence comes from Volucella bombylans, assembly GCA_949129095.1. Classification (NCBI taxonomy): domain Eukaryota; kingdom Metazoa; phylum Arthropoda; class Insecta; order Diptera; family Syrphidae; genus Volucella; species Volucella bombylans. Next base: position 378,542,135 of record OX422140.1, on the reverse strand, counting down.
GAAGGAAATGGCGCAGCTCAAATTCATTGTCGGTGAAGGTGAAGAATTTTTACAGCAAATTGTGACTGGAGATGAGACTTGGGTCCAGTATGTAAACTTAGAAAGCAAAGAACAGTCAAAGCAATGGATGCACACTCATTCTCCAAACAAGCCAAAAAAAATTCAAACAAACTTTTTCCTACCGAAAAATGATGGCCACAGTTTTTTGGGACAGTAAAGGCATATTGTTGACCGAGTTTATGGAACCTGGAAACGCAATAAATGCAGCGGTTTACTGTGAAACTCTACGTAAGTTGAGAAGAGCAATCCAGAACAAAAGACGAGAAATACTTACCAAAGGTGTGGTGCTTCTGTTGACTTTAGTGGAGGAGTTCAATTGGGATATTCTTGATCACCCTCCCTACAGTCCCGATTTGGCACCAAGTGATTATCATCTTTTCCCAAAATTTAAATCATACATTGCATCTCAACATTTTGGAAGTAATAAGGAACTTATGAACGGTTTGAATCAATGCCTCAACGCACTGGCGGTGCCATTTATTAAGGAGGGTATACAAAAGCTCGTCCCACGTTACCAAATATGTATAGATTTAAACGGAGCCTATGTGGAAAAATAATTTAGATATTAATAAAACTATTTTGTGCAAAAAATTAATGTTTTTGGTTTTTTTTACAATTATTTTTCACTTCAGAGGTTGATTTTGGATTAGCCCTCGTAGATACTAGGATCAGAACTAACATTCGGTCAAAATTTCGAGCCGAACCTGGGAAGCTACATCAAGTAGAGCTCGTAAGGTTTTCTCGCGTCTAGACGTTTGAACAGTTTTTAGAGAGAACTTTTTGGAGACGTACGATAGCCGGGAGGTCTTCTTGTCTGAACTTGATTTGAATTTGGTTATTGCTATCCAACTGTATCACATGAATTGATGAGTTTTGCTTGTTATTCTAGTTATTTATTGCACCATGGAAGTAGCCCGTGTAGCACCGATATCTTAGAAGAATTTGAGTAAATGCCTGCGTCGGAGTCAAAGTTATTCTTAAGGATTCCTCAACATCCATTAGTTTCTCCATTTCATTCTGAGTGTAAAGTGTCAGGGGAATCTCTTCGCAGAACCTTCTTTAGTTGTTCTGCATAGGTTTTAAAAATAGATACACAGATCGCATTAAAATCCAGACAAAGCCCTATTAAACCCAGTTAAGCTGTAGCAGATAAGAATCATACAAACTTGTATTTCCCCTTCCAGAATAGAAAAATGTTTGCACAATTCATATCGAGGTCGAGTACATCGTAGGTCTCAAGTGATTAAAAGATGAGTTTGAAGTTGATCGCTTTTTTTTTTTTTTAGAACCACCGATTCTTCCTCAGTTATCAACATCTACAAACCATAAATCAGTTAAATTTATATCCACCCGTATATTCAGAAAACAAAAATGTTGTAAAACATTATCTTCTTCATAAAATTGATCACCAGTTTTAAGACGGAAATAGCCCTTTATACAATATTTTCTGCCTTCAACTACAATAAATTGTCTATTCAAATTTCATTTGGATTTTAATTTAAAAAATAAAACATTACTGGATTTTTTTATTTAATTTATTTTATTGACTATTCGAAACAAGTATCTTTAAAAAAAAAATCTGCCAATAAAATACAGTAAAATGAGTTTAAACAAAAAGTACCTGAATGTAACACTTTTTTCGCATACTTCAATTTAATAATTTAATTTGAAAGAAAAAAGAAATAGTAAAAATTATTGGTAAATATAAATAGACACGACTTTAATTAAATTGATTTAAATTAAAATACGTTTTGGTTTTTTCCTTTTTTCTTATTACATGCATATCAGGTGACAATTTTCTCAGCCCTTAGTTTTTTATGCATAGGAAATTTATGATATATGTAATTGCTTTAAAATATCTGTTTTACAATGTAATTTTTTCGAAAGAATTGATATTTTCTGTAAATAAAATTCTTGAATTTCTAGAATTGCTAAATAATTCTACTCTAAAAGTGTTGTAAGAATGCATAAAACGGTTTCATTACTCCACATTAAAAATAACAACAAAAAATTCTACTAACACATAAAAGGCCAACAAAAGAATAAGAAAAACTAAAACACTCAATATAAATTAATGTAGCATATACTTGTATTAAATAAATAAAAATTAAATTGATAAAATTGATAATAAATGTCTTAGCAATCAGCAATAAATTAACAAACACTGAGAACAATACACGCTGTTTTTTGTTTTTTAAATAAAATAAAAATAAAAATGTGATTCTTTCCTTTTTTTTTATAATTTTCAATCTAAAAGCAAAATTAAGTTGCATCGAAGAGAAAAAAATAAAAATTAGACATCACAATAATTTCTTTTTTTTATTTAATAATAAAAAATATATATGTATCAAAACGATTTATAAAAAATAAAAAATTAAATAGAATAACACGGAAAAATCCTTTAGGGTTGTGACTGAAGCATACTAAAAAATAAAAAAATAAAACATAAAACAAAGCAATTTTTCATTTTTCCAAATATCAGTACATCATGCAGGTACTTCTTTCTTTTCATTTTGTTTTTCTCGATAAATTGTAAATAAGTAAGAAACTAATAAAACCACACAGAAAATTTTACTAACAAGTATAAATCAATTTAATTCAATATAATAAAATTTACACAACAAAATAAATGAAGTAAATCCAAAACAACAATAACAAACTCTTGTATATAAACACAAAATCCCATAAAATCTCATACGATCATATTTTATTATAAATTTTTACAATTACTAGATGAATCATTTTATTTCAAATTGTAATCTAAATCTATTGTATTTAGAGCGCAAAGAAACAAAAATATAAATTTAAAACCAAACGAGATCCAATAAAAACAAAATAAATAATAATAATGAAATGAAATTTAAACAATCAGAAATAGTATTATAATATTATTAAAGAAAAAAAATGCATACACACTGAATTTAAGCCTATACTTCACAAAAATAACAAATAGAATATGAAAAAACATTTTCTTTTTGTTGTAATTTTCATTTTTTAATAATAAATGGTGTAAAAATTATTGCGCGCGTAAAATAAGCCACAGCCAATTGTATAGAATATTAATTTTGTTTTGTTATGTATGGGCAAAAATAAAGCAAAATCCAATGAATAAAAATCAAATAAAATTCTCACTCAAATTTTAGAATTGTACATTTTTTTTATATATTCAAATTCTATTGGCACATCACTGAGAAAACACCAACTAAAGTTGAAGCCTAATAAGTAATAAATAAATTATGGCTGCACTATGAGTACTTATGTACACTGTATGTATGTATGTATACATGGACTATATACATGTACTCGTACTTATACTTATCTAAGAAGAAAAACAAAACAAAAAACACAAAAACAAATTAATTAACAAATAAATGCATTTCAATACATCAACACAAAATTAATGTTCAAGCAAACTGAATAATAAAAAAATTCAAACAAACCCTATAACAAATCAACTTTATACAAAAATTAAATAAATCCAATAAATCATAACAAAAGTAGTGCATTTTTATTTTTAATTTCCAAAACAAAAAAAAAAAGGGGAAACATCTAATTCCGGCAAAAACTAACAAATGAAACTAAAATGAATTAAAAAAAAATTTAGTTTTAATTCGGAATTTCAATTACCAACACAATATATACACACATATGCATACTTTTAAAGAAATAATATTAATAATAATAATAAAACAAACAACAAAAACCTTAAATGCATTTACATTTTAACGAAATAAATTATAAAGAAAAACATAAATCAAAAAAGAAAAATAATACCAAATTACACTAAACTGTTTTCATTAAGTTTTAAGGTAATAATTAAAATAAAATGATTTAAGAAATAAAAGAAACTTTTACAAAAAACAAAAACAAAAACCACAAACTGTAGAAGAGTAGTATTTACTAAAACTTACACGTACTGATAGGACACACTGTAAACAACAACAAAGAAACAAAACAAAAAAATCAATTCAATAAAAATAAAGAAACATTGTATAAAAAAAAACAAATAAATTATTTATTTACGTTATAAAGATAATAAACAAAACAGAAACATGTAAAAATGTAATAATTATAAAAATAAATGTTACGCGTTATTAATAAAAAGAAAAATGTTTAAAAGAAATTAGATTCGTTGGTTTTTTTTTTTCTAGACTTTAGAAAATAGGCAGAGCCAGAAATGGAATCTAAGCTTCGTCTGTCGTCCGGTTCAGCTACAGGGGCATAACCTCGCATACAGGATTCTTGCTGCCGTATTATGTGGACGTCTTGTTGCAAAACACGGGGAAAGAAATTTAATTTACTTACAATGACAAAATAAAATAATAAAACGGGAGAGTGGAACGAACCGCAACCACACAGGTGGTGGTTGATAAGCGAATGGAAAGGACTACACAAAAGCGAATGTGCAGCCCAAGAGGGAATCGCGAAAACCGGAATTGCAACAAGCAGTTGTTGGTTAAGTCCGCTTTCATACGTCGCAAGTGTGTAATGCGCATGTTCTGGTTATTTTCTTTTGAATTTTTATTCAGTGATGCGAACAACTCTACATGAAGACTTTCCCCTTCTTTGAGTTTGCATGTTATTTGACAGTTCTCTTTCATTTCATCTTTGGCGCTCAGTCTTTCATAATTGAAAATGAGCCCCCTTGTTAATTCTTTGGTCCATTTCAGTTCATCCGCCATACTGAAATGTTGTGCTCGTAACACAGCGAAAGAAGTAATGAAGCAAATGCGAAAAAGAAAGAAGAAGGAGAAAAAGAAATGTCAAAAACTTGCAATGAAATTGCTACCCACAGGCAGTGGGAATTTGGTTAATTGGGTATTTTTTGTTTCATTATCCCTCCCTTTTGCACTCTCTTGAATCTTACGAAACATGCGACGTATGAAGGCGGACTTAGCTGCACACACCGGCTGCTCAGCATGGGGGGGTTCGGGATGATCGATCAACACAAAAGCTGAAAACAAACACAAGAGATAGGCGCCACCCAATTTTTAATGCGAAATTGGGAAAGCAGATGAGGAAAAAAACCACACGAATTATCTTTTCCCTGATGGGGAATTTATACATATATATTTGTTTTTTTTTTGATTTGGGGAATCACAGAGTATGCCGAATTTACCAACCAAAGTTTAAAAAAATAAATTAATTTTAATTTTATGGGTCGGCTAATGGAAGGCCCACAGTTCCGCGTTGTCGTATCGGTAAAACTAGCGGGTCGCGCAATTAAATAAATCTAACCGTCTTACGAACGGTTTCAACGGAAAACGGTAAGAAGGCTTACGGACGCGATCTTAAGGCACAAATATGTGTTATTTAAAAAAGGTACTTAGCTGTCTAATGGGTTTCCTGCCTATGCGGGGTCGCTCTCTAGCTGGGTCTCTGCTGGTGGAGGAGGGTAAGCCGGATCCGCCACAATCACCGACTTTTGTCCGGTTGTGTCCGTTGTGTGTTGTAATTCCCTTTCCTTTGTCCTTTGGTGTGTTTCTCGTCCTCGGTGGTTTAAATTTTGTTGTCCCTGTTCTTGTTCTCGTTCTTGTTATTTTTATCGTTTTCGTTTTTTTTTTCTTCTCTTTGTCGTTGGTTTTTTTTTCTTTTTTTTTCTCTTCTTTTTTTTTGAGGCTCTGGCCAACAAGACGATAAGCTATCGAAATGAGCTTACCGCGCTTTTTGGCTATCGCCGCCATTCGTCCATACACACACACACACACACCTGAGGTTCCGTCAATTCAGCTGTTAGAGCAAAGGGAATCACGTCCAGAGCTCCAACAGCTTCTCACGAATCCCCAGCCAATCACACACATCGATGTTCTATGTTTGTGGGTCGTGTTTGTTCGTTCTGTTTGTTTTGTCGTCCAAGTGATTGCTTTGGTTTGAAGCCAGCCCTCTGACCCGAAACCGAAGCTACCGTTGAGAGCTTCCATTGGGACCGCCGGATAGGGAGGAAAACTTAGCTTATTAGGGATCCAATGGGGAGTCAGTAAACCTTCTTGCAGACATATGGAACAGTAGAACGACCGCAGGGAATTGTGGACTTTCCTTAACAATTTTTAACTTTTGGTGGGGTAGGGGGCTATACAAATTGATGGTGTTGGGCAAACAATATTAAATATGGTGGGCTCACGGCCATTGTTGATGGTGTTGACATCTCGGGGCATCACGGGGCCGACCGTCCGTCCGCTAGAGTCTCCAGGCCGTCCGCCTGGCTCTATCAGGGGTACCTATATGGTCATCTCTGGAGCGGTAGGCCGGGGGAGGGAACTGAATTTAGAGGATCCAGTGAATCCCACCTGTGCCGTGGCATCCAGAACATGACGGAAGAAAGAAAAGAAGGGACAGCACAAGAAGGGGCAGGAGAAATGAAGAGGTCAACAGACAACAGATGGAAAAGGTCTTAAACCGATCGGCAACAATCTTGAAGAAGACCTGAGATTACAAAAGCGATGTCCACCACCTGTTCGCAGATGTTAGGGTTCCATATGAAAGCGTCTATTGAGACGTCTGCTATTCGCATCCATGCCAAACTCTGTTCACTCATTCATTTTTATTTCAAACGCATTTTTATTAATGTCAAATTAACCTAATTACAATAATTTAATAATCCTAATTCACCTTACTGTCTCTAAGTATATCGCGTAATCTAAGTCTTTCGAATCTTATTTTATTTTTTAATTAGTTTCTTCATTTTGTTTAATGCCTTAGTAACTTTTCTTATTTTAAAATTTAGCTAAAACTACTTACAAAATATTTCTTTATCTATAATGGCCATATTATTCACTTCGGGTGTAAATCAGGTTTAAATTAAACTTACACCCGCCCATTTAATCCGCATTTTTAAAACCCGACAATTTAAACCTATATTAAACCTAGATTAAAGATGTTTTTAAACCGGATTTAAAACAGTTTAAACCGATTTTAACCCGTTTTAACGTTAAATTTCACATAAAATGACATATGATTTTTTTTGTTGTTTGTCACATTTTAATTGGAAATTGATTTGATTTGTTGTGTGCCAATAAGTTTTGTGAAATTTTTATTAAAATTAATTGGCAACAATCAAGGACAACTACAGTAGCAGTGATCGCGAAAATAAGCCCAAGCTAAGGCCAGCAAAAAGAGGAAAGATGTCTTCACAAATGGGAACACACCTTCTGTGGTCCATTGTGATATCCTCAAATGTTAACAGCTTGGAGACAAATCGATGGGAGCTAATAGCAATGTCGTTCAATGCCTCTCCCGGTGTCGTGGTGAATATTTCATTCATTCGTTCTTCATTATTTTTGTCTCTAATACTACCTACACTGATCACAAAGAATTTATTCATTTTATTTTAGTCATCTAAATCTATATTGTCCCCTTCAAAGTAACCCCCATCGACTGCAACACACTTATGCCGCTTGATACAATCCTCGAAACATTTTTTATATTCGGTTTTCGGTATTTCCATCAGTGCTTCCTGCGATTTTTCCATTACTACCTCTCGGCTGCTGAAACGAGTTCCCCGTAGTGGTTTTTTAACTCGATTGAACAGAAAGAAGTCACAGGGAGCCAAATCAGGTGAATTCAGTGGCTGTTGGATACTATTTGTTGCATTTTTCGTCAAAAATTACGAATAATGATGTTTTCAAGAGTTTTCTGAACACAATTCTGTTCTCTTTCGGCGAATTGCTTCACGCAAACGTCTCATAACGCCCAATTAATACTCTTTGTTTGCTGTCTGGCCGTCTGGCAAAAATTCATGATGCACTACACCGTTGTAATCCATGAAAACCGTGAGCATTACCTTCTTTTTTGACTGAAAACTACGTGGTTTTTTTGGTCTCGGCTCATTTGGTGAACGCCATTCACTTGCCTGATGTCTGGATTGCGTGTCGTACTCATAAACCCACGTCTCGTCTCCAGTAATATTCCTTTTGATGAATGTGGGATCGGATTCAACCTCGCAAATCATCGCTTTTGCGACGTCAACACGGTCTCTTTTTTGCATGAAATTGAGCACCAACTTTGCTGCACACGACGGAAACCCAAAATGTGTTAGACGAATCCATAGGTAATGTTCAAGCCCTCCGCTATCTCTCTGAAGGTTAATTTGCGGTTATTGACCAACATTTCTTTTACCCCATTAATGTTTTCGTCGGTTTTCGATGTCGATGGTCTGCCACTGCGTTCATCATCTTCGATTGACTCACGACCACTTTTGAACCGCTCGTGCCACTGGTAAACGACCGTTTTCTTTAGAGAATCGTTGCCGAAACACTTTTCCAACATTTCCAAAGTTCGCGCAACATCAAATCCGTTTTTTACGCAAAATTGAATACAAGTTCGTTGTTGCAAATTTAAATCCATTTCTAAAATTGTAAAAAATCGCCAACACACACAGAGATAGATGTACTCTTGGCTACGTAACTTTTGCAAATATCAAGCTATGATGCAAAAATTTAAAGGGAATGTCAACAACAGATTTACCAACTTAACAAAAAAAAAACAGAACTCAAAACGGAACAATGGGAGCGCAACACGGTGGTTATTCCGAGTTATTTTTGATCAAGCTGGTATTAGTTCATTTAAACAGCAAAGAACAGAAAAATATCTTAGGGATCGGACGAGCAACATCCGCAAGTACCTCTACAAGTTATCAAAATTCTAGAAAGAATCAACCCAAGTAACTGGCGGTAGCCAACTTCCACCACGTAAACCGCCGTCGGTTTCGTTTGATGTTTCGGAAGTGCTAAAAAATATATGCAGTTTCTCTGCAAGTGAAGCTTGCAGGACTCGCCCCGGTTAACAGCGATAGAGGTTCACTTCCAGGCGATGAAACGACATAAACGCCAAAAACAAGTCGGACATCGAATTTGTTTGATAATGGGGTGGCGTCTGCTATATTGTCGAACCCTGCTCTAACAGTGGATGCATTGGCAACAACAGCTCCATCGCATGATGAAATGGTCATGCCGTTAACATAGACAACATCGACTTTGTCGTTGCCGTTCAGCTCATAGCAAACGGAATACTGACGGCACTAAAAATGAAATTTGGAATTCAAATTACAACAGTTTGTCTTCGCTGACCAATTCCGTTACAACCAACTGCAGCAGCCCAACACAAACTTACTTAGAAAACAAGTCAAAACTACTGGCCGATGAAAATCAACGCCGTAACGAGTGGCACAACGATTAAACAGAAACAATCCGAATTTTTTAATGATGTAAACCGCAATTAAATATTTAATGAAGACAAAATAAATAAACCGATAACGATATTTAGGTAGTCAATACCGACGTTCATCACCATCCAATTCCTGTAAAATCATCGAATGTAGCCCCCAAAATGCCTCTTTTTTCAGCCGGAAATATTTACGGAAATCCACGATACCGTAATCGGCACACATTCGACGACGAGGACAACGTTGACTAACCATCTGCTCTTCGATTAATTCGTTTTCTGACGACGAACCCATCAACATTTCGTCAACATCACGAATAAAATCCATTTTTTTCTATCGTCTTGCCACTTTTTATATTTTATTTTAAGTTCTTATTTCCTGCCTCCTGCAAACGAAGTTTTAACCCGAGTTAAAGAACTCAAACTGGTCTCCGGAGTGCAGTTTAAATTCAATCGGATTAAACGCAGTCAGGTTTAAAAAAGTGGGTTTATGTTCGGGTTTAACGAGTGAATATTATGGACTTGGGTTTAATTTTTGGGTTAATCCGGGTGTAAGTTTTAAACCGGATCAAAGTGAGTGAATAATATGGCCGTAATACTTCAATTACCTTAATCTACGTTACATAATTAAATATGTACTTTTTTTTCTGTACTTTTTCTTTCATCTAGATTTTGTTTATAAAGGATGTTTTTTTTAGAGGTATGAAATATGAAATACAACACTTGAAGCTAATGTTAATGCCTTTAGCTTCATTTAATAGATAATTTTATGCCATTAGTGTTTAAATGTGATACATTATATAAGTAAATTAATATCGGGCATATGCGCGCCACGGCTAGCTCGAATGAAGCGCAATCGTAAAGTCCGTATATCCGCAATAACACGGCGAATTTTGAAAATCGTCCAACATCTCTGGTTTATCGGCATGGACTAGTGACTTCACATACCCCAAAGAAAGTAATCTAAAGGTGTGAGATCACAGGCTCGTGGAAGCCAGTTCACAGGTCCATTACGCGAAATTAGGCGCTCAGGAAATGTTTCCCGCAATAAATTGATGGTGTCGAGCACTGTGTCGCATGTTGCGCTATCTTGTTGAAACCAAAGCTCTGTCATGTCAATGTCATTCAACTGAGGAACGAAGAAGTCAGAAATCATGTTTCTATAGCGCCCTATATCCTTAAGGAAATATGGGCCGAGGATTCCATCAGCCCATAAAGCACACCAAACAGTGAGTTTTAATGGTTATAAGGGCGTCTCCACAAAGGCTTCTGGGTTTTCTCCACTCCAAATTCGGCACTTTTGTTTCTTTACATATCCATTTAACCAAAAATGGGCCTCATCGGAGAACAAAATTTGCGTTGAAAATGGGAATCAAGCTGAATCATGTTTTCGGCCCAATCACCGAACCTAAGACGAGTATAATGGTCACGAAGTTTCAACTCTTGCACAAGCTGGATCTTATAAGCTTTGAAGCCAAGATCTTTACGTAAAATATTCAACAAAGTGGATAGGCATAGCTCCAACTGCTATGCACGACGGCGAATCGACTCATTCAGATTCTCCTCAACACTGCGCTCCACAACGGCAATAACTTCTTCTGTTCGCACTGTTTGTCGTCTTTTGGGGATACGTATTATCCACCACGTGGTGCGAAAACCATTCATCGTGTTCCGAATAACTTGCTAAGATGGACGATTATGTCGACCGTAAAATGGAACTAGCGCACGATAAGTTTGGCGAACCGAACCATGGTTTTCAAAATAAATTCGGACAATTTGCACGCGTATCTATTCATCGTAAAACGGTAAAACGTACTAACCATAAATCAAATTTCAACTGTCAAATTGACAATCTGTAGAAACAGTGTTGCCAGTCTAAAAATCAAACCTCTAAAAAACCTCCTTTAGCATCTTAGAACTACCTAAAGCCCAAACTATGTAAGCCGCTCATGACTTAAAAAGTTAAACATCTGAATTTGCCTCCAAGTGGGGCTATTCAAACACTCAAGTAATCGACGACCGAGCCACCAAAATTGGCTGCTTTCCAAAATTCAAACTAAATGCGCTTTGTGACTGCACCTCGCATCTGTCATGCAAGCATGCGATGCTTTTATGATGCGATGCGTATCCCGTTGCGTTAGTCCGCTTTTACACGTTGTAAGTTTCGAAAGATTCACATGAGTGCAAAAGAGAGGGATAATGAAAATAAAAAATACCCAATTAATCAAATTCCCACTGCATTATTTCTTTGGCTGTTGTTACGAGCACAACATCTCAATATGGCGGATGAACTGAAATGGACCAACGAATTAACAAGCGGGCTCATTTTCAATTATGAAAGACTGAGCGCCAAAGGTGAAATGAAAGAGAGCTGTCAAATAACATGAAAAACCAAAGAAGGGAGAAAGGCTTTCGTGTAAAATTGCGCGCATCACTGAATGACAGTTCAAAAGAAAATAACCAGAACATGCGCATTACACACTTGCGACGTGTAAAAGCGGACATACGAATCATGAAGTTTTGGAATGTTACGCGATGCGCAGTATTTATTTTTTTAAAACGTAAAACAATGCGTAACAAACTGATTGGAATTCATATAATTAATCATTTGATAAATAATTGTGGTGCTAGTGCCAACCGAATATTCACAAAATATATTTTAAAGCTAAAATTCAGCTAGAGCTGTATTCCTTTTCAAACTGCAGCCTCGTTGTAATTAAATGTAAAATCTCGATTTTTTTCCATTGATTTCTGCATATAAATAATTATAATAATATAACTGAATGCTTTTATTTATTTAAAAGAAAACTTACTTCTCGGAATTCGCCATTATACGAGTACTTCAGATTGCATAAACCAAACAAACAACTGCCATTTGCATCGCTCTAGTTCATGATGCTCTGGTTGTTTTTCCTTGCGCAGTATATACATTCACAATGAATTTCGGAATGTTTGCTGATGCAAAAAGCAGGCAGTACTGCATTTTGAAAAGCAGCCATACCTGGTGCTGCCGAGCAACATTCCTAATGTCGCGACTCCCTACCGCCCGCCATACAGTGTGTGACGTCTCTGTTGTAATTGAGTCGTCTGTTCGCCGCTGTTCGAGTGACGTGAAACACTAGCGGCACCGCTAATTTGTCTTGGATCAGCCCCTTACTATCTAAACGGAATCATTGCTCTTGCAATGTGCCTTAATAACATATTAGCTTGGCCCATATTAGGATAGAGGCGACTAGACAAAGGCGTTCTGGATGAAATTTTTTCCGACTTCTAAAAGTTGATCTTCAACTTGCAATCATAGCAATATCGCTTTATCTTATCGAAGTCACATTGCTAGAACAAATTCATGACCTGGGTATTTGGACCTGTTCTATATGAGATCAATTCGTCTGCGTACACTCTGGCATAGTAAATTGAGCTCACAAAGTCGCTTATGTAGGTGTTGAATAGGAACGGCGAATTAACCGCACCTTGTTGCAGACTTTTTTTTAACATCAAATACTCCAGCAGATGGAGCACATTAAAAAGAGCGTACATCAGTGGTCTACTTATGTCTGTTCAACTTGAAGAACAGTTCCTCTAAATATACAGTATTAAAAGCCTTTCTCCAAGTCAATCAAGCTGGCATCTGGGCATTGCTTCTTGCTTTTGTCCATTAAATATCAGATATCAGTGTTGGCGCGGCATGAATGGCATCATGCTTCGCCTTGAAACGGAATTGATTATAAGGAACTATCATATTTTTGTCCTCAATCCAGTTAATCAGGACTTTCTTGCTCACCTTTTCAGACTTTGCTGATATTCGGAAGGAGGCTTATCGACCGAGGATTCGCCGGATTGGACATGTCTTTACCACTTTTGGTATGCACCACCGCTGTCTTTCAATGTGCAGTATTTAATGCATTATTAAACGTTTGGTGTAAATGTAAATGCTTCTAGTGGGAGCAGTCGCAGCACAATGTTTGGTATTTGAATCCTATCGGTTCCTACTGATCTCTTACTTTTTAATGATTCGAAGGTCGCTTGGCGCTCTTTCTAGGAAATGAAACTCCCTTTCGTCGGCAATGACATTATTTGCCATATTTTTGTCATTGAATTGAGTGAATGAGTTCTTTAAAAGCTCATTCGACTATGCAGGATATTGATGAAAAATTACCACTGTCGCTCAAAATTGGAAGAACTTACTCACTTACTTAACGGACTCCCTACCCGTAAAGTCTCAACACCGTAACCTTTCATCCTCTTAGATCCCTACAGGATGCTGCCAGTGCGCATCCTGACATCTACGACTGCGTGGTCATTAAACCGATGGTTAGGAGTTCCTGCTCGTCTCGAACCCGAGGTCTCGAAGATTCTCTTAGCTGGAGCATTACTGTCCATCCGCTCGATGTGGATAAGTCAATGGAGTCGACGTATGCATATTCGCTTTTCGGACTGCATCTTTATGCAGTTCGTAGAGTTCGTGGCTGTATCTTCTTCTCCATTCGCATTCCTCGCAAATGGGACCGTAAATTCAAGGAAGAATTTTTCTTTCAAAGGTACCCAGTATTAATTCCGCTTTCCTGCTTATCGTCCAGCTCCGAAGTAAGTGAACTCCTTAACTACCCTGAAATTATAATTGCCGACTGTAATCTTTTGTCAGAGCTGGTGAATGGATGTTTCTTTGCTTGGCGACTGCATACGAGTATATGTATGTATTTTGTTTTGTCCTCGTTCACAGTTAAACCAACTTCTCTAGCCTTTTCTTCGATTGCTACAAATGCCCAAACGATAGATAGATGAGATCGAGCGATAGTATCAATGTCGTCTGCGTGTCCCAATAGCTGAACTGATTTGTGGAAGATAGTGCTTCTATTGTTTATGGAAGCCCTACGCTCTATCTGTTCAAGCACAAGGTTAAACAAATCACATGAAAGTGAATCACCACGATGGAATCCGGAGCATGTCTGGAACAGTTCTCATGAAACGTTATCAAATTGCACAGGTCACCACGTATGTATTTTCAAGAATTACTTTGCATAATTGGATTTGTTTTCTCGAGATCCCGAAGGCGAGGCGATGGCCGTTTTCGAAAAGATCTTTTGCATCAAATTGCTTTTGCAAAATGTTCTTAAACGCATTTGTTCGAAAACAACATCATAAATCACACTACATTTGCAGCATGTTCGATAATGCAGTGTTTGCAGGGCAGATGTTCATAAACGTCAACTGCGCTGCAAAAAAGCAGCCACAAATCTGCGTTGTGCATTTAAAAAAATGAGTGAATCCGAATATTCAGGGGAATCTATTCAGTCTCGTGAACAGTAAGTACATAAAATCGGCTAATTTTTTCAATTTCTCAATAAATTTTGTTAAGGGTTCCATTTTGCTCTGTTCGAAAACGTCAAATGCTCTTGCAAGAAAAAAATCCTGTAGATGACGCAGATCAACGATATCAAATGACGTTTGCAGTTTGATGTTCGCAACCCTTAAGTATTGCAAATGACGATCAGTTTGACGATCAAAATGACGATCAAATGACGTTTTCGAAAACGGCCGATGGCTGAGCCTCATACAGCTCAAGGCGATGAATGTTGTCATACGCGGCCTTATTCGTGTGTTTTTTTTTTTCCAGGATTTGTCATAGTGTGAAGATTTTGTCTATCGTCGATTTGCCGGAACTAATGTGGCGCAAAATAGCTTAAGACGTTCACACAGTACTCTAGACAGGATCTTATAAACGACATTAAGCAGATATATGCCTCGGTAGTTGTTGCAGGACATAGGATTGCCTTTTTTATACAATAGATGGTGCAAATAGACCTGATACTCCAGTCGTCGAGCATGTTTACGTCCACCTACACTTTATAGATTATTTAGTACATACTCCTTACCAAAAGATCACCACCAGATTGCAATATTTAGAAAGTCAGAAGAAACATCGGGAAATCTTTTAATATTAACAAGGGTCTCAGCCTGAGTAATGCACTATCATGCGACTTCTCTCAAGTGGTTTTTACTACACTTAAAATGCCTGAACACGTGTTAAGTTTCTGGGAAAATGACACAAAGAAAGAAAGATTTTGAACAGAGGTTATTACGTTCCATGGGTGGCATCCAAAAATTAATGTGGAGACAAAATTGGTAGTGGAAGTTGGCTTGTTATTGATTTCTAGTCAACTGCTCATCTTACTTAATTTTCGTTAACTGAAAAAATGAATGTCTTTCGAGCGAGGTTGGGATTCGAACACCGCATCTTCCGATTTGGAAGCCAGTCCACTACCACGTGAACTACGGCCACCAACATCAAAATATTGTGCGCAACTCACAAACCAAAATCAAAAGCACTATAAATGAGTCTGAAAACAGTACAAAATATATGCTGACGTCTTAGGCAAAGTGGGACATCCGATAACTAGGTGATAAATAAATTTGTTTACTTGAGCTCTGCACTGAACTTTAGTAATGGAATTAGGAAATTAGCGCGGAAAATAGACGATGGGCTTAGAAGTCAATAGAGCAACAAGGCACTTTCTTGAACAACGAAGGCGACACTTTACAAGACCCTCATCATCTCTGTACTGTTGTGTTACACAGACAAATGGACATTCTCATGACCAAGTGAAAGCTCTCTTAGTTACTTTGAACGAAAAATTCTAACTAAAATAACTATATTGGGTGTACAACGACTTGGATCTGGTCAGAAGGTTTTGCTTGCAGCGATTAAAATGGCTAAGTCCTATAAAGCGCATGGACACCAGTGCTCCGCGCCGAACGATCTCTATCCCACCCCATTGAGGCAACGCAGTATAGAAAAACTTCACCCAGTTAGAACGGGACCTCAACTAACTTGGTGTGCATGAATTGAGGCAGCTAGCTAGGAATCGAGCTGGCTGAAGAAAGAGGCATGTTTGTTGAGGCCCAGGACCACCCTGGCCTATAAGATTCAGTCAAAAGTAAAGTAAGAATACTTCTCTGGGACCATCACCGTTGCTTACTTAAAAGTAAAGGAGCGTTATGCAACCACCTAGATAAGGACGAAAACACTCAAACGAAGAACTAGTCCACTGAACCATCACGAACATGGACATTGGACCACTTAAGTATAACAACATTAGCAAATTCTAGGCCTCAATAACGAGATGAACCAAAATAGAGCAGCCTATAGAATGGCACTATTGTCCACAAATTTAGCCAGCTTCACCAGCGGTCATGAGCAACGCTGTAACGTGGGAGAAATATGTAGTATTAAATGTGATAAGCTTTGTGTATTTTAACTGCTAATAAGACAAGAAAAAGGGCAGAAAAAACAGGCGAAATTAAGTAAAGATAAAGTGAGAGGACCATTAAAAAAATCTCATCAAAAGGGGTACAGGCCAAGGAGAAGAGAATTCTACATTTTTTACATCATGACGACTTCGAAAATCTACCCACTGTTTCATTTACTAACGCCCTCACAATCACGGAAGCAACAACAGGACTAAGACCCATTCAGCGGCCGATATTAAGACCAAATGTTAAACAACACAAGACGAAAATTGGAACTAAACCAAACTAAACACCAATGCAAGGTATTGTGTTGTACCACATGCAATGTCCGATTTTATAGTAAAAATTTAAAAGCCATTATTATTTATCCGTAAGCTTTTATTCAATCAGAATAGCAGCCTTTGGCATTTATAACATTCTTCCAACGTGATACACGGTCAAATATTCCTTTTTCGTGCTGACTTTTTGAGGCAATGCAATCTTCAAAGGCTTTTATGACGTCTGCTCTGATTGCGGAAAAGATGGTAATTCGTTGGGAAAATATCAGATGAGTACGGCGGATGCGGACGAATTTCAAATCCCAACAGCAACAATTTTTGCACCTTTACTTGTGAGGTATGCGGTCTAGCATTGTCATGCAAAAGGATCGGACCGTGCCTACTGACCAGCGCAGGTTTATTTTCAGCCAATTTGGCATGCAATATGTCGATTTCCTCACAGCATTTGATAGTGTTTATCGTTTCTCCTGGTTGAAGAAATTAAAAGTGGATTGGTCCTTTCGATGTCCACCAAATTGTCATCATAACCTTTTTTGGATGAAGATCGGGCTTGGGGAGGTGTTTTGGTTCCTGCATCTGCATCCATCTGCATCCAACCACTGCCCAGATCTTTTACGATTATCACACAGTATACACTATTCATCACAGATGACTATCCGGTGCAAAAACAGGACCTAATTACATGAGTCGTATCAAAGCTTTACGACAATGAGTACTCCACCTACCCACAATCCCTATCTGATCTGGGTACCACTTTATAATCATTTGCTTATTGCGCTGAGTTATAATCGATTTCTAAAGAAATGTAAACAAAAAAAAAAACAACGAACGAACCAACAAATGGAAACGAAGAACTACTGTACAACCCTATTCCAATTCCGTAGTTTTAAAATGAAAAATTAAGATCAATACTTCAAAGGAGATTTTCAAAAAGAAAAGTCTTGTAGTGGGAAAAAATATCAACTACTCGTAAGACGTACTGTTCCAAGAGATAAATATTAAAATATTCAAAACGAAATCCTTTGCCTCCTACTCAAATTACAATTAAAAAGAAAACAACCTACTGCTTAGCATGCATAGACCTTGCGGTCCCATTATTCCTACATTAAACTACTGTATACTGTTATATTCTCTATAATGATGGTGGTCATCATTAAAACAAAATATGATACGTGTATGTACCTACATGCTTATTGCGTGTCGTAGTCGTAGCTGATGTCAATTAAAAGAAAAAATAAAAAATAAATGAAACGCATTAGCAAATTGCTTTTTCAAAGAATTAATAATAAATTTTATTAAATTTTTAATATCATAGTATGTTTGTGTGTTTGGTTGTTACTTCCCTATAATAATAGCACATACATATAACGTTAGTTAAGTTTTCTGTTTTAACCATTCATTTGTCCTAAATCGTTCTTATTAAATAAAAAGTGGAAAAACATTTAAATAAGAAAAATCAATTTTCACCATTATTATCATTGACTTTGTTTTACCCTCTTCTACGAAATAAAAACACACCACACTACAGGTCGTCAGTGTGGTGAATAATAAAAATTTGTTTTAAATAAAATAATTAATCGATTTCGTCAAAAATTGTTGTTTAAATTGGCAACTCACAGTTGGGAACTAAGATATAAGTGAAAATGTACTCGTAGATCGTAAGCTCATGCCTTTTTCTTTCTTCTTTTCTTTTTGCATTCACAATAAAACAATTATATTTAAAAAAAAAGAAGGTAAGAATGGGGATAAAGTACAAAAGGGAAATGAAAAAGGATTTTCTACCATTCGGCATCACCGTTTGATTTTTGGAATACATAGTCCTTTCCGCCAATGTTCATGATGCCGTCCTTCAGATAGAATTTCCATTTGTTTCTCGATCGGGTAATCTACAAGTAGGAAAGGAAACATATAGTACTACTAACTAACTGAACGATGATTCATGAAACGTGTGCACATACGTATCTAATACGAGTATACGAGGGGCGTTCAATATATTCTCGGTATCGATATGAAGGAAAATGCGAATTCAATTTAAATTGTTTTTATTTTTCAATATAATCTCCCCTAACATCAATGCATTTGTTACATCTTGAGATAAGCTTTTTTTAAACCCTCAAAAAAATAAATTTCCTCTTTCTCTGCAAAATACCCATTTATTGCCGACTTGAGTTCTTCATCATCCGAAAATCTTTTTCCACGGAGACATTTTTTCAAATCCGGAAACAGGAAATAATCACTAGGGGCAAGGTCTGGACTATAGGGTGGGTGTTGGATTTCTTCGAAACCACAATCTCGCGCAGCAGCCTTGGAAACTCGCGCCGTGTGAACAGGAGCGTTGTCATGAAGAAGCAACACACCCGCTGCGAGTTTACCCCGTCTTTTCTTTTTAATTTCCTCCCGCAAATTATGCAAAGTGGAAGCGTAGGATGTGGCGTTGATGGTTTCACCTTTTTTTTTGTACTCAATGAGCAAGATTCCCTTTGAGTCCCAAAAAACTGTGGCCATGAGCTTCCCGGCAGACGGAGTGACTTTGAACTTCTTCGGGGGGTCTGTTCCTTTTTTATGCCACTGCATGGACTCTTGTTTGCTTTCAGGGTCATAGTGGTGGACCCATGTTTCGTCCCCAGTAACAATTCGATCCATAACACCGTCCGCGTTCTCACTACACATCTCCAAAAGCTCTCTACAGCATGCGATTCTCACTTTTTTCTGAGGCGCTGTGAGCATTCGTGGCACCCACCTTGCACTGACCTTTGAAAGGTTAAGATGGTCATGAAGAATGGTGTGAATGGTACCAATTGAAAGCTTGGTGATCTCTGCCATCATTTTCATCTTTATTCGGGCATCCTCAAGAACAAGTTTTTCGACTTCTTTGATGCTTTCTCCCGTACAAGCAGTAGCCGGGGCGCCGGAGCGGGGTCGTCTTCAATGCTCTCTCTGCCTCTCTTGAACTCACTTGACCACTTTTGCACAGTTGATAATGAAGGTGCGGAACCCTGGTAAACAGCCACCATCTCATCATGAATAGTTTTTTGACTTTTTCCTTGCTTAGTGAGAAATTTAATTACAGCGCGATGCTCAATTTTCACCATCATCGTCTCAGTTGCCATTATGATTCTGTTTAACTAGAGATAAAACGCGAATTAATAATCACATTTGTATGAAATTTTACATGAATGCACTAAAATAATAGTATTACTTGATAAATAAGTCAATTTATATATACAACCACAGCTTCACCCCGATACCGAGAATATGTTGAACGCCCCTCGTACTGTCATATTTTGATAGTTCGATTCAATACAATTTTAACCAACCATTGCTGAAAAAAGTTTTTTGAAAAATAACGAGTCACCAATGTCAACATTTCGTGCTTTACGTGGGATTTCCAGTTTCGATAGGAGAACGAATAAACGAACAATAACAGGAATCGCGCAGAGATTTGGGGAGAACCACACTTTCTCGGATACAGAGAAGTGGTCGCATCTACGGCCGCAGGTCGCCATGTTCATCAAAATCCAAATGTGTCTATTCGGCAACGATCACAGCAGTTAGAGTTGTCTTATGCAAGATTGCAAATGATTTTAACGATCAAAGTAACCCAACATTGAATGTCAACAGATCAACAAAAATGTCGACATTTCGTTCAATGGTCTCTTCATTAACTGCGCAAAAATTCTCAATTGTTTCAGTTTTAATATAGATCTCTAGGGATGAAGTGATTTTTCAACTTGATGGCTACGTTAACCAACAAAACTGTAATACTGAAGAGAATAAAGTCCTATGGAAATGGACAATATCCTGAGAAAGTTACAATTTGGTACAGTTTCTGAAGGAGTGTGCGCCACCTAAGATGAGGTCGTCCCCTACTGCGTTGTCCCTCTGGATTGGGGTCAAAAACTCTCCGGGCTGGGACGCTGATATTGATGCGCTCAAGATGACCTAGCCGTCTAAGTCGGGTTGAACGAGCTTTTCTGATGAATTCGGCATCGCTTTACAGCCCGTACAGGGACCGAAAATTACTAGCAGAACTTTTCTCTCGAAGCGCCCGAGAGCATTTTCATCCGCTTTCGTCAATGTCCACGGTTCTGTGTTGTAAAACAAGCCCCCAGTCCTGAACTGTGTTTTGTATAATTTATTTTTGGATGCACGAGAGAGGCCATTACTGCTCAATTGCTACTCGATTAACAAGAATGATTCTTTGCATGATTTCCGCGCTGGTACCGTTGCGAGGTTGAAAGTCGAGCCGAGGTAAATAAAATGTCGTTGTAGCTGCCTATCGTGCCGTTTTGCCCTAGGCGTCGATGTTGTGTGTCCCTCTTTGATGACGGCATATACTTGGTTTTTCCTTCGTTGATCACTACACACACCTTTGCCGCTTCTGCTTCAATATTAGCAAACGCTCCACTAACAGCTCGCTGTGTTCTTCCCATTATGTCAATCGCGACTACGTATGTGAGTAACTGAACAGAGTTTTGAAAGACGATCACATGACGATCGCCTTCTTAAGTCCTTTTCTAACATAGAAACTTTCGGCTTTGTCATTGCCCACCTCGAAGAAACAGCGTGCATTTTCCGTGGTCATCCTACATGAGCTTGGGAGGGTTACCAAAACTAAACATGGTTCTGCTTGAAATCGATGAAGAGGTGGGGTGTGTGTATGATGCTCTAAAACCACACTGATAGGGGCCAGTCAGATAGTTTACGAGGATTCTTAGACGCCCACATAAAATGGTGTACAGGATTTTATATGCTATGTTGAGGAGACTTATTATCCTGTAGTTGTCATAGTTTAGGGGATTTCCCTTCTTTAGGATCGGATAAGCAATGCTAATGTTCTATTCTATTCTATTTCCGATTTTTGAAATGGGTACATGCTACGTATCCAATCATCAGCTGCTGACCTGACTTCATTTTGGCCGGGTGGACGGAAATGTTTTCTGTCTTCGTCCAGGTTGAATGTTTCATTATGCCTGACTGTGGGCTGTTGTTTGTCATAGCCGTTTAAAAATCTGCAGAAATAATCTTCAAGATTCTCAACAATGACCGTGGTTCTACTATGAGGTTTCCCTCTCCGTCCTTGCAGATTTCTGTTGGTTTTTTTTTTTTTTTTTTCTAAAACTACCGAACTTTATTCTGCTGCTCTTTCTTTTTTCTTCTGAAGAGCCTACATTCTTCGTGAGCTCCTCTTGTTCTTTTCTGAAGGGCCGCTCTGTACATCTGTTGTTTTTTCTAGATTTGCCTGTCTGCCTTCGTCCCCGAACCAAGGTTTTCATTGTTGGGGCGGGTTGAAACCCAGCACATAAAGGGTCTCTACTTGGTCTTTGACAACTGGTCTCCTTCGTTCGATTCTGACGGCATCGTATTCCTCGAGAGGTTAAGGGAAACTTGATCGAAAAAGGGTCAGGTGGTCTCTGGTGATTGTAGCGTTCAACATTAAAATCCTTCACGATGATTCACTGGTTTTGGGCTGTTACGGATATCCATATCCGTATCTTGGTTACGACAAGATAATGGTCCGAGTCGATGTTAGCTGCTTAGAACTTTCGGACATTGAAAATACTTGAGTAGTGTCTTGCGTGTTCCCTATGTGGGTTTTAGGGTATGGAAACCGTATGCTGGATATAGTTACATTACGTCCCCCTTACACTTTAGACTTTATTCGAATCGTTTTCAGGCGTTCGCTTACGTGCCTGAAGCTCAAGACTTGCTCTTGCTGTAAGTCTTCCTTCGACGCCAAATCCGCATCCGAATAAACGCCGCGACAGCTGTCCTTTTCGCGCCGGTTGCCTGTAGCCATCTCCATAGTAGATATTACAGTTTTGCACTCTCGTTTTTTTCGGCCCATCACATCGCACTTCTTGGATGTGATCGCCGTCGAGAATCGGCTGTACGCGGTCCATTAAGGGTTCGAACCTTCCACGTGCAGATCCGAAGATCGTTGTCCTTTAATCGTTCTCCAGGGTCGTCAATTATCTGGGGCAATTAGCTGGTTCGTCACTTTTTTATTTTCGCTTTCGTATAGGCTGTGACGGCATAGGACAGTATTATACTACTGGTCATGCCCTCACTTGCCGTTTTAGCCTACATTAGCAAGGATTTACTCCACTATCTCCAGTGGGAGGTATGGCAAGCACTAAGCTATGATTTTGATTGTTGCGCTGCTTGGCCAACCCAAGTTATAGGACAGTCAGATTCCCCTATGCATTACAAAAAACAACAATATTTGGGCGCGTATCCGTTTGATCATAAATTTCAGTCATCGCTTGATTGTCTGTAGAGCAGGTGTGGGGGGCACACATGCCCGAAGTTTTGCTTCACGTATAATTGTATTCAATTAAACTTTCAAACTAAACTAAACGGTACAACTCATACCATTCAAAAGAAATGTGTACACACGTTTCATGAATCACCCTTTAGTCAAATTTGTATTGTATTTACCTTATCGTATTGACAGACAATAACATTATCCGTGTCAAATAAGTCACTGGCGTCTTCATCAGTCACATCATCCTCACTATTCAGGGGCTCTTCTTCAGCTCCACCATCGTTTTCGCCATCCTCATCTTCTTCCTTGTCCAAATCATCGTCGTCCTCGTTATCCATATTGTCATCACTTTCTTCAGACTCATCCTCATCAGATGAGTCCAGAGCACCATCCAATTGTTTGGCCGTTGTCAAATTTTCTACAAGTAAACCAAGTATTCGCATATTCATGTTGAAAAAAGGAATCTCTCGAAAACTCCACTCACTTTGTATAGCGGCATTCTGTAGAGCAGCATTGACGTGCTGCTGTAATACAGATGAGGCCAAGGGTGTCGGCAATGACATGATCGATGAAATCAAGTGAGCCGTCAAGATCTGTGTTAGTTGATTCTCTTGTAGCGCTGACGCAGGCACGTGAATAGTAAGGACACGCGATTCTGAATTCATGGTACCAGGTTGAGCAGGTAGAGTGATCTTTATAAATTAATCAAAGAGTAAATTATGTCATAAAAGGAGAAGATATTGCAGAAAAGTAGTCTACTTACATTTACGGGCATGATTTTGTTTGGATCTAAAGCAGCGACTGCTGGTATAGCTGACGCTGATGTCTGTTGCTGTTGCTGAACAGGCTGTTGGCTATTTTGATTTGGTTGCGGTTGCTGCTTCTGTTGTACTATCTGTTGCTGTTGCTGCATTTGTTGTTGCTGTTGTTGTTGTTGTTGTTGTTGCTGTTGGACCATTGTTTGAGTTTGCATCTGTGGTGGTGGTTGTTGTTGTTGTTGTGTTTGCTGTTGCTGTTGCTGCTGAGGAGGTTGATTTGGTTCTGTTTTAATTGTTCCATTCACAGTCGATACCGAGTTATTAGCTTGTGTTGCTTTGCCATCGGTGCTTTGATTTGCTGCTGAATTGTTTAGAGCTGCTGCAGCTATTGCAGCGGCAGCCGCGGCCGCAGCCGCTGCCGCCTTCTTTGATTTGTTAGCAGCGGCCTAATGAAAATAAAATCACCACATTAGCAAGCCGAACTTAGAATTCAATTAAAAAGCCAACTAATACATTTTCGAAAAAGCACTTAAGCTAAATAGAGAGAGAGAGAGAATAAGTGGAATTCAAATTTGCTCATACCTTTGATGGCTGGAGTGGCAGTTGGTGAGTGGTTATGTTCAAACATGGCAGTCGCAGAAATGGTAGTGCGATCGAGCGAATAATCGTGGCAGTGGTAGATAGGTTATGAAGTTTGGTTCAGATGGTAAGTGGTTGAGTGGTTTTGGTTGGTGGTTGATTTTGGTATGTTATTAATTTTTTTTTATTTCATAGAAGCAAGATTTTGTTTTGGATTAATTTTGTCAAATCAAACACGCAGTAGTATTACACAGCAATCATTGTACATATAAAAAAAAACAAAATGAACAACACGCTATTAAGGGTTCAACAAAACAAATTCCACTTTGCTAGCAGACATTGGACAACAAACCTTGCTTACCTTCGGATTATTAGCAATTATCGGTGGCGGTTGGGGCTCTGGTGGTTCTGGATTTAATTCCACCGCTTTGCTAGCCATCAATTTGTTCCGCCAAATTTGTTTCATCTCCTGCAGAACTTGTTCGTCCACGCCTTCATCGAGAAATGCATCTCGCACACTTGAGATCACATCTTCTATAACCGTGTGATATAATTTCAACTGAAAAAGAACAGAAAAACAAATCAAATGAATTCTAGCAATAAAGTCTGTGATGTAAGAATCAATGTAATAATAACAGTTAGGTGGGCTTGGAAATTGATATAATAACCGGTAATGTCACTGTCAATGTTATCTTGGAAATAAAAAAGTTCAGATCATCGAAAAGCTATTGTAGATTACATTTAAACTTCAATTACGGTGATCAATCATCTTTATCTTAATTTAGTTTCATAGAAGTCAATCGCTTGCTTCCTCTGACGCAATAAGGTGACTTGCAGGACAATTTGTGGATTTGTGTGATTACAGATGCACTCGACAATTGAAAGGAAATTTTGCTTTTTAATTTGATTGTGGAAACAAGTTTCCTTTTTTGTGTTCTGAGAAGCAAGACAAGAAGAATAAACCGCAAAGAAAACAA
This sequence comes from Volucella bombylans, assembly GCA_949129095.1. Lineage (NCBI taxonomy): Eukaryota > Metazoa > Arthropoda > Insecta > Diptera > Syrphidae > Volucella > Volucella bombylans. The sequence goes on along the minus strand of OX422140.1, from coordinate 378,516,808 downwards.
ATTAATAAAGGGTTTTCCAATAGGGACTTGACAACTTTGAATTTAATTTGTGAACGCACTCTTTCACTAATCATCAAACTGTCACTGTCAATTTATTCAGTAAACTCAACATTTTCATCATGTTAAAGTACATGAACGAGCAACGTCTGCAAATTATAAAAATTTTCTACCGAAATTCGGAGTCGGTGATTGCAACTTTAAGGGCGTTAACTCCAATTTTCGGTCGTAATAGTGCGAGAATTACGTAGACAGGAAATAACAAGTTTAGTGCACAAATTTGAGTCTACATATTCGTTGTGTGATGTTGCCGTGTCAGTGAGACAACGGCTTGGTCGAAGTGTCGAAAATATCGCTGCCGTTCAGGCGTCCGTAGCAAACGATCCAAATCAGTCAATTCCACGGCATTCTCAAGAATTGGGCATCGCTCAGACCACATTATGTTGTATTTTGCGTAAGGATCTTGGTTTACACCCATACAAGATCAAGCTGACTCAAGAATTGAAGCCGATGGACCATTTGAAGCGACGTACGTTCTCCGATTGGGTTTTGGAGAAGATGCGCCAAAATGATGAATTTCATCGCAAAATCATCTTCAGTGACGAGCTCATTTTTGGCTCAATGGGTTCGTCAATAAGCAAAATATGCGTTATTGGTCGGGTGAAAATCCACATGTGCTTCATGAATCACCACTTCACCCACAAAAAATAACTGTTTTGTGCGGTTTGCAAGCCGGCGGCGTTATTGGGCCATATTTTTTCGTCGACGATAAAGATCGTCACGTTACTGTGAATGGTCAGCGTTATCGCGCCATGATCACCGATTATTTTTGGCCCGAATTGGAAGATATGGACTTAGACGACATGTGGTTTTAACAGGATGATGCCACAAGCCACACAGCACACGCTATAATCGATTTATTGAAGAGTAAGTATGGTGAACTTGTTATCTCAAGAAATGGGCCAGTCGATTGGCCGCCTCGTTCGTGCGATTTAACGCCGCTTGACTATTTTCTGTGGGGCTACGTTAAGTCATTGATTTATGCCAACACGCCGGCGACGTTGGAAGAGCTCAGAGCCAACATTGAACACGAAATAGCGGCCGTTTCGGCCGAAATGTGTGGCCGAGTCGTTGAAAATTGGGTCCAACGAATCGACCGCTGCAAACGTGCCCGCAGTGGCCATATGAACGAAGTCGAGTTCCATTCGTAAATGTTTTGATTGTACTTCAAGCCGATAATAAAGTTTTCGAAATATCTCAAATGGTTTGCGTTTTAATTAAAAAAAAAAAGTTGTCAAGTCCTTATTGGAAAACCCTATATATCCATACACAATACGTGTCAAAGGTATTTTTTATTGTTGGAGTTTATTCAACGCTTCGAGGGAAAAGCAATATCTTTATTCTTCTTGGCAATGGTATTTTCCACCTCCGATTGTTATTTCTTCGAAGCTGTCTGGGTGGAGTGTTCTTCCTTATTGTCCACCGTGTTCATAGCATATGCCACATGCCACTTTCTCAGGAACTGTCAAAGAGGACTAGCCAACGAAAGAACAAAAACGTACCACCACTTTATTTCCGTACTGACATGCCAAACAACAGATCGCCGCCAATAATGATTACGACACCGCCGCAGTCACCTACACAGCTAATACAGACATCTACACATCCGCCGCAGACGTTTACAAAGTCGTCACAGAATTCTGCTAATATGCCACATCTACAAAGTCTTCACAGCCTTCTGACGCAGTCCTCTACGTTGCTACTGTACAGCTCATTCCATATCAGTCGCTGTACCACATGCCACAGAAACCTTATATAATGCTCTCTTTAAAAATTGCCAAAAAGATACTGAATCTCTTTCACGCGAGTTCAACATTAAAATAGTTGAAAGGCAAAACGAATTTAGCCGCCAGATGCAAGCTATGTAGGTATTACCTAGTTAAGTCATAAATACTGGAACACAACTAAACTCACTCATTACGAATGCTACACTGGGTGCACCCATTTCGTATTGATTGCGATTTGACAGTTGATATTTATGCTTCATTGTGACGTAAAAAGTTTTTGACATTCATTGCTTACAATCATGGAATGGGGAGACATAGAAAACTCGCAAATTTGTGTATCGTGCTGTGAAGTTGTTTGAGGATACTGGTAGAGTACGAGACCGTCAAAGATCCGGCCGTCCGCGCACTGTGAGAACTCCGAAAGCGATCAAAGCCGTGAAGAAACGAATCGACCAAAAACCGCTGTGAAAACAGAAAATCTTGTCGCGGGAAATGCAAATTTCGCAAAGATCCATGTCTCGCATTATCAAAGAAGATTTAGGACTCAGCGCGTACAAGCGGCATACTGGACACCTACCTGCTCACGGCCGCATTGAAGGAAAAACGCAAGCAAAAATCGAAAGCGTTAGTCAGCCTCAGAACGATCGTCTGTATGCTCGGTCATCCAGAGACCATCCCCTTTCAGCGATGGTAGCTAGGGTCAGTTAGTTCATAAACGCAGAAAAATCTATCCATTGCCAGCATTTCCTGGAGAAACATAAAAGTGGCAGACATTCGTCGAAGCCTTTAACAGCACCACCTTAGAGTTCGACTACACCCAACTGCATAATATCGTGCGCTTACGAGACGCTTTAAAAGGATTTGCACGAGAAACAGTTGAGTCTTTTCTCTCCAATTCGAGCAACGTTAATGCCACGTTGAGGCCACATTCGGTCGTCCAGAGCAGCTGATTAAAAGTCAGATTGAAAAGATTCGTGCCATAGCACCGATAGCCGATGATCATCTAGTGCAGCTGGTAGGATTTGCTAATAAAATTACGAATATGGCCACCTTCTTGCAAAATACCCGAGGATATTACCATCTCTTGAATCCAACACTTTTAAGTGAACTAGTCACAAAGCTTCCAACACCTAAACAAATTTAACAATGTACATAGGTAGGCCTGCTGTCTCTTAACCAGTTTTAATTTCTTTGCTGCTTACTAGAAAGGAAGGGGCGATTGTACATTTCTCTCAAGTCTAACATCAGCAGAAAAATCCCCAGAAAACCTTGTGAGAGCTAATCAGAAAAAAAAAGCAGAAAACGCACACAAGGATTGGTATTGTTAATTTTTAGTTATATGTAAAAAGTGTTTGAGACTTTTTAAATATTATTAAAATAATAAAGACAGGATTAGAGTTCGAATCAAGCATCTTTACGAGTATTCATTATGAAATGGTTCACGACATTATGTTTTGAACATAATTTTAGACATTATGTGGCTTTTTCAGATGTTCTTGAGCCAATTTTTCGATCGATTTGCTGCTTTATCTTTCAGTAACGCAGTTTGGTTTCTAAGGCCAGAATAGTTTGCGATTTATCAGAATTACTGATAAACTAAAAACTGAAAACTATATGACCTAGACGTGAGAGAAACGTGTAAAAACAATTCGAACATATTTGCAAAGAAGGTCTAACTGCTTTATATGGAGAAATACAGTGGTATCAAATTGCACGACCTCGGTGACTAATTTAGAATTTCGGAATATACTCGTATGTAATGCTGTCGTCGATTCAGGTCCTCAGCATGAGCACATTCTTGAAAAAATAGATCCGACAATGAACACCACACCACACCAATTCTTCTGAATTTGCCTCACTCCAAAAGTAAACCTCGTCACTAAATACGATTTTCCTATAAAAATAAGGGCCGACTCCAAGCTTCTTAAGAGCTCAAACCGCGAACTTCATTCGATAATCCACCTGTCGTGGCGTTAGTATCCGCACCAGCTGTAGGGAGAGATCATTTCGAAAAATGTTCAACATTGTGGATGGAGAAAGGCCAAACTGTTGCGGTCTACGCCGAATTGACATTTCCGGATCTTTCGCCACACTTTGCAGTTTTGTGTAGTATATTGGTACATCAATTATTAAATGAGTCCCATCTTGCCAGAAAAGAACGAGTTCAAGAAAAAGCATTCCTCTCGCTATATGTGGAAATCTGTCAAAACTTCATCAAGAAGTACGCTCAAAATAAGACAGAAAGTATAGCAAGCTGTTCAAAATCTGAAAAGTGTCCTCACCAAATTACCAGTGAAACACAGAACTGTAGAAACTTTTAAAGCCGACGGCTCGAAACTTATCAGCTGAATCATATTTAGCAACTCATTGTTCTAAAACACAGACTTCGCTAAACGTAATCAACGATTAGTGCCCATTTAAATCTGAGGATGTTCTCCTAACGAGAATTAGAAAGCTAATTTGTTTGGATGGATTTGTATCTGTTTCCCCAAACACCTACATAAGTCTTTAGGTTTGATTTGTCCGGGATATGTTAAATATGTCTCGTCAAAAACATTAAGCGCTATCGTTTTCTGACAGTAGAAGGAAGCTTTCGGCAAGTCATCAGGCCTTCTACACCACTTCTGCAATCATAGGTCACCTCTCTAAAAAAAACAAAAAAAAAACGGTTTGTCTCGACCGATGAATTTACTAGGCAGGGCTTAGATGTGTACTTCTCAGGATTAACGAATACTTTTTAGTATTACCCGATACCCATTGCCCAATGCTGTGACAATGGAACTTTTGGCAGAATCGGAAATTGTGTTTTCATAGGATAAATTTCATTTGGTAAAAATGAAAGAAATTAAATCATCATTGTTAATCAATAGGAAATCAATGAATCGGTACGTTGTGACAGTGATGCTAAGAACTCCTCACTGACGAGGAAATCATTCAAGTTGCAAAAATGTTGAAGTGACAGACTCGGAAGCTGACTCAAAAGGTTTTGCGGATGGAAGCAATTTCAGCGTTTCAATTGGTATTCGAGATGCCAATCACGTTGACACACTAATGTTGAGACGAATGCGTAATTTCTCCGTCTCAAAATCACAAGCCACTATAAAACAAACCAAAATTACCGACTTCTTATCCCAATCATGATTTATGATTCATTGTTTTTATAAATATACATACAAATGTGTTCGATTCATTATAATGTTCAATAAAACTTCAGCAAACAATCAAATTCAAATTGAGTTTTCCAGTTTTTTCCCCAATGTCGATTAGCCGTCTTTTTGATTATCAGTCAGGGTGTTGGTCCGATGGCTGACGGATAATCGGAGGTGTACTGTACTTGATTGGAGCATCCATTAATAATTGTGTTAATCGAAAGCACATATCCCGTAGTTTTTCTTTTATTCAACATTCAACGACGAAGAACAGACGAAGGGTTGTACCACATAAAATGTTCGATTTTATAGTAAAAATTTAAAAGCCTGCAATCCAGATTGCGGAAAATATGGTAATCCGTTGGGGAAATATCAGGAGAGTACGGTGGATGCGGAAGAATTTCAAATCCCAACTGCACCGTTACTTGTTAAGTATGAGGTCTAGCATTGCCATGCAAAAGATTCATCACAGGTGACTTCCGTTTGGTTTCTTAATGTAAGCGATGCAGATTTCCAGACGCCGTAGTTTTTGGGATTTGTTCTGTTCATGGGGTACCTCCCATTTATCAAGTTCTTTAAATTTCCTATGAGAGAAAGGTGTCAACTTATTGTCATTGGGGATACTCCCATGTTTTGTGCAATATCCCGCACCGATTTCGTTGGGTCCGCATCTACCGTTGCTCTTAAAACAGAAACTAACGTTTCTGGCTTCCCACGTGATAAATTTTCGAGGCTGAAATCTCCCGAACGGAACTTTCCAAACCAACGTCGTGATTTCGTTTACCGGTACATTCTCAAATGTGTCATTAATGTTTTTCATAGCTAATGACGCATTATATCCCATTTTAAATTCGTAAAGGAAGAGGATTCGGGTTTGAACTGCCGACAGCATGGTAAATAAATAACGGTACTTCTAACGAACCCTAAAATTCTCACACGTCAAGCACACGTACCAATTTATTTTATGTTCAGATGTTCAATCGAGAACTTCTTATCTCCGACTGAGCGTAAATCGGACATTTCATGTGGTGCAACCCAATATTAGTACCTGCAACCCGATCCGGGTATAAGTTCGACATTCGCAGAGAAAATTGTTTGCGATTTCATCATACACTCACAGTAAGCATTGCAAGTTTTTTGTTAAATACGCTCGTTAGGATGCTAGTAAATCGACAATCTACTACTACTAAGGAGCATTAAGAATCTCGCTGACCTTTTAAAAGATGTCATAAACCATTCTTTTGGACTGCCTTCAGCCTGGAGGCTCTTGCAATCTGCAATTACACTTTCAATAAAACCAACTGTCAATGGAAACTCTACACGAGGACGCGTGTAGTAAAAAAGCAGGTCCAGTTCTTGACAAACTCTTCTCTGAGCCTTCGCTGGCAAATTCATCGCTGAACTTATTTACTGCGATCGCATTGCGGACCTGTGATCCAGTCAAGACTCAGGAAATGTAGCCTTCATATTTGATTGGAAGTGGTAATGGGGTATGTACGATACATCTCAACTTACCAGGATGCCATTAAAATGGTAAATAGATGCTGGCCAAATAATCTGCCAGGGAAAGGTCGTATTCCTTGCTGGAGAAAATATTGAAACTGCCACAAACAACGCCAAACGACTCTATTTCTTGAAAATTTAATCACAACAAAGTCATCGTCTTGCACATACGCATTTTAAAAATAGGGATCTCCAATTCTTTGCCGAATACATGGCAGTTGCGTGAAAAAATACCCCCATATACGCAGAAAACGTAATGGAAGCAAACTTCAGAAACCGATTGCATGCATGAACGGAACTGCCGTAGCTTGGTCTCTAATATAGCATTGCTTCTCCATATTTAGAATAACATGCCGAACGCAGATTTTTCCTTGTTTATCCAGTTGGCTATATCAAGTCTCGGCTACTTCAGATACAATACTTTCTACGTATCATACACTTTTTACCCTCTCTACTGGTTGTCATGCAATGCTAAAGTGTAAGGTTAAATTGAGAAAGTTTATGATTTCAGTATTAGCGGAGTTAATATTCGCCAATGCAGACCAGGTTGTTACAATTTTGATGCCAGAGTCGAATTACTCTGTTTCTCTTTTCACCAATGAAAATAATACTAAAAAACGATACATCCTTGTCGTAGGTCGCTCTGAATATCGAATTCATCCGACAGCTTGCCTCTATGCAGGACATGTGCATGAGAGAAGATGTTTCGCCTTTTTTAGGGACGGGCTGTCAACTGCTGTTTTCCATCTGCTCGGGAGGAGTCCTATAGAGCAGGATTGATGAAAGTGTCGAAGAACACCTCTTCAGAAAAGGAGGAGATATACCATCTGGACCAGGGGATTTGTGTAAGATCTTTAAGATCTTTAAGTACTCTTGCTACTACACGAGTGCGAAAGTGGATTCGTCCCATAGGAGATTCGACGCACTCAAGTGTAGGCGGGGACAAAGCATAATCTGGAAGTGTTGAGCTCACCGCAAAGTGTGCAGCAAGCAAATTGACCTTGTCTAAAGAGTTGACAGCTGGATTTTTTTTTTATTATTATGAGCCCGCGCTTAAGGTGATTGTTCACAGCGCGAGCAAAGGAAATTTAGGGAGGAAGAAAAGAGAGGTACCGATATACATTGTTTTTAAATGTTTGCAAGTTATAACGACCAGGAAATACACTGATCGACAGGGCATTCCATAAGCGAGTTGTACGGCTTAGGAACGAATCACGATATTTCAGAGTACGTCCGAAAGTGGCTTGGGGGTATACTGATGAGCATTCATAGCGAGACGGGTGTTACGGTTAAAAGTTTGAAGATGCGGAATGCTACTGACGATTTCAGTGGAGCACTGGTGGTGGAAATAGCGATAAAACAGAGTGAGACACAAGAAATTACGTCGGTGTTCGAGGGTGTCCATTGTTTGAGTGATATTAGTATTACCTATGAGTTTTATCGCACGATTTTGGATGCTATCTAGCAATTGCAAAGAGGTCTTGGAGCACCTGACCAGATGTGGTCGTTGTACTCCAATTTTAGGCGGATGAATGCCTTATATATTGAGGACAGATCAGAGGGGGTGAAATATTTCTTACATCGCTTGAGGAAACATAGACATTTCGCAGCATTTTTGGCGACACCAAATATGTGATCATTCCAATGTAAGTTGTCGTTGACACACGTACCTTGAATGGAAAGTTTCTCGGTTTCGACGATTCAAGTGGCATTCATGGATAATGGCTAGGTGTTTAAATTTCGCTTTAACGACAGCAGACAGCATTGTGTTTTGGAAGCATTAAATTCCACTCTGTTGATAGTTCCCCAGGTTATGCTGTTGATATCGGAATTTAATGAGCTTAGCATACGCTGCCGTTCTCGTTCTACAGCCGAAGAGCAGGGCCGTAAGTCCGGGAACGAATATGAAAAGCAGAGAGTACTGTCATCAGCAAAGGAATAGCAGACAAGAGATCATTAATGAAAATTAAAAAGAGTGTCGGAGACAGAGCAGAGCCCTAGGGCACACCAGCATTTATTTTGTGAATATCAGACTTGAAACTGTCCAAAACAATTTGAATTGAACGTTCCGAAAGGCAATTTCTAATCCATTGAAGAAGAGAGTCGTCGATCCCAAATGCACGCATTTTCGACAAAAGAGTCTGATGCCAAACTCTGTCAAATGCCTCAGAAATACCAAGTGCAACTATCTTGCTTTCGCTAGATTGACGTACGCTTTAGTTCCACTTTCCGGTGAGACATGCCATCAAATCACTTGCTACGAAAACCATATTGCCGGTCATTGAAAAGTTTTCGTGTTTCGAGATATTTCATGAGCTGACATATTTCATGAGCTGACGATTTATCAGCGTTTCCATGACCTTCATGAAAGAAGAGACGTAAGTGCAATGGGTCTGTAGGAGAAGAGAGAAGATGATTCGCCTTTTTTAGGGACGGGCTGGACAAAAAGGTGTTTTCCATCTGCTCGGGAAGAGTCCCAAAGAGTAGGATTGATGAAAAAGCTAACGCAGTGGTTTTGCCAGCGAGGAAGAACACCTCTTCAGAAGAAGGGGAGATATACCATCTGGACCAGCGGTTTTATGTATGTTCAGATTTTTTAGTACTCACACGAGTGCGAAAGTAGAATCGTCCCATTGAAGATTCGACGCACTCAAGTGTAGGCGGAAACAAAGCTCAATCTGGAAGTGTTGAGCTGGCCGCAAAGTGTGCAGCAAGCAGATTGGTAAAGAGCTGACAGCTGGAATGGCATTGTAAATGAGCGTTGGGATGGAGGATGAGGCAGAATTTCTAATGTTTTTGACGAGCGACCAAAAATTGTTACTGCCTTTGGAAAATTGCAGTATTTTTTGCCTCAGTTTTTGGTCGTATTGGAATTTCACAAGCTTAAGAAAGACGTTGCAGTTATTCCTGGCTCGTTTAAACTTTTTTCGGTTTTCCTCTGTCGGGTTGGTCTTGTAGGACCGAAAAAGCATTTCTCTAACCCTGACAGCCTCTTTACAGCTCGAGTCGTACCATGCCTTTTCTTTTGCTTTGATACTCTTCATCCGATGAGGAATAAAGGATCTCATTCCAAAGAGAATGGTGTCTGTAATGATATCAGCAGCGGTATCCACGTCGTTATCGAGGAAGCATAACGACCAGTTAAAATTCCTAAAGAAGCTGTTAAGACCGCTCCAGTTGGCTTTCTCGTATTGCCATACGATTCTTTTAGGAATTTTTTCTCTAACTGTGTGGTCGGTGTACGAGAAATTAGCTGATATGACACAATGGTCCGACGAGCCTAGAGGGGAGAGCACGTCCACTTTAGGGCTTCTGTAAATAAAGCAGTAGTGGATAATTTGCTTACGGAGATGGAATTTTAACCACATGAAGTTGAATTCCGCATGGGACCATGGATCACATTGTGGTGGAGTTTGGTAAGCTACATCACTACGCATGTAAATGGCGAGACCGCGGCGAGAAAAGAATAATGGCACTAGTTCGTAGCCAGGTAGCTTCAGATCAAAATGATCTGAGAGGTGTGGGCGGGTATCTACCTGTGTTTCACTAAGTGCCAAAACAGCTGGTCTGAACTTACAGACGTGGACGTACGCAGAAAAGTGATTACTTTTTAGCCCACGTATATTGGCTACGTCTACCCTGAATTCCCTAGTCATAATCACAGGCAAACAAAGAAAACACAAACACCGACGATACTAAACAAGGCTGCGAAGTGAAAATTCTGACATTGATTTACCGGATCAAATTGTTGTAGGTGTTATGCCCTTACAACAATATGAAACAGTGCACCAACAAAATTTTCACTCACAACCCGCTATCCATCAGTTGTTACATACACTCAGCCACTGCCCGTATCGTATGGTAAATACAGTAATGGCAGTGATTGAGTGAAAGCAACAGTACTTCGACTAGGAGCGGGAGAGGTGGGATACCCGCATGATCATCATCATCATAAATGAGCGTTGAGATGGAGGATGAGGCAGAATTTCTAATATTTTTGATTTTACTTGCAAATACTCAGTTAAGAACCGAACCGAAATGTTAATTTCATCTCCTTAGTTGTTCCTCATCCGACGCAAGTAATGAACCATCCAATGCTTTCACTGGATGTTGTCCAGAGCTGTAACCACCACTCAATTCTTTATAAATTCTGTAGATACACCTATTTGCAGTTCCTTCTGCTTTTGTAGAGTAGAGTGACATAAACTCTGTACTCGCTACTCTTAATTTTGCTGCCTTAGACTAAGATATACGAGTATGTATTGTAGACGAGCAAGAAGACCGAACCAGACGACCGAAGAGCATTCAATTTTTGCATTCGCGGCATTTAGAAACTCTACAACTGATGTGCCTATCAAAGAATAGATTGCATTCTATAAATTGCATTCTATGTCATGTGATTTATTCGGTAAGTCTTTGTTGACGCTTAATCAGTCGGCACCCAACACATCTTACGGCTTACCCCTTGTGTTCATGTACGTGTGCTGTCATCGATGACGAAGTGGGTAGAGAAACCAGTGCTAAAATAAACAATAGTATTTTTAATAAAAGATTCTCTCAATTTTCATGATAAACTCTACAAAAGATTACACCAAAGTATGTCATAAAGTCCGATAAACCCTATACTCCATATGCCGTCAATCACATATACATATCTATCACAACTATCAATCTCGATGGCATGCTATGCATACCCCAACACAGCACCAGAGTTAGTCGTATTAGTAAGTGACCAGCTTACCATATTCTATAAATTTCGATCAGTAAAACAAAAAAAAAGCTAAACATCCATGACTATCACATTATTTCAGATTATAAACAAGCAAAACACAATAAACAAAACAAAAATAAGAAACAAATAAAATGTTTGTCATGCTTTACTTTATCTTTTTTGTCAATTAAGTTTCCGCCTTTTGTTGATGGTGTGCGGGTACTCTAAATGTGGTCTTCATTTGGACGTTAATAAATTTATACCCAATTCACTAGCTGGCTACAACACAATTGAATTGTTATTCCCGTATCGTATTTATATATTTACCGGCTGTTTTGAATTAATTGTTAGCTTTGTCACCTGCAGAATCTTTTCATTTCGTTGGTTTCGTTATTTGCAATCATCAGCAGCAATTAAAGGGGTTGTGGCAAATTGTGGCGGCAAAAAAAGTCAGCATTGAAATTAAAACAAGAAAACAAAACAAAGCAAAACTTGTGAATAATTTAAGTTAGAGAAAGAGGCTATTAATTATACCGTTAGTGTGGTTGGTTTTTGTCTTAAATATTTATTTATCACCTCGACGTTAAGACGACTTTTATTTCATCAATAAGCAGCAAGAAACCTCATTGAAAAGACGACCCGATTTACATACGAGTACATCCGTACCTTGTGGTTGGAGATTAACTGCAAATAAGTTGATTTAATCGTCTTCATTGTTTAATTACACGATATAGCACTCTTGTTGTATTATGTAAGAACTAGAAGATTAAGAGAGTGAAAAGGTACAACTTGTGTTTTCTCTAACCTTGGTGATTGACGAATGCAGTAGGTAGTAGCGCTACAGACTGTGGTTTGAAGAACCTGATTAGCTTTCTAGTCCCCTTTTTGATATTAAGCACGCAGAAACCAGTGAATTTTGTCCACCAATTTGTTGAATCATCGGTTTGGTTAAATTCTTTTGAAATGCGTCATGGCACTTCCTTCATTGAATTCGAATTTGCATGCATAATGATTCGCAATAAAAATCCCAAACCAAATTAAAAGCATTCGCTCATCGACACTTAATTGCTTGATGGCTTGATTAGTTGTTTACAGGCCACGGTAGATCTGGACCTAAACCAATCAACTAATATAGGTGGCGTGGTGGCGTGTGCGCGCCACCTACGGCGAATTCTTTCTTTACTCACTTCAGAGAGGAACCATCGAGTCGCAGGGTTAATGTTCATACGATATATGTTCATTTCATAGATGTCTTAATAGACTGATTAACACGTTTCCAATCGCTCTATACCACCCGTAGAAACCGCTGTTATATCGCAAATAGGACCAAAAACCAACCGACGATTCTTGGAACACCTTCATCCGCTTTCGTTAACGTGTTTGCTTCTGCGGTATTACCTGGGACTGGGAAGATTAATATCTTACAACAACAACATATAAATACAACACAACTTTTGACGTATAGCCCGGCCTGACAACACGGCGTAGACGAATCACTAGTTTTGTGGATAAAAGCAATGCTGGTGGATAGGACATTCATTGCGGATGCGGACTGCGGCCAATACGTGCTGGCCCCCAGGGGGGGGGCGCTCAATAGTGCTGACGTTTATGTTTTGTTAGGTTAGGGTTAGTGTAAGGGTTAGATACCCTTTTACTGTTGCCAGGGCGCGGGCGGAAAGGTAGAAGGAAGAGAAAGGAAAATTGTTTTGTAGTGGTTTGAAACTCAGGTGTTTTTGGTTTCGATATTCGCTCTCCAGGGGTGGGAGTCCGAATAGGACGGAGAGTTTTTTCTTCACTCAGAGTGATTCGAGGTATAATTGACAGTGCTTGAAACTCTTGACGTTTATGTACAAGCACGGATGACGTAGCTGTACTGTTTGTTGGATCGTGTTTAGCGATTGTCTGCTCTACAACGCAGGCAGTCCTAGACGTGCACTAGAAACGGACTGATTGAAAGCCCTCTCAAAACTGAGGTTGTTCTCTTTACGAGAAGGAGAAAGCTGTCTGGTTTGACTCATTTATTGCTGAAAGGCATAACTATCCAATTCTCCAAAGAAGCTAAGTATTTAGGTGTTTTATCCTGGATAACTAACTTCTATGGACTTAAACCTCTAAGGCGCTGTCGGCGATATGAAATAGAAATAGGGCGTGTCACCGAGAAGCGTCTTTTGTATCTACACGACTTTGATAAGGCCAATTATATCCTATGCGTCGGATGTCTGGTGGAATAAGCTCTCACGAAAATACGTCATTACTGCCCTTACCAGAATCCAAAGAACAGCCTGTCTTTGCTGCATTCAGGCATTAATGAATCTCCCTCTCCTTGGTAGTCATATTATGATCTGCACTCTCAAAGCCATCTTCCGTTTAAAAGAGCTTTGATTACCTTGCGTCTTTTGATTCTGGTCTTATGGGCATGCCATCTGTCGCAATAACACCAGAACAAACACTGGTTTTCGCTACAATCAGAGCCAGGAAAGGAATATAGTCGGATCTTCATGGATGGCTCCAAAACCGATTTAGGATGCTGCGCTGGTGTCGTTCTAGATGAAGATAACGTTAGATTTCACTCTTCGTTAGGAAAACTTGCGACTGTATTCCAAGCAGAGAAGGCGAAACACTTGCATCTGCAGGGACAGCCAAGCTGTGGTTAGAACCTTGCTAAACCCTCTTACTACTTCCTAGATAGTTCGAGAATGCAAGACATCACTGAACGCAGTCGGAAGACACAATTCAGTGAGTCTTGTCTAGGTCCCAGGTCACAATGGACCTACATTGGGTCTGTCTGCGTCCTCGTTTAAGGCTTCCATTGACAATTAAGTTTCAGATGAGCACAATTGCATATGACATGACTCTCCAGGTTGCTGGCGGAACAAACCTCTCTGAGAAGTCAGCGGCCTTCCTCCTGTCTCTCAGCAGGAAAAACTGCAGGTTACTTACACTTTTGCTAAACACTTAAATGTGCCGGGCATAGGTGATACAATATCCTGCGATGCTAGCTGTGAAAGTGATGACGACACCACGGAGCACTACATGTGTGATTGTCCGGCTTACGCTCGCATCAGGCTGTAGGTAGGCGGCGTTGACATAATGGTATTGTAGGCACTTTATCACTGAAGCGCTTACTCATTCATTTAAAGGGAACTCACAAGGAGTACAATCGACAAGGTTGATAGAATTCATAATTATCTTAATGTTATGGCTTACCCTTTGTGACGTTATTTTCGATTTTTAGATGTGTTGTGTCTCTTGTTGTTGACATCATATTCTTGATTGTACCCTCATCGACAACTTTACACATTTTTACTGATTCTGTTCCAAAAATTGCAAATTGTGACAACAATCCGCATTCTACTAAGAATCAAAAAAAGTCACATGATAACGAATCACCTTGTCAAAACTCTTGACATCAAGAAGCTGGTGAGATTGGTTCCTACCTTTACGAAGCAATTACGTCGGACATGGCTCTGTATAGCCTGCCTTTATAAAAATGTGTCATATGCGGCTTTGAAATCAACAAAGAGGCGGTGGCTATCGATCTAAATATTTTTCATTTTCTCTACGATCTGACGTAGTGTGGCCAATTGTGGACTTACGTGTCAGTCAAAATCTAATACGCGATGTTAAGGAAACTGATGAGTTCATAGCTGTGTCAGTTTCAAGGGTCTACTTGTTTATGGATCGGACAAACGATAACTGAGCTCCCATTTGTCAGGCATACTTTCTTCCGGTAAAATATTGTAAATGAGTTGATGTAATCAAATATTCGTATAAGGAGGGTATATACGAATATATATAATACTGCATCGATTGCAAAATAATCAATTTGGCTAAATGTATTGTGATTAGGGCACCGTCATGCTTTGTGCGAACCTTCCTTATGTGTGAACCTCCTGCCAGCTATAGTGTTATTCCGCTCCGCAAGAGAGTCAATGCTATTTTGGTCAATCCATTAAGGGTCCATCCACCACCATACCATCTCTGGTTCATCACTATCACATGTCTTAAAAAATCATTATTGTCCCTGTTGACTTCACTATTTATTCAGTCACGAGAGTCCATTTACCGTACGTCTAACTTCTTAGATTCAATCATTTCTGACAGGACATTATAGTGTGGCTATTTTTTTCCGCTCAAGACTCGTGTTTAAAAGTCAAAACCGGTTAAAATAATAAAAAAAAAAAACAATATCACTACCGACTCCAGTATTGTCGGCTTAATCGAATCATTAATTGAATCAAAAACAAAATGGAACTTGCAACTGGTTGTCAATGTTGATGGCAGAAGCATATACAAAATATTGTATGATGATCTTTTACATTAACGCTCCACGTACACGCGGTCTATGTAGTATACACCGACGTATGCTTCTTTGAAAGATTCTCAATATCGGTTCCACCAGTATTCCGATATTCCGATTACAATTCTGTAGAACATCATCGTAGTCTTTCGAGCAACAAGGAGGTTTAAACCCATTTACCTCAGAAGAAACAAGTAGCAACGGTCTGTTAGAAGCAATCTCCGTCTGAACTCAATAAGGTGACAGTTGTTTTGTTAACACTTACTACGAGGTAGATGAACTCCCTAGCTACTTCGTTTTGTCCACATTTTTTATCAAACCCACTCTTTCCACATGTCGTAATTGATCGAACATGTTGGCATCGTCAGGAAAACCTAAAAGCTTGATAGACTTGTTGGAAGCGGTGGTTTTAGGTTTAAGTGGTCCAACACGTAACTGAAAAACAACTCAAACCGCTAAGCTACACAGCGAGCGTACTAAAACATTGCATTGCATAAGTTCTTTGCGGTATCACGATATAAGTCAACGCTTTGTAAAGTTCCATATGTTATGTATCAACTAGACATTACAGACATTACACCAGGCTCGGCCCCAGCCAAAATTGTTTTCGGCGTTCAACAACGATACGATATGGATCTAACTAACAACTCATAGGATCCTCGTTTCTGTAGATAGGGCATAATAGAGCTGATATTCACCCCCAAAACGTAACCTCAAGTGTTAAATGACTCAGCCTGTAGTCATAACTGGTTGCTTTTAATCTTCCAACAAATTGCATAGTTTAATTATACAAAGTTTGGGTGCTATTGCTTTTGCGGGTCTCTTCGGTTACCTTGAACTGTGACGCTGTGTGGGATATTTGTAAGTTTTTTTTTTATAATATACGTGAGCCTAAGAGGTTGATACCCTTTTACTGTTGCCAGGGCGCGGGCGGAAAGTTAGAAGGAGGAGTAAGGAAAATTGGTTTTTTGTAGTGGTTTGATACTCAGGTGTGTTTGGTTTCGATATTCGCTCTCGAGGGGTGGGAGTCCGAATAGGACGGAGAATTTTTTCTTCACTCAGAGTGATTCGAAGGTTATAATTCACAGTATTTTTTTGTGTTTGAAACTCTACAACAGCTAAATCTACGTGTCAGTGTTATACCTTCACACGCAGAATTTTTCTGTCTGAGGTCCAATTACACAAATGAGAAACTTGAAAAACTTGGTGGAATTCGAACATTGACCCTCCAAGTGAGAAGCGATTGCTAGTACCACTACACCACGGCCACCCCTAAGGTGACACACTGGAAAGTTTCATGGCCAGTATTGGTATGTCCTCCATCGATCAACACGTGGTTAGTGGTTAGTCAAATCAAAAAAAAGTGTATCATTTTGTGCGTATGTCCCTGTTACTTGTTATCGTTCTGTACCAGCTGTTCTTCTAGTAGATTTTTTACATAGAATCCGCATTCTAATATGCGAATACTTTCACGGCAATCATAGAAAATTTCATACATTTTCATACATCTTCTAAGCATTACCGTTTTTAACCAGCGTACTTCTTAGTAGCAAGAACTCGTTTTCTAGTTTAAAAATATTTCATGAAGAGAATAGCTAGGATAGCTTAAATAATGTAAGATCTTCAGCAGCGAGCTACCTCTCGTCAATTTTTCAATTTAAATTTTTTTATAATGCACGTTGTTCCAATACAAAAGTTTCGCCATTAAGACGTAAAAAAGCAAAGGCGTCACGGAAAACTGTAACAACTTCCGATTTGTCACATACAATGAACATTTTGAGAAAATTATAACAACGTGGCTAGGTTTACGAAATGTGAGATCTCAAAAAGTATCGAAGAACAGCCTAAGAACTGACTTAGGTGCTACAAAAGAGCAGCTGAACAAACAGTCTTGCAGAGACTTAATATCTTCATTTCGGAGCTTACAAACCAAACTACGAACGAGAGTTGACGTCCCACAGTGCAAAAAATGCAATTACTTGAGCTCATTATAATCTGCAAACATTTAACACCAACGTCTCGATACATCGGTACTCGCATCTCTTTGTTTTTGTGATAAAAATTTTGAAATTGTACGAGAAATGTGAAAGAAGGAATGAAAGCGACAGAGATAAAAACGTTACATATGTCAGCGTGTCTTTCATAATGTGGCTTATTTAAAAGTATTCGTATTCTTAGAATTCTCCGTGTCTAGTAACCGAAACATCAGCTGTTCAGCCAGAGAACATCGCTGGAAATCCAGTCAGCAAACCAATGGAAACTCAGGTTAATACCAGAGCTCGAACAACAAATGTGAAGACTTCTGACCCAAAAAAGAAGACCCAAATCAATATTGAAATTTGCATACTTAACCAACAATAAAAGCGAAGCAGTAACAATTCTCAAAGATAGCGGGAATATGTACATACGAGTAAGTTTTGAAAGACGTAGTTTAATGCATTACATAATCCAATGAAATATTAAAGAAGAAAAAAAAAACCAATAACATTCGAGACGGATACAAGGCAGTATTGATTGCATGAATGAATAAAAAAAAATGTTTGTCTTGAGGCGACTCATCATGTTTTCATTTTGCTGCAATTTTAAACGCAGCAAAACACCTGGTTTTCAAGGACTTGGCTCACATCCCGCTTATGTTATTCGTACGAGTACGAATCATCATCAAATATGTATAAATCGTTGTTTTCCCTACTCCAACTGTGTACACACCAGTAATGTCGAAGCAGGAAGTTCTGATGTCGAATACGTTGTCAATACCACAGGAAGGGACATCATTTATTCATTGACTGCTTGTTAGTCTATCACTATTGAACCTGTAAGCCTACATATTCAAATTATACTTCATATGTGGTTACATAAAAGTGTTTACGATTCTGAGAAGCAACACTTTTGCCATGCAATTAAATACCACAATCCATAATGACCCGGTTGGGCTCGATCTAACTTCAGATAGGGCTCGAAGGGTGTGTCTTTTAGACCTCAGATAAAAATCCATCACATTTACTGCGATTTGTACTTTTCTTGCAGCATTAATTGATTGATATTGAAGAATTCAATTACACATTGTATAACGCCTTACATCCGTTTGAGAACGGACGAGTATGTGCGGTCGAAAGTGCTCGCATTTTAAACTTCACATTCTTCTTTTATCTGCTCATGAAAGTAAAACATCACTTCTAGGTTATCATCATCGTTGTTGAGTGTTGCCCGACTACGACTGCGACTTTGACTGTTTGCCTTTTTGATTTGATTTTTTTAAAGCGCAAACACATTTTCCACATCAGCATTGTGGTATTTACAAACAGATATTGCTAAACGACACGTCTGATTAATACCTTCCTTTCCGTGTTGACGATTGTGTCGAATGATTCCTGCTGAGTTTTCTCCTGATAACAGCGTTTTCAATTATAAGTTTTTTTTTTTTTGTTTGTTTGAATACCCATGGGTACTTTGCTTCATGCGCCACTTTATCGTATATAGCCATCTAAATGGATTGTAGGTATGTACGAGTATCTGTAAATAAACTTCACATCTCATGACACTCTTGAGCGCATAGCCAATTAAATATTAATGACGCTTTTAATGTATTTTTATATGTTTTTTGTGTGTTGTTTCTAGTGAGCATTTTGATTACTTCTAGGTTTTCCGTTGGACACCAAGTCTATTCGTATGTGCAGGGTTTTTGCTTTTGCAATCCCAAACAGAAAATGATGGAAAATGATCTTGCTTACGACAGACATTCTGTTTACAATGGCACACTACACACATTCACGTGGAAGTTGATGAATTTCATTTCTTTTCGTTGAATGTGTGGAGGTCAGACTTGTCTACATAAACTCTATTTGATGATTTCGTAATAAAAGAGGTCTTGGAGCTGCAATATCTATCTTATCTAACAGATAACATTTCAAAAGACTACGCACATGAGTTATCGTCATCTTTTTGCTTTCTTTCTTTTCTTTTTTTTTTGTCACAAGACTCTTTGCTATTACGTTCGTCAGTCACCTTTTTTAAGGAAATGATATTCAAAGTCGAGTTTGAAATTTATTTTTAAAACAAAATGTCCGACGAAAAGGTGAAGAATCCAATTTCGCACATCAGTACCAGTTGGCAGGGTAATGAACTTCAAAAATAAATAATAATAAATAAAAACTCAAACCGGCTGCTGTTGGCCTTTCATGTTTCTCCTCTCTGCCATAGAATTGGGTTCGACATGTCTCGTTTGGGTTGAGCTGAACTGTTGGTGCATTAAGAGAAAGTTGTGGTTAATTGAATTTTTGTTATTGCTCATCGGCAGTCTGATGTGGGCTTTATAATGTTTTCTCTTTTACTCAGTCCTTGAATTGAATTTTTTTTTTATGTGAAGAAGGTGATAAAAGATGATAAACTTGTAATTGTTGTTGTTTATGGCTGTTGCAAGAGATTTTTATCAACGAATCTTGCTTGCTTTGTACTAATAAAATTCAATTACTCGTATTTCAAAATCAGACGATAAGTGTTTCAGGTTACCCTTTATGATCGTAATTAGTTGAGAATTCAGTGATCTGATTACAATTCAAGGTTGTTTTATTATAGCAAAGAGATCAGTGAGACTTACACAAATATTGGATGTTTAAGTGTGAACGTTGTGAATTGCTACAATCCTTTTAACAAAGAAGCAAGATCAAATTCTTTTTTAATGGTCTATGGTCGATAGAGTCAATGGAGTCAATGGACACGTCAGATATGAGATGACCCCATTTGAACTACTTCGAAGCTTAGATTATATGAGAATTTTTATGCATCTAATCAGATTGTTGGAGTAAAGTTGGAGGCGGGCGAGTTTTAAGCAAACCAACGACAGCAGTTAAATTCCCATAGTGTGCTGTTGGCACTATCCCTGAAAGATCTGACCCTCCCCAAATAAAGGGATATGTTATCTGTGAAACTGTCTGAAGACGTGAGCACTAATGTTCTAAACACAGACAGTTTCGAAATGAATTTCGGGGAAAGACGGGAGTTTTTCATACTCTAAAGGTGGAAAACTGTGACATTATCAAAAGAAGTTTCTGAGGGAACGCCTGATTACAAATCGCATTTAGTTTAATTCGCTAACATAAGTCTGATATGCGCTAGCGCCTCTAACTAGAAAAGAGAAAGATTGCTTCTTGGAGCTTCTCTACCAAACGAATGAGCAATGTAATAAGCACCGCGTTAATATTGTCCTTGGGACAGGTGGAAAACACAATCTACCTGAAATCTGGTTTGAAGACGCCGGCACACGGGTGGCACACGTTTCCCACACCGCAACATCTGATCAAAAAACTACCAGCCACATTGATGACATTCGCATAAGACTGTTAAAGCCGTTTCCGATCGAATCTACTGAATCCTCTCAAGAAATCTTATACTGCCAGTAGACCGACCAGTGGCGACGTAGTGAGAGAATAATTAGAAACGCCGCATATGATGTGCATTTCACGGACCACTACAACCGAACCTTTGGTTTGACGAAGTGCGCATGCAGTGGAAAAAGAGGCGTACAATGTGGCGCTGACGGAAGGAACATTGGATTCCCAAAAAGAAAAAAGAAGCAGAGAAGCCCTCGATCGAAGTGATAGCAAGTTAATTCTGCAGAAATTTTGTTCGAAATTTCTTCTAAAAAGTAAAAGTGGCATAAATACCAAAGAAAAGCATCTAGAGATAAGGATGAGAACGTAATTGTAGTCTCAATGCATTTGTTACATCTTGAGATAAGCTTTTTTAAACCCTCAAAAAAATAAATTTCCTCTTTCTCTGCAAAATACCCATTTATTGCCGACTTGAGTTCTTCATCATCCGAAAATCTTTTTCCACGAAGACATTTTTTCAAATCCGGAAACAGGAAATAATCACTAGGGGCAAGGTCTGGACTATAGGGTGGATGTTGGATTTCTTCGAAACCACAATCTCGCGCAGCAGCCTTGGAAACTCGCGCCGTGTGAACAGGAGCGTTGTCATGAAGAAGCAACACACCCGCTGCGAGTTTACCCCGTCTTTTCTTTTTAATTTCCTCCCGCAATGTTGCAAAGTGGAAGCGTAGGATGTGGCGTTGATGGTTTCACCTTTTTTTTGTACTCAATGAGCAAGATTCCCTTTGAGTCCCAAAAAACTGTGGCCATGAGCTTCCCGGCAGACGGAGTGACTTTGAACTTCTTCGGGGGTCTGTTCATTTTTTATGCCACTGCATGGACTCTTGTTTGCTTTCAGGGTGACAGTGGTGGACCCATGTTTCGTACCCAGTAACAATTCGATCCATAACACCGTCCGCGTTCTCACTACACATCTCCAAAAGCTCTCTACAGCATGCGATTCTCACTTTTTTCTGAGGCGCTGTGAGCATTTGTGGCACTCACCTTGCACTGACCTTTGAAAGGTTAAGATGGTCATGAAGAATGGTGTGAATGGTACCAATTGAAAGCTTGGTGATCTCTGCCATCATGTTCACCTTTATTCGGTCATCCTCAAGAACAAGTTTTTCGACTTCTTTGATGCTTTCTCCCGTACAAGCAGTAGCCGGGGCGCCGGAGCGGGGGTCGTCTTCAATGCTCTCTCTGCCTCTCTTGAACTCACTTGACCACTTTTGCACAGTTGATAATGAAGGTGCAGAACCCTGGTAAACAGCCACCATCTCTTCATGAATAGTTTTTTGACTTTTTCCTTGCTTAGTGAGAAATTTAATTACAGCGCGATGCTCAATTTTCACGATCATCGTCTCAGTTGCCATTATGATTCTGTTTAACTAGAGATAAAACGCGAATTAATAATCACATTTGTATGAAATTTTACATGAATGCACTAAAATAATAGTATTACTTGATAAATAAGTCAATTTATATATAGAACCACAGCTTCACCCCGATACCGAGAATATGTTGAACGCCCCTCGTATCTACTGAATTATTTAAAGCGTGGGGGGGGGGGACTTGTGATTTTTTCTACCGTACTATGTGAACGTCTTTTATTCGTTATGAACGTGGTTTTAGCTATAGCAAGTCAAATTTTACCCCTACGGCAGCTCTTGAAAAAAACACGCGCACTTCAAGCCGATACCAACTACTTGTTTATTGGTTAAGGCCACATAGACCGCATTTTCGAGGGCTGTATGATAAGTACTCGTGTATACCGACTGATGGCACCACTGATGTGTATGCCATCATATAGCGCCATTTTTACAACGACGACTGTCAAAATTTCAGGCAGATGTATCGAGTAGATTTGTTTTGACAGCTGATGAAAGTCCGAAAGAACAGTCAAAACAGTGGATTTCACCCGGCGAAACTACTCCAAAGAAGGCGAAAACGGTTCCATCGACCGGAAAAGTCATGACCACCGTTTTTTGGGATTCGCATGGCATCATGTTTACCGACTATTTGGATAAAGGAAGGACAATCACGGGGCAGTACTATGCTGATTTATTGGACCGATTCAATGCTGAATTAATAAAAAAAAACGGCCCCACTTGGCAAAAAATATGTCCTTTTTCACCATGACAACGCACCTGCTCACTAGTCCGCAATCGCCACAGCAAAACCTGTCGAATTACGCTATAAATTGCTGCCTCATACACCCTATTCTCCAGATTAGGCCCTATCCCATGTGCTTTCTTTTTGTTTCCAAACATGAAAAAATGCCTTGGCGGAAAGCGATTCTCGTCAAACGAGGGAATCATCGCCGAAGCAGAGGTCTATTTTCGCGGAGTTCGACAAATTATAGTTTTTGAATGGCTTCAAAAAGTTAGAATATCGCTGGACTAAATGTGTCGAGCTCAAGGGAGACAATATTGAGAATTTAATTTTTTTTTAAATGCGTTTTCTTGCCTAACACTGGTACTTGTCATACAGCCCTCGTATATAAACGAGCTATATACATACTCGTAGATCCAATGGAGAATGCTGTCTGCTCCATAAAAGTCGGTAATGACACGACCTAGAAATTTGATGTCAAAAGGAGATTTCGACAAAGTGGCACGCCTTCAAGTGGTTTCTTCAAGATAATAAGAGTGAGTATAACTACACTTAAAACCCCTAACCATGTGTCATTCAGGTGAGGTTGGAATTTGAACGCCGAACCAATGCACTGCCACTTAAGCCATGGCCACCCACATTCTTAACTGGGATATTGTGTGTACATATTTCTCGGTATTCAAAGGCTGCCCTCCAAGTCGCAATGGTCCCCAATTTCACTGGATTCGTTCAGTCCAAACAAATGATATAAGTACTCTTCGTTTCATTATTTGAGCACCTTGGTTTGTTATACGCCGTTTCGACATCTGATTGAAATAGCTAAGGTTTAGTACAATTATCCATACAGATGAGTATCGAAAAAAACATATTGAAAATCGAAACCTAGCTTTCCTCGCTAAAAGAGAAATTCGTCTTTCTACGCTTTCCTTACAATTGCACTTTGTTCTCAATATCGAACGGCAAGCAATGACTCTTTTAGTTACCGGACGGTTAACCAGCTCTCAGCTCTAAATGCTTCAACCTCGTGGCCGTGGTGTAGTGGTACTAGCAATCGCTTCTCACTCGGAGGGGTCTAGGTTCGAATCCTGCCCATGAACAAGTCTTTCAAGTTTTTCAGTTGTGTAATTGGAACTCAGACAGAAAAATTCTGCGTGTGAAGGCATAACACTGACACGTAGATTTGGCTGTTGTAGAGTTTCAAGCACAAATAATTACTGCGAAATATAACCTTCCACTCTGAGTGAAGAAAAAACTCTCCGTCCTATTCGGACTCTTTCCCCCCCCCCCCACCCACCCATGGAGAGCAAATACCGAAACCAAACTGCAGTATAGCTGCAGTATACAAACAGACAAGCAGTGGAGCGATCTACTCCGCAAGAGCGTGGAATAATTGTGTCAATGTTTTTGACCAATAATCGGTCAGTGGTCTAACACCACCAGCGTGAATTTCGACGTCGACTTCCCAATCGTCTCGCGCCAACTGGGCAAACATTCCGGTGCTTAGTGGAAGCACATGAGACTATGCAAGGCGTCGCCGCCACCGGACTAGTCGTACGGTCGAGAATATCGCGGCTGTGGCTGCCGATGTCGCTGAGAACGAAGAAACATCAACCAGACGACGGACCACACAATTGTGCATCACCAGCCGGACCCTACAACGAATTTTAGTGAAAGACTTACACATGTTCCCGTACAAAGTGCCTCCTGACCGTCAGTCGCGTGTGAATTACTGTAAAGCCATCCTCAATCTCAACAAAGAAGAGAACGATTTTGTGTCGAAAATCATCATGTGCGACGAGGCGCATTTCCACTTAAGCGGCTACGTCAATAAGCATAATCTACACTGAAAATCCGCGTGTGATGTACAAAGAGCCATTACATCCACTCAAAGCCACTGTGTGGTGCGGCGTTCACCCGGAAGGAGTGATTAGCTCTTTTTTTTTGCCGATGGCGTCGGCAATATGGTCACTGTTACTGGCGAACGCTACATGGCCATGATAAACGACTTCTTACTGCCGGATTTGGATGAGCGGTGTTCACCAACATGTGGTTTCAACAAAACGGTGCAAGCGCACACACAGTACAAGCCACAATGGATATTGAGTTTGGCGATGTAGCATGGACAGCAAGATCGCCCGATTTAACCATCCCAGACTTCTTTCTCTGGGGCTACTTGAAATCGCGGGCTTATGCCAACAAGCCTCAGAAAATCGCAGCCCTTAAGGAGAATATTCGACAGGAATGCAAACAGTTATCACCGGAAATCTTGCGGAAAGTCATGGAAAATACGACAAAACGGGCACAAATGTGTATCAACACTGGCGGCAGCCACTTAGCGGATATCTATCTTTTCCACTTAAAAAAAACAATTGCAAAGGTCCAACTAAAGATTTCCATCACTCAAAATCTTTTTTTTTTATTTAGTAAAAAAGTAATTCAAAAACAAAATTGGATGATTAATTTTGCGCCACTTGTAAATGGTTTTCCAATAGGGACTTGACAAATTTGAATTTAATTGTCACTGTCAATTTATTCAGTAAACTCAACATTTTCATCATGGTAAAGTACATGACCTAGCAACGTCTGCAAATTATAAAAATTTTCTACCGAAATTCGGAGTCGATGACTGTAACTTTAAGAGCGTTAACTTCAAAATTCGGTAATAATTCTCGCCCTAGTAGACAGGCAATAACAAGTTTAGTGCAAAAATTTGAGCCTACATATTCGTTGTGTGATGTTGCCGTGTCAGTGGGACAACGGGTTGGTCGAAATGTCGAAAATATCGCTGCGGTTCAGGCGTCCGTAGCAAACGATCCAATTCAGTCAATTCCACGGCGTTCGCAAGAATTGGGCATCGCTCAGACCACATTATGGCGTATTTTGCGTAAGAATTTTGGTTTACACCCACACAAGATCAAGCTGACTCAAGAATTGAAGCCGATAGCCCATTTGAAGCAACGTACGTTCTCCGATTGGATTCTGGAGAAGATGCGCCAAGATGATGAATTTCATAGCAAAATCATCTTCAGTGACGAAGCTCATTTTTGGCTCAATGGGTTCGTCAATAAGCAAAATATGCGTTATTGGTCGGCTGAAAATCCACATGTGCTTCATGAATAACCACTTCATCCACAAAAAATAACTGTTTAGTGCGGTTTGCATGTCGGCGGCGTTATTGGGCCATATTTTTTCGTCGACGATAACGATCGTCACGTTACTGTGAATGGTCAGCGTTATCGCGCCATGATCACCGATTATTTTTGGTCCGAATTGGAAGATATGGACTTGGACGACATGTGGTTTCAACAGGATGATGCCACAAGCCACACAGCACACGCTACAATATTTATTGAAGAGTAAGTATGGTGAGCGTGTTATCTCAAGAAATGGGCCAGTCGATTGGCCGCCTCGTCCGTGCGATTTAACGCCGCTTGACTATTTTCTGTGGGGCTACGTTAAGTCATTGGAAGAGCTTAGAGCCTAAATTGAACGCGAAATAGCGGCCGAAATGTGTGGCCGAGTCGTTGAAAATTGGGTCCAATGAATCGACCGCTGCAAACGTGCCCGCTGTGGCCATATGAACGAAGTCGAGTTCCACTCATAAATTATTTGATTGTACTTCAACCGATAATAAAGTTTTTGGAATATCTCAAATGGTTAGCGTTTTATTTTAAAAAAAAGTTGTTAAGGATTGTATTATATTTGACCACAAAATCTATCTATGTCGTGATAACGTTATTGATGAAGATAAAAAGTTTCCACTCATGGATTGACCAAAGTTGACATAGAGATCAGTTCTTAATATCAGAAATTAATAATATTTCCAACACAAAAACGAAACAAACATAATTTTCCATTGAAAATAACGTTAAATTTGGTTGCAGCACTAAATCGTCCAGTTTCAATCCAGGCATTTTCTTATCGACTGCATGTGCAAATGTCACAACTTATCGTCTCGTACAAACGAAACGTACTTTACAACTAGTGTTTGATAAATCTCAAATTACGTAAATTATAAAAAAAAAAGAATTGTAAAACAATATCTCCACAAATGATAAGGTTTTCCATGCATGAAAGTGCACAACATGAAATCAGATTATTAGAGATCTTCGCGATATTCGGAGAAATTCTATTTATGGAATAGAATGAATAGCAAAGCTAACTTTCATATCGTCAATGAACACAAAGTTGCGGCTGTGAAAACAAATCGCAAACCACTAATTAGCTGGTAATAAATATAAGCATAAAGCTTCCCCCCGAGTTTGAAAAGTAATCGGGTTGAAACAAGAGGAGAACAGATGTTTGGTGAAACGCAATATGAGGAACAGAATATTGATGAGAAATGCTTGTTCTAGGACCTAGAACTGAACGCCCCTAAGGAGGAATATTTTAATGAACGGGCTGTGTAAAAATCGGTGTCGAATGTACAACTGTGAAACCAAAACTCTGAACTGATTAAAAACTTTCCAAAGTGATTATGATGAATATTAAGGAAGTTCGACACATAAATCGGTCGTTTGTTAAGGCCACGTGAATTAAATAAAGAAGTAAGATATGTCTTCAAATTAAGGACTAATTCAGAATATTTTTAGATGCGTTAAATCGATGGCTATTTTTGCTTTTCTTTTCAGTCAGCTTTTCTACTTAAATGAAAGCCAATTCCAACTTGTTTCTTTGAAATTAGAAAGCTTATATCGGCCCAATGTGATCTGTGTAGCAGTAGGAGGCTTAATAGAAGTAAGACTGTTGTAAACAGTTATCTTGCGGATCCACAACACTATGGGAAAAATCAAAAAGGACTCACGACAGAAGCAACAACATTGCGAGAACAGCGGTTAATTCTACGGCGTGCCTCAAATTCTACTCTACCAGCGACTAAAATAAGGTCCAACAGCGGAGTATCAGCTAGCATAGCAACGGTCCGAAGGATATTCCGAAAAAGTGGTACTATACAGAGGAGTAAACTTAAAAAGAAACCTGTTTTGAAGCAAGTGTACAAGGAGCATCGAATGAATTTTGCAGGAGAACATGTCTCTTGGAGCAGTGATTGGAAACGCGTTATCTTTTCGGATGAAAAAAAGTTTAACCTTGACGGCCCCGATGGTTACAACTTTTATTTCCAGGATCTAAGAAAGGAAGACCTTATTTTGACAAGACATCACAGCCGTACATCGGGTGTAATGGTGTGGCGAGCTATTACCTACTATGGCACAATCGAGTTGGAGATTGTCCACAACAACGAACGGAAACAACTACAAATGTTTGCTGGAACGGTTATTTCCAAAAGTGAAAAACATTTTCGGACCCATGCCTTGGATATTCCAACAAGAAAATTCCCCCATCCACACTTCCAGGGTTGTTAGAAGTTGGATTCATTCAGAAGACGTGGAACTTTTGCCATGGCCGCCCTATTCACATAAACATAATCGAAAATATCTGGGCATGGTTATCTCGTAAAGTGTTTTTTTAGGCGGCAGACAATTTGAAGACAATGACACTTTAATTGAAACTATTCATGATGTCTGGGCCCAAATTTATCTTGTTTATTTAAAAAAAAAAAACTGTATGATTCTATTCCAAACCGTCTTATAGAGGTCATATCGAAAAATGGGAGGCATACTCTTTATTAATGTAGAAAAACGTTTTAAAACCATAAAATGTAAACATTTTGTTAATTTTTTCCTTTCTTTCGAAGATTTTGCATGTGGCCTCATCCTAGTGGCGCATCTTTTTATACGCTTTTCAAGAAGTTCATTGTTTGATCTTGGGAAATTCCAACGGTCGTTTCTTATTTACCCTTTAATTTTATGACTTCCTGTTGAGAAAATATGCACCTGTTCACAGGTAGTAAAAGTTTCCGGGTAAAGAGTGAAAATCGATTGCAAAATGTATGGCATCATCCTAGTGATCGGCAGTGTATATTCCATATGCTGGGACAAAGCGGGATATGCCGCTCTCAAATAAGAAAATAAAAAAATTTATTACTTCATAAAAAAAACATAACAATTCAAATAATAAAAAAAGAACATTATAAATTTATTGAATTTCAACCATTTTGTTAGGAATGAAACAGTTCAAAACAAGGAACACAAAGGTGGTTTTTCGGGACATGTTTTACATAAATATTTGGTTTCCTTCCTGATTTTGTTCTTCAAGCACTATCGGCATCTCATGTAATAGGTCTTTGCAGGATCTTTGGGATTCGGAATATTGTCCAGATAATATTGCTCGTTCCCTATTAGGAATTGGGGATTATCATCTTCCACCATATTTTACCCCCGCTTTAACAACTTGCCTTCCATATTTCAAGTCTTGCGATATGGAGAGAAAATCTTTTATGACCTCACTCATTTTTAAATTCAAGTAAAGTAGTTTTGTTTTTAAACATTTTCATTATGAAAAAAGAATTCCAAATAGCCACGTCTAAAAGGTGAAAGATAACCTTATGTCATACCATCTGATGCTTTTTTGGGTGATGAATAATAGTTTACCATTTGGTCACTTCTGTCTATGCCAGACATAAACTCGTTGTATTTGGCAATTTCTTCCGGTTTTTGCTTAACTTTTCTTGCTTATTATTTTTTCCGCATTCCCGCGCCTGTTGCTTCGTAAGTTGCCTAGGTGCCTGTGCAGTGTTTTTTTTTTTCATGAGAAGTTTCTTCTGCACCTCTACGCTGTTTAGAAATTGTCTATGAACAGGTGATGTCCGCGGTCTAAATACGGCTCCATAAGACCGAAAACAAGTGCTTCAAGCTTTGACTTGCCCTCAGTAACGATAGTTCTACCTTTGTATATGGTCGAATTTAGCACATACTCGTAACTCGTATTCACCAGGGGTACAGAGGGTATAGAATTTAATACCGTACTTATCTTTTTTTCCATTTATGTACTGCCGAAATCTTAGACGTCCTCGAAACAAAACCAAGGACTCATCTAAAGACAGCTGTTCTTGAGGATAATAGGTGTGCGTTTCTGAAATTGTCGGACTGGTCATTTCTTGCGCATAAGAACAACTAAAGCATCTTAGTATTTATTCATACCCCCTCCCGGACATTGTATGGTGAAAAACTGGAGCATAGTACAGTGGGTCCATGGAAAATATTTTGTCTGACCTTGCAAAATAGCTAGAAATTGCTCCAACTCCTGCATAGTAAATGCCTTCACACTAGAGTATCTGTGTGAAGTTGAGTCAAGAATCATACTCATTATTTCTTCGTCCCATAACTTACTGAAACATCTAGCCGTTGGAGGATTATCGCCGAAATCAATTTTTAGGCCACTTTGCGTTTGATCAAATTCAAAATCAGGAATATCTTCAATAACGTCATACCATTGGTCATCTGACCCATTACCTTTAAGATCCTCTTGCAATATTTCTTCTCCACCGTCATCAACTTGCAAAAACGTTTCAGGTTCACTGTCTGAAGATTCTTGTTCGGAAGATTCTTCTTAATTGGGATCTCCATCATCATCATCGCTATCAAAGTCATCACCAAATTCTGATTCATCAGTACGTACATGCATACTTATTTCTTCCATTAATCTTGAAATCCTAGCTTCTTCTCTTGGATCCACAGCTTATACGAATGCGAAGAAAACCGCACTCATTTTTTTGGTACTTATACTTTTTAGAAAATGAAAAAAAAAACACCGATTTTTTAGCTATTTATACTGGAAACCTATCGGTACTTGCAACGGCAGATGCAAAGCTTTTGCTGGGACAATTTACAAAATATTTTATTTTATACTGGGACACATGGTTTCATTGCATACAAAATTGAATGGAATTGAATGGAATGGACTCAAGAATTTCGGCCTGCTATTTTCGAGAAAACGAAGTGAACCGTCTATTCACACTCCAGCCTTTAGTTGTAAGTTAAAGTGACTACAGATCTGTACCTCATGTTCGATATTTTGATCGTGTCAATTATGCCTACCACACTTAAATGCTAAGCAAAAGCGTAATACCCCACTACACCAGTAAGCAGTCTACAGCAGTCTTTCCTTCTGATTATCTCTTAGAGGTCGGTATCCTGGAGAGTCATGCCGATTGCAGTTATCCTCACCAACTGTCAATGGAAGCCCTAAACGAAAACGAAGGCAGTCCTAACACAGGTTCGGGTTCTGAGACACTCTCTTCTGAGCATTATCTAACAAGTTCATGGGCGATCTAATTTCGCGTGATCATTGGGACCTGGGATCCAAACAAATTTCAGTAAATTTAGGCTTCCGATTGCGTTCATCCTTGCAAGCTCGAACTAGATTAGATTCGTAATTGGCCTTATCATAGACGTGCAGATTCAAAACATCATTCCCTAGGAGAAGCCAGCGAACGTAATAGTAGACATACGGTCAGTGCTGTAAACTTTGG
Organism: Volucella bombylans; assembly: GCA_949129095.1. Taxonomy (NCBI): domain Eukaryota; kingdom Metazoa; phylum Arthropoda; class Insecta; order Diptera; family Syrphidae; genus Volucella; species Volucella bombylans. The sequence continues at coordinate 378,485,506 of OX422140.1, read as the reverse complement.
GAGTACTACTGTAGATTGTTTTCTGGCCAAGATGAAGAACATTCCCCCAAAGGCATGGATAGGTAGCTTTAGATAGTCATAACCAGGGATAGGATTTTGCTAACTTTGCCGTTTTTTTCTTTGCTTAATCGGAAGATAGTATCGACTTTACACAAACACGTTTCATGTCCTCCTGATTCCAAATACAGTCGACTCTCGACAATTTGAAACTCAAGGGACCTTACAAAAAATTCGAATTAACGAAAAATTTTCGAGTTGGAGCGAAGGACAAAAACGAAATAAGTATGTACATATATACATACGCAACAATAATTAGACACACTTTATTACAAAACACACACTGAATTGCATACGTAAAATTTTTACTTAAACCTTTTATTTTGTAAAGAAATCAGCGATTTTTTTTTTGCTTCAATTACTTCCAGCGTCCTTGGTCAAGAGCATTGTCTATGACAACCAGTGCCGAGAATATGTACAATGTACACAACAATAACTTTGCCTCCTTTGATGTGACGGGCGGAATTGGTTCTGCTTCTTCTTCTTCATCCTCGCCTTCATTGTTGTTGCTTGAATTTAAAGCTGCCAGAATTTCGTCGTCACACAGAGCACCGCAGACCTCTACATCATCGTCAATATGTACAAAATCATCGAAAATCACAGATTCGTCAAAGTCGGAAGGAGGCTCCAGCCATCTTGCGAGGTAGAATGATCCAGCTCTCCTCCCTCCTGTTGCAATTGATTCACTGGCTCTGTGATAAATCCGCATTTCTTGAAACAGTTTGAAATCGTTGTCGATTTAACGTTTTTCCATGCTTTGTCAACCAGGGCAATAGCTGTTAAAACATTTATATTGGCTCTCTGTCTATTTTCAATGCTATCCAACAAAACTATCATCACTATTTCTTTGCGGTACAAAGTTTTAAAATTCTGAATCACTCCCTGGTTAAGGGGTTGCAATTTAGAGGTGGTGTTAGCAGGCAAAATTTAAGATTCACAACTGAGAACTGGCGGATTATTGTGAACTATGCAATTATCCAGGAAAAGTACAATTTTCCGCTTCTGCCGTTTCATGTCGATGTCTAGATTCAACTGCCACTCACTGAACAGTTCCGTGGTCATCCACGCTTTTTTATTGGAGCGATAAACGTAAGAAAGGATTTGATACCCTTGAAACATCTAGGGTTAGCAGCTTTCCTTATCATAAGAGGTTTTATTTTTTGATACCCGTCCATGTTTATTGAGAGTAACAATGCTAACCTTTCCTTGCTATGTTTCCCCCCATGGCATTTTTTGTTTTTAAATGTCATCGTTCGATCAGGAAGATACAAAAGAGCAGTCTCATCCGCATAGAACACATTCCTTGTCATTTTCCCATGCAGAACAAACAATAACATCAACACTCGCGCTTTCTCCACATATTTTGTTGAAAACGATGTTATGCCGTTTTTTAAAATTGGAGAGCCATCCTTCACTGCCGGTGAATCCTTCAATACCGAAACTAATAGCGAATGGCTTAGCTTTCTGCTTCAGCATGCAAACTCCGAAAGGTACGTTTTGTCCTCTGCATTGACTCTCAGGATAAGACCGTTTGAATGTAAGACGTCGGGCACCTGCGATACGTTTGAACGGCATGGGCATTAGATATGTGACTGCGAAAATGGCAGGGTTACTTACGGCTTCTTAAGGGATAAGCTAACCATGCGAATCTTTCCTGAACGGAATTTTAACCTCAGCCTGGGCTTTTTGTTGACCAGGCATGGCTCTCTTAATGCATTATTGCATAAGAGGTGGCTTAGCGAGGTTGCGAGCTGCTCATGTGGAGCTACTTATGAGGACTGGCTACATGTCCTATGTGAGTATCCCAATTACGCTGACATAAGGAACTTGCAGGCTATGGGCATCACCTTTAATGGTGAGACCTACGATGTCAGTGTAATTATTACTGATACCGTACGGTTCGAAAGAACCCGTAGTTTTGCAAAAGAAGTATTCAATAGAAGGCGCAGTAGGCAGCTAGCGGGAAGTTTGTATGAATTTTTGTTGCAAGACCGCCAGTCCTGGGCAATGAGGTGCCCAACTGGAAGTAACCTCAAGGTTGCGAAGCTTGACCGGAAGCTATATTCTGGTACCACGGGAGGTCAGGAGCCCCGGAACTATGGTTCCGGCCTGACCTAGGAGTTGGCCCCCTTGTGGGAGAATCGTAGTGGCTGTAGGTTTATACCCAAAATCGCGGGGAGAGTAAACCGAATGGAGCTTGGACATCTCATGGCTTAGCATATGTTGTAGTGTACTACGACCTGTGCTAAACCATGGGATTGCTATTGAACCAATTGGTCTATTCGATGTGGAGTTGCATTGCAACCGGGTGCCATGACCCACAGAATAGCGGAGGTATTAGATAGGCCAAGACCCTTCACCAAAGGGGAAGTTCGTGCCTTACACACGACTTCGAATCTGGTACTGGTGGTAATACTTGTACTACCCGAAGGGCGTTTATTAACGCATTGTTTTGATATCTTGTGCGAAGACGCACCGTAGGCTTAAGCCCTCACGGCAGGTACCTAAACCATTTCAATAAGCATTCTTCAAGAACAAAAAAAAAATTTAATTACTGAGAGGAAACTAGATTTCGAAAAATTTTGTACTTAACGGGTTCAAAGCAAGCTGGACAAAAAACGAAAAACAAATTCGAATTATTGAGAGGAAACTAGCTACTGATTTCGAATTACAACGTGTTTGCTGGTGGCCCGACTTGACAATCACTTCGAATTAACGAACGTACCAAAACACATAGGCTTTGTTCCATTTATCAAGGTTTTTTCAAGGGATCTCACAATCAGTTCGAATTATCAAGAATTTCGAATTATCGACCGTATATGTATTTTATTTTGCCTTTTTACACCATTATTGCCTTTTTTTTCTCAAAGTTTGTTCGCTAAGAAATTGTAGAAAAATGCTCGTATGTATGCATACAAAAATATATCTGGGAAAACATTTTTCTTCCTCACACTACGTAATACACATACCTACATTCCAAGACGCATTAAAATTTAAAACGTCTAGTAGTCTGTGGGGCGAGTCGACATGGAAATAAATGACCACAGACGGTTTGCACTTGTGTGTGACCGCAGACGATATTGTGTGCACAACTCTGTTATTTCTTGTTTGCATACAAAACTCATTAGCTCGAAGTGCGCTTCTTTACGTAGTTGGCACTTAATATCTCGGAGTGCTTTTTATATAAAAATAACTAGAAAATATCAATTAAAGTGCTAAAATGCCTAAAACGGCTTGCAAAGAGGAAACAAAATTCAAAAATTTTGTATTGAAATTTGAAGCAGATTATTTTTCATCTGACGGAAAAGTGCTTTTATGCAAATTGTGTAGTAGTCAACTATGAAAAAAATATTTTATTGAACAGCATATCAAAAGATCAAAAGAAATTACATCTTTCGTTGCTGGAACTGAAAAAAACGAATTTTACGGCCATATGACAAAAATGTTGTTAGCATGTGACATACCATTGTATAAAATCAATTGTCCGGAGTTCCAAACTTTTATAGAAAAGTACACACAAAAACAAAAGTGCCAGACGAGTCGACACTAAGAAAAAATTACGTCGGAGATTGCTACCTTAGGTTTGTTGTTCGTAACAGACGCAAAAAACAGTGGCAAATCACTGCAAATGTTGTATTCGAAAATGGTTCACGTAACTTGCGTCGCTCACGGTGTACATAGAGCCTGTGAAAGCATAGTGCCTGTTTACATTGGCGACAGGATGAAAGTTCTCACCATGAACGTCGTGTTCACATTGTCATGGGGTTGAAAGACTTTTTGACAATTGGAACACTTGAATCGGAGCATTTTTAATTTTTAAATTTGCGCAACTGACCTGAAACATAGTCCGCTTTCACACGTCGCAAGTGTGTAATGCGCATGTTCTGGTTATTTTCTTTTGAACTGTCATTCAGTGATGCGCGCAACTCTACATGAAGACTTTCCCCTTCTTTGGGCTTGCAGGTTATTTGACAGTTCTCTTTCATTTCATCTTTGGCGCTCAGTCTTTCATAATTGAAAATGAGCCCCCTTGTTAATTCTTTGGTCCAGCAAATGCGAAAAAGAAAGAAGAAGGAGAAAAAGAAATGTCAAAAACTTGCAACCCCATGCAGTGGGAATTTGGATAATTGGGTATTTTTTTGTTTCATTATACCTCTCTTTTGCACTCATTTGAATCTTTCGAAACTTGCGACGTGTAAAAGCGGACATACCATTTCTCCTATTCTTCTCACTTCCTTTCTCATCAACGATCAAAACTAAAATGAAAAAATATGTCAGAAATGGAACGATATGGAAAAAACGATGTGTTGCACCCGAGAATCCACTTTAGAAATGGATTCTCGGTGGAAGTAACCATTCTTCTTCCCACTTCAATAAAAAGAGTTCCCTCTCTTTCGGACAATCTTCCTGCCAGCGCCAATGTGAACAGGCACATACGCGGTCACTACTCAAAAGTTGACGCCTTCGTATCTACGAGTAAAATGAAGAAAATATTTTTAAAAGGTCCATACCGGATTGCTGTTTTTAAGGAGATGGAACATGAATTGCCGCTACCGCCTCAAGTAAGTTTGTTTAAAATTAAATTTGAATTTAATTTGTTGAATTTACATTACATCAGTTGTTAACTTGCTGTGGTACTTGACTAGTGGCAGCAACATATTATGTGGATTATTTTGCTCGGATTAAAAAAAATCGTTAGCGTTCTTGAAGACTATGCACGCCCTGTTGTGTTTGCAAAGGAATTGATTGAAGATGATGCAGTACAAGCGCAGCTGGCATACATCAAAGTCAATGTTGGATTTTTAGTCGACCCAAAAAAAACGAATTTTCGAAGAATTACAAAAAACAGATATTTTTGAAAGTCTGTACTTATAATTTTAACTAACATTATTCTCATCAAGGAACATCAATTGGTGAAGTGTTGCCTGTTATGAAGAAACCCTGAAGAAGTTTACTGCAGTTTTCAATGCAAATACGGGACTGAAAACTATTCAGCAGATAAATTCTGTAATGAACGGCGACGTAGATTCTAAACTTCCAGAAAAAATTGATGTAGATAATGTTGAAATCTTTAAATGGACTCCACTTGTTTCAGCTGAAGTAGAAAGGTCATTTAGCTCCTTCAAGGCGCTTCTAAGAGACAACCGGAGAAGATTATTACCATAAAATTTCAAAAAAAAAACTTTTGGTAGTTCCTTATTTTGTAATAAATGCGTTTTTTTGCCTTTTTAAGTGTTTTGTTTTGCCTTGAACAAAATCCGAACCCTGGCCATAAATAAGCTAAAGAACAATACGTCTACGGGAGCAGGACTACTTGCACATCTATTAAAAGCAGAAGTAATTGAGTAAAATATGTCCGGTAAATGAATATCGGTATCGTTTACCCGATCCTCAAAAAGGGAAAACCTTTTAACAGCGCTATTAACTATAAATGGATCAGTCTCCTTAACACCGCATACAAGGCTTTATCTACCATAATGTGTATGTCACCTCTTAAAACCTTATATCAAAAATCTTATATTATAGATGAAAGCTATGCACCTTATGATCAATCTTGGATTTTTAGTTATATGACCGCATTTGTAAAGATGTCAGACATTCCTGCCAAACTCGTCCGTTTGACATGGTGCAAGTGCATGATTTCTTCAACATCATACTTGCGAAACTTACAGGAGAATTTCGAGGCTCTTTTGCTAAAATTGTGCACCACATTTTCGCAAATTTAGATGCCATCAAGTCAATCCTCCCATTTCGACAAGAAAAGTATCTTCTCTAATGGGTATTTGCAGACAGACCCTAGCAGACAGTTTTTCTCAAAGTCGCCTAAGGCCCTTCGTAAACTGTCTCAGCGGTCCCTATCAGTGTGGTTTTAGGCCAGGGGAGTCGATCATACACACACATACCATCTCTTTATTGATTTCAATGATAGAGATGAGCTATACAGAGTCATGTCTAGTTTTGGTATCCCTGCCAAGCTCATACAGGATGACGATGGAGAATGCACGCTGCTCCGTCAAAGTCGGCAATGTCAAAACCGATGACTCCTATGTCAGAAAAGGACTTTAAGAAGGCAATTACGTTGTCATGTGATTTTTTCAACAGTGGCACCTTCTTCTTCTTCTTTCCTTTTACTAGCCCTTTCCCCGCTACACGAACTTATGCATAACGAGTTTCCCATTTTTACTGCATCGCTACTGCTCCGCTTATGGGGTTGGCTAATGTCGCAGATCGCAGAACGCGTCTGCATACTACTCGGTCCTGTATCGCTTCGGCGGTTAGCCCCAGGCGTTGTTGTGCATTTGCCATCTGAGCAATCCAGGAATTCTTTTTCCTACCTAGTTTTCTTTTAGTAGGAACGACCGTAGGTGATATTGCCTTCTTAACGGGATTTTCCGGAGATCTTTTTTGAACGTGGCAATACCAGCTAATTCTATCTGACTCAAGTTGTTCGATTACCGAATTCTTTATGTGTACTTCCTCTAATGTGCGTAGATCTAATGCAGTCGCGTTTCGTAACTCCAGTCGACATCCTTAACATTTTCATCTCTGCTGCCGTCATTTTATTTTTAAACGCTTCGTATATTGTCCAGCACTGCGAACCATATGTAAGAGCTGGCCGAACCATCGTGGTGTAAAGTTTTCCCTTCAATTTAAGTGGAAATTTTCGGTCACAGAAGATTCCCGAATTTTCTCGCCATTTCATCCACCCCACACTTACACTGTGCCTTACGTCGTCGTCACATTTCGCTTCTACGTTAACGATTAATCCTAAGTACTTGAACCTAGTGGTTTTCGGAAGAACTATTCCGTCCAACATTATATCTGGAATAGGTCGCAGTGGATCCGAAAATGGGCAGGTCAAATGTTCCGTCTTTGAGCGACTTATGTTAAACCCGTTTTTCTCTAGCGCATCTTTCCATTTACTTAGGACGTTTTGTAAAACTACGACATTATCGCTTAGAATAACTGCGTCATCGGCGAAGAGAATCGATGTTACATTTGCTTCGTGCATGCAATCTTTCAAAAGATAGTCTAGTACCACGTTAAAGAGGAAAGGGCTAAGAACGCTTCCTTGATGCACTCCGACATTTACCGGAAATTCTCTCGTAAGTCCGGCGGTACATTTAACATCAGTTTTGATGTTTCCATACATGTCTTGTATCATTCGTACTCGTATATACGTTTCCGGTACCTTTTGAGACCTCAACGCGGTCCATATGGGATCTCTAGGCACACGATCGAATGCTTTTTCTAGATATATAAATACCATGTGCAGATCTTTTGACTCTCTTTTGCAGATCTTTTGAATCCCGATGTTTTTCCATTAATATTCGCAAGCTTTGGATTGCGTCCACCGTCGATCTTCCTTCCACGAATCCACACTGGCTATCGTCGAGCTTTATGATTTTGCGAAGTCATCGATTTTCATCGTGTGTGACATCAGCTTGATAGAGCGGTAGTTGTTGCATTCTCGCGTGTCGCCTTTGCCTTTGTATAACGGAACCTAAAAGCTACTTCTCCATTGATTCGGCATAGTTTGTCCGCATTTTATTTTATTCAAGAGTTTCGACAGCCATTCACTGCCGATACATTCCATCTTCGACCAAAACTCTGATGGGATGTTGTCTGGTCCCGCCGCTTTCCCGCGTTTCATTTTTCCGATAGCTATACTTATTTCTTCTGTTGAAAAGTCAGCAACTTCTTCTTCGAATGGATCAGCTGCAGGGACGCGATCACGTGGAAACTGTTTGTTAAGCAGGTCCTTACAATATTCAAGCCACCTATCACAGATGTCGTTTTCGTTTGTTAGTAAGTGCCCGTCTTTGATGTCTTTGATGTATTTTGGCGACGTTATTTCCATCGCATTTTTTCGCCTTTGCGCAGCGAGTTTAAAAATATTTGGCACTTTAATATTGTACGACGTTTGAACTTCTTGAATAGCTTGTCTTCTATCTGCCGATCGTGAGGATACTTGTTCCAAATCCTGGTAAATTTTTTCGGCTGCTGCCGCTCGGGTTTGGGCCAGGACTCTCTTTGTAACGTTTTTAAGTCGCTCATATTCAAGTGCAAGTCGAGGCTTTTCGATATCGTTGCTCCGATCACATTTTGTCCACGCTTGAAATGCTTGCTTCTTGTCGGTCACAACTCGTTTGGTTTCGTCATTCCACTACCATGTTTCTTTCTCGATGTGATGATGTCCTGATATCGTTCCTAGAAGAGACTTTGCGTGTGTCATGCATGCCTCGTGCATGCTGTTCCACATTTCTTGCGGGCTAAGTGAGTCTGCGATAACGTTTATATTAAGAAGTACTTCTTTAGCGCGTGCAATAAATCTTGTGCCTCGTTCTTTCGATAAGTTATACCACCGTTATGGCATCGTCTTTCAAAAATCTCTTGGGTTACTCGCATACACAGACGACATTGAGCTCGTTCAGAATTCTAGGGCCTGATATCTTATGTCGTTTTCGATTGGGCTGTCAGAAGACCTTTTTGTTGTGTACTCCGATTAAATTTCCAATGAAACACTTCGGAATTTTGTGTCAAAAATATTAAATGAATTGGTTATGTCAAATTTATATTTCCAAGTTTATTTGCTTGCGAATTAATGTGAGCGCTTTTAATAATAATAAATTGGCCAAACACAGCCGACTGCACGAAAACATAAATCTAGTTTAAAACGCAAATACTATTTGACGTTTATAGATTTTGACATAAAATCGATGAGGAATTTCGATTCTCAAAGCGAGAAATTGTATGACGTCATTTTTCTTCTTCCGAACGCAGAGAAAAGCCCAATCGAATACGAGATTAGTCAAACCTAATACAGTAAAGACTCGAAAAAGTTAAGACGCGTAAAAGTTAAGTACATATGGTATACGAAAAAGTTAAGGAGGTTTTAGTCTCTACGGGTGTCTCTAAGAAATAAAGTTTCTTCCTAACATTATCAGTAATTTTTAGCAAAAAAAAAAAACCATGAAACACAAATACAATCGGCATTTACCGTTATGAATTTCTTTCAAATACGTATATATGCACATATCGGTTGTTAGTTTCAGACCACAGTTGAATTTGTATTGTTTTGCTTCAATGTCTGTTTGGATGCGACTATAGGATATAAGCAAGAAAAAAAAGGCTATCAATCGCCGAAAAATGTAGCATTTTAAAAAAGTTAGAAAGAGGCCATGGATTTGCGTGTTTCTGAAACTGCAATTTCAAAAGTTTGAAAAAAAAAAATATATATTTATAGTGCAGCGTCGAGTACATGTGAGGAAAAGAAGAAGGAAACTTTGCATAAGTCAGAAAAGGTGGATATGGAGAAGCAGCTGTACAAATGGCTCAACGCGAATGGAACTGTCCAATAAGTGGTTCTATTTTGAAAGCCAAGACGAAGGACATTTTTGCACAAATCTATACAAATAAAAATCCAGATGATTTTATGGCAAGTCAAGGCTGGTTTTTAAATTGTAAGCGCTGTCTTAAAGGTGTGTGTTTAAGTTCTATCTAGCGACACGTCAACAATCACACAACTTATTCATTCTTTGCGGGCAAAAATGCATGAAATGGAAATCACAAACGAACAACTGTACAATGCTCATGAGTCTGGCCTCTTTCTCCAATGTCTTCCTGATAAAACCTACGTTGCTTCTTGTGAAAAATACTGCACCAGGCAGAAAAATACGTAAAGAAAGAATGACTTTTATGTTGTGCGCCAATGCAGATGGATCACACAAACTTAGCCCTTCCTTTGCATAATGATGGAAATTTTCATCATAACATTTGAGAAAAAAAAATGCACGCAAAACCGGTTTACTGTGAATTAATTACCGCCACTTTTTTAGGCAGTTATGAGTATGTGCAATGGAGTCAATAAAGCTACAATAGCTTTATTCTCTTGCAAGAAAGCCATTGGGAACAAATGGGGCCTTCAACCTCGCATAACCCACTGGCTATACATCTCGGTCATAAGACCGATACTTACTTATGGGGTGGTTGTCTGGTGGACGGCCTTGGAAAATGCAGTCAACTGCATTAAACTAAGCAGAGTCCAAAGAACAGCATGTCTATGCACAAGCGGAGCCTTGCGGTCTACCCCCTCTGCGGCATTAGATATTCTGCTTCACTTGACGCCCCACGACATTTTTAGCAAGCAAGTAGCTGCGACTGCAGCTATTCGCCTTAAAGCGACTAAACAGTGGACAACTAATTCATTTGGCCACGCCAATATTCTTAATACATTAGGAATCCTCACAGAGAACATCAATTACACCATACCTGAACTTTGGTTTGACAAAAACTTCCAAGTAAGCTTCCCCTCTAGATCATTCTGGGAGGAAGATGCTTTCATGGAGGACAAGTCAATCCATCTCTAAACAGATGGATCTAAAACCAATAGTGGAGTTGGTGGTGGTGTTTTCTCAGATAAGCTAAATCTAAGCCTCTCTTTCCGCCTTCCAAATCACTGTAGCGTGTTCCAGGCGGAAATTTTGGCGATTAAAGAAGCTCTGTCCTGGCTGAAGAAAAACGTGATATCTGCAAAGGATATCCGCATATTTTCGGATAGTTAGGCCGCCATCAAGTCCTGGACTCAGTCTCATTATATTCTAAAACCGCCCTTGAATGCCGATCATCTCTCATGGAGATGGCAGAACAGTTCCACATTCACCTTTGATGGATGCCGGGCCACAGAGACATTCCAGGGAACTGCGGAGCCGACGAACTCGCCAAAATTAGAACCACTCTACCTATCCTACCGGACAAAGGTAGTATAGGTATACCAATCGCTACGTGCAAACTAACACTAAAGCTAGATGCCAATAAAAGAACAGACCTTAGGTGGACTGCTGGACAAACATGTCTAGCGACCAAACAGATCTGGCCAAGGCTAGATCTGAGTCGCTCTAAATGTCTGATCCTTTTAGATAGGAAACATCTCAGCGTCATTACTGGACACTGACTCATAGGCAAGCACGCAAGAAGGCTTGGCGCTTTTACTAATGATTTCTATAGAAGCTGCATGGACGAGGAAGAGGAGGAGACAATCCCCCACCTACTCTGCACATGCCCAGCTCTCTCCCAGAGAAGGAAGCTTCATCTAGGAGCTTTCTTCTACAACGATCTAAATGATCTAGAAAAAATAGACGTTAACAGTCTCCTACGCTTTATTATAAGCTCAAACTGGTTCCAGTAGTAAGAAGATCATAGATCCGCGTGGCATCACAATGGGCCAATAGGCCTAAGTGGGTTGGTATTTCCAACAGCCACTCTTACCTAACCTAACCTAACCTATGTGCAATGGAACGTAACTGTTAAAAAAAAGCAATAATGTTAGCTTAGCAGATTTGAACTTATCATTCCGCTGTTTTTCGTGTTTGGAAGAAACGTGCAAACGCTTGAGTGCTTTTAGTAAGGTAATTTGATATTTTTGGTACATAAAAGTGATAATAAGTAAAATAAAGGTTTGTTTTAGTTGTTTCTTTTATTTTCAGTGCCAGTGATATCGAAATAACGGTTTAAACCCCCCAAACCATTTGACAGAAATGTACATCACTATGCAATAACCCGACTTTGTGTACATATGGCGAAAATGCATTTGTAGTAAATTTTTATTTTATGTTATTTTTAGGATAGTATGGACGATGGAGACATTAAAGCTTATTTGGCTCAATTAGAAGACGGTTTTGATACCGAAAATTCTGACGACGAGCACCATGATGCTAATGAAGTTGCTAGAATACTGTAGGAGGAAAATGACAATTATGATGTGTGGTAGATGAAACTGCTCCTCTTTACGTAGAAGAGGACACAATAAAAAACCAGGAAATTTCTGACTCAACTACTTCAAACAGTTTATCCCAATTCTATTTTTTTTTTTTTGGAAAAAGAAAATTGATATGAAAAAGAGGAATGTGGTGTATGATGAAGATAAAATTGGCTTATGTCAAAACTGGAAACCCCATATCAGTGTTTCGCTCACTTTTTTACAAAAGATTTTACTAACAAAATAGTAGAACAAACCAATTTATATAATTATAATACAAAACAATTCCAATTCATCTACAAGTTCTTTGGTATCCTGTTATAGATGTCAATACAGAAATTTCCCAACACTAGATCGTACTGGTCGCCAGTGTTCGGATATGACCCGATTTCATCCACAATGCCGCTAAATAAATTTGAAAAAATAAAGTTATCAACAATGAAGTTCATAAGGCTGTAGGCCATCCAAAACATGACAGACTTCATAAAATCAGACCTGTAATTCAGCACCTGAATGAGAGATCTGCCACAGTGCCAATGGACCAACGACTTTCCGTAGATGAACAGATGTGCTCCACACTTTCTTAAACAATATCTGCCCAATAAGCCCCACAAATGGGGATTTAAGTTATATGTTCTGTACAGTTTGATGGGATATGACCATAAATTCAGAAAGACTTCCAGATGAACCAGATCTTGGTGCGACAGGAAATGTTGTAGTACGCTTGCTTCGTGAAGTACCAAAAATGCAGAACCATATCATATATTTTGATTATTTTAATACTTACTTACTTACTTAGTATATTTTTTAGCTAAAGAAGGGATTCACACTGTGGGAACTGTACAAAATAACAGAATTCCAAATACAGGTAGACCTCACTTAACACGTACATACTTCTTACAGCACGGCCTCTAGCACGGTGTGCGAGACATAATTTTTTTTAGCATGCTATCTGGTTTGCACACAGGCCACACGTATACATATTTTTCTGGCCAGTAGACGCGTACCAGCTGTTTTTATAGGAACATACGTCTAAAAAGGGACTTCCCCATTTTAAATGTAGAAAGCGGATAGTGGTGTGGAAACCGGTTTCAGTCCAATTTACTCAGTTCCTTTTTTGTGTTCGCGAAGCTCGGTACGTACTTTTATAACAACATAGGTGAATTGTAATCGCGTAAAAGGTATGTTTTAGAATTCTCTGTTCAATTTGCAAGCCTTTATTTATAAATTGGTTTTGAAATGTCAGCGAAGGAAGAAAAACAACCACTTAAGAGAAATGTTATATCTTTACAAGCAAAGATAAGCATTTTAGATCGCCTAGCCAAAGGTGAAAATGCAATTGCGGAGAGCTTAAAGTTGAATGAAGCTTCGATACGGATCATAAAGAAAAATGAATCGGCAATAAGAACGGCTGTAGCTGACGGTTCGTCAACATCACTTAAATACTCAAGCCGACTGCGCCCGATAATTATGGAGAAAATGGAAAAAGCACTCAACATAGGGATAGAAGATAATTGCCAAAAAAGAATTCCTTTAAGCAAATAGCTTATCAAGGAAAAAGCCCTGATAGTCTATGAACACCTCAGAAAAAATGGAGAGTCTTCTGTGAGCGCCGATTTTACCGCAAGTTATGTCTGGTTTGAGCTCGTCAAAAAACGGTTTGCTATTCACAGCCTAAAAATTCAAGGAGAGTCAGCATCAGCTGATGTAGAAGCTGGTAGCACATACCCACAAGAAATTCAAGAATTTATTCAACAACAAGAATACCCAACCAGTCAAGTCTTTAATACCGATAAAACTGGACTTTGGTGGAAAAAAATGCCGGACAGAACTTTTATTTCAAAAGCAGACAAGACTGCACCTGGATATAAGGTATCCAAAGACCGAATAACACTGCTCTTATGCGGAAATGCATCCGACGACTTTCTGGTAAAACCAATGCTGGTTTATAGATAGCTTAGTCCTCGTGCGCTCAAAGGCACAGATAAGAGCACATTACCGGTTTTCTGGAGAGCAAACTCAAAACCTTGGGTAACCGGACCGATATTCAGACACTGGTTTTATAATTGTTTTGTGCCAGAAGTAGAAAAATATCTGAAAAAAAAAAATTTGACTTCAAGGCTCTATTGTTGCTGGATAATGCTTCAGGACACCCACAAGATTTGGCTCATCCTCATGTCAAAATCATGTTCTTACCACCTAATACCACGTCACTGCTGCAGCCAATGGATCAGGGCATAATTTACACATTTAAAATTTATCAGGAGTTCTTTGCGGTGGATTTTAAATTTAACAGAATCTAAGTCTATTGATGTAACCAGTGCATGGAAACAGTTTACAATCAAGGAATGCATCAAAATAATATCACTTTCTATAAAAGAGCTAAGAAAGTCAACCTTGAATGGAAGTTGGAAAAAATTTTGGCCATCAGCAGTTGAAAAAGAGCAAGAGGTCGACGCGTCAGAAGCTGAATTTGCAGAAATTTTAACGATTGCTAATTTCATCGAAGGTGAAAGTTTTGAGGATATGGAAGCCGAAGATACGAGTATTCAAGGCCTATTGCAAGATACAGAACTAACAGAAACGGACTTAATTGAAATCTTAGCAGAGCATCCTAACCAACCGAACTAGAGTTGCAGAGGCACTGACGACGAGAACGTGGGAGAAGCTGACGAGTTCACAGCAAAAGACTTGGCAAAGAGAATGAGACTGAGAGAAAAAAGACTTGGCAAAGAACTTAGAATCGTTTTTTAAAATGCCGATCCATCTACTGAAAGGCTACAAAGAAGAAACCTACCGAAAGCTTTTTAACAACCAAGCAAAAATAACGGATATGTTCAACAACGAAAAGGAACATATGCATCACAAAAGTCTGAAATTGTTTTTGTTTAGTATTTTCTTTGTTTTTTGTTAAGTTATGCAGGAAAAAAGTTATGTTTTGTTTTTTTTTGTTAATTTTTTCATCTTTAATAAAAATGCAACTTCGAATAAAACACATTTAAAAAAGTTAAAACAAAAATTATGAGGGTTTTCTGAAATCATGGAACATAACCACTCGTTTGGCACTAGTTTCTTGTATCGTTTAACACGATTTCGTTTAACACGGCATTTTTCAGGAACGTAACCCCCGTGTTAAGTGAGGTCTACCTGTAATAAAAAATGACAGAAAAAAAAAAGAATTCATGAAGATGTGATGGAGATGGTATAGATGTGAGTTGTGTAGCTTGGAAGGACAATAAGGTAGTAACTCTGTTATCTACGTATGCTGGAGCATTGCATGCGACTGAAGTCAATAGGTATGACAAATCAAAAAAAGAAGAAATGAGTTTTAATTGTCCACTTATTGTCCAAGAATACAATAAACACATGGGGGGAGCAGACCTAATGGATAGTATTTTGGGAAGAAACCACATAATAATGAGGTCTAAAAAGTGGTACTTGCATATTTTTTTTTTTTCATTTGTTTGATTTAGCAGTTATAAATTCTTGGATTGTCTACAAAAAAAATGCTCGGGAAAGAAATCAAACAAAAAAGAATCTGCTTACGTTGAAAAAATTCAGAAATGAGTTGGCCATTGTGCTATATAAAAAAGGAACCATTACGGATGGGAAAGGGGGCCGTCCAAGCAGCAGTACCTTTGAACAAGAGTTAGAGACAAAAAGAAGAAAAGGTTCTGCAGCTCCTCCACCTCCTAAGGACATAAGGAAAGATGGTTTTGAACATTGGCCAAAAGTAGGTGGATCACTCAGGTGCAAATACCCTGGATGCAAAGGATATTCCACAGTCTCATGCAGTAAATGTGGAATTAATTTGTGCCTTAATAAAAATAATAATTGTTTTTGGAACTATCATCATCAATAAAAGTGATACAAAGACGTTTTATTTTTTATTTAGTTAGTACTGAGCTAAGCATCCAGATTTGGATGATGATGGATATTTCCATCATACTTATTTTTTACTTGTTTTATGCTATTTATTTATACTTTAATCTGGAGCACGGATTACAGCACCGAGATTTAACTCACAAAAAAAGCAAAAATCATGCAAAAAAGGGTTAAGCCACTTGTGATCGGGAAGGCTGCGATGCTTTCTGAACTTTAAAAGTCCGCTGGACTACGATTATTCTGCAAACGCATGGATGACAGCAAACATTTTTAAAAGATGGTTACATACATCGTTTGTAAAAGATGTAAGGACTGATTTCAATCATAAAGTTATTTTAAATTAAATTACATTTCGATATGTTTCTATACGTACGTCGATTCAGTGCTCAAAATGACTTGCTTCTAAAGGCAATTCTTTTATTGGATAATTGTACAGCGCACACGGCTATAGAAGAACTTCGCTCTGACGACGAGAACATTTTTTGTATGCTTCACCCACCAAATGTCACCAGCAGCTATTCAACCTATGGACCAGAATCCAATAAGAGTGACAAAACTTTTTTATCCCAATCAGTTATTGGCGGGTATTGTGGCTCAAGAGGGTCCGTCGATTCACGAATTACTGCAAAAGCACGATCTTCGTAATGCCATTATCAGTACTTTATCAGTACTAGTGTCTGATTTTTAACGTAAACCACCTGTTATGTAGACTTATGTTTGTTTATCCATGGGGTATCCATGCCTTGCCATCGCTCTGCCGCCTTTCTGAAATACCAATTCGAAACTGTATTGCCGACACCCTTTGTATGAGTCGAGGCCGACCTAAAACGTCTTACTGCTCTTAGGGTCGCAGCACCCAGTACTTATTGCAACTCTACATTGGGTCAACCAAAGGAAGACCCTTCCCGCGATTTTGGGTCTAAACCACAGCCACCATGACACTCCCACAAGGGGGCCTACCTCTTCAAGTCAGACCCGGATATACCGTGATAACTGATCAAATCGTAACAATCTTCGGTAGCGTCATCTGAAAATGATTACGATGAGACCAGTACTTTGCTCTGTCCCCGCTTTTTATTAGACAACGTCATTGATGGGCGACTTGATAATTGGGCGTGGGCCCACTTTATTAGTACTGTTCCCCATCGGATCCTATTTATAATCGAATAGTCGAAGAGACACAACAGCTGTTGGTAAGACTTGCACCCGATTCTACTCACTCAGCTAAAGAAAGTACTGCATGTAATGCTGATTCGCTTGATGAACATGAAATGGCCACAAGCACTGATTCAGAGGATTGTAATGTTTCCGAAGTTCCAGAATTTGTTTCTTAGAACGATACAATATGCGCGGCGAATACGCTGATCAAATTGAGTGAGTACAATACGAAGATCTCCGATATACATATCCCACAGCTCCTCGAGCTACGATCGGACATAGTAAAATTGCATTTTGATAAAAGTCTTCAAAAAAGTTCCCGGAATGTATTCAGAAAATTAAAAATATAAGTTTATTCATCTACTCGTAAATCACCTTCAAAGTAATCCCCATCGACTGCAACACACTTATGTCAGCGCTTGATCCAATACTCGAAACATTTTTTACATTCAGTTTTCGGTATGTCCTGCGTGAGCATTGCCTACTTTTTTGACTGAAAACGACGTGGTTTTTTAGGTCGTGGCTCATTTAGTGAACGCCGTTCACTTACCTGAATACTCATAAACCCACGTCTCGTCTCCAGTAATGATCCTTTTGATGAATGTGCGATCGGATTCAGCCTCGCAAATCATCTCTTTTGCGACGTTAACACGGTCTCGTTTTTGCATGAAATTGAGGTCTTTTGGCACCAACTACACGACGGAAACCCAAATCATTAACCAAAATGTCTTGGATGGCTCCATAGGCAATGTTCAAGTCCTCCGCTATCTCTCTGAAGGTTAATTTGCGGTTATTGACCAACATTTCTTTTACCCCATTAATGTTTTCGTCGGTTTTCGATGTCGATGGTCTGCCACTGCGTTCATCATGTTCGATTGACTCGCGACCACTTTTGAACCGCTCGTGCCACTGGTAAACGACCGTTTTCTTTAGAAAATCGTTGCAGAAACACTTTTCCAACATTTCCAACGTTCGCGCACCATTAAATCCGTTTTTTACGCAAAATTCAATACAAATTCGTTGTTGCATTCATTTTTAAAATTGTAAAAATTCGCCAACACACACAGAGATAGATGTACTCTTGGCTACGTAACTTTTGCAAATGTCAAGCTATGACGCTAAGATTTAGAGGGAATGTGTCAACAACAGATTTACCAAATTAACAAAATGTAATAAAAGTCATTGTATAAATCATGTATTTAAAAGGTTTAACCAATATAAAATATGTAAATACACATACATATAAACACATGGATTTTTCTTATTTTACGTGCATACATATATATTTTTAAAATTGGATCAGTGGCCTGGAAAAGTTAAGAATTAGCAAATCTAAAACACCCCAAAAACAAACTTTAATACTTAACTTTTTCGAGTCTCTACTGTACATATACTGAACGGAAAAATAGCCTGCAAATGCATTTGACAGTTCTATATGTCACATAATTGTATATTTACTTTCAATTTTTACTTAAAACTTGATGAATTGCGCTTTTAAAGATAACTAATTCTGATTATTAAAAATGAATAAAAGAGGATAAAATGGGTGACATACGAGTATGTGATGAAATACTGAAATTATGTGAACAATTGTGCTACGAAAGTAAAACTATTTACATTTAAGGTCAAGTTATGCTTTTTGTTACCTTCAGTTTTGCAAAATTTAAGTTGCTGAATGAAAGATTTCGTCGCCTTAAATACATCGCCGCAGCCAAGCTTAATATGGTCAACAAATTGTAGTGGATTTGGTAGTGGATTACACAACCACACTCACATATTTGGAGAAGAAATCAGATGAACCCAATCCAGACGATGCTAATAACACCGAAAACTAACCTGAAAGTGAAAGTGCAAGCCGAGATGGAAAACGCAGTGTCAGAAAACGAAACTTTTTGCTTTGCTTATTTTAATTTGAGAGGCAATGTTCTTCGCAGTTCATTATTTTTTATTTACACAAGCTGCACACGATATTTCCAGGTATTTCGGATAATTACTTTTTGGAGATTACCCTAATTATAATTTATTGCTTCGGGGTTTAGTTGAGCACATCCGGGAGTGCATTGGCATTCATTCTGGCTAAAGTTTACAGTGCGTGCAGTTGTATATCCTAAGTGATATTGCGATATTGAAAAGGTTACAATTGAATGAAGAAATCAAGGCAGTTATCGTAGCCTTATATGAGCGGAATGTGTCATTTCGTGAAAAAGCGCGACCAATTGAATGCAATCAGAGTTCTGTAAGAAGATTATCTAAGAAACATCATCAAGATCATACTCTCTGATGAGAACAATTTTCACAAGACTGAAGAGGTGTACCATTGTTTGGCAAGACTGGAAACTGAAAAGGATTAGCTTGAGAAACTGTTTTGCAACCTCATCGGAATTGGGAGTTGACTTCCATGAAGCTACTGTTGCTGAAGTTAGCGTCAGAAATATCTAAAATCGCCTTAACGATATGGGTTTGCTAGTAAAGAGACCAACGAAAAAGCTATTGCTAACCAGTAAAATGAAGAAAACGCGCCTGGAGTGTTCAGGTTTGGTCAAACGATCTGCCCAAGTCCAAGATTTATATTGAAATCAATAATTGGACAACATCTGATATTTTGCGGTCTAATTAGTTCTACTATTTGACCAGCTCTCACTCAATGTAGTATCCGATCATGATCTTCTGTTTTATGCACTCAATATTGATTTTGAACACTCTACTCTCCCCATTTATTTTTATATAAAGATCTCGACTTAAATAACATGAACTTCCCCTTGACTGATATAATATGCCCCATGGGAACATTGTCGACTATCTGCAGATCCTAATCAGAAGGTCAACCTTTCACAATATTGTATCCGAATTGTTTAATCACTGTGTCCCGAATAAAACCATTGGAATCCGTAAAAGTAATTGCCCCTGGTACACCTCAGATGTAATGCAAAAAATGAAGGCTCGTAATTAAATAATTTCAAATGGGTTGCATACAAGACAACGCAAAATATTGCCACATGTTGTGTTAGGCTTTTCAGTACGAAGAGTTTTATTTTCTCCTCAGAATTGGCTTGGTAGTTCTAGTGATTCTCTGTCACCTTTTGAATATTCTAATGTAATTACAGAGATTAATGTTACCCTATCGGTAGTGTCAATCAAATCAAACGCATTAAGTGAAGACGGTATACCCATACATTTTATAAAACTTATTTTGCCCTTTATCGTCTCCCATTTGACTCGTATCTTTAGCCACTGCTTAATTACAATACATCGACATTTCCTGAAAGTTGGAAACAAAAGCAAAAGTCTTGCGGTAATCCCGTAACGGTTGCGGATTGCTGGCCCATATGCATACTGCATTGCCTATCAAAAGTGTTCGAGAAACTTGTCGCATCGCAAATTCAGAAACATCTGTCGGTAAACAATTTACTCAATCCGCACCAATTGGATTGGAGCTACTACAATAACTGTTCTACCGCCATTGATTAGCATTATCGATGATAGAAGACGCAATTTCGATAAATTTCGATTTGCAACGATTCTTTGTTTGTTTGATTTCTCGAAGGCTTTTGATGGTGTAGATCATGAGCTACTTAATTCACAGTTTTCTGTCAAACAGGTTACAAAAAGCTATTACAAGATCTATATCTAGTCATAAGCTTGTTTCAAAAGGTATTCCCCAGGGGTCAATGTTGGGGCCAATTTTATTTTTTTATAATTTAACCGCGCCTAAGGGGTTGGATACCCTTTTACTGTTGCCAGGGCGCGGGCGGAAAGGTAGAAGGAAGAGAAAGGAAAATTGTTTTGTAGTGGTTTGAAACTCAGGCGTGTTTGGTTTCGATATTCGCTCTCCAGGGGGGGTAGGGGGGGGGGGGGGGGGGGTGCGAATAGGACGGAGAGTTTTTTCTTCACTCAGAGTGGAAGGTTATAATTCGCAGTAATTATTTGTGCTTGAAACTCTACAACAGCCAAATCTACGTGTCAGTGTTATGCCTTCACACGCAGAATTTTTCTGTCTGAGTTCCAATTACACAAGTGAAAAACTGACTTGCCATGGGCAGGATTCGAACCTGGACCACGGCCACCCCATAATGCATGGTTGTGAACGACCTCCCTACATAATTCAGTTTGCCTATACGCTAATAACGTCCAATTCAAATTTTATTTAAGGATTTTATGTACCCTGAAGATGTTTCCACATAGCGCGTGAGTTACATATGTGCAAACACCAGCACCATTGCCAGCACCAGGCGATGAATTTGACACGTTTATCCGGTCGATTACAAAAAATAATTAATTATTTCACAATTTCCTGGAAACACCTCAATTCGGTCGGTGTATTCCCAGAAAATATGTGCAATTGCAAAATCGCTGACATTACGTCTGCCGATTAACAACCCAGAAAATTGAATGTAATAAATAGAGGCGAACTACACGAAATGTGTGTAGTATCCCGTGTTAAGTCTTACAATAAGTTTTTTTTTTGATAATAAACGTTCCTAGTTACCAGTGATTTTGTTGTTTTTTTTATAATCCGCTCAAACCCCGTTTATGTTATTCGTGTGAAAGGAAGTTAGGGAGGGAAAAAAGGGATACCAATGTGAGTTGGTTTTAAATGTTTGCAAATTATAACGACCAGGAAATACAGAGATCGGCAGGGCATTCCCTGCCTATGAGTTTTATCGCACGATTTTGGATGCTACATATCATATCTAGCAAGTGCAAAGAGGTCATAGGGGCACCTGACCAGATGTGGGCATTGTACTCCAATTTTGGGCTGATTAACGCCTTATATATTGTGGCCCGGTAAAGACCTAGACATTTCTCAGCATTTTTGGCGTTCCCGTTCTACACACGAAGAGCAGGGACGTGAGTTAGGGAACGAATATGAAAAGCAGAAAGTATTTTCGTCAGCAAAGGAATGTATTGAATTAAAAGTAGCAGACAAGAGATCGTTGATAAAAATTAAAAAGTGTCGGAGACAGAACGGAAACTTGTGGCACACCAGCATTTACACTTGAAATCATCCAAGACAAGTTGAATTGAGCGTTCCGAAAGGTAGTTTTTAATCCATTGAAGAAGAGAGTCGTCAATTCCAAATGCACGTATTTTCGACAAAAGAGCTAATTCCATATAGCCCGACCCATTAGTAACATTCCTGAGCTAGTCCATGACATGGGCCATCGAAAATAGTCTTCCACGGAATCCGAGAAAGTCTCAAATACTATCTATACGTCACAAAAATATTGATTTCCCCTTCTCTACATGATATTTGGCTCTCCGACTTCAAATTAAATACTGTTTAGGATTCGTAATTGATCACAAACTGTTTGGGTATTCTCATACCACTTCTGTTATTCGTCATATCTATGGAAGCCTTCGTAAACTGTGGTTAACCGCGGCCTTCAGAACTGCCGCCACAAGACAGAAGCTCTTCCTACTGATGGCCTTCAATGATGCGGTACGTTACATCCATGGACTACGTAGGTTTGATCATATCTCGACGCTCTATAGGAGTTTACTCGGTTGTTCTCTTCAACCGTACCTCAACGCCAGAAACTGCATGCTTTTACACAAATTAATTATCAACAAAACGCAATCTTATTTGTATTGTAAACCTATACTCGGTCGACCTAGCAGAGCACTAAACGTTATTGCAATCCACTTTCGTTACCTAAACTCAACCCGTCTATTCTTTGTCTATTCGATTCAACTTTGGAATTCGATACTATCTCAAATTAAAGCTATTGCCAACCAAAAGCAAAAATGTATTACTTTCTCTTAACCTACAATTACTATCACATTATTTTCTTTCATCTCCCATCTGTTCCCTTTCCTATTCCCACTCCTATATACAATACTTACTATCTATGTATAATAAATAACTATTTTTGTATTTTATTTATTATGTATTATTAAGCGGTGTGGTATTAAGTTCCAAGAACTATAAAACATTTAAGTGTCTTTTATTAGCGATTAATGATAATTTATGAGTTTTCTTCCATTTTACTAAAAATCACCACCTGCGCCATTTTTCTATTTAGAAATTTTTTGCCTGAACATCCAGCCCACTATCTCACGATATGTCATCTAGTTTTGCAGTAAAATTGACATAATGCGAAGAACACAGCGAGCTGTCAAAGTCAGGTTTGCGACTATTGAACTATTGCAGAAGCGGCAAAGATGAGACACACGCAGTGAGGACACACAACATCGACGACTAGGACAAAACGTCACGACAGGCAAATACAACTTTAAGGTAAAAAGAGACTTTATCTACCTCATCTCTGCTATCAATTCCGATAACGGCAACCAGGTGGAAATCATATGGAAATCATAGGAAAAATTTTGCTAGGCCTTGTTTCTTTGGGTTTAGAAGGCAATTGAGTTGTAAAGTTTGAGAAACCAAAATGACTATGCAAGACACTGATCATCCCAGTCCTGCTGAAAATGCTCTCGGACGGCTCGAGAGAAAATGCATCAATGGAGAATGGAGGAGACGTTTCAATCAAAGTCCATTTACTAAGACCTTTATAGGCAAAATGCATTTTCTTAGTGTTAATACATATTACTATAGTGAATAGAAATAAATACGAATATACTGTTCAATTACGTCGAAAGACATAGGTTAAGTCTTAAGTGTACCCTAGTGCGCCCACATGAGCCCAGCAAGTTATTGTAAGATAGTATAAGTTAATAAGCTACTGGACTTATTGTGTCATTGTGTTTTTTCCATCTGATTTGCGGGTGCGTTTGTTTAGTATACGTAATAAACATTAATCAGTGATGTATTGGATGTTGTGTTCGATGCATTTCTGCCATCTTTCGGGCAACTGCATAATACGAGTACCACGTTCATAAAACTTCCTATCTTTGCCGAGATCTTCAAAAGCAAACGTTCTAGCATTCAAGGAGTTTTGTAAGGAGCGAAATACTAGGTGGGGTGAAAAGTAACCTCCTTGGGAATGAAAAAAAAGAAGCTTGTTTAAATGTTTTTTTTTTTATTTTATTCAATATAGTCCCCTTTTAGCTTGATACACTTATTCCAGCTATTTTCCAACTTCTTGATCCCATCCGAAAAGTAGTTTTCCGGAAGCCTGCAAAATACTCCCCCGTGGCGTCGATGATTTCCTCGCGTGAGCTGAATTTTTTATTGATGAGCCATCTTTTGAGGTTTGGGAAAAGATAATAGTCCGAGGGAGACAAATCGGGCGAATACGGTGGATGCGACAGCAATTGAAGCCGTAAATCATTGAATTTAGCCGTGGTTGCGATGCTCTTGTGCGCCGGCGCAATTTACTTGCAAAAACTAAATTTTTTTTCACTTCATGTGAGGTCGTTTTGCAGCGATTTCGGCCTTCAATCGCTTCAATAATGCACAGTAATACTCGCTGTTGATGGTTTTTTCTTTTTCGAGGTAGTCCACGAAGAGTATGCCATGACAATCCCAGAAAACCGAAGCCATAACCTTTCCGACCCATCGAGCCTCCCTCGGCCGCTCCGGAGCACTCGTGCCGGCTTCAGTCCATTGTCGGGCACTCATTCTGTTCTCTGGTGTGTAATAGTGGATCCTAGTTTCATCAACAGTTACCAATCGACGCCAAAAGTCCGCCCGATTCCGCATCTGCAAGTCCAAACACCCTTTCGAAGTGCTCTCGCGTTCGTGTTTTTGGTCAGGAGTGAGCCTGCGCTGCACCCAGCGGCAGGATAACTTTTTCATATGCAGAATATTTCCCAAAATATGGCATGTGCGCTCAGTACTAATCTTTTTGGTATCTGCTAGCTCGCGCACCTTCACTTTCCGGTCAGCCAACACCATTTCATGTATTTTTTTGACATTGTCCTCTGTAACCGCATCGGGGGGCCTGCCTCTGCGGACTTGATCGGTAGTGGAGTTGCGGCCACCACGAAACCCTGGAAACCAATATTTGACGGTGTAATCTGACGGAGCATTAGCCCCATAATATTTATCCAACTTTTCTTTTGTTTCCTTCGCCGTTTTGCCTATCAAAAAATTATGTTTTATGAGAGAACGAAAATTGTTTTTGTCCATACTCAACATGCCAACAACAATCAGCTGTCAAAACAAAACTAAAGACAGTATCGCACTGAAATTTGGCATGTCTATCTAAATATAAACGGACTTCAAGGCACCATAACCTTTTTTGCAGTAACAGCGCATTCTGGCGGTCAAGAAGGTTTCTTTTCACCCCACCTAGTATGTACAAATTTTCAATGAAAATTTTCTTATCTAAACTGTAAACGCGTTTTTCTCGAAACTACATTTTATCCGTCGGCCCAAATGATTAAAAAAAGCTATTGGACCGATTCGGCTGACATTTTAACACAATATTCTATACATGAATGGTTCTGTCCGGCACCAGAATTAGATTTTTTTATCCACTTTTTTTTTATCTCGATTTTAAGTCGATTTTTGTCATTTTTTTTTCGATTCGGCTGACATTTTAACACAATATTCTATACATGAATGGTTCTGTCCGGCACCAGAATTAGATTTTTTTATCCACTTTTTTTTTATCTCGATTTTAAGTCGATTTTTGTCATTTTTTTTTTTACAAGGCCGCCATTTTGTTATTTTTCACTCAAATCTTTTAAATCTTCCACGGTACAGAATGAAAACCAGAATAATAATCTTTTTGGAATTTTGATTTCACATGATTAGAAAAGGAACAATAAGGGGAACCAGCCACCTATTTTTTTTTTTAAGAGACCTACTTTACCGCACCAAAATTACGTTCAAATATTTTTTTTCATTTACATTTTTTTTCTATTATTCAATAGCTAAATAATAACATATAATTATCATAAGATTGTGTATTAAAAAAAAATCCTTAAAAACCTTCAAAAATTAACCTCGGACATGAGTCTACCCCCTTAAGCGAAAAATTTGGAAAAATTGTGCAAACTGATAGAAAGGGGAGCGACAAAAAGATGAGATTTAGGAAAAAAAATGGAGAAAATTTCAGTGAAAAAATGGTATACGCAAGTAAAAAGTTAAAAAAATGTGCGTTAGTTACCAAGCCGCACGTTGTTTACCTTTCGCTAAAACTAAAATTGAAGTAAAATCGAGTGTTAGCCATGGTGATTCTGGTATCCAAGTGACGAGTATAAAAAAAAACAACTTAGCAAAGGAGCAATAGTTGTTTCATGTGATCAAAATCAATTAAAGAAAATGTAGTAGAAAACCAGAGAGAAAATGTAGACATTGTTAAAAAAAAGGTATCCCGAGGTGAAAAGTTTGCTTCTATTCTGAAGAATGGAAAACAGCGTGGAAAAACAAAATAGGAGCTTTTACCAGGAGTTTTTACTATAGAATTAGATAACAAGACGTACAATGAGGTAATGAGAGCAGGTAAACTAAGTATGGGATGGGTTAGATATCCAGTAAATGTTAAATGTTTGATATTTATTCATTCCAGTATAGATGGCAAGATTGAAAATAAAGTGTGTTCATTGGATTGTATTGCATCTGAATGTTGTAAATATGTGAATTGTGTGAAGATTAATAAAGAACTAAACTCAAGTCTAAATGTCAATCATAATGCATTTGATTGTGAACGTGAAGTGTATAAACGAAGACTCAATGTAGTGCGAAATAAATATGTGTAGCAAATAAAGTGCGAGCCAACAGGTGGTGTGGATGTTGGCTGTCAATTACTGTCATTTACTGAATTCAATGTGGTTGATCTTTTTGACAGATATCATACAATCTTTCGCAATTTTACAAATGGTCGGAAGAAGTTATATTTATTTTTTATTTTTCATAGGTACAATGCAAATTGATTTACATTGTCCGTACATGACAGTGCCGGGGAACTAAACCCATATGACATATACATTGAACAGTTAGTTTTAAATTTGATTATGTGCTATATTGTGTTTTTTAAGTAAGAGGAAAAGTGATGAGCGTTCTGGATTGAGCGTGGTATCCAATAGGGTTTATAAAGTTGGTGTTTTTGAAGTGTTGTTTTGTCACAGGACAATTGCACAATAGATGGTCCATGTCTAAAGTTTGATGACAGCTGCACTGTGGTGCTTGTTCTTTTTTGTAAAGATATACTTTGTTAAACAGTGCATGCCCTAATCTAATACGGCAGAGTGCTATTGCTTGTGAACGGCTCAAAGCGATGTTGTAAAGGGTTTTCCAATAGGGACTTGACAACTTTGAATTTAATTTGTGAACGCACTCTTTCACTAATCATCAAACTCAACATTTTCATCAAGGTAAAGTACACGAACGAGCAAAGTCTGCAAATAATAAAAATTTTCTACCGAAATTCGGAGTCGGTGACTGCAACTTTAACTCCAATTTTCGGTCGTAATTCTCGCCCTAGTGGACAGGAAATAACAAGTTTAGTGCAAAAATTTGAGTCTACATAATCGTTGTGTGATGTTGCCGTGTCAGTGAGACAACGGCTTAGTCGAAGTGTCGAAAATATCGCTGCCGTTCAGGTGTCCGTAGCAAACGATCCAAATCAGTCAATTCCACGGTGTTCTCAAGAATTGCGTAAGGACCTTGGTTTACACCCATACAAGATCAAGCTGATTCAAGAATTGAAGCCGATGGACCAATTGAAGCGACGTACGTTCTCCGATTGGGTTCTGGAGAAGATGCGCCAAGATGATGAATTTCATCGCAACATCATCTTCAGTGACGAAGCTTATTTTTGGCTCAATGGGTTCGTCAATAAGCAAAATATGGTTTATTGGTCAGGTGAAAATCCACATGTGCTTCATGAATAACCACTTCATCCACAAAAAATAACTGTTTGGTGCGGTTTGCATGCCGGCAGCGTTATTGGGCCATATTTTTTCGTCGACGATAACGATCGTCACGTTACTGTGAATGGTCAGCGTTATCGCGCCATGATCACCGATTATTTTTGGCCCGAATTGGAAGATATGGACTTGGACGACAACAGGTTTCAACAGGATGGTGCCACAAGCCACACAGCACACGCTACAATCGATTTATTGAAGAGTAAGTATGGTGAGCGTGTTATCTCAAGAAATGGGCCAGTCGATTGGCCGCCTCGTTCGTGCGATTTAACTTCTCTTAACTATTGTCTGTGGAGCTACGTTAAGTCATTGGTTCATGCCAACACACCGACGACGTTGGAAGAGCTCAGAGCCAACATTGAACGCGAAATAGCGGCCGTTTCGGCCGAATTGTGTGGCCGAGTCGTTGAAAATTGAGTCCAACGAATCGACCGCTGCAAACGTGCCCGCGGTGTCCATATGAACGAAGTCGAATTCCGTTCATAAATGTTTTCATCGTACTTCAAGCCGATTATAAAGTTTTTGAAATATCTCAAATGGTTTGCGTTTTATTTAAAAAAAAAAAGTTGTCAAGTCCTTATTGGAAAACCCTATATATGACTTGTCCTAAAGTTGTTTGTGTTTCCTCAAGAAGGTGTTTGAGTTATACCTACGTTCCGCTTCACCTTCTTTTATTTTGTCTAATATATTGGGTTGGCAAGAAAGTAATTTCGGTTTTTTAGTGTGAAATGAAACTATTTTTTTTTATACAAACAATAAACTTTAATCAATTATATATTTTCCATTTTGTTCGATGACCTTCTTCCATCTTTCTGGCAACTTCATGATTCCGTGCTCATAGAACTTCTGGCCCTTATTAGCACAAAACTGGACCAAATGCGATTGCAGGTCATCATCATTGGCGAAAGTTTTACCATTCAAAGAGTTTTGCAAACTTCGAAATAAATGAAAATCTGATGGTGCAAGATCGGGACTGTAGGGTGGATGTGACATCACTTCCCAACCAAGGTTCAATAATTTTTCACGCGTTACCAAAGATGTGTGTGGTCTAGCGTTGTCGTGGTGGAACACGATTCCCTTACGATTTGCCAATTCTGGCCGTTTTTCTTTGATTGCTTCCTCCAGTTTCATTAGTTGTTGACAGTAAACATCTGAATTGATGGTTTGGTTCCTTGGAAGCAGCTCAAAATACACAACACCTTTAAAATCCCACCAAATTGACAACATAAGCTTCTTTTGATGCAGTTCAGCTTTCGATGTGGTTTGTGCTGGTTCATCACGCTTAGACCATGATCTTTTTCGATTGATATTGTTGTAAACTATCCATTTTTCATCACCAGTGATGATTCGTTTCAAAAAAGGATCCATTTCATTGCGTTTCAGATGCATATCGCAAATATTGATTCGTTGTGTTAAGTGAATCTCTTTCAATTCATGTGGAATCCAAATATCGAGCTTTTTTACGAGTCCAAGACGTTTTAAGTGATTTTCAATTGTTGTGTGTGATGCATTTAACCTCTCTGCAATCTCTCGCACAGTCGTAGGACGATCTGATTCAATTATGACTTTGATTTGGTCATCATCAACTTCAATTGGTCTACCAGAACGTTGGTCATCTTTGAGTGAAAAATCTCCAGAACGGAATTTCTTAAACCAATTCTGACAACTGCGTTCTGTTAAGCAGCCAACACCGTAAACTTCACATATCTCTTTGTGAACCTCAGCAGCTTTTTTGCCTTTACGGAAATAAAAAAGCAAAATATGTCGAAAATGTTCGTTTTTGCACTCCATGGTAAAATTGACACTGTACTAACAGGCGTGAACAAAATTAAACTTGATTTGCTCCTAAAGTAAGCTTAGAGTGACAGCTATCAAATGTCAAAAGAAAAAGAAACATAACATTGACAATACCGACATAACATTGACATAACGCCATCTTCTTGTAAAAACCGAAATTACATTCTTGCCAACCCAATATTATTATATATTGATGATGCAAAAGGGGAAGTTTTGTAAATTAATGGCATTTTAGTAGCTTCGCGGGCTGTCGAGTCTGCCTTCTCGTTGCCTGTTATCCACTTTCGCATGCCATGAAAGCTGGGCTCTGTTAATTACAAAGTATTTTTTTAATGTAATTTATTAATTTTAATTTAAAATATAATTGGTAAATATGGGAAAAACGTCGGAAATAAGCCAGGCTATAAGAAATGAGATGGTGATCAAGTACAATATAATGCGGGTATTTCAGTGGAATACTCAAGGAAGCTATACAAAGTGCCCCGTCAAACTGTGTATTATCACATAAATAAGCAAAAGAAAAAGATATCCACAAGTAACTTGCCACGTTCAGGCAGACCACGCAGGGCAACCAAAAGAGAGGACCGTTTAATTGAGGGAAAATTTAAAGAATATGTGCTAAAAACTCCAAAATCTGCAGCAATTAAATTGAGTAATCAGCATAATATTCAAATTTGTGAAAGAACGGTAAGAAATCGTTTAAAAAAGGCAGGTTTTGCCACTTATGTAGCCAGACCAATACCCCAAAATTCACAGGAAAATAAGCTCAAACGTCAGGAATTTGCCAAAAAAAATTTGTACACAAGCCTTCATCATTTGGCAGCAAGTATTGTGGACTGATGAACGCTCTTTTCAGTACCATGCATCAAAAAAGAAAATTTTCTGCAGAATTTCTAGGAAATTGCGAAAAAAAAGTGGTAAAAGTGGGTAATGTTTTGGGCATGTGTCTGCTTTAATGGCATCGGAGATTTGGTACTAATCGAGGGAACGATGAGCAAGGATGAATATTTTCACTTTTTAAATAATAACGCGTTTACTTTAGGTGACAAATTGATTGGACAATCATTTATTTTGCAACAAGATAACGCTCTATGTCACAAAGCCAAGATGATTATCAATTTCCTAAGGGATGTGGAAGTAAGTACATTGGACTGCCCACCTCAAAGGCCCGATTTAAATATAATTGAGAATGTGTTATTCAATTTTATTACAAAAATGGGCGAATTGTAAAAGTAGCATTTCGTAAAATTCGTGAATTTTTCGGTCAACATAATCGCCCTAGTGAGTCCGGAATTCGTGCAATGGTGAAGCGTTTTGAAGAAACTGGTTCGGTGTCGGATCAAACTCCATATCAGTATGCTCGGCAAGCACATTTACGCCAAAACATCATCACTGTGAGCGAGAGTTTTCAAAACTAGCCAGGCACCTCAATACGTCGCCGAAGTCAACAATTGGCCCTCACTTATGGCACCGTTGGACCATCTACAACGTCGCCGATTTGTTAACTGGATGTTGGATCGCCAGGACAATTTGTCATCGAATTTGGTGTTTCCGATGAAGCCCATTTTTGGATGGATGGGTACGTAAATAAACAAAATTGTCATTTCTGGGGACCGGAAAACCCATACGAGAGTCATGAAAAACCAATGCATTTCAAAAAAGTTACTGTATGGTGCGGATTATAGTTTGGCGGTATCATTGGCCCGTACTTTTTCGAAGATGAGGCTGGAGAGACAGTTACAGTGAATGTTGACTGGATATTTCTTTTTTCCAAAATTTAATGAATTGGGTCTAGACGATCTCTGGTTCAAACAGTATGGTGCTTCCGCCTACGCAAGCCATCAATCAATCAATTTATTGCGTACGAAATTTGAAGATCCCATTATTTCGGTTAGAGAAGAAGTTGAGGCGATTTGTCTTTAGTCTTCTTCCTGTGGGGTTATTTGAAGAGTAAAGTATATGCCAATACCCCAGCAACAATTCAGGATCTCAAACAAAGCATCCAAACTGAAATTGCAGCCATTGACCCTTCAAAAAGTCATCGATAATTTTGACCTTCGGATGGTCGCTTGCAACAGAAGCCGTGGTTGCCACATGAACGATGTTGTGTTCCATTCATAATTGCCATAGGCCGAACTTTATTAATCAATAAAATTCTACATTGATTTCACAATGTGTGTTTAATTTAATGCAAACTTCCACACTAGCTGCTGGCTTACCCTTTATTTTACGGATGCCTCTCGGCCAAAGGATTCGAAAAGTTAATAGTATTCACACAAACCATCGATGCACAATTCATGGTAAAATTATACCAACAGGGTTTGCTAAAGTCTGCCGAATCTCTGTATGGACCAAACAATTACGAACGAGGAAAATGGTATATAGACGTTAGATTGACCGTCCCAAAATAAAAAATGTATGGTCTTGAACCCATTTACGCCCTTCTGTACTAAAACAAACGACAGTACTTTTATAACCGTTGCTTGCCAAACAATAATTGAAATTCACGATTTAGTTCTTAATATCACTAACAGATGGTTTTAGTTAAATTTTTGTGCTAAAAAAAATAGACATGATTTTCCGCCAATTACTGACAGTTCTGTGTTGTGTGTTCATAGTGAGATAGGTAAAGGTGGCCCTAAACGACGAGCATGCTCGTGCTCCCTATATTTTTCTCGTGTAGGGGCTGGTTTGCGAGCCGCTCGCTGTTGGCGAAAAATTTCGATTTTTTCGTGCTCGTTGGCTTCGCTGTTCGAGCAATCCTCATTTTTGCTGTGAACGCCGCCGAGTGAATATCGTGGATTAAATATAATGGCAGCAGTAAATAAATAAATCACCATAAGCACAACCACTTGCGCTTCTTTATCGCACATGTTCGCAGTATGAAGAATCAACACGAAATGAATGCTCGCCAGATGTGTTCGTCGTGTAGGGGATAACGCCAACGAGCATGTTCGGCGAGCATGCTTGTCGTTTAGGGCTACCTTAAGGTAGCTGGTTGATTTACCAACAAAGTAGAAAGAATACGTCAAAATCTTAGTGGTAGAACTGTTTTTATGCAACCCTTTACTAATACAGTAGACGCTGAGAAATCTAAAGATTCAGAAATCTAAAGATGATTTTGGTTTGCACATAACGTCCTGAAATCTAAAGACTTGTCTTTAAGTAACAGTAGGAGCAATTTCACAAATTAAAAAACAACGGGAAAAGATAAATGCTGCGGTTTCACAAAGAAAACTTTGTACAAAGCCGAATATGAAGATTTGGAAACCAAGCTGTACGAATTGTTTTGTAATCAAAAAGAAAGAAACTGTCAAATAAGTGGACTCATATTGAAAGCGAAGGCAATGGATGGGATATGTTTTCGAAATTATATCCGGACAAAAGGTGAAGTAGTTTCAATGCAGGTGACGGATGGCTCAATAAATTCAAGCGCAGGCATGGAATGCGATTTTTAAAAAAAATATGTGGGGAGATTTTGTCTGGCGACACTTTGCAAATTACACAATTCGGTCATGCACTTCGTGGAAAAATTAATGAAATGCAACTAACGCATGGCCAAATTTACAATGCCGATGAATCTGGCCTCTTCCATCGTTTGATTCCTGACAAAACGTACGAGTATGTTGCTTCATGCGAAAAATCTGCGCCAGGCAGAAAGATTCGAAAAGAATGAATCACGTTTATGTTGTGCGCAAATTCCGATGGAACAAACAAAGTAAAACCACTTGTAATTGGCAAAGCAGCTAAGCCACGCTGTTTTGTTAATTTTGATAATCCGCTAGGCTATGACAATTCTGCGAACTTGCTTGGATGACTTCAAATATCTTTTACAATTGGTTTCATTGTACTTTCATAAAAGAAGTACGACGTTTCAGCGCAGAAAACAATTTGCTGCCGAAAGCAATTCTTTTGTTGGACAATTGCAGCGTCCACACACCATTATTGCAATGCTTCTTCCGCCGAATGTAATAGCCTTTAGCTTGATATCGTGATTATGCCACCTGAGCCCAGTGCACTCACAGATGAAGACTAGGGTGACGAAGATGCAGTAGAGATTGCTACTTTACCTAGAGACTTGCCAAGTACTTTGCAGGTAACGCGCCGACATATGATTCGGCGACAATTCGGACAAGCGACAACGTACCGAAGCGCCTGACTCTTTGCCAATTTGGCAAAGGCGTTTTACCCCCCGTATTCCTCTAAATACCCACTATCTGACGGTGTACAGGCTAGAAGAAACCAGTTAATTGAAGAATTAGTAAACTGTTCTTCTGTGGAAATATTTGAGATTAAGTTTACGACCTGATCATACGAAATACTGGCATGTTTTACGCAGGGCAGCATAATCGACTTGGTTATGAGTTGAGTAAGGACGATTTGCGTGGGGTTTTTTGGCATCTTACTTATGTCTGGTTATCATAAGCTACCAAGAGAGCGTATGTACTGGAGTTGAGACCAAGACATTGGAGTCTCTGCTATAGCTGTATGTCACGAAATAAGTGTTTAGAAATAAAGAAAAACCTACATTTAGCTGATAA
The DNA here is from genome assembly GCA_949129095.1 of Volucella bombylans. Taxonomy (NCBI): domain Eukaryota; kingdom Metazoa; phylum Arthropoda; class Insecta; order Diptera; family Syrphidae; genus Volucella; species Volucella bombylans. Next base: position 378,451,531 of record OX422140.1, on the reverse strand, counting down.
CACCTTTGCTGAAACATCCAAAGATAAAATGTTTAAAGTTCGGTCTTTATGTGAGGTACTGATAAAAAATGTTGTCAATGGGGCATATGCCACGAAGATCTATCAGTTGACGAATCGATGAATGAATACGAGTATTGTGGATGCACAGCTTTCAACTCACCAGTATGAAATTATACGACAAAAAGTCAATTTCATTGCTAAAGACTTATTTAGTTGACCATAGTGTTAGGCGTTTATGTTGTTTGCAGAAAAGTGTGTTAATCTCGGAATACCTTAAAACTGGTTTGAAGGAATTAACATTGCTTTTTAAATGGGGATGCGATGGAGCACAGCAAAAGTCTTATAAACAAAAACCCAGTGCCGGAGAATTCTATGAAGAGAACCTTGTCAGCACATCGATGGTTCCTATTCAAAAGTATTACAATATAGAAGATCAGAAGCAAATCATTTGGAAAAATCACGCTCCTTCATCAACAAGATACTGTTGGCCTATTAAGCTTTTATTTGCAAAGGAAACAACAGATTTGATAAAACACGAAGTTGATCAAGTTCTTCAACAAGTAAACTTTTTATCAGCTGTTAAAACTGCTTTTACTCTAAATGTTAGATGGTAAGGTTTGTACTGCCCTTTCAAACGTAACATCATCTTATCAAACTTGTTATATTTGCGGAGCAAGGCCATCAGAGATGAATAATCCAAAAAGTATATCCCAAAAGATTGAGAGTCAATTTGCAATGTCCCTTATATTAGATTTATGGAATGTGTCCTTTACATAACCTATAGGCTTGAAATAAAAGTTTGGCAAGTGAAAAACCAAGAGCAAAAGGACAACGTGAAAACCAGGAAGAAAATGATTCAAGAGAAATTTAGAAAAGAGACAAGCAGGTAACACAAACGATGGAAATACAGCTAGACGGTTCTTCAGAAATGAAACCATAACAGCTGAAATTACAGGCATCGACATAGAGCTTATAAAAGAGCTCCACATCGTTTTAGAAGCACTCTCTTCTGGGTTTCTTATCAATCTTGATGCATTTGATAATTTTGTAACCCGATTAAGAACTTTGTACATCAAAAAATTTGGCTGGTATTATATGCCAGTTAGCGCGCACAAAGTGTTATTTCATGGAAAACAAGTTTAATTTAATTTAATTTAATTTTAGGACCGGGTCACCCCCGGACAGCTTTATTGCTTGCGGGTATATTCATGAGCATTCATAGCAAGATGGGTGTTACGGTTGAAAGTTTGAATAGGCGAAATGCTACTGGCGATTTCAGTGGAGCACTGATGGTGGGAATAGCGATAAAACAAAGTGAGACGGTATTCGAGGGTATCCATTGATTGACTGGTATTAGTATCGTCAATAAGTTTTATCGCACGGTTTTGAATCCTATCTAGCACGTGCAGAAATGTTTTAGGAGCACCTGACCAGATGTGGGCATTGTACTCCAATTTTGGGCGGATGAATGCCTTATATATTGAGGACAGATCAGAGGGGGTGAAATATTTCTTACATCGCTTGAGGAAACCTAGACATTTCGCAGCATTTTTGGCGACACCAAATATGTGGTCATTCCAATGTAAGTTGTCGTTGACACACGTACCGAGAATGGAAAGTTTTTCGGTTTCGACGATGCAAGTGGCATTCATGGATAATGGCTGGGTATTTAAATTTCGCTTTAACGGCAGCAGACAGCGTTGTGTTTTGGAAGCATTAAATTCCACTCTGTTGATAGTTCCCCAATTGGTTATGCTGTTGATATCGGAATTTAATGAGCTTAGTATACGCTGCCGTTCTCATTCTACAGCCGAAGAGCAGGACCGTGAGTCCGGAAACGAATATGAAAAGCAGAGAGTACTGTCGTCAGCAAAGGAATATATTGGATTAGAAGTAGCAGTCAAGAGATCATTAATGAAAATTAAAAAGAGTGTCGGAGACAGAACAGAGCCCTGGGGCACACCAGCATTTATTTCGTGAATATCAGACTTGAAACCGTCCAAAACAACTTGAATTTAACGTTCCGAAAGGTAATTTCTAATCCATTGAAGAAGAGAGTCGTCGATCCCAAATGCACGCACTTTCGACAAAAGAGCCTGATGCCAAACTCTGTCAAATGCCTTAGAAATATCAAGTACAACTATCTTGCTTTCGCCAGATTGATGTACGCTTTGGTTCCACTTTTCGGTGAGACATGCCATTAAATCACCACTGGACCTGTTGCTACCATAGACAGAAAGAAGGGACATAAGTGCATTGGGTCTGTAGGAGGAGAGAGAAAATGATTCGCCTTTTTTAGGGACGGGCTGGACAAATGCTGTTTTCCATCTGCTCAGGAAGAGTCCTAAAGAGTAGGATTGATGAAAAAGCTAACGCAGTGGTTTTGCCAGCGAGGAAGAACACCTCTTCAGAAGAAGGGGAGATATACCATCTGGACCAGCGGATTTATGTATGTTGAGATCTTTAAGTACTCTTGCTACTACACGAGTGCGAAAGTAGAATCGTCCCATTGAAGATTCAAGGCACTCAAGTGTAGGCGGAGACAAAGCACAATCTGGGAGTGTTGAGCTGGCCGCAAAGTGTGCAGCAAGCAGATTGGCTTTGTCCAAAGAGCTGACAGCTGGAATGTCATTGTAAATGAGCGTTGGGATGGAGGATGAGGCGGAATTTCTAATGTTATTCACGAACGACCAAAAATGTTTACTGCCTTTGGGACATTCCAGTATTTTTTGCCTCAGTTTTTGGTCGTATAGGAATTTCACACGCTTAAGAAAGGCGTTGCAGTCATTTCTGGCTCGTTTGAACTTCTTTCGGTTTTCCTCTGTCGGGTTGGTCTTGTAGGGTTTGAACTTCTTTCGGTTTTCCTCTGTCAGGTTGGTCTTGAAGGACCGAAAAAACATTTCTCTAACCCTGATAGCCTCTTTATAGCTTGAGTCATACCATGCCTTTTCTTTTGCTTTGATACTCTTCATCCGATGAGGAATAAAGGATCTCATTCCAAAGAGAATGGTGTCTGTAATGATATCAACAGCGGCATCCACGTCGTTATCGAGGAAGCATAACGACCAGTGAAAATCCCTAAAGAAGCTGTTAAGACCGCTCCAGTTGGCTTTCTCGTATTGCCATACGGTTCTTTTAGGAATTTTTTCTCTAACTGTGTGGTCGGTGTACGAGAAATTAGCTGATATGACACAATGGTCCGACGAGCCTAGAGGGGAGAGCACATCAATGGTGTACTTATCAGGGTTAGAAGTTAAAAACAGGGTGTTGGCTGTATGACTATCAACGTCTGGTATTCGTTGCTGTCCAGTTTGGGGCTTCTGTAAATAAAGCAGTAGTGGATAATTTGCTTACGGAGATTGAATTTTAACCACATGAAGTTGAATTCCGGATTGGAACATGGATCACATTGTGGTGGAGTTTGGTAAGCTACATCATTACGCACATAAATGGCAAGACCGCGGCGAGAAAAGAATAATGGCACTAGTTCGTAGCCAGGTAGCTTCAGATCAGAATGATTTGAGAGGTGTGGGTGGGGATCTACCTGTGTTTCACTAACTGCCAAAACAGCTGGTCTGTACTTACAGACATGGACGTACGCAGAAAAGTGACTACTTTTTAGCCCGCGTATATTAACTACGCCTACCCTGAATTCCCTAGTCATAATCACAGACAAACACAGAAGTGAAAATTCTAACATTGATTTACCGGATCAAATTGCTGTAGGTGTTATACCCTTACAACAATATGAAACAGTGCACCAACAAAATTTTCACTCACAACCCGCTATCCATCAATTGCTACATACACTCAGCCACTGCCCGTACCGTTTGGTAAATACTGTAAACAGTACTTCGACCAGGAGCGGGAGAGGTGTAATGCGGGTATTACACCTCTCCTTTGTGTTTTTTTTTTCCACTGCACTGCACTTTTTTTTTTTTTTTTTGTGCAGTACACGATAATTTGCGAGTGCACTAGTTGACTTGTGGTCAACTCGGTACTACCAATGTAATGAGGGGTTATAAATTAATAAGTTTCAATCGATTATAGGGGAGTAAATTGAAAGGGTCAGATCAAGGAAGTCCCTGTAACGCGAACCGAAGGAACCAACGCTGTACCGATTCTATACGTGCAATTTGCGCAGAATAATATGGTGACCAGACTGGACTTGCATACTCGAGAAGGGGCCGAACAAATGTGGTGTGAATGCTTTAGCCACAAATGGGTTGTTAAATTCCTTAGACCATGAAGCCATGAAGCCATGATGAAACCAAGAGTCGAATTGGCTTTACCAATAATGCTATCTGTGTGAGAGCGAAACTCCAGTTCGCTATCATAGATAATGCCTACAATAGGAACAGGCTCGTTGTTGATGAAATATGTATGACGTTTTCTAGTGAAAGTAAAGGTTGACATTTGTTAACATTTAACTCAAGAAAATTATGAAGACACCAAGTGGAAAATCGATTGAGATCAACTTGCAACAGAGAACAGTAAGAGGGAGACAATATGCGACGGAAGTTTTTGATGTCGTCAGCATAGATAGAGATAAAAGAATTGTTAACGATGGTATCAACATCATTAATTCTTAATATAAATAACCCTTGGGGAACATCCGAGGTGGCTTTGAAAGGTTTAGATAATGTAGACCTAAACAGGACACTGTAGTGTCTATCATTTATGTATGAGGAAATCCACGTAACGAAATCTTATCGAAAGATAAGGGCGCAAAGTTTTAAAAGAATTACTTTATGTGAGATTTTATCGAAAACTTTGCTGAAGTCGGTGGTTACTATGGGGGTACACCATCCGGTCCAGGCTGAACATTCACTTTTTAGATTACCTATCTTTTCATGCCATTGAGATATCCACCGAAGTAAGGGATGTTTTTGGATAGCTGTTCAAGTATGAGAAATAAGATAGATCCGGGTTTTGGACGTGGCAAATATCCTTTGCGGATCATCAGACGATGAATTGTTGAACTTCAGGGTGGACTTTCTTTTAGAGTCCGACTTTCTTTTAGAGTTGATAAATTGGAAAAAGCGTTTGGGATCAGAAATAAGACACATAGATCTGAAAATTGGATATAAGCAAAGTCGTATTTATTAAAATCAGCTTCAGAACGTGTACGAAGATAGGCGTGCCAAAGTTTATTTATCTTATTTTGTATTGACCGGAGTTCCTTGTTACTAGGTGGGGTGAAAAGTAACCTCCTTGTTTTAAATGTTTTTTATTTTTTTATTTTATTCAATATAGTCCCCTTTTAGCTTGATACACGTATTCCAGCGATTTTCCAACTCAACTTCTTCATCCCGTCCGAAAAGTAATTTTCCGGAAGGTCTGCAAAATACTCCTCCGTGGCGTCGATGATTTCCTCGCGTGAGCTGAATTTTTTATTGATGAGCCATCTTTTGAGGTTTGAGAAAAGATAATGATCCGAGGGAGCCAAATCGGGCGAATATGGTGGATGCGACAGCAACTGGAGCCGTAAGTCATTGATTTTAGCCCTGGTTGCGATGCTCTTGTGCACCGGCGCATTGTCTTGCAAAAACAAAATTTTTTTCGCTTCATGTGAGTCCGTTTTGCAGCGATTTCGGCCTTCAATCGATCCAATAATGCACAGTAATATTCGCTGTTGATGATTTTTCCTTTTTCGAGGTAGTCCACGAAGAGTATGCCATGACAATCCCAGAAAAGCGACGCCATAACCTTTCCGACTCATCGAGCCTCCCTCGGACGCTACGGAGCACTCGTGCCGGCTTCAGTCCATTGACGGGCACTCATTCTGTTCTCTGGTGTGTAATAGTGGACCCAAGTTTCATCAACAGTTACCATTCGACGACCCTCCTTCAATAAACGGTACCAGTTTAGTTTTCTCCGATACAGCAAAATATCTGGGTCTCATTTTTGACAGGAAACTAAATTGGAAACCTAACATTCAAGAAAGAGTCAATAAAGCTACAATAGCTTTATTCTCTTGCAAAAAAGCCATTGAGAACAAATGGGGTCTTCAACCTCGCATAACCCACTGGCTATACATCTCGGTCATACGAGGGGCGTTCAACATATTCTCGGTATCGGGGTGAAGCTGTGGTTGTATATATAAATTGACTTATTTATCAAGTAATACTATAATTTTAGTGCATTCATGTAAAATTTCATATAAATGTGATTATTAATTCGCGTTTTATCTCTAGTTAAACGGAATCATAATGGCAACTGAGACGATGATGGTGAAAATTGAGCATCGCGCTGTAATTAAATTTCTCACTAAGCAAGGAAAAAGTCAAAAAACTATTCATGAAGAGATGGTGGCTGTTTACCAGGGTTCCGCACCTTCATTATCAACTGTGCAAAAGTGGTCAAGTGAGTTCAAGAGAGGCAGAGAGAGCATTGAAGACAACCCCCGCTACAACCCCGGCTACTGCTTGTACGGGAGAAAGAATCAAAAAAGTCGAAAAACTTGTTCTTGAGGATGCCCGAATAAAGGTGAAAATGATGGCAGAGATCACCAAGCTTTCAATTGGTACCATTCACACCATTCTTCATGACCATCGTAACCTTTCAAAGGTCAGTGCAAGGTGGGTGCCACGAATGCTCACAGCGCCTCAGAAAAAAGTGAGAATCGCATGCTGTAGAGAGCTTTTGGAGATGTGTAGTGAGAACGCGGACGGTGTTATGGATCGAATTGTTACTGGGGACCAAACATGGGTCCACCACTATGACCCTGAGAGCAAACAAGAGTCCATGCAGTGGCATAAAAAAAGGAACAGACCCCCCGAAGAAGTTCAAAGTCACTCCGTCTGCCGGGAAGCTCATGGCCACAGTTTTTTGGGACTCAAAGGGAATCTTGCTCATTGAGTACAAAAAAAAAGGTGAAACCATCAACGCCACATCCTACGCTTCCACTTTGCATAATTTGCGGGAGGAAATTAAAAAGAAAAGACGGGGCAAACTCGCAGCGGGTGTGTTGCTTCTTCATGACAACGCTCCTGTTCACACGGCGCGAGTTTCCAAGGCTGCTGCGCGAGATTGTAGTTTCGAAGAAATCCAACACCCACCCTATACTCCAGACCTTGCCTCTAGTGATTATTTCCTGTTTCCGGATTTGAAAAAATGTCTTCTTCTACAACGACCTAAACGATCTAGAAAACATAGACGTTAACAGTCTCCTACGCTTTATTATAAGATCAAACTGGTTCCATTAGTAGAAGGATCATAGATCCACGTGGCATCACAATGGGCTAATAGGCCTAAGTGGGTTGGTATTTCCAACAGCCACTCTTACCTAACTTCACCTACCAATCGACGCCAAAAGACCGCACTTTCGCAGTGCTCTCGCGTTCGTGTTTTTGGTCAGGAGTGAGCATGCGCGGCACCCAGCGGCAGGATAACTTTTTCATATGCAGAATATTGCCCAAAATATGGCGTGTGCGCTCAGTACTAATCTTTGTGGTATCTGTTAGCTCGCGCACCTTCACTTTCCGGTCAGCCAACACTATTTCATGTATTTTTTTGACATTGTCCTCTGCGGACTTGATCGGTAGTGGAGTTGCGGCCACCACGAAACTCTCGAAACCAATATTTGACGGTGTAATCTGACGGAGCATTAGCCCCATAATATTTATCCAACTTTTCTTTTGTTTCCTTCGCCGTTTTGCCTATCAAAAAATTATGTTTTATGAGAGAACGAAAATTGTTTTTGTCCATACTCAACATGCCAACAACAATCAGCTGTCAAAACAAAACTAAAGACAGTATCGCACTGAAATTTGGCATGTCTATCTAAATATAAACGGACTTCAAGGCACCATAACCTTTTTTGTAATAGCAGTGCATTCTGGCGGTCAAGGAGGTTACTTTTAACCCCACCTAGTATACCAAGGTAGGGATAACGATGGATTTTTTTGCGGTAAAAAAGGAACAGACTGGGAAAAGCAATCGAAGATGATATTGCATCGTGTATCCTTCCGATTGGCCAACTATCGGAAGAAGCACAAGAAGCCAGAAACAAGAACAACAGAAAATATAGGGAACTTTTCACGAGAAAAACGTCAAGAGTGGACACAATGACAGATCTAATTCATAGACTGTTAATAACTTCGGACCCTTATTTAACTGGTTTAAGGTGCGTTCCAAAAACAAAAATAAGTTGCTTAGAACCTGTGGGAGATAGACCCCCCTCCTCATACAAGTGTTTGCTCGTTTTAACGCAATCTATCGATTTAAGACATTTAAATGATCTTTTAGGACAAATCTAATTGATGTGAAAAAACTGTGATTTCGGGACTCATTTTCCAAGAACTTTGACCAAATAAGAAAAAAAAAATTATAATATTTCATATTATGGATATTTAACACTAAACTAAGAAAAAAAAATTCAGCGAAGAGTTCAAAGCACAAGCGTTATTAATTTAATTCCGCTAGTCGTGCGAATTCCCACACTGTGCGGCGGTGTGGAGAAACTAAAGAAATATACAATATATACACAGGAGGCGATGAGATGAACCAGTCTATTTCATTATATCGCACAGTCATCTGGTATAAAAAATGGTGGTGGGTGATCTTTACTTTCTTGCTCGATATGGCCATTTCAAATGCATTGCGCTTGCATGCAATATCAAATGCTGAGCCTATGGACCAACTAGCTTTCAGGCGGAATATTTACAGAAATTACCTGCGTCACCAGAATAAAAACAAATGCCGTTCATCGAGCTCAGTAATAGTTGGTCTCACGCCAAAAAATAACGGACACAACCCTCAGAAGCAGCCAAACCAATTGCGATGTGTTATGTGTCACACACGCATCAAATGGAAGTGCAACAAATGCGATAAGACTTTGTGTATAGATAAAGATTGCTTTTCACAATTTCGTTTATAAGTGCCCAGTGCAAATGCACTTTGAATTTTCTTTTTTTTTTGTATTTTTCCTCCTAATTTGTCTTAAACTATTCCTATACTCGTATAGTCAAGTTTTAAGGGGGAAAAAAATATCCACGATAAAACAACTTGTGCGGATCTTGAAGCAAATTTGGAGAGCCCTGAGTTTAGAATATGCGCAAAAATTAAGTGAAAGCTGCCCTAGACAATGTTAAGCAATTATAAATAATAATGGTGACTGGACGACCCCCTACTAATATAATTGCGCAGTTCCTTTTGATATATACTTGAATAAAAAAAAATAAATGATTTAAAAAAATTCTGGCATTTTTCATTGGGTTTTTAGACGCAAGTGTTGAACACACCGTACAACGACTGTTATCAAATAAGATAAGAACGATGGAAAAAAAATTTTTAAATAAAACAACAACGGTGTGAGATATGAAATTGATTCTGGCTTTATTTTGCGTGGAATAGCACATCATTCAAATGGCGTGTCAAATGTTGGCCTCGAGCTCGTCCAAAGTGGTTGGCTTTTTAGCGTAGACTGAGGACCAGAGAAAATAGTCGAGTGGTGTGAAATCACATGATCGCGGCGGCCAATTGATGAACGCTCGCCATGACATGACCCATTCGCCGAATTTTTCCTTCACAACTTCGAGCGTTACGTTGCTTGTATGGCATGTAGCGCCGTCTTGTTGGAACCACATCTCGATATATCGATATATCTATAGATGTTATAGAGCTCTGACCACAGAAAGTCGCTCTATACCTGAGATTATTGACGGTAGTGTTTCCATCCTCATTTCGAAAGAAATAAGATCCGATGATTCCGCCATACCATAAGCCGCACCAAACAGTCAATCTTTGTGGATGCATTGATGCTTGACCGAAAACTTGTGGATTGTGTTCGCTCCAATAATGGCAATTTTGCTGGTCGACATAGCCGTTCAGCCAAAAATGGGCCTCGTCCGAGAAGAAGATTATTTAGCCAAAATCCGGATCTCCGGCCAACATTTCCAGCGTCCAATTAGTAAACTCACGGCATTGTCTATGGTCGTCATTCGTAGTATGTAGGTCCAAATCAAACCTCAAAAACCAACCGCCGTGTCGACTCTCTGGCGATACCCGATCGACATTTCTGGGTCTTCTTCGACTATGTTTTCTTCATTTCGTACCAATCTCTGTCTAGTTGGTGGCTTAAGATCCAAGAGAGTGTACTCACGCTCAAACTTTTCCACGGTGCGACAAATTGCCTGCTTTTACGACAAAATTCACGTTGCATATTTACAACTGAGTCGGAATTTCGATATTTTTTAATAATTTCCGTACGTTCGACAAGCGTAAGACGATGCATGATGAAATGGCAAACCTTACTGAATATTTTGACAGCTGAATGTCATTGGTAACTTTGACAGCTGCTGAAACAAAACAATTGGAAAAACTATGATTACTATCTGGTCACCCTTTTCAATAGAACTATTAGTCAGGGGTTTTAAACCGGATCTGTTAATGCTTAAAGTCAGAAATAAAATTATCAAACTACGAACATGCTGCTTGTCCATCACATACAATGCAATGATCCAATGATCATACATACTCGTACCAGTTCAGTTCAAACCGCCGCTGTATTCAGTCGCCCTCTTACTTTACTCCATAATATGTGAATTTCCTATTTCGCTTATTCCAGTTAAATCCATCTAGTAACCTAATTTCTTACCCAATAACTGTTATCGCTGACGCGCCTTTTTTTTATTGTTGACCTACCAGTCTGTTCATTTCGCGACAGTGCGTTTAGTGCATTTTTCATTTTTTTTTTCTCCGCATTTTGTTTTTTGTTTTTCCGGTCTTCGTCATATCTTCTTGTGGATTAATCTACCGCAAAATATTCCATGCTATTTGTGTTGGCCAAAATAAAACAAACACGATCTACCTTAAAGAATTCTCCGAAAATCTACTGTTCTTTTGTGGTGAGTGTATCAGTATTTCCCTCTCACATATGCTCCTTGCAATCAAGTGCCTCAGTGACTCCAATGAATCCAACCATAACTCACTCGTCAGACTGATAACGGACAAACTATTAATCTTTGAACAAAGTGTAAGATGTGCGGAAGACTTTGGTCATAGCATTGAAAAACAAGTTGCGCGTTTAATTGAGCTAGAAAGTGCAAAATCCAGAAATGAATAAACATACAAGCGCCACCTTGATACAGCCTTAAGTGAATTTATATCAATCAGATCCGCAATGATGGATTCCAACAAGAAAACATGTAATTCTATCAACTCTCTCCGGGAAGACATCGATATTCATCTCCAATCATCCCTGCAACAACGAATCACCAACTCTCAAATCATTACGGGTCCGTGCTTGATATCATATTCGACAAAATCAGTGAGCTTAACGATGAACTCACCACGAATAGAACAGTGTTGAATGATTTGGAACACCTCATTGAAACAGTATGCCACAAAATTGATGGTCTTCCAACCCATACCCCACCGCACACAACTCTCACTTCAATTTTGGCTGAATTGTTACAAACTGAAGCCGAATCATTGCGAGATCCAGTGCCGACAACTCAACCTTCACCTTATCACCTTATGTTGACATAATTCCTCCAACGCCAACCCCTCCTGTCGCCGCCCCACGGAAACTTGTTACACAATTTAACACGACGTGGACACCTTCAGAGTGGCAAGGCAGGCTAGACCGACTCCGCACAACGAATCAGATGTTCACCACCCTACTCATCAAATTTCCGAATTTTTCAATAAGAGGTATGGCATCACCATCAACCAATGCACAATATTCCCAACATCTCACCACAAAACAAACGGAACTTCAAAATTAATTTACCGACTAAATACGAATGGTTATTTGTTAACTCATCCAACACCAACCTCAAGCTAGAAAAGATACGGGTCTCCAAATGGACGGATCAACCAACCAGCAAAAACGTAGAAAAAAACGAAGCAACGTCTCATCAAATATAATTATAAATCGCCCAGAACCATTCCCCAACCACATCCTAAACCTAACCCCAACTGGAGTCTTAAAACCAATATATTTCCCAACTTTTCCCCTCCCGTTTATATCCCTAAGCAAACCCTTTCACGTATCTCCGACACGACAATTTTTTTCGTTTCTAACTTGCCTTCTTTGCCTGCATCTTACCTATTCCCAGGATACTATTCCCATTTTCTTATAATGTTTTCCGAGATGACGATCACTCTCTCCCTATGTTTAATGATCCTGCCATCCCTAAAGTTTATTCTCTATGGAGAGGTGTCCTACTTGCCATTCACAATAACCTCAACTCAAGTCTTTGAAAAGATGAATTATTTTTTGTTTTAAGAACTTAACACTCGAGTGGGTATGAAATACACTTATAATGCCTCAGCATGTGTTCAGTTAAGTTAAGACGGTGTATAAAGGTGCGATTTTCGGGAACACGAGTGAAAACTTGGAAAGATATAGGCTAATCCGTACCTTGTAAAGGATGATTTGTTTGCTGTTTGGTTTTTCAGTGTTCTATTTTTGACAGCTCACGCTTGATTCGTGGAATGGTTCAAAGTCAAACATGATCAGTTAGCATTGCCATTTCATCGTGGAAAGATTTACATCCGAACAACACTTACAAATTATTGAATTTTATTATCAAAACTCGTTAGTGACCAAATTTCGCACCAATTGAATTGAGCTATTATAAAAGGTGTTTTTTTAGCTGCATGAGAAGATTCGATGGTTGTTGTCTATGGTTTGACAGCTGTCAATGTCAAACTGTGTTGACATTTCTGTTCAGTAAGGTTTGGCAATTCATCATGAATCGTTTAATGTAAGAACAACGCTTCAAAATTGTGGAAATTCACTTTGAAAAAAATAAATCTGTTCGTGAAGTTCATAGAGTACTTCGTCAAATTTACGGTCAACATACTCAGCCTAGTGAGCAAGCAAGTTGTGCAGTTATTGATCGTTTTCGCACTAATTTTACTCTTCTCGATTCAAAACCATCAACATCCATTAAAATTGAATGTTTGGTGCGGTTTACACGCTGGCGGCATCATCGGTCCTTATTTCTTTCGAAATGAGGAAGGAGCTGCCGTTACGGTGAATGGCGAGCGCTATCGAGCCATGCTGACTGATTTTTTGTTTCCAAAAATTCCTAAAATCAGCTAAACATCGACGACATTTGGTTCCAACAAGACGGTGCAACTTGCCATACAGCGGGCTTAACCATCAATTTATTGCAAAATTAATTCGGTGACAACTTTATTTCCAGAAGTGGTCCTGTTAACTGGCCCCCTTGTTCGTGTGACTTAACGCCTCTCGATTACTTTTTATGGGGCTGTGTTAACTCATTGGTTTATGACGACAAACCAGCAACTCATGAAGCATTGGAAGCCAATATTCAAACCACCATTGACGCCATACGGCCAGATTTATTGGAAAAAGTAGTAAAAAATGGGACTGATCGAATGGACCATTTAACTGTAATAGCCGCGGCGGCAATCATATTTAAAAAATAAATGAAATTAAATTATCTACCAGATTATAATAATAAAAAATTCATTCCAACAATACGAGGGTTGTCTGAAAAGTTTCCGACATTTTTTCTCAAATTTTTTTTTTATTTTTCTACATAACTCCACACACTTCTCCCAGCGATGCTTGGCGTTTTTTTATGCAAAATAATTGTTCACGAAGGTGATTGCCTCCTCATTTGACGAAAATATCTGCCCTCCGAGCGCAGTTTTTATATGAGGGAACAAAAAGAAGTCGCTTGGGGCTAGAATAAGGTCAAGCAGTTCAAACCGTAATTCATGGATTTTCGCCATGGCAACCGCTGAGGTGTGAGACGGCGCGTTGTCTTGGTGAAACAGGATTTTCTTTTTCTGCAAATGTGGCCATTTTTCCGCAATTTCTGCCTTCAGCTTGGCAAGTAATGATGCGTAGTATGTTCCTGTAATGGTTTTTCCTTTTTGAAGATAACTCCTTTAATATCCCAAAAAACAGTCGCCATCACTTTCCCAGCCGAAAAAAAAGTTTTTGCTTTTTTTGGAGCCGGCTCGCCCTTTGCAGTCGAATTTTTGTTTCGGGCGTATAATGGTGTATTCAAGTTTCATGTACAGTAATTAATCGGCGCCAAAACTTAGATTTATTGCGCCTAAACTGCGCCAACAGAACGTTGGAAATGTTCATTCGAACACGTTTTTGGTCTAACGTAAGCAAACGCGGCACCCAACGAGCGGACATTTTTCTGATGCCTAAAACTTGATTTAATATGTAAATATGTAACAAACACGTTCTTCGGACATTTTCATAACCTCTCCTATCTCTCTCACTTTAATTCGGCGGTCGTCTAACACCATTTGGTGAACTTTCGCAATGTTATCGTCAGTGGTTGCAGTTTTTGAACGTCCCGAACGTTCATCATCTCCCAAGCTCCTACGGCCACGTAGGAGGAAAATATTGCTGCTGTCGCCGCCAGTGTTAATGAAGACCGTGATTTGCCCATTCGTCGCCGTTCGAAGCAATTGCGATTGTTTTACTCGATTACGAGGCAAATTTTACGCAAGGATCTTGGTCTTAAACCAAAATACAGCTTGTGAAAGAACTAAAGTCAAACGGACTGCCACAATGACGAATTTTCGATGAATGAACCTTAGAAAAGCTGGAGGAAAATCCGCTTTTTTATCGAAAAATTGTCTTCAGCGACGACGCTAATTTCTAGTTGACTGGATATGCTAATAAACAAAGCTGTTTTATTTGGTCTGAAGAGCAACCTCAGGCAATACAAGAGCTGTCAATGCACCCAGGGTCCGGGGAATCCGTCCGTATTTTTTCAAAGTTGACCGTGAGAACAACGTAAATGACGCCCGCTATTGTTCAATGAATTCGAATTTTGTTTTGCCCAAAATGCACGAGCGCTACATGCCACACAGCACCCGAATCGATGGACCAATTCAGAAATGAGTTCGGTGAGCAATTTATTTCTCGTTTGTACCGGTGAATTGACTGGCTATATCGTGCGATTTGACGCATTTAGAGTATTTTTTATGGGGATACGTCAAACGAGTCACCTATGCCGATAAACCGGAGTCAATTGCAGCCTTGGAAGACAACATTACACGTGTATGCTTGGAAAAGTGATTAAAAATTGGATTCTCCGTATGGGCCACTTAAAATCTTTAAAAAGTATATGGCAAGCATTGATTTTTAAACTCAAACACTTTTGCAATTTTCTTGTTTTCGACTCCGATGTATAAGATACAGCTCCTGCTAGAAATGTCTTCGAATCCATTACTTAAGGGCAAACAAGTAAAGCAAAACCTCACCTTAGATGGCGTGTTCTATGGAGTGATATGTTGGTTGATGCCTACGTTCGGACTGTAGTAATATTTAGAAAAATCATTAAGAAATTATTGACAATCAGTGACTAATGAGTGACTATTCACTTCAAGCCAACACGAATGTCTGAAAAGGCACACACTTTCAGGCAATTGAACAATATGTATGATTAGTTAAATGCGTTGAACCATTGTTTGGAAATACTGTTCACATTGAATCGGTTGAATATAGAAATCAAAAAGATTGTGAGTTTACGAGTCCACGTGCGGTATCACTCTTCAACTATCTATTAAAAATGTGAGCGGATAAGGGTTACAAAAGAAGAAGTCCTCAGAAGAATGGCATGCAGGAGTGAGCTGATATTCCAAATCAATAGGCGAAGGATAGAGTACATGGGCCACAAATACCACCTTCTCCAAGTTGCCATTCAAAGAACTTTAGAAATAAGACCATCAACAAGAGGACAGAGACTAATATGGCTGTCCAGTAATATACCAGTAATTCTAAGAGACCTTGAAAGACATGATTTTCAACCTCAAGAAAAACCAGAATGTATGAATGCAACCCACAATTCCTCTGATTACATGCAAATCAATAAGTTCCCTCATTTCTAGATTGAATATTCAGTCAACTCTAAAGAAATTCTTATATCAAGCCTCAGTGGTAAGTTGACCTCAAATTCCAAACACCCTAACCAACCTACACACGAAATAACTCCACACGTGGTCCGTGGGGCATTTCATCAGTTCATTTCAACACGCAAATAACTTTATAAAACAAATGAAGCTAGAAACTAGGGAACAAACAAAATAAAATAAAAATAAAACCAAGATACCAACCCTCATTCTTTATTTAATAGGGCTAAAGTCGTGACGGTGATGAAGGTAATGATGATGTTGAGGGTACCCTTCCACATAAACCACCCTTTCATAAACGGAAGTCACACAACAGCTAACAAGCCGTCGCCTCGCGCTAACTACTCACAAATTATTGTCGATTTGAATAGAAAAAAATGATTTTAAGTGTGCAATCATAATTCATAGTCGCAGTCATAGTCAGAGTCAGAGTCAGAATAATCGTCAAAGTCCGAGTTCGAGTCCGTCAACCAGTCAGCATCCATTGTCACATGCGAGTGTCACATACGTACGAGCACACCGTATTAACATATTGAAGCATAGACTGAGTCTAGTGAAGCAGCAAGCAAAAGTGTAAAATTCCCAGTGCATCACCTCCATGCAGCAGACAGCAGTACGGACACACACTAGTACATATCCGTTTTGTACGAGCGATGTACCTCATTGAGGTCAGAGAGTAGGAAATCAAGTTGAAAAAAAAAATCAGAAAAAAAAAGTCTCATGGAAATGTTAAATTAAGTTCTACACGACTCTAGTCTTCGAGGTGGCTTGGAACGAAATCACATGCTGATGCTCTCAATAGCCAGAGAAGCATAAAATCCACAAGTAGCCGGGTAGATCTGTTGCTTTTTGCTACTGCTGTCTGCTTAGTGCTACTATTGCTCCTATTGTTCGTAGCGATGCTGCGCCTTCGAGAGTTTCTTAAGGGAATTGCCAACTTTCTCCCAAGAGAAGCAGAGGCACAGGCAGTGCCAGAAGCAGTAGCAATAGCAGAAAATCACAACAGCCGTATATTACTCAATGAGAAGCGCTACATACCCTACATATATCATAGCAACGCAATTACGCAATGGTTGTTGGCTACGAAGTGGAGTCGGCATCAGCACCAACGATGTTATGACTGCAAAAGACGTGGAGTATGCGCTACGTGCTGTACAACTGATTCATAAGCTTTACCAACATTCTCAAGCAAACAGCTTCCATATGGTATGATGGATTACTACGCTCTGTTTCAAGTTTCAAACACCCTCCTCGACTAGAATCTTTCGGTGGTTGTGCTCATCCACTACATAATATTACTGACTACACACGTCTACTCACCACTGAGGTTTGGCACAATGCCATTGGCACCTTTTTCTCCGCAATCTTGAGGCCGTTCTCTGGTTTATCCGCCCGCAGTTGAACCAAAATTCCTGTCGATCTCTACTCTTCCTGCTTCTGATCTATAACACCACAGGAAAGTCCTTCGAAAATCTCCGAAAAAATTTGCACGGCCCAATCGAAATCAAAACAAAAACTTATTTCCTTCTTTCTTCTCGTCGGCTTTTCACGTTTTCTCGATGACTTAATTGTTGAAAGCGAATCTTGTCAATTTTTCCCGAAGGGGGTTTGGAAAAATTTTAAATAAATGTCAAGTCAGCAAGAGCGGCGTTGACACAAAAGGCGAGACGAACCACACCACGGTTACGGCAGAAGAGAAATAAAAGTGATTTTTTTTTTTTTTTTGAAAACACACACAGCACAGCAGGAGCGACGTCTTCACACGCCAACTGAAATTCCCATAATGGCGACGGCGACAACGACAGCGACAGCGACGACACTACGACGACGGACGAGCAGAATACAGTCGACAGCACGAGACAACCACATTAATTTGCAGAAAAATAAAATGTGTGTTTCTCCCTCCACCTGGTGACTACATGCGGAATTGAATCTGGTATTTGCGATTGGACTTCCAGTTGACAACGAAGCCGGAGCCGCCAGCCAAATGAAGGCTTTTTATACTTTCGTCGTAATTTTAATAGGTAGTACTGTAGTCATGTTGTTGCGGTTCCGTATGGATTTCAATTGATATTTTCGCAATGGAGATGCATTTCTAAAAATAAATTATTGGGTATTACAATTTGAGGGAAATAAATGAGATTATGATGCATTTAGTTGTGGGGTTTGTCGAGTTTTCATAGAAAATCGTAATTTTAAAATGATTAAATTGTATGGAAGCCGGCGAAAATTGTAGTAGATGGAGTAGATTTTTTATTGAACTTATTTTAATAAGATAATTTGAATCGCCCTCTCCTCGTTGTATGGAAATTATATTATGAAAAGTTTGTAGTGAATAGACATTATGATTGTGAACACTTTAAACTTATCTTCAGATAAAATCGTGTGTTCTTTAATCAGGAAATATTGTTGCATTTTGAGTCCGTTTGGAACGATTTTAGGCAGAAGCAAACTAAGCCAAGAAAAACGCAATCCTATCTTAAGTTTGGCCGAATGCAAAGTCGCTAAAATCCAATGACGCTTTGTCGTAAAGTTATTTTGTGGAGGAAAGGGACCTATTAAAAACAAAATCCTCTTGTTATGATGTGCGCTTCTGCCACTACAGAGGAAAAGTATGACAGAATCAAAGACGAATGCTATGGCCTAGACCGAACATATGCTCTGCGTCCCACTTATAACACCAAAATTGTTCTAGTAGATTTTAACGTAAAGAAGCCATCTTTATCATCTGAGTTTTAGAATTCGTAATTGCGCATAACCTTTTAATAGCCAGCACGCGGTCCCTACATCTCAATATTGATAAATGGGCTTGGCTATCCCCTGATCAATCCACCGTCCACCAGATTCATCATATTGCTATCGACGACAGATACTCCTCCAGTATTTTGGATGTCTAAACTATCCGGGAAATCTGAGTCGGTTCGCATCACAACTTTGTTGCATGTAAATATCACAAGCACACGTTAAAAAGCTGCATTTGCAAGAGAACCAAAAACCAGAAGGTTTTTCAAAAAGAAAATGAAAGTGTAGAAGCTACTAGTGATTGATGCAATGGGGAAATGTTACTGCGGAAATAAAAGTTATGTCGGAGAATAAAATGAACATGCCAAGGCCACAAATCTAGAATGGTAGCCTGCAAAGTCACTACTTCTAGCTGGAGAAGCGTGTTGGTTGAGATTCAAGGTCACCCCGGTCTGTAGCGCCACCTAAGTAAGTAAGTTTCCCAAACATGATGACGTTCGTAACATTTTTATTTCGCCACTGTCGTTTTTCATTTACATGCCTCATACATCGTCCAACACTCCTGTATGTTAAAGATGGATGTACCACTGTCGTGTGTAACAAATACTTAAGCTGAAGCACTTGACTAACTTCATGTGCGGCAACGTCATTGCGACGTCTTTTAAATAGATGTCTGGAATTCAGTTCACGGGTTCGGAAAAATGATAATGCAGATCTCAGGTCTCAGTACGACAAATTCGTACCCCGTAAGATTACGTGAAGGGTTGATGGGTTGTTGCTTATGATAGCGCTATCATCGGCGAAAGAAGAGGAGTCGTCCCAGACTGGCCAATGTGCTCTTCAATTGATTTGCACGTCATTTCATTCGAATTCACCAGCTATTCTCGCTACCCATTCAACTTTGGCTTTAGCGTCATCGTAGACATCGCGTGGTGTAGTGGTAGTAGCAAACGCTTCTCACTCGGAGGGTCCAGGTTCGAATCCTGCCCATGGCAAGTCAGTTTTTCATTGTGTAATTGGAACTCAGACAGAAAAATTCTGCGTGTGAAGGCATAAACTGACACGTAGATTTGGCTGTTGTAGAGTTTCAAGCACAGAAAAATAAAAATACTGTGATATACCTCGAATCACTCTGAGTGAAGAAAAAAACTCTCCGTCCTATTCGGACTCCCACCCCTGGAGAGCAAACAACCAAACACACCTGAGTTGAGTTTCAAACCACTACAAAAACAATTTTCCTTGCTCCTCCTTCTATCTTTCCGCCCGCGCCCTGGCAACAGTAAAAGGGTATCTAACCCCTTAGGCGCGCGTAAATTATAAAAAAAAAAAAAAATCGCGAACCAGTCCTATGTACGTCTCAGGTACAGTTTGAGATTTTGGCATCACCTCCAAGTGGTTGCCATTGGATACTACAATATTTAGTTGTTTTCCGCACTCGACTAGCCATACCTATAAATGCTAGTGAGAGGAACTTCCTATATGAAGAAAACGGTGGCATTGACAATCGCAATGGCATAAATGCCTTATCTGTGTAATTTCGACATAATTGGGAGCATAGAGCTCCAAGACCTAGCCAGAGTCATGAAGATTATAATGACACACTGGTCGTTAGAGTCTGAACTTAGACTCCCCAGACAGTTGCTGGAGGGAAAATAAAATCACGATCTATACAAGCGTTTAGATGTGAGTTACCAATTTATAATCTGATGGTTTGGGTACATAACGAACATGTAATTAAACCGTGTACCAGAAGATGGTGTAGACCGATAGGAATAAAGACCCGGAGGCTTCTGAATGGAATCAGACTGATGGAATGAATACATTACAATTGAATACATCAAAATCAAATCAAAGCCAAAACAAGAAGATTCTGAGCGCAACTTCTCACAAGACGAGACCAAGAAGGATTACAAAAAAAGACAATAATGATACGATTCTCAGTGAATCGTCTTAAGGCCATAGCCGGTCCCATGCCAATGTAGAGAAAGGAAGAGACGAAGATTGTCAGCAACATTTTGCAATATGTCTTACTCAAATGTACTCGTAATTGATCCCTCAGCCCTGTGCAGGCACAGCTGGGTGGACTTCATTGCATACGCATGATCTAGAAAAAGAACAATTCGGACGTTTTGTAACTAGAACTAGAAAGATAGAGTCAACGGTGATGTTAAAAGGAAATCCAGCAATAACCTCTATAGAGCAACTTCGACAAAATCGGAACTCAGAGATCATGTGAAAATTTTCAGGCATCTGGTCAGGTTATATGAATATAGTGAAGGAGAATTCCTAGCGAAATAGTGGCAGCACTATACCTATATAGTGGGTTACTGCCACTCTCCCTTGAAAGGTCAGAACCTCGAGATTGTGGGTGTGTGACAACGTGAAAGACTGTAGAACGTGAAGCGCAAAACAGACCCGTCCACGAACAAACTATGTAACTGTTGACAACCCTAGCAAACGAAGTATGGACAAAACCACTTTCAACCACACAATAGGTCGTAGGCCATTACAAAGCGGATATTATTGCCATCCAAGAAATGCGTTGGAATGATCCAAACAAAAGAAGAATGAGAAACTGTGGCACATATTGTACACGGGTACTACGGTGATTGTTATAGAGAGCAGAAGAAGTGCCTGTTTAGACGTGGATTTATCATCAAAGGAAGACTTAGGTAAGAAGTCTTGAGCTTCAGGCATCTTGCCACAGAAAGCAATGTCCTAAGGATGACGCCGGACTCAGGCTAACGACTCTAAACCTTTTATGATCGAGTCTCATAAAACCTCTCGGACCCGCATAGGGTGGATTAAATTTAATCTGGCCACCACAACAAATACTCTGCTTGACTAAGAAACGAGAGGCGGCACTGCAAAGAAGGACGAAAGCTGTTCACGAAATATATTTGTAAAGGAGAGAGAATGAACATTAGCTTCTTAGAAGAAAAAAGAAAAAAGCAGCAAACGCGCAATTAAGGCCATTGAGAGGTGCTTTTGCAGATTGCTTCAAAAAATTGTTTAACGCCCTAACGACCAATATTGAGCTATCAAGGAAGGAATCTGGTGGCGATTTCTTAAACATCGACCAATAATGCTACAAGAGCAGATAGAATACCTGCCAAATTATAGAAAGAAGCGGGGATTCTGCTGGTAAGGATCATACACCAGCTGTTTCGTAAAATGTGGTTGGATGAAAGTATAGCCATCAACTTGCCCTAATTAATGTCCACCTTCTCTTCATTAAAATAAAAGGCGAATATGATTGTTTCGCATCTATAGAGACAAGGTGTACGAACTGATGTCAGGTCTATGTGAAATGCTATAATTATATATTGACCACGCTATTCCAATCCTACTTTATAGCACCCAAGCATTGAGTCTTCAGAGAGCGGATGAGCATATCCTCAGTCATTTCTTCACAATTCGGACTACCAATACATTTTACTCTAGCGTGGAGAATCTTGGATTCCATTTCATTCGATTACGTTAACGCAGCAAATACATGATTTTATCCGGGTTTGATCTGATTCTATCGAAATGACTGAGCATTACGGCTTTCAACGCGCTGTAGTGTCGTCGGGTTCTCTAAATATTTTCCGTCCTGTTGCTTTCAGTCTCTCAGGGAGCTGCTTGGCTAGTAAGTCATTCCACTTAAGCCATGGTCTGAATTTCTGGTAGCAGCGGCGTTACGGTTTAGAATGGAGCTGGTCCATTCAAAACCACTACCTTTATGTGGATAGGAAGGAGGAACAATCGCTTGTGTGGCAAGATGTTTCCGAAACGGGGTATTTTAATCTAATTTAAACAATTCCACCAGTTTGCAAATCTGGTCAAAACACTAGCTGCAGTAACAGAGTCTCATGTTCAATTGTCACCCATCACTATCATTGTCAAATGTCACTTGTTCACCCAAAATCTGACATTTCATAATTAGGTTAGATTCGAGTATTTTTCTTTTCTCCAAAACGAATTCTGTATTCTTTTTTGTAATCAAAACCAAAATGAATGTTCCCGGTAGAATATTCAGGAAAAATGTTCTCCACCAAAACAATTTCAAACGAATTGGTAATTCTTTATGTTCATTTCTGATTGCCAACACTTGTAATTTCCCTAAACCTTTCAGTCACGTTCTCGACAAAACCTCAAGCAAAGGAGGCGCCTGTTACTCAATCAACAACCGCTCAAACACCACCGTCAAATCCTCAAGAGCCCAGAAAACCAGTCACTCTAACCAACTACAGATTCATTTACCCAGAATTCCTTCCTGACCCAAAGATCGAATGGCGTAATGCCATACGTGAGAAACTCGAACGCCTGGACATGATTGATCGTCGTAAATTGATTGACATTCCAGAGTTTTACGTTGGTTCCATACTGGCGGTGACTAGTTCTGATCCACATGCAGCCGGGAAAGTCAGCAGATTTGTTGGTAAGTTGAAAGCAAACAACCTCAATGATATCTCTATCAATCTTTGACTTTGTTTCAGGAATCTGCATTGAACGCGATCGTTGTGGGCTTCGTGCACGTTTTATCCTTCGAAACGTAATCGATCATCAGGGCGTGGAAGTTCGATATGAAATGTACGATCCAACTATTCAGAAAATCGAAGTTCTCCGGTTGGAGAAACGTCTAGATGAGAAGTTGTACTACCTAAGGGATGCTCTACCTGAGTTTAGCACATTTGATTTAAACATGGAACCGGACATTCTTCCAGAGGGTACACCAGTGCCAATAAATGACATTAAAGTCACGTTAAAACCACGTCCGTGGTTGGAGCGATGGGAACGCCAAAATCTACTAGGTGTTGCCAACATAAATGAGTATCTAAAGGAGAAGCATATACTTAGTGCGAAGAAGGTGCAGAAACCGTGGGAGAAGTACGATATGATGTTGCAATACCGTAAAACCATTTCTGAGGAGGAACAGAATCAAATCTTTGCCGAAGTACAGACACAGTTGCATCAACTAGAGTTGACTAGGAAGAGGATGAAACGCAAGCGTGCTTTCGTAAGGCCAACGAACTTAGCTTAAAGACTGCGGTTTTGTTGAAAATTGTTGTAAGCTGTGGATAGTAATAAAGTAGTGAAGATAAATATATAAACTAAAGCGTTTAGGGCTGGCATATGAACAATGTAGAGGATTCGAACAGAGGGAAATGCTTGTACAATTGAACTGGAGGTTGATCCGAGGAAGAATGCCACTAGCTCTGTACTGAATTCGTTTTCATTCTTTCATTTAATGCGACCCAATTTCTGAGTCCCTCGAGTTTTTGTTTTTAATTTGGAACCGCATTTTTCTATACTTTACAGTGGTTTTAATTCCTCGAGGACACATGTGAACGCTCGGTAAAACCAGCAGGCTAGTAAAAGAACTGAAATCGCTCAGAAAACCTGAACACCAATTCGAAAGCAGAGACACTGTCTCATTTTTGAGATTCACTTCCCAGATAACCTAATCAAAACTAGTTGTCGACCAGCATCTACTCGTATTAATAAAGCTGTTAGTGAGCTGAATATCGGTCATACATTGTAGTGAAGGGTGTTGCTCGTCGCTGGCACCGATGGCATCCAGTTTTGCTACAAAAAGGTTTAAACTAGCTGCTCTGAAGAGAATTTTCACTGCTACTCTGGCGAACGGTGTGAGTAGACTTTATACCGAACATCGGAAAAATTGCTTCACGCTCGCGAAGATCTAAGATCACATTACTCTGACTTCCTTAATATTGAAGTGCATGGAGAGAATAGTCGAATTCCATGTGCGTAAAACTGCTCTTCAAATGCATCCTCTGTCTAAGATGTAACATGCTTGCCAATGCGGTAAATCCTGCGAGAGTGCGCTTCAAAATCTGGTAGGCAGAATTGAAGCTCCACTTCACAAGAAAGAATACGCGCTCGACATCATTCATCGACATTGAGGGTGCTTTCGACAACGCAACTGGCCAGACAATACGGCTTAGACGAATCACTAGTTTCGTGGATTAAAGCAATGTTGTTGAATAGTAGGCGGCTTCCTGTCTTCATTGCTATGGTGCGTATCGGTCGACTCACTGCTTAACGCTTCCAATAGTTCTGACGTCTATGCTCAGTCATATGCAGATGATGTAGCTGTACTGTCTGTTGGATTAGTGCACTAAAAAGGGCTTTCTGTTAAACCTCTTAAAACAGGAGTGGTTTTCTTTACGAGAAGCAGGAACCTATGTATTTAGGCGTCATCCTGGATACCAAACTTTTTTGAAGCTAACATGTCACGTTAAAAACCTCCAAGGTGCTGTCGACCTTCTGACAGTGTAAAGAAGTTTTCAGCAAAATATGGGACGTCACAGAAGAGTGTCGGCTATTATAAGGCCAATTATATCCTATGCATCGGTTGTATGGTAGAACAAAACACCAAAATACTTCACTGCTGTTATTACCAGACTCCAAACAGCGGTCTGTTTAGGCTACATCGGAGATTTCCCCTAGCACGCCTGGCTCTGCTCTAGGCTCATTGATGAATCTGTTTCCCCTTGATATCAAACGACGTAAAAGCGATCACTAAGACCGCTCTAACTGAAGAGACTTATAGAACGAGGTTCAAGTACACCGCGAACAGGCCTACTGGCTAGGAGAAGAGCTACGAGCTCAATGGTCAGTAGTCCTTAAAACATGTCCAACATTTTCCATCCAAAGTTTTAGTTGTTTTATGTGTTTAAGAAAACTCTGGCCCTGAACGTTGAGGGCTATGCCGTCGGACAACGAACTTCTGATCTGTTCATGGAATGTTAAGTCCTTCAGAAAGCCACGTGCAGCCGAACAACTAGCGGAGGCTCTGGAATGCTGCAAAACAAATGTTACCGCCGGAGAGGGCATCATTGGATGTCGGTAAGAATAGCCTGCACGGCACCACCTGCGGTAACAGATTCAGGCTAATAGGCTTTGCGGTGAGCGAAACATTGCATTGTCGTAGCTTCCACGCATCTTGATATTCGTAATGAGACTTGGAGAATTCCTCATCAATCAATTGTCAACTAGATTGACCTAATTGCGATCGTTCGAACGTTCCGACGGGCCGACATCGACTCGGACCATTTCCAGATACCCCACACATCGCAAAGGTAAGCTACTACTGTGAGGAAGTTTGATGGTGGACAGTTATATTCGCAAGAGGTCGCCAAAACCTTTTCCGATCGAGTCTCGCTTAATCTCTTAAGTGGTCCTATGTCGCCAGCATCAGGTATCGAAGACCAGTGGCAACATTGCCAAAAAACTATCAGAGATGCCTCTTCCGATGTCCAGCCACCTCGGCCACCAAAAGAAAACCTCTGGTTTGATGACGATTGCCGACAAGCGTATGCAGCTAAGAAAGATAGAGGGACTTAGCTGCTCACAAGGTCTACGAGCAGAAAGAAAAAGAAGGAGCTTGAGAGAGGAGCGCGCGGTCGTTGAAATTGAGAGATGCTACTCCAGGCATGAGATTCAGAAGTTTTACCAACAACTAAACAAAACATGACACGGACACAAATCCCGAACGGAAGCCTGTAGAGACCAATAAGTGAATAACAAGGTAGAGTTGCAGTCGATGCTGAGGATTTGGAAAGAGCATTTCTGTAGACTGTATAACGGCGAAGACGAATCAAATACTTCTGTGAAGTAGAACGAACCTTTCAATTTGGGCGATGTAGACCAACAATTCCGTCCACCCGATCTGGATGAAGTGAAGATACCTAGACTTAAGCCCAATAAAGCTACTAGAGCGGACGGCCTGACTGCCGAGCGGCAGGCGATAACTTGGTAAGGAGCATAGACCAACTCAATTGTAAAATATGCGAAAGTAAGTCCGATGTATGGAACCTCAGTTTTGTTTGTCTGATCCTCAAGAACGAAGACCCTCTAAACTGCGTCAACTACAGAGACATCAGTCTTCTTAACATCGCCTTCAAGATCCTATCTGCCGTATTGTGTGAACGCCTGAAGCCGTTCGTCAACAACTTGATTGGTCCATATCAGCGTGGCCTTAGGCCAGGAAAGTCCACCATCGATCGATCAATATTCATACTACGGCAGATCTTGGAAAAACCCATGAGCTCCAAATCAATGCACACCACCCATTCATCGATTTTAAGGCCGCGTTTGACAGCATCTATAGAGCTATGCAGAGCAATGTCTAGTTTTGGCACCCCTGTCAAGCTCGTCCGTTTCTGTAGGCTGTCGATGGAGAACGCACGCTGCTCCGTTAAGGTCGGTAAAGAACTTACCGGGATATTTGATGTTAAAAAAGGATGCGCTGTCATGAGATTACTTTAAAGTCTTCCAGAGACCATTTTGTTCGCCGGCTTGGCCATTTACTTTTGCTCGGTGTAAAGCGTGGTCCAAGCACAAGTTTCTTTTTCAATCATTTGTTACATATTTTGACACTGACAACACTTGACGATGACCTATCATACGTCCGCCGCAGAACGAAATGAATCGCTTTATGCTTGAACAACATTGGGAAATATTGCAAACCTATTTTAAAGGTGAGCGCTACGAGTATGTTGCCCAATTGGGGCGTTTATTGAAAAGAATTTTTGGTTGAAATGACGCTCCCACCGCATCTACTGTACGCAAGTTTGTGCAAAAAGTTCGTGAGACTGACTTACTTGCGTACAACACTCACTGTGGCTGCTGTGGCTGAGAATGTCCGACTCAATCCAGGAACATCGACTCGACATTTCACGCATGAGTCTGATGAGAATTTGGCAAAAAGATCTCGGATTATTCCCTTACAAAGTTTGGGACTAACGGCTCGAATTGCACGTGGAATTTGGCCGAAAAATCTTCTTTTTTTTCTGACGAGGCGCATTTCCATTTCGGCGGCTATGTTAACTAACAAAATTGCCGCATCTGGGGATCGAAAAACTAGCACGTGTTTGTCGAGAAGCCAAAGCTTCTCGAATCCTCAAGAATCCTCAAAGTGAAACAGTTTGGCTGGAAACGCCATTTCGGTCAACGGTGACCACTACAGACCCATGATTACCGAATTTTTGTGGGCTGAAATTGAAGATATGGACTTGGATGATATTTGGTTTCAGCACAATGACGCTGAATTAGGTAATCGTGTTATCAGCGCCTTGGCGATGTCAATTCCCCGCCTCGGAGCTGTGTTAGACTTTTTGTTTGTTTAGTAACCTTAAAGATCAATGTTATGTCGGCAATCCAGAAGCCCTTAAGCGAATATCGCCCGAGTCAATAGATTTTTGTTCATTTTATCGTATTTTCAAAAAGAAACAAAGGACCACCCTGATAGCTTCATCCATAACGGCTTGGATCCATATTTCTTTTGCACACAATATATATTTTTTTTTAAGTAGCGAACGCTCAAGGGGTTAGGTACCCTTAAAATGTTTGCACACAGCGCGGGCGAAGTAAAATTAGTGAGGGAAGTAAGATAGGTACCGATGTACGTTGGTTTTAAATGTTTGAATATTATAATGACTGGGAAATAGAGAGCTCGGCAGGGCATTCCACAAGCGAGTTGTTCTGCTTAGGAACGAATCACAATATTTCAGAGTACGTCGAGAGTGGGCTTGAGGGTATACTGATGAGCATTCATAGCGAGACGGGTGTTATGGTTAAGATTTTAAGGGGCGGAATGATACTGGCGATTTCAATGGAGCAAAGATGGTGATAATAGCCATAAAACAAAGTGAGACACGAGACATTTCGTCGGTATTCGAGGGTGTCCATTGATTGGGTAATGTTAGTATAATGTTTTGAATTTTATGTAGCAGGTGCAGAGATGATTTATACGCACCTGACCAGATGTGTGCATTGTACTCCAATTTTTGGCGGATGAATGCCTTATATATTGAGGCCAGCTCAGAAGGAGAAAAGTATTTCTTACATCGTTTGAGGAAACCTGTCATAGACACGCATACCGAAAATGGAAAGTTTTCCAGTTTCGACGATGCAAGTGCCATTCACGGATAATGGATGGGTGTTTGGATTTCGCTTTAACGACTTCAGACAGCATTGTGTTTTGGTAGCATTAAATTCCACGCTGTTGATAGTTCCCCAATTGGTAATGCTGTTAATATCGGGATTATTCGTCAGCAAAGGAATATACCATATTGGATTAGAAATAACAGACAAAAGATCGTTGATGAAGATTAAAAAGAGTGTTGGAGACAGAACGGAGCCGTGGGGCATACCAGCATTTATTGTGTGAATATCAGACCTGAGACCATCCAAGACAACTTGAATTGAACGTTCCGAAAGGTAATTTCTAATCCATGAAAGAATGAGATTGATCGATGAAGCCAAGATCGTCAAATGCCTTAGAAATATTAAGTGCAACTACTCGTATCTTGCTTTCTCCAGATTGATGCGCGCTTTGGTTTCACTTTTCGGTGAGACATGCCATCAAATCACAAGTGAACCTGTTGCTACGAAAACCATATTGCCGGTCATTGAGAAGTTCTCGTATTTCGAGATATTTCATGAGCTGACGATTTTTTCTTTAGTAGGTATCTCTAGAGTTCATTATGCCACTGTCTCATTGAAAACTCGGAAGATCTGCTTGCTGCTGCTGCGATCATCAATGAATATTGTCTACAAATTATACGTAAGCCTTTTCGTCTACTGTTGTAATTCTGTTGTCTTTATTCCTCTGTTTTCTCCCCTCTCATGATCTTCTTTTCTGTACCTATAATGTGAATTTGTCTAAAACTGTTATCCCAGATACTTTCACGTTTAAAGATTTCAATTCCGTCGACTTAAATGCCCTCCAAATTGCTGCTTTTTCAGCCCCTTGGGAGCAATGCCGCTTAATGGCTGATCAGAATGAAAAAGTAAAATTGTTTCAAGCTATTTTAGCACAATTGTTCGATCAATGTGTACCAACTAAAACGGTCAAAATACAAATCAGAGCATGTCCATGGTTTACGTCTGAAGGGGTTTGCTCTATTAAAAGAAGAAACAAACTGTATAGAAAGTGGAAGCATAGACCATCTAATGATAAATGGTCTTCGTACAAAGCGGCACGTAACTACGCGACCTTAGCTGTACGTAGTTCAAAGAAAGACTATTTCGTCTCTAAACTAAATATATCCCTCCCTGCAAAGAAACTTTGGAGTAACTTGCATAAAATTGGTATATCTAGTAGTAACGACAACTCTAAATGTGTTCTTGATCCCGATGAACCAAATCTTGCATTTCTGGGAGATGGTTCTAGTATAAATGAATTTGATTTTAGTCAAACTGAGGAAGTAGTGCACTTGCTGCCAAGACTGGAAGATTTTTTAGTAGTCACTGAAGACTCAAATCTGACTCCATCGGTGAAGATAGCGTACGAGTACGCTTTATTAAACTTATCTTACCGCAAATTGTACCTTATCTCAGACATATAATCAACTGGTATGTACCATCAACGACATCAACGTTTCCTCAGTTCTGGAAAATTACGAGAGTTTTGCCTATAGCAGGGAAAATCTATCCAGCATCTCCTGTCGATTTTAGACAGATTAGCATCCTACCCTGCTTGTCCAAGGCTTTCGAGAAAATAATAGTAAAACAAATTACGAAGCACTTGTCAATAAGTTGCTGAGTGCTCAACAATCAGGTTTTAGAGCTAACCACAGCTATTCCACAGCCATGGTCAATTTACTTGAAGAAATTACTCGTAGACAAGATTTTGACAGAAGTCATGTTTCATTTCTTTGTCTGCTGGATTTCTCGAAGGCCTTCGATAAAGTAAATCATAAAATTTTGTGTTGGAAGCTAAAGAACCATTTTGGATTTAGTAAACGGGCAGAAAAATTACTGAGTAGTTTTCTTTCCGGTAGGTCAGAAAGGGTTTTCCGATGGACGTAGTTCTTCATGAGTGGAAATCAAACAAGGAGTGCCACAGGGCTCAATGTTGGGACCGATTCTTTTCTGCATGTTCATAAATGACTTGCCATTAGTGTGCAGACACTCTTCAGTACACCTATATGCAGATGATGTTCAACTACACCTTGCGAAACCGTACTCCAACCTTAATGAACTCGCTTTTCTCATTGACGATGATTTAAAACGCATATATTCTTGGCCAGTGTCAAATGGATTACTAATAAATCCGGTAAAATCTCAAGTAATTCCAATATCAAAGAAAAAATGAAATTTAAATCTTCTACCTGACTTACATCTTAATAATAATAAAATCAAAGTCGTAGAATCAACCACTAGTCTTGGCTATACAATAACTCGAAATCTATCTGGTCACAATCACACCAAAGTGGTCATTGGTCGTATTTACGGATGCCTTCGCAAGTTGTGGCTTAGCGCATATTTCACTCCGATTGAAAATACGACTAAAGCTGGTAACAACGTTAATACCAGCATGATCAAAAAGTTAAAAGGATAAACATCGTATGGCGCTCCCATTGTTCCGATTTGAATTCAGTTTATTTTTATTAAGTTGGTACATCTGTTGTTGACATTTTCATTTGACATCGCAAAATAGATGATTTGCGAGGCTGAATCCGATCCCACATTCATCAAAAGGATCATTACTGGAGACGAGACTTGGTTTATGAATACGACACGCAAACCAGACCTCAGGCAAGTGAATGGCGTTCACCAAATGAGCCGAGACCAAAAAAAAATACGCCGTTTTCCGTCAAAAAATAAAGCAATGCTCACGGTTTTCATGGATTACAACGGTGTAGTGCATCATGAATTTTTGCCCGAAGGCCAGACAGTAAACAAAGAGTATTATTTGGGCGTTATGAGACGTTTGCGTGATGCAATTCGCCGAAAGAGACCAGAATTGTGGGCAGAAAACTCATGGATTTTGCACCATGATAATGCACCGTCGCACAGTGCCATCATTATTCGTAATTTTTTGACGAAAAATGCAACAAATACCATTCAACTGCCACCGAATTCACCTGATTTGGCTCCCATACCGAACACCGAATATAAAAAATGTTTCGAGGATTGGAGAGAGCGCTGGCATAAGTGTGTTGCAGTCGATGGGGATTACTTTGAAGGGGACAATATAGGTTTAGATGAATAAACTTGTATTTTTAATTTTCTGACTAAATTCCGGGAAATTTTGATCAAGGTGGTATTACCTCTCATGACATATGCTGAGGTCGTATATAGTAGTCTTGACTCATTATCTCAGCGTAAATTAATTTAATGGAAATGAAAGTTAGATGTGATTCGGTCAGTAACGTAAAGTCGATGCCAATCATCGATAAATTCCAGCTTGCTAGTTAAACCAGAAGTATACCCAATAGTTGAGTTACAGATTCCTCATCATATTGTTGTAAGCACTTGTGTACTGTCTGCATATAACAAACTTCAGACTTTTAGGCTGAAGCGGTTCCCCAAGGATGGCAACTAATGTAAGATTTTGCAGCACGAATATGAACAAACTCGACATAGAATAGTGGAGGAAGAATCCAGGATATTCGGGATGATGGAGAGAATTGAAAGAAACTGCAAAAATCCGCTACGCAACGCCACTCCAACTGCTCTCAAATTTCAAATTCGATAGCAACTTTGTTCACGCTGGATCGACGAAATTTGACAGTTCGTAATCGTACTCAAATCAGACAAATATTGTACGAAATGCCATCTCAAATTAGGGCCATTTTTGTTCTAACTCAGCCCGGAATTTCATGCCCACAACGGGCACCTTTTCACTTCACTCAACAACGTCAATCATTCCTCAACACGCGATCGTTTAAGTGTTTTAGGGTTTTCTTTTTATTATTATTGCTACTAGTTAAACTAAATCGTTAGAAAATGTATCTCTTATTTACAAGGAATATCCGTTTAATACAACCTATATCTATAGAACATGATAAACGAGACCGTCACATTCCATCCAATAATCAACGTCATTAAGTAGAGCAGAAATATGATGGGCAGGGGAATAAGTAATATGCGGGTGTTCTTCAGATGTGGTATACCTGAAAGAGACAAAAACTACAATTCACAATTCACAGTTAATAAACCAATCGGCTCAACTTACAATTGTATCCGAGGAAGGTAATGTACACGTAGTAGCACAAGGCCAACAGCCAAAATGTATTCCCAATGAATCTCGAAATAAACCACGTCTGACCGATAAGCCAGTTGTAGAAGAACAGCTGTACGAAGTGCAGTAGCATTAGGGGCGGAAAGAATGCATTCAAATGGACGTCGAATGCATAGCCCCATTCGATATCTGGTTCCAGATTGCTGCTTCGTAGATATCTATTCGTTACAATCCAGTAGAATGTCGCCACAATAACACCAGCAAATATACAATCAACAAAGACGACATAAAATATGAACGAGACACTCTGCCAGAAGTTGAGACCCAGCACATAGGCGAATCCAACGGAGGTAACTAGAGACAAATCAGAGTTAATTGCTGACCAGATGAGGGCCTCTGAAGGACACTTACCGCACAAGCAGACCACCAAAAGGACTAAGAAGGCTGGATCATCACGAGCAAACTGTGATTTTGTCTCTAAACCGAAAGAATGAGAAACATTTGTGTTTAGGGGATCTCACTTACTTACGTTTTCTATAGTTGAAATTTCTGTAGACCTTTTGCGGTGCAACGAACAAGTAGATCATCTGCCACAGGGCAAACTCAAAGTCCATTTGGTTGAATTTCAGCAGTCTCCGAAGGTATTTGTAGCTTTTCGTTGTGGCAGAGAGACAATCACGCTGATAGTTCACAGGAGGTGGAAGAGGTGATGGTCCCCGGGATGTATAGCTTCCCACACCGCTGGCATAGGAATGGCTGACCGAAGGTGTCGGGGATGTTGAGTGTTTCATTATTGCAGCACTTGGGCGTTTATGTTTTAACTTTATTCAGGGTGAAATTGTATTTTTTAGGAGGATGTCAAATCAATGGGGGAAAATCATTTTCTCTTATTTTCTTGAACTAAATCGAAATCGGT
This sequence comes from Volucella bombylans, assembly GCA_949129095.1. NCBI lineage: Eukaryota > Metazoa > Arthropoda > Insecta > Diptera > Syrphidae > Volucella > Volucella bombylans. The sequence goes on along the minus strand of OX422140.1, from coordinate 378,418,028 downwards.
GATGAATTATATTTTTTGTTGTTTTTTGACACATCATTGACATTTGGAAATGTCAATTTGGTGTTTATTGTCGTCGAGTTAGTTCAGAGAGTCAATGAAAATTTGAAGAGAGTATACTCTTAGGCGTTGTAGAAGGTTCGACGGAAATGTTCTGCCTTGGATTTACCAAGAAAAGCGAGTGAGTGAAGTTTTTCATTCATCTGTTACTTTCTTAACACCCTTCTAATCAATGTGCTACTTACATGGCCAGTACAAAGACCAATTTGAAATATGCGGCTAAGAATAACCATTATCAACATTCTGCAGTATGATGAGTAAGTCTATCTCAACCCTCAGGCCTATTTTAGTGTCTAGGGAAGCACAACACAGGTGTTTTGACGAAAGAACTCCCAACATAGACTCAGCGTTAACCTCATTTGAGTGACTTCTACATACGAGTATAGCAAGCTATATTCGGAATCAAGGCAGTTTGTCGAAGTTGAGATTGTTACGGAGCAGTTGCAAGCAAACTAACAATAAGGCGCAAATCCCCGTAGTGGGCTGTGAAGGATGTGGCGTTCCAAGTGGGGGGCTAATTATCCGACAAAGTTAACCACTACATATTCGACATAAATAACAGCGTCAATAAATAGCTTTAAATATGGATGGATTTACTGTTACTATATAAAAGCGAAGAAGACCAAGATCAAGCCTTCAGGCAGAATAGATTATTACCACCTGACCAAAGCGAAGTAAGGATGGCAATGTTTATGCTTAAATCCAACAAAGCGGTTGGTCATGACTGCATACCGGCTGAGATATTCAAAGATGCTGGATGTGTCTTTGCGCAGATCATACACCAACTCATTTCCAAGATCTGGCCAGAAGAGTATATGCCGATCCACAAAAAAGAAGACCCGCTCAAATGCACCAAGTGTAAAAGTGTAAGTCTCCCTAACAATGCGTACAAGATCTTATCTCCCATATTGTGGTTTTGGTTCACACAAGGGTCTGAGACCCTTCGTCAGCAACATGATTGACCAAATTTTCACACTCTGGCAGATCCTGGAAAAAACTGAAGAAGTCCAAATCGATACCCACTATATTTTCATCGATTTTAAGGCCGCATATGACAGCATTTAGAGACACAAGTTATATAGAGCCATGTCCATGAAGATCATTCCCTGGCCTGTGACTTATTTACCATCATACGGAATTGTGCGGAACTCACAATGTTTTAAAAGTCTGTGCAACTAGACGCAACGACATAATTAGCAGAACTCAGAGGGCGGTCACCGGTGCGTTAGCAAAATGAGGGCAAAACCAAGTATCATATGCTCTTAGAAGAACGTACAACCTCGACGGATTAGACAGAACGTCACAATCGCTAGTTATAATTTTGAGGTAGTAAGGAACGTTGTCTACCTTTGTAGACAGCAACACTTCAGCAAAAATAAAACGAAGCACACCTCACTCTTTTCAATCTCTGTTTCTTTGGGCCAAAAAGCCCTTACTAAGAAGTAAGGTCCTATACCGAAAAACTACTGAGACTCTATATAAGACCTTGATTAGCAGCGTCCTACTTTATGGCGATTGTCCGAAAGAGAGGGAACGCTTTTTTATTGATGTGGGAAGAAGAAGGGTTACTTCCACCGAAAATCCATTTCTAAAGTTATTTTAGTTTTGATCGTTGATGAGGAAGGAAGTGTGAAGTATAGGTATATTTCAGGCGAACTGCTGAAATTAAAAAAATAAAAATGTTCCGATTGAAGTGTTCCACTTGTCGAAAAGTCTTCCAACCCCATGGAAATGTGAACACGACGTTCATGGTGAGGACTTTCATCCCTTCGCCAATGTAAACAGGCACTTACGAATATATATTTATGTCTTTGTTTGTAAGGCTATCGCATTTAAGTACTGCCAAATTCAATTGCTATCCCGAACTGACTCTCCGAACACACCCATAGCAAACATATGAAAGAAAAAAAAGAATACAAAAATGCACTGTCGCCATGTTTATTTTAATTCGTCAAGGGACTTTTTCTTCTGCGAATTATTTTCCACAAATCGCGAGTGTATTATTAAATATTTCCATCTAAAATAAATCTTTTTTTATTAGCCATTCAACTATCATCGTTTCTTCACACAATCCTCACATACTGCACGCAGTGGATTCCGTAAATTCGAATCAAAGTCAAAGCCGAATGTTCGGCCGTGTGTGCATAGAAGCAAAACAAAAAAAAGATTCAAAAAGTGACTAAAACCAAAAAAAAAAAATAAATTTCCTCCGACTTGTGTGGGCAAAGAAAGAATAAAACAACAAAAAAAGTAGAAAAAAAAAATAGATTTCCAAAAAATCTCCCATAAAGAAAGCCCAATGTTGCGAAATTGTTTGCCATAAACAAAAAGTGCAAAGCGTTTTTGTTTTCTCCTGCTCTTCACAACACACGGGTGGTAAAAAAGAGCAAGAAAACGCGATCTGTGAATTTGTTTATTTGGTCGTTGGGGAGCAGCAATAGTTCACATCAAAGTGGATGCCCGGAGTAGCCTGGGAGTTCCCCAGGATTATTCAGGAATGGTCGGTCTTACCGGTGGTGGGCATTTGTATGCAAATGTCTCGCCGCAGGACAGTAAGTTTCCCTCATCCAGATGCAAGTCATGAATAAATATGAATAATGGGATTTCCCCCGCCTATTCCTGTTTCTTTTTGTGTTGTTGCAGCGATCATTGTTCGTGAAATGAATTCAATGCCTCCGCCTCCGACATCAGCGCCTACATCCGCTGACGCATGCTTGAGCATTGTGCATTCATTAATGTGTCATCGACAGGGAGGCGAGAGTGAGGGATTTGCAAAACGCGCAATTGAATCGTTGGTTAAGAAGCTCAAGGAGAAGCGAGATGAATTGGATTCATTAATAACTGCGATTACAACAAATGGTGCACATCCTTCCAAGTGTGTTACAATTCAAAGGACTTTAGACGGCAGACTGCAGGTAAGTCTTTTAATTTTCATAGGAAGTAAGGGTGAAGTAAGTGTTGGTAGAGGTGATTGAGCTTATTGATGGTTCTCTGTAAGTTGGCGTCGTTTTGTGGCGGTAATTTATGTGCTCCTTAAGTGAATTCAGTTCAAATCAGGACAGGTAAACTCGTTGCAGGATCTCTCTATTAATTTAGAGTGATAGATCAACGCGAGCCGTTGTTGGATTGTTTTTTTTTTAACCCAAACCGTGGGACCCATTAAATCGCTCTTAAGAGTGTTTTGAATCTGGCAGAGCCTTCGTCTTTACTAGGAGTTGAGGAGCAATTTGTTTACATTTGGTTGAATTCAATTTTAATTGTGCAAAGAACTATAGACTCCTATCACTGGAGATTGTCTCAAATTGTGACCTCTCACGACTCATTTCATCACGTGACACTATCCTGCGGGTGTCTCATCTGTGCTCTGTAAAGCTACACGAGCTCTTCTGCTTGCTATGGCTGTTTTTGGCATATTTAGACAATATCTTCCGTTCCGTTCATGTGCCAAAAAAGTTTCTCTCGGCATCCTAAAGTTTTTATATGATTTGAGGGGCTAGGCTGCTTGCAGTAGACCCTTCTTGAATTGTTGGCATACTGAGGTTTTCTTTAGCCGCTCGGTGTTGTAGCTGAGTATCCTAATAGAATCTTTTAACTGATGGAGATCGGAGTGAGAGGTTTTGCCGTCTCTTCATTTCCTATGTATCTGTTGCGGATATACATTAGACAGCTCTTAAACGGCGATTTAGTTTCAGGTGGTCGATCTTTTTTTACTAGTCCATCGGGTGATAGGTAAGGTAACGATAGGGTGGTCCTTATTTGAGTTCTGAGTTCCACTTCGACTCTTTAGGTCCATCGTGATACCACTGCGAAATCCTGAGAGGGCGATGACTGAGCCACTTCTGGAACCATAGAGTTTTCTTATAAATTCGTCAAGGTCGGGCATCTTTATAGAGCAGATGCCATTTAGATCACTGAAGTGGTAACTGCCTAGTTTGATGCTTGCTAAAGTACATTAGTTGCAAAGAAAGTGTACAATAGATTCCTCTTCCTATTTTTTGGTTCAAGAACAGTCAACTGTTGACGTAGGACATTGATAGCTTGACGGTAAGACTGATTATTTTACCAGGAGTACTGTTCTTTAGGCCGTTTGACCGTCACCGAATCCATAGAGTATGATTCGTTAAGAGATATTATGTGTCAGAATTAAACCACCCTCAATGTTTTGGTCTTCGAAAATAGGCATCTAATCGCTGTGTGGCTGTCTGTATATTTACATATCCATCAATGGTCTTGTATTCAGCCTGATCTCAGCAGCAGTCTGAGGAATGCTTGAAACTTTCCCTGGGAGGACGATATAGTGCGTGGGTTGATTGGGGAGTTTGAATATCGGCTGTCTTAGAGTCGTCTGAGAAGGGGTTAGTGAGGATGAATGCGCATTGTCTTCATTCATTCCTTCATCATATCAACTTCAGTGGGTTGAAGATCAGTTGATTGAGGTCAGTTGAGGAAGTAGGCTAAAGCGGTGTTTATGGGACACACGGCAATTCTTGCACAAGAAGAGGGTAACTCAACCTTTTTGGTGTCGCTCTGTGACGTTTCATTTGTCATTTTTGCAATCTTTTGGAGAGTGGGGCGGTATAGCAATGATTTCGGCAAGGGTGTTTGCCTTGAGCTCGTCAATGGTCTGAGGCTCGCTAGCGTACATTTTGCTTTTCAATTAGCTAGCCCCACAAAAAGAAGTCCGTAGGGGTCAAATCTGGAGATCTGGGTGGCCAGTTAATGTCGCCACTTTTTGACAGCACAAGTCCAGGGAATTTTCGTTGCAGAAACTGCATTATTTGATATACAGTGTGGCAGGGCGCACTGCCTTGCTAAAATCAGTAACCGTCCAGACCTTTTTCACACATTTGTGGGCAGACATAGTGAGCCAGCGTTCACCGATACGATTCCCATCGACTGTTTCGCCTTTTCTGAAGAAAAACGGTCCAATGATGATTTTGGTGCAAACGCCGGCCCAAACAGTCACTTTTTGGCCATGCAATGGTGTTTCATGGATTTCGTGTGGATTCTTCGTTCCCTAAAAGCGGCAATTTTGCTTTATAACGGCACTAGAGAGTGTGAAATGGGCCTAGTCAGTCATCAAAACTTGCTTCCAAAAATCAGGTTCAGTGTCAACCATTCGAGCGACTGTTTGGCCGTATTCGTTGAGTCAATTGCACTTTATACGGAAATAAATGCAAATCATGCTTCAAAATGCGCCGCAAAATGCTGAGCACGGTAACTATACGACACATGTGGGTTCTCGGCAACAGTCTCTCTTACTGCTTCAACCAGTTCATTGGAGAGCCTTACCCGTCCTCAACAAGATTCGACACCAAGCGACGAACAGTGTTGTCAGACGGTGCTTGTTGGCCACCAACTGAACGACTATTTTCAAAGTACAGCGTCACTATTTCGGCGCGTTGTTTTGGTGTGAAACGATTCATGGTTAAAATTGTACTGAATTGACGTTCCAAAAGCATGTCTACTCAAGTCAATCAGTTGATAAATGTCAAACTTATTCAATGTTTACATACCGACTTTACGGACCTCATTCATCGGAAAGTTGTCGACAACGCTGACAAGGGCTCGCTTCACAGATTCAATATTTAGGTGATGAGTAGAGCAGGCCATTCCCTCTAAAACGGACCACAACTTGCCAAGGGGTTGAGGTACGGGCTACCAGGTGGTCAATCATCCGGTGATATGAAGTCGGGTAAATTTTTTTATTTCGCCACTCTTGAGTAGTTTTCGCCTTGTGAGCTAGAGCAGAATCATGTTGAAATGTCGACGAGTAACGACGTCTTCCAAAACAGTGGTTTCGCCGAAGACTTGACTCCTTTTTCACAAAACTGGAGGTTGGTTATGCCATCGTAGCTCACTCTCCCCGCCATACCATTACATTTGCGGGATAGTGGCCTCTTTCAACCCTTGGAATATGTTCTGAAACATCTTTTGATGTCCGAGCATACACTCGACCATTTTGCTTATTAAAAGTTTCTTGGACGCTAAAAATTTTCTAGTCGGTGAACAGGTCTGTGAGCAGTTTTAGCGTTTGTTTCAATGCGACTGTTAGCAAGTGTCCAGTGTGCCTTTGCAGGCACTAAGTCCCAAGTCTTCTTTGATGATGCGAGACATTGTTTTTTTTGCGAAATGTTCATTTCCCGCGGCAAGATCTTCTGCTTTCTCGGTGGTTTGCGTCTGATTCGGACCTGCACGGCTTTGATGGCTCGCGGAGTCCTCACAGTGCGTCGACGGCCGTATCTTTGACGGTCACATACTCCACGAGTATCCTGGATAATAAGGTTAGGAAGTAAGGGAATGGTGGAGGAGATAAAGTTTAAGACGAAAAGTGCTCAGGTTAAAATCAAAAAGGGGGGAGATTTGAGTTGACCTTGCGGAGAATTAGGGAGATTGCGTTAGAGCCATAAGAAGTGCGGTGGGTTGGGATAGTGTTGAAGGAAATAGAATTATAAAGGGAATTATAAAGGAAAGCTCCTAGGTGAAGCTTCCTTCTCTGAGAGAGAGCTGGGCATGTGCAGAGTAAGTGGGGGATTGTCTCCTCCTCTTCCTCGTCCATGCAGCTTCTACAGAAATCGTTAGTAAAAGCGCCAAGCCTTCTTGCGTCCTTGCCTATGAGGCAGTGGCCGGTAATGACACCTATTATGGCGCTGAGATGTTTCCTATCTAAAAGGATCAGACACTTAGATCGACTCAGATCCAGCCTTGGTCAGATCTGTTTGGTCGCTAGACATGTTTGTCCAGCAGTCCACCTAAGGTCCGTTCTTTTATTGGCATCTAGCTTTAGTGTTAGTTTGCACGTAGCGATTGGTATACCTATACTACCTTTGTCTGGTAGGATAGGTAGAGTGGTTCCAATTTTGGCGAGTTCATCGGCTCTGCAGTTCCCTGGAATGTCTCTGTGGCCCGGCACCCAACAGAGGTGAATGTTGAACTGCTCTGCCATCTCCATGAGAGATGATCGGCATTCAAGGGCAGTTTTAGAACACAATGAGACCGAGTCCAGGGACTTGATGGCGGCCTGACTATCCGAAAATATGCGGATATCCTTTGCAGATATCACGTTTTTCTTCAGCCAGGACAGAGCTTCTTTAATCGCCAAAATTTCCGCCTGGAACACGCTACAGTGATTTGGAAGGCGGAAAGAGAGGCTTAGATTTAGCTTATCTGAGAAAACACCGCCACCAACTCCGCTGTCGGTTTTAGATCCATCTGTGTAGAGATGGATTGACTTGTCCTCCATGAAAGCATCCTCCTCCCAGAATGATCTAGAGGGGAAGCTTACATGGAAGTTTTTGTCAAACCAAAGTTCAGGTATGGTGTAATCGGTGTTCTCTGTGAGGATTCCTAATGTATTAAGAATGTTGGCGTGGCCAAATGAATTATTTGTCCACTGTTTAGTCGCTTTAAGGCGAATAGCTGCAGTCGCAGCTACTTGCTTGCTAAAAATGTCGAGGGGTGTCAAGTGAAGCAGAATATCTAATGCCGCAGAGGGGGTAGACCGCAAGGCTCCGCTTGTGCATAGACATGCTGTTCTTTGGACTCTGCTTAATTTAATGCGGTTGACTGCATTTTCCAAGGCCGTCCACCAGACAACCACCCCGTAAGTAAGTATCGGTCTTATGACCGAGATGTATAGCCAGTGGGTTATGCGAGGTTGAAGGCCCCATTTGTTCCCAATGGCTTTCTTGCAAGAGAATAAAGCTATTGTAGCTTTATTGACTCTTTCTTGAATGTTAGGTTTCCAGTTTAGTTTCCTGTCAAAAATGAGACCCAGATATTTTGCTGTATCGGAAAATACTAAACTGGTACCGCTAATTGAAGGAGGGTCTATGATTGGAATTTTATATTTCCTAGAAAAGAGGACAAGATCAGTTTTATGGGGGTTTATTCCCAATACACAGCGATCTGCCCAGCAGGTTAATCTGTTAAGATTTACTTGGAGGAGTTCTTTAATGGTATTTAAATGTTTTCCTGAGACGGCTATGGCAACGTCATCCGCATAGGCAACCACTCTGCTACCACCCGCTTCCAGGTATATCAGTAGTTCGTTAACCACTAAGTTCCAGAGAAGGGGGGAGAGGACACCGCCTTGCGGCGTACCCCTACTGACATATCTTTTAGCAGAAGTCTCACCCAGTTTGGAGTTGATTATCCTGCTTGTTAGCATTAGATTAATCAGCTCCCCAACTGAGCCGTCTACCTGCAGTGTTGACAGCGCAGTCGTGATTGCGGATGTGTTGACGTTGTTAAAGGCGCCCTCTATGTCTAGGAAAGCAACCATTGTGTACTCCTTATATTGTAGGGATCGTTCGATGTGGCTAGTCAGAGAGTGCAAAGCCGTTTCCACCGACTTTCCTTTACAGTAGGCATGTTGAGCCGTAGACAGAAGTCTTGGATCAACTTTAGCTCGAATATGGATATCATTCAGTCGTTCTAAAGTTTTCAGAAGGAGTGATGATAGACTTATAGGTCTGAGGTCCTTTGGGACCACATGAGAACATTTTCCAGCTTTGGGAATGAATACTACATTGACTTCTCTCCATAACAGTGGAATGTGGATAAGTTCTACACAGCTCCTCATAATATTTTCCAACACTGGTAGAATAATATCTGAGGATCTCTGTAGCTCGGCAGGTATAATACCGTCCGGACCAGCAGACTTGTATGGTTTGAAGCTATGCAGCGCCCAGAGCAGTTTGTCACATAACGGTTGCAGAATTCTTTAGACCATCGTTTGATAAAACCGAGCAATGTCTTGGCTTTAAGGATTATCTCATCAATATGCGAACGGAAGTTTAACTCTCTATCGTATAATATTCCAAGGTCGCGAATGGAGATTGATTGGACTCACGAGACAAAGTCACAGTTTGGCATTTGGAGACATTAACCTCAAAGCAATTTTTTAGACACCAAGTGGAACACCTATCGAGGTCTTCTTGAAGGAGAGTAGAGTCTTGAGGTCAAGAAATAGTTTTGGAGAACTTAGTGTCATCTGCGTAAATGGATGGGGAGTTTGTAGTTAAAATGAAAAAGAGGGGACCTAGATGGCTGCCTTGTGGGACACCAGAAGTGGCTAAAAACGGGGTTGAGAAGGCTGACCTAAAGCGAACGCTATAGTAACGGTTCTCCAGATAAGAAGATATCCATTTTAACAATATGGAGTCAAGACAATTTGAAAAGGATCAGTTGATGTGATATTTTATCGAAGCGAAATCTTTTTCTAGGTGACTTGCATTGAAAGCTTAGAAGCTTGTGAGAGAGCTTAGCAATGGGTCGGCAGTTGGTTACTTCATTCTCTGATCCCTTTTTGTGAACCGGGGTTATAAAAGAGGTCTTCCAAACTTGGGGAAATTCCCCTTGTGTGAGGGACAGATGAAATAGGGAGGAAATTGGCTGCAAAAGATTGGAGGCACACTTTTTGAGAAATATTGCTGGAAACCCATCTGGCCCGGGTAAAAATTCATCATCGAAATTTTGTAACTTTTCTTCGATAAGAGTTGGATTAAAAGGCTGACAGAGAGAGGGGCCAATAGAGAAATTGGGAAAGTACTTGAAATAGATGGTGCCGGGTACAAAGAGGTTGTCTGCAAATGACTGTTTGAAAAAGTTTGCAAAATAGTTGCCAATAATATGTGGGTCGGTCGATGATATATTATCCAACGAGATAGAGTAGGGAATTTGCGCGCGCTCAAGGGATATATGTACCCTTAAAATGTTTACACACAGCGCGGGCGAAGGAAAATCAGGGAGGATGGAAAGAGAGGTACCGGTGAACACTGGTTTTAAATGTTTGAATGTTATAATGACTAGGGAATAAAGAGTTAGGCAAGGCATTCCATAAGCGAGTTGTACGACTTAGGAACGGATCACGATATTTCAGAGTACGTCCGAAAGTGGGCTTGGGGGTATACTGATGAGCATTCATAGCGAGACGGGTGTTACGGTTAAAAGTTTGAAGATGCGGAATGCTACTGGCGATTTCAGTGGAGCACTGGTGGTGGAAATAGCGATAAAACAGAGTGAAACACAAGACATTACGTCGGTGTTCGAGGGTGTCCATTGTTTGAGTGATATTAGTATTACCTATGAGTTTTATCGCACGATTTTGGATGCTATCTAGCAAGTCCAAAGAGGTCTTGGACCTGACCAGATGTGGGCGTTGTACTCCAATTTTGGGCGGATGAATGCCTTATATATTGAAGTCAGATCAGAGGGGTTGAAGTATTTCTTACATCGCTTGAGGAAACCTAGATATTTCGCAGCATTTTTGACGACATCGAATATGTGGTCATTTCAACGTAAACTGTCACTGACACACATACCGAGAATGGAAAGTTTATCGGTTTCGACGATGCAAATGCCATTCATGGATAATGGCTGGGTGTTTAAATTTCGCTTTAACGACAGCAGACAGCGTTGTGTTTTGGAAGAATTAAATTCCACTCTGTTGATGGTTCCCCCCAATTGGTTATGCTGTTGATATCGGAATTTAATGAGCTTAGTATACGCTGCCGTTCTCGTTCTACAGCCGAAGAGCAGGACCGTGAGTCCGGAAACGAATATGAAAAGCAGAGAGTACTGTCGTCAGCAAAGGAATATATTGGATTAGAAGTAGCAGTCAAGAGATCATTAATGAAAATTAAAAAGAGTGTCGGAGACAGAACAGAGCCCTGGGGCACACCAGCATTTATTTCGTGAATATCAGACTTGAAACCGTCCAAAACAACTTGAATTTAACGTTCCGAAAGGTAATTTCTAATCCATTGAAGAAGAGAGTCGTCGATCCCAAATGCACGCACTTTCGACAAAAGAGCCTGATGCCAAACTCTGTCAAATGCCTTAGAAATATCGAGTACAACTATCTTGCTTTCGCCAGATTGATGTACGCTTTGGTTCCACTTTTCGGTGAGGCATGCTACTGTTGCTACGAAAACCGTACTGCCGGTCATTGAGAAGTTTTCGTGTTTCTAGATATTTTTTCATGAGCTGACGATTTATCAGCGTTTCCATGACCTTGGAACGAAGTTACGTAAGTGCAATGGGTCTGTAGGAGGAGAGAGAAGATGATTCGCCTTTTTAGGGACGGGCTGGACAAATGCTGTTTTCCATTTGCTCGGGAAGAGTCCTAAAGAGTAGGATTGATGAAAAAGCTTACTCAGTGATTTTGCCAGCGAGGAAGAACACCTCTTCAGAAGAATGGGAGATATACCACCTGGACCAGCGGATTTATGTATGTTGAGATCTTTAAGTACTCTTGCTACTACACGAGTGTGAAAGTAGATTCGTCCCATTGAAGATTCGACGCACTCAAGTGTAGGCGGAGACAAAGCACAAGCAGATTGGCCTTGTCCAAAGAGCTGACAGCTGGAATGTCATTGTAAATGAGCGTTGGGATGGAGGATGAGGCGAAATTTCTAATGTTTTTCACGAACGACCAAAAATTTTTACTGCGTTTGGGACATTGCAGTATTTTTTGCCTCTTTTTTGGTCGTATAGGGATTTCACACGCTTAAGAAAGGCGTTACAGTCATTTCTGGCTCGTTTGAACTTTTTTCGGTTTTCCTCTGCCGGGTTGGTCTTGAAAGACCGAAAAAGCATTCCTCTTTACAGCTCGAGTCGTACCATGCCTTTTCTTTTGGTTTGTTACTCTTCATCCGATGAGGAATAAAGGATCTCATTCCAAAGAGAATGGTTTCTGTAATCATATCAGCAGCGGCATCCACGTCGTTATACAGGAAGCATAACGACCAGTAAAAATCCCTAAAGAAGCTGTTAAGACCGCTCCAGTTGGCTTTCTTGTATTGCCATACGGTTCTTTTAGGAATTTTTTCTCTAACTGTGTGGTCGGTGTACGAGAAATTAGCTGATATGACACAATGGTCCGACGAGCCTAGAGGGGAGAGCACATCAACGGTGTACTTATCAGGGTGAGAAGTTAAAAACAAGTCCGGGGTGTTAGCGGTATGACTATCAACGTCTGGTACTCGCGTGGGCTCATTTACAAGCTGCGTTAGGTTATTTTCCGCAGCGAAGATCTCAACACATCGTCCTTCGGGTGTTGTCTGTCCAGAATGTCGAAGCCACCCAGAATTGTGTATATTGAAGTCGCCCGTAATAACGATTTCAGTATGAGGATACAGGGATACAATTCTTTGAATGGATTCAGACAGCGCATCAAACTCATTAAAAGTCGAATTGCTGTTCAGTTTCGGGCTTCTGTAAATAAAGCAGTAGTGGATAATTTGCTTACGGAGATGAAATATGAATTGGTGCGAAGAAACTGCCCATAATTTGTTTTTTTTGTTTTTATTACATAAAGAGCGAAGTCTTCTGTTGTACCTTGGAGGGCAAATAGATGATGTTTTATGCCGTGAAGAGGGGACGTAGAGAGAAATGGAATTAAATATTTCACTGTAGAAAATGGAGACAGCATCAGATAAGGATAGGTTAGTAAAATCAAAAGAAGATTTGCTAAGATAGATATTGGTTTTGCGAAAATTAGCTTTATGGAAGTTGTAAGAAGAGATGGTAGTTGAAGAAGTGGGCTGGGGTGGAGAGTTATGGAAAACTGAGAGAAGAAGAGGGTTAACATGAAAAAAGTGCAATTCCTAATACTTAATTTAAAATGGTTGCAATAAAAATTGGATCAATATTTATGACTAGACTAGGTACGGTTGTTCGTTTAGGTTTAACATGCGTGACCTACGAAAAATATAAAGAAAAAGTTACGAATGTCAGCGGGTGTAACAAAATGTGATCCAGTCTAGACATACTGAAACTGATAGTAGTGAAACTTCACACTGAGCAAACACCCTGGTTTTGCCATGTTCCGAAAATCGGGTCCAAAAACAATAGAGGCTCAAGTTTCAGCTGATGAAAGAATATAATTAGCTCACTCAAATGCAAAAATATCAGTGAACCCTTGACCGATGTGATATAAAAAGAGGGTGTCCTGTAGAATGGTCCTATAGTCTCCGCATTCAGCCAAACGCAGTAGCCATGGAAGTGGAAGGGGATAATATGTAACATAGGATTAGATGTAGTTACGAACATACGCCTAAGATATTTCGACGATTACTAGAAGAAGAAGGCTTTAATAAATTCACATCCTTTTGCGGATTGTTCCAAATCAGCGGTCCTCTGCGTCTAATTAAAAACCGGTACAATGAACTTGAACATTGACCAAAACTAATCTACCCAAAAGAAACTGTGAACTTATTAGTTATGAGTGAAAGATCCAAGCGTCTCTTTTAAAATATATTTTACTAATCCGAGGCAATATTTTAAGTAAAGACTGGTAAAACTCAGTAAGAGCTTAGGTACTTCAACTCTGGGTATTTCGGCGCTTTCCTGGACGAAAACAGCGCTTTCTTAACGTAATGTAGCTTAGTTCGCATCTTTTCTCAAAAGGTAGCTGGGATATTGGAAGATATTTTTTCATTGCTTGGTGAGTTTGCAAATATGTACTTCCTAAATTTTCACAGTATAATCTCAAATAAGCCTGCAATTCTTTCGTAAGCCTTTGGTAGGCAGAAAATCTGTGATGGGAGTTTCGTAAAATTATGGCACTAGTTTCACATGCGCTTCGCTAGTTACATTCAAACCTACCATATAGAGTGTGATGTGCTTTGTTGTTACTTATCTGCGTCTCTTCGATTCAGCCATCATCTTTTTCTCCAGAATGACTCCAGTAATCGCACTCGTGTGATGCGTTTTAAAAATTCCCACTACCACTCAGCGCACCCATTGTGTTGACCTTGACATCGACGAGGAGTAGGATTTATGAGTAGATTTTAGTGATATAGCACTAAGAACCCAACGTTGTGACAAAGGTAAATGTTATTTCTTTTCATTTTCAGGTCGCTGGCCGCAAAGGTTTTCCTCATGTAATTTACGCACGCATTTGGCGCTGGCCAGATTTGCATAAGAACGAGTTAAAACACGTCAAATACTGTTCATATGCGTTCGATCTCAAATGCGATTCGGTTTGTGTGAATCCATATCACTACGAACGTGTAGTGTCACCAGGCATTGATTTATCTGGCCTGAGTCTACAATCGGGCTCAAGTCGCATAGTCAAGGATGAATACTCAGCTGGGCCCGTAGTTGCCGGTAGTATGGACATCGATGGAAATGACATCGGGACAATACAACATCACCCCTCACCACTTGGACCACAAGGCTATGGCTACCCTCAGGGATCCGGTAAGACACTGACAACGAAAACATTCATTTGCCTATGTTCTTTCTCGGTTGGGTTTTATTGTTTAAAATTATTTTTTATTTGTTTTTCGTTTTCTTATTTTCTGTTGCATCTTTTCTGCCGTAATATAGTTCCCGATCCAAGTCAAATGAGTGCAATGTTCTCGGGACGAACTATACCAAAAATTGAACCGGCTGAGGGTTCGCGGAGTCCATGGATGGCTCCTCCACCTCGGTTGGCGTCACATACGCTCCGTAAGAATTTTATATGATTTTTTTCTTTTCTTTTTTTTTTTGTTAATTTTGAGTGTTTCTTTTTTTTTTGTTTTGTTTTCTCTTTTTTGTTTGGTGTCTATCTCACTGCTGTTGCTGTTTTGTCGTTTTAATTTGATTTATGATGATGGGATGGCGACTTTGGTGTGTTTTATTGAAATTTGTTTCTCTTGCAGCGGTTTCACATGTAATGCCATTGCAAGCGCAGGCGGCAATGAACCCATCTGCTGTAATGCCTCCACCACCTCCTCAAGCACAATCAACTCAGTCAGGACAGTCGTCTCTGCAGGTGAGTTTGTCGGGAGGTAGTGGCTCTGCTGACGGCGCTAGTCATCTTGGACAAACATCACCCACAGAAGCGAATCAACAATCTCAAGGTGGTAGTGGCAGCGGTGGTGGTGGAGGAGGCGGCGGTGGTGGTGGTAGTGGCTCCGCTGGTGGATCTGGTCAGGGATCATATTATGGACAGGCGGCATCATCACAAATGCCAAATGCAGATGGCAAATTTGGTTCGCCATTGAATAATGTTGGCGGCTCATCGGTTTCACCGCACATGCAACAGAACGGTTATGTGACAATGGCTAGTCAACAACCGAATTCAGTGCAAGCACAGACATATACACAGCCTCCGCCACAGGGGGTGGGTGGTGTGGTTGCTGCTGCTGCTCAGGGAACATGGACAGGATCGAGTACACTTACGTATACACAATCAATGCAACCTCCCGATCCGCGGTCTCACCATGGAGGCTATTGTTAGTTGAAATTGTTTTTTTTTTTTTTGTTTTGAAGCGAAGAATGTTATGAATGTGTGTGGTTTGTTTTTAGGGAATACACCGATGTCGGGTGATATGACAGGCCAGCCGAGGTTGTTGTCGCGTCAACCTGCCCCAGAGTATTGGTGTTCCATTGCGTATTTCGAATTAGACACGCAAGTGGGAGAAACATTTAAAGTGCCCTCATCGAAGCCAAATGTCATTATCGATGGCTACGTGGATCCGTCTGGCGGGAATAGGTTTTGTTTGGGCGCCCTCAGTAATGTACATCGAACCGAACAGAGTGAAAGGGCCAGGTAAGTGCTTAGGAGTCATATGAAATCCATCTGAATGGTGTTTTCTTTCCTTTTTTTTGTTTTGTTGTAGATTACACATCGGCAAAGGTGTGCAACTTGACTTACGCGGTGAGGGTGACGTTTGGTTAAGGTGTCTGAGTGATAATTCGGTATTTGTGCAAAGCTATTATTTGGACAGAGAAGCAGGACGAACTCCTGGTGATGCAGTCCATAAAATCTACCCTGCAGCTTATATTAAAGTAGGTTTTTCGGTTTCTTTTAAAATTTCACACTAAACATACGTTTGTTTGACTTTTAATAAAGGTATTCGACCTGCGACAGTGCCATCAACAAATGCATTCACTTGCAACTAATGCTCAGGCTGCTGCAGCAGCCCAGGCAGCTGCCGTTGCTGGATTGCCTAGTACACAGCTTGGGGGACCAACAAGAGGTAGGTTCCTTGAAACTAATCACACATTTGTAGTGTTTTCCTTTTCTTATTGATTTACCTGCCATTGACAGGTATTACAGCGGCCGCAGGTATTGGTGTCGATGATTTGCGACGTTTATGTATTCTACGTTTAAGTTTCGTCAAAGGCTGGGGACCTGATTATCCACGACAATCGATCAAAGAGACACCATGCTGGGTGGAAGTGCATTTACATCGCGCTCTACAACTGCTCGATGAGGTCTTACATCGAATGCCAATGGAGGGTCCACGAGCAATCGCGTAAGTCAATACAACACGCACGGATTGCCGTCTCCCCCATTTGCCTCTCACACTCACGTAAAAAACCAACCCATACAAACACACACACACTCTCTCTCTCTATTTATTGACTATTTTTCTTCGTTCGATTGTCTCTCTTTAGCCCGTTTCGTCACCGAGCGAAATGCGTTAAATGAAACTTTTTTTTTGTTTTGTTTTGCTTAAGTAATCGTTAAGTTGAAAGAAAATGAGAATTTAAAACAAAAAAAATTAATTGTAATTTGTAAGAGGTTATTAACAAATTGGACGTCCTCCGACGGGCCGAAATTGCAAGCAAAATTTCAAACAAAAGAAAAAAAAACAAGAAAAATTATTTTTATTGAATGTATTGATGGATGAGGACAAATTGAAAATTTGTTTACATACAAAATTGATAAGATATACAATTTGGAAAATTATTTATCTATTCGCCTTAATCTGAAAGTTGCAATCGATTTTTGTTTTTTTTTTTTTGTCTTTTTTTTTTGTTTTAAAGTTTCCATTCCTTTTTGGAATGGGGCAGTGAACATTTTAGAAATGTTCGTTAAGTTTTGCTTTGACTTTATGGAGATGTATTTTTTTTTCTTTTGACAAAAAGAAAAGTGACAAATGAAAGGAAATATTTTGTTCTTATAAGTAACCGTGAATAAAAGAGTTTTTTTTTTCTTAAAACTATATATGTTTGGCGTTTTCTTTTTGAATGTGATTCCTAGTAGTAAACTACACTAGCTGACCCGACGGACTTCTAATCCACCCAAGGAAGGAAAACTAGGGGAAATACGAGGGTTGTCTGAAAAGTTCCCAACCGAACAATGATACAAGACATATTTTTTTTAATTTTCTACATAGTCTCCTTGTAACTCTACACACTTCTCCCAGCGATGCTCTCATTTCTCTAACCCGTCCAAATAGTACTTGGCGTTTTTCTCTGCAAAATAATTGTTCACGAAAGTGAACAAGATGAGGGAACAAAAAGAAGGCGCTTGGGGCTAGATCTGGTGAATAAGGCGGATGGTCAAACCGTAATTCATGGATTTTCGCCATGGCAACCGCTGAAGTGTGAGATAGCGCGTTGTTTTGGTGAAACAGGATTTTCTTTTTCTGCAAATGTGGCGGTTTTTCCGCAATTTCTGACTTCAGCTTGGCAAGTAATGATGCGTAGTATACTCCTGTAATGGTTTTTCATTTTTGAAGATAATCGATTAAGATAACTCCTTTACTATCCCAAAAAAACAGTCGCCATCACTTTCCCAGCCGAAAAAACAGTTTTTGGTTTTTTTGGAGCCGGTTCGCCCTTTGCAGTCACTGTTTTGACTGAATTTTTGTTTCGGGCGTATAATGGTGTATCCAAGTTTCATCTACAGTAATTAATCGGCGCCTAAACTCCGCCAACAGTGCGTTGGAAATGTTCATTCGAACACGTTTTTGGTCTAACGTAAGCAAACGCTGCACCCAACTCGCGGACAGCTTTCTCATGCCTAAAACTTGATTTAATATGTAACAAACACGTTCTTTGGACATTCTCATAACCTCTACTATCTCTCTCATTTTAATTCGGCGGTCGTCTAACACCATTTGGTGAACTTTAACAATGTTATCGTCAGTGGTTGCAGTTGCAAGGCATATAGCCTTTCAAAAACAAGAATTTAATAACAGCTCGATACTCAATTTTTTCCATTTTCACAAATCGACTCACATCGACTCAAGTCCCATTTACAATACTGCGAGATGCGATACGTTGTTCGAAAACGAGAGCGCATGAACTGTCAAAAATATTTCCGTAACATGTAATTCAATGTGTTCGTTTACAATAATGCGAGTGTCGCAGCGAG
Source organism: Volucella bombylans (assembly GCA_949129095.1). Taxonomy (NCBI): domain Eukaryota; kingdom Metazoa; phylum Arthropoda; class Insecta; order Diptera; family Syrphidae; genus Volucella; species Volucella bombylans. The sequence goes on along the minus strand of OX422140.1, from coordinate 378,399,865 downwards.
CATCGCAGTCAATTTCGAAAATATGGAAAACTCTCGCATCTCGCAATGCGTGACAGCTAAATTGTTGTTGTTTTGATTTTGAGCTTGTTATTTGTGAGTGGTGTTTTGACCCATCATTGTAAACAGACGACCCATGTCTGAATGCGAGAGCTCTCGCACTCGAATTCGAATGCGACTCTCGTATCGCATCTCGCAGTATTGTAAATAGGGCCTCACTCAAACGATTGTCAACTAAAGACTGCGCGTCCAAAATTACTGAAACTTCAGTATGTAACTGTCAAAAGATGCACAACTACGAGTAGCATTCACTACCTTTTATTGACGAGTGCCGCTATCTTTACATTGCGGTCGGAAACTTTTCAGACAACCCTCGTAGTCCGTGTAAAAGCGAATTTTGGTCCAGTTGTAGGTAAAGGTGCTTGAACAACATGCTAAACTAAAAGTACTGATGGATGGTGGTGAAGCTAACGAGTAGGAGGAGTGTAAAGGTCTTTTTTTTTAAGTTTTTCGTAAATAACTCGTAAACGGTGGCCGATAGCGAAAAATGTTCTTAGACTAAATTAATTTACATAAAATTCTCTACAAGAAAGATTCTATAAACTTTTTCGCTGGAATCAATATTTAATGAGATATGGAGGGTCTTTAAGTAGGCACGTACCGTGTTGTGCAAAACAATAACAACTCGTATGTAAGAAAATGTCAACAACAACAAGTGTATGCAATATATTGCAGTGTGCAAAACTAAAACTACAATTTCCTGATTTCCAAAAAATGCAATTGAAAAAATAACCACTAAGCTCAAACATCCTTCTTTCTCTCTCTATCTCAAAAACAGTAAACTGCTGAAAATATCTATTAGAGCTTCAGATCATTCACGTGAATAAGGTGAAAAACGTGTGTTTTAATATTCATATTAATATTCACGTGAATGAAAATTTTTCACGTAAAATGACGTGAATCGCATGAATAACGTACATATGTAAGTAATTGCATGAAATGAACAATAAAACATGAAGAAACATATTTATAAGGCCATCAGAAATAAATTCAAAAGAAAAAATAGCGGGATACTTCACTGCTTTGTGTTTCCACCATTCAAAAGGGTTAAACGTAAACCTTAGTTGAGGTTCTTCTAAGTATGATTGGAGCTGCTTTTCAAAAGTTGCTGGAGTTTCTTGGTAAAGAAATTCCAACTCATTTTCTATACCATCATTGTTTTCTGTTTGGCTAGAATCTTGAAGCTGTGCTTGAGGAAAATTTTTTTCAAGAAGTTGTTTCAACTTATCTTTTATTGCACCTCGAACAGAATAGCATTCATGCTGCAGATCTTTGTAGCGGGGATCTAGTAGAGAAGCAATTTGTCTTGATTATAAGGTTTCAGCACAGATAATAAATCTATACAGATGTCTCATCGCTGTAGAAAAAAATGGTTCAATTTTTGTCGGCTAGCCGACACGAGCTTTCGGAATAATGTAAAGCTTTTTTATTTTCGCTCTTTCTTACTTTCTTTTCATGAATTGGTATTTTGTTTGAGCGTATGGGTGTGTATGTAAGAAAGAACAATTCAAAGGCGGGAAAAGTCGAATATTTCTTTACATTTTGTAATTGAAGTTTGACGAGCAAAATATTATTCGTGTTATTAATATGCAGTGCAGATACATCTGTATGCAAAATAATAGCAGTGTTTAATGCTTAACTTTATTTATTTTACAATAAAACAAATTTTATAGCACCTGTATTTTAATTATTTATTTTTTCTTTCTCTAATGTTCTAAAGACTTCGTATTGAATTTGAAATCAAGTAACTAACCATTCTTATAGAAAACCTAAAATACCACCTTGATGAAAAAGAAATTATTGAGAAAATTAAAAATACAAATTTATTCATCTAAATCTATATTGTCCCCTTCAAAGTAATCTCTTATCGACTGCAACACACTTATGCCAGCGCTTGATCCAATCCTCGAAACATTTTTTTATATTCGGTTTTCGGTATGTCCATTATGCTTCCTGCAATTTTTCCATTACTTCCTTTCGGCTGCTGAAACGCGTTCCCCATAGTGGTTTTTTAACTCAATTGAACAGAAAGAAGTCACAAGGAGCCAAATCAGATGAATTCAGTGGCTGGTAGATGGTATTTGTTGCATTTTCGTCAAAAAATTACGAAAAATGATGGCACTGTGCGACGTTGCGTTATCATGGTGCAAAATCCACTAGTTTTCTGCCCACAATTCTGGTCTCTTTCGGCGAATTGCTTCACGCAAACGTCTCATAACGCCCAAATAATACGTTTTATTTACTGGCTGTTTTGTTCCGACCCCTGCGACACTCTCTTGCTGGCATTAAATTGGCTTCAAAAGAGGCATGCGAAAGCAAGAGGAATGGTTACGAAATATTGTTTGTAAAAATTGTTATTTGAGAAGGAGGAAGACAGTAAAAGAAAAGATTCGTCCGGGTATTCTTCGCGCTGTAACTCTTAAAGAGACAAGTAAATAAAAAGAATCAATGTTGCAAGGATCAGTTGCATTCTAATAAATCGCTTCTCAATACGCTTGAGTGTTAAACAAAATTGAATAAAAAGATTTATGTAATTATAGTAATATCATTATATTTCTACATTCATCATTTGATCGTTAAGAAACAATTTTTAACATAAACTAAAGTTTTTCATTCATTATTGTTATTTACTTATTCATCATTTGATTGTAACAAAAGAAATTAAATTAAATTAAACATGGCTGTTTTATTTATATATAATTTTCTTCTTTTTTTTGTGGAAAATCTAACAAAACCAATTAATTATATTGTATTTACTATATTATAATATTTATTTTCACTGTTCTTTTCTTCAATTTTCACCACTTCATCTTGCCTATTTGGAAAATCTTGGAAAGAGCTAGCCAGTTCCAAGTCAATACCTACCACCTATGCTTATGACAGCCCCAATTGTACTAGGTTTCATAATGCGATGGGCTAATTCGGGGTCCCAAGAAAACTTATCCGGTTGTGTCGCATCATACTAGAAAATTTGCGATGCGCCTTACAGCTTGGAAACAAAACTTCCGAATTTTTCCAAACCTCCACCGGATTCCGGCAAATAGATACGCTTTCATAATATGGTTTTTTCAATCTCATATTAAAATACTCGTATTATGTAACCGCAGGCAGATATAAGCACAATAAAGATCTGCCCAGCTGTTGGGACACGTCATTGCTATAAACTCTTCAGGGTGACCAAAATCTGCTGCCATTGTAAAGTATATTTTATCGAGCAAAGATAACCCCGTCATTTACCAATATCGTACAATTTGTAACTGTAAATGCTCATTACCTTAGAGGAGTTCCTCTTCCTCTGGGTTAATGCAAACTGAACAAATGACACCTTGTCGAAGATTACCACCAGAATAAGCCTAGGCAACCGGTGCTACTTCAGTCTGGTTTAACAAATTGGATCCAAAGTCTCTACTCCAAGGAACATTGATTTTACTAGTTAAAATATGGCTCATTCATGGCTGTCGGAAAAATATTTCCAATATTTTCCTTACTTACTTAGGTGGCGTTACAGTCCGGGGTGGACCAGGACTTCAACCAACAAGCCTTTCCACCTGGCGCGATCTTTCGCCAGCTGTTTCCAGCGGTGCTGCACTCCAAGTTGGTTGAGATCCCATTCCACTTGTTCGAACTCCCATATATTCGGCCGTACATTACTGCATTGTCCCCGAGTCTCGGAATTGAAGATTTTCGATCTTTACATACAAATATTTTGCGTACAGTTTTAAAAACCCCCTTTTACATAACTTGAAAGAAAAGGGAGCAAATATGTACTCGTAAATAACATATACATACATTTTCCGAATAAGTTCGATGTTGCTCAATGTTTGGAAATTTATCAAATTTTGTAGGTACTTAATGTCCTGAGCACAAAATTAAAATCGGGAAATTGGTCTAGCGCTCATGTACATACGTATATCTTCAACCCCATAACATGTATTAGCCCTTAACCTGCTTCAAATATCAACCACTTTTATAGTGTGGTGTAACGTCACACCCACCCCCTCCAGCACGACCACCTTCAGGGACCTTCGATCTTATATCTTCAAAATTATATTCCTACCCCCATTTAATTAACTTTGCATAACAAGTTACAAACAAAATAAAACGTACATAAACCCAAGTAAACCGGTTATGCTGGGCAACATCAACGTATGTTTTTTTTTATTTATTTCTTTCCTCCACGTATTGTTTTTGCATGATAAACTACTTTGCATGTGTGAGTGACAAGTGGCAAGAGCAAAAGGCGAAAAGAAATAAAATCATTTTTCTGCTCTTTGCAGCTTTTTAAAAAAACTATTTTTTTTAGTTCGATTTCATTTTCATAGGACAAAACTTCCCATATGAATGAGACATCTGTATAGATTTATTATCTGTGGTTTCAGGTATTTCACTTATCTGTAGGTCTATCCGTTTATGTAACTCGGAAGTAAATAAATTTTCGATTTGTTTTATCATTTCGGAATCAGCGTCGAATTCTTCCATATGCATTTCTATGAGCTTATGCGGAAGTGGTCGAACCATAGATGTTGGTGAGCCCTCCCTGCTTAATGCGCTGGTGAGAACTTGCATCGGGTTGAGTACGTCTGCAAGTTGTTTCATCAATGTCCACTCCTGTTCGGATATTTCCAATTTTATGGCCGATTCAAATGAAGTAACAGAGTCGATCTGCTAATACGTTGGTGATTGGGCTTCGGTTTTGTATCAGTCGCTGCAGAATAAAGTAAATGGAATTCCATCTTGTGTTGTTCGCTTGTAATAAAGATTGAACTGGCAAAGACAATTGCCTTTGCTTCTTGTTGTGATTCACACACCACATGATCCCAGCATTTGCTATCACAACAATCCACTTATCCAGCTGCATATGCATTTTCGGTCAAGTTCATACCCGAGATATTCACCGAAATTCGAAGCCGCACGTAAATATATGCCATACGTACATTCGCCGTACTACCGAAACACGACGCTGAACATGTTTCGTATTTGGGTCGATCCCAGGAAACAATTGAAGAATAATTATGAATGGGATTGCACTTACAATGTTCGGAGTGTTGAAGTGAATGACAAATGGGATGACATTTGAAACCGACAAAAGAAAAACCACCCAAGCTGCAAAATAAACTGGAACAAGCGGTGAATGATCGTAAGTGTTATGGGAGTGGTTGCGCAAGCCGATTTGGCTACGCACAGAAAAAGGCTATAAAAGAGATACGATGCGAAAAGAAAGTCAGTTTTTTATTAGACTAATTCAGACGACAAGGTTGCAGCGACGCTAAAGACGGCGGACCTTTAGTCAGTAAAAATAAAATATAATAAAAAAATATATAAAGGGTCCGCCATCTAACGTTTTTTTTTCAACTAGTACTTATTTCGTGAATGGTAACACTTAGCTCATGTCTGATTTGACAGATAATTAGTTTTATCCTTCCGCTGAACGAGTATAATATTGCGACATTATCGACTTAGAGAAGATGCCGATTTTGCCAAAAAACACGTTAGATAGCGGACCCTTTATAATAAAAAAAGTCTTTTAATCAACTCCGGAGTTAGACTCTTCTCTCGTTAGACACGAGAAAGCACGATCTCGTGACTCTTCTCTAAAGCATATTTAGCTACACTAGAATGCTTAAAATGTCCAACAAGTTTGCTTGCTTTTACGATAATTGCTTGAGTATGTTCCGACGAGATCGAATTTTTTATTGCTATTTGAAGACTGTGAATGGCACACGTCAAATTTTGTCCAAGCATCTCGCCCATATGTAGGACTGCGATGAACGTCTCGGTTAATTCATTGCCGGCCTTGTTTGGCAGGGATGTGCATACTAGACATGGCGTTGTATACCGCTTCCCTATGCATGCTGTCATATGCGGCTTTGAAGTTTACAGATAGATGGTGAGTGTCGATTTGAAATTCCGGGGCTTTTTCCAAGATCTACCGTAGTGAGAATATTTAATGGATGGTAACTTTCCTGCCCTTAAGCTATACTAGTATGGACTAATCAGATTGGTGCAGTCAAAATGGTAGTCTGTCTTGTGAATCGGACAAACGATGCTGACATTCCATGCTTTGAGCATGTTTTCGTCTGATCATATCCGCCCAGAGTGCGGTTGATTCTGTTTGGGACAAATTGGAACTGGAGGGCTTCTGCCGAATCTCCAAAAGAAGACAACATCGGCACCAAACCTAGGTGCAACACAGTACCCAGAGTACCCAACTCCTGCGGGAAGGTATTAGTGGCTGCAGAGTAAGTGTTCGCACTAGGGCACTTCTCCTTCATCAGTATGGCTGCGAAGAAATTCCATATGCCGATTAACTGTCGAATCTTCTAGTCAGTTGAAGCTAATTGTTGCGAACTTTCGAGTTACTTTGATGTATTCGGAGGGTAAGTTAAGGGAGCTCCATGTTTGGATCGGAACCCTCGATTCTCAGCGAGGTTACATGCGCAGTGCCGCAGCTATGAAACCAAAATTATGCTAATAGATCCTAACGTAATGTTGGGTAAGGAAGCCATTTTTGAGCTAGTCATCGGAAAATACAGCCTGGATAACAGCACGTCCGATATTTGGTATTTGCAATGAGACGTAAAATTTTAGTAGCCAGCACGCGGTTCTCATATTTCAACATCCATAAAAGTGCTTGGTATTCCCTGAACAAGCAACGATCAACGCCAAACTCTCCGTACATTCCAGATGTCCGAACTCGGATCATTACCTTGATGCAGCCAGGGTACAATTGCAGATACGACAGGCGCAACGGAATCAAAAGCTGCAATCGTAAAAGATCGCTCTTTTTCGACTGCAATCGTGTTTCGTTCAAGCACTCTCACAATTATTACCCACTTACACAAACCGTAGATCATCAATGGGAATTTTGTCAATGAGTCATCAGAGAAGCTGCTTCTGATGTGGTCGGTTTCAAAGCGCCGTCACAAAGAAACTTTTGGGAGCCCCGAATGGGAAACTGTAGAGATGAGCAATCAAATTGAGGATTTGAAAAAACATTTTTGCAGAAATTCATATATGTAAAATTTTTCATAGGCCTATGCAACTACTAGCAAGCGCTGATCACAGGCAGATCGCAGCGACTTATCACTGGTGCGTTTGCAAGTATTAAAACAGGAGCGGCAAAGATTGGTTAAGTTGTGAGTGAAGGAAAATTCAAATATGTGCAACAAGAGGGGACACACAATATCGACAAAGCGGGCAGAACGTTGCAAAAGAAAGAAATAAGTTTAAGGTAGTTAGTACTTTTATTATTCAGTTTTGTTCTATGGCGCGGAAGGATGAGTGTCAGTGAAGGCGGTAAATATATCCTTTGTCGTATGGAACCCAAAATTCGTCATTTGGGTTAACAGGCTTTGGAGGAGGAGATATAACAGCTAACTCTACAAGCTGCACCGCGATATCGACTTGGTCAGAAAAGTGCGCATCGGTCATCTGAGTTTATTAAAAAATGTAATATGGACTAAAGAGTATTTGATTTTTACACTAGCGATGAGACAGTAGAGGGACCCCTTGCCATGGTAGGAATGCACCTGAGGAAGGGTATCTCCACCGTGTTATAGTGCGCAACTGCAGGCAGTTGTCCAACGTCCCTACTAATTGAATTTCGATCCATCCGGAACTGTAACACCATCTAAGTATGTAAGTAACCGACTAGTCTTCCCTCTACGATGAAAGATCGCTCTACGTTAAGGCACTAAATAACTCCAATGTGGGCTATCCCATTCATTAAAATTCGTTTACCAAAAAATCTGAACAATCTGAAGAGATGTAGTGCAGATCACGCCGGTTCACAGGAAGTAACAGAAGTGGAGTGAAATGATCTAGACGAAATCTTATCTTGAATTTCGTTCCCTAGTTGAAAATCAACTCCAAAACTAAAGAAAATTCAAAAACTAACAGTTCAGTAGTGTTTTACCACATCCAACTTAACGTTCGATCGGAGTTACCCACCGTGGTTAGTTAATCCATTTGTCATTTTTCCACAACCGAATGCATTCAGCACATAATAACAAACCGCAAACACCAATTCTTGATTTTCATTTGCACAGACACCTTTTTTTTTTTTATTTACATGTTACTTCTCGCCGAAATGTTGATTTAAAAATAGAACTCTTTAGAAAAATATTTTCCTCAACGTTAAGACGAAATTTATCGAGAGCAGTCCAGAAGATTCTTTCCCCATAGTCGGTCAACGTGTGACGAAAATCAAGGAATTTATAAAAGGCAAATCCATCACGCTAGTGACTCATAGTAAAAATCAACAAGAATCCGTCCATTCGAGTAAGGAAAACACAATTTTATCTAATTGCAATTGTTTTGTAATAGGAACGTGTTTCAGGGAGCAGAAAATCGGAGAAGAAATGACGAATTGTGACACAGATCTAGCACTAACCTACAAAGATAAGGGGAACAATGCTTTCAAGAGTGAACTTTGGGAAGAGGCCATTAAGTTTTACTCGGAAGCGATTAAAACTGGAGAAAAACACAAGGAACTTGCTATATTCTATAAGAATCGAGCTGCTGCCTATTTGAAGAAGAAGGAATACACCAAAGCGATCGATGATTGTACGGAGTCGTTGAGACTTGCTCCAAGTGACCCGAAGGCATTGTTCCGTCGTCTACAGGCCTACGAGGCAGTGGGAAAGTTCGAGGAGGCGTATAAAGATGCAACAGATTTGTTCAAAGCTGATCCAACCAATAAAACTGTTCAGCCAGCTTTGGCACGTTTACATGTGATTGTACAAGAACGGGTACAGAAGAATGCCCAGACTTCGACCAAAGTCAAACAGATGTGTGAGTTGGTATTTGATTTTGCTACCCCCTTGGAGAAACGTCGCACAGCTGTGAATAATTTGCTAGTTCTGGCAAAAGAAGATGTAGGGGCTGATTTAATATCGAAAGAGGGAGTTGTTAACAAGATCGTTAGTTTAACGAAGACTGAGAAGGACCAGGAGATCTATGGTAATATGATTCGCGTTATTGCAGAGTTGTGTTGCCGCAGCGTTGACAGGACAAAAATAGTGTTGTCAGAGTTGGGTGTTCCGTGGTTCTTGCAAGTGTTGGACAGTCAGAATGAGGACCGAGTTTCGGCTGCACAATATTGCCTGCAGACAATTCTGAACTCACTCTCTGGAATGGAGAACAAAGTCGATAGCAAACCAAATAAAGACCTCTGTGCTAAGAATCAAAAGGAAATCGATACATTGCTGACTTGTTTGGTGTACACAATCACCGAACGTACCATCTCGGGGCAAGCTAGGGACGCTGTTATTGAGTTGTTGACTAGGAATATCCACTACACTGCTCTGGAGTGGGCTACAAGATTGGTCGAAATCCGTGGGCTTCACAGACTCATGGAAGTTTGTTCGGAGCTGGAGGAATACAAGTATGAAAGTGCAATGGCTATAACTCCATCGTCAAGAACGATAGCTGCAGTGTGCTTGGCGCGTGTATATGAGAACATGTACTACGACGAGTTAAAGGCAAAGTTTTCTGATCAGATCGACGAGTATGTGAAGGACAAATTGTTGGATCCGGAATTGGAGTCCAAAGTTAGGGTTACTGTGGCGATTACTTCTCTGCTGAATGGCCCACTGGATGTAGGAAATGCTATCATAGGAAGGGAAGGTAAATAAACAATAAAATTGTACCAACGTTCTATCCTTCTAATTTTGCGTTTCCTTAGGTATCTTGCAGATGATCCTCGTGATGGCTACCACAGATGATATCCTCCAGCAGAAGGTTGCCTGCGAGTGCATCGTTGCAGCCTCTTCGAAGAAGGATAAAGCTAAAGCTCTCTGCACTCAAGGCGTTGATATTCTCAAGAAGCTCTATCACTCGAAGGACGATGGAATCCGTGTGCGTGCATTGGTTGGTCTCTGCAAATTGGGTAGTTACGGTGGTCAGGATGCGAGCATTCGTCCATTTGCGGATGGGGCTACGAAAAAACTTGCCGAAGCTTGTCGTCGTTTTCTTATTAAACCCGGCAAAGACAAGGATATCCGCAAATGGGCTGCAGATGGTCTAGCGTATTTGACTTTAGATGCCGAGGTAAAGGAAAAACTGATTGAAGATCGTCCTGCTATTCAGGCGCTTATTGAATTGGCGAGAAGTGGAGACCAGTCATGCTTGTACGGAGTCGTAACGACTTTTGTTAATCTTTGCAACGCCTATGAGAAGCAAGAGCTACTTCCTGAGATGGTGGAACTGGCGAAGTTTGCAAAACATCACATCCCAGAAGAACATGAACTTGACGATCCTGATTTCATTAGCAAACGCATATCTACCCTGGCCGACCTTGGAATCACTACAGCATTGTGTGCCTTAGCGAAAACCGAAAGTCACAATTCACAAGAACTGATTTCAAGAGTACTGAATGCACTATGCGGTCTCCAAGATCTTCGTGGTAAGGTCGTACAGGATGGAGGTGTAAAGACTCTTCTTAAATTAGCTCTAGAGGGCACAGAAAAGGGCAAGCGTCAAGCCTGTCAAGCTCTTGCACGAATTGGCATCACAATCAATCCGGAAGTGGCTTTTGCTGGACAACGTTCTCTCGATGTTATCCGTCCTCTTCTCAATCTTCTCCATCAGGACTTTACAGCTCTGGAAAATTTCGAATCCCTAATGGCACTGACAAACCTCGCAGCAATGAATGAAAGTGTTCGCCAACGAATCATTAACGAACAGGGACTCTCAAAGATCGAATTTTACCTCATGGAGGATCATCTTTATTTGGTACGTGCAGCTGCACAGTGCATTTGCAATCTTGTAATGTCCGAAGAAGTGGTAAAGAAGCACGAAGGTGAAAACGATCGAGTCAAGTTCCTTTGTCTGCTCTGCGAAGACGAAGATGAAGATACAGCTAAAGCTGCGTCGGGTGCCTTGGCAATGCTGACGTCTGTGAGTGAAATGTGTTGTAAGAAAATTCTTCAAAATCCCAAATGGCTCGACAATATGCATACGTTGATCGCCAATCCCAGTCCCGAAGTACAACACAGGGGTGTGGTGGTGATTTTGAACATGATCAATGCTGGGGAGGAGATCGCAACAAAATTATTTGAAACAGATATCATGGAACTCTTGAATGGTTTGGCTCAACTTCCCGACGACACTAGAGCGATGGCCCGAGAAATCGCTGCACAGTGCCTTACAGCTGCTGAGAAATACAAAATTATTGAAAAATCTGACAACGTTGAGATTCCAGATGTCTTCAAAGAGGCACTGACGTTGGAGGAGATTGTAGATGACGATTGAGGTTTACATGTGCCATTCGTATGTTGGATTTAGAAATACGGAACCAAGGTTCAACAGTTATTTCGTTTTATTTTTGTATTGTCCTTCCGGAGTATTTTATTTATTTATTTACAGTTGCGTTTTATTCATTTGTTTTGTGGAATTTTTGAGAAATATATGAACGAAGTTTTCTATTAAGAAATCGAAGGTGTTTGGTGTTTCTTAGGCCAAAAATGGCAAAGATTGAGTCACTCAGAAGACGTTTATCAGGTGTTTGGCGACGAATAGGGCGTTGAGTTTCTGCAGAGGCTTCCAATGGTTTGCGCATCTGGCTTGGACCTTTATAGTGCGCTAGTTGTGGAGAGGAAATTTGTGATTGGGTCAGTAGGGCAACAAGCAAGTTAGCGACCAAGTGCTTGCTTTACTTATTATTGGCTGCCTTATAACTACACGAAGATGTCGGCAATGACATTTTACTTCAAACACCTAGACTATGCTGACCATGTCTGCCTCTTTGCTTATAAAATAATGGATCTCCACCAAATGTCACAAAATGTGTAAGCTGAGGCAGAGTTAGCCTATAAATGCGGGAAAAACAAAGGCCCTGAGCATTTCAAACTCCGACACTCAACTCAACATTGGTGCACAACAGGTCGAGAAAGTCGACAACTTTCTACATTTAGGAAGCATCGTCTCGGCTGATGGTGGCACCGAACTCGATGTGAGCAGCACTCTCCAACATTCTCCACTTTGTCTAAGACATACGTTCCTCATGGACATGCAGCTGTTGGCTTAACATCAATCCAGACAATGCAAATCTAGTTCCCTTCGCAAGAAATTTTAAATTCCATGCCGCATCCAACCAATGCTAAATGGGGTTCACATCTAAAAAGTCAAGCTCTGAGTCTGCGCTGCAGTCGATGGACCGATTTTCTCTCATGACATAGTCTTGTGGTGATCTGCAGTCATAAAGAAGACTAGCATCGGCTTGGTAAAAAAAAATGAACTAACATTCATAGATATTGGTACTTCGAAAACCACTTTCCACTGGTTTCCTAAAATAACGTCATCACCTGCCTGTGAGAGATCCTTGCATGCAAATGTGTCCGTGATTTTCTAAACAGAGGAATTCTCCGTTGAAAAATTATTAGTCGATATTGCCATCTGCTTGAATTTATTTTTGAGCAGCATCGTCGCGCTAAGATCCAAAGTTAGCCCTCAAAATGTTGTTTCATTTGCTACAATTGACCACATCTACGGTGACATGGCTTTCAATGAAGTCGTTCTGAAGATCATTCTATCGGAGAGCTAGCTGATCACTCCGTTCTTAATGAATCATCTGCTTGACAGCTTATACTGCATCTATATGACATTCACTGAGAAGAACGACATTCACGATTTCGACCTGAAGTACAACTTTTCTCCAGTGTCTCTGGAATGAGAAAGAAGTGTGTTTGCGCTCGGTGGCTATTTCGGTCCATGGGTAGCATCTAAATTTTAATGGGGAGACTTGTTGTGGTATTCAAAGCAACCACTCCAATCTTAGATGATTTTAGTTGCCTAAATCACTTCAAGCCTTTCAGCAACTCATAAAAGAAAGCCATAGTGATCTGTAAGAGGTGTAAAGTGCAGAAACGCGTCTAGTGTCTTCGTAGAAGTGAGTCGTGCGGAACGGTCGTGTGCAGTCCTCACTATCCTCCACACTGATGTGTAAAATTTGAGTGTAGACCTACGCAAACCGGGTGTATGCTATCTGAGCATCACAGTCGTGGAAAATTTTGCAAAAACAGTCAGAGGAATCGCACAAGCCTACAAAAAATTGTGCTGGTGTCGGTCCTTAGAACTTACAATGAACAAAAGTTCTCAGTTCTGCCCTCGTTTACTGCAAACGCGCAGTTGACAACTTATTTCAGTTTTCTAGTGTTGACTTGAAATCTTCGCCTACACCTTAGAACATTGTCGAGACAATTCCCAATTTGTGTTGCAGCAATGCAATATCCTAAGCGATAGAGGCTCTGTTCCCTTGTTTATCGAATCAGCTACAACCACTTGAAACCTGCAGTAATCGATTTTAAGAACAAACCAACCCAACCTGTATATACCTATTCACACAGTAACCCCTAAAAAGAAATCAACCAAGCCCTTTGCGTCGGAATTAAATTTATTTCGTTACATACAACACAATTAAACAAAACACACACTCGCTTCAAGAGAAATAAATATATTTCTACTCTCTCCCGCATTTTCTCCATTCTCCTACTCAGCTCTCTCTGCTGGTATTCGAGCTAAAAGTTCAGCATCCACATCTTTCAAAGCGTTCTTGTACTCGGAAATTTCAAGTGCTTCCCATTCGGCCTTAAAGGCACTCTTTGGATCTGGTGGCATTGCCATAGCTGCGCCAGTCATTTGATTCTGACTAAATTGTGTCTGATCAGCTTGATTATTTTCGCCCAATACTAATGAATAGATACTCCTCAAACCGAAAACGTTTAGGAAGTACCATGATGCAGACGATACCCAAGCAGCGTCCAAGGAGGCCAACTCAACACCTCGCTGCAGCATCGGTTTAAAACGCAAAGTCAATGGAAATGGAACTTTTGTTGTAACAAATCCAGAGAACATCCAATTAATCCAACCTCCAATGATGACCATCGGTAGAACATTCGTGAAGTTTCCCTTCACCATTTCGGACAGCATCGCCGTGGGATTTGTGTTAGCTGCTGCCGATGGTTTTGGTGCCTTGAAGTAGCCTGTTTCTTCGTGATTGAAGAAACTTTTACGCATAGCGTATGAGTGTTCGCTGAGGTATTTGCCATTTTCTCGCAGCAGACGAGCTCTTATCATCGCCTGACTATCTTGAATTTGACTTAATTCCACTTGTTTTTGGCTGGATATTAAGATGGATATGTAATGGCGGATGATTCCAACGAGAAATGTTATCACGATTATGGGTAAAAATACCCAAACTCGGATATTTGGATCAATTAAGAGCTCGGTCATTTTCCACGGCACGATTTAATTTTTTTGACTGCAGAGAAAATTGAAAGCTGTCATCAATGACAGGAGATTTCGTGAAATTTCATTTGTACTGTACCGTTAAAAACGGTGTACAGAAAGAAGGGAATTTTTCCGAAAATTATTTGAAGTTTTGTGGAATTATTTCAGTAATTCAACTAAAACAGCCGATGACTATCACAGCAAGTTTGTAGATTGTAATTAAAAAGCGTCTGTATGGATGTATTTTCGGTATCGACATGGAAAAAATTACTTAAGTTCTAAATAAAAACACCAAACACCTATTAGGTACGAGTATATCGGCAAATTTGACTTTTCAAAACTCTTCGTCGGTTGACGTACCGTGAAGATGGTATCCACACGCATTTTTGACAGCCTTTGTCTGCTTTCACACTGCACGAATAGACGTCCTATTAACAATATCCTTCCTTCTTTCCAAAAAAATCGCATTTATCGTCGCCTGGAGGTCTTCATCGTCCGAAAACCGCTTTCCACGTTTGTCTTTTTTAGAATTTGGGAATAGTCACCTGGCGCCAAGCCCTGAATATAGGGTAAATGGTTAGTTTCTTCGAAATTAAATTTTCCCAGGGCAGCATTGGAAACATGCACCGTGTGATCCAGTGCTTTGTCATGAGGAAGAAAGACACCTGCGTGTGTTTTGTTTTCCTGGTTGCGATTGATCCTGCGTTTATGACGCTCTTTTTTGTATACGATCAAAAGAATCTTTTTGAATCCCAAACCACAGCGGCATGTTATTCAGCTCTGCCTATGCGAGTTTAAGGGAAGAAAGAGGTGTATTGGGGAGAATTTAGGAACACCAGTTCCTTTTGAAAAATTGTTAAGCGAATCAGTATCGCAGTAAAATTCAATATTTTAATCTGGATTTATTATTTCTAAAAGCTCTACCTCAGGTGTCATTTACTAACGTTTGGCCTGGGGTAGATAGGCCTCAACAAATAAACCTCTCCAAATAATACGATCATTGATCAACCACTTCAACTTACACACACCAATATGGACGAGGTTCTTTTTTTCTTGTAAGCGCCACCCAAAGCATCCGCATATCAATCAAATTTATTATTGAATATGTGGTGCCGTGGAAGGGCTCTGAGGCAATCGAATCAGCTGAAAGTTTTCCAGCCAGCTCATCGCCTTCAATACCCTTGTGGCCTGGTACCCACCAGAGCTTGACTTTGTTTTATTAATTTAGATACATAAGTCCTGAAGAGTACTGAAGCACTATTGGCACATTAGTGAATGGCATAAAGCTTAGCTTAAAAGATTCTGGAAGTTTTCACATTAGCTTTGCAAGATTTATATTTGGGATAAGGATACCTGCACCTACTCCGGTGTCCATTTTGGATCCACCGTATCACGCCGAATACAGAAATCTCTGACATGAAGCTGCGAAGTCCGACTGCACTGCGATTCGCATCTGACTGTAGCGAATTGTCACTTGCTACTAAAATGCTCGTCCAGTTACAAATTCTAGTCTGGGTTTTTCGATAATCCGCGCAACGACGGCTTCTTTACCCAGCCTTGCATTCAGATCTCCTAGCACAATCACGGTGTCATAGATGGGATACTGAACATAGGTTCGACCAAATTAGGTTTGTATTTCCAAATTCGGTCCTGATGCGGATTATTATGTTCGCTTATATGTCGAAAGCTTAAGGCTTCTTGCTAAAGTGTCCTTCGAATAACAAACTCTCATCTTCGTCGTCTTCATTCTTTGCTTAAGAGTAGATATCGTGGTCTAACGCCACCGCGAGTTGTTCGGCAGCACGTGGTCTGTTAAGGGTCCTAACATCTTATGTGCAAAGCCGAAATTCGTTGTCGAAAAGAAAGTATTTTATAACCATGAACTATATGAGCCTTGTAGTGACATTGATTTAGCTGAAGGAAAAAGCATTCATAGGGCAAGCCAATTCAAAGGAGGTAGAACAGAAGGACACCAACCAGCAGTATGCGTAGAAATAATGACGTAAAGAATTTTCCCGGGGGATGAAATACTGTGGATGTCTGAATTTTGCTAGGTGCCAACATTGACGCGGACCACTACCTTGTTGTACCCAATATGCGAATGTCGTTATTCCACACGCCAGAGAAACTTGGCGTCAAACGACTACAATCGCAGGAGACTCCTTGAGCCTTTTATCATCAAGCCTTACAAAACACTTTGAGTACTCCTATGTTGCACTAAGTATAGAAGACCAGTCCCAACATTATCAAAGGTGTTAGGGGCGGCGTATTCTATATATCCGGTTTCACAATGTAGAGTTTTCACAATGTCAAGTTTTGATAACTTTGCAATAGAGAGCGGTGGGTTCGTTATTTCGGTCGGCAAGGAAACCACCGAGGAATTTGTCAGCAAACGGTTTTGACAAGATGTCAAAAAAATCATGTGATTTCTTCAACATCATACTTACTACTCAACTTTAAGGCGAAGCGCCGAAGATGGGTTTAGTGGGTTCCGTCTTTACAAATGACGAAACAAGCGTAAAGATCAAGCGAAAAATCACTCCTGCTAATCGATTTCCCTTTTGGTTACTGAGAAGTAAGTCTCAGCCACGTTCTTTGCTTTTTCTGTATTGCATGCAAGTATGGGCCTCGTCAAAATCGCAAATCGAAAATCTTTTTGGTTGCTTTGAAAGAAAAGTGGCTCTTGGCCCAGTTTCCATAAACGCAATTCGAAGGCGAAAATACTACAACGAACTGAATGGGATGTAAAGGAGCATTGACATTGTCAGAAGCCTCAGAATTTATCGACTGAGATGGCTGTGACGTCTCACATTAAGCGTCGCGCCCAAGTGGGAGAGGACTTTAGCCAACACAGTGTGCGCAATTGAAGAAAGAGGAAGAGCCCTTGGTTCCCCCACTTTATTAGCGAGGCCCTGAGTTAGCCATAAACTAAAACGTTATCTTAGTAAGTAAGTGAAATATTTTATCTGTTAGGTATTAAAATATCAAATTATATTCAATATTTTAATTCCTGACTTAAACACTGATTGACGTTGATGGGATGGGATACGATTACACTAATTTCTTTTCACCTTCAGACCAAACAATGCGCGTTAAGTATGTGCGATCCATTATTTTTCACATTCGAGAAGCAACCATTCATTTAAACACTAACAGACCATGACAATCCATAACCAAACTCTTGCATGCTATCCACACATAGTGATCGTGGTCTCAACAACTTTAATTTGCTCTTTGGTTTATTCATTTGCCATCGCCACCAACTTACACTTGGCGCCTGAATATTTAAATTTCTACCCCAGTTCTGCCAAGTTCCGAAACGGTGCATCTTCACCTTTAAATCGATGACTATTCTCAAGAAGAAAATGAAAGTTTAACTAGTCATTTAACGGTTAAAAGATATTAATTAGTATCTTATCATCGTGCAAACTGAAAATTAGATACTCGTAATTACAACTTATGCACGTCACGCGTGCCTTTTCTGTCCGCTTTGACTAATGAAATTGACATTATGTCAGTCACCTTCTTTAGTTAAGTCAGACTCCAACGACAAATAGAAGATCAGCCAACCTAACCGGAGCCTAGTCAAGTTGCCAAATTAAAATTGCCAATTCGTACAGAACAACTACTCAGCCACGAGCTGTACGTCAACAGGAATGGCGGTTGCGTGTTACCCGTGTACACCACAACTCTCAGTCTCACTCAGCTGTCATCGTCACGCTACACTTTTAATTAGCAAAAAAAAACCGCTGTTTCTTCTTTTTGTGTTTTTCAATTTATGATTAAGTACGAGCCCGACAGACTCCAGACTCCAGCAGCTGTCGTGGCAAAACTACGCGTATGCACATAGACTGCAAACTTTGCTCTGGCGACGCCACGTATTGGTTGATCTCAATTTCCAAAAGCAATTCCAATTAGTTAGCGTGGAATTTAACCAAAACGGGTGGAATGAAACGATGGTAATGTCACCCAACTACATGAGTCCATAGGTGATCATTGAGTTTTGAAATGTTTTTGATGCATGGCCCGGTGCGACGATTCTCATTAGGAAGCATGTTATGTCTCCTCTGGGTATTGTGACTGGAAATGATTGCAACGCCGGAGAATCAGAAGACGTTGGGATGCATTTGACAGTAGTGTGTGGCTATGTTCGATCTGGTGCAGGCGCTTGACACTGTCATTTGAAGAACTATTTTATGGTGCCAACTGTCAAGAACTTCTACTTATGTAAAAGTCTAATAATTTGCTGATCAACTTTGTTAAGCAGAAGTTTAATGAGCTTCTGGGAGATCTTATCGACGATCTCTTTTTGAATGGATCGACATAATTTTGTATCCGGTGATCAGGTTTTACTATTGAGATCTGCAGCACCTTATTCGTATATTAGATTTTGTGTATTCTTTGGCGCGAAAACAAGATGGAAGAGTTCAGCTTATAATATGGATGTGTTGAGGTTAGCATCTATTGAAAGGCAAGTAAAGAGCTATTTAAAAAACGACAGGAACTGCGCATTTAATAAGCATGTACTTAATGAAGTATATACTGAGGTTTTATACAATAAAAGATAGGTTCACATCAAAGAAAAGTCGTACGAGCTTACTTTAAGGGTTGTGGTGAGGTTGCTGTTGCTGCTGAGCGTTGTCAATCTGGTTGGGTAGAACGTCAAATGTCCTTCTCTTCATGGTAGCCATCGTGTACTGATCTCGTATATTCGGACTTGAGTGGCTAAAGTTATAGACACACTCATACCTATAGCAAGAAAAAAATAGCATTACCTGTAGGGAATGACTGGTGAATTTGTTAGTAAGCGTTCTTACTAATTATAAAGTTATTTTATTTATGAAATCAAATATTCAATTCAATCAAATATACAGGATCTTGCAATATAAATTCACATTCAGGATACACACTTAAAAATAAAATTGACTTCAGGATACAGCTGCCTCTCTTAGAATGCCAAGAAGAATATCCCACGAAAGCGAATTTTTGTTTAACGTCATCTGAAATGCTAAGAAGCGCTGTATCGATTCGACACCTTAACCTTCATTCCATGTTCGATTGCAAAATGTGTTAAGCTTATTATGATGATTCTGATGCGGCTGGATGCTATACTGGAGGTTGTGGAAGTTCTTCTGCACTTCCCTTGTTTGAGCTGATGATTCGTCGCTAGTTGAACCCGTTGAACTTGAGTCTGGCAGTAAAGCTTTGGTGATTGGTCGCATATACTGACCTTTGGCGGTGCGAACAGTGAGTCAGGAGCCCCCCGGATCTCGGTCCGGGCCTGACTTGTTAGAGGTAGGCCCCCTTGTGGGAGCGTCATGGTGGCTGTGGTTTAAACCCAAAATCGCGGGAAAGAGTCTTCCTATGGTTTTCCTTTGGTTTTCCTTTGGTTTTCCTTTGGTTTTCCTTGGTTGACTCAATGTGGAGTTGCAATAAGTGCTGGGTGCTGCGACCCTAAGAGCAGTAAGAGGTTTTAGGTCGGCCTCGACTCATACCAAGGGTGGAACTTGTGCCGGCAACGCAGTTCCGAATTGGTATCAAAAATGAATATCATTGTGAGCGATGGCAAGGCGTATCCTTGCTCCCATGGATGTATGGGCATCCCGTAAGTTTAAGCCCACATGGCAGGTACTTACGTTAAAAACATGAGACATCTGTCCGTGGAGCACTAGGGTCGCAGTAGTCCGGATCAGGCAAAGCGAAGAGGCCCCCTCCTGTTACAAGATGACCTGTGGTCAATGCATTGAAGTCCGCTGGATCACTACTCAATGCACAAAGAGGGCGTGTATTCATGCATTGTTCAATGCTGACAGCTACGGACGCGAATTCCCCGTACGCCAATATGGACTCACCGACAACTCTTCGGAGATGCCGTTTGAAGATTTTCACCGCTGCTTCCCATAATCCCCCGTGGTGCGGGGCCGAAGGGGGCGTGAAGGACCATTCGATGCGTTGAGCTAACAGCTTTTCCCCAACACCAAGCTGGAACTTAGAGTCTTCCCTAAACAATTGTCGAAGCTCTGCACTAGCACCTCGAAAATTAGTAGCATTGTTGCTGTACAGTCGGCGACAAGTGCCCCGTCTGGCACTGAAGCGAGTGAAAGCCGCCATAAACGCAGTTTTAGATAAGGAAGTAACCATTTCTAGATGTGCTGCCCTAGATCCCATGCAGACAAAAACTGCAACGTATCCCTCCTGCGAACGAACGCTTCGTCCCGCCGATAGCCTTAGTTTAAACGGTCCTGTATAGTCTACACCAGTTTCTAGAAATGGACGTTCCATAACCACTCGCGCTTTGGGTAGGGTGCCCATCCATTGTCCACACGGAAGAGCTGTGAATCGTACGCAGCGGATGCATGAAAGTATTTCAGAGTGAACAAGAATGCGTCCGTCCATGATCCAAACAAAACTTACCAAATAGCTCCACGTCAGCCACATGGGTCCGTGTAAGGTGACGAGATGCGCTCTTCGCACTAAGAGACTAGCGAGCCATGAGTGACGGGACAGAAGAATTGGATGCTTCTCTTCATAGGCAAGAAAAGCATTATGCAAGCGACCGCCAACCCTCAGCACGGGTCGATCGAAAGAGCTGAACATGGAAAGCCAGTCTGACCAATCGCTTCGTCGAACAGCCACCAAGGTCACACATCTCCAATGATAAACTTATCTTCTCCTTCCGCCATGTTTCAGGATCTTGCACGAGCCACGACGGGCCGTTCCACCAAACTGTTGACGCCGCCAATTCTTCAGTAGTAAAACCTCGTGTTGCGGAGTCTGCTGGATTGTCAGGTGACCGCACGTGTTTCCAGCTTACGTCCGGCAGCAAGCGACTGATTTCAGCCACTCGATTAGCTACGTATGTCGTCCACCTAGATGGGTGAGCACGAATCCAGGCCAGGACCACCTGAGAGTCCGACAAACAGAAAATACGGATAGGTTTGTGCGTGGTAGCCGCACACAGTGCATTGATAAGCTCGGCCAGTAGCAACGCACCCTGCAATTCCATTCGTAGTAGAGTAACACATTTCACTGGAGCAACACGACTCTTGCTGACCAACAAAGTGCTCGCCCAAATGCCGTCTTCCTGCTGATTGACAGCATAAACCGCGGCAGCGTAAGCATGCTCTGAGGCATCGCTGAAACCATGGAGATACCACTCCTGCCCTGCCTTGACCTGGACCCAACGAGGTACCTTTATAATATGGATCTCGTCTAGATCGCGACGATCGCGACAACCAGCAGTCCTGGAGAAGAATTTTTGACCGGATGAGCACTGGACCCAATAGACCAAGGGGGTCGAAGAGTCTAAGGCTAGCTGACAACAAGTGTCGTTTTGTAAGCGGGGAAGGGTCCTCTTCCCGCCGCATCTGAAACGAAAATTCATCCTTACCAGTGCACCAGCCAAGTCCAAGAGTTGAAGTAAACAGGGGAGCTCCTAAGGTACGCTGCGTAGGAGAGCCCGGATGATTTGATGGTAGCAAATCGACATCGTTAGCCGCCCACTTGCTAAGCTCACAAGCTGCTGTGTGTAAAATGTTGATCAGCTCATCGCGAGCCTTGTTGGTCTCTCCCAAAGTGTCAGCGCCACCCAACACGTCAACTACGTAAGTGTGTTTTGTCAACAAAGTGGCACCTAAGGGAAACCGTTCTCCCTCTAATTCCGCGATTTTGTTCAGAACCCAGATCGACGCAAAAGGGGCAAACTTTGTTCCGTACGTTACGGTGAGCAATCGGAAATAGGTTAAGGGGGAAGATGAATCATTACGCCACAATATTAACTGACGGTTGAGATCTGATTTTCTTACTCGAATCTGGCGAAACATCTTCACGATGTCCCCAGTAAAGGCAAAGCAAAAGAATCTAAACCTGAGGAGCACGATCCATAAATCTTGTTGCAATTTAGGCCCGGCTAAGAGAACATCATTAAGGGACAAACCGTTATTCGCCGCCTGCGACGCATTAAACACTACGCGAATAGCGTCCGAACCGTCACTCTTGAATACTGCGTGGTGAGGTAAAAAATAAGCTTCACAACCTTGAACCGAATCTATATCAGTGATTTTCTCCATATGTCCTAACTGTTCATACTCGGAAAGAAACATACGATATGACTGAGCTAAAGCGTCATTACGCGCGAATTTTTTTTCAAGAGAATAAAACCGACGTTTGGCGATATCTAATGAGCCCGGAAACTTCGGTTCAGTAATGGATAGTGGCATGGGCACTTCAAATCTTCCGTTGGCGTCCCGCTTGTACTCGCTTTCGAAATACTCGACGACCTTACGATCTTCCGGATCAAGATCAAATGGGCGTTCAACCCTTTCAATGTCCCAGAATTGACGGATTTGTTCGGAAATTGTCTCTAATCTCGTTGCACTAAAAGAAGCAGTTACACGTGATGATCCCGCTGATACCTCAGGATTCGACACCGAGCCAACTAGAACCCAGCCAAAAACTGTTTCAATTGCTGAAGGCAAACCCGATATTCCTTTACGCATCCCTCCCGGGACGACCGAACTCAGGATCTGCAAGAATGATATCTGACGTTACTGGATAAGCATCCAAACACACCTGTCTTACTGGTAGTAAGTCTGTTACGCGTTTCAATATGAATGCAGAGGTTTTGTGTTCGAATGACCTGTCTTTAAGGGAGCACACTGTGATATCCACTTCCGACGTAGCTGAGGCTGATATTCCTCCACCCACTCGTGCGGCTTGACTGCGTCGCAGCCGCAAAGTCTGTGCACGTGTTCACTAATATAAGATTCCTCCGACGCGGCGTCAAGGAGTGCTCGCACTTGCATCGATCGTCCATTCGCGGCGCGAATTATTACCAATGCTGTAGCAAATAAAACAGTTTGACCACTACGAGAGGTATGGGATACCGTTACCGCAGACACCACTGCCTCATCTTTTCCTGCTCTAAAATCACTATGTAAGAGGGTGTTGTGCTTACCGGAACACACTATGCAGAAAGAAGATGGACAAGTTGCAACCATATGTCCCTTAAGCAGGCAATTGAAACACAACCCTAATCTCTTCACTTGGTCTTTACGATCTACCACGGAAAGCGTTTTAAAGTTATCGCAAAATGCCAATAAATGTCCGCCCCGGCATTGCGGACAGGGTTCACTTGACCGACGGTTTTTCTCAGAAGCTACATTGGCCGAAGTCACACGCGTGATCTTGCTCTTTCTCCCAAGCGTCTTGTTCTTTAACTCGAGTTTTTGAGCATTAGTTAGCGACCGCAATAGGATTTCAAGGAAGTTTACAATTTCATCCCATTCAGGAAAATCGGCCGAGTTATTGCGGGACGTTTCCCAAGACTCCCGAGTTTTTGCGTCTAATTTGGCGACTACAATTCCAACGAACCAATCGTCCCATGACTCCGACGCGCGCCCGTAGTTTGGAGTCACTCTACGCGCCTCCTCCACGATGTCCAGTAAGCATTGGATGTCATCTGCATTACGCGATTTTATAACGGGAACTAACAAAAAGCTGCGCTTGAAAGAGTAACCGCTTGTTATCGTATTGTAAAATGTTTGTGTGGGTACAAATGATAGTTCTTTTGCTTCTTGCCACTTGCTTCTTTACCACCGACTACTTCTGCTGGGAGGCTTTCATTGCATTGTTTTACCTGTGAGACTGGCATAATTACCCTGGAGTCGACTCCTGCTACAGACTTCTGCCCCGCGAAGTAAGCATTTCCTAACTGATGGCTTCTGGAAATTTGACCGGTTTCTTGGTAGTTTCTGCTGGTTTTTCTTTTTATTTGCCTGTAACCCCAGTGTATGCAGCCTTCTCGTCGTACCGGTTCTTTACAATGCCCTTGCAGATGTCCTACTTTATCGCAGTTCCAGCAGCGCATCCTTCGTCTCTCCCGCGGGATATTTGGTCTTGAGCAGGAGCATTCACCAGATACTATTTCCCTGACGAAATGCATTCCTTTGGAAGCCTGATTGGATGCTTCCATCGCCAGAGCGAAGGCAAGTGCTTCAGCAAGGGTTCTTTTCCCGGCCATCCTTACTGCTGATTGTAGCTTCAAATCTGCAATTCCCCTGATGAATGCGTCCTTTGCCATTTCGTCGATTATTTCTTGGCATGCGGTGGGATATGACAAATATGCCAGTCTACTCACGTCTGCTTGGAGCTGTTGCAGTGTTTCTCCTCTTTGCTGTGTTCGGCTTTGCAATTGGACCTTGTAGACCTCCTGCATGTGGCTGTCCCCAAACCGTTTCTCGATAGCCTGCACTAAAGTCACATAATCTTTATGCTTTTTGATGTCTACTGTTTGCAACAATTCTGCTGCAGGACCGTGCTAGGCCATTGTTAGGGCAAAGCACTTTTCCTTATTCCCAGTCCCAGTCCCAGTCGTTTGCACAGGCAGCCATTTCAAACTGCTTCTTATAAGTCTGAGGTCTGACCATCGAATGAGGGAGGTTTCAAATCTTTTCTCCTTGGACCACTTAAAGAACATTCTCGCAGTTTCTGTTTTCGCACTGTGTCGACCAAACTGGCAAAAGACCAGTTGCTCAACTTTGTTGTCCATTTGTTCGAATTTTTCGCCAACATTCTTCTCTATTCTTTCAAATTTGTTATCTATTTCTTCGAACTTTTGGTGTAGAACGTTATTTTGTTCTTCCAGTTTTTGTTCTAGACTATTCTTTTGGTCGTCGAATTTTTGTTCAATGCTGCTCTTCTGTTCGTCCATTTTTTGTTCCAGACTGTTCTTCTGTTCTTCCAGATTTTTCTTTTGTTGGTCGAGACTGTTCTTCTGTTCGTCCATTTTTTTGTTTTGTTCGTCCATTTTTAATAAGAGGAGTTGCATCATTGCAGCCATGTCATTGCCGGTAATTGTCTGTTCATCCTCGTCAACATCAAAGGAATATGCATCAGGATCATGTCCCTCGTTGTTCAAAGCCTCCTGAAGTCGGAGCACCAGGTCACTTTTTCCTCCACTGGCGCTGAGGCTTCTCTTGTTCAACTCGGATTTGAGTTGGACGAGGGTCAACTGCAATAGTTTTCGACCCATTCTAGCTTTTTCAAATAGTCAGAAAACAGTTTTTTTTTTTTTTTTTTTACACACAATAATTCCTATCCCACTTCAGACACCAATGAACTTATTCTTTTCAATTTCCCTTTATTCAGTACAGTTACAATTCACTATTTAATTGTTTCTCTCAGTACAATCCAATTTCTCAACCACTTATACTTTTCTTATCTTTTACTTAAACCACTTAATCACTTCTCCTAATTAACACTTCAAATTACACTTTAGATATGCACTTGGGGATGCTGGTATTTATACTCGAATGACATACTTCGAGAACAATCCTCGCCATCCAGCGTCCCATACAATTTCCAATTTGCTAGAAAATTCGATTCCACTCTCCAGTCGAGACTTTGTTATTCCAGTATCGAAATCTTCTGGTCTTCGAGTATCGACATTTTCTGCTAGATGTCGCTGCTCACATTTAAGTGGTTATCACAGTATCTTCGCAACAATGAATTCCACGTGGGAACCAGATTAGCACCGGTGATACTAGTATTCTTCACTCTTTGGGCTGCGTCACCCTCCAAGCTTGCTAATAAATATTGGAGTTTATTAACCAGCAAAATGTTTGGCTGTTTAAAGACAAGGGTCACGTACATCTCTTTAAATGTCGGCCACTCAAAAAGATCACCACCGAACTTTGGTATCTTGATAGTTGGCAAACCTCGACAGGTTTCACTTGGTAAGAGATGATTTACCGACTGCGCGTTCACCTGTCTAGACGGACCGGCCGTTTGTTCCACACCTGCTGGTGCGATTTCAGCTTGAATACGAGCGATTGCTTCGGTGAATGCCCACTCTACTTTCTCGAACACATTGCCAACTACGTACTCGGAAGCCTCGAACACTTTATCGCCGGCCCGCACTGCTAGTTCACCATGAGTTTTCATAAACCGTTCCCAGTAGGAGGCAAGTATACCACGACGCGCCTCCCACACACCTTTCGTGAGATTTCCGGAACCCATCTTTATCGTGATTGTGATAAAGTTCATAATTAAACGCCCGTCTTGAGCCTGATTAGGCAAAAGCTAATCAGCCATGCCTTTACTTATTTTTGTGTTGAATTATTTTTTCGAAACGGTTTTTTTATCACCTCACTCGCGGCGCGATGGGCTTGCAAAAAAAAAAAAATAAAAACAAACTGCTCAAGTTAACTGTTTCCTCGGCAAGACCACTTGCGGCGCGATGGGATTATATCACAACAAAGCGGTTCGAACCAAGTTAATGTATGTATGTGCACGATTAAACTACGCTCTGCTACCAGATTGTAGCGGAGCTTTGTGCAGTGGAAAAGAAAAAAAAACAACAACAGAAAAATTGACCCAAAGCCGACCGAGGGAACAAAACGAGTAAATGAAGATGTTGACGCTTTGACTTCTTATCGTAAACTGATGCATTTATTTTGATCTCATTCTTTTATGGGTACATGTGTTACATAGCTCTCATACTGTTACAGTATCCTTGCCGAGCTTTTCAAGCGGCGCCAACTACATCGGCGTGAAAAAATAAGAGGTTCCCGGAAGAGCGGAAAAGAGGGATGATCATCAAGCTTCCAAAGAAGGACAATTGGTGAACTGGATACGAATATACGTTCTCCCATCCTTAGTCAAGATAATAGCTAAAATAGTTATAGTGCAGATAAGAGAACAAGACTCAACACTGCCGAACAGGTGGGATTTCATAGTAGATACCCTTGCGTGGATCACATCAACACCTTGCATTGCGTCGAGCTCAGGTCTCGGCTACATCTACTGTTCATTGCCTTTGAAAAGGCTTTCTACAGCCTTGGTAAGTGTCGCGTTCTGCACAATGGTAAGGTGTCAGATCACTTTGAAGTGAATAATAGAGTACCTCAGGGCTGTATACTTTCACCGTTGTTATTAATTGAAAGAAACCAATGATTGAGGTGGAATATGACATCTTACCTCAAACACCTGGACTACTCTGACGATTTTTTATAATGATTTTCCAACAAATGTCACAAAATGTGCAAGCTGTTGACTTGTTGTTGACTTCCAAATCGTCCAACGTTTCTGGTTTATCGGCATAGACTAGTGACTTCACATACCCCAAAAGAGTAATCTAAATATGTGAGATCACTGGATCGTGGAGGCCAGTTCACAGGTCCATTACGCGAAATTATGCGCTCAGCAAATGTTTTCCGCAATAAATTGATGGTGTCGCGCGCCGTGTAGCATGTTGCGCCTTCTTGTTGAAACCAAAGCTCTGTCACGTCAATGCCATTCAACTGAGGAACGAAAAATCAGAAATCATATTTCTATAGCGCTCTCCACTGACGGTAACATTCTGGCCGGCATCGTCCTTAAAGAAATATGGGCCGATGATTCCACCACCCCATAAAGCATACCAAAAAGTGAGTCTTAATGGTTGTAAGGGCATCTCGATAAAGGCTGCGGGGTCTTCGCTACTCCAAATTCAGAAATTTTGCTGTAAACAAGCAAAATCTATTTAACCTAAAATGGGCCTCAACGGAGAACAAAGTTTGGCGTTGAAAATTAGGATCAAGCTGAATCATGTTTTCGGCCCATTCAACTCTTGCACAAGCTGGATCTTATAAGTTTTTAAGCCAAGATCTTTCCGTAAAATCTTCGACAAAGTGGATGAGCAGAGGTCCAATTGCTGTGCACGATGGCGAATCGACTCTTTCGGACGCCCCCTAACACTGAGCCCCACAACGGCAATAGCTTCTTCTGTTCGCACTGTTTGTTATCTTTGGGGATGCGCATTACCCACTAGAGTGTACCTGGTGCGAAAACGATTCATCGTGTTCCGAATAACTTGCTCAGATGGACGATTATGTCGACCGTAAAATGGACGTAGCGTACGATAAGTTTGGCGAACCGAACCATGGTTTTCAAAATAAGTATGCACAATTTGTACACATTGTTCTGGCGTTAATCTATTCATCGTAAAATGGCAAAATGTACTAATCACAAATCAACTTTGAACTGTCAAATTGACAATCTGTTGAAACAGTGTTGCCAGTTTAAAACAAACCTCTAAAAAAAAGACGCTTTAGAATCAGCACTACTATACGGGTGTAGTGCTTGGAAGGTTACCAACATTGTCACTCGAACAGCAAACCATCGCAAATAAATATTTAGATGTCTACGTAACACATTTTCGCGTCTCCAACGAACAGCTTTATCTGAGAACGGGTCAAGAACCTACAGATGTCACTATACGGAGGAGGAAGTGGCATTGAAACATTCCTATTTCAGAATATGCCATGCAGTGGATTCCACTCACGCCTGATTGGGTGCAAAAATGGCGAAGAATAGTCTAAGAGGAATCGAGACGGAGTGAGTTGACACGCACTGCAGAAATCCGAATTATATGGTGCGCAGGCGTTGTTGACGCTATATGTCCCTCGAATGGTCACAGGATTTAAGTAAGTAAGTAAATGTGCTTGGCATTATGTGATAATACTTCCTTCAGTGTTTGTTGTGTGATGAACACATACCCGAGGACTTTCTCTATCAATGTCCGGGCTACGCATTGGGGTGCTGGTACTGTGCGTTTATCTGGTGGGCTCTGGTACTGTTGGCACTTAATCACTGAAGCAACTACTCATCGAAAGCTACGTCAAAGGAGTAAAAAGGATTAGTACTTTATTTGAGATCTCTGCTCCGACAGTTATAAAAAGCATCGTCAGTTCTTTATTGTTCAACAAATAAATTACAGTTGTCTCAACCAAAGTAGAGTAGGTATATTGGGGATGATTTTGAATGTAAATTTAAATTTTCTGAATTCTATAGAACAGCTACTTGAACATACCCTTAGTTATATCCACAATCTTCGTAAGTAGATAAAATTTCCCCATTTCCAAAAGGAAAGCGCCTCCCTCGAAAAGGCTTGTTCACTTTTCCATTTCATTTCTCATCCATCGTTGTCGCACAACAGCTTACGGACAAATCGGGAAATCCCCTTTCCTTTGAGGGACGACACAAATCGACTTACTTTCATTTCCACAACAGCTATTCCATGTGGTCTTCCTAATTTTGGCCATCAAAGTGACAACATCCCAGCCAAATACGAGTACATTGTGTTTACCGTTGTTCCCCCTATTCGTACTCATGTCTACTAGTGCGTCTGGCCTAAGTGCATCCAATCTGTTTCGAATTGAATCGATTTCATGTGACGATCGGCCAACTGTGGCGATTGAAACCTGACCAAGTACTCGTACTCACATTCATCTTGGAAGAGATTTCAGCTCTCTGGCCAGGCAGGCCTACACCATTGGACTAGGTTCATTTGAACTGTTTTATGGTGAAATGCCGTACTGTTGCGTATGGTGGTCGCATTCTTTTCCTCTTGTCCAATTCCAATCAAAGAATGTGGTAGCGGCATCGTCAGTGCCGTATGGTGCTCGTAGTTAACCAGTACTCCAGCTTCAAATGGGAAACTGCTGATGGTTGGGACAATTTTGTTGATACTTTCAATTAATAAATATTTATTCGATAAATTATGGAGCATGTTGGTATGAGATGGTTTATTAGGTTCGCCCGGCTTAGTGATGGAGTGTGGTGGACGAGAAGGTTCATGAATTTCTCTGATGCCGTTTTGATGAATGAAAGCTGATGCTGGACGTTTATGCTGGCATTGTTATTTGTGTTTTCTTTTATTTGGATCATTTTTGAAGCAAGAAAAAGTGTGCCACTCAGAGATGATAAAGTAGAAATCTTATGAATGTGCAGAGTAATGGTGGAAGTGATTTAATGTGGATGATGGATGTGGCTTATGTTGTTTGGGTGATGAGACTCCAGTGATAGTGGAATGCTTCTGATAGGTTATTGTATGCTATTATGTGCATTTGGACTTTCCGTGACTATTGGTGTTTTCGAGATTTGTGGTTAAGAAATTATGAAAAGGGAAAAGCTTAGTGAGGCCTTAAGTATGACCAACGATTTGCTTACTTAGAGTGAACCTGGGCCTCAACCAAAAAGCCTCTTCAGCTAGAAAGATCTCTATACAGCTTCCTCCAGTGTTGCACTCTAAGTTGTCTGAGGTTCACTTCTTAGTGCGCCACCCTATATGCAGTCGACCCCTACTACGCCGCCGCTCGGGTTAGACTCGAAGACTGTTTGAGTCGGAGTTGTGGTGTCCATTCGCTCCACATGGCACACCCATCTCAAGCGTTGGATCCGTAGACGCCTGGCTAAACTAGTGTCACAGTACAGTTCGTGGTTGAGTCAATTCAATTCAATTTTATTATTATTCAATTTATTATTATAAAAACATTGTACAAATAAGAGCTAGTCTTTTATAGTACATAAAGTAGCGGATAGATTACAATATTAATTATTAATTAAACTAAATTTAATATAAGCATTAGTGAATAATTACTTAAAAATAAAAATATTGGAAAAGAAAGAGTTGTGGAGAGAAGGATAGTGAAAAGATTTAAAGAATAGTGCAGAAAATAGATAAAAGATAGAGGATTTCAAGAGAGTAGATATGTGTTGCTTATTCAATGTCTACCAATACGGCACTTTTGAATTTAATAGCTTCAATTGTTTGCTTTGTTGTTGTCGTAAGTTGGTTCCAGAGCCTGGTGACATACACAAAGAAGAGACGCGACGAGTTCAAATAGTTGAAAGAGGGCGTTATGATATTAAATGTTCTGGAGGACTGAGCAAATTGAAGTTTATCAAAAAGATACTTGGGGGATCTGCTGTTTATGACCTTGTGCATAAACAAAAGACATCGAACTTTTTGGAACTGCTGAAACGAACAACCAAGAACCAGCTTGTGACAGTGTGAAATGTGTTCATACCGACGGAGACCATACACGTACCTAACCATATCATTGAACGCCACAAGCAACTTGTGCTGAGAAAGGGAGTCGAGCTTGCAGTAAACAACAGTGGCATAATCAATAATAGGCATAAATAACGTTTTTATTAACCTTAGTTTAGTGTCAACCGGAGTAAAACTAGAAGACAACCGAAGTTTACGTAGCCCAGCATAGATTCGTCCAATAACATAGTTTGTATGGTCAACGGCAGAGAGAGAACAATTTAATTTGAAGCCGAGACAGCATCCACAAATTTGAGTTGCTTATTGTTCAAGCTTACAGGCGGCAGCAGATCAGTATCGTAATGCTTCTTAGAAATAAGAATAAGCTGGGATTTGTTAGGATTCAGACTGAGACCATTGCATAGTGACCAGTTGTATACTGCTGACAGGTCTTCATTTATTCTGTCAAAAAGATCCTCAATCAGCCCAATCGGTCGTGACAAGTATATCTGAGCATCATCAGCGTAGATATGAGTGTTTACATTCTGGCATACTTTGGGTAGGTCATTAATATAAATACGGAAAAGTATTGGTCCTAATATTGATCCCTGCGGTACTCCTGCCATTAAGATTTTAAACTCTGATTTTTTTCCATCAATAACAACCCTTTGAAAGCGATTTTTTAAATAGTTACTTATCAGGCCCACCGATCTTGCACTAAAGCCAAAATATAGCCTGAGCTTGTGACATAGTACTTTCTGATCCACGCTGTCAAAGGCCTTGGAAAAATCTAGCAAGCAAAGCACCGTTATTTCGCCTGCATCATATTTGACTCTTATATCGTCTAGGATTTTAATCATAGCTGTCGAACAGCTATGATATTCTCGAAAACCAGACTGTACAGGGGATAGCAAACAGTGTTGGTTTAGGTAGCTTGACATTTGGCGAGCGAGAATTTTCTCTAAGACCTTTGACAAACAAGGCAAAATACTTATTGGGCGAAAGTCAGAAGCTACAGATGGCTGAGGTTTTTTCGGAACCGGAATAACCTTAGCCAACTTCCAACTATCAGGGAAGGTAGAGCACGTAATGCAAAAATTGATTATGTGTGTAAGAGAGATTATGATATGCGGTAATATCATCTTCACAAAACAAATGGGTACACCATCCTCACCTATAGCATTGGACTTAAGAGAACGAATGGTATTTACTACATCAATTTCTGAGACGACTTCAAAGTCAAATTCAGAGCTAAAAAACAGTTGGCTATCTGGAGTAAAGCACGGACTATTCGGAGAACTTGAAAGAAACGCCTCGTTAAGGTCGTTTGCATTCGGAATATTATCGACAACAGCCTTTTTTCCTACACCAATGGATCGTAGATTGCTCCATAGCTTCTTAGAGGTTTGGTCGGTGCTTAGTTTCGATAGAAAATATCTTTTTTTCGCTCTTCGGGTCACAAAAGTGGAGTGGTTGCGAGCACGACGAAAAAACTCCCAATTAAGACTTGAGGGCCTAAGCTTCCATCTAGCGTACAACTTGTTACGAACTTTCATGGCATTGTGCACCTCAGTTGTGAACCACGGGCACTTTGTATTTTTAATCGCAACTGTTTTTAGAGGAACGTGCCTGTTAAAAAGGTCCACGAGCAGGGTTTGCAAATGGTCTATTTTTTCATTGACATTCGAGTCGTAATAGCAATCATTCCAAGGGAGAAGACTTGCATTTAGTTGTAACATAGTGTTGTCGATAGAGGAAAAGTCTCTAAATTGAAAAGATGATGGATTAAGGGAACGAGAGAAGTCAACATTGTACGTACAATATATTAAATCATGATCAGAAATGCCGGCTAGAGATAGCTGATCCTGGAGTAGTAAGTTTGACCGATCTGAAACCATGATAACGTCGAGTAGACTAGGAGGAACCCCTGGAGCGAATCGGGTAGCATGGGAGTTAACAATAGTGAGCCCGGTTGAAGCTGCAAAATCTAAGAGTCGACGTGCTCTGCTATCGTTTTTAAGAAGGTCGGCGTTGAGATCGCCACAGATAATAATATCGTCATATAGAGCAGTGAACTCACTGATTGCCGAAAACAGTGGCTCTGGAGAGTGACATTGGTTTGGATTGTACGCAACACCAATCAGGCATTTTGAGTTGCAGTCACTAACTTCAAGTAGGAGATATTCAACAACGCTACCATCAGAATTCCTTAGTATGTTGCACTTAAGTGAGGAGCTGCAGTACACCGCAACTCCTCCACCCGTAGTGTCGGTCACCCTATCATTTCGAATGAGTTTATATCCCGGAATGTCATATAAATCGGACAATTTATCTTTATCGTTTGGATCTGGACTCAGCCAAGTCTCAGTAACACAAATAATATCAACCCCTGAGCCATTAAAAATATATCTCAAGTAATCTAATTTAGATAGGCTTAAACTTCGAGCGTTCAGATAGCATATTTTAATACCCTGAGATGCAGAAGATAAAATGTTGATCACTGATCGCACTGCAACTCCAGTAATATCACCAGATGAGTTTAAACATTTTGTAACCATCACCATGACATTAAATAAACAAACAATGGAAGCATAGTATAATTAAATAAAAAGCAAATCATAACATAAAGAGTAGCAACAACTACAAATACATGAGAAAAGGAAGGATGAAAAGTGAAAAATGTTAAGTAAGGAGTGAAAAAAGAAGAGGAAAAGTAGAAAGTAGAAATAAAGTAGAAAATAGTAGAATATAGTTTGTTTACATGTTTAAATTGATTAAATAAATACATATCCATTCCAATATGAAATTATGCTCCAGACCAAAATATTGTTCATCAAAACGACGGCTAAAGTTGAGGCATAAAAACAGGTTAAGTTCTTAAGAGAGTTTTGTCGTGGAAAGAATTTTTGTCTCAGTGTCATCTCTACTCTTCTTCACGTAGACCAAACCATTGCGCGTTCTTGCAGAGAACAGTAAGCCTTCTCTGCGCAACTGAAGCGCATGTCTTAATAAAGAGCTGTTTTCTTGCGTTAAGCTCTCGTTGATATACACGCGTGAGGCAGAAGATGAACGATCATCAGGCAGCTGTGGTTGAGATGAGTTGTCCAGTTGTTGTAGTGACAGGCCTTTATTGGCGCGAAAAGCTGCCAGTAATGCTCTTTGCTCTATATGCGAAGAGAGTCTCACAAGCAGCGGTGCGTGGCCATCAGTGGATTTGGTGCTCAGACGAAATGCATCAAAGTGCGGGGAAATGTGGTGACCCAGCTTTACAGCAATTTTTCTTACAACCTCAGTAAGGTTTTCGTTGGGTGTCCGTGGGATGCCGCGCACAATTACGTCACAAAGTCTCTTACTTCAATCCTGCTGTAATACAAACGAGATCAAAAACCCCACGCAGTATCTTTCTTTCGAAAGAGCTAAGAGCTTTTTCATCCATTTTCGACAAGGTCCAAGTCCCTGCGCTATAGAGCAGGACCGGGGTGATAAGGGTCTTGTATAAAGTTTCTACTTACTGGCGAGAGCTCTATTACCCAATTGCCTTCTGAGCCAAAAAAAAACCCAAAGGGATTGGCAAGAGTAATTCCGCGAAATTGCGGAGCCAAAGTAGAAGAAGTCATTAACCACCTCGAAGTTATAACTGCCAGTAGTGACAGTCGATGATGTGCATTGTTTTCTCAAAACAGCATGTACTTCGCTTTGTTCTCGTTTATAGTCATACCCTACCAACTTTGGCCGCTTCCGCTTCAATATTCAAGAAATCTTCAGTGAGGGTTCGTTGTGTTCGTCTATTCATATTGTTGAGTAGTTTTACTCGGTTGGTTCGATGAAATAAAAAATGCGATGATTTTGCTGAATTACGTTATACTTTATTCAAGATGATTTTATTTGCTCGACCGCACTCTGGTAAAACTCCAACAGAAAAGGAAGAGAGTTAAATCCGGAAAAACTTACAATTGCGGGGAAAAAAATGGCGGAAAGTAATGAACTGGCAAACGTACTAGATCATAGATTGACTTGATTAAATACGATTTCATCTGAACAGTACCGGCCGCCTTGGCGCGTAGCGCCTAAATTACATATAAATAATAAAAAAACATTACGTACGTAACCCTAAACTGCTGCAGGGCGTAATAAATTCAGTGATATGGTGATATATGTAAACGATTTTATTATTGTAGGTGTAATTAAACGAAATCGGAGTTTACAGTGAATAATTGACGTGAAGGATTGCCAGGCGAGATGCTCAGGTATCATTTTTCAAGGAATACCATTTAACGATTAAATTTAGAATTAAAGAGGGAGGTACCAAGCGTTTAGTGGACGTGTGGATGGAAATAAAGAAAAAGTATAAAAAAATCGTTTTATTCGGATGGGAGAACACAGAGTTTAATGATGGGACGTGTGAGTTCACCCACTGAGTTTTGATTGTTGCCACCCTGAGCCTACCGTCCTGTCCTGGACAAACGCGAACTACTCTTCCTAGCCGCCACTCCGAAGGCGGCAAGTTTTCATTTCGAATAACCACCAAATCATTTACTTTTACGTTTTCGTTCGGATGTTTCCACTTGTACATTTTATGAAGATCGGCCAGATATTCCTGTTTCCACCGACGACAAAATTCTTGGTGTAGACCTTTCCCAACGATTGATAAGAGTGGATTTTGAATTTCAGGTTCTGGAGTAGCGAGCTCCCTTATACGGATAAAGTGTCAGGGCGAGCAGATCCGTTGGGTCGTCGGACATCTGTGAAAGAGGCCTAGAATTTACGGCTCAATAAAGTCGCGAATTCTTCGAAAGTAATTCTGGTATTAGAGGCAGTTTCGCGAAAATTGGTTTTGAAGCATTGATGCATGCCGGCGTTCAAAATCCTTTGGTAGGAGGGTATGGGCGCCTACAAAGTTTGTACCATGATTCGAGAAGACATTCTTGGGTAAAACTCGTCTGGCGATAAATTGAGTAAATGCTGCGAGAAATACTTGGCAAGAGAGGTCGCCAGCAGCTTCCAAGTGGTTATTTTTTCTCGCAAAACACACAAATAGGCAGGCATAGCCTTTTGTAATACGACAGTTCCTACCACTGAAGCTCTTTATTTCGAATGGACTTGTGACAAGGAACACCTCTCTATTGGAAGTGCCGCCGTAATTTGCTTCCGCATTTGTTGACGATGTTGTTGACGAACTGTACATGGTTTACAGTTCCCAATATACGATTTTATAAGATTTTTCACTTAAGGGATCCAGAAAGTCATGAATGAAGGTAAAGTGGAGCGGGCCAGGCGCCCATTGGCTCGAAGAAGTTTGTCAGGATTCAACATTGGAGTCAATGTTAGAATGGAAATTTTATTTCGAATTGGTTTATCAGCTGACAACAATTGACGTTCCTTTTGGAAATGGACGCATTGTGCCAACAGTACTAAACTAACAAAATTACCAACAGTACTAAATTGACAAAATTAACTTCGGCCGGTGAAAGCTCATGAGTAGGAACTAAACCTGTTTGTGGACGATTCAAAATCCAGTGGAAAAATCGAAATATATAAGATATGACACGCAGAGCACGAGGAAGAGACGAAAATCTTCCCAGAATCTCCTCGTGATTTTGCGCAACTGCCCATAAGATGGGTTTGATTTCTAGGTCTTCTTCTGGAACTGAGGCTGGAGAACTTGCCAGCCATTGACTCTCTGCATCCTGTAGCCAAGATGGACCCTTCCACCAGAGATAGCTGGCCTTTAGATCTTCTGGAGTAAGTCCACGAGTCGCGAGATCGGCAGGATTCTCCGCTGATCGAACGTGCAACCAATTGCTATTGTCAGCTCCGAGATTATCACCTATTTTAGCCGTGCGTTGGGTACAAACGTTTTCCACATCCGAGGTAGCTTCTGCAACCATTCCAGCACGATAGCTGAGTCGGTCCAAAGAAAAAGTCGGAAGCTGTTGATGGGGAAAGTTGGTAGATAAACCTTGATGAGTTCTGGGAGAAGAACCATCCCACATAACTCTAACCGCGGTAACGAGACTGGCTTCATCGGAGCCACCTTTGTTTTTGAGCAAACGAGATGAGACTGCACTATTCCGTCGCGACTTGTGACCCGAATATATAATGCAGCCTCGTACGCTTTCTCTGATGTATCACAGAAACCATGCAGCTGCGTGGATGCGGAAGGACTATACTCAACCCAACGTGGTATTTTAACAGTTTCGATTTCTGGTAACGTGTTGATGAAAGCGTTCAATCTGCGGCAAATGACCGGGCTTAGGGGCGCATCCCAGTTTGCTTGATCAACCCAAGTATCCTGCATTAGTATTTATAGGGGCCAGCCAATCCGCTGGATCAAACAATCGCGCGGTTTGAATGAACACCCAAGGTTTTAACTGTATTGTCGACATCAAGGTGAGTCCCCGTCCAATTATCAAGGCTTTGCCCTTTAATGACGTTGTCTATTAATGAACGGGGGCAGAGCAAAGTACTGGTCTTATCGTAAACATCTTCAGATGACGCAACCGAAGGTTGCTACGATTCGATCAGTCACAAGTTTTGTTGGCGGTTGGACCACCGGTAGTACCTACCAGGACTTAAATCACGGTACCATGGGAGTCAGGAGCCCCCCGGATCTCGGTCCGGGCCTGACTTGTTAGAGGTAGGCCCCCTTGTGGGAGCGTCATGGTGGCTGTGGGTTAAACCCAAAATCGGGTGCAGGGTTTCGGCCCAATGTAGAGTTGCAATGAGTACTGGGTGCTGCGACACTAAGAGCAGTAAGAGGTTTTAGGTCGGCCTCGACTCATACCAAGGGTGGAACTTGTGCCGGCAACACAGTTCCGAATGGGTAACAATGGATTGACGGTGAGCGATGGCAAGGCGTATACCTGCTCCAATGGATGTATGGGCATCCCGTGGGATAAGGCCATAATGGCAGGAGTCCACGTTAAACACAAGAGACGTTCTGTCGACAACAAAGTTCAGAAAGGTTACAGTGAGGATATGGTCTCGTGGTAGATGCCTTAAAATGTATGGGGAGTTTGGACTACATTTACGAAGCGCGAATCCAGCAGCTGCAAGCTACTCAATTTGAGCGGCCTTTGCTGCGTGAAGATCGTGAGCACCCGACAGTACGTCGTCAACATAGAAGTCCCTTTTGAGAATCTCGGAGGCCAGAGTAAACTCATGAGTCTGGTCCTCGGATAATTGTATCAAAGTCCGGAGAGCCAAATACGGGGTGCAGTTTACACCAAAAGTCACTATCAGTAATTCGTAATCCTCAATTTCAGTTTGTTCGTCTTTACGGAAGAGAATCCGCTGAAATGCCACATCGTCTGGATGTATTAAGATTTGTCGGTAGATTTTCTCAATATCTGCGTTGAATACGAACCGAAAAAATCTCCAACGAAGTATGAGTGACGTTAAGTCACGTCGTAGCGTTGGCCCCGGTGATAGAAGATCATTCAAGCTCTTTCCACTGCTGCAGGCATTTGAGGCGTTAAAAATGACTCGCAACTTGGTTGACACACTTTTCGGTTTAATGACGGCATTATGGGGTAGATAGAAAGAAGATACCGAGTCATTTCCGACCTTCTCAAGTTGGAGCCACCTTGCGCATGTGGTTTAGAGTAAGATAGTCTCAAATTACTTGGGGTTACTGTGATGGTAAGGTGATATTCCTCGACAAGGACTTTTCGGTACGAAGGAACTGCTTTATTGCAATGTTTCTAGACATCCCCAGTTTCAACTTCGATGGCACTTCAGGCTGAAAAGGAAGTCGAACGACATATTGTAAGTCGGGTCATTTTGCAGTGGTTCTTTTGTAGAAATCTTTGCAGTATTCTTCCGATTCCGACATATAAGTGTAAGTGTTAGGAATCTCCTCTAACTCTAACTTTTTGAGTTGCTCATCTAACGTATGATCAGCAAGGGACACCTTGGTCCTGAATGAGGTGACGTTAGTAGATAAGGGCCCAGACAGAATCCAAGCAAACACTGTCTTCTGGGCGACCACATTAGTTAACAAGTGCTTTAACCCCTGTCGTATTATGGTTGGGTATAAATCGGCTCCTAGTAGAAGGTCGACCTTCTGGCAAGATGAAAGTCTGTCAAGTGCGCTATCTGAATTGGATTGAAGGAAACAACTGGTAGATTATTAGTAAGCCTCTTTAAAACAATCGCTTGAACGCAAAGGGTGACGATGGCTCATCATGATTCACCAAATAAAAAGAACAAAACTTATTGGCGCTAGCAGCATGTGAAGCGGTTATACTGGAAATTGTGGTGTTTATCAGGGAAACAGGAAGGCGAAGCCGTTTTTGTACGGAGGATGAGATAAACGATACTTCCGACGCAGGATCAATGAGTGCTCGAATGGTATGGGTAGTACCTTGGGACCTTATCTGCACTAAGGCAGTAGCGAGAAGCACTGGTTTCTGGATGGATGTGACAAAAGAATGGTTGTTAGATTCCACGATGAATGGTTGTGAAGTGGAATGTAGTTGTGATAATGATGTCGTCTGGTTATTACTATTTGCTGTTGATGGAGCGATAGAATTAGTGGCTAAAGGTCGATGTAAATGAGGAGTATGCTGTTTAGCTTCCAGGTATAGATTGAATGGTGTTTACGCTTACAAATTGTGCATGCAAATTTGCTGGTACAGTCTCCTGCTAAATGATTGTAGGCTAAGCAGTTAAGGCAAAAACGATGTTTTAATACGAATTCCCTTCGAGATATGGTGTTCATTCTTCTGAATTCAGGACAGTTGCGGAGTGAATGGTGTGACCCACAAATCTTGCAAGAAAAAATGTTGGATTTGATGTGATAGGTGCTCACACCCTTGTTGATCCTAGATAGTGTTTTGTGATTGGGTTGCTGACAGGAAGCAGTAGGTATTACTGATGCTGACATATCAGCTATTTGATTCCAAAACTTGGTATCTATAGTTCAGAAACAGGTCCAATTGACTCCACTTCGGTTCCTCTGTTGGGTCTTTAAGGGATTGTTCCCAGAGGGCTAAAGTGCGACGGGTCAATCTACTAGAACAGGCGTACACAAGAATTGGATCCCAACTAGTCGTGTCGATTTTGTGGATGTGTAACGCTGTTAAGCAGTCATTGATGCTGCGTTTTAAGGCTTTGATGGCCTTAGGCAGACTCTTCACTCCTTAACGGTAGGTTACAAAGAAATTTGATTTGGCTATTTACCAAGAGACGGGTGTTTTCACACGTTGGACGTGAGTATTGATAAGTGGAAATTTGGATACAATATTGTGCGCGTCTTCTGATGTCTTAGCCCGCAGGTGAAAAAGCTTTTTTACATCACCTAACCTGGGGTGTTGCCGATAAACTGCATCGAACATATTCCGAAAGGAAGGCCATGAAAGATAGTCGCCATGAAAAGTTTCAGTGTCGCACGGTGGCACTTTGATACAGGGTCGGTATACCGTTTCATTGTTACCCTTTGGCTTGAAGGTGTGAGGTGATTAGGGTCTGAGATAAAGGGTTGTTCTCCAATCGTGGCTTAAGCCTGTTCTCATGATCAAGGAAAAGAGTTGAAAACCCGACGTCTCATTCGACAAACGATACTTTGCATCGATAATGCTCATGTCTAAATTCTGGCTCCCTCCTCCTCTGTATCTGCAGCACGAGCACAACTTGCATGTGCGGCCTTTACTGAGGTCCACAGTTCCTTTAAATCCTGCTTACGTGTCTCAAAGACGAGTCGGATAGTTTCTTTGGTGGCTGCATAATACTTGACCAATTGGTCCACCGCGTAAATGAATTCAAGTAACAAACAAGGGACATGGTTGTGGAATCGTTAGAGGAACTACAACGCTTTGAAGTGAGAGCAATGGCCTCCTTGACAAAAGAGCGATTTGTTATGCCGTTCGAAATATGGACGTGGTTTCTCAATATACTGACTTCCTTATTTGCTTTGAGTAAATATTCGTGGAAAAAGTTAGTTCGGTGAGACGAAAAAACAGTAATCACAAAAAAGGGGGAAAAAAATCGAAAGTTTTATCTGACGAACTAAAAGTAGTGGAAACAGCTGAACGATAACCCCGACAGAACACTTGAGATCATAAGATTATCCTGTTAAGCAGTGAAACCGAAACACGTTGGAACCGAACGGTAAAGCAGATTCACATCAATCAAAAACCCGAATTAGGTAAACCACAAGTACGCCTGTACAATATGTATGCATGATAATGAAACTGATAACAATTTTGAAGATGATGATGATTGCGACGAAAGGCTGATGCTTCTTGAGGGATTACGACGAAAATGGTGATGATATTTAGCTGATGTGCTGCAACTGGGTGCGCTGGATTTGATGGCCAAGATGATGACGTGATGCGACGAATAATGTGTATTGATGACCACGA
The DNA here is from genome assembly GCA_949129095.1 of Volucella bombylans. NCBI lineage: Eukaryota > Metazoa > Arthropoda > Insecta > Diptera > Syrphidae > Volucella > Volucella bombylans. Next base: position 378,358,402 of record OX422140.1, on the reverse strand, counting down.
TGATAGCGGTGATGACGAGTATATGGAGCTGGTCTGAAGTTTCGAAAGCGGTATGATTCGGCTCGCTTGGACCAAAATGTTGAGTAGATTTGCTCGGCTGGTTCGATGAAATAAAAAATGCGATGATTTTGCTGAATTACGTTAAACTTTATTCAATGTGATTTTATTTGCTCTACCGCACTCTGGTATAACTCCAACAGAAACGGAAAAGAGTTAAAACCGGAAAGAGTTACAAATGGGGGAAAAAAATGGCGGAAAGTAATGAAGTGGCAAACGTACTAGATCATTGGTTCTTGGGGTTCTATTTCCACTGCTATTGTCTATGTTGATCGAATCACTGCTTAATGATCTCAATGGTCATACGTACTATCTGTAGGATCATCTTAGCTCCAGTCTGCTCTATAACGAAAGTATACATAGACGTTACTGAAGATCAGCAGATCTTCTCAAAACTGAGTCTTTTCTCCTTATGGAAACGAGAAAGCTAATTGCCCTGAGTCATCGAGTGCTTAAAGATATCACTATGTGTTTGCAACGAAACCGAATATCTTGGTATCAATTGGATAAGAAGTCGCGACGAAAATCTCGAAGACGCTGTCGGCTTTCTGGTAATGTAAAAGAGCTTTCGGCAACATACCATATGGCGTTTGTCAACGAGGAGGATCCATTCGATTTACACAGCCTTCATGTTCATGTTATGGCATGCACTCTTTATGGCTTCTTCCGTTGAAAAAGAACCGGTTTTTCGTGCAACACGCACTGGAGTGTCGGCCGCAGCCTTATAGAGATGTATGTAACATATGCCGTGGTGTTCTTTCTTTCGATCAAGGTGGAAGGTGGTGAGTTGAGACATGGAACTCGCTAGATTTCTTTAAGATTTCTCCTGATGTGTGCGTGATTCGTTGAGGGTCTTAAACTGGAAACAGAAATGTTCCTTCTCGATGAAGACTCTACACAGTGTTCCTATTTCTTTTAATTTCTAAACGAAGGGCTTCCCTTGCTATTCTAAGTTGACGGTACAGCGCTTGGGACTTGCAATCCATCGTTGTCTTGCCTATTTCTATGTGTGACATCTTTTATTTGGAGTTATAATCTCTATCCTAAATGGACCGGCATCTGATTGAGCTCATGGTCACCCAGTTTTTACCCTCAAAAAAGAGTCATGACCCACGAGCATAAGTACTTGATTAAGAAATGACATTTTCCCCTTAGAAACATCTAACAATGAGTTAGTTATTTATTTTTCGACTAAAAAAGTCAACACATACTGGCACAGGAACTAAATATTAATCTAGGTATCCTCTGTACAAATACTTGGGCAGCTCTTCCTTCATTTCTTCAATAAATTTTGGTATAAAATAGAACTGACCACGATAGTCAGCTGATTGCATAATTTGTCCAACATCGTATTCATTGGGGTGGGTGTATCCGTAAAAGGGTGGGAAAAGGGTGGTCACCGCAAAGATTTCTGCAAAAAATATTCAAGAGAAGCGGTAGTTTCGTATTTTTTTCAACATGAAGACTTACCAAACCGCCTATTGTTGATGAATTCCTTACAGAAGTCCGAAATATTTGGAATTCGGTCAGGAAATTCAATTTTTCTTAATGTATCCATAAAAGTCGTCACATAAAAGTACATCATCTCCTCGCGATGTTTTCTCCGGACATCCTCATCAAAACATGTGAAAGTGGCATAAGTCAGATCCACTGTAGCCGGTCCAAAGAAGCACAATTGGAAATCAAGCTGAGCAAACAGGATTGAAATGAAATTCCAACTATTTATGAGTGTAACCCCTTACCAATAAAACATCCTCAACAGTGCCATCATCCTTCTTCTGAAACATCATATTCTTCAAATGGAAATCTCCATGATTCAATACGAAGAGTCCCTTTTCACCATTCTGATAGGAATGGAATATATCCACACACTTGGTAACCAAGTCCTTTTCGAGTTTTCTAAGCCGTGGAATATAACTCTCATAACCCTCTACAGTGGCCAACATCCTTGAGAGAAGTTCAATTCCTTTTGTTGCGTAGTCACATTCTTTGAAATTGGGCAGATCAAAAAAGCCCTTATTGTACCTTGTGACAAGAGGATCTGACTCAACGCCAAGCTTATAACTAACTGCGTGCCATTTGGCTAGTTTTCGTATCGCCGCCTTTGTCTCTTCTAGGTTAAGTAGACGATTTCGAATGACCTGATAACCTTGTGGGACAAGATCTTCAAAGACAATGATGTTTTTTGGGGTCTCCGCGTGGTAAAGCATTCTGAAAGAAGAGAACAGGAACTATATAAGATCTTGTGCAGGTTATGTCTTCGTCCATATGACTCAAAAATCTTAGAAATGTAAGAGCCATCAGTCTTCATATCATAAAGCTGATATCTATCGACAACATCTGAGTACGCATGTCAAGTCTGTCGTTTTTATTGTAATAGGCCGACTGAGAATGTTAAATTTTGATTAGCAATCTTAGGAGCAGTATCTTCCGATGGGTGCTTGTCCGCTAAATATCGAGTAAGAGCCACTGCAGTCAACAACCCAGCAGCTCTGTTAGTAAGCCCTACTCCTACTCCTACACCTCCTCGTGGTGCCATCTGGGAATTTCTTTGGAAATTGCGAACGGAATGAGGAAAAATGGCGAGGTTTCTGCTCCACAAAACAGGATAAGTGTCGGTTGGTCAATGGCCCAGCGAGCCATAACTTTAAAAAAATATATCTGCTAAGAATCGTCAGCAAACGCCTCGGATACGGATGGATAACTTGTTAAAGACCTTTGGCTATCGAACACGGACAAAAGATTGGATTCCGGAACGTTAAGACCACACTCGGCTCAGTCCAGGAAGGCCCCCATAACGCCAGATTTCTCTAACTGGAATGCGAGTTCACACGATATAATTTCGACATCTCGGGACTGAGTGAGATAAGGTGGTCAATACCAGTCCCAAAAAAGCACTGTCAAGCTCTACTCTGGCAAGCCAGCTGGAAGTCCCCGGAGCTCTGGAGTAAGACTGATGCTAACTCCAGGTGCGCGAGGAAGCCCCATATCCTGGAAACCTCTGTGGCCGTCACCGTCACCATCACCATCATACAGTGTTATGTTCCAACTGAAGACGCGGCTGAGGATGAAAAGAACTATTTTTACAGCCAATTAGGCTCACGCTCACATCGTAGTGGTGACGGGGGATTTCAATACCAAGGCAGGTAGCGACAATACTATTCTTAAACACGTGATGGGAGTTCATGGCCTTGGAGAACGGAATGACAATGGTGAACGGTTTATGGCCTTCTGCAATACCAATCGCCTGGACATCGGAGGTACGCTGTTTAAGCATAACACCTGCCACAAGATCATCTGGGTTTCAACTGACAGGCAGCGAACATCCAACCAGATAGATCACATTGCGATCAGTCGTCGCTTTAGAAATTGTCTTCTAGATGTCCGAAATAGACGCGGAGCAGACATTTGGCAAGATCGCGATCACCATATGATGTTAGCTGATATACGTCTTCATACTGCATCCGTCAACAAAAACCGCTCAAACGTGCTTAAAACAACCAGGGATCCGTAAGTGCAGCAATTCAGGGACTATCTTGTCTTAGAAGCAGAAGCAAGAACACAACGCAGGATAGCGTGAATGAAAACTGGAATGATGTGAAAAATGTGTTTGCAATTGGGGCAACCACCACAGTCACCGCACATGGCTTTCGGCAGAAACCTGGAGACGGATCAATGAGCATACAGCAATCAAAGTTTGGATTGCAGCCGCCTCAGCAGTAGAGAGAACCGAGCTAGAAGTGCAATATTGTGTGAGACGAAGGAAGTGCAGCGTAGTGTAAGACGTGACAAGCGGCAGTACATCGGCACACTATCTTCAAGAGCGGAAGAAGCAGGAAGGAGGTGCGACAGTAGCGCTATATACAAAATCACCAAGGATCTCACTGATGGTCGGAACTCCAAGGAAGTGGGTATTGATGGCATTCCTGTCGAACTATACTTAGCGGCACCAAATCCATCAGCTGATCTGCTACAGCCGCTCATGTGCAGAGCGTGGGATAGTGAAGTATTTCTGCAGGAGTGGAACAGAGGGATGACCATGAAGCTACCAAAAAAGGAAAAACCTGATGGAGTTTGCAAACTGGAGAGGTACACCCGTTCTAAAATAGTTCTGGAACGAATCAGAGAACGTCAGGGGTGTATACTGTCACCACTATTGTTTTTGGTGGTTATCAGTGATGTACCTCGTGAAGCATTGACGGAAGTCAACTGTGGAATTCGATGGACAATGACATGTTATCTTAAACTACGCTGACAATGTTTGCCTACTTTCACATGGGATAGTGGACCTTCATTTGATGGCCCACAATCTGGAAGCTGATGCGAAGAAAATGGGGCTCAAAGTTGACAACTTTCTATAAGTAGGAAGTATGGTTTCGGCTAACCGGGGTCGCACCGAACTGGATGAGTGCAGCAGAATCGGGAAGGCTAAAGCTGAATTCGGAATGCTATGCAAAATTTGGAAAAGCAATGTTTGTAGCTTAAAACAACGTAGAATCAGTACTAATTCATCTAATGCACAGTTTTTTTTAGAGAACGTACCAAGAACCTATAGATATTACTATACGAAGGAGAAAGTGGCGATGGATTAGACATACGGTACGACGTGAAGTGTCTTCTTTGCGAAGTACGCCATGCAGTAGAATCCGCTTACCCAAGCCGGCAGGGAATTGGATGGGATTGAGTGCCGATGATTCTATAACAGCATCTACGTAGTGATCAACTGGATATCACACCGAAAGTTCTCAATACAAATGAAGATGCGTTCCTAGATCGCGGCGTAGGAATCCCATATACGGGGATTTCTTTAGTCAGTTTGTCAGTACACACCTCCCCTTAGAGTTATTCCGATGTACTTGTATATCGGAGACCAGGTCTAAAGGAAGCTCCAGGGTTTTGCGGGACCCTGGAGTAGAGATTACAGCGCAAGAAGCCTGATTAAGACAATGGCGGCTCTTATTACCTTAGCGAGGCTACTGGCGTCGCAAAATTTAACTGGGCCCTTTGTCCAGCGGTTCTATTACGGACCTAGCTCTCCAGGTTGGGGGTTCCACGAGGGGGTAACTTTTTCACCATTCAAGAAAACCACAACAGTTCAGAGACAACCTCGGATATGCGCGGATATAAGGTTGACGACCTCAGCAAAAGCTTTAAGGACAATGAATTTCGACGATGCCAATATTCCATTATACGACCGCTAAAGGGGATATTACCGGGCCGGGATGGGCCGGACTGACGCCTAAGCTTATTTGGATGCCTAACTGCAATTCGAGGCATACTTAGGGACAAAGAGCCATAAGCTTTTGGCATGTAACGCATCCAAACATTTGCATCAATGGGCAAATTCGGGAACATAAGCCTGATTTGTATTAATGCCCCTACAGAGGATGAGAGAATAATAATTCGCTGGATTAAACATAGGCTCACTGTCCCATTTATGACATCAAACTTGTGGTAGAGATCTAAATGGAAGCATGAGTAAGAAAGCCTTCTTGAAGCAGGTCATCACCTGCATAACACCACGTCCAACAATGGATTCCGATTTTTAGAATTTGTAGCACACGTAACCTCTTAGTAGCTAGCTCGAGGTTCACCCATCTCAATATTCATAAATGGACTTGGGTAACGTCTGTTCAATTAACCGTCAATCATATTGATCATACTGCTGCAACCGGTGTCAGATACTTCTCCAGCATTCTGGATGTCCAACTTTCCAGGGAGGCAACATCGGATCGGATCTTTACCTTGTTGCAGCCAGGCTTCTCGGAAAGATAACTAGTAGGAACGACGTTCGTATGTTTTGTCATAGAATAAAATTAACATGCCAGAGCTACAAAGTCAGAATGGAAGCTTGTAAAGGGAAACATGGACAACAGTAGTGCAGTCGCAGTCGGTGTTGGGAATAGGGAAAGACTACTTCTGAAGATTGTAAAACGGGGCTATGATGGTAGAAATCTCGCTGTCAGTCAAAGTGAACTATTCACCCTGGCTGAAAGCTACATAGAATATCGTCACCCTGACAGGGAGATAACTTGGTTGGGAGCATTCACCAGTCCATCTAAACCATATAGTCAAAGGAAAGCATGACTGAAGCATGGAATCTCAGCATAATTAGTCCGCTTTACAACCCACAACACGCACACCACCGACGGGTTGGTCAAAATGTCACCATTGGAAATTATAACTTCGAGTTAGTTAAGGACTCCGTTTTCCTTAACTAAGCCTTGTGGACCTCAGCCAATTAACTTGAAGTGCTCGGAGGGAACTGATGAGAGAGGTCCAGGTTTATCTCGGAAAGGAGAGCCACCCATGTAAGTAAGACTAGAGCATGAAAGACTAGACATTATGAGTAGAAGAAAAGAGTCCCATTTACGAAGAAGAGCTAAATAAGTCAAAACGCCGTTGCTGGTACAATATAAGTATGGTGACGGACGAGACCATCAAACATGCTGTTGCTTCCTTTGATGACTTCAAGTCGCCAGGCACCGATGGCATATACCAAGATGTTTTGAAGCAACCTAGATATTGACTAGGCATACCACCCTCTGATTATCAGTTTTCAACCAAAAACTACAAAGTTCGTCATCTACTATACCCGATAGATGGCGATAGTAATGAAGCATATTTGGTTAAAAAAAATGTAATTTCTACACTCTAAGTACACCAAACAATATTATGGATCACTTACTTGGCGCTCAACCTGGTGTTATCACCGGCCTTTCGAAGAATTTCTTCAAATTTCGGAATTGTCTCGCCAAACATTTGAATCTCCGTCTTGAAAATGTCCGATCCTTTAAAAGCATCCCTCTTGAAACCTTCCTCTTCCGGCAGGATCTTGATAATAATCGATTTGGAATGGATTTCCCCATCATCTCCACAACGGTATTGTATCGTAGCACGGAACATGATGGTTGAGTAGTGATCACCCTTGGAAGTTGCAGGGGAGAATATCAGGTCAATTATCTGTGGAAATTGAGGATTTTCAAAAGGTTTTTGTTAAAAATTTCAGTCCTCACCTCAATGGTGTCATCTTTTTCGGCGCTCCGAAGCACATCCTGGATGAATACTCTGCTTAACCATTCTGGAGCATTTAGTTCATCGTCGTTATGCTCGGTCATCGTAATAGATTTGTGCACACAGTATAACTATTGGTTGTTGTTTACCAGCTTAAATACGAGCACTTCTACCTGCAATCGACTGATACGAAATGAAATCGTAACTTTCAAAAACACGTACACTATCCAACCCGTGCCTATCTGTCATGCCCTGAGCGTTTGCGCTCTTTGGAAGACTGAAATTAACTCAAGAAATGAAAAGAACAGAATTTCACAACGAAGCGCAAGTACCAGTGAAGCAGATATCAAAATGTCTCGAGCTCCACGAAAGCAAACCCAAAACAGACTGAGTGCCAGTGGATTTTTGGCGCCAACAAAAGCTTTTTTTACGAAACAGGTTTTCGGTTTTCGGTTCTCAGTTTCTAGTTCTCAGCTCTCAATTCAGTTCTCGACGCTTCACAATCACAATGTGTTTCTCTTCAATTGAGTAGCAATGACGTTATCTTGGGCTTTCCTAAGCTATAGCAAGTATTGTAGATTTGTTTGTATCTAGCACTAATAAAAACAATTACCCGCACGAGTATGTGCTCGTATCTCCTAGTTTGTATCTCGTGTGTGATCATTTCGTACGGATGTACGCCGTTTAAGTATCATTATCTTCGCTAGCTGATTACCAGCCATGTAAGGTTCATTCATACAAATCTCATGTGCAATTAGAAATACGAGTATGACCATGATTCGACAAATTTTACTTCTGCCACATCCGAGCAGATTGACGTTGGATTGATTGTCATCGCGAGAGTGCTTTAGCCTTTAGATAGTGTTGTTGTGATCTGACGGAGGCGTCGAGTCTTATCGGGAATCCCCAAAATGACATGAATGACTGCAATGCTCCTATATTGCTTGTAAGGTTGGGTTAGTACTATTCCAGCATTGTTGAAGTGTTTTCATACCTCACACCCTGGATTTGACACTGAAAAGTGGCAAATTTATTCCCACAGTGAGACCAAGAATCGGGTTGCCTCAAGTTACTTGGCATCGTTGGGATATATGTAGTTATATAGGGTTTTCCTATAAGGACTTGACAACGCAAACGCAAACCATTTGAGATATTTCAAAAACTTTATTACCGGCTTGAAGTACAATCAAAACATTTGTGAACGGAACTCGACTTCGTAGCGGTCGATTCGTTGGACCCAATTTTCAACGACTCGGCCACACATTTCGTCCGAAACGGCTGCTATTTCGCGCTCAATGCTGGCTCCGAGCTCTTCCAACGTCGTCGGCGTGTTGGCATAAACCAATGACTTAACGTAGCCCCACAGAAAATACTCGTAGCCAAATAGGCGTTAAATCGCACGAACGAGGCGGCAAATCGACTGGCCCATTTCTTGAGATAACATGCTCACCATACTTACTCTTCAATAAATCGATTGTAGCGTGTGCTGTGTGGCTTGTGGCATCATCCTGTTGAAACCACATGTCGTCCAAGTCCATATCTTCCAATTCGGGCCAAAAATAATCGGTGACCATTCACGGTAAAGTGGCGATCGTTATCGTCGACGAAAAAATATGGCCCAATAGTGCCGCCGACATGCAAACCGCAAACAGTTACTTTTTGTGGATGGAGTGGTGATTCATGAAGCGCATGTGGATTTTCACCCGACCAATAACGCATATTTTGCTTATTGACGAACCCATTGAGCCGAAAATGAGCTTCGTCACTGAAGATGATTTTGCGATGAAATTCATCATCCTGGCGCATCTTCTCCAGAACCCAATCGGAGAACTTACGTCGCTTCAAATGGTCCATCGGCTTCAATTCTTGAGTCAGCTTGATCTTGTATGGGTGGAAACCAAGATCCTTATGTAAAATACGCCATAATGTGGTCTGAGCGATGCCCAATTCTTGAGAACGCCATGGAATTGACTGATTTGGATCGTCTGCTATGGACGCCTGAACGGCAGCAATATTTTCGACACTTCGACCAACCCGTTGTCTCACTGACACGGCAACATCACACCACGAATACGTAGACTCAAATTTGTGCACTAAACTTGTTATTGCCTGTCCACTAGGGCGAGAATTACGACCGAAAATTGGAGTTAACGCTCTTAAAGTTGCAGTCACCGACTCCGAATTTCGGTAGAAAATTTTTATAATTTGCAGATGTTGCTAGTTCGTGTACCTTACCATGATGAAAATGTTGAGTTTACTGAATAAATTGACAGTGACAGTTTGATGATTAGTGAAAGAGTGCGTTCACAAATTAAATTCAAAGTTGTCAAGTCCCTATTGGAAAACCCTTTACTAGAAGAACGTATAGACTAGCTATTGGTAACTGTTCAAACCAATCAGTAAGACTTTCGCCATGCTAAGATGCAGCATGCCCACCAACGCGGAAGATCCTAGGAGGATTGGCTTCAAGATTTGTTGGGGAGAATGGAATGTGCTGGGTGTTGTCATACTATACTGGTGTTCATACCATATCAGAGACGGCGCTTTCTAAACCATCTTCCGATTAAAATGAAGAGGTCTGGTCTGGTACTGGAGTCTTGCAGCAAGGTCATGTCGACTATTCTTTGACTTTGGGCGATGACATCAGAACTTTTGCGAATCCTAGTTGTGACTGGTTGCGGCTAAAATCAGAGCTAGAATAAAATGTAGTGGGCTCATCACGAATAGTTCCAAATCCGATTCTAGGTGCGTGCGTTGGTGCCTTTTTGGACTTCACTCCTTGTAAGGAAAACTGTCACCAAGCTCAGATATACACAATCTTGATGATAATGAACTATATTTTGAAAAAAACAGAAAAACAAAAAAAAAAACGGTTAAGAGGGGGTGAAATATCTAAGTCTACATCTATGGTGTACTTAAGGCCTTGTTCATCCCTCTTACTACTTCTAAGCAAGTGCCAAAATGCAGCGCTTTTAACAGGCTTAAACAGTCACTCGATTGGGTCCTAGCTTAGAATGGGATCCCGGGGAATGGAAAAGACGATCAACTTGCTAGTCGAGGCTTAAAGGGGAGTTTTTCAGGACTTTGACCTTCGTTAAGACTGTCTACGTTCTCAGTTAGGGCTTCTATTGACAAATGGCTTTCTTGTGAACATAATTTCAGATTACATGATTTTTAAAGATGGCTTGTGCCTCCTAAAAGAAAGCGGTTTTCTTCTCAAGGAGTTCGGTATGCCGATCAATTCTCATAATTTTGTGAAACAATATCGCGCGCCATTTAAAACACGTATTCACAGACAGGGTCACACGAATAGAGACGATCTGTAAAAAACCGGTTTTGCTTTTCCAATAATTAGAAAGTTTGCCATCTTGGTTAGTTTATCTATGGATCACCGTGCTTGCAAACCGTTTGCAAGTTTTCGAAATTTGTCGCAAACTTGCGATCCGATTGTCAAAAAGAGCCATTCAAGACACAAAAGGCCTTCAAACTCAAACCGATTTGTCAAACAAGATTGTCGTGAGTGGGGCCCGCTTTAGAGCATTCACTACTGATACCAGTTAAACAAATAAATGGTGTTTTTTTAGAGGTATAGAAATTCAATATGAAATAAAACACTTGAAACTGATGTTAATGTCTATGACATTAACTCTATTAAATAGATAATTTTATGCCATTAGTGTTTAAATATCCACCGCTAGTTTGAATGTAGTCCAATTTTCAACAACTTTATCGAGCAACTGGGGCCGTATATAAGCAATGACCCGGTGAATGCTGACTGCCAAATCGTCCAATATCTCTGGTTTATCGGCATAGACTAGTGACTTCACATACGCCCAAAGAAAGTAATCTAAGGGTGTGAGATCACAGGATCGTCTAGGCCAGTTCACAGGCCCATTACGAGAAATTATGCGCTCAGCAAATGTTTCCCGCAATAAATTGATGGTGTCGCCCCACGTAGCATGTTGCGCCATTTTTTTGAAACCAAACCTCGGTCACGTCAATGCCATTCAACTGAGGAACGAAGAAGTCAGAAATCATATTTCTATAGTGCTCTCCATTGACGGTAACAATTCTGGCCGGCATCGTCCTTAAAGAAATATGGGCCTATGATTCCACCATGCAAACGACCTCTCCTCTTATGCCAAGCGACTCTGGCACCTTCAAAGAACGCGTTCTAGTTTTAAGAACCATTTCTAATTCCTAACCCACCTCTGCCTCTATTTGCACTCCCTGATTTCCTCAGCATAAGAGTTTGCTTTGAATTTGTCTGCGTAAGAATTCCTATTTCTAAGCGGAATCTCTTTATTTACTGTTGCTACATTCGCCCATCGCAACCAACCTGCAGCTACCAACTAGCTATTGACGAATTCGATGCCCTGTTTGCCAAAGCTGACTCAAATGACACTGTTGTTGTTATGGGTGACTTTAACTCACCACGACTCAAATCGATACGCACTGATGATTCACACTACACTGCCAACAATGCTAGTTCGGAGAAAGAAATTCTTTTTATTGACTGTCTCGTGGACTCCGGACTTTTTCAGTTAAGTGGCATAACCAACTATCTCGGTAGAAAACTCGATCTTATCTTCTCCACTGACGTAAATAACAAACATAGTCTCAGCCAGCAAGCACCTCCTTACTGTTGAAGTTAATTATTTAATAGTTACCATAATCCGAATTGTATACTACTGGCAACACCCAACAAAATACTCTTACGAGGGGCGTTCAACATATTCTCGGTATAGGGGTGAAGCTGTGGTTGTATATATAAATTGACTTATTTATCAAGTAATACTATTATTTTAGTGCATTCATGTAAAATTTCATATAAATGTGATTATTAATTCGCGTTTTATCTCTAGTTAAACAGAATCATAATGGCAACTGAGACTATGATGGTGAAAATTGAGCATCGCGCTGTAATTAAATTTCTCACTAAGCAAGGAAAAAGTCAAAAAACTATTCATGAAGAGATGGTGGCTGTTTACCAGGGTTCCGCACCTTCATTATCAACTGTGCGAAAGTGGTCAAGTGAGTTCAAGAGTGGCAGAGAGAGCATTGAAGGCGACCTACGCTCCGGCGCCTCGGCTACTGCTTGTACGGGAGAAAGCATCAAAGAAGTCGAAAAACTTGTTCTTGAGGATGCCCGAATAAAGGTGAAAATGATGGCAGAGATCACCAAGCTTTCAATTGGTACCATTCACACCATTCTTCATGACCATCTTAACCTTTCAAAGGTCAGTGCAAGGTGGGTGCCACGAATGCTCACAGCGCCTCAGAAAAAAGTGAGAATCGCATGCTGTAGAGAGCTTTTGGAGATGTGTAGTGAGAACGCGGACGGTGTTATGGATCGAATTGTTACTGGGGACGAAACATGGGTCCACCACTATGACCCTGAAAGCAAACAAGAGTCCATGCAATGGCATAAAAAAGGAACAGACCCCCGAAGAAGTGCAAAGTCACTCCGTCTGCCGGGAAGCTCATGGCCACAGTTTTTTGGGACTCAAAGGGAATCTTGCTCATTGAGTACAAAAAAAAAGGTGAAACCATCAACGCCACATCCTACGCTTCCACTTTGCATAATTTGCGGGAGGAAATTAAAAAGAAAAGACGGGGTAAACTCGCAGCGGGTGTGTTGCTTCTTCATGACAACGCTCCTGTTCACACGGCGCGAGTTTCCAAGGCTGCTGCGCGAGATTGTGGTTTCGAAGAAGTCCAACACCCACCCTATAGTCCAGACCTTGCCCCTAGTGATTATTTCCTGTTTCCGGATTTGAAAAAATGTCTTCGTGGAAAAAGATTTTCGGATGATGAAGAACTCAAGTCGGCAATAAATGGGTATTTTGCAGAGAAAGAGGAAATTTATTTTTTTGAGGGTTTAAAAAAGCTTAAAAAAAAAATTAAAAACAATTTAAATTGAATTCGCATTTTCCTTCATATCGATACCGAGAATATATTGAACGCCCCTCGTAAAACTCTTATATACTTTTCTGTTAAAGAAATCACTAAATATATGACTCGGTACAGTTCTTTTGAATTCTTTGCTGTATAATAAATTTTGTTGCTTGTAAAAACCTAAGAAGGTGTTTTCAATTTTTTTGTTCTTACAAAGGTTATGGGCCCAGATCCGCGCAAAGTGTTGTAAAGTACAGACATTAAACAGTTTTATCCAAAATGAGCTCGCCGTTTTATCAAATTGATAAGCTAAATGAGGAGAACTACGATGGATGGAGCGTGCAGATGAAAGCTGTTTTAGTTCATAGTGATCTGTGGGCTTACGTTTCAGGCGCTAATGTTAAACCCACTCCAACTGCAACAAACGAATCTTCAGTGGCGACATGGATAGGTAAGGATGAAAAGGCGTTATCGACAATTTTACTTGGTGTAAAATCTTCGCAACTTATTCATATTAAAAAATCGACATCGTCGAAAGAAGCGTGGAGTAAGTTAAAAGAAATCCATCAACCGAGCCCGTAAGGTGGCTTTGTTTAAACAGCTATTGTCTCTGAAAATGGCTGAAGGTGGAACTATGTGTAGTCACTTGAATAAATTCTCTGAAATATCTGAAAAATTGATGGAAATTAACATTAAGATGGAAGATGAGTTGTTAGTTATCATAATGTTGTCGAGTTTGCCTAGTACCTACGAAAATTTCATTGTGGCCATCGAGTCAAGGGACTTGCTTCCCACATTAAGTGCTATGAGGACAAAGCTTTTAGAAAAGGGAAAACGAAGAGAAGAAAACACTGTGGAGACAAGTGAGTCTGCATTCTTCATACGTCACCAAAATAAAGCGTCTAATTTGAAAAGCAAATGTAGAAAAGGCAAGTGCTACAATTGTCAAAAGAAGGGGCACTATGCTGCTGAGTGTCGAAGTCCAAAAAGCTCGTCGACAAGAAATGTGACGTCATCATTTGCGATGTTAAATAACAATGCTACTTCGTCGGAACTTAACGAAAATATGTGGGTGCTTGATAGCGGGTCGACCTGTTATATGTGTTGTGACAAAAGCCGTTTTTCGATCATACAGCCACACATTGAGAAGATTGAATTAGCTGGAAATTATACCATTATGTCAACAGGTATTGGAGTTGTCAATATTTCTACAATTTACAGAAATATAAAACTGATTAACGTCTTATATGTACCGGAATTGAAAACCAATTTTATATCGGTTAGTAAAGCAGTGGAAAATAATTATTGTGTCGAATTCAGTGAGAAAGAGGCCAGAATCTTTGACAGCGGTAAGAATTTGATAATGCATGCAATGAAGTTTGGTAGTTTGTTTGTGCATGAAAACAAAAGAAAAGTGGCTATGTATGGTATGCAGAATAATTTAAGTAACGATTCATTACTTTGGCATGTACGATTAGGTCACTTAAATGTAAAAAGCATGAACCAGTTATTTAAAGAAAACATGGTAGAAGGAGCTAATCTTAAAAGTAATCCAAATGCCTTTGAGTGTGAAACTTGCATGAGAGGAAAAATTTGTAGTTCGCTTTTCCCAACAAATAAAAGAATCGCATCCAAAGGGTTACTAGAAGTGATACACTCAGATATATGTGGGCCGATGAAAAAAACGTCATTAGGAGGTGCTAAATATTTTGCATTGTTTATCGACGATTATAGTCGCAAGTTATTTGTTTATTTCCTGAAAACAAAAAGTGACGTTTTTGATGCTTTTAAAGAATTCAAAGCTGAGGTGGAATGTGAAACAGGGTGCAAGATAAAGGTGCTAAGAACAGACAATGGTGGAGAATACTTGAGCACAAAGTTTTCAAAGTTTCTTTCTGCGCATGGTATAAAACGACAGCTGACTGTAGATTATACACCTCAGCAAAATGGAGTGTCTGAACGAGCAAATAGAACGTTAGTAGAGATGGCTAGATGCATGCTATTAAGTTCCAATCTTCCAGAGTCACTATGGGCTGAAGCAGTTAACACGGCAGTATACATCCGAAACTGATCACCCAGTAAGCTTTTGAAGAATCAAACTCCTTATGAAATTTGGTGTGGGCGAAAGCCAAATATAGGACATTTAAAGGTATTTGGGTCCAAAGCTATTATGCTGGATAAACGTCCAGGAAAGTCGAAATTTGATGCAAGAGGAATACAATGTATCATGGTAGGTTATTCAAAGGAGTCTAAGGCATATAGATTATATGAACCCGTTGGTAGAAAGATTTTGAAAAGTCGTGATGTAAAGTTCATTGAATTGTCTTCTATTGCGTTGGCAAGAAAGTAATTTCGGTTTTTTAGTGTGAAATGAAACTATTTTTTTTTTATACAAACAATAAACTTTAATCAATTATATATTTTCCATTTTGTTCGATGACCTTCTTCCATCTTTCTGGCAACTTCATGATTCCGTGCTCATAGAACTTCTGGCCCTTATTAGCACAAAACTGGACCAAATGCGATTGCAGGTCATCATCATTGGCGAAAGTTTTACCATTCAAAGAGTTTTGCAAAATTCGAAATAAATGAAAATCTGATGGTGCAAGATCGGGGCTGTAGGGTGGATGTGACATCACTTCCCAACCAAGGTTCAATAATTTTTCACGCGTTACCAAAGATGTGTGTGGTCTAGCGTTGTCGTGGTGGAACACGATTCCCTTACGATTTGCCAATTCTGGCCGTTTTTCTTTGATTGCTTCCTCCAGTTTCATTAGTTGTTGACAGTAAACATCGGAATTGATGGTTTGGTTCCTTGGAAGCAGCTCAAAATACACAACACCTTTAAAATCCCACCAAATTGACAACATAAGCTTCTTTTGATGCAGTTCAGCTTTCGATGTGGTTTGTGCTGGTTCATCACGCTTAGACCATGATCTTTTTCGATTGATATTGTTGTAAACTATCCATTTTTCATCACCAGTGATGATTCGTTTCAAAAAAGGATCCATTTCATTGCGTTTCAGATGCATATCGCAAATATTGACTCGTTGTGTTAAGTGAATCTCTTTCAATTCATGTGGAATCCAAATATCGAGCTTTTTTACGAGTCCAAGACGTTTTAAGTGATTTTCAATTGTTGTGTGTGATGCATTTAACCTCTCTGCAATCTCTCGCACAGTCGTATGACGATCTGATTCAATTATGACTTTGATTTGGTCATCATCAACTTCAATTGGTCTACCAGAATGTTGGTCATCTTTGAGTGAAAAATCTCCAGAACGGAATTTCTTAAACCAATTCTAACAACTGCATTCTGTTAAGCAGCCAACACCGTAAACTTCACATATCTCTTTGTGAACCTCAGCAGCTTTTTTGCCTTTACGGAAATAAAAAAGCAAAATATGTCGAAAATGTTCGTTTTTGCACTCCATGGTAAAATTGACACTGTACTAACAGGCGTGAACAAAATTAAACTTGATTTGCTCCTAAATTAAGCTTAGAGTGACAGCTATCAAATGTCAAAAGAAAAAGAAACATAACATTGAGAATACCGACATAACATTGACATAGCGCCATCTTCTTGTAAAAACCGAAATTACTTTCTTGCCAACCAATAGTATGAGAAGTTATAATGATTCTTATACATTAATTGATTTAAATAATAGTAAACTACCCTACATTAAAGAGGAAAAATAAGGTCCCCACAAAGTTTTAAAGGAGGCGGACTGTTATACTGGTGAGGTGGCATGCGAAGAAAATAACGCGGATGGGATTGCAAAAGGAGCACAAGAGGAAGAGGAAAATGAATTCTTCACTCAGGAAATAAGTGAGGGTGAGTTGAGAGATGAGGTGGGCAGTATTGAAAACGATGGTCAGATGCATGAAGAAGATTCCTCGAAGTATATTATGAAGTTAAGACCAAGAAAACCAAAGGCGAATTTCTTTATGAAAAACAAAGCAGAGTTCATAGATGCTAACCCACTTTCAGTTAGTGAGGCTCTAGATTGTCCTGATGCAGATATGTGGATACAATCAATGCAAAGTGAGTATGACTCTTTAATAAAAAATCAAACGTGGGAGTTAGTTGATCTTCCCCCTAATCGGCACGCAATTAAATCTAAATGGGTTTTCAACATAAAGCATGACAAACAAGGAAAGCCGGTTCGATATAAATCGAGACTAGTGGCAAAGGGTTGCAGTCAAAAGCTAGGGACCGATTACACTGAAACGTTTTCACCGGTCGTAAGATATTCAACAATACGATTAATTCTAGCGTTGGCAGCACAGTTTGATCTTAAGGTTCACCAAGTTGATGTCTCGTCTGCATATTTAAATGGAGATATAAAAGAAGAGATCTATATGCATCAACCGGAGCATTTTGTTAACACGGACAACCAAAATAAAGTTTGTAAATTAAGAAAGGCGCTATATGGCCTAAAACAAGCAGGAAGAGAGTGGAACAGTAAGCTGGATACTACCTTAAAGAATATCGATTTCTCTCGTTGTGTGTCAGATACTTGTGTATATACTATGAATAGAACTGATGACTTCAATATTGTTGCAGTATATGTCGATGATATCATTATTTCCTGCACCAAAGAAGATTCGATAACTTTCATAAAGCGCGCCTTAGCCGACGCGTTTGATTTAGTGAACAAGGGGCCAATTGAGTTCTTCTTAGGAATTGAAATCAGCCGAGATAAGGAGACAGGATCGATTTCTCTATCCCATGGGCAATATATCCGAAATTTGTTGTCACAATATGGCATGAATTCGACAAGGAAGTGCAACACTCCTTTGGATCCAGGCGAAAAACTAGGAAAATGTTCAAAAACGGTGTGTCCGAGGATAGATCCAAAGGAATAACAATCATTGGTTGGATCCTTGATGTATCTGGCGATTTCCACTAGGCCAGATATTATGCATGCAGTAAGCAGATTGTCTCAGTTCAATATTGAGCCACATAAAGAACACATGACGGCAGCTAAACACTTGTTGAGATATTTAAATACTACTGCTAATTATAAATTCTCTTTTACAAAATCTAGTAAACTTCTATGAGGGTTCGCGGATGCTGATTGGGCTGGCAGCCATGAAGACCGAAAATCTTATACTGGTTACATTTTTGTTTTGGCTGGAGGTCCTGTTACGTGGGAATCGCGTAAGCAGTGTACTGTGGGGCTTAGTAGCACAGAAGCGGAGTATATGGCATTGGTGGCAGCAACAAAGGAGGTGGTTTACCTGCGAAAGCTACTCACAGAAATTGGTTTTGGTTGTGTTGTAAAAGGGTCGACTGAATTATGTAGTGATAATTTGAGCGCACAACATTTAGTAAAAAATCCTGTATTTCATTCAAGATCTAAACATATAGATATAAAGTATCATTATATTCGTGAAATTTATAATAAATCTGAAATAGAACTCAAATATGTCCCAACATCAGAAATGATTGCAGATATTTTTACTAAAATTCTAAATAAATCAAAGCATTTAAAGTTTGTAAGCAAAGTAATGTCAGTTTAAAATGTATTCCAAATAAATAAAAGTTCTAAGAGATATTGTTTTGAGGGGTAGTGTTGAAGTTAATTATTTAATAGTTACCATAATCCGAATTGTATATTACTGGCAACACCCAACACAATACTCTTAAAACTCTTATATACTTTTCTGTTAAAGAAATCACTAAATATATAACTCGGTACAGTTCTTTTGAATTCTTTACTGTATAATAAATTTTGTTGCTTGTAAAAACCTAAGAAGGTGTTTTCAATTTTTTTGTCCTTACACTTACCACTCTAGATTCTCACCGTCTGCCTCTTTTTTATGACGTTTTCGTACAACGTTTCAAGACCTTTTTGCTTTGAACACGTCTACAGCTTTAATTTTCGAAGAGCCAACTTCTCTTTTCTTTCTAAGGCTAATTTCAATTTTCTCTTTAACTCTAGTATTCCCGTTGATGATGCACTTACCTCTTTTTACAATATCATCTTCGATTGCTTTTCCCAGTCTGTTCCTTTTCTACAGCAAAAAAATCCATCGTTATCCCCACCTTGGTATAACAAGGAACTCCGGTCAGTACAAAATAAGAGAAATAAACTTTGGCACACCTAATAGTCTTATTTCTGATCCCAAACGCTTTTTCCAGTTTATCAGCTCTATAAGAAAGTCGGACAGTTATGCCTCCACCCTGAAGTTCAACAATTCATCGTATGATGATCCGTAAAGGATAGCAAACTTATTTGCCGAATTTTTTAGCCAATCGTTTGCTTGCCACGTCCGAAACCTGGATCTATCTTATTTCTCATACTTGAACAGCTGTCCAAAAACACCCCTTACTTCGGTTGATATCTCAATGGCATTAGTAGATGAAAAGATGGATAATCTAAAAAGTGAATGTTCCGCTGGACCGGATGGTGTACCTCCCATAGTTCTAAAAAAGTGCGCCGCCTACTTGCTAAAACCTCTCACTGGCTTGTTCAGACTTTCCTTATCTCAATGCGCCTTTCCAAGTTCCTGGAAAAACTCATATATAATCCCTCTGCGTAAAAAGGCCACAAAGATGAAATCTCAAATTACAGACCAATTGCGAAGCTCTCCACAATACCCAAGCTCTTTGAGAGCATTATTTATGATGGTATGTCTTTTTATTGTAAATCAGTGATTTCAAGAAACCAACATGGATTTCTTAAGAGCAGGTCAAGTACCACTAATCTCATTGAATTTGTATCAAGTACTCAATGTATGTGCGTTACAAGATGGCAAAGAAGTAGATGTAATAACCACCGTAATGTAATAACCATCAGCAAAGCTTTCGATAAAATCTCGCATCAAGTAACTCTTTTAAAACTTTGGGCCCTTGGCTTTTGATCAGATTTCGTTACGTGGATTTCCTCATACTTAAATGATAGACACTACAGTGTCCTGTTTAGGTCTACATTATCTAAACCTTTCAAAGCCCCCTCTGGTGTTCCGCAAGGAAGTCATCTCGGTCCCCTGCTATTTATATTAAGAATTAATGATGTTGATACCATCGTTAACAATTCTTTTATCTCTATCTATGCTGACGACATCAAAATCTTCCGTCGCATATTGTCTCCCTCTTACTGTTCTCTGTTGCAAGTTGATCTCAATCGATTTTCTTAATGTTAACAAATGCCAAGCTTCAACTTTCACTAGAAAACGTCATACAACTCCTTCTCGTTCATATTTTATCAACAACGAGCCTGTTCCTATTGTGACTGAAATGCGCGGATTAGGCATTATCTATGATAGGGAACTGAACTATCGCTCTCACATAGATAGCATTATTAGTAAAGCCAATTCGACTCTTGGTTCATTAATCGCTGGTCTAAGGAATTTGACGACCCATATGTGGCTAAGGCACTCTACACCACATTTGTTCGGCCCCTCCTCCAGTATGAAAGTCCAGTCATATTATTCTGCGCAAATTGCACGTATAGAATCGGTACAGCGTTGGTTCCTTCGGGTCCTTGATTTGACCCTTTCAATTTCCTCCCCTATAATCGACTGAAACTTATTAACTTACAACCCCTCATTAGACGACGAGAAGTTTGTAATATATGTTAGTTTTAAACTTAAATGGTAACATTGACTCTGAGGCTCTCCTCGAACGCATCTCTTTAAATGTTAATCCACGTAATCTAAGAACTGTACTTCTCTTCCGAGTTAATTCCCACCGAACTAATTACGGATGCCATGAAACGTTATCTCGAATACTTCGCGAAGCGAACAAATTCCAGTCAATCTTTGACTATCACCTGAACAAACAGGGAGTGTTGCCCTTTAGTCCCCTCGCTCTCTACCATCACTCCACAGCTCTAGCAATTAAATTTTTATTAGTTTTATAAGTATAGCATTTAAGTTCAATGCTTGTATTAAGCACAATAAAGCTATCCGGGGTTGATCCGGGCCTAAATTTAAAAAAAAAATGTAAAGCACACCAAAATGGTTGTAAGGGCATCTCGATAAAGGCTGCTGGGTTTTCTCTACTCCAAATTTGGCAATTTTGGTGTAAACAAGAGAAATCCAGTTTTCAGTTTTCAATGCATTTTATTTTCTTAATCACTAACTCTTACACACTAACAAAAAATGCTTAAATGCTAGCTTACAATTACTTAACAATCTTATACTAACTTACTGGCCCCACACAGGTACTCTAAGCTACTCTAAATTCTTATAACTACATATGTCTTTCGACTTTATTTACATTTTGTTTATAAATATTTATTTTGTATACTTAAAGCTAAGAGAAAAACAATTTGTAAACAAAAAAATTAGCATATGAACATTTATTCTTTATTTTTTATAAAAACTTAATATCTAACTTAAAATAAGCCTACCTAATCCTACATACACAATACACACATACACACACCTAGACATTATACACAATTATATACATATATTAGTATATACAAAGGTATATATTTCTTAAGTGCTAACCTAAACCTATGTAAGCTTACCATCGCTATTCACAGAGAAAACAGATTGGTCAGCTCTGCCTCATTAGTGAGGCTGGTCCGTAATTGACGGAAACGACGACGAAACATCTTCTCCATCATTCAACCACCAGAAATGCTGGTGCTGTCGAACGACATCTCTCTTATCGCGATTCCCCACCGCCCTACTGAACCTGTGACGATCGACACTGCCATGTGCGACGTCTCTGTTGTAGTTGAGTCGGCTGTCCCCAGCTGTGCGAGCGACATGGAAGGCCTTGTTCGATTTTTGGACCTGTTCTGTACGCTACCAAATCGTCTGCGTACGCAATAGTATGGGAAAGTGAACTTATCAAGTCGCTTGTATAAATGTTAAAAAGGATCGGCGAATTGACCGCGCCTTGCTGAAGACCATTTTTAATTTGAAATATTCCAACAGAAGTCACATCGCAATTTTTCACGATGAACTGTCTGTTGGTTAGCATATTATAGAGAATGTACAAGAGTGGTTTACTGATCCCCAACCGAGTCAGCTTATAGAAAAGACCCTCTAACCATACGGTGTCGAAGGCCTTCTCCAAGTCAACAAGGCAGGCACCAGTGCATTGTTTTTTGCCTTTATTCCATTGGATATCGGACACCAGTTTAGACGCGGCATGTGAGATATCATGTCCCGCCTTAAAACCGAATTGATAATCCGGAATTATATGTTTGTCCTCAACCCACCTAGACAGAGCTCTATTGATTACCTTTTCAAAAACCTTACTGATATTCGGAAGGAGACTTATCGATCGGAGATTCGCCGGATTGGATATATCCTTCCCCTTTTTGGGGATAGGTTGAACCACCGCCGTTTTCCAATGCGCTGGATAATGTGCATTATTCATTGCATTATTAAACATACTCCTCCGATTCCGCAATTTCGTTGGGAACTGTAATGTCGGTGCTAAAACCGCAATGGTCACTGTCATACACGAATGTGCGCAGACAGTTTAGCGTTTGTAAATTCGTACCTGTCAGTCGTATGCGTTCGTCGTACAGCAGTAGATCCAAATAAGACCCGCCTCTGGGAAACGACGGGTTATCCGTCGCTTTAAGACCGAGTCTGTACATGACATCGTGCTGACCCCACCAATCGAGTAGTAGGTTCCCTCTAGTATTTGGCAAATTATTTCCCCAATCACTGTGTCTAGCGTTGAAATCCCCTCCGATTATAAAATAATTCTCCCCCGATTCCAGCCTCAGAAGTCGAAAAAGCGTGTCGAGCTCTGTAATAAATAGGGCGGATTATGAAGCCTCAGGTGCATAAACAGAGGCCAAGTACAGCCGCTTTCCACTGCGAAGCGGGATGTAAATGACGACTGCCTCCAACACCCGGAACCTGCGCAACACGCCCTTGTACACTCTGTGAAATTTTATACCTTCTTTAATAAAGATCGCGACACCGCCTCCACGTTTGGATCTGGGCCGATTTCTTCTTCTAACAATATAATTATTGTACTCCAGTTTGTGATTATCGGTTAGCTTGGTTTCGCTAGCGAAAAGCACATCAGGAGTTTGGTCTTGTAGCAATTTAAACATCGCGGCTCTTCGTTCGATCCTAATCAGTGAATTAACATTCACCGCAAGGACCTTCAAAGTTTGCTCCACCATGCGCGTACCCATTACGACATGTGTTGCGTTAGGCCCGGCAGCAGCGCGTAGATCTGGTCCACCCGCTTGGCCTGTTCCTGTACCTGCTGTTGCAGCTGAGCCATCTGCCCTTGGATTGCGAGCAAGATGGCCAACATGTTAGGTGCAGCTTCCGTTGTTTTTGGCATTGACGCCGGAGCAGCAACAGTCGCTTGTTGTACCGTAGCCCCCCTACCTGACACCATTTGGGCGTAGGAAATTTGAGACGTGACGGTTGGTGTTTGAAACCTCACAGGTGAACGTTTGACCTCCACCTTCTGCTGCCGAGCCAGTTTTGCTTTCTTTATGTCAGCGAACTTAGGCCAACCCCGATAGTTTGCGGTGTGTCCCACGTTTCCACATAACACGTACGAGAGCTGCGACCTATCGGATGCTCCGTCAACACCCAGAGCACACTCCTCGGAACTGTGGTTCTTAGCGCACTTCACGCATCGAGGCTGCATTTGGCAGTTCGACGCGGAGTGCCCGAACCTCTGGCAGCGAACGCATTGTATAACGCCTTCGCTCCGTTTTAATTTTTCCCAGTGAACCACTTGGTAGTCTAGGACATTGATAACAAGAGAAATCCATTTAACCAAAAATGGGCCTCAATTTTGCGTTGAAAATGAGGACCAAGCTGAATTATGTTTTCGCCCATTCAACTCTTGCACAAGCTGGATCTTATAAGCTCTTAAGCTAAGATCTTTCCGTAAAATCTTCCACAAAGTGGATGAGCATAGCTCCAATTGCTGTGCACGATGGCGAATCGACTCATTCGGATTCCTCCTAACACTGAGCTCCACAACGGCAATAGCTTCTTCTGTTCGCACTGATTGTCATCTTTGGGGATGCGCATTACCCACTAGTGTGTACCTGGTGCGAAAACGATTCATCGTGTTCCTAATAACTTGCTCAGATGGGCGATTATGTCAACCATAAAATAGACGTAGCGCACGATAAGTGGCAATATGCATTATCCACAAATCAACTTTCAACTGTCAAATTCACAATTTTTAGAAACAGTGTTGTCAGTTTAAAAACCAAACTTCTAAAACAAACACCCTTTACTAAACAACGTAGCGATTCAAGTTTCAAGCTTTATCTTCATAAGATTGGTGTTGTAGTTTCGGCCTTAATAGGATGGTTTTTTTCAAACTACAATTGTCATCTATACGTCAGGTGCTGTTTTTTTTTTCTTCCTTAAGTAGAAGTCCGAGAGTGCATTGACCGCCCGGACATGCCATTTTTTCATTTTTAATGAATTTTATTTTATTCATCTTAAGTTTACTGAACTTACATGCTAACAGAAAAAATGCTTAAATACCATATATATATTTTTATTTTATGTCTTTCGACGTCTAATTTACAATTTTCAATCTTTATTAATGTTCATTAACATCTCTTATAATTAAACTAAGAAAAAATTAATTGTTTAGGAAAAACTTAGTAAATGAGCATTTTTTGTATTTACATAAAACTTATACTAGAGGTATAAATACTTAAACTACTTAAACTATCTTTGGTAACTTATACTAAACCTAATTGTTAGCAAACTTCAAGTTGCTAACCTAACAGCTAGCTAACCCAAGGTTGCCAACCTTCATACTTTAAAACTACCCTAACCTATGTAAGCCGGCCATTTTCTAAACAAAGTAAGGGAAATATGGCCCACTTTGCCTTCTGACTAAGCTAACCTGGACTTGAAGGAAACGACGAAGGAATCGGGTCTTCTTCACTCAACCACCAAATATTTTGGTGCTGCAAGACAACATCTTTTTTATCGCGTTTTGAAACCGCCCTGCTAAACCTGAGACGTTCAGTACTGCCGTGTGCGACGTCTCTGTTGTAATTGAGTCGCCCCTCACCAACTGCACGAGCTACGTGGAAGATTAGCGGCACCGCAAACCTATCCTGGATCAGCCCTTTCATATCAAAATAGAGGAACGCTTCAGGGGGGACGAAGCCTTTCAAGAGCACACTCTCATGATATAAGTAGTTGGGGTAGTAGGCCCCAGATATTAGGTTATTGGACGAGGTCATTGCTCTTGCAATATGCCCTCGAGTCAACTTAATAGCGAAGTTGTCCACTCTTATCAGATTCGCCTTGTTGTATAGAACCTTATCCCAAGGTATCTGACTACATTTCGACAAGCAAGTGGCTGGCCATGTTGTCCAATGATCGAGAATTTTCGCCAATTCTTTCTGGTATCCCTAGAGGCACCAGACAAAGGCGTTCTACTCGTAAACAGAATGGTTTCAGACTTCTGAAAGTTGATTTTCAACTTCCAGTCATCGCAAAATCGCCTAATTTGTTCGAAGTCACTTTGCAAAAGCCGTCTGCGTACGCAATGCAATGGGGGAAGTGAACCTATCAAATCGCTTGTGTAAATGTTGAATAGGATCGGCGAATTAACCGCACCTTGTTGCAGACCGTTTTTAATGTGAAATGTTCTAACAGACGTCGCATCGCCATTTGTCACGATGAACTGTCTGTTTTGGTGAGCATATTATGAAGAATATACAAAAGTGGTTTACTGATGTCCACTCTGGTCAGCCTGTAGAAAAGACCCTCTAACCATACGGTGTCGAAGGCCTTTTCCAGGCCCCAGTACACTGGTTTTTGCTTTTATTCCATTGGATATCTGACACCAGCTTAGACGCAGAATGTATGACATCATGCCCCGCCTTGAAACCGAATTGATTGTCCGGAACTATATTTTTGTCCTCAACCCACTTAGTCAGGACTCTATTGATTACCTTTTCGAACACCTTACTGATATTCGGAAGGAGACTTATCGACCGGAGATTCGCCGAATTGGATGTATCTTTACCTCTCTTAGGGATGGGATAAACCACCGCAGTTTTCCAATGCTCTGGATAATGTACATTATTCAATGCATTGTTAAACAGGGTGGTGTAAATGTCTACCGCTTCTAGAAGGAGATGTCGAAGCACAATGTTCGGTATTCCATCGATTCCCACTGATTTTTTACTTCTTATTGTGTCGAAGATCTCGTGGAGTTCTTCCTTTGAAATGAACGGAGGTAGGTCCCCTTTATTGGCGATGACATTATTTGCCATATTCTCATCACTGAACTGGGTGAAACCCGAGCTCTCGAAGCGTCAGTTCCGCCCGGACATGTATTTATAAGACTGTGTCCATTTCTAGACGTAGAGTTTGCCTTCCTATTGTCCAACCAAAGATAGCATCGCCTTTTCTTTTGAGAAAGTGCGAGCGCACCTCAGGCCGATATTAGGATTGTGGATGGAATATGGATTGTTACAATGCGTTCACTCATGACCTAAAAGGTTAGGATTTTGTTATCTAACATAAATCTGCTGCTTATGGTAATCGTTACCCAAATAGATGCCGCATCTGTTTTCTGTAGGAATCGTAGTCATTACAGTATATCGCTGGTTTTTTCCCACCTATTGTCCTCACATCACATATTCTAAATGACGGTGATATCTGCTTTACAGAAGTCTAAGGAGAACGAGTCTTGGCTAGGACGCTTGAATTGTATGAACACCAATGCCCTAGTCCGGAAAGATTTCGAAGCCATTCCGTAGCCGTATGTCAGTACAATTGATGGTAAAGCTACTAAGCTCTTACCTGACTCAATAAAATAAGAATTATGTCACAAGAGCTTTTTCTTGTTTACAGGAAATAGAAACATGTATTACACGTCACACAAGTTGTATTGCCTTATCACGCTAACAATTGTTTCTTGGACGCATGCGCGTCATTTAGCCGTCGTCGGTCGCTAGTGAAATCTATTAAAATGATTAATTGATAAACCACGATTATACTGATTGCGAAAATGAGTAGTTATATTGTGCAATTAGATATTCTTTCTGGAATTGACGGTTTTTACTTGTACCTCTACTACGAGCACTCGTATATAGCCTGCGAATGCTTGTGTAGTAAAGCAGTTCGTAAACTAAACTCGCAGAGTGTTGCAACTTTAAATACTATTGTGAATATTTTCAAGTGGGTACGACTTATTTCATCCGAAGGTACGATGATAGTTGTGTGGGTGTTTTAAATATTTAGCTTTTGGCAATTTTCACTGTGTTTTCGTTGAGGATTTGACAAAATATTGGAGTCTACTCCTGGATATAAGTGTGAGAAACAGTGATCTACTATATCACCGATGTTTTACGATGACTTGCAACATTCAAAGTGATATATGTGACGACCTCGCTTGGTAGATAATCGATTATAGATTATAGGGTATTGGAAATAAGTAAGAATTGAGTTTGAATAGGTTCCATTACCTATACGAGTATATCTCTGATAATTGCTGTTTCTGTCTATAATCAACTTAGCAATCTCAAATTGATTCAAATTAGCAGGCAAAAAACAAGATAAGAACGATAGTTCATGCCATTATGTGTGGAATAGCTCAATAGTATTCAAATAGCCGCCTCGACTTCGCTGGCAGTGCTTCAAGTGGTCCGTCCAATCCTTGATGACTCGGTTCAATATTTACGGCGTTATTTCCGCACTAGCGTGTCCTCGAGCTCGTCCAAAGTGGTGGGCTTCTAAGCGTAGACTCAGAACTTGACGTAGCACCAAAGAAAATAATCAACTGTTGTCAAATTGCATGATCGCGACAGCCAATTGCCTCAATCACCAAATTTCTCTCTCACAACTTCGAGCCTTGCATCGATTGTATGGCATGTAAAGCCGGAAATATCGATGTTGTCGAACTCTGACCATAGAAAGTCGGTAAACATCGCTCTATATTTGAGACCATTGACGGTAACGGTGTCTCCATCCCCATTTCGAAAGAAATAAGATCCAATCGCGCCGCCATCCCATAAACTGCACCGTCAACCGCTCAATAATGGCAATTTTGCTTGGTAAGATAGCTGCTGAGCCAAAAATGGGCCTCGTCCAAGAAGATGATTTTTTGACCAAAATCCGGATATCCAGCCAATATTTCCAGCACCCAATTAGCGAACTCACGGCTTTGTCTATAACCGTCCAACTTCAATTCATGCGTCAGCACTATCTTATATGGAGTATGCCTAAATCCAACCGGGTTGACTATCTGACGATGCCAAATTCAGCTAATCGGCGACGAATCGACATTTCTGGGTTTTCTTTGATACTGGCCGCTACGGCGGCTATGTTTTCTTCATTTCGCACCAATTTCTATCTGGTTGGTGGCTTAATATCCAAGAGAGTGTACTCCCGCTCAAACTTTTCCACGGTGCGACAAATTCCCCGCACACTGAAGCCATGATGACAATCGACCTCACGACGACATTCACGTTGCGGATTTAAAACTGAACCGGGATTTCGATAATATTTTTGAATAAAATTCGGCAAGCGTAGAATGATGCATGATGAAAAGGCAAACCTCAGTGAATATTTTGACAGCTGGATGGCATTGGTAACTTTGACAGCTATCTGGACACCCCATTACTAAATTTATCATCGAAAATGGCTCCACTATTTTTCGAAATACAATACCCTTCCTGAAAATCAACACACTTTTGTATGCCTTTGAATCAATTTACGAAGCACTTTTTCCACTCCGAACGAGGCAACTCCAAAACATGCATTTTAAACGCATCAACCGCTTCTTCAGTCGTCGAAAAACGTTAGCCTTGCAATTTAGTTTTGATATGCGGGAGTAAAAAGAAGTCATTGGGTGTGAAGTCAGGGCTGTACGACGGATGACCCATCAATCCGTTTTGTGCCGACCTGTGAGAGTGTTAGAATTTCCTTATTTCTCCAAAGAGTTTTGAGAAACAAATGGTGGTGTACCAATCCGAATTGACCATTTTACATAGCTCTAATGGGACGGTGACGACATTGTCGGTTTTTCCCTAGAAACAGGCGACCATTTGTTTTAAAGTGCTTCATGCACGTACAACTTTTGTAGAATTTGGCTCGTCTTGAAAGACCCATACAGTCTATCGCTGTTTAATTTTGGACTCATATATATAGATCCATGATTCGTCGGTTGTCACGATCTTATAGACATCTTTTGAGGCACGGCGATCGAATGTTTTCCACATTTCTTTGAACCAATCGGCTCGAGCATATTTTTGAGCGCGAGGAAATATTTTTGACGGCCAAATGTTGAACCTAATTCCAAAGCATGATTCAATTGCACGGTAAGGCACATGCCGATCTTGCAGCTCTGGCACGACCACCAATTTTGGACAACATTCAGAGAACTCGTCCACGAACACGATCCCGTTTACTCGGCTTAATACTTCAATTAAACTTAAACTTAAACTTAAACTTAAAACTAAGGTTGGTTGGAGTGGTGAGACAGATCGGATTTGAGGCAGGGAGTGGTGCGATTAAAGTCAAAGACGGTGAGGTTTGAATTGAGGAGGGTGTGGTGGGTTGGTAGAAAGAAGGAACGAAGGGTACGTATATTACGAGGGTTAGTGTTGAGAAAAATAGAGTTGTTGACCTGAAAAGAGTCGATGAATGAAAAGGAAGTCGGCTGCATCTTTGCGTTCCTGTTTTTAAGTTAATAAGGTTGAGATGATTTTGAGAGGAGGCAGATTAAAAGGATCGTCCCAGGGCATACCTCGAAGAGCTTTCGATTCTCGAGATATGAACACGGTGATATGGGGACCACACATTACTGGCGTAGTCTAGGAGGGGGCGAAAAGAAGGTAATATAAGGGGACCTGGTCACTCATGGGCTGTTTTAGGGTCTCTTTTCAGACTTTTCTTGGTCAGGTCCAGCTCGAGTATTGCTTAATGGAGTACTTCCCCAGATTCCAATTTTTTATCGGAGAAATCGTGATTTCTGTGTCAAACCTTCCTCTAAGATTTTGTGAGCGGATCTCGCCGTTCTTTGCTGCATTGCATTGTATGCTTCCTTGAGAAGGACTTCTCGAATGTTTTTGGTCACTTTGTTTGCTTACCGTATTTCTTTTTCGTCCGAGATACCTGCATTTATTTGTTTACAATGATCTTTTGCGTTTTTTTTAAATCCTCACAACCCGTAGGGCATACTGCGCACATAATGCCTGCTCGCTAGAGCGTTTCGATCTGAAAGATGCTTATATAAGCCGCATATCAAGGGACCTAGACCCTTTATGGACTATACTTCTCCATGCATGCTTAAGGCGGCCGGATCGTCTGTCTGAATGGGTATGTTTCATCACATTTGCAATGGAACACCGTAGGGTGTGATCAATTCACTGCCACCTTCTCCTTTGTATTCAGATATCCACAGATTCATGATCCAGCACGAAGCTGGCTGTTCGAAATGCGGTTCGGTCAAACGATTCTTAAGAAGTTGCGTAGACATCTATGAAGGTATAAAAGTTGATATTTGAAATCTCACGGTAAGAACGTTGCTATATAGAATTCAATATTCAGTTCATTGATACCTATTCGGAACAGTGTTGGAGGCAAAAGTTCCACCCTTAGTATGAGTCCTAAATCCTCTTACTGATCTTAGGGTTACAGCACCCAGTACTTATTGCAACTCTACATTGGGCCGAAATTCTTCCCCACTTCCCGCAATTTTGGGTTTAAACCACAGCCACCATGACGCTCTCATAAGGGAGCCTACCTCTAAAAAGTCAGGCCCGGACCGAGATCTGGGGCTCCTGACTCCCATGGTACTGTCTTTTAAGCCTTGGTAGGGACTACCGGTGGTCCAGCCGTCAAAAAGACCTCTGACCGGCAACTTGTAACTGGTCAAATAGTAGCAACCTTTGGTGGCGTCTTCTGAAAACCGTTACGATAAGACCAGTACTTTGCTCTGCCCCGCTCTTTATTAGACAACGTCATTGATGGGCGAAGCCTTGATAATTGGGCGGGGGCCCTGAGATTGGAAGTGCTTAATGTGTTTGTTTTACGAGTTTATCTACAGCCCTACTTCGTCCTCTAAGGACCAGGAACGGCAGAAGAATGCATCGTTGTTAAACTCCGCTCAAATTCATCTGATATTTTGACGTTGTATAGGCAACCCACAGGTGCTGCAAGATGTTCTCTTTATCTGGCGAGCTGTTCTGCTTCGAAGTCAGTAGGTTTTAGTCCTTTTACAGATTGTAACTTACAGCCTTAGCTACCAGAAAGTTGCTTTGTGATAGATGGATGTTGTAAACAGTCTTACTGTCACACCTATTTCGTGATCCTAGAGCCCTGATGGCAAGTGAGCCTTGGTATAGTATTGTAGTTGCCCTTCTCATATCCATATCAAAGGGAGGGAGATTCACCAATGCGTCTAGAGCAGCCAACACAGTTCGTTCTGGGAGTCTTGTAAAAGCAACAGTGATTTGCTTTCGTTGAAGCCTTATCATAGCAGTGTAGGTCTAGAGGACCCTCCTTGGTGGCCGGCCCTATGTGTTGCCATGTTCTTTAAGATCCTTGACCTAGGTGTAGTTAGATAATGCCCGCTTTCAGTTCGACTAACACTTCTCCTCCATCCGGCTTTAAATTACATTTGTAGATCAATGTATTCTTCTTTTTTCCAAATTAATAGGGACAACAAAATGGCCAATGCAGACGAAATGGTTCCTCCATCATGGATTGACAAGGACTTCTTTGAAATGATTTTGAGGAGCTACCACAAAGATGACGTTATTGTGGTAAGATCACTTAAGATCACTTATGCAAGTGGTAACCAAATTTTCCATTTTCAGATAAAAGATTTTGAGGTGACACCCGGCTCCGCTATGGGAGATCACTTTGCTAGTGTTATCTTTCGAGGAGTAGCCGAATACACCTCAAGTCACAAAGGCCTTCACAAACAGTCCATGATCATCAAGACCATCCCAGAAGCCGAAGGGTTCAAGAAGGAAATGTTAGAGGGTTTCACAGTTTTCGAAACTGAAATCAAAATGTATTCAGAGACTTTACCAAAGTTTGAAGCCGTTTTTCGAAAGTACGGAGAGGACATCCAATTTGGTTCGAAGTAATTATAAAATCTGACCCACAAACTGAACCTTAAAATCTCTTTTTGATATTTAGAATTCTTTACCACTCGCTGAAGCCGCACAAGGTGATCGTTCTCGAAGATCTTGTGCCTTTGGGCTACAATTGCATGCGCAACCGCTTACCGAATGAAGATGAGGTTAAGGGCTGTCTTTCGAGAATAGCTAAGTGGCATGCGGTAAGTTATAAGCTAGCTTCTGAAGGTGACCAATCGATAGTGAATTATAAAGATGGGATATTGGCAAAACCAACGGAAGAACTGCCGGAATTCATTGTTTCAGGACTTCCAAAACTCATCCAAGCCCTGTCGCAAACAAAAGGAATGGAAATTTATGCTGAAAAGTTCAAGGCCATGCAGCCTGACTTCCTGAAAAAGTGTCACGATATTTTCCATGCACATGACAATGGCATCAAGGGGATGATGGTGTTAAATCACGGTGATTTTCACATGAAAAATGTCATGTTCAAGAATGATGCCAAAGACAAGATGGAGGATCTCATGCTTGTGAGTTCACAGTAGAGGATGTCCCTTTAGGTTGGTCACACAACTCTTTTTGATTTTCAGATTGATTTCCAAATGTGCTGCTATGCTCCGGCTGCTATTGATATATCATACGCTCTGTTCATGATGCTCTCGGAAGATCTACGTCGTCATCGTCGCGAAGAGTTCATTTACTACTATTTCTCAACGTTTCTGGAGGCCTTGAAGAAAATTGAGTTTGTCGGAGAGTCACCAACTTTGGCTGACTTTTACATAGACATGTACAGATTTAAGGAATATGGTATGTTTGTGTAGACAATTTCTAACTCAGATCCTTTTTGAATGAGCTCTCTGTATCTTTCAGAACTTTGGGTGATGTCAACGGTTTTGCCAATGATTCATGCGCTTCCCAGCGAGGATGGAAAGACTGATCCCATCGCTGTGGAAGAGATTTTTACTTCCATGGATACTTGGAGTTTGATGTATGCTAACCCAGAGTTTATAAGGGAATTGGAATGGCTGTTGCCAAAGTATCTGTACAGCGGATATCTGTCATAAAAATTTAATTTTATTATAAAGCCAAGAGGAAGTTTGAGTTTTGTATTCCATTGAGGTTAGAAGATTGTTTAAGTTGCATTTGCGAATCTCTCCGGTAAACGTTGCTCGCATGGTCGACCACAATGGACGCGAGATAATTATTGATGGGTATTGTGAAGTCAATTCTGATGATGTCACTGTAAAATGACAGCCGATCGGCCAGTGAAAATATGACTACACGGTCTTGCAAAGAAATCGATTCGGACTGAATACTTATACAGCTGTAGCGTCATTTGACCAGACGGCAAGTTCTTCAAATCTTCAATAGTCTCTATACCATCTGATATTATCTTTCAAATCTATACGTATAAAAATCCCGTGTCACACTGTCCGTTGGAAATGAACGCCGAAACTACTTAACCGAACTTAATAACATTTTGCACACTACGTCTAATTGGTCAAACTTACCAGATAGAATAGTTTTTATCTCGATTTATGACCTTAATAATGTGTTATTGCAAATTAAATTAATTATGTGGTAAGCTCCCCTACTATTAAACATGGCGGTGTAAATTAGTTATTTGGCATAACACTGCATTATCTTTCTGATATCTAGGTTGGGCTATCATCCAATAGACGGCGCCGCAGTGTGTTTGAATATTCGGTTGTAAACCGAAAGTACTTTTGAAAAACAAACCTTACCAACAAGAAAGTTAGTTCAATGAACTACTACGCGCATGGATTGATGATTAAACATAATCAGGACAACTATATCCTTCCATATCGACAGCTGTGCCATCAATACATTGTGGATATGCACGCTAAGATCGAAAGCAAACGTTTGCGATTTATTCGATGCAACCAGGCTAAATTACGATCGGAGGAATACATCCACTTACGGGATTCCATTGTCGGAAACATCGATGCAAATTTAAACGCCAATAACATCGTTGATTTCTTTTTTTTTGGGTTTGTTGTTGGTGAATGTTCCCGGACCAACGTCGTTCGAAATTTTTGCGATTGCCAAGTGTTCAATACATATCAATACATATTAGTAACGTCGGTGTTTGTGTTTTTTGTGTTTTTTCAGACCAGCTGTTTTGCCACTTAGTGAAACACGGGTAAATGCCCACCCACACCTCTCAGATCACTCTGATCTGAAACTACCTGGCTACGAACTTATGCCATTATTCTTCTCTCACCGCGGTCTCGCCATTTACGTGCGTTGTGATGTAGCTTACCAAACTTCACCAAAATGTAGTCCCTGTTCCAATCCCGAATTCAACATCATGTGGTTAAAATTCCATCTTCGTAAGCAAATTATCCACTACTGCTTTATTTACCGAAGCCCCACCCTGAATAGAAATTCGACTTTTAACGAGTTTAATGAGTTGTCTGACTCCATTCAAAGAATTGTATCCCTGTATCCTCATACTGTAATGGTTATTAAGGGCGAATTCAATATACACAATTCTGGGTGGCTTCGACATTCTGGACAGACAACACGCAAAGGACGGTGTGTTGAGATCTTCGCTGCGGAAAACGACCTAACGCAGCTTGTAAATGAGCCTACGCGAATACCAGACGTTGACAGTCATACCGCCAACACCCTGGACTTACTTCTCACATTGTTAAGTACGTTACACCGTTTATGTGCTCTCCCCTCTAGGCTCGTCGGACCATTGTGTCATATCAGCTAATTTCTCGTACAGCGACCACACTTCTTCTTCTTTAAGTGGCGCTACAGTCCTAGGTGGACCTGGGCCTCAGTCAACAAGCGTCTCCAGCCAGCTCGATCCCTAACTAGCTGCCTCCAGTTTCGCACGCTAAGTTGGCTGACGTCCCATTCCACTTGCGTGCGCCACCTGAGTCTTGGCCTTCCTCTACTGCGGTGTCCCTCTGGAGCGGATTCGAAGACTTTTCAGACCGGAACATTGGTGTCCATACGCTCTACATGATCCAGCCATCTCAGTCTTTGGATCTTCAATCTTCTGGTTAGGTCGATGTCGCTGTACAGGCCGTAGAGTTCATTGTTTTATCTCCTCCTCCATTCACCGTCAATGTAGACGGGACCGTAAATCGCCCGAAGAATTTTTCTCTCGAAGCAACCAACCCTTATCCATTTTTGATAATGTCCATGCCTCTGCGCCATAGAGCAAGACCGGGATTATTAAGGTCTTATAAAGGGTGACTTTTGTTGTACGAGAGAGGGCTTTGCTACTCAATTGCCTTCTTAGCAACAGCAACAACGGTTGGCAAGAGCTATTCTTCGTTTGATCTCAGCGCTGGTGTCGTTGTCTGTAATTATAGCGGAGCCTAGGTAGACAAAGTCCTTAACTACCTCAAAGTTATACATGTCGAGGGTGACCTTCTGCTCGAGACGTCGGTGTTGGTTGTCCTTTTTGCTTGACAGCATATACTTGGTCTTGCTCGTATTGTTGATCGTTGATCGCTAAACCGATTTTCCCCGCTTCCGTATCAATACTCGCGAAAGCGCCACTGGCATCACGCTGCTTTCTCCCGATTATGCCAATATCGTCGGTGTATGCGAGTAGTTGGACGAACTTTTGAAAAATAGTGCCTCTTGTTTTGCTCTTGTTTGCTCGTGAGTTTTGCACTGTTCTTTCAAGTACGATGTTGAAAAAATCGCATGACAGCGCATCGCCATGTGTAAATCCTTTCTGGACATCAAATTTCTCAGTGAGATCTTTACCGACCTTGATGGAGCAGCGTGCATTCTCCATCGTCATCCTGCACGGACGGACGAGTTTGACAGGGACGCCGAAACTAGACATTGCTCTGTATAGCTCGTCTCTATAGATGCTGTCATACGCGGCCTTAAAGTCGATGAATAGGTGGTGTGTATCGATCTGAAGCTCATGGGTCTTTTCCAAGATCTGCCGTAGTATGAATATTTGGTCGATGGTGGACTTTCCTGGCCTGAAGCCACACTGATATGGGCCTATCAGGTCGTTGACGAACGGCTTCAGGCGTTCACACAATACAGCATATAAGATCTTGTATGCGATGTTAAGGAGACTGATGCCTCTGTAATTGGCGCAGTTCAGAGGGTCTCCTTTCTTGAGAATCGGACAAACAATGCTGAGGTTCCATTCGTCGGGCATACTTTCGTCCGAGCATATTTTACACATGAGTTGGTGTATGCTCCTTACCAAGTCATTGCCTGCCGCTTTGAAGAGCTCTGCAGTCAGGCCTTCCGCTCCAGCAGCTTTGTTGGACTTAAGCTTAGATATAGCTATCTTCACTTCGTCCAGGTCGGGTGGACGGAATTGTTGGTAATCATCGTCCAGGTTAAAAGGTTGATTCTGCCTGACAGCGGTATTTGGTTCGTCATCGCCGCTGCAGAAATGGTCTTTCCAAATCCTCAGCATCGACTGCGATTCTACCACGATGTTCGCTAGTTCATCTCTACAGGCTTCGGTTCGGTGTTTGTGTCCGTGGCGTGTTTTTTTTTACTTTTTGGTAAAACTTCCAAACCTCATTCCTGGAGTAGCAATTTCCTCGACAGCGGGCTTCTCATGCTCTTTCTTCATCCTCCTGAGAAGCCAGGGTTCGTCTCTCCTCAACCGCCGAAAACACAGTTAGAGAAAAAATTCCTAAAAGAACCGTATGGCAATGGAGCGGTCTTAACAGCTTCCTTATGAAATTTACGTTTCGTCAATAACGTGGATGCCGCTGCTATTCTCTTTTTTGAATGAGATCCTTTATTCCTCATCGGATGAAGAGTATCAAACCAAAAGAAAAGGCATGGTACAACTCGAGCTGTAAAGAGGCTGTATGGGTTAGAGAAATGTTTTTTCGGTCCTTCAAGACCAACCCGACAGATTAAAACCGAAAAAGTTCAAACGCGCCAGGAACGACTACAACGCCTTTCTTAAGCGAGTGAAATTTCAACACAACCAAAACTTGAGCCAAAATATACTACAATGCCCCAAAGATAGTAAAAATTGTTGGTCGTATTAGAAAAGTATTAGAAATGCTGCCTGATCCTCCATCCCAAAGCTCATTTACAATGACATTCCAGCTGTCAGCTCTTTAGACAAGGCCAATCTGCTTGCTGCACACTTTGCGGCCAGTTCAACAGTTCTCCCAGATTGTGCTTTGTCTCTGCCTACACTTGAGTGCATCGAATCTTCAATGGGACGAATCTACTTTCGCACTCGTGTAGTAGCAAGAGTACTTAAAGATCTTAACATTCACAAATCCGCTGGTGCAGATGGTATATCCCCGCTTCTTCTGAAGAGGTGTTCTTCCACGCTGGCAAAACCACTGCGTAAGCTTTTTCATCAATCCTATTCTTTAGGACTCTTCCCGAGCAGATAGAAAACAGCATTTGTCCAGCCCGTCCCTAAAAAAAGGCGAATCTTCTTCTCTCTCTTCCTGCAGACTTATTGCACTTAAGTCTTTCTTTCCAAGGTCATGGAAACGCTGGTAAACCGTCAACTCATGGAATATCTCGAAACACGAAAACTCCTCAATGACCGGCAGTACGGTTTTCGTAGCAACAGGTCCACTGGTGATTTGATGGCATATTTCACCAAAAAGTGAAACCAAAGCGTACTCGTATATCAGTCTGGCAAAAGCAAGACAGTTGCACTTGATATTTTTAAGGCATTTGTCGGTGTTTGGCTTCATCGATCAATCTCATTCTTCCATGGATTAGAAGTTACCTTTAGGAACGTTGAATTCAAATTATCTTGGATGGTTTCAAGTCTGATATCCACAAAATAAATGGTGTGCCCCATGGTTCCGTTCTGTCTCCGACACTTTTTTTAATTTTCATAGACGATCTCTTGTCTGCTACTTCTAATCCAACATATTACTTTGCTGATGATAGTAGTCTCTGCTTTTCATATTCGTTCACGAACTCACGTCCCTGCTCTTCGGTTGTAGAACGGGAACGGCAGCGTATGTTAAGCTCAACAACACAACTAACTTGGGAACCACTAACAGAATGAAATTTAATGCTTCCAAAACACAACGCTGTTTGCTGTAGGCCCTAAATAACAAAGAGAAGTGTGGTGGGATGAGCCGCATAAAGTTACGAGTAGGTTCTGGAATGCCTCTTAGATCTGTGATCTTCCTACTCTAGGAAGCAATTTGAGTTTCTGACGAGGCGTAGGAGACTGTTAAAATTTCCTTCTTTGGGGGAGGGCTGGGCATGTACGGAGTAGGTGGAGGATTGCCTCCTTCTCTTTCTCGTCCATACAGCTTCAAAAGAAGTCATTTCTAAAATCCCACGCCTTCTTGCATGCTTGTATATAAGGCAGTGTCCAGCTCCTATGATAGCGCTGAGATGTTTTCTATTTTGAACCATCAAAATCTTAGAGCTAGTCATTCAAAGGTTTGGTCAGATTTGTTTGGTCGCCAACCATGTTGGTCCAACACTCTACCTAAGTTTTGCTCTTATGTTATCATCCAGCTTTAGTAGTAGTTTTCACGGTTGATATACTGACGCTACCTTTTGCACCTAGGATAGGTATAGTGGTTCCAACTTTAGCGAGTTCGTCAACCCTATAATTCCCTGGAATATCTCTATGCCCCAGCATCCAACATAGTTGAATGTTAAGCTGCTCACTCATCTCCCTGAGAGATGATCGGCAGTCAAGGGCGGCTTCAGAATTTTTTGAGATCGAGTCAAAGGACTTAAAAGCGGCCTGACTATCTGAAAAGATGCCGATATTCTCTGCAGATATCACGTTATTCTGGAGTCAGGGCAGGATTTGTCTAATGCCAAAATTTCCACCTGGAACACGATACAGTGATTTGGAAGGCGGATGGTTGAGGCTTGGGTTAAGCTTATTTGAGAAAATACCTCTACCAACCCCGCTATCAGTCTTGGATCCATCTGTGTAGAAGTGACTTGCCGTCCATGAAAGTATCTTCCTACCAGGAATATCTAGAGGAGACGCTTACATGAAAACCTTTGTCAAACCAATATTGGGGCATAATGAAGTCAATGCTCTCTGAAATTAGTCTTAATGTATATTTGTATAATATTCCTAGCCTGGCAACATATTTAATTTATTTCTCCTATGCCGAGTAATGTATAAGGCTGTGCTTAGCTATGAAGTCCTTTGGACTTTGCTTAATTTGCTGCAGTTGGTTGCATCCCGTAGGTGAGTATCAGTTTTATAACCGCGACCTGCAATCAGTGGGTGATGTGAGGTTGAAGCCCACATGTGTTCCCAATGGCCTTTTTGCAAGACAATAAAGCTACTACACCTTCCTTTACTCCTTCTTGCATATTAGACTTCCAGCTTAGTTTCCTGTCAAAAATAAGACACAGATATTTCGCAGTATCGGAAAAGACTAAGCTGTTACCGTTTATTGAGGAAAGATCTATGGTCGGAATTTTATATTTCTTGGAAAAGAGGAGAAGATCAGTTTTATAGGAGTTTACTCCAAATCCACAGTGACCCGCCAAACGGGTTAACCTGTTAAGATTTAGCTTTAAGTGTTCTTTAATGGTATCGAGATGCAACCACCCTGCCACCACCCGCTTCGAGGTATATCAGCAGTTCATTGACTGTTCTAAGTTCCAGAGAAGGGGTGAAAGGACACAGCTTTGCGGCGTACCTCTGTTGATACAGCTTTTAGCTGAAGGACCACCCAGTCCCAGGGCTTGTGAATGTAGAGCCGTTTTGACCGACTTTCCTTTACATACAAAAGTCGTGGATCAATTCTGGATCGCGTGATATCAATCAATCATTCAGAGTTTTCAGAAGGAAATACGATAGACTTATAGGTCTGAGGTCCTTGGGGACGACATGAAAATATTTTTCGGCTTTGGGAATGAAAACTACATTAGCTTCTCTCCATGGCGAGGCAATGTGGATCACTACTAACCAGTTCTTCATGATATTCTCTAGCGTTAGCTGGATGATATCTGAGGACCTTTGTATTAAACCGTCCGGCCCAGCAGACTTGCACGGTTTAAAGCTATACAGCGCCCCGAGCAGCTTGTCTCTTGTAAACAGACCATGAATTTTAGTCGCGGTTGTAGTGGTCCTGCTAAGCTTTCTACTGGTCATGAATAGGGAGTTACTTGGAAGGTGCGTGCCCAGTAAAAGGTTGAGTGAGACAACCTGAGGTTGTCCAAGGACCATCGGTTCTCTTCAAACAGCTATGCATAGTAGAGAGCATTTTTCTTAGCCATGATATGAATGCCTCAGAATGCCTCCAGGATTGTCGCTTTGACTCCCTCAGTCATTGAGGGATCCTTATATGAGATCCAATCTCCTACCTTTCTTGTGTTTTTTGTTTGGCCTTAGTGCTGATGTCCACCAGTGCGGCTTTTTCTTGCCTCTAGATTGAATGAGAGAGCAAGCAGCAGCCAGAAGAAATTTGGAAAACTGTGACATCCGCTGTGGTGATGGCTGTAGAGAGCAGAACCAGCGCTCATTTGGACATAGATTTCTTACAGAAGAAAATTGAGACAAGAGGTCATGTGCTTCAGGTATCGTACGCCTGAGTTCAATCCGATTCCTGATATATGATCACGCCTCCATAAAGTAAAAGGACATTCGACATTGCTGGGGGCTTTTCTTGTCGTGTGTTAGAAAACCATTTAAGAAGTCTATTACTGGCAGTATTGAGCAGGAAAGACCCGTGGCGACATTGTAGCTAAATAGCTTTTATATTATAGTTGCTGCGTCTTATGTGATGACATGCTGCGAAACAAGAGGCTCACAAGGCGCTGCAAAGAATGTCAGAGCTGCTTATGAACTCTTGGGGCAACGGAGATGAGAGGAATATCGGTTGTTTCCAAAAGAAGCACAGAGAATTGTACGAATTCACAGGACAACACCAGAAGCGCGATATTCCAAAAGTCTGTACAACTGCTGGGAAACGCTGACAATACCGACACAATTGATTCAAAGTTAGACCATGAATAAGGTTATATTACAAAGTAACTACGTGCTGACGACAGGAAGAATACTCAACATCAACAGCGCGATTGGTACGCCACAACAGGAAACTATATCTTTGAGGTGCTAAATGACTTGGTAGTCCTGAACTCTGCTCTAACATACAAACAACAACATATGACACATGAACTTATCTAAAGTTTTTTGGATGATTTTCGGTCCCGTCTTGAGCTAATGAAGAACGCCGCTATGGCCCGGAATCATTTTGTATTTATTCCGATGGGACAATGCGGTAGTGGCAGGCTTCGGCATACGTAGTTAGCAGTGGAAGCAGATCTTAGATAAGTTTGGTGCTCACAAATTGAGGCTATAAGCGCAAGATTGCGCAGAAAGGTGATAACAGTTGACTGAGGACTGTGCCTCACCCATGTGCCCACCTGAGATGATGTATGGTGAAGGTGCCATGGAGCATGCAACTTTTTACTACAGAAAAATACATGAACTAGGGCAATACTAATTGCGAATCTAAACTGTGGCCGCTATTCGATGTCACCAAAAACTCTGCGAAATGTCTAGGTTTCCTCAAGCGATGTAAGAAATATTTTACCCCCTCTGATCCGGCCTCAATATATAACGACGGATATATACGTTTATCTGCCCGAAATTGGAGTACAATGCTCACATCTGGTCAGATGCTCTTAAGACCTCTTTGCACTTGCTAGATAGGATCCAAACCCGTGCGATAGAACTCATAGGTGATGACAATATTACACAGTCATTTGACACCCTCGAACACCCTCAGCTGTAATGCCTCCTGTATCACCTTGTTGTATTGCTGTTTTCACCACCAGTCCTCCACCGAAATTGCCAGTAGCATTCCACCGGTCTCACTATGAATGCTCATCAGTATACCCTCAATCCCACTTTCGGGCGTACTATGAAATATCGAGCCGTACAACTCGCTTATGGAATTATTTCCTAGTCATTATAACCTTCAAACATTTAAAACCAACGCACATTCGTATCTCTCTTTTTTCCCTCCCTAACTTCACCTCGCCCGCGCTATGGGCAAACATCTTAAGCGTACATAAAATCTCTTGTGCCCGCGCTAATACTATATATATAAAAAAAAGTAAGGGCCCTAGATGTAACCGATGATTAGAGCATTGGAAATGATTCTCAGGCAATTCTCTCAAAGCTAAGATCATGGTGCCTGATTCAATGACATTGGAAGTCGACTTTCGCTGAATTCAACACAGACTTCGGCCAGAATCTATTACAGATGTTGAATTTGCATCAATGGCTCTGAAATCGATCTAGGATTTGACCATGGGATCTTTGAGGAGTACGGCAACCTTAGTCGAATTTGTGTCTGTTTTCCAATTGGAGACGTATGAAATACTGATGAAAAATAACTCTACGAGGATCGGGTGGGGGATCAATCGTACGATCTGTAGCGATCTGTAGTGATCTGTAGCGATCTGTAGCGAAAAGGAATTTGAGCTTAAGGCCAGAATGAAGTCCCTTATTACATCAAAACTAGTTCGAAAATGGAAGGCTTCTTCACTGAAATTTGTGTGATTCCAGGGATACAATAGGATCGAGATCTTGGAGGTAGACCTCTCAGAACATGAACCCGCATTAGAACTGCCTGCGTCCTCGGTTAGTGCTTCAATTAATAGGTGAGTCTCACATGAGTACAACCGTTGGTGATATGACTCTGGATTCCGGGTGTTTTTGAAAGGTCAGCGGCATTCGTATGTAGGATCGACTATAGACTGCTTACTAGCATTCTATTCGACTCTTACGCCTTGCCAACAGTTAGGTATGCTGGGTACAAGTGACACTACAATCTAATCTGCTTGCCGTGAGAGTGATGACCGCACTATATTCTTCTATTTACACTCTCATGGTACTGTGGGCGCTTTATCACTGAGACACTGATCCATCTGGGAGTGGGATATTCTATTGCCGGAGTACAGCAGATTGCTTGTATAAGTGCTTCATTCCGACAAGAGACTGATTCCAAGGGCTCCGGTAGTCATCCAAGACCAATGTCTTCATAGTCATCTTCTCGAGTCGTCGATCTGCTCATCTTTTCAATATTGACGTTTTCACTTATTGCTGGAACAGTTTCTTCCCAACCGGTTTCCATAGCAACCCAAATGAACTAAACTGATTGGTCTTATTGAGCGATTCAGCCTAAGGTCTAAGGCAATAAACCGCAATTAATTGCTCATTG
Organism: Volucella bombylans; assembly: GCA_949129095.1. Lineage (NCBI taxonomy): Eukaryota > Metazoa > Arthropoda > Insecta > Diptera > Syrphidae > Volucella > Volucella bombylans. Next base: position 378,315,222 of record OX422140.1, on the reverse strand, counting down.
TTGACCGGTTATGTGCAATATTATATCCCATAACTATGTCAGTTATCCGATCTATGACATAGCATATTCCTTTCAACTCTTGAAGAAATATGCCAATCTAGTTCCTAAGGGTAGATTTCCATTCTCTCATCATCCTAATCTCAATGACGTCCCGTTGAATAGAGCTTTTTGTCTATAAGATTGTCGTAACTACAATCGGAATAAATTATCTGAATTCGCATTCTCTATTTCTGAGAAGTGTCAGTATACGAGTGCTCTTGGTCGGCAGAGGGTTTTGCGCTCTGCGATTGATTTGCTGGCGAACTAGACTTATCGTGACAGTGTTGTCAATACTGCGGAAGAGAAGGTTTCTTTTGTTGCTATAATTAAACAATACCGACTACAAATAAAGTGAATTTTGTTAATTGATTCAGTCATCAGTTGGCGGGCCAACTTCACGGAAGCGTTTCGCCTTTTATATTTTGCGTATATAGTGGATTTAGTGATTGTAAAAGTTCTCATCTTACCGAGGGATTTCCAAGCCAAAGAAACAAGTGCGTATCTCTCAGATAGAAAATATTTTTCCATTGTTTATTTAAAAGAAGAAGAAGAAGATACCATACAAAGAAATGATTAACGATCTGTTCTAGTTGGTGGATCTTTCGCTGGTATTTCAGTGAATCGTCTTCTATAGTTCTTTAAGGAATTATAAGTGAGTGACATAATAGCAGTTTTGAATGCCTCAAATAAAATAAATCTTCTGGATGTGCTACTTATCGTCTGTTTCTGGTGAATTTAATAGGACTGAATACATAAGACAAGTGATCGTGGTGAATGTGAACTTTGGCCTCATTCAACAAGTGCGTACGATATCTAGATATATTATTGCGTGCGGCTGTGCACTTCAAGTTAGTTAAATGTTCTATTTGTGACCTTCATCCATGATTAAGGCTTCTGACCTTCTGCTATGCTATATGTTCGATGAGCAAGTTTTTGGCTATGTCGTCGTCGCCGCTCAGTTCGTAGTGTTTGTCAAGTTATTTGACGCATTGATAGGAGTCGAGCGGGTTGTTGATCTTTTGTGCGATGTTAAAAGGTCTTATAATGGGACCCAGCTGTCGTCATAGCTGTCACAGAAAGCATCGCACAATCTTGTGTCACTTATGCCCAGCACATTTAAGTGCCCTGTCACGACGCCTATAATCAACGTGCAGACTTTCCTCCTTAGGCACAGCAGAAAGCCAGCTAACTTACTAGAGATGTCGGGGAGCATTAATTTGGGCTGCCTGTATCCCGGAGAGCTATGCCATCTAAAGTTGTGCTCATATGAGACCCAAATGTCAATGGAAGCCTTAACTGAGGACGCAAGCTGACCCAACGTAAGTTCGGGTTCTGAAAACTCTCTCTGAACATTGTCTGGCAAGTCTATCGGGGATTTCTTTCTCGCGATCCCATTGTGACTTAGCACCCAGACAAGGGTTACGGAATTTAGCCTTCCGACTGGGTTCTGTGATCTCTTGCATTCTTGAACTAGCCTTGTCGTAAAACTTCAGCAAGGCTATAAGCAAATACTTCGCCCTCTCCACCGGTTCTCCGCAATATAGTTCTTGGAAGACAGACACAAAGTTTTCCATACGAGGAGTGAAATCTAATGCTGTCGTCCTCCAGACGCCAGCACCGCATCCTAAATCGATTTTGAAGCCTTCCGTGAAGAGCTGAGTACATTCCTTTCCTGGCTCAAATTGTGGTAGGCGCCATACATGTAAGTTAAACAGTGATGAACCACTCAAACTGGACAAAGACAGACAACACTTCTGTCCACCCGACCAAGACGAAGCTTAAGTCGATGGCTTAACTGCCGAGTTGTTTGAAGCAGAAACTCATCTCTAAAATCTATTGTAGGTCGACGAAAAAAATACCAGACGAATGGAACATCAGCCTCGTTTATCCGACCTTATAGGAGGGAGATCCCCTGAACTGCGTCAACTTCAAAGTCTCTCCAAATCCTGTTTGCCGTATTATGTGATCGCCTAGGAACCTTCGTAAACATCAGACTCTGGCAAGGTAGATCAGATTTTCACATAACGCAGATCTTGGGAAATACCCAGGAGTTGCAAATCGATGCACATAGCCTCTTTATCAATTTCAAAGTCGCATATCATCTATAGAGATGGACTTTGGAATCCATGCCATGCTAATTAGATTGTATTGGACAAGGATGGAGAACGCATGCTGCTCCGTCAAGGTCGGTAATGACAAAGTTCCATTATCAACTTCGTCACGATACGAGCGCGGAAATAATGCGAACAATTAGTCTTGGGTTTAGACGGCAAGTGAATAGCAAAGCACTCTCTCAACCAATCACAAAGACTTTAGATAGGACCCCGATAATCCCAGTCCTGTGTTACTGTGCAAAAGTTTAGATATTGACGAAAGCGGATGAAAATGGTTTGGGGTGGCTAGTATCAATGGAGAGTGGACGATTCTATAGCAAACAGCGATACCGAACACGTCAGAAAGGCTCGAATAACTGGGTTTAGATGGGGCAGATCATCAACGCTGATTCTTCTTCCATCTGATCGGGTCTCAATATTTGTGAACAGGTTGGAGTATAATGCGTACAGCGTACATCTGGCCAGGTGCCTCCAACTCATCTCTACACAGTCCAAGGGTGTGAGAACGCCAGGGTAATATCTCTCACCTTACATTGTTTACTCTCATGTCTACTATCGGACGTACTCTGAAATATCGTGATTCTTTCTAACCGCTCAACTCGTTTATGGAATGCCCTGCCACGCCCGTCCCCAGTCATTATAACCTGCAAAAATTTAAAACCAACATTCATCGGTATCTTGCTTTCTTTCCTTCGGCAGCCTTGCGCCCAGACATTTTATGGCTGCCTACAATCTCTAAAGTAGCCTCGATATGAAAATGCGCGCCATCCGAAAATTTGATGTTTTGAGCAAAATCTAATCCAATTTTGAGCTACTCTAGAGCCAAAGCAGAGAAGTGATAGTTTGCTTTCATTTCTGATTGACCTGATCCCGTGGTATTTATGGAGAATTCTCCTCAAGCTACTGGAACTAGGGTTCGACTTATTTGGCGTGCAAATGTTCTGGAAATTAGGTGCACACTTTCGTTACTGGAGGATATATTTTGTCAACAACTAAGATGCCGATCTCACGCACCTTTTGTACAAAATTAGACACAAATATCGGTTCTTCTTCCGAAGTTCTTCGCAACATATTTTTCCATTTCTACACATTTTTGTCAACCACCTGCGTAGGCAATAAATACTGGGATATCACTAAATAGAACTTCATAGGGCTAAGTATGACAGATAGCCTTCATACAAACGACAGCATCAACAGCCCGGAAAGATATTCAGGAGTCGGTTCAGGCTTCAAGACATCAAAAACACGAAATCAAAAAAAGATTATCTGTTCCAGTTAATTTTTGCGATCTTCTTGTTTACATACGTTAGCTACACGTACATTCTAAACACCACTGCAGCACTAACTTCAAGCTTAATTGCCACGTGCCATTGGCTTTGACTGCGACTCCCCTCTAAACCTTAAGTTACATGGACTTACCTTTAGTTAATTAAAGCATATAAATACTTCCCTGAATACAAACAAATATTAGTATCTACGTGCGGTAACATCTGGTTGTAGTATTCGTTCGGCACATGTGGCTCTATTTCAATACTCGTATGTACTTCCGCAACCTTATCAAGGCCTATTACGTGATTTTAATCAAAGCCATTTATCTAATTAATTATCTGCGAGTAGAATCACCTAGTCATTGTCGCGACTAGTTTTACACGTCAGAACTATCTGTTATGACAACATTGATAAAAAAAAAATGTGCCGATTGTACAATATGTACGACGGTGCGATAGGCATACGTTTTGGTAAGTCAAATTGATAAAAAAGTAAGACTGTCTGGCTTGGCTTTTATTCCGACAAGATAAGCCGATAAAACTCATTTTGCAATGCTGCCAATTTAGCAATATCAAAGATAGGTGAGCTAAGTAAATGATTGCCTTTTGAATTAGACACTGAGGGCCTGAAGTATCCGTGGAGGTCATTGTACCTATTTTGGAATACCCTGTAATCCGGAAGAGAAAGTTGCTTTCCAACATATGTACGAGTATTGTATATGCAAAGCGAGTGGTTGTACTTAGCCAGCTAAGGTGCTTAGTCAAGGTAAAGTGCACCATAAAGACGCCAGTAAAAAGTGTATTGTACATCTTTACAATGTGGAGCCTAGGCTCTCAATCGTAGACATATGCAATCCAAATGCGAATTCTGTAAAGATGGTTCTGTACCGACTTCAACAAACTTAAAAACCTCATCAGCAACATTAAATTTGACTTTATTGCTGAGACAACTAACATGGATCTTGCCCCATAAACTTTTTATTATTTAATTTTCTTCTGCTTTGCCCAATCGATTCCATATATCTTCCGAAGAAAGGACTGCATGTCAGCTCCTCCCTGGTACAACAAGGAGTTGCACTCTCTCCGTAATAACAGAATCAAATTGTGGCACAAATTCTTAAGACTTCGATCTGATTCCGATTGTACAGATTTGAATACAATCGTTTTTCTGGACTTTGTGAGTCTCTTTACTTTGACTACCTTTACCGCATGCAATTTAGCTTAGTCTCGGACCCTAAACGCTTCTATCAGTTTCTTAATGCCAAAAGAAAACCGGACGGCTACCCATTCTTCCGACCTAAAAACTATTGCAAGTTGCATTGCCTGTCGTTGTAACAAATCATTTTTTAGCAATCGGTTGAACCCGTTCCCAAGTTTAGCTATATGAGAAACTATCCTGAGACATCATCCATCTTACTAAATAGAACAACATCTTCGGTATTTGAAAATATTGATGGCCTTCCGGCTATTGTAATTAAAGAGTGTGTAACCCATCTCGGTCCTCCTCTCGCTGCCTTATTTAACTTGTCCGTTTCAACAGTTACTTTCCCTCTCCTATGGAAGGAATCTTACATCATCCATATTCATAAAAAAGGAAGTAAAGCCGAAATCGATAATTATAGGTAAAGAGCAAGACGCTCCTGCATACCCAGACTTTTCGAAATCGTAGTCTATTAACAACGGCTTCCGTACTGTAGGCCAACTATCTGCACAAGTCAGCACGGTTTCGTGAAAGGTAAATCAACGACCACTAACCTAACAGAGTTCGTCTCTAGAACGCTTCATGCTTTAGAAGACGGTGATGAAGTCGATTCAAATTCCACTGATTTCAGCAAGGCATTCGATAAAATTTATCACCAACTTATTGTTTTCAATCATAGATATCACTAGATATCACTCTTGTCTCAGACAGCATAACTCAAAGGCTAACGGACTGGATGGCATCGCCTGAACACTCCTTTTCAGACCACAGATACATCTAATTCAGCCTGAGTGATGTTCCCCCAAGCCAACCAGCATTCCGGACCTACCGGAAAACTGATTGGTCAAAATACAGAGAAATACTGTGAGAAACGCTATCCTCTGAACTATCAAGTACCTTGACATGAAAGTCAAGGAATTCACTATGGCTCTCCATCAGGCTATGGCCGCGTCCTGCCCTCTTATTCAATCCAGAGGCAAGAAAAAGCCCCATTCGTGGACATCGGTACTAGCACTGCTCAGAAACACCTGTAGAGAACGTTTTAACATAGCAAAAACACAAGAAAAGTGACTGCCTCGGACTCATCCAGAGAATCCCTCAAATTATACAAAAATGAACTGAGGAAGGCAAAGCAACGACAATCCTGGAGGTCATTCTGTGACAAAATCACAGAAACCTCTGAGGCATTGCGTCTAAGAAAAATTCTCTCTACAAATTCTATGATGCCTAGCTGTTTGAAAAAAACCGACGACTCCTGGACAACTTCCAGTGCTGAATCACTCAATTTGCTACTGGACACCCACTTTCCAGATAGCTCCCAAATCGCGGCCAGTAGCAGCCCGAACAGGCCTACTGCAACCGCGACGAAAATTCATGGTCTGATTACGAAAGACAAACTGCTCTGGGTGCTGCATAGCTTCAAACCATACAAGTCTGCTGGTCCGGACGGTATAATACCTGCCGAGCTACAGAGGTCCTCAGATATTATTCTGCCTGCGCTGAAAATATTATGAGGAGCTGTGTAGAATTTATCCACATTCCACTGTAATGGAGAGAAGTCAATGTAGTATTCATTCCCAAAGCCGGAAAATACTGTCATGTTGTCCAAAAGGACCTCAGAAAGTCGGAAACGGTTCTGCACTCATTGACTAGCCACATTTAATGATCCGTACAATATAAGAAGTACACAATGGTTGCTTTCCTATACATAGAGGGTATCTTTAAAAAAGTCAACACATCCGCAATCACGACTGCACTGTCAACCCTGCATTTAGACGACACACTTGTGGAGTTGATCAGTCTTATGCTAAAAAGCAGTATAATCAACTCCAAACTGGATCGGACTTCTGCTAAAGATGTGTCAGTAGAGGTACGCGGCAAGGCTGTGTCCTCTCTCCCCTTCTCTGGAACTTAGTAATTAACGAACTACTGATATACCTGTTGCTGTTGCTATAGCCGTCTCAGGTAATCATCTCAATACTATTAAAGAACTCCTTCAAGTAAATCTCAATAGATTAGATCGCTGTGGATTGGGAATAAGCCCCCATAAAACTGATCTTGTCCTCTTTTCCAGGAAATATACAATTCCAATCATAGACCCTCCTTCAATTAGCGGTACCAGTTTAGTATTTTCCGATACAGCAAAATATCTGGGTCTCATTTTTGACAGGAAACTAAACTGGAAACCTAATATTCAAGAAAGAGTCAATAAAGCTACAATAGATTTATTCTCTTGCAAAAAAGCCATTGGGAATAAATTGGGCTTCAACCTCGCGTAACCTACTGGCTATACATCTCGGTAATAAGACCGATACCCACCTAAGGGGTTGTTGTCTGGTGGACGGCCTTAGAAAATGCAGTCAAATGCATTAAACTAAGCAGAGTCCAAAGAACAGCATGTCTATGCATAAACGGAGCATTGCGGTCTACCACCTCTGCGGCATTAGTCATTCTGTTTCATTTGACACCCCTCGATATTCAAAGCGACTAAGCAGTGGAAAAATAATTCTGGGAGGAAGATGCTTTCATGGAGGACAAGTCAATCCATCTCTACACAGATGGATCTAAAAACGATAGCGGAGTTGGTGGCTATGTTTTCTCAGATAGCTAAATCTAAGCCTCTCTTTACGTCTTCCAAATTAGTGTAGCATGTTCCAGGCGGAAATTTGGCGATTAAAGAAGCAATGCAATAGCTGAAGAAAAACGTGATATCTGCAAAGGATATCCGCATCGTTCCGGATAGTCAGGCCGCTATCAAGTCCCTGGACTCGGTCTCATTAAATTCTAAAACCGCCCTTGAATGCCGATCATCGCTTAAGGAGATGCCAGAGCCGTTCAACCTTCACCTTTGCTGAGTGTCGGGCCACAGAGACATTCTAGGGAATTGTAGGACCGACGAACTCACCAAAATTGGAACCACTGTACCTATTCTACAGGAACATTATAGCTGGATGTCAATAAAAGAACAGACCTCCAACAGCCCACTGGACAAACATGTCTAGCGACCAATGAGATCTGGCCAAAGCTGGATCTGAATCGCTCTAAGTGTCTGATCCTTTTAAATAGAAAACATCTCAGCGCCATAATAGGTGTCATCACTGGACACTGCCTCATAGGCCAGCACGCAAGAAGGCTTGGCGCTTTTACAAATGATTTCTGTAGAAGCTGCATGGACAAGGAAGAGGAGGAGACAATCCTCCACCTACTTTGTACATGTCCAGCTCTCTCGCAGAGAAGAAAGCTTCATATAGGAGCTTTCGTCTACAACGACCTAAACGACCTAGAAAATATAGACGTTATCAGTCTCCTACGCTTTATCATAAACTCAAACTGGTTCCATTAGTAAGGGGATCATAGATCCACTTGGTATCACAATGGGTAAATAGGCCTAAGTGGGTTGGTACATCCAGCCACTCTTACCTACCTACCTATCATTGTCAAACTAAAAAAACTTGGCTTGTCCCCTCATTTTGTGGCATGGAACACATCTTATTTAGAGACAGAGAATCTTCAGATCGTCAATATCCGACCCGATGAAAGCAACATCTGGTGTGCCACAGGGTAGTCACCTTGGACCAATCATCTTCATCCTAATGATTAACGATATCATGATGACATGGGAATTTCCAAAGTCATCTCATTGCCTTCTGACTCCCATTGTCTGCAAGATGACTTGAATAAGTTTTGAGTATGGTGCAAGTAAAACTTTTTGGGGCTTAATGTCAACAAATGCCAAGCGATAACCTATTCCCGCAAACGTCTACCTCCCTCTCCAAGAAACTACTTCATCTGGGACGAGCCTATTCCTTCCACTACCCAAGTATGGGATCTAGGAATAATTTGTGACAGAGAATTGAATTTCGGTTTACTCGTACATACATATGTATTGACAGCATTATAAATAAAGCTAACTCTGCACTTGGATTTATCAAACGCTGGTCAAAAGAATTTTCCAACCCTTACGTTACAAGGTCCCTGTACATTACTTTTGTAAGGCCTCTTCTCGAATATTGCAGCCAAGTTTGGTCACCCTATAAACCAATTCACATTCAAAGAATTGAAGCAGTCCAACGAAGGTTTATACGTTTCGCAATTTGTGTTCTGCCTTGGTCCGATCCATATGAATTACCCCCCTTTGTAAATAGGCTAAAACTAATTAGCATGCATACCCTAAAAAAAAGTCGTGAAGTCGCTGATGTACGTTTTGTCCACCAGTTACATTACTTTACTTACTTTAAGTGGCGCTACAGTCCGGGGTGGATCTGGGCCTCAGTCAACAAGCAGCTCGATCCCTAGTTAGCTGCCTCCAGTTTCGCACGCTAAGTTGGCTGAGGTCCTCTTCCACTTGTGTGCGCCACTTGAGTCTTGGCTTTCCTCTACAGCGCTGTCCCTCGGGAGCGGATTCGAAGAATTTTCGGACCGGAACATTGGTGTCCACACTCTCTACATGACCCAGCCATCTCAGTCTTTGTATCTTCACTCTTCTGGTTAGGTCGATGTCGCTGTACAGTCCGTAGAGTTCATTGTTGTATATCCTCCGCCATTCACCGTCAATGCAGATGGGACCGAAGATCGCCCGAAGAATTTTTCTCTCGAAGCAACCAAGAACACCCTCATCCATTTTTGATAATGTCCATGCCTCGGCGCTATAGAGCAGGACCGGGATTATTAAGGTCTTATAAAGGGTGATTTTTGTTGTCCGAGAGAGGGCTTTGCTACTCAATTGCCTTCTTAGCCCAAAGAAACAGAGGTTGGCAAGAGTTATTCTTCGCTTGATCTCAGCGCTGGTGTCGTTGTCTGTATTTAAATATAACGGAGCCTAGACAAAGTCCTTAACTACCTCAAGGTTATATCTGTTGAGGGTGACGTTCTGCCCGAGACGTCGGTGTTGGTTGTCCGTTTTGCTTGACAGCATATACTTGGCCTTGCCATCGTTGACCGCTAAACCTATTTTCGCCGCTTCCGTCTCAATACTCGCGAAAGCACCACTGACATCACGCTGCTTTCTCCCGATTATGTCAATATCGTCGGCGTATGCGAGTAGTTGGACGAACTTTTGAAAAATAGTTCTTGTTTTGCTCTTGTTTGCTCGTGAGTTTTGCACTGTTCTTTCAAGTACGATGTTGAAAAAATCGCATGGCAGCGCATCGCTTTGCCCAAATCCTTTCTGGACATCAAAGGTCTCGGTGAGATCTTTACCGACCTTGATGGAGCAGCGTGCATTCTCTGACGAGTTTGGCAGGGATGCCAAAATTAGACATTGCTCTGTATAGCTCGTCCCTATAGATGCTGTCATACGCGGCCTTAAAGTCGATGAATAGGTGGTGTGTATCGAACTAAAGCTCTTGGGTCTTCTCAAAGATCTGCCGTAGTATGAATATTTGGTCGATGGTGGACTTTCCTGACTGATATGGGCCTATTAGGTTGTTGACGATCGGCTTCAGGCGTTCACACAATACAGCAGATAAGATCTTGTATGCGATGTTAAGGAGACTGATGTTTCTGTAATTGGCGCAGCTGAGAGGGTCTCCTTTCTTGAGAATCGGACAAACAATGCTGAGGTTCCATTCCTCGGGCATACTTTTGTCCGACCATATTCTACAGATGAGTTGGTGTATGCTCCTTACCAAGTCATCGCCTGCCGCTTTGAAGAGCTCGGCAGTCAGGCCGTCCGCTGCAGCAGCTTTGTTGGACTTAAGCTTAGATATAGCTATCTTCACTTCGTCCAGGTCGGATGGACGGAATTGTTGGTCATCATCGTCCAGTTTGAAAGGTTGATTCTGCCTGATAGCGGTATTTGGTTCGTCATTGCCGTTATACAGTCTGCAGAAATGGTCTTTCTAAATCCTCAGCATCGACTGCGATTCTACCACGATGTTCCCTTGTTCATCCCTACAAGTTTCGGTTCGGGGTTTGTTTCGCTCATAGAGCTCATGAGCAGCTCTGGTTATTCTATGCAGCGCCGCTTTATACGCAAAATATTTTATTCATTCCCAATCCCCGTAATCTAAGATCTGTCCCACTCCCCCCGATCTGAACGCACCGCACCAATTACGGTCACTTTGAAATATATATATAATATCTAGAATGTTGCGTATAACAAGCAACTACGCCGAAGTCTTTGACCTAAGTAGCAGCAAATACGAAATAAAAAAAGGACTGCTCAATATGCCACTCATTTAACATCTCCCCCGACCAAGATTTCTCCTCGCCCCATTGGGTTAAGAATGTCTTTGTTAATCTTTAAGCCTAGCTTTAAGTTTTTGCTTGTTAATAAGCTTAGTGTCCGGGGTAAACCAGGGCCAATAATGATCCATGATGAGGTGATGTTTCTTCAAAAGATACTAGTACTCCGCTCAACCAGCTACTATACAGTTGGCTAGCCTGATTGCTCAATTCCAGGAATACGCCTACGTACAAAACCACAGCCTACTCACTTGGACCATTCTTAGGTGAATGTTTAAGTAGGGCCTGTCCTCTGACGTTAGTGAGTCTGCTGCCCCACTCTGTGGTCCATGCATTAAAGTCACAAGCTATAATCACCGGGGATCTGTGAACTGCGTCCGCAGTCACATTTTTCAGCATCAGTCTGTATTCGCTGGGTCTTGAATGGCAGCTGCAAAAATGAATCCAGCTTCCTGTTTGTTCCCTTGCTTTTAGGTATAGCGCCCGCATGTCCAAATCGCTGTCTGTTACCTTGTCACAGATCCAACTACTGTTTTAGGCGGAACACTTATAGGGCCCACTGATCAGGTAAATTCCGCCCTTTGCCGTTTGTATAAGGATACCTTGAGGTATTCTAGAGTTGTTCAGGCTTATTTGAATTTTCTTCATAATCTCTGGGTTGTAATAGCTCTCCGGAAGACTGGACATCTGCTGCTGCCAGCTGCGTGCTTTGTGTCGTTTGGCTGGTATTACTTGCAGAACATGCAGGATGGTTGCTTGTCACAGTTCTTCGCCATGTGGCCTTCTATTCCACATCTCCTACATATGTTAGCGATCTTCTATGCTTCAGCAACGTCTTTTCGCGAACTCGACAGATGGCTTAGCCGATTTTAGTTTTTCTTTCTCTTAGTGGCAACTTCGCGTGTACTGCGGGAAGACCGATAGTTGCAGTTTGTGTTCCGCCATACGCTTTCCTCAGCGGTAGAATGTCCGGAGGCGATGTACCTTCAATTCTGCATTGCCTTTTTATAGATTCGCAGATATCCTCTTCTTCTGATTCTGGATACAATCGCGCCAAAATGGAATATCTCCTCATAGGTTAGATCGCCCTTTACCTCAATGACTACAGTATTAGGCTTTCCTTTAGTTTCATGGATTTTCTTTTTAGCGGATTCTGCTTCTGGGATTGCTTCTTTTTTTGGCGACTTCGGACGAAGTGTTGTTATCGTCACATCTATGGGTGTTCGGTTTTTTGGCCCTTTTCCATTATTTCCTCATTTCGCGTTCCCGCTTTGGTACGAGGCTCTTTATTCCTATTGAGGGTGGTTTTTGTCTCGACTTCCACTATGGGGTTTCCTTGTTCGGTTCCGGTCTTCTTTTTTGGTTCGCTACCATGGAGATGTCTGCGAAGCATTATTTTTCCGAATGATTTCATTGGAATTGTCGTCTTGCAGAAGTGATGTATTGGTTTAATATTGTTGCGTCTTCTGCAAGTTCAGTCCTTACAGATCGAAGCAAAAATAAAATGAGAAACTAAGAAGACTGCCTCTTCTAAAGACTAGCGAAAAGATCGAAATTGCCGGTGAAACCAGCAGGCTAGTCAAAGTCCTCAAAAGGGGAAAATTAGCCAGGGTGAAATCTTTTCGAAAATTTGATGGCACCTACACCGTGTCCAAAGCAGAAACTCTGGGTCTCATACGTGAGATTCCATAACATAATCAGACCCAACTCCGACCAACGAAAGAAATAAGAATGTTCTTGAGGGAGAGTTTGCTGAGGCAGCCCTAGACGTGATCGACGACTGGTGCACTAGTAACGGGCTTTCAGTCAATCCTCTCATAACTGAGGTTGTTCTCTTTACGAGAAGGATGAAGCTGCTTGGTTTGACTCATCTAGTGATTAAAGGCATCATCATCCGATTCTCCAAAGAAGCTAAGTATTTAGGTGTTTTCTCCTGGATAACTAACTTCTCTGGACAAAGCATGTTACTTGAATTTGAATTGAATTGAATTTTTATTTATTCTAAAAAGATTGACATTCATATTGTATTATCTGCAAAGCCAGGGGGCTTGTCTGCAGAAGATTGGTCTTTAGAATTAATTACATTATGTTGAGTTCAAAATAAAAATTCATTGCACGTACATAAAAAAAAAAGAAAACAGTTTATCGTTTATACATTTGAATTCAAGAACATTTTCTTAACATTTTTTAAAAAAATTGGTTTCGGAAGGTTGTTTAAATTTGTTGTAAGCTCGTTAAATATTGCCGGAACAGCAACTGCATACTTTCTACGTCCATATTCGTTCCAGAATCTTGGGACCAAAAACTTATTTTGTTGTCGTCTACGTGTGTTAGCTGTTTGTTGGGTTGGTAGCTTATAGGTGTTATCATCTTTGAAAGTTGATAGTATGTCCATCTTATACAATTGTTCTATTGTGAGGAATTAATTGTCTTATGTCATTACCATGATGTTCTGACTTCTTAACTATTTTTTGTATACTGGCATGCAATGAGTTTAGCCGCTGGAGCTGCAGCGTGTTGCCCCACGCTAGGATGCCGTACCTTAGGTGAGACTCCACTAGGCTATAATAGCATTGTTGAAGAACATCTGGTGGACATCGATAGCTAAGATGGAAAAGAGCGGCAGCGGATCCCCTGAGTTTTTTTTATTAGTGCCTCAATATGATAGCTCCACTTAAAATTGTAGTCGACGGTGACCCCTAAATATTTGTACATAGATACATCTTCCAGGATCGTCGAGCAGTTGTCATCAGCTCGAAGAAGTTGATGATTGTTAACCTTATGTAGGCAGTCATAACCATGCATTTTTATTAAAATTTTGTGTTTTAGGATGTGCGGAGGGCGTATGTGCATTACTTTAGTTTTTTTTTGCATTTATAATCAGGCCGTTGTCGTGACACCATGTTGTGACTATATCAAACTCCTTCTGCATGATTTTTTCAGCTGCTTCAACGTCCTTGTGGTTAACGATAATTGCCGTGTCGTCTGCGTATGCGTAAACTGTGCTTTTGTTAAGAGCTGCAAGCATATCGTTCATGTATATAATAAAAATTAACGGTCCTAATTTGGATCCTTGTGGAACTCCATATTTTGAAGATTTTTCTTTGCTTAGGCTTTGTTTAATTTTGACTTTATATTTACGGTTTTTTAGGTAGTCTTCAAACCATGACAAAAGTGGTCCTCTTATGCCCGTTTTTTCCATCTGCTTTAGAATATTTTTATGGCATAGCGTATCAAAGGCTTTCTTAAAATCGATAAAAAGTACTATGGTGCTATGTTTTTTTTTCTTGATTTTGGTTAATTTGGTTTGAAAAATCACCGATCAACCGATTTATACTTTTTTTCTGTCTGAAGCCGAACTGATTTTTTGACAGTATATTATACTTTTCTAAATATTCAATAAGTCTTTTGAATACCACCTCTTCGAGGACTTTATCCATTACCGATAAAATTGAAATCGGACGGTAGTTCCCGATATCGTTTTTCGGGCCACTCTTGTATATCGGTCTAATTACGGATATTTTAAGTCTTTCGGGGACCTTTGATTGTTCCAGACTCAAGTTTATAAGTTTTGCTAAAACCGGAGCCAGAACCTCAGCATTATTTCTTAAGTCATTTGGTCGTATACCATCTTCACCCGCTGATTTATTTTCTTTAAGTAATTTAAGAATTTGTTGTACTTCTTCAGTACTAACTTCATTCATATACATTGATCGCTGAACACTGCTAGATGGACCCGAGTAAGATTTATGTTCGCATATATGGATAGTATTTGTTATGTCTAAAGAAAATTTCTGTGCAAAATGATTTGCGAGATTATCATATTCGTTTGTAGCAAAGTTTTTAGTCAACAGATCATCAAGATTTATGAATTTTTTGCCAAGTATTGAATTGATGATCTTCCATGTCTCCTTTGGATTGTTTTTTGCATTTAACCCTTTCGAGACGCACGGTACACATGTGTACCATCTAAAGTTCAAACATCCCTAAAATTTCACACAGCTCCCATATTCATACCAAATTTGTACCAGCTCGTCCGTGAGTATTTTGAGAACAAAATATAACCGTATTTATGACAATTCAGTAACTGTAAATTATTTTATTCCAAAGTTTTTACTCGCACGTGAACTCAGAATTTCGAGCTTGTGTTCTTTTTTTGTAGTTTAGTGTATAAAAAATATATATTTTCGGAAAAAACAGTGAATACATACATCATAAATTTATAAAGTGTGATAATATTATAAAAGGTAAGTGATTTGGATCAAAATGGAATAATAATCAACAAATAAACGTGGATGGTACAATAGTGTACCATTCGTCCTGTATGTTGGTACTTATAAGTACCGCTCGTCATTTTTGGATACCGTATAATACTTCTTTCGTTCTTAGATTTCAATGGACCACGAAGAAATTGAAAGATTGTTGAATGATGAAGGAGAAAATTCAAGTGGAGCAGACTTTTCTTCTGGTAGTGACGATTCGTTTCGACCAGATCCAAGTGATGAATCCGAAACAGAAGACGACCAGGACTCAAGCTCTGGAGCAGATTCAGATGAAGAGATGACTGTTCCTGAAATTGGTAATAACAATCTTCGTGAAGCCGGTTCTACAGGTGATACACAAGCTGAAAATGTAATTTGGACTACGGTCACCGGTGTATTTGTTCCAAAAAAAAACAGTTTTTCCTTCACGACCTTGCAATATATCACAGACCATTCACCGATCGTCCTCAATCGTTCAAATTTTCCACAAACTTTGGCCAAGATCTGTCTATATATATATTGCACAGTGCACGAACGAACGCTTGGATATTCATCGCAGATCATCACAAAATAAACGCTGCAAGACTATGGATCCAACTAACGCGGATGAAATAGAAGTAATCATTGGTTGTATGTTCACAATGTGCTACAATCGGGTGCCAAGCCTAAAGGATTATTGGTCATCACATTCATCGCTGGGAAACCAAGCAGTGAAAAATGCAATAACTCGCGATCGATTCCTTATGGTTACATCAAAAATGTATTTCTCCCCACCCGAAAAGCCAGCTGACTGTTGTAAGACGTACTACGTGAACGATCTGGTTGAATGCTTGAAAAAAACGTTTCAAAACTGCAGACAAGATAGTGTTTATCAGAGCATCGACGAGTCAATGACCAAATTCAAAGGGCGCAGTAACCTCAAACAGTACATGCCTCTAAAGCCTGTAAAACGTGGAATCAAAATGTGGCTTCGATGTGATGCCCTAAATGGGTACACGTATGATTTCAACATTTACAGCGGAAAAGAATTAGAGGCACTTGAAGGAACTTTGGGCGAAAGAGTCGTTAATAAATTGGCTAGCACGATAAAAAAGATAGATGTAAACCTATGTTTCGACCGTTTCTTCACATCAGTCAAATTATTGGAATCTATTGGATATCCATCGGTGGGAACTATAATGTCCAATCGCAAAAACGTTCCCAAATTTGGAAGAAAATTGCAGAGGGGAGAAGCTGAGTTCAAAGGATCCTCAGGTGGACTTTTATGCGTGAAATGGCAAGATACCAAAGAGGTTCTAGTGCTAAGCAACTGCCATAGCAATAACATGGAAGTCGTTACAAAAACCTTGAAGACCGGTGAAAAAATTCAAGTTCCTTGCCCGCAAATGATTAAGTTTTATCGAGAGATAATGGGCGGCGTTGATCTCGCAGACCAAATGAGCGGCCTCTATGAATACGACCGAAAGTCAGATAAATGGTGGAAGAAGATTTTTTACAGGCTGATAATGATGGCAGCAGTGAACGCATGGGTCATTCACTCTGAAATGAATCGACAAAAATTGCCATTCAAAACGTTTTTGGTAAATTTATCAGAGGGCTTGGTTGCTCAAGGACTCGAAAAAACAGCTGTACGGAGATCGAATCATCGAGGTCGTCAGCCAGTGAGAGGAGTAGGGTCTCGACATTTGCCAATCGAGGGCACTTCCCGACGCCGTTGCGTAAATTGTGCGAAGTCTAAAAAACAAACGCGCACCAAAACAATATGCAAGGAATGCGAAATTCCATTATGTAAACATTGTTTTGCACCATATCACACTTCCTAAATATATTTATGTACAATATTATCTTATGTAAAATAATCAACAGTATTTATGTTTTTGTTATCTTACTTTTAGAAAAAGAATAAAGTTTATGTTTTCGTTGCCTAAACTACGACTGTATTGTATTTTGTGTTATACAAGCCGAATGGTACTTAATTGTACCACGGAACAACCCGAATGGTACACATATGTACCAACGCCCTCTGGACACGCCCATACAAAATGTCTTCTTTTTTTATATGAATTACACTAATGAAAAGCTCCTTAACTAATTCTAAAATGAAAAATGTCTATAACTTCATCACCTGAATTGCGTCCCGAAAGGGTTAAGAATTGTTGCTTGAAATAATTCATTTTAGTGCTATGTATGTCTTTATTTAGGTGGTTGCGAAACGCTTTATATTCTTTTTCATAATCTTGGTTTCTTCTATTGTTTTTATATCTCCTATATAAACGATCTCTTTCTAGACAGGCATTCCTTAGATCTGCGGTTATCCAATTATGCTCATTAGATCTTTTTTTGTTTTTTTCTGAAATACGTCGTTGATTTTACCATTCTTTTAAAACATTCTCTAAAGATATTGTACAAATCGTTTACGTCTGTCAGATCAATCAACTGTTGCCAGTTAAATTGTTCAATTTGCCGTGACAACTCATAACTACTAATATAACTGAACATTTCAGGAGCGTTTTTTTCTTCTTTCTCATTAGATTTAATAGTCGCGCAGTATATGCCGAAGTGGTTAGAGCAATATAATTCTACTACCGCGGATATAATATCCATGTTTTTTGTGCGAATTAAACAATGATCAATTAATGTTTTCGTGTTTCGGGATAAGTCGACATGCGTAACCGATTTAATTGTGTTTATAAATCCTCTTGATGCTATCAATGAAAGGTATCTGCTCACATTAGGATGATATACATCATTTGCATCAATGTTGACATCACCAATTATTACCAAAGTTTGCCTTTTATCTATTTTGTCAATGTTTTGTCCTAATTCATCTATAAATTCATTTACATTAAGTCTAGGCGGTCTGTATATAGCAAAAATTGTAGCTTCAATCTGTCTTCTTTGAATGGTTATTGTAACACATTCATAATACACATAATCCATATTTATTTTTGTGTATTCTATATCATCTTTTATGAAAATCATTAAGCCACCACCTTCTTTATCAGTTCTATTATATGCTAATGGTTCATGAAATCCAGTAATTATATAAAATGAGTTCTCAATTTTTTTAATATTTATTTCAGAGAGCACTATTACATCAATTTTTCCAATAAATTCATTGACGCTTAAAATAAAATTATTCCAATTTGCTCTAATAGATCGTATATTTAAAAAGAAATAAGAAAATCCATTAATTTCCGTAATAAAATCCTTCATTTCTGTCCCTAACTGAGTTGAGCGGGATTTAAAAGTTGGCTTGGAATAGACGATTCACAAGCGGTGGCTACCCTTTCAGTTAGATGAACTGAAGAGAAGAAAAAAAACCGATAACTTCTTCAGTTAGATGAACTGAAGCCAGTAAAATAAATGTAATTAAATAAAACTCGTGACCTTTGATTTCTAACTCTAACTTTATTTGTTGACTGTTGGCTGAAGAGTGATTTAACATATGCATTTCTTCTTCCCTCGAAGCTGCTGATGGCTTATATACCACTCAGCTGTTTCTTCTAAGGTCAATCACCCTGGGTTATTTACCTTAGTGTAATATGTGAACAACACACCAACAATGCCCCCATATTTTCGGAGTAGGTGTTAGAGTGCATTGTTTTTTTATGACGTCATTTTTCTTTATGACGTCAGCTCTGGTTTTGACATCCATAGTAAGGAATTTTTTGCAATGTCTCATCCCATGAGAAGCCTTGCAAAGTCGACATCGAAACTGTTTTGTTTGTTGCTGGGAACTTAATTGGCAGGCTGCGGAAGTGGTTTTTCGAAACGAATATGGGTGCATTGATTGTTTTGAATGCACATTCAGTTCGGAAATGTTTTCTAGCGAACTAAAACGACCCTCGATGAAGGATAAGAAAGATTTCCAGTCAGGAAGAACCCTTGAAGTGCCTAGCTTTTCCTCCCAATCTCGTTGGGTCTGCGGTGGCAGTTTATTAAAAATTAGAAAAATGAGAATGGCGTCCCATGTTTCAACAGCTATTTCAAGGTTGAAAAGTGCGTGAACGCATTCAATGCTGGTGTCGTGTAAGGATTTTAGGCCAGCAGCAGATTCACAGGTTAGTTTACTCTGCTCTACTAATCTCCTAAGCTGGGTATTTACAAGTTTACGCTTGTTTTGGTACCTGTCTGTGAGAATTGTCCAAGCTGACGCAAAGCTTTTGGAATCTATCGGAAGGTGCTGGATTAATCGAGCAGCTTCCCCACAAACAGACGTTTTCAAATATTGAAGTTTTTGTATGTCCGATAATTCGGTGTTATTTCGGACTAAGCTATCGAATAAATTATAAAATTCCGACCAATCTTCGAATTTGCCCGAGAATGAATTTATCTGAATTCTTTGAAGACGTACATCATAGCCAGCGGATCTCGTATTGTTTAATCGAGACATGTCTACTGATGCATTATTGTCTTCCAAAAAACGATCAGTCTCATCGTGCAGCTGCCCACTAAAGGTGAAATATATTCTCTTGATTTTCGAGAAGATTTCATCCTGAATGTATTTTTCTTTCAGTGGGTCAGCAGCATTTCCGATTATGTTTGAATGTTCTTTTTTCGCCCGTTTGAACATTTCATCGATATCAGATAAACACGCGGTTAAATACCCCCTTGACTTTCGCGACTCTTCATCTTTTTTAAATTGTTCATAATCCCGACTAATCTCATTTAAAATATCTTCCTGACATTCGATAGATTTCGATAATTTCGACATTTTTTTGTTTGCACTTTTATTTGAAAAAAATCTTATTTCACTTTTATTTGTCTTATTGGTGTTATAATTTCATTAGTTTTTATTTATTTTTATTACGTATAAAAGCAAGAAAATAAGGAAAAATTCATACCTTAGTTTTTCTGTTTTTTGTACTTCGACCGTTGCAGTAAGTCACCCGTTGTTACTCGGACCGCTGTTACTTTGTGACCGCACAGGTTGCTGTACTAAATCCGTTGGATTTGTTTAAATCTGAACCGTTGGGTACTGTGGCCGATATATTTTCACTGGATAGATTATCCAGCTATACTTAGTCCACAGCACACTCTTGATTTTCCACTTCACTTCCTAGAAAGGCAGTACTCTTTCTATGTGCTCCTTCTGTTGAAGGAATAGTTGGGTACTGTGGCCGATAGACGGTCCGTCAGGTCTCGGAAACGTATATTTGCACTGAATACTTTATTCAGCTATACTTAACCCACAGTACACTTTGACAAAAGAACGTATTTTTTTTTTTTTTTTTTTGTGAAATATGTTGCACTGATTCACTTTAAAGGAAATTATTTCCTCTATGCCCTTTTATTTAAAGGAGGCAATCGAAGGACCATGTCCCTAACTGAGTTGAGCGGGATTTAAAAGTTAGCTTGGAATAGACGATTCACAAGCGGTGGCTACCCTTTCAGTTAGATGAACTGAAGAGAAGAAAAAAAATCGATAACTTCTTCAGTTAGATGAACTGAAGCCAGTAAAATAAATGTAATTAAATAAAACTCGTGACCTTTGATTTCTAACTCTAACTTTATTTGTTGACTGTTGGCTGAAGAGTGATTTAACATATGCATTTCTTCTTCCCTCGAAGCTGCTGATGGCTTATATACCACTCAGCTGTTTCTTCTAAGGTCAATCACCCTGGGTTATTTACCTTAGTGTAATATGTGAACAACACACCAACAATGCCCCCATATTTTCGGAGTAGGTGTTAGATTCGGCCATCTTGGAATTTCGTTGCCTTTGGTCAGAGATTATGACCATATTCTTCAAGTGGCGTTGAAATTCGTCAAAGCGAGATCGATATGTTCTTGACAGATATGTTTGACAGTTTGATTTTTGTGAGTTTGTCCCGAGTCAAATCGTTTTGTGGTGCGGCTAAGTTTGTGTTCAATTCGTTGGTTTGTGTTTATTTTTATTATTTGTGTTGTGTGCATTAAAGCTAATTATTCGCGATGTTTTCAATTTTTATTTCACGCGATTAATTAGCTTCCTGCAAACACACAATCTCCTATTCTTCCAGCGCACCGTTGATTTTGTTGGGAAGCAACAATTTCTTTAAGGCATTCTAAATGTTTAAATTTAATATTTACGAATTCATTTTCTTCGTTTGATTCTTCCATTGTGTGTGTTAATTTTTTGACGCGACTGTAGTTCAAAAAAAAATTGCTGTTTAAACAATTTTTTCAACATTAACAGTTGAATTGATTTCTACAACAGCATCTCCGTCATTTTTCCTCGCGAGAACTATGTTGTGTCTCATCCACACATACTTCCAGTTAACCGTTCTTGCTTTCGTTTTGGTTAACCAGAGTAATTTTTTGAAGTGTGCTGATAACTCATTATTAATGTATATGTTTTGCTTTGCGTACATAGAATTTGTTTCTCTGTTTACATTTTTACATATTTCTTCGTACGTTAATGTTCTCTTGGTTTTCGCCTTTTCTATCATCGCAACTTTTGTTTGCTTTCTTGCGAAGCAAACCGAGAGATTTTTTAACTCTCTATTTTTCCTATCTGTGAACATAGAAATTTCCTCGATGTCATTTTCATTAACTTCCAGGTTTAAGGTTTTGCCTATTGCAATTACAATGTCGTGTGCGTTCTCGTTAGGTTTCATTGGAACGCATTTAATTTCTATATTTTTGTTAAGTTGCTTCTGTTCAAGTGTGTTTATTTTTGCTTGTAATGTATTTATCAATAAGTCCTTTTGTTCGTTTTGTTTCTTGTATTCTTTGATTTCGTTCATTAAAGTTTGTATTAGTTCTGTGTTTTTTGTTAGAACGGAGTTTAGAACATCATATTTTGCACTTGTGAATTCGACTGCTTTCGCATATTCCTCCAGCATAACTTTGATTTCTTTTATCTCCGTATGCGTTTTCTGTTGGAGATCAATATCGCCACTTGAAATTAAAGTTGCGGTGGTGGAGTCTTTATTTTTCGGAGAATCGTAAGCCTCTTAGGCGTTGTCGGCATTCTTGCAGTGCAAAGGTGCTGTCGGCAAAATAGGAAAGGAATGTAATCGTGTCATCACGAATGGGTCCACAGCCGATTAAGAATGCGGTGCTCGCTTCTTTTTTGAGGACGATAACGTTGCGGAGACCTTGAATGTTTCTGAATTTAGAATGTCTGGTGCGTGCTCGCATCTATTAGCACATGTCCGATTTGGTTTCCGGTTCGATCATCAAGAGTGCGCCAGGTTGTTGTGTCGATTTTTAGTTTTTGAAATTTAAGTGCTACTTACGAGTATCACCGTATTACGAGCCCGCGTACGGACAGGATCCGTCCAGGAGGTCGTAGAACTCCTCCTTGATAGAGTTTTCAGCTTCATCGATAGGGGCGTATGCACATATTAGGCTGATGTTTTGGATTGTTGCCTTGATGCGGATCACACCCAGACTTTCGCTTATCGGTTTAAAGTCAATTTCTATCTCCCACGACATCCTAATATTTGCAGTCTTTTGTGGTAGCTGCCTTTTGTCGCAAGTTTGCCGTTTTTTTCATTCGATCCACCGTATCCTCTGGATCGCGGTAATATCTGCCTTGTACGGCTTGAGAACAGATTTAGGTTTTTGAGCAGCATTTTTTTTTTTTTTTTTTTTTTTATAATGAGCGCGCGCTCAAGGGGTTTGAGTACCCTTAAGGTGATTGTACACAGCGCGGGCAAGGGAAATTTAGGGAGGAAGAAAAGAGAGGTACCGATGTACATTGTTTTTAAATGTTTGCAAGTTATAACGACCAGGAAATACAGAGATCGGCAGGGCATTCCATAAGCGAGATGTACGGCTTAGGAACGAATCACGATATTTTAGAGTACGTCCGAAAATGGGCTTGAGGGTATACTGATGAGCATTCATAGCGAGACGGGTGTTACGGTTGAAAGTTTGAATGGGCGGAATGCTACTGGCGATTTCAGTGGAGCACTGGTGGTGGAAGTAGCGATAAAACAAAGTGAGACACGAGACATTTCGTCGGTGTTCGAGGGTGTCCATTGATTGACTGATATTAGTATCGTCAATAAGTTTTATCGCACGGTTTTGAATCCTATCTAGCAGGTGCAGAGATGTTTTAGGAGCACCTGGACAGATGTGGGAGTTGTACTCCAATTTTGGGCGGATGAATGCCTTATATATTGAGGCCAGATCAGAGGGGGTAAAATATTTCTTACATCGCTTGAGGAAACCTAGACATTTCGCAGCATTTTTGGCGACATCAAATATGTGGTCATTCCAACGTAAGTTGTCATTGACACACATACCGAGAATGGAAAGTTTTTCGGTTTCGACGATGCAAGTGCCATTCATAGATAATGGCTGGGTGTTTAAATTTCGCTTTAAAGACAGCAGACAGCATTGTGTTTTGGAAGCATTAAATTCCACTCTATTGATAGTTCCCCAATTGGTTATGCTGTTGATATCGGAATTTAATGAGCTTAGCATACGCTGCCGTTCTCGTACTACAGCCGAAGAGCAGGGCCGTGAGTCCGGGAACGAATATGAAAAGCAGAGAGTACTGTCATCAGCAAAGGAATATATTGGATTAGAAGTAGTAGACAAGAGATCGTTAATGAAAATTAAAAAGAGTGTCGGTGACAGAACAGAGCCCTGGGGCACACCAGCATTTATTTTGTGAATATCAGACTTGAAACCGTCCAAGATAACTTGAACTGAACGTTCCGAATTGTAGCTTCTAATCCATTGAAGAAGAAAGTCGTCGATCCCAAATGAACGCATTTTCGACAAAACAGCCTGATGCCAAACTCTGTCAAATGCCTTAGAAATATCAAGTGCAACTATCTTGCTTTCGCCAGATTGATGTACGCTTTGGTTCCACTTTTCGGTGAGACATGCCATCAAATCACCAGTGGACCTGTTGCTACGAAAACCGTACTGCCGGTCATTGAGAAGTTTTCGTGTTTCGAGATATTCCATGAGCTGACGATTTATCAGTGTTTCCATGACCTTGGAAAGAAGGGACGTAAGTGCAATGGGTCTGTAGGAGGAGAGAGAAGATGATTCGCCTTTTTTAGGGACGGGCTGGACAAATGCTGTTTTCCATCTGCTCGGGAAGAGTCCTAAAGTGTAGGATTGATGAAAAAGCTTACGCAGTGGTTTTGCCAGCGAGGAAGAACACCTCTTCAGAAGAAGGGGAGATATACCATCTGGACCAGCGGATTTATGTATGTTGAGATTCTTAAGTACTCTTGCTACTACACGAGTGCGAAAGTAGATTCGTCCCATTGAAGATTCGACGCACTCAAGTGTAGGCGGAGACAAAGCACAATCTGGGAGTGTTGAGCTGGCCCCAAAGTGTGCAGCAAGCAGATTGGCCTTATCCAAAGAGCTGACAACTGGAATGTCATTGTAAATGAGCGTTGGGATGGAGGATGAGGCGGAATTTCTAATATTTTTGACGAACGACCAAAAATTTTTACTGCCTTTGGGACATTGCAGTATTTTTTGCCTCAGTTTTTGGTCGTATAGGAATTTCACACGCTTCAGAAAGGCGTTGCAGTCATTTCTGGCTCGTTTAAACTTTTTTCGGTTTTCCTCTGTCAGGTTGGTCTTGTAGGACCGAAAAAACATTTCTCTAACCCTGACGGCCTCTTTACAGCTCGAGTCGTACCATGCCTTTTCTTTTGGCTTGATACTCTTCATCCGATGAGGAATAAAGGATCTCATTCCAAAGAGAATGGTGTCTGTAATCATATCAGCAGCGGCATCCACGTCGTTATCGAGGAAGCATAACGACCAGTTAAAATTCCTAAAGAAGCTGTTAAGACCGCTCCAGTTGGCTTTCTCGTATTGCCATACGGTTTTTTTAGGAATTTTTTCTCTAACTGTGTGGTCGGTGTACGAGAAATTAGCTGATATGACACAATGGTCCGACGAGCCTAGAGGGGAGAGCACATCAATGGTGTACTTATCAGGGTGAGAAGTTAAAAACAAGTCCAGGGTGTTGGCGGTATGACTATCAACGTCTGGTATTCGCGTGGGCTCATTTACAAGCTGCGTTAGGTTGTTTTCCGCAGCGAAGATCTCAACACACCGTCCTTCGGGTGTTGTCTGTCCAGAATGTCGAAGCCACCCAGAATTGTGTATATTGAATTCGCCCGTAATAACGATTTCAGTATGAGGATACAGGGATACAATTCTTTGAATGGAGTCAGACAGCGCATCAAACTCGTTAAAGGTTGAATTGCTGTCCAGTTTGGGGCTTCTATAAATAAAGCAGTAGTGTATAATTTGCTTACGGAGATGGAATTTTAACCACATGAAGTTGAATTCCGGATTGGAACATGGATCACATTGTGGTGGAGTTTGGTAAGCTACATCACTACGCACATAAATGGCGAGACCGCGGTGAGAGAAGAATAATGGCACTAGTTCGTAGCCAGGTAGCTTCAGATCAGAATGATCTGAGAGGTGTGGGCGGGGATCTACCTGTGTTTCACTAAGTGCCAAAACAGCTGGTCTGTACTTACAGACGTGGACGTACGCAGAAAAGTGATTACTTTTTAGCCCGCGTATATTGGCTACGTCTACCCTGAATTCCCTAGTCATAATCACAGACAAACACAGAAAACACAAACACCGACGATACTAAGCATGTGATCGTACCGTGTCGTGATCTTAATTGAGGCTGTCCGTTGGCATTCGAGGCTGCTATTTTTTACCTGGTAAAGAAGTTACCCAGACTGCACAACCTCCAATGCGGAAGGCCAGTTTCATTGTGAAAACCCCTGGGACGAGGGGTCGTCCGTTGAATTATAAATGCAGCAGAACGAGTCCGAACAGCTACCAATTCGAGATAAAGTAAGCACAATTGATGTGTAGTAACAGTTGGACATCGCCAGGTTGATGCCAGTCCGTGTATATTCCTACAGCATCCAACCATCACCGTAAGGACATTGCTCGAAATTCTTTCAGGTAATTAGTCTGCTCAAGCGTTCTGAGAAGGTTTGGTTGGCACTTAGATCTTCTCGAGATATCAGGCTGCTTCGGGTGCTCGGAAATGCACTGGAAAGGCTTTTAGAGAGCATGAGCGAACCCACGACTTTCGCTTAAAGACATAGTTCCTGAGGATGAATAGTGTTTCTTTAAAGACTGCATCCGAACTAGAAGCGCCAAATACTTAGAAACTTACTTAAACGGAATGGCACTCCGAGGTGGACCAGAGCCTCAGCTAACATGTCTCTCCAGTGTCGATGTTGTTGTGTTGTGTCGCTCTTTGTTTACAGAAAATCGTCAGCAAATCGGCCTCCCACAATTCGTTGCAATGGTGTTAGCCTGAGACATAGCAATGGGTATGAGCGTATGGACCTCATCCGGTACGGGTGATGGAAATATTTCTGAGTGTTGCGAGTCAGATGAGGTGCATTCTTGTGTCCGTTTGGGGATTAGGAATACCATAAATACACTGGCCTTTTCTTCGTGTGCAACATTAGGGAGCACCGGTTTGGCACAAGACAGTTTTGTATTATGTACCTATAGGAGGCGAGTCGCAGTCGGATTACGAACTTTCTCCATGCAGGCAATGCCGGTGCTGTTGAAAGTATCCTTCTTGCTTACCGGCTACAGCACCTTGAAGGCATTCTCCCATATGTTTAGCAAGCGGGGCAGGATGGAATGTATTCTGTGTGTGTGTTCTATCTGGTCCAGCAGCAGGGACTTTGCAGGCTATGGGTATCACATAAACGATGTTTCCGCTGACACCGAGTAATTCTAAATTACGAGAAAGGTAGTTTGGTCGTGGAAATTCTTAGCGTTGGTAGTAGAAGTTCGACCGTCGCTGTATTAAAGGCCATCAGCCCCGGGAGGTAAAGTCACAAAGTTCTACTGGAGACTATACTCTGGTACAAGGTCAAGAGCCTTTAGAACTTGAGTTTCAGCCTGCATGTTCAATCGGCATCCTTCTGAGTGTATCGCTGTGAACCTGGTTTTATATTGTACTATAACCAGCGCCGGACGAGTCAAGCCGACTAAATCTTGGCTATTTCGTGGCTCACCATAAGCTATACGGTGAGGTGTTGCACGGCAACTGGATGCTATGAGCAATAGGAAATCAAGAGAAAACCTCCCTGACATGTTGAGACGTCTGATGTCTTTGTCTCCATAAACCATAAAAAGGTTCAAGTTCTTAATTTTGCATCAACAGTGAACAGTATTTCGTTGATTGCTTTTAAGGTCCATAAAGACAGGATCTTTCGAAACTGGTTGAGGCACGGAAGTATTTAGTACGAGTATTGAGCAATAAATGAACTTTAAGTGTCAAAATGTTGACATATGTTGAAAGCAACTGGAAGCGCTCCATCATTCGGCACTAACCCATCGATAATACGGTGGTCTATCCACTTCCTTTCCAGTCCAAAGTCAAGTTTCTCTTTTGGTGATTGTATCTGTGTAGGCCTCTCTATAATCTTTTAAATTTTCTTTTCCCATTGACAGAAAACAAAACAAAATGGAATCGGTTAATGCGGACGAAATGTCGCCACCAGCTTGGTTGAACAAGGAGTTCTTCGAAAAAGCTTTAAGAAGTTTTAATCAAGACGACACTATCGTGGTAAGGCACTGATTACACTACGAGTATCCGTTTTCTTAGAGCTCCTTGCTTAATATTTTTTTTTTTAATTTCAGATAAGTAACCTCAAAATTACTCCTGGATCTGCCAAGGGCGACCACCTGGCCAGTATTATTTTTCGAGTAGTGGCCGAGTACACTTCAAGTCAGAACGGCATTCACAAGCAGTCGATGATCGTTAAAACCATTCCAGAAGCTGAGGGTTTCAAAAAAGAAATGTTAGATAACTTGGACGTTTTTGAAACCGAAATCGGCGTATATTCCGAGGCTATACCGAAATTCGAAGCCATTCTTCGAAAACACGGTGACAATACGCGGTTTGGAGCAAGGTAAGGCGAAGCATATTCGGCGGTCTTTTACTAAATACTAATTACCGACTGATTTCAGGATTATCTACTACTCCCTGAACCCCTACAAAGTGATCGTTTTCGAGGATCTTGTAGCCTTGGGCTATGACTGCATTCGTGATCGTCTACCATTTGAACATGAGTTGAAGGGCTGCCTAACAAAACTGGCTAAATGGCATGCAGCAAGCTACAAGCTTGTTTCAGAGGGTGATGAATCTATTACAAAGTATAAGGGGGGTATGTTGGCCAAGCCACAGGAAGAACTTCCAGAATTCCTTTCTGCAGGATTTAGAAACTTCATTGAAGGCCTGTCCAAGTTGGATGGGATGGAGACATATGTTGAAAGGTTTAGAGCACTGGAGTCGACTTTCTTTCAGAAGTGCTACGACATTTTCCACGCCCATGATAGAGGTACTAAAGGCATCATGGTACTGAATCATGGTGATTTCCATATGAGAAATGTTATGTTCAAGTACGATACTGAGAACAAGTTCGAGGATGTCCTTTTTGTGAGTCGCCTTAGTTGAGCGTTTAAGACACTGTTTCAAACGATCTTTTCTTTTAGGTGGATTTCCAGATTTCGTGCTATGCGCCAGTGGCTATTGACATATTTTATGCCATATACATGCTTCTTACTGAGGAGATGCGGCGCTATCGCCGTGAGGAGATGATCTACTTTTACTTCTCGGAATTTCTGAAGAATTTGAAGAAAATCGAGTTTGCCGGAGAGCTACCCACTTTGGCGGACCTGTACATTGACCTGTATAAGTTTAGGGAGTATGGTAAGTTTTCTAAGTCGAAATACTGACCATTCCTTGATATTTCTGGTATCTTCTAGAGCTCTGGACGATGACAACCTTTTTGCCATTGGTCCATACCCTCAGATCGAAGGAAGACGGCAAACAAGTTGAAACAGAGGAACTTGTCTCCTCCTCTGATGCCTTAAATTCTATGTACTCCAATCCAGGCTTCATAAGCGAATTGAAGTGGCTGTTGCCTAGACATTTGCACCACGGCTACTTGTCATAAAAATTAAACAAAAACTGAAAACGAATTTTGAAATTTTGAGTCTTATTGCTTTTCGAGATAGCCTCGATGTAAAAACCGCGGCAGGAGCTGTTGAAGTTCTTTCACATAAAGTGGATGTTGGTAGGATTTGGCATGTGAATCTGGAGCGCGAATGATTTGAGATGTATCTAAGTCTGGCATTGGTCTCACCATGTTTAGCCACATTATTTGAAAAGTTGCGACGACGAAAATTTCTAAGGGGAGATTGGTTTTAAAAAAAGTTGTTTTGGAGGCTCAAAGGTAGGTCTTACCAAAATCACGGTGTCTGATCAGGTCTATGTTAAAGTCAGCAAGAGTTGGAGGTACTCCGATGAATTCGATTCTTCGCAGGGTTTCTAGGAAGTTTTCAAAGTAGTAGTAGGTCAGCTCTTCGCGATGATCTTGGCGTATTTCTGGGCTGAAGGATGTAAAGGTTCCGTAGATGATGTCTATGGATGATGGCGCATATGTGCAGAGTTGAAAATCAACCTGTGGAAGATAGAAAAATGTCAAGTATGCAACCATCATTGGTTTGATAGGTTTAAACAATATTGAAGGATTGTAAGATGTAACAGATACTATTGGGCCCCATGTCAACTGTCATATCCTATTCACCACCTCTGCAGAGGCAAACCTCGTTTTTCGGAGAATCTTGCAAGATTTGGCTTTGCTAAGCCTCTGCATAACCGGTTGTACCTTCAACAGCTGGAAAGGTTCTTCTACCTATCGTTAGCATTGTCTTAGATCTTGCTACTTGCAGCCTCAGAGTGCAATATGGATGTTTAATGTTTTGGCCTACAAACTCTAGGACATTGGCAAATCCTTTCCAAGTTAAATCGTCT
The DNA here is from genome assembly GCA_949129095.1 of Volucella bombylans. Taxonomy (NCBI): domain Eukaryota; kingdom Metazoa; phylum Arthropoda; class Insecta; order Diptera; family Syrphidae; genus Volucella; species Volucella bombylans. Next base: position 378,285,355 of record OX422140.1, on the reverse strand, counting down.
TCGGAGAGTTCGATTTACTTACTTAAGGTGACGCTACAGTCTGCCCTCAAACAACAAGCGTCTACAGCCAGCTTGATCTTTAGTTAGGTGCCTTCAGTTTGAAACACCAAGTTGGCTGAGGTCTTCTTCCCCTTGCGTTTGCCACCACAGTCGCCGTCTTTCTTTACTGCGCTGTCCTCGAGGGTGGATCCAAAGACTTTTCTGACCGGAGCATTGGTGTCCATCTGCTCTACATGACTCAGCCACCTCAGTCATTGGACTTTCACTCTTCTAGCTAAATCAATTTCGATGTACAGCCCATACAGTTTGTCGCTGTATCTGCTCCGCCACTCCCCGTCTGTACAGATGGGACTAAAAATCACCAGAAAAATTTTCCTCTCAAAGTCTATGCCTCTGCGCCATAGAGCAGGACTGATATTATTGGAGTCTCATATGGGGTCGCTTTTGTTGTTCGAGGGAGGGCTTTGCTAGCCAATTAGCTTATTAGCCCAAAGAAATAGCGATAGCCAAGAGTTATTCTTCGTTGAATCCCAGGGCTGATGTCTTTGTCTGAATTGATAGCGGAACCTAGGTGGACAAACTCCTTAAATAACCTCAATATATCTGCCGAAGGTGGCGTTCCGTCCGAGTTGTCGGTGTTGATTGTCCTTTCTGGTTGACAGCATATACTTGGTCTTGCCCTCATTGACCATTAAACCCAATTTCGTCGCTTCCACCTCAATACTCGTGAAAGGGTCACTGACATCACGCTGCTTTCCTCCGATTATATCAATATCATCGGCGTACGCTGGTAATTGGAAACGAACATTTGAAAGATTGTGCCTCTTGTGTTGGCGTTTTGTACTAGTTTTGCACTAGTTTTGCACTATTCTTCCAAGAATGATGTTAAGGAAATCGCATGACAGCGCATCGACTTGTCTAAATCCTTTCTTGACATCAAAGATCTCGGTGAGTTCTTTGCCGACCTTGATGAAGCAGCGCGTATTCTTCGTCGTCATCCTGCACAAACGGACGAGTTTGGCAGGGATGCAAAAACTAGACATAGCTCTGTAGAGTTCATCCTCTACATACGCTTTCAATCGCTGCCTTAAAGTCGATGAATAGGTGGTGGGTATCGATCTGAAGCTCATGGGTCTTCTACAAGATCTGCCGCAGTGTGAATACTTGGTCGATGGTGGACTTTCCTGGCCTGAAGCCACACTGATATGGACCTATCAGGTTGTTGACGAACGGCTTCAGGCGTTCACACGTTCACACAGCAGAGAAGATCTTGTATACGATGTTAAGGAGACTGATGCCTCTGTAATTGGCGCAGTTCAGAGGGTCTCTTTTCTTGAGAATCGGACAAACAATGCTAAGGTTCCATTCATCGGGAATACTTTCGTCCGACCATATTCTACAGATGAGTTGGTGTATGCCCCTTACCAAGTCATCGCCTGCTGTTTTGAAGAGTTTGGCAGTTAGGTCGTCCGCTCCAGCAGTTTTCTTATGCTTAAGCCTAGATATAGCTATCTTCATAGGTCGGCTGGACGGAATTATTGCTCTACATCGCCCAGGTTGAAGGAATCTTTCTGCTTAACAGTGGTATTTGGTTCGTCATCGTCGTTATACAGGCATCAACTGGGACTCTACTACTATGTTCCCTTGTTCGCCTCTAAAGTCAGCATCATGTACTTTTGTTAAAACTTCCGAATCTTATTCCTGGGGTAGCATCTCTCCATTTTCTCCACCTCGTGGTTCTTGTTTTTTCGTCTTGAGAAGCCGGTGTTCGTCTGTCCTCTTTTTCTCGTAGAGCTCGTGAGCAGCTCTAGTACTTCTATGCAGCGCCACTTTGTATGTATCCTGCTTATCTGCATCTGCTTGCCGGCACTTGTCGTCAAACCAGGATTTTCGTTATGGTGTCCGAGTGAAATCCAGCACATCAGAGGCAGCATCTCTGATGGATTTTTGACAATGTTTCCACTGATCTTTGATATTTGATTGGGCATAGGACCTCTTAAGTGGTTAAGGGAGATTCTATCGGAAAAAGATTTGGTGCGCTCTTGTGATTGTTGCTAATTGCAAACTTCCTACCAGTATTACCTTGCCCCTGCTATGTTCGGGATATACGCAACCGCGCCTTGGCTACAACTAAGTAGTGGCTCGAGTCGATGTTCGGACATCCATAATATTCAAGGAGTACCTTGCATCATTCTCGATGTGGTCAATCTAATTGACGATTGATTGATTAGGGTTCTCCAAGTCCAATTAGGAATATCCAGATGCGGGAACCGCGTGATAGCTACGACAATGTTTCTCTTTTCCGCAAAGTCGGGTGGTGTGGTAGGCTATTCCTTCCGAAAGTACTGCCAAAGATCTCCTCTCTTCCTAGCTTTGCGTCAAAGTCACCGAGAACAATTTTAATGTCATAACTAGGGCACTGTTTGTACGTGTTATGCAAGAGCTCGTAGAAGCTGTCTTTGGTGTCGTCATCTTTCTCCTCTGTTTTCTATATCTCATTTTCTGTATTTCATCGCATTTGCAGTAGTCCAGGGCCTCCGCTAGTTGTTCCGCTGCACGTGGCTTGTTAAGGGACTTAAAATTCCATCTACAGATCCGAAATTCGTTATCCTTACTTCGTTTGTAGAGGTTGTCCATATCCGGGGGTTATTGTTGCTTCATAACTTAGTTTTCTTTGCCCATGGTCGGGAAGTTACCCTAGCGGTACAGTCCCCAATCCGGAGGGCCAATTGCATTATAGATACCCCTAGGACTTGGATCAGATAAACCGAAGTCAGTAAGTCTATTAAGGGCTCATCCGCCACCAAGACTCTGACTTACTCTTGGAAATCCTCACCGGCCTGAGCTTCAGATATGTCGGAGGATCCCGGAAAAGGATTTGTTTGCTTTTTTAGGATTTTATTTCACCATTGATTCCATTTGGAGAATTCATGCTCTGTCCCGTTTATAGTGCTGCTATTTTTGTCTGCTGGTCAGCACTTGAGCCTATAAGATTGGCAACTCGAGCCCGGAACGACATCGACCAGTACCCGATGGTTAACACTTGGTGTTAAGCAAAGTGCAATTAATGTGTAGAGACAGTTATAACGCTGGGCATCGCCAAGTTGACAGCTCTCAGTTCCTACCCTATTCCCACAGCCAAAAAAAAAGGTTCATGAAAAGCTGAAAGAGGAATTCGATGAAGTGTTCGGTCCTGGTATCGATGACTAACGAAGTATAAGTTATATATAACTCTTGTCAAAATCGGTAAACAAAACTATTTGACCGATTGATCCAAAGTTTTGTGCCTTATTTTCGTAGATGTATTGGCTAGTTAGTGAACTAGGATCCTAATTTCTATGCAGATGATGATAGTTTTAATCAAATGTGAGGGGCAATTGTTTACTTTAAGCACATATGGACGTGGGAGCGAGCATTCAGAGTAAAGCTCCTGATTGCGTTCAACCCGGCGAAGGACGGAGCGATCCCTGTCACTTTTGCAATCCAAGTTGTCATGCAGCCTCCTCGTGGCATCCCTGCATAGCTACTCCGACACCCGCTGGGTAGTGAACTAATTTATGCAGCGACGACTCTCCGACTCGTATATATCCTCAAGGAGTATAGATATGGCGGATATTACTGCAATCCAGGAAATACGCTGGATAGGATCAGAAATGATAAAAAGAGCAGATTGCGACATTTATTACAGCTGCCACAAAAGATTATACACATTGGGATGCGGATTCGTCGTGGGAAAGCTGCTCAAATCGAAGGTCATCGATTTTAAGCCCAAAAGATGCTATAACGTCAGCTTCATATGTGCTCACGCCCTTACCAGAAGAGGCTGAAGAACCCATAAAGGAGGAGAGGAATGCTTCTGGACGGAGCCTATGGAGTCAGTCCAAAGGACGATGTTAGATGTTGAAATTGTACGAGTACTTGGGGACTTCAATGCCAAAATCGGTAAGGAGAACATCACCCATCACATCGAAGCGATCGAAAAATACAGCCTCCATGACACGACAACAGATAACGGCTTCCGACTCGCAGTCTTTCCGCCAGCTAGTAATACAGTGATACGTATCACGAGAATCCACAAAGCAATCTGGCTAACTCCGGATGGTCGAACAGCCAACAAAATCGTCCACGTGCTTATGGACGGACGTCGCTGGTCAAATATCCTAGATACTAAAACCTTCAGAGGGGCAAACGTCGACCCAAACCATTACTTGGTAGTAGCCCGATTCAGAGCTCGACTGTAAAATGAAAGAAAGCTGCAACAACATCCAAAAAGGAGGTTCAACATTGGACGCCTACGCAAGCCGGAAATATCCAAAAACTATTGAGAGCACCTGGATGAAAAACTCTCCAATATGCCAATACCTACCACCGACATCAACAACATGTGGTCATTTGCTGCACTTCCATCAAAGAGGAGGCTGAAAGCACCTTAGGCTACCAACCACCCCAGAAAAGAATTCGGTGGTATGATGATGAGTGTGTGCAAAAACAGAAGGCAACAGGTGTGGTATATAGGAAAGCGCTGCAACGAGTCATATGTCTAGAAGAAAGGAGGAGAAAGAAAAGAGCCCTTGCTCATATCCCGCTCACGGATATGGAAGATTGCTGGAGAAGGAAAGACACCAGAAGCTTTTTTAAAAAGGCCAAAAATCTGGCTTTAAAACGGGTCTCCAAGCATTTCGAAATTGCGAAGGCAATCCCATCACTGACTAACAAGTAATTTTGGATATATTTAGGCAACACTTCCACCGGTTATAGGGCAAGAAGAGAACACATCTCCAGTCGAAGAATTAGTTCTCCCTACCAGCTGAGAAGAAGTCGGCACAGCTATACAAAAGCTGAGGAACAATTAAGTCGCTGGCTCGGATGGCCTGCCATGATTTGACAAGGAGCAAGCACCAGATAATTTGCAAAGCATGGGAGGACGAAGGCATGCCCGACGACAGGAATATCAGCTCTATCAGTCCCAACTACAAGAAGGGCGATCCTATGTCCTATAACAACCATCGAGGCATATCCCTATTTAACGTTACCTATAAGATCTTATCCAGTGTATTATGTGAACGTCTGAAACCGTACAGCACCGCACAAATTGGCCAATCACTGGTATTGCCTCTGGACCAGTAAATTGACATCAGACCAAATTTTCACATTATGACGGATCTTGGAAAAGACCAACGAGTTTCAAGTCGACACACACCACCACTTCATCGAATTCAAATCCACATATGACAGCATCCATCGCACTGAGTTATATAACGCGATGGCCGAATTCGGGATCCCGGGAAACACTGGAAAACTCGCGATGCGCCGTGCAGTGTGGAAGTAGAACCTCCGTATTGAGACGTGCTGTCGTGTGACTTCTTCAATTTAGTACTTGAGCAGATAGTACGACGAGCAAAAGTCAACACGGAAAGTACTATTTTCTCCAAGTCCGTCTAGCTTCAGGGATACGAGGATGAATTGATATAATGGCACGTTCAGAGCGTGTCGTAATGGAAGCGTTTACGGGAATTACAAACGAGTTGGCCTTGAAGTGAATGAGGAAAAAAACGAAAAAAACGTCGCACACCATGTAGGACAAAATGTCACTATCGACAGCTTCAACTTTGAGGTAGTCAACGAGTTCACCTACTTCGGGGCAAATGTTAACTCCGCATCATGGTGGAGATCCTACTAAGAGTAACCCAAGGCAACCGCTGCTACTTTCGTCTGTCGAAACAACGAAATCATGCTCTACAAAACGATAATCTTATCAGTCCTGCTTATCAATCGGCTCCGTAGAACGTTGAACGATAAGTAAGGCAGCGTAACAAGTTTTAAGCTATTTGGAACGACAAACTCTTCGTCGAATATTTGTTCCTGTCTATGAGGAGGGGGTATGGAGAAAAAGACACAACCGCGAATTCTATGAGCTGTAGAAAGATGTGGCTTCGAAAAAAACTCATACAAATTTGCACTTGTTTGACTGAAGAAAATGACAACAGGCCCTTAATGAAATGTCACTCAAATTTCTTCTTTTTATTCTTAACTGTATCCAACTTCAGTTCGTAGCACACTTCATGGCCATGGTCATGAGTAAATCTTGACAGAAACGCAACACAACCACATTTGTTTAGCTTGCTCATTAAGCGTGCAGCTTTCTCGTTATCTCTCTGACAGTGCTTAGTTGTGTTACAATTCGTTTCAATCTGGTACTTATCTCAGGCAATCTCATCATAAACCTCCCATTCTAAACAGACCTATATGATTACAATTTTTGCAAAGTCACCTTAGATAACCGGGTTACTCGCCACTGCCTTTCGACACACTTTTTATCTTTAACTCTATTTACTTACCAATAAACCGTTCTCCAGCTTGTCGCCGTTGTACTTAAACATAGCGTTCTTCATATGGAAATCACCGTGATTTAGGACCATGATACTCTGTTTGTCTCCCAGCCGGTGAGCGTTGAAAATCTTTGAGCAGTTTTGCAGCAAGGTCGGTGCTAAGGCCCTTAACTTATCAGCATATACCTCATAGCCATCTACAGTTGAGAGTGATTCTATGAGATATTTTATTCCATTGGAGAGAAATGGGGACTTCTCCGCATCGATGGAGTTGAAGAGTCCTTGGTCACAGGTCTTAATTGATTCATCACCTTCGGAGGCAAGTTTAAAACTGACTGCGTGCCATTTTGCCAGTAGAAGCAATATCTCTTTGGTTTCTGTCATATTAAGGAAACGTCCTCGAACGGGATAGTATCCCTGGCCGCAAAGATCTTCAAAGACAATGACTTTTCTTGGTGACAGGGAGTAGTAGAGCAGTCTGAAAGGAAAAGATCGTCTTAATCGATCGGACCAAGGTTGCAAATCTGAAACTAACTTAGCTCCCAACTGTGTGTCATCGCCATATCTTCTCAGTTCGGCCTCCATCTTTGGTATGATTTCAGAATACATTTTGATTTCGGTGTCAAAAAAATTGGTCTTGTGTAAGATCTCACCCATCTTGTTGTCCGGAAGTGTTTTGATCACCATAGATTTCGATTTGGAGCCCTTGGAGGTTCTGTAGTCCACTGCAGCCCTGAGCATAATACTCGCATAGTGATCACCTTTCTCTGATCCAGGGGTGAACTTGACATCTATTATCTGGAAATTGAATTAGTCGTGATAGTTGTTTGTAATGGAACAAGTTTTGTACTTCAATGTCTTCAACGGTCTCGCAGTTCTTGAGGACTGTCAACATGAACTCCTTATCCAACCATTTTGGTGGCTCTACCTTCTCATTCATGTAATTGCTCATTACGAGTATGAAGGCAAGTATCTAAAACAAACTATGATAGCACCACTTCGCAGAGGAAGTACTTACTCTAACTTGACAAGAATTGAAATTGGCTAACTCCATCGTAGGCGAAGCCTTATAAAGGGGGTTTCTCTGGCGCCACCCTTCTGCTGTTTGTTAAAATCGTTACGTCAACTGAGCTTTTAATTATTCTGGTTCTGTCGTGCTTCTTAGATAACAGAAACGTACTCGTATAGTATGACGATGCAGAAGTTTGTGTTTATTTATTGTATTTGCTAGGCCAGGGGGAAACATGGTTCTAGATACTAGTAATTATCGTTGATTATGGCATGGCTGCTGGCTAATTACCGCGCACACTTAGGGGTTCAGTCAGATATTGGAAATAAACTGAAACAGACAAAGACTACTCGTATCATAGTTTTGGTCAAGGTCGTTGCAACACTGAAATAAACTTCATTGAGCATGGAAGGAAGAAGTCCAGCATTTTTGCGACTAATATAGGAATAGAGATATTGGTAGTTGGAAATGATTCAACACTCCAGAGATTTACGAGGAGAAGAATCCAAGAAGGTTTGGATTCATATGTAAGACATACATACATTCGAGTAGTCAATGATCACTTTCGGAAGGATTTCGGTTGGGTAAAAGTCACACATTTGCGTATAGTTCGTTTTGGTAGAAATATTGGGCCGCTCAGAGGAACGAAGGATCACCATCACAAACTGTAATACTAAAAACCTAATTCCTTACTTAAGTACCGCTACAGTCTGGGGTGGTCCAGGTGCCTTAACAAATAAGCCTCTCCAGCCAGCACAATCCCTAACCAGATGCCTCCAGTGCCACACTCCAACTTGGTTTAGGTTCCTTTGCACTTGCGTGTACCACCTTAGATGAGGTCGTCCTTTACTGCGCGCTCGCTCGGGGTTAGACTTGAATACCCTTTAGGCCGAAGCTGTGGCGTCTATTCGCCCATCCATCACAGATGTTGCATCTGCTGATGCCTGACAGCTCGTGTTTAAATCTCCTCTTCCATTCCTTGTCAATACAAATGAGACAGCGCAGTATTTTTGTCTCGAAAGGGCCAAGTGCTTCTTTGTCCTAAAAAGACGAGGATGATGAGGGTGTTGTATAAGGGCCAGCTTGATCTAACGAGTTACTCAATGCCTTTCAGAGCTGAAAGAAACAGCGATTGGCAAGAATACTCGTAAATCTGTGCAGATGTCGTTACAGCTTGTAACTGCGCTGCCAAGGTATATGAAATCCCTAACTACCTTAAAGTTATAGCTGTCTTTGGTGCTGTACGTCCTTTCCTGATAACAGCACTGCTTTGTTTTGACTTTTTTTACCATAAGACCAACTTTGGCCGCTTCCGCTTCAATGCTCACGAAAGTTTCATTGACGGCTAGCGTTGTTCGTCAAATGGCATCAATGTCATCCGCGATTGCACGATTCGGATATTAAAAATGTCTCGTGACAGCACGCTTCTTTGTCTATAATATCTTTCTTGAGATTGAAAGTCTCAGTTAATTCCCTACAGACCTTGATGGAACAGCAAGAATTCTCCATAGTTAACGTTCAAAACTTGACGAGTTTGGCAGGAATGTCTAGACAAACTAGACCAAAAGCTGTCATTGCGGCTTTGAAGTCGATAAATAGATGGTGAGTGTCGATCTGAAATTCTAGGGTCTTTTGACTATGGTCCAACCTTTCCAGTTCTTTTCGGACTTTCGCAGCTGCCTTGGAAAATCATATGGTGAAAGTTATCATCGAAAAGAGTAAACAATGCGTTTCATCGGTCCATTTGGGTCAAGTTCGGAGACCTTGGAGGCCACTGAATGAGTCCATCCTAATCCCTCTCTAACTGCATAGTCATAGTATGAGAGGGCGCCATCCTGCTGGTACACAAAGGCTATTCTTTATTGCAGTGGTAATTTGTTTCACAAAAATTTGAGGTAGATATTCGAATTAAGCCTTGGAGGCAGCCGACAAGGCCCGATCAGCTTTTTATCCAATATACCTGCCCAAACATTGGTGTTGCATTTATGCTGAAAGCCTCTGTGTTTCATGGAGTGGGGGTTGCTTTCTGCCACGTATGTAAATTGTGGAAATTAGTGATTCCATCGTTGGCGAATTAGGACTCATCCCTATGGAGGGATGGCCAATAAAATTGCATTCCGCAAAGTGTATTTTCAGAATGTCATTGCAGAATTCCAAACGTTTCTCTCGGGTTGCAGTTCCTGTACCTGTGTAGGACCTGAGGTGGTCCCTTTTTCCCGTGTTTGGGGTCATAAAATGAACCCTTTTTTACGAAACGTTTTATTGGATTTATGAGGTTCCCAAGATTCACGCAAGATTTGAGTTTTCCCCTTTTTGTGCGGTAAAGTGTTGCCAACGCAAAACAAAGAAAAACACAGCGTGATAGCTGACAGTTTAGGATAAAAAAAAAATGGAGCGCAACATGAAAGAACAACGCGTTTTCATTGTCGAGAAATATTTTAGAAATAATGAAGACTGGGCAGCTATGGTTCACAATTTTCGTACAAAATATGGTGGGATTAGTGATTTAACTTCGTCAACTGTAAAGAGATTCAAAAATTCAGGGAGATTAAATCTTAAACACTCTAGCCGTCGTTCAACAAGTCATTTACGACAAAATACGAGAGTGTTGAGAGCGTCCGGGAAGATCAATTCGGCACCGTGGTTCAGAAGTAAATATTTTGAGAAGCTGTCTACAGCGTATTTTTACGAAAAATTTGCATCTTCATGCATACAAAGTGCAATTGACTCAAGAACTGAAGCTTTCGGACAGCGAAGAGAGTTCTTGAATGTATTATGGAGCGACAATAAGCTCATGCTCATCTTCAGCTATAAGGCTAATTTTCATCTTGATGGCTTTGTTAATTGTCAAAATTGTTGAATTTGGGTTTTAGAAAATCCACGAGTGATTGTTGAGAAACAAATTCATAAACAACGGCGGCATTATCGGACCATTTTTCTTTGAGAATGCGGCTGGTTGGGGAATAACAGTTAATGGTGCTCGCTTTTGGGGAGATAATAATCCAGGTTTCTGTGACTAAGTTGCAAGATATGGATGTGAGCGACATGTGGTTTCAACAAGAAGGTGCCACACGCCATACCACACAAGAAGCGATTCAATTACTGCATGAGTCATTTCATGGTTGGGCAATTTCCCGTTCTTACTTGCTAACATAGGTCCCCGGACCTATTATGTCCGTGAGGTTCCCCTTGCGGGGCATAGGGCCTCCACTACTCCTACGTGACATCATGTACGGTTTCGGGAAATGTATATCAGCTCTCTTCAACTCATCCCCAGTTGTGCCGACTCCACTACGACCGTTTTTCGCCAAGTTCTTCTAGGTCGGTCTACTCCTCTGCCTCTCTGTGTGAGAGGATTCCATTGCGTCGGTTGACTCGCAATGCACTCGTGACCTTGACCGCGTATGCCCAATCCACTGCCATTTGCGTCTTCTTATGGGTTCCGGACCTGTTCTCGCATGAAATTCATCATTAGAAATACGTTTGGGTCAGAAAATACTCAAGATTTGTCGCAGACATCTATTCACGAACGTTTGCAGCATTCTTGTGACAGCGAGTGTGACTTTCCAAGTGCTGCAGTCGTAGCTTGCTCTTTTAGGCTGATAGAGTTCGTCAGCATTCCGAACGCAGCCTTTGCTTTCCCGATTCGGCTGATTATATCTAGTTCGGTCCCGCCATCAGTAGAGACAATACTCCCAAGATATTGAAAATTCTCTACCATCTCTACTGTTTGTCCAAAAATCTCTACTTGGTTAGATGAGGAAGTTCCAAGGCTGATCCTTTTTGTTTTTGCGGTATTGATCTTTAGCCTAACGATTTCAACTTCTCTCTCCACCCTTTGATGGAGATCCATGATCGTTTGAGAGGGTAAGCATACGTTGTCCAGATGTTTGAGGTGTGATTGCAGGGTTCACTGAATTCCTCCATTTCCAGTCGCCAAAGCTGCATATAGTACATCACTTATCACCAATAGGAACAGTATTGCTGACAGTATACAGCCCTGTTTAGCCCCAGATTTTAAACTCCTCTGACAACCTTCCTTTATGTAGAACGTGACATTTGGATCCATCCTATGTAGCCTTGATAATACAAGGTTGCGCAAAATTAATCACCCTATCGGAAGATGGTATAATTTTTGCAAATGGCGTCGTACGTCAATCATGTTTAACATTTGTGAACTAAACAGCTGCAGCATACAAACAGACAGGCAATGAAGCGCTATACTCCCCAAGATCGTGGAATAATTGTCTCGATGTTTTTGACCAATAATCGGTCGGTGGTGTTAGAGCAGCGTGAATTTCGACGTGGTTTCCTAATCTTGTGGCGCCAACTGGGCAAACATTTCGACCGATGTCGCTGAGAACGAAGAAACATCAAGCAGACGGCGGGCCACGCATTTAGGCATCACCAGACGGACCCTACAGTGAATTTTAGTGAAAGGCTTACACATGTTCCCGTACAAAGTGCAAACAGTGCATCAGTTAATGCGTCCTGACTGTCAGTCGACTAAGCGACGAGGCGCATTTCCACTTAAGCGGTTACGTCAATAAGCAAAATCTTCGTTTCTGAGACACTGAAAATCTGCGTGTGATGCACTAAGAGACACTACATCCACTCAAAGCCACTGTGTGGTGCGACGTTAACGCGGGTGTAGTGATTGGCCGTATTTTTTTGAGGACGGCATCGGCAATACGACACTGTTACTGGCGAACGCTACAGGGTCATGATAAATGACTTCTTCCTACCGGAGTTGGATGAGCGGGGCAACCGCACACACAGCACGAGTCACAATGGATATTCTGAGGGAAGTGTTCCCTGATCGCGTAATCTCTCGTTTTGGCATGGCCAGCAAGATCGCCCGATTTAACCATCCCAGACTTCTTTCTTTGGGGCTACTTGAAGTCGCGGGCTTATGCCAACAAGCCTCAGACAATCACAGCACTTAAGGAGAATATTCGACAGGAATGCGAACAGTTATCACCGGAAATCTTGCGGAAAGTCATGGAAAATGGGAAATGGGCACAAAGCTGTAGCAACACTGGCGGCAGCCACTTGGCGTATATCATCTTTTTCGCTTTACAGAAACAATTTTAAAGGTCCAAATAAAGATTTCCATCTCAAAATTATTTTTTTTATTTAGTAAAAAAGTAGCAATCAATTTGTCTAGGGTGCCCTGTGCAAAGCAAGCCAGATAAATTCTCTATTGACAATTGTCGAACGTCTTTTTGAAGTCGATGAAGTGAAGCAGCAGGTGAAGTGGTGATCGATATTCAACTCACTGTTTTCACACTGCGTAAGGTCTCGCTGGCGCTACTCACAGGAATACCGTTAAGTAGAACCGTTTTGTTGTTCTTTAGTGCTTTGATTGCTGTAAAGATTTCTTCTCTACTGGGGGGGAGAATTGGTTACAGCGGACGGGTCATTGGGCGTTGGGTTCACTTCACTAGCGAAAACGGGGTTTAAAACCGCAGAAAAGTGCTCATTCCACCTTTTGAGTTGGTTCTCATACGAAACTATCAGACATCGGTCAGTGCCTTTTACCATTCGTTGTTTGTGAACTCTTTGGTAATTCTGTAGGCCTCTTCTGCTTCTGTAGCCAATGCGATGATATATTTACGCTTATTACGTCGCACACTACAGTGAATTTCTCTCAACTTCATGCGATACCCAGACTCTAGCTCGTTTCTCTCTGCTGCTGGAGTAGTTGCAATGCGATCTTTGAAGTGTTTTCTTTCTTCGATCCTAGCCCAAGTTTCTTCGGAAAGGTAATACTTTCAGCACCGGATTTGAAGACAAGTTTCACAGCACACCAATGGTTTTCAATGGAGGTGAGTTCCCTGCTACAGCTTCCTCTCAATCCTTGCGAAAAGTGGTCCCCTAGTTGTTGGCGGACCGCGGGATCCTTTAGTCCATCGGAATTAAACTTAAGCATTCGGGTGTTTTCTTGGAATTTCCGAACTGCAGCTATATGTAATCTTACGGTACCAACTATCAGATGGTGGTCCCGGGCCATTCCCATGTCTGCAGCTCTTCCGTTACGAACGTTCTGGAGACTGCTTCTGAATTGCCTGCTGATTGCGAAGTGATCAATTTACACACTCAAATGATATCCCCGAGCACCAACGAAATGCCTCTTGCCTTATCTTGTTCTACACCTACAGGGTGGTTGTCTGGTTGACAGCCTTAGAAAATAGACTCAATTGCTGCAAACTTAGCAAAGACCAAAGGACAACATGTCTGTGCGTAAGCGGAACCTTACGTACTACTCCCTCCGTGACACTGGGTATTTTGATATCCGCAGAGATTATCCGCGTCTTTTCGGATTGTCAGGCACTATCAAGTCCGTGGATTCGGTCTCGCAAAATTCTAAAATCACTTATGTTGGGCGTTGGGCCGGCGATTTCGCTCAAATTGCAACTAATCTGCAACTACCTGTCCTACCTGAAAAAGGTGTCATCGTTATACCAATCGCTACCTGCAACCTATTACTTAAGTCAGATGCTAATAAAAGAACAAACCTTAGGTGGACTTTTGGATCAACATGTCTGACAAAAACTGGATCTGAATCACTCTAAGAGCTTAATCTTTCAAAATAGCCAGTCCTTCACCTACTTTGTGCCCAGCTCTCTCCAAAAGAAGAATAGTAAACTTAGGACTGCAATGGCTTAAAAGATCTCCTCCGTTTCGTCTAAAAAGTAAGAGGATCACAGATCCACGTGGCATCTATGGATTTTTCCAACAGCCACTCTAAAGTCCCATTCACAGCTCAGCGAACAAATTATTTTTAATACACTTAACGACAGGCAAGTGACAATTTTACAGTTCCAAAAGCACAGAGCTTAATTTATCTGCGGACAAATGAAAAAAGAAAACTCGAATTCAAATAGTTTTTGCGAATAAATCAATGATTTGTTTATTTCTCCACGAATTAGCGAAATATGCAAACTGTCAAATTTTACTTGCATTCTACAAATGTGGAACCCAATCTACATTCGCAAGACCAAAACATTCTCGCGAATTTAATCTCACAATTCTCTTGTTTTGTTTGCGGATCGCTGCGACTAAATGAAAGAGTAGCTATAAATAAATGTCAAAAAGCATGGGTGAACCGAGTATACAGAGAAGAAGCTAGCAATGAGAAGGAATGTCAAAAAAATAGAGGAGTACCACTCCTCTTTCGGAAATGAAATACAGCGCACACTTGTCATACAAATTGAAACTGTAACCATCTTTCATATCTGTCCTGATTTTATTGTTTGTCAAGATAGCTTCTATATATCTAAAAGCCTAGGTAGTATGTTCTTCAGTTCCTTGACATATGTCGGGTGGCGGTAAGATCTCGCATTTGAATCTGATGATTGTGTGGATTTTGTTGCCTCAAACTCCAATTCGACTGACTTGAGTGAGGATATAAGCAAAGTTGAGACCGCAAAGATTTCTAGAAGAATGCTAGTTCAGGCAAAGAATCTCAAGAAATAAATGCTTACCAAACTCTCGATGGGTAATCAAGTCCATATTGAAATCAGCATGGGTTGGTAGTGCTCCCTGGAACTCAATTCTCCTAAGGGTTTCCAGGAAATTTTCGAAGTAGTAGTAGGTTAGTTCCTCGCGATGTGATTGGCGTATTTCTGGACTGAAGGATGTAAAGATCGAATAAATAACGTCTATGATCGATGGAGCATAGGTGCAGCGTTGGAAATCAACCTGAAAAGAGAAGAAACCTTTTTGTATTCTTTGGGAGTCACTTGACTCCACTGTCGTAGTCTTTGCCAGCTTACAAACAAAACGTTTTCCACTCTGTTTCCATCCGACCTAAACATTACGTTCTTCATATGGAAATCACCATGGTTAAGCACCAATATACTCTGTCTGTCTCCGAGTTTGTAAGCGTTATAGATCTTTGAACAGTTTTGCAGAGAAGCCGGTTCTAAGGATCTTATTTTATCAGCGTACACCTCGAAGCCTTCCAGTGTTGAAAGCGACTCAATAAAGCAATTTATTCCATATCCGAGTAGAGCAGATTTTCCAGGATCAATATGGTTAAAAAGCCCTTGATTGCAGCTCTTAATTGATTCATCACCATCAAGGGCAAGCTTAAAACTGACAGCATGCCATTTTGCCAAAAGAAGCAGGGTCTGCCGAGTCTCAATCATGTTGAGGAAACGTCCTCGGACGACCCTGTACCCCTGGCTACAAAGATCCTCAAACACGATGACTTTTCTTGGAGACAGAGAGTGGAACAGAACTCTAAAAGGAAGATCCTTTGAATACGATGAACCTTTTGGATGAGAAATCAAAAAACTTACTTAGCGCCCAACTGCGTGTGATCACCATGTTTTCTCAGTTCGGCCTCCATCTTTGGTATGATTTCGGAATACATCTTGATCTCGGTTTCGAATATTTGTGACTTCGCTAGCATCTCGCCCATAAAATTATCTGGAAGAGTTTTAATCACCATGGACTTCGATTTGGGTCCCTTGGGCGTAACATAATCCACCACAGCTCTGAGCATAATGCTCGCAAAATGATCACCCTTCTCTGAGCCAGGGGAGAACTGTAAATCCGTGATCTAGAAATGGAATCAATTACTTTGAATCTTTAGTCTACTGGTCTATTTCTTACCTCAATGTTCCCATCAGGTTCACAGCTCTTGAGAATAGTCAATATGAATTCTTTGTTCAACCAGTTTGGAGTTTCCGACTCAGCATTATTGGAGGCGCTCATGTTGTATGCTGTCCGACGACACAAATCCGCTACTACTCAAAACAAGCAGCAGAAGAGCACTGGATGCTTCGTCGGATACAGTAACTTCTATCAGCATATGGCAGAGCTTTTTTCATGAAATTGTTTTGTATCTTTTTCTTTGAAAGCATTCTGCATCAGCTGTTCATTTAATTTGCGCCAATTGAGCTTAAATAATTGCCCTGTTGCTGTTCTCTGATAATTAAAATGTTAGACCGCCTAAGGTTTCTCTAGATATGAGTCGATCTGAGAATATTGAGTGGAACTATGATGTAAGCAGAGTTGCCAATGAAAATGAAAGTGTAACAAAATTGGAAGTGTTCGCCGAAAGGGGCTTCTCCATCATCATGATGGCGGCGGAGGACTCTGGCTCTCGTCAGTTTGAGCTAATTGTGGCACACCCATACTACTTTGACTCCCAGGTCTAAAGACAGTTCCATGATTGTGCCGGGACCCCGGAGTACAGACGACGGAGCTCGAAACATGAATAGGTCAACGGCAACGCTAATAACTTCAGCGAAGCTATTGCCACCGTACTAGGCACAACCAACATCCGAGGCTGTTTAAATGATAACGAGACTGGGATTTGCTTATAAAATCTTAACAGAACAACCCACTCCATGGAGTGCAATGGGATCGGCTGGGAGAAAAGCAACTGAAAAACTGGCGAATGCTAGAGGTCTGTTATTCAAGGGAAGTTCAGTTGCGTTTCCGACCTGTGACAATTCGCATCAAGGTCAACTTCGGGAATATAAGCCTGATTTGCGTTCATGCCTCTACAGAGGATAGATGGCATCCTAGACCAGCCAGATTAGTCACATTGCCATCAACGCCAGGCACTACTCTAGCATTCTGGAATGGAATGCGGATATCACCTCAGAAAGGAAGGTGTGAAAGTACCACCATCCTGTCTCGTTCATTCTTAAAGCAGTCAACTTATGCACTGTTGGTAGAGATCCAGGAATCTGAAGTTATGAGGAACTTCTATGCCATTTTACAGAATCAATCTTTCTCAGTGCGCAATAGCCAATGATCATCAACAAGTTTCCTAACTGTATCCATATGTATCAGTAATTTGTTAGGATTCGGCAACTTTAGTCTCATATGAGCGCATGCCCCAAAAGAGGAGAAATACGACACTACCAAGGAAGGCTCCGTTGGACATCAAAGGCAGTGGAGTGCTGGGGAAATATATACAAATAATGTGAGGAGATTGCTAGAGCTTTTGCCGACTGTGTCTCCCTTAACTTCTCTCATAACACCGCATCACCCGCATCAAGTGCGGAGGACCAGGGCCCTTAAGAAATACCTCTGATACGCTACGAGTAAACGCGACCACAAACAATAAACAAACGGTTTGCCAATGAATGACATACGGCACTCTTAGACAAAAAAGAAGCGGCAAATTGACATGCACCCCTAGTGGAGAAAAGATCGAAAGCAAACTTTTCCGAAGGAAAAAACAGGGAATTCGAAGAGATCGAATGATGCCATTGCAGGCTTAGAACGTGTCAGGATAACAAATCCCAACTGATTTGTTGGGAACGGAAGTACGGCAGTAAAGATTCAGTCGGTGCCGGAAATTGGAAAGGTCGACCTCCGTGAACGATAGAAGTATCGCTGTCAGCCGTACCACACTATTCAACCTATTTCACGTAGACCGTGAAAATTTATATCCAACTTACGAAATTTCCAAAGTGAAATCCAACAAATCCTTAAAAATCGACGAGTATTTCAAAGCTGGCGGAAATGAGTGAGGATCAAGCACCTACTTAAGGGGTGGACCTACGCCTAACCAACAAGCGTCTCCAGTCAGCTTGATTTTTAAATAGCTGCCTCCAATTCCGCAAGCTAAGTTGGTTGAGGTCCCCTTCCACTTGCGTGCGCCACCTGAGTCGCGGTCTTCCTCTAGTGCGCTGTCTCTATGGGGAGACTTTTCAGACCGTAGCTCTACATGATCTAGCAACCTGACTCGTTGGACCTTCACTCTTTTGACTAAATCGATATCGCTGTACAGCCCGTACAGTTTGTCGATGCAGACGGGACCGAAGAAACTAGCTCTCAAAGCAGCCAAAGGCTCACTTAGCCATTTTTGATAAAGTCCATGCCTCTATTAAGGTCTTATATAGGGTCACTCTTGTTGTTCGAGAGAGGGCTTATCAGTCAATTGCCTTCATAGTCTAAAGAAGATGCGATTATCAAGAGTTATTCTTCATCTGATCCCGGGGCTGGTGTCCTTGTCTGAATTGATAGCAGAGCCTAGGTAAGCAAAGTCCTTAACTACTTCAAAGTTATGTCTGTCGAGGGTGAAGCTCTGTCCGAGATGTCGCTGTTGGATGGATTTTCTGGTTGACAGCATATATTTGGTCTTGCCGTCGTTGACCTTAAACTCAATTTCGCCGGTTCCACCCAATACTCGCGAAAGGGTCACTGACATCACGGTGCTTTGTTCCGATTATGTCAATATCATGGTAATTGGAGTTCTTTTTCCAAGATCTGCCGTAGTGTGAATATTTGGTCGATGGTGGATTTTCCTGGTCTGAGGCTACACTGATATAGACCTATCAAGCTGTTGACGAAAGGGTTCAGGCGTCCACACGAGCCTCAATATTGTCGAGTCTCACCCGGTTCTGACTGCATAGTGCCTTGAGCGCTGTGCGACAGCCCCTGTCTGTATTAGAGTTGATGTTGGTCGAATCCATTGCCTTGAGTGCGACCTGGCTATCGATGTAGAAAGCGATATCTCTTTCGCATACCGATCTCATCTGCATTAGCTCAGCCGCCTGAAGACAGCCAGAACCCCTGATTGTAAGATACTGTTTACGTGCAGTAGTCTTATAGACTCTGTTAGCTCTAGGTTTCCTGAGAAGATACCAGAACCTGTTCCTTTCTCTGTTTTTGAGCTATTTGTGAAAATTGCAATTTTATTTGACCTGATTATTGCATTGTTTTTCCCAGTCCTCCCTCTCCGGATAAATTATATCGTTCGGGATGTCGTTCGTTAGAATTGGATTGCCTTGCAGTAGCTCCGCTAGGACTAGGCGCTATGTCCGAAACTACTGCTCTTGAAGTAACCCAGATTAGTGAGTCGTATTACACTGTTGCCAGCAAGTTTTTTGATTTATAAATCAAGCGGTGTTAGGTGCAAGAAGGTGTCAAATGCTGCCGTAGGGGTGGTACGGAACGCACCTGTAATGGCTTTGTAAGCCGTTCTTTGGACCGCCGCTAATTTTCCGTAGATCGTTTTCTTGTTTGTTGCTTTCCACCGTACTAGTGCGCCGTATGTAAGTATGGGTCTTACCACCACCTCAACCACAGCAGGTTTTAATCCCCAAATTTTTTCCACCGTTCTTTTGCAGATAAAAAGAGCATTGATCCTTTCCGCTATGTTAAGATATGTGAAGTTCGCGCTGTCCGAGAGGGTTAATTCCACTCCGTTGAGTTTTGGGAGTTTGAATTGCGGTATCTTGTACTTTCTGGTAAAAAGAACCAATTTCGTTTTGGAAGGGTTGGTATTGAGACCACAGCTTTTTGTACAAGAGCTGATCGCCTTCAGGGCAGCCTCCATAATGTAGTTCAAAATATTTAAGTATTTTCCCTGCACTATTATATATACTTTTACGCATTGTATTAAGCTTTTTGAGGATGTTATTAATAACCAGCACCCACAGGAGTGGTGATATGAATCCCCCTTGAGGGGTTCCCCAGGTTTCAGACATTCTAACCTAGCTTTGTCCAATGAAACAGTTTATTTTCCTGCTTGCAAGCATGTTGCAAACCCAATTTGTAATGCCCTGTTCAGTATTAGCGTCTACTAGAGCGCTTTTAATGGCGCTGCACTCCACGTTATTGAAGGCTCCTTCTATATCGAGGAAGGCCGCCATCGCAAACTCACCGAAGTGTTGTTGTACGGCTTAAAGGACTGAATTGCCCAATGTAATTTTTTTCCTATTAATAAGAACACCTATTTCCTCTTCGAGAGAGGTCAATGTTCTCAGTGTGCAGTAGCATGCCAGGGTCGTCTGATAATGTGGATCCCGGAAAGTGGGTTTCCAGGAGCGTTGCCAGAACCTCTTGGCTACTTTAGCTCAGGTTCCGCCATTTGTCCTAAGCTAGCTAGGAATGCTCGCTTCCTTTGAAAGCATTTTGCGTAGCCTCGAAGCCTCGTCTGTGATGTATTCCACCGGACAGACCGTCGCTGTAAGGTAAGCGGTCCTTGTGAAGGGACAGTAGAAAATGCTGCCCGTACTGCCGTCTAGGCCCCGTCTTAAGGACTCTCCATGTATCGGCTTTTAGTTCCGGATTCTGCACATGGAGTAGTCCCAGGAGCTTTTCAGGGTACGTGTAGGGACATGGGACCCATACTCATGCTGTCGGCAGAGTGTACTTTGCCAACTCTGCCACTGTGGTGTATTTTAGCTTTATGCCTTCCCAAACATCGCGTCTGAGGAATTGCACAGAAGACTTATTCACACGTCCGCCTTCCTAACCAACGCCATCGAATTGAGGTTACCCGTTTCCTGTAGTGAATAATTCCTTCCACAAGACGTGTTGGAACTTCTCCTCAACGTTTTTCCACTGGTTGATTTTTAGACGACCGCAAGACTCCAGCTCGTTAATCACGGAAACGAGAAGGTCGTTTTTCGGGTCACTTTGCTTTGCTTTGCAATGCGGATGAAGTACCAGCCTTCACCTTTTTTGCATCGTTCGGCTCCACGAGGTCGTCGGATCTCTCTCCCTTGCTGCTAAAACTTGCTTTCTTTCCAGAGATGCCTTCCCCCGCTAGTTGCATTGTAGGAGGTAAAGGCCGCCTGATCGGCTTCCACTCCCGCATTTGCAGCAACATCTCCCTTACTTGCCGCAGCAAAAGCAGCTTTTTCCCATTCGCTTAGTTTGTTGGGATCACAACCCTCATATTTTGCTACCTTACGACTAGCGTTAAGTAGCGAAATCCTTGCCCTTTGGTGTGAGTTCTTCGCACTCTTAGCAGAGGTTATGGCTGCAGGCAAAGCGGCTGAGCCAGCTGTCCTCACTTTGTCCTTATTTCTTTGCCTCTTGGAGGTAACTTCGGCTATCCTTTGAATGAGGTGTATCACCGGTGTGAGTAGCAGCCTGCTCACCGGTGAAGTGAGTGTTCTAGAGTGTTAGTGAGTGTTCTTTCGAACTCCTCACTCTCGCTAGCCAGAAACCCCGCTTCTTCCATTGCCCCTACCAGGAGCGAGATTGTCTGTATTTTGTCTGTTAAATCCGGTTCCCACGAGTAGAGCCGGAAATAAAAGGTCAGCCCAGTTGCACTGCCATACCTGGGTAAGGCTAAGTATAACTGGCCCGCGCCAAATAGTCTCAGAGAGCACGTTCGCGGTTGGTTTGACCCCCAACCTGGAATCACTGGAATCAGATTTGGCAGTTCTTAGTTCGCTACTCCTGCCTGCCGCGTGGAGGATTAGTTAGGTTAAGTTTAGCTACAAAATTTTTGAAGAAACGCCTCGGTTAAGTCTCCCCAAGCGGTATGGTATGACCACCATTCGGGTTATTTTAAAGAAACGTAGCTTAGGTAGGTTAAGCATCATAGTTCGTTGTAAGTTTTAACTAAAAGCAAAAGCTAATGAGTCCAAGTTTTTATTCTCATTGAAAAGGTTAAAGCGTTTGGCTCTTACGGAGGAGGTGAGACTAACTAAATTGTTAAATTTTATTTAAATTTAAGCATTTATGTGTAGAAAGCAAGTTTATATCAGAAAAAGAATTAAAAACAAAATTGTTGCAATCGTTTGCTATGTCTCCTGTGGTGTGGTGGCAAGTTAGATATGGTTTCCAAAGAAGCCCTTGTATCGGTACAATGTTTATTTGCTGTCGAGTTCCAGGGGGCCACGTCTGTATTCTCGCAACATGCATCGTTTTATGCAAAATAACAAATATACGACTCACTAAGTTATGCGATGAGAAGATACAAAATTCAACCAAGAGATACCTTAAATTCCTTCTCTTTCGATGCAAAAATCCTCTGCATGATTTACGAATAGTGACCAGTCCCATTTAGTGAGACCAAGCTTATCTCGCCAAGCAAACCAATCCAAACGACTTTCTGACTTTCAGACTCTTTAACTGCCATTTGCCTCTCCTGGTAGGAGGTTACTAGGTATTTTTTAAACGTGTTCCAGCAATTTGTTTTCGCAATGACAAACAAACAAAGAGTTAAGCTAAACAAACAGACAAAACGACAACGAACCAACTAAATCAACAAACCAAAACAATTATGCATCAGAGAAAATGCTAAAAATCGCCGCCATCCGATGAAAGGGAAATTAAATACTTAGCCTCCAGGCCAGCACTAGACCGAAGCCGAAGCAAGCCAAACCAAGTCAAGGCATTCTTAAGGTACAATTCGGTGTTGGCATGGTAATACGAATACGAATACGAATACGAGTACCATGCGGGTATTTCATTTTAAATTCTGGTAATTAGCCGTGCACTGTGGTCAGTGGAGTAGGAGACAGTATCTGCGCGGATGGTGGACACTCGTAAGTCGGGACACCCAACAGCAATGCCAAAAAGGATTTGAATATAAGGGTAACTGGCGAATGCCAGGAATTCAACGATAGGCATTTTGCATGAGGTCGAAGATATGCAAAGGATGTGTGGGATTATTTTTAGTTTCCAAGCAGACAGTCGAGTGGATCTCTGTACACTTTCATAGAAGTTAAGTCTTCAACAAATTTTAAATTTTGACTCGAAATTGTGAAGCTAAGCAATCTTTTACAAAGTGAATGTCTAGCTATTGGTCTAGTGTCTTACCAGAAAGACATATTCCATAGACGAAGGTTGAATTATGTGTATTCACCACATCAACTTCAAATATTTGCTGTTAGATGAAGAGATCGTGTTCTTCTGCTTTTACATTCATTGAAACTAGGAGTCCTTCTTTGCGAGTTCCATCAGTAAATTCTGACCTGACCAGAACAGACGTCCTATGCTATGCTATTGTCTATGGCAATATCGCTTGCTGAAGTTATTTTTGGTGTCAATGCCAGATACGAGATAGGTATTCGTTGAACACAGGGAAGGGTAGTGGGAACTCCTTGTCCGTTTATATAAAGTATTTCGCGTTTAACTTATTAGTCAATAGACCCACTCGACCCGACTCTTTTAAATACGTTTTCAAAATGTTTTAATTTAATTTGATTTGGTGGGCGCTAACGCCCCCATTTATTTCGCTTAATGCAAGCTTAAACTAACATAAAGACTAGGACTTAAAAACTAACAACAGTTAACTACCGAAAAACTGATTGGCTGATACAGAGAAATACTGTCAGAAACGCTATCCTCTGAAATATCAAGTGCCCCGCGTGACACCAATGAGCTCGACATGATATGACATGTATCGACATGATTCTTACTACCAGTTGATAGTCTGGCGTGATTGTGAGTCTGAACCAATCAAGGTGTACCGTCTTCAAACCGTCACATTCGGTACAACTTGCGCACCTTACCTTGCCATTCGCACACTCAATCAGCTGGCTGATGATGAATCACATAAGTATCCGCTGGGCGCACGCATGGTGAGAGAAGATACATACGTTGATGATCTGTTTGCTGGAGCTGGTACCATTGAAGAAACATTAGTTAGGCTTCATCAGGTCA
Organism: Volucella bombylans; assembly: GCA_949129095.1. Taxonomy (NCBI): domain Eukaryota; kingdom Metazoa; phylum Arthropoda; class Insecta; order Diptera; family Syrphidae; genus Volucella; species Volucella bombylans. Next base: position 378,261,637 of record OX422140.1, on the reverse strand, counting down.
ATAGTTTGCTGTCATCAGGACGATTCAATCTACGCAAATGGGCAAGTAATTCGGATGAGATTTTAGCGCAGATACCCTTTGACCAGCGGGAAGACAATTTTTCTTTACCTTTAAATACTTCGGAACATATCAAAACTCTAGGAATCAAATGGTTTCCAGTAGAAGATAGTTTCTCTTTTCAGAACACTCGCTTGGACCCTGCTGAACCAACGAAAAGGACCATTCTTTCGAACATCGCCAAACTCTTCGATCCTCTCGGCTGGATTTCACCCAGTATAATCAAGGGCAAAATCTTGATGCAGCAACTGTGGCGTAGCGAGCTGAAGTGGGATGATCCTATTTCCTTGCAACTGAAGAGGGAGTGGAACGCTTTCCGAGAAGAATTGCCTCATCTAGAAAAACTTCGCATTCCTCGTGTGGATCCACACACCGACGACACACATAAGGATCTGGAGTTACACGGGTTCAGTGACGCGTCCGAGAAGGCGTATGGTGCGGCGATTTATCTTCGAGTTCGCGATTCCAACAATCGCATCCATGTTCATTTGCTGGTATCCAAGACCCGAGTTGCCCCAGTGAAAACACAAACGCTTCCACGACTGGAACTCTGCGGAGCCGTGATTCTCGCTACGCTACTGGACTATACATCAAGGGTTTTAGGATGGCAGAACGTGAAGCAGTACGCATGGACCGACTCAACAATTGCGCTATTACGGTCACCGCACTACGATCGTTGTGTGACCAAAAACTAAACAAAAAACTAAAAACTAAACCCGGGCAACGTTGCGGAGTTCCGAAATGCCGACGGGAAATGGAGAATCGAAACCCCGACGGCATTTGAAGCTTCTTAGTAACACTACCAACGTTGTCCACTCACAACACAACACAACACAATATAACACAACACAATACAACACAGTATAACACAATACAATACGATAAGGGCGATGGCCATAACAACAATGCACGGTACAAGCGAGAGAGAATGGTAAAGCGACAACTTAAATATGATGAAAGTTCCGATCGAAAATTTTGACTGAAGGGCAGTTCACATGGCGAACGTAGTTCACGGCCGGGGAAGATGTTAAAGAAGCACATATATCCAACCTAATTAGTTATCAAAAATAATATATTATAATAAAAACTAATGTAAATGATGAGTAATGCACTGCATTACCATGTATATTGATAATGAGAAAAATCCCTTTATAAAAAAGGTTAATAACCCTATATTGTAATTCCTATCAATTAATAACCCTATATTGTATTGCATACTTTTGGAGAACACAATTAAAAAGCAAGTCAAACAAGCCGCACGTCTTTTTTTATTTTTCACTCGGAATATCAGATCTACACATTTTTTTTCTTTAATTTGGAATAGTTGGTGAACCCGCATCCTTTTTAAATCATCAGAGATAATCTTTCAGTCAGAGAATTTACTCTGACTCTCAATAAGGCTATGTCCGCTTCCTGTCCTCTTATTCAACCAAGAGGCAAGAAAAGGCCACATTGGTGGACATCAGCACTGGGACTGCTCGGAAACACTTGTGGAAAACTTTTCAACGTAGCAAAAAGAACAAGAAAAGTGACTAACTGGGACTCATACAAAGAATCCCTCAAATTATACAAAAAAGAACTGAGGAAGGCAAAGTGACAATCCTGGAGGTCATCCTGTGACAAAATCACGGAAACCAGGAAATCGACGGCTCCTGGACAACTTCAAGTGATGAATCACTCAACCAGCTTCTGGATACCAACTTTCCAGGTAGCTCCCAACTCGCGGCCAGTAGCAGCCCAAACAGGCCTACTGCAACCTCAAAATTCATGGTCTGATTACGAGAGACAAACTACTCTGGTCGCTGCATAGCTTCAAACCATACAAGTCTACTGGTCCGGACTGTATAATACCTGCCGAGCTACAGAGTTCCTCAGATATTATTCTGCCTGTGCTAGAAAATATTATGAGGAGCTGTGTAGAACTTATCCACATTCCTCTGCTATGGAGAGAAGTCAACTTAGTATTCATTCCCAAAGCCGAAAAATGTTCTCATGTTGTCCCAAAGGACCTCAGACCTATAAGTCTATCATCTTTCCTTCTGAAAACTCTAGAACGGCTAATTGATATCCATATTCGTACTAAAGTTGATCCAAGGCTTCTGTCAACGGCTCAACATGCCTACTGTAAAGGAAAGTCGGTGGAAACGGCTCTGCACTCATTGACTAGCCACATTGAACGATCCCTACAATATAAGGAGTACACAATGGTTGCTTTCCTAGACATAGAGGGCGCCTTTAACCCGGCGAGAGTGTGGTGAAAAAATGTAACATGGAGTTTGTGGCTGGGTATGACATACCCAAATACAAAATACCTATAAATATTGTAATAATAAATATAAAATATTTAAAAAATGGTATTTTTTTGTAAAGATTATATAATAATTAGTTGCAAATGAAACACATGTAATATTTTAAGAATTTTTATCCTTTTATCCACGTATACTGAAAAAAACTGAATTGACTAAACTTTTAAATCATAATTTGCTCACATTCAAAGTAGCCCGTTAAACTAACAAATTTTTCTTCTTAATAAGTAAAAAATCAATAAAATATAGATAATTTAACAAAATAAAACAAAAAAAAATTAACATGTTCCAAAGCATACATATTAAGAACTGGTGTCGGAATCGTAACAGTCCTTACATACAAATATTGCATGTTCCATACATATGGCCTTTCCACAGGTTGTACATGCGTGTTTTGTTTTCCGATCTTGTTTGGTTGGACAATCACGACATCTGATATAGCGACTTGTAGCATTTTGGGATGTTGAGGGTAGAAGTTCATTGATTTGGGATGATATTCTCTGTCGAATGTACGTTGGAATATTTCTTTGATTTTTTCGCAATCGTAGATGTTCATAAACCAATTTTAGTCCCAAATTACGAATAAATTCTGTTCGTTTGGTGTTGTTGTTGTTGTTTTCCCGAAAAATTATGTTTGCGTTTATAGCAGCTGTGTTCAGCATCCCATAAAATATTGTCATCGGCCAGCGCTTGCTGTTACGCGAAACACTGTAAGATGCGCACAATTCATCGACAACATCTACTCCTGCTTTTGTTGAGTTATAAAACGTAATCATTTCTGGTTTTTTCTGGTGTCCTGTGGTATTATCAATTCTGTCATCATGATGTAAAGTAGACATGAGTATGACTACTTTATTCTTTTTAGGAGCATACGACACCATAGATATGTCCTTTTGAAAGCAGAACAAGGAACTTCCCGGTTCCCTTCCAGTCTTCAAAAAAGCGGCCGGGATACATCTTTTATTTTTCCGAACAGTTCCAGTAGAAGTAAGCCTGTGCTCAACTAGTAGATGCAACATCAGTTCGTAACTGGTAAACGAGTTGTCAAACGTCAAATTGCGGCACGACCGGGATATGGGCTGAATAAGTCTTTCCACTACATCAAAGGCCGCGTTGCTGATAGCATACGGTCCTGCAGGTTGCTTTCCTGTATACACTTCTAAATTATAAGTGTAGAAAGATGTTGCATCTACAAGGCTTTGTATTTTAATGCCATACTTCGCAGGTTTATTTGGCATATAGACACGAAATTTGCATCGCCCTCTAAATGCTAATAGCATCTCGTCAATCGTCATATATTCATGAGGAATATAAGCTTCTTGGCAGCATTGAACAAATTGATCAAAAAAGGATCTTATAGGAGCCATGTTATCATTTTTCTTGCGCTCTTCCCTCGTTGATTTGTCATCAAAGCGAAAACAGTTTTGCAAAAAGTAAAATCGTTGAAGTGACATGGTTGTACGGAATATATCCACTCCTGTTCCATCCGTTCTCCACAAATCTTTGAGACTCTGGCGGTTTGATTTATTGAGACCAGCAATGTATAGCAAACCAAGGAATGCATCCAGTTCCGTAGCTGTTGTTTCTTTCATATGTAATATTCCAGTATCTTTATGCTTGGCCTGTCGTATTTTTATTTCTGCGTTCGTGTATGCCAATATGATACCTTTCATTTCCTTGGTAATAAAAATATTCCAGCATTCGGTTTCAGTCTTCGCTTCTTTTGCTCCAGCCTGAAAATTTACTATGTTCTCAGCACGAGTACGTACATTTGTTCGTGGAACACGTTTACTCCATCTTTGGTTATCCTTCGACGTATAGTGTGGCGCATGCACTTGAACAGATGAACGTAGCAGTGTTCTGAGAACTGAGAGTGGAATATTGTCTTCCGAATCATCAATTTCCCCTCCCTCGACTTCGCCTTGATCACTAACTTCCTGTTCCGTATCAGTTTGAAGGTAGTGTTCACTGCAATGGTCGGATTCTATGTCAGAACTCGACTCGACCGAAGTATCTTCTAGCAATTCTTCCAACATGGACCAAAGTCGCCTTTCTCTAGTTTCGAAATCCATTTCTTAATCAAAGACTAAAGAAAAAAAGAGAACAAAAACAAAGAAAACGAAAACAACAATAGTTAATTTTGGCGCAAAATGCATACACCAACTATGTGGCAGGGTATTACATACCCAACAGATGTTTGCACACGCGTATCTCGAACAATGGCTATCGCGACACTGCGAACACAATACTACCCCCTCTTACATAATTATAACTCCAGAATAAGCCCCCATAAAACTGATCTTGTCCTCTTTTCCAGGAAAAGCAAAATTCCAACTATAGACCCTCATTCAATAAACGGTACCAGTTTAGTATTTTCTGATCTGGGTCTCATTTTTGACAGGAAACTAAACTGGAAACCTAACATTTAAGAAAGAGTCAATAAAGCTACAATAGCTTTATTCTGTTGCAAAAAAGCCATTGGGAATAAATTGGTCTTCAACCTCGCGTAACCTACTGGCTATACATCTCGGTAATAAGACCGATACCCACCTAAGGGGTTGTTGTCTGGTGGACGGCCTTAGAAAATGCAGTCAAATGCATTAAACTAAGCAGAGTCCAAAGAACAGCATGTCTATGCACAAGCGGAGCCTTGCGGTACACCTCCTCTGCGGCATTAGAAATTCTGTTTCATTTGACACCCCTCGATATTTTCAGACTGCAGTTATTCGCCTTAAAGCGACTAAGCAGTGCACAAATAATTCTGGGAGGAAGATGCTTTCATGGACGACAAGTCAATCCATCTCTACACAGATGGGTCTAGAAACGATAGCGGAGTTGGTGGCGGTGTTTTCTCAGATAGCTAAATCTAAGCCTCTCTTTCCGTCTTCCAAATTAGTGTAGCGTGTTCCAGGCGGAAATTTGGCTATTAAAGAAGCTCTACAATGGCTGAAGAAAAACGTGGTATCTGCAAAGGATATCCGCATCGTTCCGGATAGTCAGGCCGCTATCAAGTCCCTGGACTCGGTCTCATTAAATTCTAAAACCGCCCTTGAATGCCGATCATCGCTTAAGGAGATGGCAGAGCAGTTCAACCTTCACCTTTTTTGGGTGTCGGGCCACAGAGACATTCCAGGGAATTGTAGGACCAACGAACTCGCCAAAATTGGAACCACTCTACCTATTCTACCGGAACATTAAAGCTGGATGTCAATAAAAGAACAGACCTTAAGTGGTCTGTTGGACAAACATGTCTAGCGACCAGATCTGGCCAAAGTTGGATCTGAATCGCTCTAAGTGTCTGATCCTTTTAAATAGAAAACATCTCAGCGCCATAATAGGTGTCATCAATGGACACTGCCTCATAGGCAAGCACTCAAGAAGACTTGGTGCTTTTACAAATGATTTCTGTAGAAGCTGCATGGACGAGGAGGAGGAGGAGGAGACAATCCTCCACCTACTCTGTACATATCCAGCTCTCTCCCAGCTTCATCTACGACGACCTAAACGATCTAGAAAACATAGACGTTAACAGCCTCCTACGTTTTGTTATAACCTCAAACTGGTTCCATTAGTAAGAGGATCATAGGGATCAATAGGCCTAAGAGGGTTGGTATTTCCAACAGCCACTCTTTTATACCTATCTGTATAGCAAGTGGTTAGGAAGTAAGGGAATGGAGGGGGAGATAAAGTTTATGACGAGAAGTACTCAGGTTAAAATCAAAAAGGGGGAAGTTTGAGTTGACCTTACCGACCATGCGGGAGATTGGTTCGTTAGAGGCATATGAGGTGCGGTGGGTTGGGATATATAATAGAAGAGACGAGGACAGCGTAAATTACGGGGTTTAGTGTTGAAGGAAATAGAATTGTAAAGGGAAGTGTAATCCACAGAACCAGAGAGCAGTCGATGAATCAAGAGAATGTCAGCTACGTCTCTGCGTTTTTCGAGGGTACATATTTAGGTTAAGAAGTTTGAGGCGGTCACGATAGGGAGGTATGATAAATGGGTCACTCCAGGGTAGTCCACGAAGAGCAAATCGAAGAAAACGACGTCGAATGTTCTCGATTTGGGAGATATGGCTGGCATATTCGAGAAGAGACCGAACAAGGGTAATGTGAAGTGACCTTGTCACATAAGGGTTGCAAAATTCTTTAGACCATCGTTTGATAAAACCGAGCAATGTGTTGGCTTTAAGGATTATCTCATCAATATGCGAACGGAGGTTTAACTCTCTATCGTATAATATTCCAAGGTCGCGAAGGTATTGAACCTGGGGTACAGGTTGGTCATGCAGAAAATAAAGTCGAAAAGGAGATTGATTGGACTTACGAGACAAAGTCACAGTTTGGCATTTGGAGACATTAAGCTCAAAGCAATTTTTTAGACACCAAGTGGATAACCTATCGAGGTCTACTTGAAGGAGAATAGAGTCTTGGGGTGAAGAAATAGTATTGGAGAACTTAGTGTCGTCTGCGTAAATGGATAGGGGGCAGTGTTTGATAATCCTCTCAAGATCGTTTATAGAAAAAGAGGGGACCTACTCGTAGATGGCTGCCTTGTGGGACACCAGAAGTGGCTACAGACACCAGAAGTGGCTACACACACCAGAAGCGAAGTCTGTAGCAATAATATTGACTTCGTTGCCTTTTACTAGGGCTGAAAGCGCAAAGGATACGAATTCAACTAAGTTTGTAGTAGTTGATCTACCTTTTAGAAATCCGTGCTAACTGAGTGATATATGTGACTTGCACTGAAAGCTTAGAACTTCATATAAAAAACTTTCAAACATTTTAGGTATGTGAGAAAGCTTAGCAATGGGACGGTAGTTGGTTACTTCATTCTTTGATCCCTTTTTGTGAACAGAGGTTATGAAAGAGGGGAATTCCCCTTGTAAGAGGGACAGATGAAATACGGAGGAAAGTGGGGGCGAAAGATTGGAGGCACACTTTTTGAGAAATATTGCTTGGAGCCCATCTGGCCCGGGTAAAAATTCATCATTGAGATTTTGTAACTTTTCTTCGATAAGGGTGGGATCAAAAGGTTGAGAGACGCCGCTGCATCATCGGCGTACGCGAGCAGCATAACACGCTTTATAAAACTACAATAAACTAAACGAAGCTGACGGAGGTAACCCCTAACAGAAGAGTTCGATGGTGAAGAAGTAACCCGTGTGACAATCACAAGCCCCCCAGAGGAGTGTAGCAGCCTCAAAATGTGCGGTAGCGCAACAGCAGGTATCAACCGAAATGGTAGAGGATATAAAAACCTTAGTGGAAATATTGGAGGACCATAAGAGACGTTCCATCCGCCAACTTATGAGAAGCGCCACCGAAACGATCAAAGTCCTTTTTGCACTGTCGGCAATCGAGATTTACGTCGACAAGGCCAAAGAAGTTATTCGGAAAAATACGGCATCGCAGACATCTCCATGGCTGAGAACGGTAGAGGACCCAAAAAGAAGACCGGAACCGAGCAAACCCCAGACTCGAAGTAGAGGCAAAACCTATCCTCAGCTGATATGAATAAATAGCTGTAATAAATAGAATAAAGGCCGACAAACCAACCGCATTTCACGATAACAACACTTTGTCCGAAGACGGCAAAAAAAGAAGCAAGCCAAGAAGCAGGGGAAAACTAAAGGAAAACATAATACTGTAGTCATCGAGGTAAAGGGGGATCTAACCTATGCGGAAATTTTGCATTTTGGCGAGATTGTACCCAGAATCAGAAGAACACAAAAATGAGAACTCCTAATCCAGCTCCAAGAGACAGGAGACATGCCAACTGAAATTAAAATCATCTAGTCCACCTGTCGAGTTCGCGAAAAGATGTTGCTGAAGCATAGAAGATCGCTTCCAGCTAACATATGTAGGAGATGTGGAATAGAAGGCCACATAGCAAAGAACTGCGACAAGCAGCCATCCTCGCAGCAGCAGATGTCCAGCCTTCCGAAGAGCTATTACAAACAGGAGATTATGAAAGTAATTCAAATAAGCCTGAACGACTGTAGAATAGCTCAGCGTATCCTTGTACAAACGGCAAATGGCGAAAGGGTAAAATTTACCTGATCAGTAAGCCCTATAAGTGTTCCAACCAAAACAATAACTGGATCTGTGACAAGGCAAAGCAGACAGCAATTTGGACATGTGGGCGTTACACCTAGAAGCAAGGGAACAAACAGGAAGCTGGATTCATTTTTGCAGCTGCCATTCAAGACCCAGCTTGACAGCCAGCGAATACCGACTGATGCTAAAAATGTGACTGCGGATCCAGTTCACAGATCCCAGGTAATTATAGCTTGTGACTTTAATGCATGGACCACAGAGTGGGGCAGCAGACTCACTAACGTCAGAGGACAGGCCCTACTTAAACATTTGCTGTCATTAATGTGGGTAGTGCCAACACTTATCGGATTTGAGAGGAACTCTATTCTAGGTACCATCAAGTGGAGGGTCTGTGAAGAATATTCTCATAGCGACCATCGAGCTATATTAGTGGAGACCAAATAAATGAATCGATCCCATCTCCTAAAACGGACGGCACAAAATGGAATGGCAAATCTTTTGATAGCAATTCTTTCGAATAAATGTTAAAGGGTGATTCGAGCCCAAACAGAACAGCAGAAACCCATGCATATCATCTCAGAGCTATCATCAAAGCAACGTGCGATGCATCAATGCCGAGAAGAGCAAATAACAGGAAGCTCTCACCATGTCACCGATGAAATAAAGACACCCCGGTAAAATGCTTACAGGCATGGCACAAAGTTCAGCATGAAAGAAGAATACCAGACTTCCAATAACGGCCAGACACTCTTAGACCGGCAGACACAACCTAACTACAGCCATCAAAGAAAGTAAAACCACATTCTCCAAACTTTCTTTTAAGAAACCGACAAGCGTTCAGCATATGAAATGGTTATGTCGAAACTAAGGGGCTATAGGACCCCTCCGATGACATACCCGAAAATGCTAGTACACCCTGGAGGAGTTGCTGAGGCCATGCAGCAGGATAGGCGACAGCAATACCCCTGGTCCTTACCTGGATCTGATGGCATTTAGAATAAAGCATAAAAGGCGGCTGTCAAAGAGTTACCGGACCTTTTCGTAGTAACAATGCGAAAGTGTTTAGAAGAAGGGACCTTTCCCAAAAGATGTAAAACACAGCATTTGGTTCTGTTACCAAAAGAGAAGAAGCACCGCTGATTGACCATCTTCCTATTGCCCAGTATGCCTCGTGGACAATATGGGAAAGATTCTTGAGAGGATAATTTATGATAGACTGCAGTAGCAGAACAGAAAGGAGCCCTCTCAGACAACCAATTGGGCTCCAGAAAAGAGCGACCAACTGTTGACACCATACGGGCTGTAATCGATATCGCAAAGAGTACCATCGACGGAGGAAGAATGCTCTACGGCACAAAGGAGCACTTTGCAGTAGTTACTCTGGTCGTTAAAAGTGCTTTTGACTCTGCGAGCTGGTAATAAACTAGAAGGGCCCTTTTTAGAATGGACCCACCATACTATATGCTGATGATAGTGACGAACTATTTCAACAACAGAAAGCTGGGGTGCACTTCCGGAAGTCCCACAGGGATGGGTCCTTGGGCCACTATTATGGAATATAATGTATGGCGGGGTCTTACGACTAACAATGCGCAGGAGCTTAATGATAATTGGATTCGCCGACGACATTGCTGTCGTGCCAGTAGTAGTGTGCGAGAAATGAACTGATATGACACAGTGGTCCGAAGTTATAAGTTCTGAGTGATGGCGGTAGGGTATCAATGCCTGGTATTCGCATGAGCTCATTTCTTTTCCGCAGCTAGGTTAAGTTGTTTTCCACAGTGAAGATTGCAACACCCCTTCCTTCGAATGTTGTAGATCGATTGGATTTCAACGCTCTGGGTCATCAAAGAGTCAATAGCTCCTAACCGGAGCAACATTGCAGTAGAAAATGACCTCGTCGTAGGTGACACTTACGAGTGAAAGGAATCTTAACCATCTTGGAGTGAAAGTAGTTAAAGAAAACCCAAGCTAAGTGGAGAGGTTTTTTGATTGATTCCCAGGTTTACTCGGTAAGTAAGCTATGAACTCGACGTCCGTGTTGCACATGCTCATGCTTAATATGGTCATTGAACTATGGCTACACATGAACTTCTGTTCGAGCGTGTTAGAACTTCAAAAAATTCCGAACTGCCCTCCAGGTTGCGGTATTTACATCAGAAGAATGTGAGCAGACTCTAAAACCAAGTCCAAGATAGAGGAGATATACGAGTATGTATACTCTTCCACCATTTTGACATCTCCTGGTGCAGCTCCTGTTAACATTTTAGGAATTTCAGCAGCTATGCGCCTTGTTAGACATTTTCTGTAAAGCTACTACCTGAGTTTAGAATCTAAAAAAAGGCTCTGCTATCGCAGCCTTTCTGATATTTTTAAACACAGGTTGCTTCCTATTGGGCATGATTGTGTCCCAAATTTTTAACAAGATTCATCTCCATATTTGGCAGATGCTTTCCTGTCTCTAATCAAACTCTCATACTTGTCAAAAGGCTTCCAACGCGAGGTTTAGCAACAGCAATAAAGTTCTAAGGGTCGGACGTCACATCTCCTTCGCTGTACTACGGGGAGATGAACTACGAGTACTTATATTTCATTACTCACTCACGATAAAGAACTGCTTCTAACTTCAAACACACACATAATCTTTCAGGTCATCTAAAGCAAACCAATTGATGTGATGGTCACACTTTTAACGGTCATAAGATGCCAAGTGAAAGTACACGCACCTCACTAAGTAGAAAACTGTCAACAGGTAGAGCGGCGCTGTTCAGAAGGAACAAAAACAACAAAATAAACAAACAAAACCAAAGAAATTGTCACACAAACATGAAAGTCACGATCGCTAAGAGAAATGAGATTCTTATTTCCACTGCCTCTCCCGCATCTTACCTCCCACAAAACCGTTAACAAATTGGGAAATCTAGATGGTCAATTATTGTTATGCTTGTGGCCTAATTACCGCTAGCATCACTTTCCATTGACATTTGCTCTACAGTACTTCAAAGACAGACTATATACCAGACACAGATACGGATACACATTATGAGACGTCAACTGCGTCGAGTGTTTACGTCTGCGCAGTGTGACATTAAAGACAAAAAAAACAAACGAAAACTTGTGCGAGTATTTGAACAGCACCATGGTGGAGTGACCACCAGAAGTGGCCAGGACCAGTCTTCAATGCGAGACTAATTAAAAAAAAAACCGTTCAAGCCATCGATAAAAGTGATATTTACGCATAATGTGCAGCGGTGCTGGGGATACGATTCAATGTGACGGATTCTTGCGCGTTCCGAAGGGGGCAACTGGGTGGTAGCGATTTCAACAGGTTCTGTGGCTGAACTCTTTTACTTGACGTGCACTGACCAATCGAGGATGGAGAGGTGGTATCTGGTGCTCTTGTCGATGGTAGACATAGACACCTAGTGCGACTAATGGCGATTAATCACTTTTACTAAAGAGATTAGCTGCCTACATTAATTGGTAGTAAACTGTATGCATGATTCGGCCCGTCCTGTGGAGTTTGATAGTTCAGCCACTGAGACAGGTTCAGTTTGGATAGTTGTTTTGGGGGATAAGTAGTGCTCGCAATAAGTTTAAGAGGATTGAGAACAAAGTGTTCATGTGACGATGGTTATTGGCAGATTAGAGAGTAGTAGCAGAAGTTGTGGTAGGTTTTCTGGTGAAGTAGATCGTGGCTAGCATTGACAGGTAGGTGATGCAATATTTTCTAAGCCGCTATTAGAAGCTTACAATTTCATCGAAATCCAAATTAGATCTGACCGTCGTGCGAGCTCATATGTAGCAACCGAACCAATAGCTGTGATAACACCTTCGTTGTCAATGAATAAGACGATACTCCCACTTGTAGTTATACGTGTGTGTAACACCATTTGACGACAACCTTTCCGGGTAACAAGCAATTCCGCCTAGAATGTAGTTTCATTGTCCGGAACTCAGCCACTTCAGTCATTGGACCTTCACTCTTCTGGCTAAGTCGATGTCGCTGGCCACAAGATCCATGCCTATGCGAGAGTCAATTTTGTTCTTCGAGAAAGGGCTTTGCTTGTTAATTGCTTTCTTAGCCCAAAGAAGCAGCGATTGGAGAAAGCGCCACTGACCTCACGCTGCTTTCTTCCAATTATATCAATTATGAGCTCTTGATGGAGCAGCGTGTACTCTCCGTCGTCTTCTTGCACAAACCGACGAGTTTTGCACGGATGCGAAAACTAGACATGGCTTTGTATAGTTCGTCTCCATAGATGCTGTCTGTTCGTCTCTACAGGCTTCGGCTCGGGCTTTGTGTCGGTAGCATGTTTTTTTATTTTTTGGTAAAATCTCCGAATCTAATTCCTGGAGTAGCATCTCTAATTTCCTCGACCTCTCATGCTTCTTTTCTTTCCTCCTGAGAAGCCGGTGTTCGTCTCTCCTCTTCTGCTCATAGAGCTCATGAGCAGCTCTAGTCCTTCTATACAGCGCCGCTTTGTACACATCTTGCTTAGCTGCATGTGCTTGCCGGCACTCGTCGTCAAACGAGATGTTTCGTTGTGATGGCCGTGTGAAACCCAGAAGCGGCATCCGTGATGGGTTTCAAGGAATCATATCATGGAAAGCATGGAATGTCTTAAGAGAAGCTGTTTCCTTGGGATGCTCAGTAAAAAACCTTGCGCGGGGTACGCAGCTGACGTTGTGTTATTTGCGGCAAAGATTTTAGATCGTACGAGGATGACAACTGATGAAGTCTACCATCCACCTACCATGCATCAAATGGGAGATGTACCCTTCAGGCGAGTTAAACAATATCGGCCGTTTCTTCATTCAGGAATCATCTTCGCTGTCCCCATCAATGTTCGGCGGTCTAAGGGCCATGGTACTAAGTTCCATTGCTACCTTTGTCTGCCTATTAACGCGAGCACTTCATTTAGAGGTGATCTCAGATTATACTACCGAGGACTTCCTTCAAGTTTATCACCGAATTGTGGCACGGCGTGGTATATGTGCCTATCAGGGGACCGCCAAACCCATTTTGTCGGGCTCAACAAGAAGCTACGCATAGTTTTCGAACAAGCAAGTTCACAGAGTAAGGAGATCGCTCATGTTAACGATAGCACTCAGTGGCACTTTAATCCGCCTTCGGCTCCACACCTTGGAGCGATTTGGGAGGCGGAGATTAACTCTGCAAAGTTTTATCTTAAGCGTGTTATTGGAGAGACGCTGCTAACCTTTGAGGAGATGTCCACATGCTTTCCCAAGATCGAAGAGTGCATGAACTCAAAGCCCTTCCAGCCACTCTCAGACTATCCATAGGACGTCTCAACTCTAACCCCTGCGCACTTTCTCATAGGGACGCCTACGTTTACGATACCGAAACCATCGGCGTTGGAAATAAAAACATCTCGACTATCACGCTGGCAGTCAGAATAAATGTCAGATAAAGGTAGGTTACCTTTGCCTAGTTTGGCCAAATCTGTACCCACCGTGCAAATGGTCTGTAGCTCGCAATCTCGACGTAAAATTTGGTGCAGATGGATTAGTTCGTGTCAGTCAGTGTCAGGTCAGTCGGGAAAAATCTGTCATTGGATTGCTGCTTTTCAAGACAGTACTCAAAAGCTTAATTTCCTGGGAGCCTCTAGACGACTGAGGCATGTGATAGGAAAAAATGGTGTTGGCGACCGCAACGACAATGGCGAGCGTTTTGTCAATTTTTGCAACGCCAACCGCCTTGTAATAGGAGGAACCATGTTTGAGCACAAGACGTGAAACAAAGTCAGTTGGGTGTCAACGGACAGACAAGCAAATTCCAAACAAATTGATCACTTTGCAGTCTCTATGACGTTCGTAATAGAAAGAGTGCAAATATGAGAATGGTCCGGAACCACCATCTGATGGTTTCTGCAGTCAGATTACGTACAGCTGCAGTTCGGAGATCCCAAGAAAACACCGGAATGCCTAAGTTTTATTCCGATAGGCTAAAGTATCCCGGAGTTCACCAGCAACTAGGGGACCACCCTTCACAAGGATGCTGAAAATATAGTCGGTCGGTCGTAAGGAAGAAACAGTGCTTGGCTTTCCGAAGAAACTTTGGGCTAAAATCGAAGACAGAAAACACCTCAAAGCTCACATCGCAGCTACTCCAGCAACGTATCGCATGAGGATGAGAGAAATTCACCGTAGCGTGCGACGTGATAAGCGTAACTGTATCAGCACATTGGCTACAGAAGCAGAAGAGGCCGCTAGTAGGTGTGACAGTAGGATCGTCTACAGAATTACCAAAGAGCTCACAGTTTCGTATGGGGACCAGCTCAAAAGGTGGAAGGAGCACTTTTCTGCGGTTTTAAACCCCACTTTCGCCAGTGAAGTGAACCCAATGACCCGCCTGAATACGCACTGTATCCACCAGTAGAGAAGAAATCTTTACCGCAATCAAAGCACTGAAGAGCAACAAAACGGTTGGACTTGACGGAATTACTGCAGAGCTCTTACGAGTAGCGCCAACGAGATCAAACTTTAGAGAAATTTCCGTCTTCGTTCTAGGATTCTGCACCACTGGATCTTCCTGTGTGGACCACCTCAACACCTTGCGGATCATCATCGAACAGTGAGTTGAATATCGATCACCACTTCACCTGCTGTTCATCGACTTCAAACAGGCGTTCGAGAGTGTCTGGCTTGGTTTGCACAGGAGGGGCACCCCAGACAAATTGATTGCTACTTTTTTACTAAATAAAAAATAATGATTTTGAGTGATGAAAATCTTTATTTGGACCTTTACAATTGTTTCTGTAAAGCGGAAAAGATGATATACGTCAAGTGGCTGCCGCCAGTGTTGATACAGCTTTGTGCCCATTTCCCATTTTCCATGACTTTCCGCAAGATTTCCGGTGATAACTGTTCGCATTCCTGTCGAATATTCTCCTTAAGTGCTGTTATTGTCTGAGGCTTGTTGGTATAAGCCCGCGACTTCAAGTAGCCCCAAAGAAAGAAGTCTGGGATGGTTAAATCGGGCGATCTTGTTGGCCATGCCAAATCGCCAAAACGAGAGATTACGCGATCAGGGAACACTTCCCTCAGAATATCCATTGTGACTCGTGCTGTGTGTGCGGTTGCCCCGCTCATCCAACTCCGGTAGGAAGAAGTCGTTTATCATAACCCTGTAGCGTTCGCCAGTAACTGTGACCATATTGCCGATGCCGTCCTCAAAAAAATACGGCCAATCACTCCTCCCGCATGAACGTCGCACCACACAGTGGCTTTGACTAGATGTAGTATCTCTTAGTGCATCACACGCCGATTTTCAGTGTCCCAGAAACGAAGATTTCGCTTATTGACGTAACCGCTTAAGTGGAAATGTGCCTCGTCGCTTAGTTGACTGACGGTCAGGAGGCATTAACTGATGCACTGTTTGCACTTTGTACGGGAACATGTGTAAGTCTATCACTAAAATTCACTGTAGGGTCCGTCTGGTGATGCCCAATTGCGTGGCCCGCCGTCTGGTTGATGTTTCTTCATTCTCAGCGACATCGGCAGCCACGGTCGCTATATTCTCGGCCGAACGACCAGTCCGGTGGCGGCCACGCCCTGCATAGTTTCCTGTGGTTCCACTCTGTTCGAGTCGACTAGCTAAGCGTCGGAATATTTGCCCAGTTGGCGCGACACGATTAGGAAATCGACGTCGAAATTCACGCTGCGCAAACACCACCGACCGATTATTACCCAAAAACAGCGACACAATTATTCCACGCTCTTGCGGAGTATAACGCTCCATTGCGTGTTTGTTTGTATACCTCAGCTGTCTAGTTCACAAATGGCAAATATGATTGACGTACGACGCCAATCTTCGACGCCGTTTTCCGATAGGGTGATTAATTTTGCGCAACCTTGTGTTATCAAGGCTACATACAATGGATCC
Source organism: Volucella bombylans (assembly GCA_949129095.1). Lineage (NCBI taxonomy): Eukaryota > Metazoa > Arthropoda > Insecta > Diptera > Syrphidae > Volucella > Volucella bombylans. The sequence continues at coordinate 378,245,302 of OX422140.1, read as the reverse complement.
AAATGTCACCTTCTGCATAAAGGAAGGTTGTCTGTGGAGTTTGAAATCCGGAATTAAGCAGGTCTGTCAGCAATACTGTTCCTGTTGGTGATAAGTGATGTACTGCATGCGGCTTTGGCGACCGGAAATGGAGAAATTCAGTGGACCCTGCAATCACACCTCAAATATCTGGACTACATGGACGACGTATGCTTACTCTCTCATACGATCATGGATCTCCATCAAATGACAATAAGGGTGGAGAGAGAAGCTGACATCATTGGGCTAAAGATCAATACAAAAAGGATCAGCTTTGGAACTTGCTCATCTAACCAAATAGGGATTTTTGGACAACCAGTAGAGATGGTAGAGAATTTTCAATATCTTGGGAGTATTGCCTCTACTGATGGCGGGACCGAACTAGATATAATCAGCCGAATCGGGAAAGCAAAGGCTGCGTTCGGAATGCTGTCGAACTCTATCAGCCTAAAACCAAGCTACGACTGTTCCGCTTCAATGTTGAATCCGTGCATCTTTATGAGTGGAGCACTTGGAAAGTCACATCCGCTGTCACAAGAAAGCTGCAAACGTTCGTGAATAGATGTCTGCGAAATTTCTTGAGAATTTTCTGACCTAGCCGTACCTCCAGTGATGAACTTCATGCGAGTACAGGTCAGGAACCCCTTGACTCTATCATACGAAGACGTTAGTGGCAGTGGATTGGGCATACGCTTCGTAAAGGTCACGAGTGCATTGCGAGCCAAGCGATGCAATAGAACCCTCTCACACAGAGAGACAGACGAGTGGGCCGACCTAGAAGTACTTGGCGAAGAACTGTCGAAGAGGAATCAGCATCACTGGGAAAGAGTTGGAGACATCTAGCGTGTAGAAGTAGTGGAGGCCATATACCCCGCAAGGGGAATCTCTCGGACATAATAAGTCCGAAGAAAAAGTAAGGAAGTAAGTACCACTGGAGGAACAAACTTTTTCGAAAGAATCTGGCAAAGGCAGATGGAATGTTCGGAAATGCAATGCCATCCTTAGAGAGAACTAGGGCTCACTTCACTTCACTGTCGTGAGCAAGGCGCAAGAAACTGCTGCTTATAAGGAAGGCTGATTACTCCGAGCTGTTTGATGTGGGTCACCGATGTTAGAGATCTAACACCTTCTATCTGTCTATTAGATTTTGCTGTGCCTTTTCAAGGCTTCCTCAGCTGCTGTAGTCATTCGTTGTATTCACTTTTCACTCGATTTTCATAAGATTCGGCATAGGTGCTCGTTGGTTTTCACTTCCAATTTCGTCCCTTGATAGGGTGAAGACATTCCCCCAGCTATTCGTATAGTCTCAGCCATGTAGTAAGAACCAAGTTTCGTTCAAATCACAAGTGACAAGTGACAAAGACGTAAATACAATTGGGGTCCAAATTTCTTCTTCAAAACAACTACTCGCAGCTCCCTGAAGATCTGTTACTTCACAAAGCAAACTTCACCTTAGCCCAGCGCCACCATCAAACGATTCAACAACTTAATTCCCTGCGTGCGCTCTCAAACCTAATTGCAGCTGCAGAAGAAACAAAAAGAACCCACAACGTTCTCCGAGTGGATTTCTATCTCACGCTGCGCACGGGAAAACCATGGGAAGCTGAAAGATGCAGAAGAAGCAAGGCAACCACAAACAATGATGCGCGGGAGTTGGAAAACGCAAACAAACAATTTGAAGCATTCATCAAAATTGGAGTGCAAATCCTCCATCGTCACGATAGATAACAACCTTTTGGTTTGGAGCACCACTAGTATTCGTACCATAGCCTGCACTGGGCCGCCAGATAGAGATACGACTCTACACATGGTCCCGTCCCGTGAAGACCTAGCGCACAGGTGAATAACACGATGACGTTGTTTTTGAGCTGTACTTACATCTAACACCTTTCTCTTCGGCGTCTTCCTCTCTGTCAATATGTCTTAGCTGCTTCGTGATTCTACTTGGTCATGATACGAGTTCGAGATACTTGTACGAGTACTCGATGGTGTTCTCTTGTATTAATCACCTCGGAATGGTGAAAGAAAGAAAAGAAAGCATGAGAAATTATTGTCATGTTTATTAACAAATAATAAATTTGATCCCTTTGTCCCATCCACCCCGCTGGAGGCCGCTCTACGCCTATGTAGATGGGTCCAAGCCTCGGGAATATTCCAGTGCGAGTGCACGTATGCCGACACTTTATTGACACTCGAGCAATTGGCTTGCATCTTTCGGAGCACTTTGTTGGTTACTCGCAGTTGAGTTATGCTAGAGACGACGGACGGACAGACGCAGACTATTGCACGTGATTTATGTGATTGCGCGCGCTGAACATCGATCGCAGGAAACGTGCCGCGCCGACATATTGAATCGATGATTTAGTATGTTGGCGCGTTTGATCTCATCTTTTATCGTGTCGTCGTCGTCATCGTCGGATAGAATGCGCGCCTGAATACGTTGTCGTTTGGTCTGTCGTTTGTCGTCCAAAACGGGCGACCGTGAGGTTTCTATTATCGTCGCACAGTCGCTCAGATCGATTTGATTATGGGAATTTGTTCTCCTCAGTGGGATACAGATCGTTTTATAAGAGTTGCAGAACGGATTGGGGGCAATAATTGGTTGGCTCTTCGGTCTTAATTGATCGTTTAAGGGGGGCGAATTAACTTCTGAAGGTTGAAAGATGAATCGATGGTTGGAGAATTAGAGTTGTGCGAGTACTAGGTCTTCTTTATTCTTTCGTCACGCGTAATCAGACGATGCAATAGCGGTAGAGCGTGAAAGAATCCACAGACCAGGGTGAACGAGAATTCCCATCATAGTAATTGGTTGCTCTAATTCATTGGGAAAAAGACTATAAATCAGATCTCGTCAATATAGGACAGCTCATTTGAATGGGAATGGTGGAATCATGATCGTTGTGAGGGGTTTATCGAGAGTCATTCGAGAATAGACAAAAACATCTGTGGAGTAGTTTTAAGCAACATGTATCAGGAAGTGATAGATAAGAACAGTTTACGATCTGAGATTCTCGCACGATACCATCAAAAACCAATGAACGGTGAACCCATACGACATAATCTTCAATGACGTATCAAAGGCTATTGCCACTTCCTTTCGTTGGCTACCTTGACGTGGCAGAAAGGCTCAAGAGTCAAAGATCCTAAGTTTCTGAAAAGAACCCAAGTGAGACGTTGAACTAAGCGCCAAAGACGTCCAAACTAGAAGTACAACAGTTAACAATGTGGAGGTGGCCCCAAAGGATTATACTCCAGGTGATACTCGTAATATGTAGCAACAACCCACCCGTGGTCTTTTCGACTGCGGCCGGGGCACGGATTCTGGAGGCCGCACCCGACATACTATAGAATTCAGAATTTCCCCCCGCCGATTTCGGCGTTGACCTAGGAGCTGCTGGAACACTTGATTTCGACGACTCCTGCGGCTCTTTCTACGACACGTTCTGTAGATTGCGAGTGCTAAAAGTCTTACTCCCCCAGCGGCGACTGAGAAGAGAAAAAGGTCGGTGGAAGTGACACCCATTGAAACCGATCAAACCCTCGGATCTAAAACTGCCCTCTCTTCTTCTGTCACGAACAGGTCTGTCCTCTGAAGGACAGTTACGCTGAAGCAGCGTAAAACCTTGCTACACGCATGTGTTCTATCTAGATGGCAATCTAGATGGGATGCTAGCGAAAATGGCAGGGTTACTTACGGCTTTCTAGGGGATGTGCTAACCATGAGAATTTTTCCTGAACGGAATTTTAACCTCAGCCTGGGCTTTTTGTTGACCTAAGAGGAGGCTTAGCGGGGTTGCGAGCTGCTCATGTGGAGCCACTTATGAGGACTGGCTTCATGTCCTATGTTAGTGACCCAATTACGCTGACATATGGAACATGCAGGCTATGGGCATCACCTTTAATGGTGATTTCTACGACGTCAGTGGAATTATCACTGATTCCGTACGGTTTGAAAGAACCCGTAGTTTTGTAAAAGAGGTATTTAATAGAAGACGCAGTAGGCAACTAGCGGGTAGATTTTAGAAATTTCAAATTATTGTAAGTCCGCCAGTCCTGGGCAGTGAGGTGCTCAACTGGAAGTAACCTCAAGGTTGCGAAGCTCGGCCGGAAGCTATATTCTGGTACCACGGGAGGTCAGGAGCCCCCGGAACTATGGTTCCGGTCTGTCCTAGGAGTTGGCCCCTTTGTGGGAGTATCGTGGTGGCTGTAGGTTTATACCCAAAATCGCGGGGAGAATAAACCGAATGGAGCTTGGACATCTCATGGCTTAGCATATGTTGTAGTGTACTACGACCTGTGCTAAACCATGGGATTGCTATGGATCCAACTGGTCTATCCGATGTGGAGTTGCATTGCAACCGGGTGCCAAGACCCACAGAATGGCGGAGGTATTAGATAGGCCTCGACCCTTCACCAAAGGGGAAGTTCGTGCCTTACACACGACTTCGAATCTGGTACTGGTGGTAGTACTTGTACTACCCGAGGGGCGCTTATCATCGCATGGTTTTGATATCTTGTGCGAAGGCGCACTGTAGGCTTAAGCCTTCACGGCAGGTACCTACGTAAAACACAAGAGACATCTATCCCGAACAGGGCCAAGAGAAAGAAAGTTTCCGGCACTCCTGTCGATGGGTCTCTCTGCGCAAAATGCCCGGATAAAATCGGTCCTGCAACCAGCAAAGTCTACTCCGATGGACGGATATCGTATGATGCGGTCAAACCAATTGCTAAAAACAAAACCAGCAGTGGTTTCACACGCACGCGAGGTTCGGACGAGTCTTGTGCTACAACGAACAAAGGTCGTAGCTCTGATCAACGGAAGTCGGCCAAATCGGTGAAATCCCCACTGAGAAACATCCCCAGTGGTGGCTTTCCCAGTGCACAAAGTCCGGTTGAAACTGATGCTGCAGCCAACGCAAGTTTCAGCTCTGGCGGACGGAACTTGGACGTATCTGGAGAAGTAACGTGGACAATTTTGCAATCAAGATTTAGTTACTTCAGAAATAAGCTACGCAACGTACGGAGAATGGCACAAATTCGTCATTGTGTCTGCTATTTTCCCTGTGATTCGTTACTGCCGTCATTGAATATTGTGACTCCAGGAAGATGGGACTTATCATATGCTGCGCTGCTAATGCTCAGTCTATTGTCTTACCTGGCTGTCAACAATTTTGACTCGCAGCCAACTTCTTTTACGAGACTAAGGCAGCAAGTAATCGACTTAACTTTATCCAACAGGTTTGCTAAGGAGATTACTGGCTGGAAAGTACTATCGGAGATCTCCATGCCAGACCATAGATACATCTAATTCAGAATCGGTCTCCACCTTATTGAAGATTAGGAATCCGCATAAAACCAACTGGACCCGATTTAAGGAGGACCTCGACTAGTACAATAGTGCTTTCCCTAAACTCAGGACAAAACAAAAGCATGAGGAAGCTGTTCCAAACATGTACGGGACCTTCGCTAAGTGTTTCCAAATGGCATGGTGGCGGAATCAGGGAATAGAAATTCGTCCCAATCATGTACTTATTCACAGAAATCGCACTACAGGTTGAGATGGATCTGAACCTTAACTATAAAATCTCTCTAGTTAGCGTGATCTTGAGCAATTGCCTCCACATAATGAAGCCTGATAGCCTGGTACCTCTGACTAAAGGTAGGGTAGCCAATCCCTGCGGGACGTCACCTGCAGCTGTGGAAGGGTGGGGGGGGGGGAAAGTGTTCATACTAGGGCGGCGAAGCAAACCCATATGCGGATCAATGGCGATATCCTCGGCTTTAGTCAGTTTGGGCAACTTGTTGCGCCTCGCCTTTAGAGCTACTTCGATGTATTCGAAGTCAGGATTTAAAGGGAGGTCCATGGTGTAGAGATGGCAGCGCAAGAAACATGAATAGGCTAACGGCGGCTCTCATTGCCGCAGCGAGGTCACTGGCATCAGAGTGTTTAGTCGGACTCTTTGGTATGGAACCCTGAAACGAGTTCAAAGACAAACGACAACCTCGGATACAGACGGATATAACGTTGATATAAAGCAAACACTTTAAGGACAATGAATTTCGGCATGCACATACAATGTTAGAACCCTTAACAGACCACGTGCTGTTGAACAACTCACGGAGGCCCTAAACTACTATAGAACAGATGTTACCACAATCCAATAAATGCGATGGGATGATGAATAAAACACCAAGACATCTTCAACGGCGACTGCTACAAAGAAGGGAGACGACGCTGATCGAGAGAAACTTGCGCAAAAGGTCTTAAGCTTAGGCATGTACATGTTAAGTTGTAGCCTCATAACAATCTGCATGATGACCTCCTCCAGCGAACATATGTTCAGTGCCGCTGAGTAAGGAAGCCATCTTTGAGCGGATCATCAAAAACCACAGCCTACATAACTTTACATCTGATTAAGGAGCTTTAAATCTGTAATGCGGCGTGGCGTAATCTCTTAGTAGCCAGCACGTGGTTCTCACATCTCAAAATTCGTAAAGGGACTGATCATTGGCCCATACTTTTACTGATCAGTCCCATCCCCTCTGGGGCTGATCACTCAACCGTCAACCCGATTGAACATATTCATCGCAGCGCTTCAGCGAAGGACGAAAACTGGTTGTAGGCTCTTCAAGCAAAATAGGAGGTAATAGCACAGGCTTCTCGGAAGGAAAAATAAAAAGCAGGAGAAGCGCACGATCGAAGAGATACAGAGATGTTACTGCAGGTATGCCGCCCGAGGGATATATCAGAGAATGAAACGAATACGGAATAGAAGCCTGCAAAGATGAATGTGGACAACTAGTAGTAAAGTTGAAGTCGGTGTTGGAAATATGGAAAGACCACTTATGCAGATTGTAAAACGGTTATGTTGGTAGAAATCAATTAACCAGTCGCGCCGGTCGGAGACGATAGAGAATTTCAGCAAAGGCGAAGCAAAAGTCTAATACAGATGCTCGCACAGACGTCCTGCATGCTCGATTATTTAAAGCTGCTGGAGTTGACCTGATGAGAAACAAGCACCAGTATATCTGTTCGATATGGTCAGAGGAAAGCATAACTGAGGCATGGAATCTGAACATTGCTTGAACGATTCACAAAAAAGGTCTCCTAAACATCGCCCACAAAAGCCATATTATGTGAGCATTTGATACGATTTGTGAACAGTCCGCTTGGTTCATGTCAGCCTGGTACCAGGCCAGTAAAGTCCTGAAAAATTCACACTATGGCAGGTCTTGGAAAAGACCAAAGAATTTCGGATCGACACTCAGCATTTAATTTAGGATTTCAGAGTCAGATTTTCAACTTCCAGTCATCGCAAAATCGCCTAATTTGCTCGAAGTCACGTTGCAAAAGCATGTTAATGACCTCAACTTTTGGACCTGTTCTGTACGCTATCAAGTCATCTGCGTACGCAATGCTATGGGGAAGTGAACATATCAAATCGCTTGTGTAAATGTTGAATAAGATCGGCGAATTAACCGCACCTTGTTGCAGACCGTTTTTAATGTGAAATGTCCCAACAGAAGTCGCATCGCCATTTTTCACGATGAACTGTCTGTTGGTGAGCATATTATGAAGAATATACAAAAGTGGTTTACTGATGCCCAGTCTGGACAGCGTGTAGAAAAGCCCCTCTAGCCATACGGTGTTGAAGGCCTTTTCCAAGTCAACCAGACAGGCCCCAGTACACTGGTTTTTGCTTTTATTCCATTGGATATCTTACACCAGCTTAGACGCGGCATGTATGAGATCATGCCAAGCCTTGAAACCGAATTGATTGTCCGGAACTATATTTTTGTCCTCAACCCACTTAATCGGGACTCTATTGATTACCTTTTCGAACACCTTACTGATATCCGGAAGGAGACTTATCGACCGGAGATTCGCCGGATTGGATGTATATTGACCCCTTTTAGGGATGGGATAAACCACCGCAGTTTTCCAATGCACTGGATAATGTACAACACTCATTGCATTGTTAAACAGGTTGGTGTAAATGTCTACCGCTTCTAGAGGGAGATGTCGAAGCACAATGTTCCATATTCCATCGATTCCCACTGATTTTTTACTTCTTATTGTGTCGAAGATCTCATGGAGTTCTTCCTTTGAGATGAACGGAGGTAGGTCCCATTCATTAGCGATGACATTATTTGCCATATTCTTGTCACTGAACTGGGTGAAACTCTCGCATCGCCAGTTCTGTATGTCATTTCGCAGGTAGAAATTGTGCACAAGGATTCGATTCGTCATTGGTTTTATGCACTTCCTGAAAAGTCACTCCTATGGCCTCAACCTTCTCCTGAGGATCCTCGATCACAAATATTAAATTTAAGGGTGGCCGTGGTGTAGTGGTACTAGCAATCGCTTCACACTCGGAGGGTCCAGGTTCGAATCCTGCCCATGGCAAGTCAGTTTTTCATTTGTGTAATTGGAACTCAGACAGAAAAATTCGGCGTGTGAAGGCATAACACTGACACGTAGATTTGGCTGTTGTAGAAAAAAAACCAAAAAACTGTGAATTATACCTCGAATCACTCTGAGTGAAGAAAAAACTCCCCGTTCTATTCGGACTCCCACCCCTGGAGAGCGAATATCGAAACCAAACACATCTGAGTTTCAAACCACTACAAAACAATTTTTCTTTCTCTTCCTTCTATCTTTCCGCCCGCGCCCTGGCAACAGTAAAAGGGTATCTAACCCCTTAGGCGCGCGTAAATTATAAAAAAAAAAAATCATCTGCGGCTTCATTTGGATCTATGCTTGCAGTAGTCAGTATTTGTTCGTTGTCCGTAGTTCGAGGAATTTTAAGACACTGTAGGTCGTTTTGGTTTTTTCTCCGAAATAGTTTATTTATTTGCGGGAACATACTCGGGTTACTCGAATTTACAGCCCGAATTCTGTTGTTCCAGTACAAACTTACAGATGCTCTGTAATTCTCTCTTAACAATATTTTGAGGTTTTTAATTGACGACTTCAGTGTCCTAACCTCGACGTTCTGTCTGTCAGTAAACTGGTTTTGAATCTTGACAGCAGTCTACGTTTGTGTCGGTGCAGTGCGTCGATGGTAGCATTGCGGAATAGGTCTTCGTTGGGTGTGTGTTCATACCGAGGTATTGTAATGTCCATCGTCTGTTTAATTGTTTGGTCCAATTGTTTTAGGTACCTGTCAAGCTCCCTGTTGGACATATTCCTATTGGACGGTGGGTAAAGCGAATTCGAGGTGAGTGCTCTTGTCAACGTTCTGGTGAAGCGTGTCCATCGAGTCTTACTGTAATTTTAAGAATACTTAGGAACAAAATCCGCAATTTCGTTAGGAATTTTCATTTCGGTACTAAAATCCCAATGGTCACTGTCGTACACAAATATATGCAGACAGTTTAACGTTTGTAGATTACTCCCAGTCAGTTGTATCTGTACATCGTACAGCAATAGATCCAAGTAAGGCCCGTATCTGGGAAACGACGGACTGTCCGTCGCTTTCAAATCGAGTTGACCCCACCAATTGAGTAGTAGGTTCCCTCTAGTATTTGGTACATAATTTCCCCAATCTCTATGTTTGACATTAAAATCTCAGCCGATTATATAATAATTCTCCTCCGATTCCAGCCTAAGTAGTCTAAAGAGTGTATTGAGCTCTGAGATGAATATTGTGGATTGGGAAGCATCAGGCGCGTAGATAGACACCGTGAACAGCCACTTTCCGCTACGGTGAGGGATGCGCACGACACATGCCTCCAGCACCCGGAACCCATGCAAAACACCCTTGTACATTCTTCTGAATTTACATTTTTTTCTAATAGAGATCGCGACACCACCTCCTTGTGTGGAGTTGAGTCGGTTTCTTCTTCTACTATTTCATTTCGGTAAGCTTAGTTTCGCTAGCGAAAAGCACATCAGGAGCTTGGTTTTCCAGCAACTTAAACAGCTCGGCTCTTCGCTCGATCCTAATCAGTGAATTTACATTCACAGCAAGGACCTTCAGGGTTTGCTCCACCATGTGCATACCCATTACGACATGAGGTGCATTAGACCCGGCAGCAGCGCGTAGATTTGATCCACCCGCTTAGCCTGTTCCTGTACTTGACGTTGAAGCTGAGCCATCTACCCTTGAATAGAGAGCAAGATAGCTAACATGTCAGGTGCAGCTTCTGGTGCTCTTGGCGCTGCGGCCGAGGAAGCACCCGTGGCTTTTTGTACCATTCTACCCCTACCTGCCGTCATTTGGGTGAAGTGGATGACGTTTAACCTCCGCTTTCTGCTGACGAGCCATATTTGCTTTCTTTATATCTTGGAACTTGGGACAACCCCGATAGTTTGCGGTGTGTCCTGAGTTCTTGCATAAAGCGCATGAGAGTTGGCTTTTGTCTGACTCTTTCTCCTGACCCAAAGCACATTCCTGAGAATTGTGGTTCTTTCCACACTTAACGCATCAAGGCTGCATTTGGCAGTTCGATGTGGCGTGGCCGAATCTTTGACAGCGAACACATTGTATAATGTTGTCAATCCTTTTTAATTTCTCCCAGTGAACAACCTGGTAGTCCAGGACTTTGATACTCCTTAGACTATCCAGTTTGCTGTTGGGAGTGAGCTGTACTAGGAAGAACGGTAGTTTCCGCTTCTCCCTTTTTGCTCTTGCAGTGGTAAAAGGCTTAACCCCCACAAATTTGAGACCTTCGCACTCTTTCTCTTGAAGCAGTTTTAAGAGCTCCTCTGCATCAGCAGACGGTTCCAGTCCTTTCAATAGAACTGTTTTAAATTTATCACCTTTCGGTGTGTACGTGAAGTACTCCGTCGTCGTTTCCTTCAACAGGTTTTGAATTTTTTTTGTAGCCCTCCACTGAATTACAGTGGATGACATGCTAAAGTGCTTACCTATGGCCAACTTACACAAGTCCTTGGTGTCCTGGACTTACATTTTGTAGATGTTGATTGGAGGCACCTTTTCTTTTTTCATTTTCTGCTGTTGCTGTTGTTGTTACTGCTGTTGCTGCTGCTTCTGCACTTGTTGTGTTTGTGTTTGTTGCTGTTTCTGCACACTTTTGTCCTGCAGTTGCTGTTGCTGTTGGGAGCTTGCCTTAGCTTCCTGTTCCCTTTGTCTTCGGACGATTTACCTAGCTTTAATAGCAAGCACCTATTTTTGTAGTTGCTGGATGCTGCTATTAATGGCATTTAATTCATCGTCTTCGTCTTCCAATTTAAAAGTTGCCAACGATGCAAAGCTGTTATTACTCGCTTTGTCATGAGCCACTCTGTTAGAGATGTTGACCAAATAGCCACCTAAGGTTTGTCCTTCAAATAGCATCCAGCTTTAGTATTAGTTGGTATACCGATGATACTTTTCCAGGTAGTTCGAATTTTGGCGAATCCGTGGGCCCTATAATTTCCTGGAATAACTCTGTAGTCCGGCACCCAACATAGGTGAATGCCTCTCCCTGAGAGGGGATCGGCATTCAAGGGCGGTTCTCGAATTTAATGAAACTGAGTCCAGGGATTTGATAGCGGCCTAACTATCCGAAAAGATGCGGATATCCTTTGTACATATCACGTTTTTCTTCAGCTAGGACAGGACCACCACCAACTCCGGTATCAGTCTTGGGAACCCTCTGTATAGAAGTAGATTGATTTGCGTATATGAAAACATCTTCCTCCTACAAAGATCTAGAGGGGATGCTCACATGAGTCTTTGACAAACCAATGTTGTGGCATAGTGTAGTCGCTGTTCTCTGGAAAGATTTCATACATAATAGTTTATTCGTAGCAGGTTAGGCATGCATTTCATACGCACACCCAACGTTATGCAATCATATGAATCACAGGAGGCCGACTTTTCGTATTCAATTTGCCCTTAAACAGCTTGAAACCTTCTTCTTCTCCCGTGAGGCACTTACTTTAACGCTTACTCCCCATTCAGCGACGATTGAAAGAGCTCTTTCTCCTAATTGTTCCACTAGGGACTTCGAGTATAAGGAGCAGGTCGTCTGCACAAGCGCAGTACCCTCAGAGCTCATTCAATCGTCACCATAAGCGGGCGTACGATATAACATGACAGTCTGAGGGAGCATTGATGCTCACGCCAGTTCCCCGTCAGTTTCTTTGTCACAATCTAGAGTATTGGAAGCTGGACGAGCACTTGAGTACAATATTTAGTCAGGATTCTTGTCAATCAAAGAGGCTACCTCCTGGCTAAAATCAAATAAAATATGAGCCAGGGATATCTGTTTTTTTTTCTACCGACAGTCAGGCACTTTGAAAATGCTTGAACTCAGCTTTGACAGCATCGAGGCTAGCTCGATCTAATTATTGGATAAGCAGCTCTAGATCTACTCGTACTTTCCTAAGTACAAAGATGCGCTACTCAAACTAAGACGGTACAGCATGCAATCTAGCCAAGCAGATATGGCCTAAATTGGATCTAAGGTGTACACAGAGCCCTTCACGGAAGACATGCCAACAGACTCGGAATTTAACTTGACCATCTTCCTTGGTTACTTTACTCTCGTAAGTCTTGGCAAGCTGTTTTCGTGACGGCCCTTTAAGTTTGCAAGATTAAATCTGTTCCAAACCAGCTCTTCATGACCTTAAGGTCTCTGCACTAGGTGTGTCGTCATGAGATTCTTCCTTCATTGACCTAAGTATGTCTGTTTGATGCTGTTAATGGGATGGTACCTATAATAGATGCACTTAGGATGTCTAAGGGAGCAATGCACCCGCAGCATCTAGTTATACTAGCTGGCCTAACGTTCATCATGTGATGTGATTTACCTGGTGCTCGATTCGAAAGAAACAAAAAAAAGCAAGATTACAGGCCTTCCTTCAGTCTTGATGCCATGGTGGTACTTAGCGGAGAAGCATGTGTTTAAATCATCTTCAGAACCGAACTTATGTGAAGCATTAGCCACCGAAAATAAGACGCGACTAAGATGCTATTGAAAATAGCAGGGGAAGGAGCATATGGAGCTCCGCTTCGAGGAAGAATAAAGTCTTTGTGTCAGGTCTATCAATTCCTAAGCAACGAATCGTTCTTATTTTTGAGAAATCAACTGAACAATTTCATAGCAAAGTATGTTGGCTACTAGTCAACGGCCTCGCCATATTGAAATCATCGGTTCCCACTAGATCACCGAAATCAAGCAGTTTTGTGCGCGGTAAGTACCTAGCTGGGGGATCACCACACTTGAACTCGGTACACCGCGTGCTGTTGACTAAAACGCCACATGGGCATAGTACCCTGGCGTAGATCCCAGACTTTACAAATTCATTTGTGTCGATCCTTGGAATAAATAACTAAAATAGTTTATTTGCCCATTGTGGAGTCGCTTTAAGGCGAATTGGTGCATCAGCAGTCACTTTCCTGCTGAAAATCTCGAGGGCTGTCGAGTGAAATACAATATCCAGTGCCACGGAGGGAGTACTACGTAAGGCTCTGCTTATGCACAGACATGTGGTCCTTTGGATTTTACTCAGTTTGCTGCAGTTGACTGCATCGTCTCAGGCCGTTCATTATACAAACACCCCGTAGGTGAGTATCCGTCTTATACTAATCAGAGTGGGTAAGTCCAAGTTGAAGGCCCCATTGGTTCCCAATGGCCTTTTGCAAGAGAATAAAGCTACTGCACCTTCCTTTACCGTGTCTTGAATATCAGGTTTCTAGATTAGTTTCCTGTCAAAAATAAGACCCAGTTACTTCGCTTTATTGGAAAAGACTAAGCTGGTACCGCGTATTGAAGGAGGGATTGTGATTGGAATTGTATATTTCCTGGAAAAGAGGACAAAGTCAATTTTGAGGTGGCTTACTCCAAATACACAGCGATCCGCCCAACGGGTTAATCTGTTAAGATTTGGCTATAAGAGTTCTTTAATGGTATCGGAATGCTTTCCTGAAACGGCTAGAAGAACGTTTCAGTTTCAGTTTTAAGTGCATTTTATTTTCTTAATCACTAACTCTTACATACTAACAAAAAATGCTTAAATGCTACCTTAAAATTACTTAATAATCTTATACTAACTTACTGTCCCCACACAGGCCCTCTAAGCGAAGGCCTTCTCCAAGTCAATAAGGCAGGCACCAGTGCATTGTTTTTTGCCTTTATTCCATTTGATATCGGACACCAGTTTAGACGCGGCATGTGAGATATCATGTCCCGCCTTAAAACCGAATTGATTATCCGGAACTATATGTTTGTCCTCAACCCACCTAGTCAGAGCTCTATTGATTACCTTTTCAAAAACCTTACTGATATTCGGAAGGAGACTTATTGACCGGAGATTCGCCGAATTGGATATATCCTTTCCCTTTTTGGGGATAGGTTAAACCACCGCCGTTTTCCAATGCGCTGGATAATGTGCATTATTCATTGCATTATTAAACAGGGTGGTGTAGATGTCCGCCGCTTCTAAAGGAAGATGTCGAAGCACGATGTTCGGAATACCATTCCGTCCCCACTGATTTCTTAACTCTGATTGTGTCGAAGATCTCATGGAGTCCTTCCTTCGAAATGAACGGGGGCAGGCCACCCTCTCTGGCAATGACGTTATTTGCCAAATTTTCGTCGCTAAAACGGGTGAAACCAGAGCCCTCGGATCGCCAGTTCCCTATTTCATTTCGAATGCAGAAGTCGTGCACCAAGACGCGATTTTCCAGGTCGTAATTAGGACCAATGTTATCAATGGCCTTGTATACTTCCCGGAAAGTCGCCCCTATGGCCTCGACCTTCTCCTGTGGATCCTCGATCACAAAGAAGTCGTCATCATCAGCGGCCTCATTTGGATCAATGCCTGCTATTGTCAGTAACATTTCGTCGTCTGTTGTCCGCGCTATTTTAAGACACTGAAGGTCGTTTTGATTTTTTCTCCGAAAAAGTTTATTGATTTGCGGAAACATATTCGGGTTGCTGGTGTTTACAGCCCGAACCTTGTTGTTCCAATACAAACTTACACAAATTCTGTGATTCTCTTTTATTAGCGTTTGAATATTTTTAATCGACGACTTCAGTGTCCTAATCTCCGGGTCTCGTCGGTCAGTTAACTGTCTGTACAAGTTTTTGAGTCTTGTCAGAAGTCTACTTTTCTGTCGGTGCAGTGCGTCAATAGTAGGATTGCGGAACAGGTCTTCGTTAGTCGTACGTCGATACCGCGGTATTGTAGTGTCCATAGTTTGTTTAATTGTCTCGTCCATTTGTTTTAGGTAATTGTCGATCTCCTCGTTTGACAAATTCTTATTAGACGGTGGGTGGAGCGTGTTCGAGGAGAGTGCTCTTTTCAAGGTTGTGGAGAAGCGTGTCCATCGAGTCCTACTGTAGTTGTAAGAATATCTTTGGACACACTCCTCCGATTCCGCAATTTCGTGGGGAACTGTAATTTCGGTGCTAAAACCGCAATGGTTGCTGTCATACACGAATGTGCGCAGACAGTTTGGCGTTTGTAAATTCGTACCTGTCAGTCGTATACGTTCGTTGTACAGCAGTAGGTCCAAATATGACCCGCCTCTGGGAAACGACGGGTTATCCGTCGCTTTAAGACCGAGTCTGTACATAACATCGTGCTGACCCCACCAATCGAGTAGTAGGCTCCCTTTAGTATTTGGCAAATTATTTCCCCAATCTCTATGTCTAGCGTTGAAATCCCCGCCGATTATAAAATAATTCTCCCCCGATTCCAGCCTCAGAAGTCGAAAAAGCGTGTCGAGCTCTGTAATAAATAGGGCGGATTGTGAAGCCTCAGGTGCATAAACAGAGGCCAAGTACAGCCGCTTTCCACTGCGGAGCGGGATGTAAACGACGACTGCCTCCAACACCCGGAACCTGCGCAACACTCCCTTGTACACTTCTAACGATATAATTATTGTACTCCAGTTTGTGCTTATCGGTTAGCTTGGTTTCGCTAGCGAAAAGTACATCAGGAGTTTGGTCTTGTAGCAATTTAAACATCGCGGCTCTTCGTTCGATCCTAATCAGTGAATTAACATTCACCGCAAGGACCTTCAAAGTTCGTTCCACCATGTGCGTACCCATTACGACATGTGTTGCATTAGGCCCGGCAGCAGCGCGTAGATCTGGTCCACCCGCTTGGCCTGTTCTTGCACCTGCTTTTGCAGCTGATCCATCTGCCCTTGGATTGCGAACAAGATGGCCATCATATTAAGTGCAGCTTCCGTTGATCTCGGCATTGGCCCCGGAGAAGCAAAAGTCGCTTTGTATAACGCCTTCGCTCCTTTTTAATTTTTCCTACTGAACTACCTGGTAGTCTAGGACATTGATACTCCTTAGACTATCCAGACGGCTTTCGGGACTGAGCTGTACCAGTAAGAACGGCAGACTTCGTTTCCCCCGCCTGGCTCTAGCTGTGGTAAATGGCTATACCCCCACAAACTTGAGTCCTTCTCACTCCTTCTCTTTGAGCAGTGCCAGGATCTCCTCAGGATCAGAAGACGATTCCAACCCCTTCAGCTGCCTCGATTGCCGCTTTTCACATTTCGTCGTCGTTTCGTTTAGGAGCTCTTTCACTTTCGCGTAGCCTTCACTGTATCACAGTGGATGGAATGGCGATCGTTCCCCAATCCTTGGTCCTTGGTTTAATTTACCTCTAATTTATAAGTGTTGATAGGAAGCTCATTCTCCTTCTTCTTCTGCTGCTGCTGTTGCTGTTTTTGCTGCAACTGGTTTTGTTGTTGCTGCATTTGTTGTTTCTGCTTTTGTTGTTGGGAGCTCGATACTTCTAATTGCTCCCTCTGCCTGCGCGTAGTTTGTTTTTGCTTAATAGCAAGCACTTTTTCTTCCAGCTTTAGTATGCTGCTGGTAATATTGTTTATTTCTTCATCTTCGTCTTCCGACTCAGATGACGCTAGAGAGGCAAAATTGATATTGTCCCCCTCATACTGGACCGCAACTTTAGGTTAGGTTAGGTTAGGTTAGGTAAGAGTGGCTGTTGGAAATACCAACCCACTTAGGCCTATTGGCCCATTGTGATGCCACGTGGATCTATGATCTTCTTACTACTGGAACCAGTTTGAGCTTTTAATAAAGCGTAGGAGACTGTTAACGTCTATTTTTTCTAGATCGTTTAGGTCGTTGTAGAAGAAAGCTCCTAGGTGAAGCTTCCTTCTCTGAGAGAGAGCTGGGCATGTGCAGAGTAGGTGGGGGATTAGACAATCCCTCCTCTTCCTCGTCCATGCAGCTTCTACAAAAATCGTTAGTAAAAGCGCCAAGCCTTCTTGCGTGCTTGCCTATGAGGCAGTGTCCGGTAATGACACCTATTATGGCGCTGAGATGTTTCCTTTCTAAGAGGATCAGACACTTAGATCGACTCAGATCCAGCTTTGGCCAGATCTGTTTTGTCGCTAGACATGTTTGTCCAGCAGTCCACCTAAGGTCCGTTCTTTTATTGGCATCTAGCTTTAGTGTTAGTTTGCACGTAGCGATTGGTATACCTATACTACCTTTGTCTGGTAGGATAGGTAGAGTGGTTCCAATTTTGGCGAGTTCATCGGCTCTGCAGTTCCCTGGAATGTCTCTGTGGCCCGGCACCCAACAGAGGTGAATGTTGAACTGCTCTGCCATCTCCATGAGAGATGATCGGCATTCAAGGGCGGTTTTAGAATATACGAGTAATAAGACCGAGTCCAGGGACTTGATGGCGGCCTGACTATCCGAAAATATGCGGATATCCTTTGCAGATATCACGTTTTTCTTCAGCCAGGACAGAGCTTCTTTAATCGCCAAAATTTCCGCCTGGAACACGCTACAGTGATTTGGAAGGCGGAAAGAGAGGCTTAGATTAAGCTTATCTGAGAAAACACCGCCACCAACTCCGCTGTCGGTTTTAGATCCATCTGTGTAGAGATGGATTGACTTGTCCTCCATGAAAGCATCCTCCTCCCAGAATGATCTAGAGGGGAAGCTTACATGGAAGTGTTTGTCAAACCAAGTTAAGGTATGGTGTAATCGGTGTTCTCTGTGAGGATTCCTAATGTATTAAGAATGTTGGCGTGGCCAAATGAATTATTTGTCCACTGTTTAGTCGCTTTAAGGCGAATAGCTGCAGTCGCAGCTACTTGCTTGCTAAAAATGTCGAGGGGTGTCAAGTGAAGCAGAATATCTAATGCCGCAGAGGGGGTAGACCGCAAGGCTCCGCTTGTGCATAGACATGCTGTTCTTTGGACTCTGCTTAATTTAATGCGGTTGACTGCATTTTCCAAGGCCGTCCACCAGACAACCACCCCGTAAGTGAGTATCGGTCTTATGACCGAGATGTATAGCCAGTGGGTTATGCGAGGTTGAAGGCCCCATTTGTTCCCAATGGCTTTCTTGCAGGAGAATAAAGCTATTGTAGCTTTATTGACTCTTTCTTGAATGTTAGATTTCCAGTTTAGTTTCCTGTCAAAAATCAGACCCAGATATTTTGCTGTATCGGAGAAAGCTAAACTGGTACCGTTTATTGAAGGAGGGTCTATGATTGGAATTTTATATTTCCTAGAAAAGAGGACAAGATCAGTTTTATGGGGGTTTATTCCCAATCCACAGCGATCTGCCCAGCAGGTTAATCTGTTAAGATTTACTTGGAGGAGTTCTTTAATGGTATTTAAATGTTTTCCTGAGACGGCTATGGCAACGTCATCCGCATAGGCAATCACTCTGCTACCACCCGCTTCCAGGTATATCAGTAGTTCGTTAACCACTAAGTTCCAAAGAAGGGGGGAGAGGACACCGCCTTGCGGCGTACCCCTACTGACATATCTTTTAGCAGAAGTCTCACCCAGTTTGGAGTTGATTATCCTGCTTGTTAGCATTAGATTAATCAGCTCCCCAAGTGAGCCGTATACCTGCAGAGTTGACAACGCAGTCGTGATTGCGGATGTGTGGACGTTGTTAAAGGCACCTTCCACATATGTATGTCCAATGCAACCATTGTGTACTTTTGTTCGATGTGGCGACTTTCATTGACAGTAGGCATATTGAGTCGTATACCAGAGTCTCGCATCAATTCTGGATCGTATGTGGATAGCAATCAGTCCCCTAGAGTTTTCAGAAGAAAGAAAGAAGTTGTTCCGTGAAATTCGGTTTTAAATTAATCGAAAACTTGGCACACAATGGCAAGAAAGGTTTTGAACAAGAGGACTCTTTGTCATGTGCCGGACTGAGGATGATGTTTCTAAAAAGAAACTTAGTGGCCAACAAAAGGGGGCACAATCTTTACCTACGAAGATGACTTTGATGTAATTGGAGGGACACATCGAGCAGTCAGTGAAGGTTTCGTGAGTGTTGAAGTGGGATCGGCCACAAGGGGTCTCGATAAGCAAGGGTAAAACAAACTACGTGGTGTCATCAGAAAAGGACTCGCATCATGCTTGTCCAGAACGTCAGCAATGTCAGTTATTACTTTGAAATAATTAACCTCTTCGTCTGCCTTGAATCCGCAGTATTCTTCTAACTCCAAATGCGAGAATTTTGTTTGATTAACGACCCCGTCAGGCCAGAAATGCGTCTCGTCACCGAACACGATTTTTTGCCAAAAAAGTGAAATGGCTTCCAACTGATCGAGAATCAAATCAGTACCTAAGCAAACGTCACACACTATAATCTTGTGGACTTAATTCCTGTACCAATTGGATCTTATAAATCTTCCACGTTTTGACGGCTACAGGCCAAGTTGTTAAGGCTGGCTGCGAATTGAGAAAACCGTGTATTCGTCACGCTATTGGCTTTTTTTCTGTAGGAACTGAGCACTCAGATAAAAAAATATTCCTGCTCTTTGCAGGTTCCTATTACTGAAATATGTCAGTCTTTCGTAGGCAGATGAGTTAGCATTTCAGTGATAAAGTGACTACAGAGACACCACATCAGTGCCGAGTACCTGCAGACTGATACAAGCGCATGTCGGATACTCACAGAGATACTGCTCCGCGGTATCAACATCACATTCACACCAAGCTCGCAGGATATTGTGTCACTTATGCACACTACACTTAAGTGCTTAGCCAGTAAGTGCTTCTTACTGAAGGACAACAGGAAAGTCGCTGATCCCTTAGAGAATTCGGAAGCCGGCAATCTGGGATGTCATGTCGTTTCCAGTGTTCACATGAAACCCAACTGTCAATGGAAATCGTAAAAGAGGTTCGGCTGCTGAAAAACTTTCCTCTGCGCCGTGCTTAGCTGATTCGTCGGCGATTTCATTTCCAGTGATCTCATTGTGACCTGAGGCCCAAACAGAACTCAGTGAATGTAACCTTCCTACTGCGTTTGCATTCTCGAATTAGCTATGGAGTCGTGAGAGAGTTTAGAAAGGCCTTAAGTGCAATTCGCCAATCACCACAGATGAAAATGCTTCGCCCTTCCATCAATTGTTGACACCAAAGTTCGTTGCCATCAGGATTGTGTCACCTCTGCTTGGAGAACAGATGTAAATTTCCTGAACGAGAAGTAAAATCCAAGGTTGCCGTCCTCCAGAAAGACACCAGTGTCTAATCCTAAATCGGTTTTCAAGCTCAGAGTCGAAAACGTTTGGCGCGCAAGGTCATCAAGACTCCAGTGCATGTTGTACAAAATACCACTGAGAGTATAGCCCAAGATATGAATATCAAGGGAAGTAAGATACATCAGTGTGTCTTGATCAGAGCCGGTCATACTAGTGTAAGCCGAATGCAGCCGAAGCAGACCGTTCTTTGGAGTCTGGTAGAACCAGCAGAGGAGACTGGAAATTTGATAAGCTTTCCATAAGTTCTTTCGTGTACGATTTGCCCTCCGAATGTCCTACCAAAGAACAGCCATTGTTTCCCATTCAAAGTCTAGCTGTAGACGCCGTCATAGGTTAACTAACCGATGTGTCCCCTGTAAGTTCTGAAGAATGTATCCCCACTAGCTGATGGTAATGGGTTTCATCGCAAAAATGTCGCCACTTTTCATTTCCATCATGCGATGCAGACTAAGCCACTTGGCCTAAAAAAATCAAAAAATAATCGCGATGCCGCAAATTTTCTCCGTAAAACCGAAAGTGCACTTTTCCTCTTCTCGTCTTGTTTGCATTTTCGCTTGAAGCGGTGTAAATTCCTCACGCACATGTCCCATCGATTCTTCATACCGGTTCCAAAACTGAGACGACAACGACGCGTCGATAATAAACGTTTGTGTATCCGTACGTACGTTTTGTATTCATCAACAGACGGTAATCTTGTCCCACCATCATCGCAACTATACCGTCACCCGTGGCCGCCATTAAATCGCGTAAAGCAGCATCTGAGGCAGTATTAGCGGTGTCTCTAGTGGTGTCGTAGTGACGATCCGGTCGGTGGTGGTGGAAAACGAAAAGTCATCCTTCTGTCAGGTGGAGATTAATATAAAAAGTGAAATGGATTTTCCATTTAAGAAAATCTCCTCCACACTGCGTTCGCGTATACCCCCGACGACACTGCTACCACCACCACCACCATCACGGCTGGACAGAGAGTCTGCGCGCATGCGCGCCTGAAGCGTTTCGCGCCAGAGCCTTATCTTGGGATTCATTAAATAAATGAGGTTTTGCCATGGACGACAACGTCTCCCGTCCGCCAGAGTCAAGTACTCAATATGTCGGCCGATATGGTCAGGAGTTGTTGGAGTTTGTGTTTCTGTTTATCTTCTTGTACATGCCGGCCAATTATTGACAAAATCAAGCAAAGGAAAATGCCTAATGAGAAGGAAATTGGAAAAGGCGGAGCAGGACGGACCTAACCCACTGAGGCCTCGACTTCAGGAAGGTTAAATTGGAAATCTAAACAAACCATTTGTTTCTGTGACTCCTGGGCTTGGGTCTGGTGGCGGTTGAGTCGCCTTACACGGTTAGATTTGGTCGGCCATGCGTCGGCAGATATTTGCCCCCCGGGGGCTTTTAATACTTTGTAGTGCAATAGTTTGTAAGGCGATATAATTGCTGGGGTGGGGCTATGGACTTCACTGGGAACGATGGATGGGGAGTATTAAGATTCATACATCTTCTTGGATTGAGAGTTAGCCTTGTGGGAATGACGATTCACCAAACAGGGTGGAAGAAAGTTCGGTTTGCCGAAGTAAGCAACAAGGGAGAATTCAGAGGGAGTGAATGAATGACTTGGCTCACTTGAGGGAGTCGTACCTGTCCGACTGATTCTTCTCATCGGCGTCATGGGACGATGATTTGTTGAGGCTTCGTCTGAACTTGACCGTCTTTTTGATGAATTTGGCGGAAGACCACAAGATTGTGAGCAAATGGGACAGGATGTGGAGTTGAGGGATGTTCCGCGTTATTGTATATTAGATCTTGTGGTGAGAGTCACATGTGCTCCTCCGTTGTACTATCACTTGCCATTCTTTACCTGGCTTGATGGGAACTTTAAAGGAAGTTTAAAGGTAGATCAGCTCTGATCTCTGGAAACAAATATTATGCATAGGACAAACGCTAGAACGATAGATGTATCTCAGGGTAGTGACGTGGCACTAATACCACGTCTTAATGGCCGAACGTATTCTTAGAAATGCACCAAATATCAGTTTGCCGGATCATTTGAATGATAGTGGGCTTTGCATTTAGACCTACTCGTAGTATCCCTGCATGCACCTTAGAAAAGACCATTAACTTTGGTCAGAGAAAGCTAATACGAGCAAGTTATTATCCCACATGCTTTGCCAATTTCATCAAGATGAAAATATTATGCAGACTGTGCAAAGGATCAGGCTGGAGAAAGCTCAATCGTGTAAATTGGGTGTAGCTACCGGACACATTTATGGGCGATCCAAACTTCTCTGAATGATTCGCAAATCGATGCAGTTAGACCACGCTTTCCCTGGTTGAAGATGGTCCTTAATCAAAAATTCGGACACATTTCGCTATTATAAACAGCACAAGGGTTACAAATGCAACTAAGGTCCAAAGACATCTGCTCAACCTCAGCTTTAGCGATGCCATCCGCTGAAACCTTCTTTGTTTAATTCCAAGTTAGCGAAATAACCCAGCACGACTAAGGACAGCTTTCGGATTCTGGACTGTCTCGGTAATAAGAAATTGGGCTTCGGAAGAGAATCTCGTGTTTATCAAGACAACGGAGAAACGACTCGCGTCTTTACAGGTACACAGGCAGATATATGTCAGTGAGCGGAGCTCCTAAATGGCGCAGATCCATCGAAGACAGTTTTATAGTTACGGTTCGCGACATGTCCGACCCTGATGGGGAAATTACCCGTGACAATTGAGGCTTGTAGAGTGCGGCTTGCACGGAAATGCCTTCAAATGCACTGTGCAACCTCCCATCTTCAGGAATGCTAGTTGGCATAAGAACTTCATGGAGCTAGTGGCCTATCAGGATTGGGACTCGGAACCTTATGAGAGGTGGCATTTTCAGCCTTGGTGAACGGCATTTTTTTTCTGACTCCAAGGCAGTGCGAGTCGCTAGTTGCAGTTTTGCGTAGGATATGCATTCCCGACATTATTAGGCACTTCAGTGAGGACGCAATCAGACATAGCTCAGGCTCTACTTACTTACTTAGCTGCGCTACAGCTTGGGGTGAACCTAGGCCTCAACTAACAAGCATTTTCAATTAGCCTGTTATTTACCTAACTGCCTCCAGTTGCGCACCACAAGTCAGTTCACACAGAAGGTAAGGTCTACCTCTGCACTGTCTGCATTGTCTCTCCGGATTAGATCTGATGACTCTGCGGGCCGAAGCATTGGTGTACATTCGCTCGACATATCCTAGCCAGCTCAAGAGACTTCTGCTTGGCTTTCTGGTTAGTTCGATGTCGCTGTACAGCTCGTCGTTGAATTTTTTTCCCTCAAAGCCCGTCAACGCGAACGGGTTCGAATATTTATCCAACAACTTTTCTAAGGAAGAGACTGAGGATATTCTCATTCGATTTTGATAGGGTCCATGCGTCAGCACGATAAAGAAAGACTGGAACGATCCAGGTCTTATATAGAGTCTCCTCAGTTTTTCGGGATAGGGCACTCCTACTCGCCTTCTTAGCCCAAAGAAACAGCGATTGGTAAGAGTGATTCTTCGTTTTATTTCTGCTGAGGTGTTGTTGGCAGAATTTATAGCAGAGCCAAGGTAGACAAAGTCCCTTACTGCCTCGAAATTATAGCTGGCGACTGTGAAATTCTCTTTAATTCATCGAAGTTGTGTGTCGCTTGATTTTGTGTGTCCTTGATTTTGCCCTCATTTATCGCTAACCCCATTTTGGCAGCTTCCGTTTCAATGCCAGCAAACGCACTGGTAACGGCACCCTAAGTTGTACCAATTATGTCGATATCATCGGACAGACAACATCCGAAGGACGGTATGTTGAGGTATTTACTGCGGAAAACAACTTGACCCAGTTTGTAAATGAGCCAACGCGAATACCAGTTACACCGCCAATAAATATCCTGTACTTGTTTTTAACTTCTCACCCTGGTAAGTATAAAGTCGATGTGCTATCCCCTCTAGGTCCGTCGGACCACTGTGTCATATCAGCTAATTTCTCGTACAGCGACCACACTTCTTCTTTAAGTGGCGCTACAGTCCCAGGTGGACCTGGGCCTCAGTCAACAAGCGTTTTCAGCCAGCTCGATCCCAAGCTAGCTGCCGCCAGTTTCGCACGCTAAGTTGGCTGAGGTTCCCATCCACTTGCGTGCGCCACCTGAGTCTTGGCCTTCCTTTACTGCGCTGTCCCTCTGGAGCGGATTCGAAGACTTTTCGGACCGGAACATTGGTGTCCATACTCTCTACATGACCCAGCCATCTCAGTCTTTGGATCTTCACTCTTCTGGTTAGGTAGATGTCGCTGTACAGTCCGTAGAGTTCATTGTTGTATCTCCTCCTCCATTCGCCGTCAATGCAGATGAGACCGAAGATCGCCCGAAGAATTTTTCTCTCGAAGCAACCAAGAACACCCTCATCCATTTTTGATAATGTCCATGCCTCTGCGCCATAGAGCAGGACCGGGATTATTAAGGTCTTATAAAGGGTGACTTTTGTTGTGCGAGAGAGGGCTTTGCTACTCAATTGCCTTCTTAGTCCAAAGAAACAGCGGTTGGCAAGAGTTATTCTTCGCTTGATATCAGCGCTGGTGTCGTTGTCTGTATTTATAACGGAGCCTATGTAGACAAAGTCCTTAACTACCTCAAAGTTTTACTTGTCGAGGGTGACGTTCTGTCCGAGACGTTGGTGGTGGTTGTCCTTTTTGCTTGACAGCATATACTTGGTCTTGCCCTCGTTGACCGCTAAACCCATTTTCGCCGCTTCCATCTCAATAGTCGTGAAATCGCCACTGACATCATTCTGCTTTCTCCCGAATATGTCAATGTCGTCGGCGAATCCGAGTAATTGGACGAACATTTGAAAGATTGTGCCTCTTGTCTCTCAAGAATGATGTTAACGAAATCGCATGACAGCGCATCGCCTTGTCTAAATCCTTTCTGGACAACAAAGGTCTCAGTGAGATCTTTACCGACCTTGATGGAGCAGCGCGCATTCTCCATCGTCAACTTGCACGGACGGACGAGTTTGGCAGGGATGCCGAAACTAGACATTGCTCTGTATAGCTCGTCTTTATAGATGCTGTCATACGCGGCCTTAAAGTTGATGAATAGGTGGTGTGTATCGATCTGAAGTTCATGGGTCTTCTCCAAGATCTGCCGCAGTGTGAATATTTGGTCGATGGTGGACTTTAGTGGCCTGAAGCCACACTGATATGGACCTATCAGGTTGTTGATGAACGGCTTCAGACGTTCACACAATACAGCAGATATTATCTTGTATGCGAAGTTAAGGAGACTGAAAATCGGACAAACAATGCTGCTGGGCATACTTTCATCCGACCATATTTTACAGATGAGTTGCTGTATGCTCCTTACCAAGTCATCGCCTGCCGCTTTGAAGAGCTCGGCAGTCAAGCCGTCCGCTCCAGTAGCTTTGTTGGACTTAAGCTAAGATGTAGCTTTCTTCCCTTCGGTCAGGTCGGGTGGACGGAATTGTTGGTCATCATCGTCAAAGTTGATTCTGCCTGACAGCGGTGTTTGGTTCTTCATCGCCGTTATACAGTCTGCAGAAATGGTCTTTCTAAATCCTCAGCATCGACTGCGATTCTACCACGATGTTCCCTTGTTGGTCTCTACAAGGTTCGGGGTTGGTTTCAGTAGCATGTTATTTTTACCTTTTGGTAAAACTTCCGAATCTTATTCCAGGAGATGCTACTCTCAATTTCCTCGACCGCGCGCTTTTCATGCTCTTTCTTCTTCCTCCTGAGATGCCGGTGTTCGTCTCTCCTCTTCCACCGACCCCACAGTTAGAGAAAAGATTCCGAAAAGAACCGTATGGCAATACGAGAAAGCCAAGTGGAGTGGTCTTAACAGCTTCTTTGTGAAATTTAACTGGTCGTTATGTTTACTCGATAACGACGTGGATGCTGATGCTATTCTCTTTGGAATGAGATCCTTTATTCCTCATCGACTCGAGCTGTAAAGGGGCTGTTAGGGTTAGAGAAATGTTTTTTCGGTCCTTCAAGACCAACCCGACAGAGGAAAACCGAAAAAGTTCAAACGCGCCAGAAACGACTGCAACGCTTGAATTTTCAATACAACCAAAAATTGAGCCAAAATATACTACAATGTCCCAAAGGTAGTAAAAATTGTTGGTCACTCGTTAAATGTGTTAGAAATGCTGCCTCATCCTCCATCCCAAAGCTCATTTACAATGACATTCCAGCTGTCAGCTCTTTGGACAAGGCCAATCTGCTTGCTGCACACTTTGCGGCCAGCTCAACACTTCCAGATTTTGCTTTGTCTCCGAATGGGACGAATCCATCTTCGCACTCGTGTAGTAGCAAGAGTTCTTAAAGGTCTTATCATTTACAAATCCGCTGGTCCAGATGGTATATCTCCCCTTCTTCTGAAGTGGGGTTCTTCCAAACTGGCGTTAGCATTTTCATCAATCCTACTCTATAGGACACTTAGAGCATATGGAAAACAGCACTCGTCCCTAAAAACGGCGAGTCTTCTTCTCTCTTCTCCTACAGACCTATTGCACTTAAATCCCTACTTTCCGAGGTCATGGAAACGCTGATAAACCGTCAGCTCATGAAATATCTCGAAACACGAAAACTAGTCATTGACCGGCAGTATGGTTTCCGTATCAACAGGTCCACTGGTGATTTGATGGCATGTCTCACCGAAAAGTGGAACCAAAGCGTACATCAATCTTGCGAAAGCAAGAGAGTTCCACTTGATATTTCTAAGGTATTCGACAAAGTTTGTCATCAGGCCCTTTTGTCGAAAATGTGTGCATTTGGGATCGATGAATCTCTTCTTCAGTGGATTAGAAATCAAGGGGTCTTGGACGGTTTCAAGTCTGATACTCACAAAATAAATGCTGGTGGGCCCCAGGGCTCTGTTCTGTCTTCGACACTCTTTTTAATTCTCATTAATGATCTCTTGTCTGCTACTTCCAATCCAATATATTCCTTTGCTGATGACAGTACTCTCTGCTTTTCATATTCGTTCCCGGACTCATGGCCCTGCTCTTCGGCTGTAGAACGAGAACGGCAGCGTATGCTAAGCTCATTAAATTCCGATATCAACATAACCAATTGGGGAACTATCAACAGAGTGGAATTGAATGCTTCCAAAACACAATGTGGTATGCTGTTTTTAAATCGAAATCCAAACACCCGGCTGTTATCCATGAATGGCACTTGTATCGCCGAAACCGAAAAACTTTCCATTCTCGGTATGTGTGTCAATGACAATCTACGTTGGAAGGAACACATATTGGGTGTCGCCAAAAATGCTGCGAAATGTCTAGGTTTCCTCAAGCGATGTAAGAAATATTTTACCCCCTCTGATTTGGCCTCAATATACTCGTATATGATATTCATCCGCATCCAGGTGCTCCTAAAACATCTCTGCACCTGCTAGGTAGGGTTCAAAACTGTGCGATAAAACTTATAGATGCCCTGCCTGACTCTGTATTTCCTAGTCCATATAACATTCCAACATTTAAAACCAACGTACATCGGTACCCCTGTTTCTTTCCCGCCTAAGTTTGAACTATGACTAGTATTATGCTACTGGCCGAGCATGCTCTTGCCACTCTAACCCGCACGAGTTTACTCAGTCAGTTACCGGGGACCACCACTTCGCTATCAACTTAACTGTTGCATTGCTGGCTCAATCCAAGTTGTAGTACAGTTAGCAGTTTATCGATCTATCACCACGCAGGTCCAACTAGGGCAGATTTAAGTTCTGAGAAACTCAGCTGTGAGACATTGGCAAATTCACTTCCTTTGATCGCATTGTGTCCTGGAACCCAAAAAAGTGAATTCTGGTTTCGGAAGAGAGTTTAGCGAGGGTTTAAGCGCAGTTTGGCAGCTATGCATATGCTTGGCCCTTCTAACTGTGTCGTCCTTCAGAAGAGCACCAGCAACGCATTGATAAACGCTCTTGGAGCTATCCATGATGACGCGACTATATTCCCTTCCTGGGTCAAACTCTGGCCGAAAACATTCCTGGGCAAAGGGATTTTTTTAAGTAACAGGAATCCTGGTGTCATTGCATAGGACTACAAATACTGGGGCATTGGCTTGCGTCGATAACAAGATGATTAATAAGGTTAAATGTTTGATGATCAACTGACCACAATGTTCAAAGGAACACGGAATGTTTAAGGGAGAAAACGTATGCTGGTGCCACACCGCCCAGCAGCAAATTTAATTGACTTAAGTACATCTCCATGCGTTGTATCGTGCTAAAGTGATGCTCTCCGACTGTACTGGCAAAGGGACCCCCGTTCAATTACCAAGGATTCGCCCATTGATGACGTAGTCCAATAAATAACGAGGGTAGTGCAAACACTTGTCTTATCGTAAACATCTTCGGATGACGCCATCGAAAGTTGCTACGATTTTAGCAGTTACAAGCTGCGGTCATGGGTCCTGTTGAGTGGCACTAGTAGTCCACATCAGGACTTAAAATGCTAAGGATTGAATTTCTGCTCTCAACACAAGTTAAGGTTTGGTATTACATTATTAAGTACTTGCAAGCCTTACTTACTTACATCCTGGCTCACATGGATGTATCATGTATTTTGCGCTTACATCATATTACATTATATGCAGCAACGTATGTGTCACAGCTTTTTATCATCCTTGGCTGGCAGTGACATCTGTTTTAAGCAGTCTAGTAGATTGGCTGGCAGCACGAGACTTTTCCAAGATCCGGACATTCCGTGTGTAGATCCAAACTTCGTGAAGGACCAGGATTTATCTGGTACAATATCGAGGAAAAGGTCCGGACAATCCGAAGCCAATAACTTGCTTCAAATATATAAGAGCTGCCTGTAACCCATTAATGGTTCATGCGCCACCATTTCTATTTCAGCAACCTGACTGGCCTTGATTCTCATTCTTGACCTCACCACCAGATACGTTGAAGTAGCTCATACTCGTATAAGGAATCTGCCATGGTGACTGTTGACGCCGTTGTTGATCTAGTCACGTACGGGTATATTCATTCGTCACACGTCCCCGATATGAAGTTTGGTCAATTTGGTAGGATCGCCAGTTGCAACAGGGAAAGAAGTGGTGATTAAATGCAGCCCTGCAGTCGCTGCTCAAAATGAAAACACATCCCTTACCGTTGTGTATTACGCGATACCTTTCATGTATATATTGCCTAAGCAGTCGCAATAGCAGTGATGATCTTGTCGGAGATGTATTTCTAAAACAACCCTGCTAGCATTAGCTGACGATTCGAGCTATCTTAGAGTCAATTCTGACGTATTGCTCTCATTATTTGTATGGTCTATGCGGAAGATCCAGAGTACAAACTTGCTTTGTCGACGTACTTCTGTGGATGGATATCGATGCTTTTAAACCACCAACAGGGAATGATTCTGTACAGTTTAGTTATTCCGGTGACAGATACTCGAGTCTTTAACCATCATCGGTTAATCGTTACGATAGGGCAGATACTCTGATGTGAACAAATTTTTTTTCCCTTCTTTGGAGGTCAACAATACCAGTGCAAAGTTGATGAGGTTTGAAGTGGCCAATTTGGACTTGTGGAAGTTAATCTCTATTACCTCTAGGCCCATGGGAAAGAAGTACAGATGTTTAGGAGCTAGTATCATTCAGGTCGTCCGGAAATAAGCCATTCTTTGTTAAAGCCTATGCTGATGTTGGATTTTGTGAGAACAGTGTTGCCCTTACAGACTCCGATGGGGTAGACTTAGGAAACAGGTTGTATGAATCAATCACGGTATCTTCCTCTTTCTGGAGCAGCCTCATCATAGTCTTTGTTTGAAGTAAATGACTGTATTGGACTCTGAAGAAGATGATGATGGACCAACTTTTCGACATTCCAAGACTTTTGTGAGGACCTCAGGATCCGAAAGCTCAGGAGGGATGTGAAATTTAGCCCTAAGGCTATGACAGGGGAAGATATCATGGATCTTAGCAACTAGCCAACGTCTGAATTTTCATCTCGCAGCCTTGCTTAGTATGGTCGGTGTTTGTGATTTCTGTATTTGCCTGTGATTATGACTAGGGAATCTAGGGTAGACTGCTTTATTTACCGAAGCCCCAAACTGGACAGCAATTCGACTTTTAACGGGTTTGATGCGCTGTCTGATTCCATACAAAGAATAGTATCCCTGTATCCTCATACTGAAATCGTTATTACGGGGGCGTTTTCAATATACACAATTCTGGGTGGCTTCGACATTCTGGACAGACAACACCCGAAGGTTGGTTGAGATCTTCGCTGCCGAAAACAACCTAAGTATGTTATACCGTTTATGTGCTCTCCCCTCCAGGCTTGTCGGACCATTGTGTCATATCAGCTAACTTCTCGTACAGCGACCACACTTCTTGTTTAAGTGGCGCTACAGTCCCAGGTGGACCTGGGCCTCAGTCAACAAGCGTCTCCAGCTAGCTCGATCCCAAGCTAGCTGCCTCCAATTTCGCACTCTAAGTTGGCTGAGGTCCCCTTCCACTTGCTGTAGGCTTTGCTACTCAATTGCCTTCTTAGTCCAAAGAAACAGCGGTTGGCAAGAGTTATTCTTCGTTTGATCTCAGCGCTGGTGTCGTTGTCTGTATTTATAGCGGAGTCTAGGTAGAGAAAGTCCTTAGCTACCTCAAAGTTATACCAGTCGAGGGTGACGTTCTGCACGAGACGTCGGTGTTGGACGTCCTCTCTGGTTGACAGCATATACTTGGTCTTGCCCTTATTGACCGCTAAACCTGACATCATGCTGCTTTCTCCCGATTATGTTAATATCGTTATCGTATGCGAGTAATTGGACGAATATTTGAAAGATTGCGCCTCTTGTCTCTCAAGAATGATGTTAAGGAAATCGCATGGCAGCGCATCGCCTTGTCTAAATCCTTTCTGGACATCAAAGTTCTCGGTGAGATCTTTACCGAGCTTGGCAGGGATGCCGAAACTAGACATTGCTCTTTATAGCTCGTCTCTATAGATGCTGTCATACGCGCTCTTAAAGTCAATGAATAGGTAGGGTGTATCATGGATCTTCTCCAAGATCTGCAGTAGTGTGAATATGGTGGTCGATGGTGGACTTTAATCGCCTGAAGCCACACTGATATGGACCTATCAGGTTGTTGACGAACGGCTTCAGGCGTTCACACAATACAGCAGATAAGATCTTGTATGCGATGTTAAGGAGACTGATGCCTCTGTAATTGGCGCAGCTCAGAGGGTCTCCTTTCTTGAGAATCGGATAAACAATGCTGAGGTTCCATTCCTCGGGCATACTTTCTTCCGACCATATTCTACAGATGAGTTTGTGTATGCTCCTTACCAAGTCATCGCCTGCCGTTTTGAAGAGCTCGGCAGTCAGACCGTCCGCTGCAGCAACTTTGTTGGACTTAAGCTTAAATATAGCTGTCTTCATATCGTCCAGGTCAGGTGGACGGAATTGTTGGTTATCATCGTCCAGGTTGAAAGGTTGATTCTGCCTGACAGCGGTATTTGGTTCGTCATCGCCGTTATACAGTCTGCAGAAATGGTCTTTCTAAATCCTCAGCATCGACTACGATTCTACCATGATTCTACCACGATGTTCCCTTGTTCGTCTCTAAAGTCTTCGGCTCTGGGTTTGTATCCGTGGCGTGTTTTTTTTACCTTTTGGTAAAACTTCCGAATCTCATTTCTGGAGTAGCATCTCTCAATTTCCTCTACCGCGCGCTTCTCATGCTTTTTCTTCATCCTCCTGAGAAGCCGATGTTCGTCTCTCCTCTTCCACCGACCACACAGTTAGAGAAAAAATTCGTAAAAGAACCGTATGGCAATACGAGAAAGCCAAGTGGAGCGGTCTTAACAGCTTCTTTATGAAATTTAACTGGTCGTTATGTTTCCTCGACAACGACGTGGATGCTGATGATATTCTGTTTGGAATGAGATCCTTTATTCCTCATCGGATGGAAGGCATAGTACGAATCGACCTGTTAGGTTTAGAGAAATGTTTTTTCGGTCCTTCAAGACCAACCCGACAGAGGAAAACCGAAAAAGTTCAAACGCGCCAGAAGCGACTGCAACGCGTGAAATTTCAATACAACCAAAAATTGAGCCAAAATATACTACAATGTCCCAAAGGTAGTAAAAATTGTTGGTCACTCGTTAAATGTGTTAGAAATGCTGCCTCATCCTCCATCCCAAAGCTCATTTACAATGACATTCTAGCTGTCAGTTCTTTGGACAAGGCTTTGGACAGGGACGAATCCATTTTCGCATTAGTGTAGTAGCAAGAGTTCTTAAAGGTCTTAGCATTTATAAATCCGATGGTGCAGATGGTATATCTCCCCTTCTTCTGAAGTGGGGTTCTTCCAAACTGGCGTTAGCATTTTCATCAATCCTACTCTATAGGACACTTAGAGCATATGGAAAACAGCATTCGTCCCTAAAAATGGCGAGTCTTCTTCTCTCTTCTCCTACAGACCTATTGCACTTAAGTCTCTACTTTCCAAGGTCATGGAAACGCTGATAAACCGTCAGCTCATGAAATATCTCGAAACATCATCTACTAGTCCTCCCTGGTATAATCGCAAGCTTCGTTCCTTACGAAATAAGAGAAATAAGTTATGGGCTGTTTTCCTGCGTACCAGATCCTTTACCGACTATTCCAACTATCTTGGGTGCTTGTCTTCATTTCACCGAACTTTACGATTCCCTTTACCAGCGCTAGCTTAACAATGCGCAAGTCAAACTTATAAACCACCCTAAGTCCTTTTTCCAAAGAAAGTCTGATGGTTACCCTCCTTCCCTCTCTTTCAACAACAGGTCATCAACCGATCCACTCACCATTGCCAACCTATTTGCCACATTTTTTAAACAATCCTTCACCAACGACTCCTTTGTACTAGATCCATCCTATTTTAGTTACCTGCTGAACTTCTCTAATGGCCCACTTCTCTCTCATATTTTTGATCCGTCTTATATCGAACATAAATTACACCAACTCAATGACGAATTCACACTCGGCACAGATGGCCTCCCTGCCATATTTCTTAAAAAATGTTCTTCCTCTCTTTCCCTTGCCCTTTCTAATCTCTTCCGTCTATCCCTTTCACAAGGAGAATTTCCTCAGGTTTGGAAAACCTCCTTCATAACCCCGATCCACAAGAAAGGACCAAAGAATGAAATAACCAACTATCGTCCCATCGCTAAACTCTCCCATATACCCAAACTGTTCGAAAGTATTTTGTATGAAGCTCTAAGCTTCTAATGCAAATCACTTATTTCCCCTAGACAACATGGCTTCTTAAAGGGTAGGTCAACCACCACAAATCTCGTTGAATTTGTATCCTTTGCCCTCTCTGCCCTAGAGAATGGCAATGAAGTCGATGTAGTTGCAACCGATTTTAGCAAAGCCTTCGATAAAATCTCTCATCGGTTAATCATCTTTAAATTGTCTGCCCTCGGCTTTGAACCCATATTGTTAAAATGGATATCCTCTTACCTCGAAAACCGTTTTTACAGTGTTCGTTTTAGGTCAGCCCAGTCCGCTCCATTTTTGACCACCTCTGGAGTTCCACAAGGCAGCCATCTCGGTCCCCTTCTTTTTATATTAACAATAAATGATCTCGATATGATCATCAAACACTCGTCTGTGTCTCTTTACGCCGACGATACCAAATTTTTCAAAACCATTTCCTCTCCCCATGACTCTTTCCTCCTTCAACAAGATCTTGATAGTTTCTCGATCTGGTGCCTCAAAAATTCTTTGGAACTTAACATCGCCAAATGCCAATCCATCACCTCTCACATAAGCGGAACCAATCTCCTCCCCGACTCTATCTTCTCCATAACCAACCTATCTCCTCCGTACAGTCTCTTCGCGACCTCGGCATTTTGTGTGACAGCGAGCTCAACTTCCGTTTACATATGGATGAGATAATCCTCAAAGCCAACTCTGCACTAGGTTTTGTAAAACGGTGGTCCAAAGAATTCACCAATCCATACGTGACCAGGTCCCTCTATATTACCTTTGTTCGCCCCCTCCTAGAGCACGCCAGTCAAGTATGGTCTCCATATCATCGTGTTCATATCTCGAGAATTGAAGGCATTCAGCGTCGTTTTCTTCGATTTGCTCTTCGAGGTATGCCCTGGGACGATCCTTTTAATCTGCCCCCCTATCAAAATCGTCTCAACCTTATCAACTTAAATACCCTCGAAGATCGCAGAGATGCAGCAGACTTTCTCTTCATTCATCGACTCCTTTCAGGTCACGTTGAATGCGCGTCCCTTCACAACTCCACAACCCTCGTAATCTACGTACCCCTCGACTCTTCTATCTACCAACCCACCACACCTCCTATGGCGCGAACGAACCAATCTCCCGTATGCTACGTCAAATCAACTCAAACCCTACCGTCTTTGACTTTCACCGCACCACTTCCTACCTCAAATCTGTTCTCCTTCACCACTCCAACCAACCTTAGTTTTAAGTTTCAGTTTAAGTTTATTTTTTAAGTTATAGCTTGTATTAAGCCGAATAAATGGGGGCTTTCGCCCCCACCAAAATTAAAATTAAAATTAACACGAAAACTAGTCAATGACCGGCAGTATGGTTTCCGTATCAACAGGTCCACTGGTGATTTGATGGCATGTCTCACCGAAAAGTGGAACCAAAGCGTACATCAATCTGGCGAAAGCAAGATAGTTGCA
The DNA here is from genome assembly GCA_949129095.1 of Volucella bombylans. NCBI lineage: Eukaryota > Metazoa > Arthropoda > Insecta > Diptera > Syrphidae > Volucella > Volucella bombylans. The sequence goes on along the minus strand of OX422140.1, from coordinate 378,210,122 downwards.
CTTGATATTTCTAAGGCATTTGACAGGTTTGGCATCGGGCCCTTTTGTCGAAAATGCGTGCATTTGGGATCGACGAATCTCTTCTTCAATGGATTATAAATCAAGGGGTCTTGGATGGTTTCAAGTCTGATATTCACAAAATAAACGCTGGTGTGCCCCAGGGCTCTGTTTTGTCTCCGACACTCTTTTTAATTTTCATTAATGATCTCTTGTCTGCTATTCCTTTGCTAATGACAGTACTCTCTCTCCGATATTAACATCATAACTAATTGGGGAATTATCAACAGAGTGGAATTTAGTGCTTCCAAAATACAATGCTGTCTGCTGTCGTTAAAGCGAAATTTAAACACCCAGCCATTATCCATGAATGGCACTTGCATCATCGAAACAGATAAACTTTCCATTCTCGGTATGTGTGTCGGTGACAGTTTACGTTGGAATGACCACATATTTGATTTCGCCAAAATGCTGCGAAATGTCTAAGTTTCCTCAAGCGATGTAAGAAATATTTTACCCCCTCTGATCTGGCCTCAATATATAAGGCATTCATCCGCCCAAAATTGGAGTACAACTCCCACATCTGGTCAGGTGCTCCTAAAACATCTCTGCACCTGCTAGATAGGATTCAAAACCGTGCGATAAAACTTATTGACGATACTAATTTCAGTTAATCAACCTCGAACCTCGAACACCGACGTAATTTCTTGTGTCTCACTCTGTTTTATCGCTATTTCCACCACCAGTGCTCCACTGAAATCGTCAGTAGCATTCCGCATCTTCAAACCGTAACACCCGTCTCGCTATGAATGCTCATCAGTATACCCCCAAGCATACTTTCGGACGTACTCTGAAATATCGTGATTCGTTCCTAAGCCGTACAACTCGCTTATGGAATGCCCTGCCGATTTCTGTATTTCCTGGCCGTTATAACTTGCAAACATTTAAAAACAATGTACATCGGTACCTCTCTTTTCTTCCTCCCTAAATTTCCTTTGCCCGCACTGTGTACAATCACTTTAAGGGTACACAAACCCCTTGAGCGCGCTTTGTCATTATAAAAAAAGAAGAAGATTGCAGACAATGTGGTAGTACGTTGAAGAGACTGCCACAAACATTCAACTGAAATGCATCCCAAATCGAATTGAAAAAAAAAGAAATACAAAAACATTTTGTTGAACCTTTACATATGGTTATGTGTATATTTATTGCACAACGGCATATCTCCAAAAAAGTAAATCATTTTGATTATGATACAACTAATCGTTCTACTTCAATAAAACATCATTGTTCGCTTAAGTATCTCATTTGTTTCATTTGTATCTTCTCCTTTACAATTAATATTATTATTATCATTATTATTATTATAGTTTGGCTATTTACAACAAAAAGAGAAAAAATACTAATAATAGTGAAAATTGAAAATTGAAAATAGCATATCTCAACAATCAATCGAAAGATGCATAAATCATAAATCAGGGAAAATATTGAATAAATTGTACAATCGAATAGGTACGGTTACATCATAACAGGTAGCGATTACTAATTAAGGCAGACTTTTACTAGGTACGAGTACATTTTCATAATTTTATTTTGACAATAAAGATTGATAGATACGAGTACAGATGATACGGATAAACATATCTCTCCATAAAGATATATACAAAATGAATAAGTAATATACATACGTAGGGGTAAATATTACAAAGAAAAAAAAAATTCATAAACTAACCTAATGACTATACAAACAATCAATAATATCTTCAGCGTTTCCGTTCACTTGTTTCATTTGTTTTTTTTGTTTTTTTTTAGTTATTCAATTCGTTCATCATTGAACGCTGTTTTTTGTGTTGTGTGCCCCTGTAGAGGTCGGTTCTTATTTCTTATTCTGTAGAAGTAGTCGTAGTCTTGTCAGTTTATAAAATATTGATGTAGGTGCTGTAGAATGTGAGCACTTTGGCAGGACTTCAGCGGAACCAGCTGAAGTTGGCCATAGTTCGACAAATTGCTTTTTATATTTTTAAAGCGAATATAATAAGCAAGTCTCAAGTCAGTTTGTTGGAAGACATTTTGGTTTTTTAGTTCTAAGGGTGCGTTAAGTTGCGCAAAGTAGAGGAGGGGGGAGTCCTGAATTTCTCCAGTAATGGCATTCAATAACTTCCGGGCAATTGGCATTTTGTTTCGTTTTCGTTTTCTTTCCTTCTCATTGGGGACTGTGTACCCAAAAGGTCATGACGTAAATCGTTAAATGTAAGAAAACAGCAAAAAAATAAAATAAAATGTTATCTAAGGAATAGTTAGGCAGAAAGCCAGTTGGCATTTGGAAAAACTAACAATAACAACAACAACAAGAAAATGCTGCCGTCCTCTACACAACCTGCACAGTCGCAAACGCACTGAATGTGACTTTCTTGGGATACTCGGGTCCCGGTGATCCTCTTGTCTTAATCACCGGTTTCAATGGCTGTCGTGGTTTTAGCGACATTAGGCCAGCCGATGCAGCCATGGCACGCAGCTTCTGTGAGAAACCTCCATGGCCACTGTTGCTGTTGCTGTTGTTGTTGTTGCTGCTGTTGCTGTGACTGCCATTACCATTGCCATGGCCATTTGTGGATGTGGATGGTGATGCTGCACCAGAGGATGGTAATGATGATGGTGATCCATTGGAGTTGGAATTCGGTTGGTGTGATGTGATTCCGGTACCGGAAATTGTTGCTGTTGCAGGATGAAGGCGATACACTTGGCCTGTTGCTGTTGGGTAGATTAGGCTATTGCCACCAGTTGTTGTAATGTGATGTTGACTCGATGGTGTAATGTATCTGCAAGGAGAGAAGAGGAATATAATTAGAGAGTTATATCTTGGTAAATATCTAATTGGTGAGGTATTTTGTGAGCTTAATTGATTGGTTATAATTTGACTGGAGAGATGTTGGAGAGGCTGCTTCGCCTGTCATGATTTATGGAGAGAGAAGAAATTTTGCGGTCTCTTAGGATCGGTTGAGTCATAGACTTTAGTCAGAGGGAAAGAAAGTTTGTGCCGTGAGTATTGTGAGATTTTTGGACACTAAGATACTTTGAGTTGGTACTTATTGATAATGGGATTACAGAAGGTTTCAGAAACTGATTCAATGGAAGACTGCAACTCTACTAAGCCAGACGTCCTACGAGTATGTGAATAAGATGGCAAAGATCGGGAGTTCATGTGGCATCAGGAGACTCCGCTCGCAGTTCAGTTGCAGTCTTTCGAGGCAGGGAGGGGCTATGAGTCGGTGTTAGAAGAAATTCATAGAACGAGTGCTTCGAGAAGCCCGGAAAGAAAGAAGACAGCAAGTCATAGCTCTGTAAAGCGTTATACTTGTTAGTGATATTGCAATTTTATCGAAACAGGGTAAGGGATATCTAAAAAGCTAGGTCTTGCCCTATAAGTTGCAGTCCAAATTAGCCAGCCTGTGGCCATAAAGATTTTTATATGAACGAGGATGTGAAACGGGGAAACTTGCTGAATTCTGTGGGTCAGTCCCATAGAGTGAACATATTTATGGCGTCTCTCTAATATCAGGTGTTGGACTACCATTTTAGGCAAATCTACGAAAGTTCGCCTTTTGGTTATGGACTTCGAATAAAAGTTTTCAGGTGACTGAGGGTTCAATCTACCGATTCCGAAGTATGTTGGTAATGCTTCTGAATTTGCCTTTACGATCCATAGATAGGGTATCTGCGTATTCAAAATTGTCGAGTGTAAAGGGCTCATACTTCGTAACATGGACCTTGGTCTGCATTTCGCAGAATGTCTGGCTCGAATAGACTAGCAAATAAGTGAAAAATTTCACAACGAAGCGACAATTCAAAAGCTCTTCCAACTGCCCTTCATGAGGGTGGCAATTTGGTTTCATGAAACATTCATGGGAATGAACATCTATGACACTGAGTGGAAATCTGTTGTTCGGCGCAAGAACAAAACGTGGCATATATTTCAGCATAAGAATGTGGCGAATCAGGAGTGGAAAAAGCAGTGTCAAGTCAAGAAAATAGACGAAGGCTGTGTGGAAATCAGATCCACTCAGCCTATACCTTGTGAAACGGGCAACCAAATTCCTCTGTTGTAGATTAAAAAAAAATAAAATTTTGATATTCACAAGAATGCGAGCACCCGCTAGGTGCGGCCAAAAGGATGCTGGGCAGCTTCTTTAAAAGTGAAGTAGGAATCAAGTAATATGTGCTGACTTGGAAGCGGACTCAACTAGATATGTACTTCTATGTTCGGACCGTCAATAGGGAAGGTGGTGTCATCTACCAAGAAGATATTCTGATGAAATATTAGCATAACATTGCAGACTTACAGTAGTAGAGGCAAACGAGAGCCTTTTGGCATGTACAACTGCTCCAATGTGAATAGACACGAATTTGGCGTTAGATTTTCGCATGAGTGCTGCATCTTGCTCCCTGGCATACTTCGGTTAATGAAGTTAATGAGCAGGTAGCCATCATTTTGAGCATGAGTCCAATTTGTTCTAATTTTCCGAAAGGTGAGGTGAATGACGAGCTAACGATACTTTCGGCGTGCCTCTTAATCATACGAAGGATACCTGCGCTACGACATTAGAAAGATATTTAGTTCGATGATCGGATGATCGGATGATTCTACAGTCCTCGGCAACTGAATAAGACTGATCGTGGAAGAAGTATGGTAGTCCAACTCTCCAGATTTAATAATGTGCAATCATAGACGTACAACGCATGCCTCGAGTGCCCCCGGCTCATCTTTATCTATCCTGTCGGAGCTAAATCGTACGCAACACATTATAAAGAGAGTTAGAAATCTAAGCTAAAACCTTCGCTACTTGACATATGAGTACATACCACATCAGTTCGGCGATGTATGCACGAAGTGGACATTTATTTTACGCTCTATGCTGATCACTGCTAAAAAGGTGCTTAACTTCTAGTGTCAGGAGGGGAACCTGGAGTATCACTATATAAGGGTAAGAGTCACAGCATACCGGGCTCTCTTTCTGTCATTTGGGACGTAAACTGATAGTAAAAAATTGAGAACCTGGCGTCTAATATTCAAGTAAGACGATATGAAGGTCTAGATAGACACTGACAACGGCGCAGATGTTCCGTGGATCACACTTATGATTCTGACCACAGAGTTTTCATGATCTGCACCTATTATCGAGAAATAAGTCTTCTAAGACTCACGTATACGGCTGTATTGTAGCCCAATGTACTGCATCAGTGTTGATTTTGGACTAGGAAAGTCCGCGGATTTGTTGTTAGAGTCAGACTATGGCAGGAAGTCTTGAGTGAAGGAGCACCTAGTAAAAATCTGTATTAAAGCGAAATTTGTCATTGTATTCTTGTATGCCCCCACAGAGGAGAAAGATTATGACACCAAAGATGGCTTTTATGAGCTCCTGGACAAGACTTACGAACAGTGCCTAGCTATGATAATAAAATTTTCCTCGGCGATTTTAATGCAAAGCTAGGACGACAGGGCATCGTTGGTACTACTGTCGGAAAGTATAGCCTACACAACACCACCTCCGACAACGGGTTCAGAATAATCGGCTTTGCGGTGAGGAGAAACATGGTCGTAGCTAGTAAGCGATTTCCTCATCTCGACATTCATAAGGAGACTTGGATCTCCCTATCAATCAACAGTCAGCCAGATTGATTAAATTGCGACCAACACAAAGCACTCCTCCAGTATTATGAATGTCCAAACGGGCTACCAAGGTACGGTAGCGATTAACCCGAACATCTTAAGGACAAGCTACTACTAGTACTGCAAAAAAGTTTGACATCGGACGGCTGCAAACGCAAAATTCTTGTCCGATTAAGTCTCCCTTAAACTCTTAAGAGGTCCTATGTCGCCAGTAGCAAGTATCGAAGACCTGTGGCAACATTATCAGAAAGCCATCAAAGATGCCGCCTCTGATGTGCTGGGTTTAACACCACAAAGAAAGCCCTGGTTTGACGACGAGTGTCGGCAAACACATGTAGCTAAGCAGGATGCATACAAAGTGGTGCTGCATATTAGTACTAGAGCTCTACGAGGAAAAGAGGATACCGTCTTCTCAGGAAGAAAAAGAAGAAGCATGAGAAGCGCACGTTCGAAGAAATTGAGAGATGCTTCTCCAGGAATGAGATTCGGAAGTTTTACCAAAAAGTAAAAAAAACACGCCACGGACACAAAAACCGAACCAAGGTATGTACAGACGAACAAGGGAACGTAGTAATGTTGTAGAGTCGCCGTCGATCGTGAAGATTTGGAAATAGCGTTTCTGCAGATTGTACAAAGGCGATGACGAGGTCGTCATCGATACCGATATCAGGCAGAACAGGTCTTTCAACATGGACGATGTAGACCAAAAATTCCGCCACCCAACCTGGATGACGTGAAGATAGCCATATCCAAGCATTAGTCCAACAAAGCTCCGGATGAGGGCGGCCTGACTGCTAAGCTATTCAAAGCGGCAGACAATGAATTGGTAAGAAGCATACTCCAACTCATCTGTAAAATATGGTCGAACGAAAGTATGCCGTTTGTACGATCCTCAAGAAAGGAGACCCCCTGAACTGCGACAATTACAGAGGCATCAGTCTTCTTCACATCGCTTACAAGATCCTCTCTGCTGTATTGTGTGACCGCTTGATGCCGTTTGTCAACAATCTGATTGGTCCATATCAGTGTGGCTTTAGGCCATGAAAGTCTACCATCGACAAAATATTCACACTACTGCAGATCTTGGAAAAAACAACATACCATCCATACATCCCATTCATCGATTTTAAGGCCGCCTATGACAGCATCTATAAAGATGAACTATACAGAGCCATGTCTAGTTTTTGCATCCCTGCCAAACTCGTCCGTTTGTGCAGGATGATGACGGAGAATGCGCGCTGCTCCATCAAAGTCGGTAAAGAACTCACCGAGACCTTTGATATCAAGAAAGGATTTCGACAAGGCGGTGCGCTGTCATGCGATTTTCTTAACATCATTCTTGAGAGACAAGAGGCACAATCTTTCAAATATTCGTCCAATTACTCGCATACGCCGATGATGTTGACATAATCCGAAGAAAGCAGCGTGAGGTCAGTGGCGCTTTCGCGAGTATTAAGGTGGAAAAGCCGGAATAGGCGGCAAGACCAAATATATGATGTCAACCAGAAAGGACACCCAACACCGACATCTGGGACAGAGAGTCTCCCTCAACAGATATAACATTGAGGTAGTTAAGGGCTTTGTCTACCTATTTGCCAATCGCTGCTTATTTGGGCTATGATGGCAATTGGCTACCCTCTCTCTCATACAAAAGTGACCCCATATAAGACCGCAATAATCCCAGTCCTGTGCTATGGCGCATAGGCATGGACTTTATCAAAAATGGATAAGGGTGCTCTTGGTTGGTTTGAGACGAAAATTCTTCTGGTAATTTTCGATCCTGTCTGCATAGACGGTGAGTGGAGGAGGAGATACAACGACAAATTGTACGGGCTGCACAGCGAAATCGACTTAGCCAGAAGAGCGAAGGTCCAACGACTGAGGTGGCTGTGTCATGCATGTTAGGTCGGATGGTCACCAATGCTACGATTCGAAAAGTCTTTGAATCCACCGCTGAGGAACAGCGCTGTAGAAGAAGACTGCGACTGAGGTGGCGAACGCAATGGGAAGGGGACCTCAACCAACTTGGAGTCCGAAACTGGAATCAGCTAGGTAAAGATCAAACTGGCTAACAGTCCACCACGGATTACCTTAAGTAAGTAAATCCGCCATTGATTAGAAATTTACGTTGCCCCAAATCCTGAAGAGAACCCTAGAAAGGCAGATCTATAGCTGACACTTTTTCACCGATTACAAAGCTCCATTCGGCAGAGCGATATGACTCACTTGTACGCCGCTATCTCTAAATTTGCTGGCTCTTAGCAGCTCATTCGGAGTTATAAGACGTCATTGACTATTATCGGGGATCTGTCGGCGAGACTATTAAGAAAATGATCTTACAATGCACTATACTGCTCATATGAACATTTTCCAGACTTTGGCTAAATAGCCTCGAGTGGGTCTATCTGTGAAATTTAGTCGTCGTCTCGCGCAACTCTGCTATTGACTACACCGTCTTCTTGAATCTTGCACGCTAGCCTGACGATAATTAACTGGTCTCAGTCTAACTGAAAACCACTGGCGTCATCAAGCTCAACGCAAAGGCAAACGAATGAATTTTGGAAGCGGCCAAGTCCATATTTGTTGATTATAGCGTCAAAGACGATGAGGAAGAATTCACACAATGCGCTCCTGTAGGCAGACAATAGGAGAGCTCAAGTTTAGTTAGACTAGGTTAAGTCACAGGATTCTTCAAAATGGCTATCTAGGATGCTGATATGTCATTGTTTCGCAGAAATTTTTTGTACGAGTAGGTCCCTGATTCGGGTTAGGCCAAGTCTGGCTTCTCAGATTGCAGGTTATGCTACTTGCGGTTGGCCTCATCTATCGCAGTCAGTTTCGGCACATGTGTTTACATGTAACGAGGGCTATCCCACTTTTGACAAGATACCCAGATACCCAGCAAATGTGTCAATCTCGTTTAAAGATAGGCAACAGCCTTCAACTGCATTTGACATTGTAACAACCGAGTTCAGGGTATAGCTGATTGACCATCAGTCCAATGGTGATATCCCTAGAAGACATAACAGCTCCCTTCAGCCAAGAGAGAGCCTAGGGAATTTTGACAAATATCAGCCTAAAAAAACCCTTCGTAAGTGTAAGTAGCTCAGAAAATACTCCGGCCAATCCTGGATTCGTTTTTGAGCCACCAGTGCATTATATGGATGGATTCCGTCCTCCGCAAAACATCGCCCAACAGGTTTCCCCTTCTGGTAGACCTCGATTATATGACTCGCAGTGTAGTTGGCTATCTGCTTCCCAAGTGGAGCAGAAACATAGGTAGGGTGATTTTTGCACTTTTTCTCGTGCTAAACAGTTGGTCTCTTAGTCCAGAGGAACGGGCTGGTACACTATACATTAGTACAGGTCTGACGATCGCTGTGTAAGGGCTATGGGTAGCTTGAGGTTGTAGTCTCCATTTAGGCTTTGCCGGATATTGGGCTTCCAGTTCAGATTACAACAGAGCTCAGTCTGGCCTATAGCTGCCAGATTAGTTTCGGTGTCTTGCAGATAGGGGAAAGGTGAAACTGGAATCGCTATAGATTCTTCGAAAAAATTATACAAAGCCACCTTCGGAGGAAGATGTATAATTAATGAAACTCCACTAAAGTGGGGGACTTAGACCCAGAGTCCCACTTACAGCATTGCGATGATGACTGTCTGACTATCTAGATCTTTCCGGAATTACAACAATTTGACGGGAATCTAAATTGGAGCTCCCATCGTCTCTTTAACTGATTCGTACATTTGGAACAAGCTACAATTAACATCCGCCTCAGAATTAAGATGGCGCATAAACTAGCATTTTGGTAAAGTTTATGGTGTTCCTACGATCACAGGCTTGAGTTCGGTTCCCTATCAGGTCCCCATGCCTACCCATTAACACCTCAATTCAATTATGTCTACGTGCTCCATCAAGATCCCTCATTAGTCACGAACCTCCGTCTACCAAACACCTGAATCAGCTGAACCGAGAATAAGAAGAGAGAAAAAAAAAATCCGAAATCACCGAACCAGTCCGCATCGTTCACTAAATGCCCATTAGGCCCACGCCCGACTCGCTTGTTATTGTCGGAAATCGCTTATTGGTGTCGCATATTACAGTGATTTCCTTAAATCGCCGGGCAAAGATACGAATACGAATACGAGCACAACTAACAAAACTCAGCAATATTCGAGGCCTCCGCATCGACTATCCGTACAAACGATACGACGGGTGCTGCATGCGTAATCATGGGAACCTATCTACCTTGTAGCTAGCACCCGGACCGACCTTAACATTGTTGTCTAAAGATGCAGATGGCGACTTTACGTTTCTATTAGGCGAATAATTTTTTACGATAATTAGATGCGAGCTGAGAGACGTTTTTTTCGCGATCTCATTGTTGTCCGGGACGGGGGTTAGATACTTTTTTTTCCTTCGACCAAAACGTACCGAGACTTTCTTTTTCGCCTAAGCGGTTTTATGGCACAAGGAAGTCGTCGACTGTGGGCATATGCCTATGAATACATGACCTGTACAGCAGGCCGCCCCGTTGCATTAATTGTGATTTTATCTATTCAAATTGATATTCGGTTTATTCGACGTCGGAAACAATGGCCATGCGCACCATGATGATGACCATGACGATCATGATGATGATGTTGATGATGGTGATGGTGGCGTCGATCGTTGTACTGATCGTGGTGCTGATCTTGTGGCATAAGGTGGTTAGGTTGAGATTGCCATTGCACTTGACTCTGATTTTCGATTCTTTTGTTGTTGTTGTTGTTGTTTTATGATTCTATGGATTGTTAGGTACACTTGGGTAATTGATAAAATGAAAAGGCCATAGGATTTGTTCGGGTTGTAAAAATCAATTGGTTTGCGGAAGTATTCCTGGATTGCTGCGAGCGAGCATTTTTATTGACCAACTCGTATGGATGGGAGTGCACGGTCTCAGGGCTATGGATGGTCAGAGTTTGATGGGAGGCAAGGGAAAATGGTGAGATTGTAGTGACCCACTAATTGGGGAGTTTTAATTATCAATTTGTTATTAGAAATGGAAAGAAAAGTGGCCTGCAGCTGGAGGTGTTTTTAGGAGCTTTCTAGGAGGTCTTGGGTTGAAAACAGTTCATAAGAAGATTTATGACTTTGAAGAGACTTGGAAGGCCTTTTACTTGATCTGAATACGCCCACAAACTAGGGTCCATTGAACACAAGCTACGGAATTATTAAAAATTTTATTGCTTGGCTGCAGTGCCTAAAGGTTACTTTCGTTTCGCTTTTGGTTGAGAGAGAGTAACGGAACAACTAGTTTCAATGGTCTTTTGTTCAGACCTGCCAGGAAAAGTGACACAATGTGAGTCTACTGGTTCAGTCTGAACGATCATACAAGTTACTAGTGTCAGTCTTCTATTGCTCATGATATGCCATATTCTTCAGGTCGATGTTGTAGAAGTGTGATTACATCTTATGCTTATACTACCTGCGGGACTTGATCGACAGTTATAATGGAAAGGCTGCACTTGCAAGAAATTTGTCCAATGTGTCAACTCGTGTCAACAATACCCCATGGCAATTGCTCAGTAGTGATTCTATTTTCTTCGAATGACCTCTAGGAAAGTGAGCCGAACAACATGATCAAACAACCAGACACTCACTCTATGATCCAGTGCAAGGCACCATCTCGTCATCCTTGACCCCAAGCGCAACTGGAAACTAAACATAGAACACAAGGTAAGGAAAGCATGCGTCGCTTTCTACGCCTGCAGCAAGGCCTTTGGGGACATTAGCCTAAGATGATCCTCTGGATGTATACTGCCGTAGTTCGTCTCATTCTTAGTTAAGGATCCTTCGTGTGGTGGTTCACCTTAAGCAAAGCCTACAACATCACAAAACTTAGCAAAGTCCAATGAACAGCTGCTTTTGGGACCATAAGGGTGCTACGATCAAGCTCGAAAGAAGCTCTCAAAGTGCTGCTCCATATAATGTCATTGGATTTGCACATCAAATACATTGTTTCGTGTGGTAGTATCAGACTCGGATTCTGGTCCCCGAAACCCTATGGTCGTACCAAAGCTCTTGATCTGTTGCTTCGGGATCTGGCCTCGACCATAACTAGCTACACGATACCTAAACTGAATTTTGATAATAATGTCCAAGTTCATATTTCGGAAAGGCCAGAATGAAATAATAATCTACAGCTTCAAGATGGAATGCTGCGTTAGAGCATTCCACAGGGAATGCCAGACCGGAAGGGCTAGCAAGATGTGACTCTGATCTGGTCTGCACCTCTATGAGACAGTTATGGCAACCCTACAACAAAAACAAGACGAATGACATAATCAATAGAACTCGCACTGAGACAGCAAGAATCACAGCAATTAGCACAGGTCACTAGCCAATTAGCTGATACACTGCGAAAATAGGCATTCCTTTTCGTACCCACCGCCGTAGCAGCTCACATGAGAAGTAAGAAAGGAAAAGCTATTCCACTTTCTCTGTGACTACCCGGCACCAGCTAGAACCAAGCATCGCACACTTGGCAAACTCCTTTTCAAGGAATTATCAGAGATTTCTGCCATAAAATTTTGCAACATTATTAATTTTCTGAGCTCCACAGGATGGACCTGAAAACTACGCTCTCACGCTTCAACATGTGAGTATATGCCAGGACCTTACCAGAGAACCACTTCTATCTATGTACCTACCTACCGTCATAATCGATGCCTGCGCTGAGGTCGCTTTGTTCCTACTGCGCTTAAAAATGTAAGGAGACATGATTCGTACGCTGAATGATTTCTCTGCCAGATGACATGGCATTCTCTCCGGCGCTACGGAGATTTAAACGTCAGAAACGTTGTTAGGTACAGGGAATGGGTATATGTATATAACCGCAAGCGCTTATGAGCTGTACCAAGCATAAATGTATTCGGAATATCCAACGACTATGTTGACACGTGGAAATCAAGCGGGTAGACGGTAACACACTGTCTAAGAAAGACTTCTCAGGCGGAGTAGTATCTACGTCTGTAGCAGAAATATGTTGCTTAACCCTCTCATCACTCCGAAGCTAGTACAAGAATCGAGAACGCAAGGCTTCTCTAAACGCAGTCAGAATGCTAAATTCTTTGAGTTTCAGGTTATAATACGATCGCCGCAGAATTCCGATACGATTGTGGGGCCATCTGTAATATCACCTAATGTGGTCCTGCTACATCAAATACGAAAAGATAAAACGGTTCGTTTTCAAATTCGAATGAGCTTCAATTCAGGACCTGTGAACCATCTACAGCAATCGATTTCCAAATTGGTAATTCAGGAATGGAGAAAGCGAGAACTCTGGATCGACATAAAGTTAACCAAATTGGTCTCATTAGACACACTCCAAGTGGCTTTCATAGCTTTGGATCACCACTTTGTGCGGTCCTTCAAGCAAGCAAGATACTTAAAACGTAAACAGCTGTTCAAAAAAAAGGACGAAAGACCAAAGGAGATTTTATAAAAGAAGAAGCACCAGACGTCCATTATAGAATATAAGTACGCGCCGAAGAAAACCTGCATAAAAAAGAAAGGAGATCATTTCCACTATCTCTATAACAGAACCATTTCATTTAAACAATAGGAGCCAAAGTTGATACAAGCAGAGTGCCGATGCCAACAACTTAGCTCATACCCAACATGGTCGTAGACTTTACCAAAATATTTTAATCAAGAACAGGTAAGCGTTCAATTAGAATGCTAAAAGTAGTTCATTTCAAAGATTAAGTCAACTGAATGTACATATATTTCGTGAGCAGAATACTTGTAAATCAATCATACAAGGAAGCCGATCCTGTGAAGTACTATATGACCCGCTTGACATTGACTAAGGCGATTTCAGCCAAATTTTCCCGGGAAAGAGGTCCTTTAGGTCGTTGAATACCAATTTTAACTCTTGCCGATCGCTGTTTCTTAGGGCTTATAAGGCAATTGAGTAGTAAGGCCTTATCCCAAACAACTAGGAAGCCTCTATAGTATACGACCTTGACCATCGCAGTCCTACTTCATGGCGCTGAAGCACGGACTCTATCGAAAGAGAACGAAAACATCCCTGGTCGTTTCTAGAAAAGAATTCTTCGTATGATGTTCGGTCTCGTTTGCTCTGATGGGCTTTGAGGAGAAGATTAATTGACCTAAGACGGCTAGCATATGTGAGCGAATGTATACCAATGCTCTGACTCGCAAAGAGTCTTCGAATTTAACCCCACCTCGCCTCCAACTTCCAACCGACTTGGAGTGCCCGACTGAAGTGAGTTAGCTAAGGATCGGGTGAACTATCTACGTAGCTATTCGTATGAGAGTATATAAATTGTAAAGCCTTACTATTGAATCCATGAACAACCATGGGTTCCTGGTCCATCCTGAGGCATTTATGAGTTTGTGCAAGTCATTTACTGATCCCCCAGATAGTTGTCCTCACTTCTGGAAGAAATGTGTCATAAGGACTTCATTTCAAGTATGACAGAGGAAGTGTGGGGTATTTTCCTGAACATTTACCATATCCTCAGCATATATCTTTTGTCCCAAATTTGATTGACTAGAGGATGGGATGCTTACCGTAGTATCCGTTTGAGAGATAGCCCCTTTCTTGCCAGTTCGTCAGTTAATTTATTGTGGGCATGGGCATACCTCCAAATTGAACGGGTCGACATTCAAATTCCAATCGGGCTTGAACGACTCTGTTTCCAGGACCAAAGCAGCGACTAACTATGGCTATGACTGGACCTCGATTTGATTTTTACCCCAGAAATCCCTTTAATTGCCACTTGACTGTCAAGAATATCAGTGCTTGATAGTGCCATCATTGCGACCTGTTTAGCATCTGCTGTTGCAGCTAAGACTGTATATGGAAAATATGAAATACCCGAGAATTTCGGAGTAGAATCCGGCTTCAATGCCATTATTAGTCTTGAAGACATCCGTCCAGATGGGTACCGTAGATTCGCGTATTTTTGTGAAATCTGCACATCAAATTTGGTTCCTAGCAGGAGCTATGTACAGAAGCAGGACGAAGTCTATGCTTCTATATAGCTTCCAAGGGTATAAAGGTTATTATCGGTGCTCCTGTGGTGCGAATGCAGGACACGCCTTGATTCATATTATCAAGTCAAGTCAAGATAGGTCTTACCACCGCCTTATTGAGCCTTTAGAACAAGGAACAGGCTTAGAAGGCAATCATTTAAGCTTTTGTTTCTTATGCAACTTTACTCCCATGTACAAGAGGCAGTAGGAAATTTTCAGTGAAGTTGCCTCAATTGACGGAATATTCAATTCTGTCTGCTGAAGATTAACCGAGAATCCGAAGTTCTTGGACTGGGCATTAACCATATACAAAGCGCTCTCTATTTGGTTACTAATTGTGGATAAGGGTTGTCCTGTCCCAACCATGGGAAATTCGCAAGCTTTCACTTTGACTTTGACTATCAGGTGACCAATCACTAACCAAAGTCGCGTTTTCCTCTAAAACCCAGACAAAGGGTGACAGAACTCCGCTTTGGAGGGTGCCTCTACATGCTGAGACCTCATAACTTAGAGTTGATGGCATTATTGTGCGTATTATCTGCTTGAACATTTCTAAAGGCACAAGATTGCATTCCTTGTCCTTAAGTGAACAATTCATAAACAGTCATCAAACTTCTCAGGAAAAAAACCTTGCTTTGATCATCCAATCTGCACTATCTTACGCAAAACAAAGATCAACAACTCCAAGAAGTAGCATATCGAAGTCGAACACAAATCTCGGGCTATAGTTCAGTGTAGGCACATCGGTTTTCGAAGCATCCGTGACCAAATACTCGTGTTCGTGCTAAAGGCTTCTCAGAATCACCACGATAAATGGATCTCTATTTCAAGGGACCTCACTCACTCACCTCACATGGACATATAAGACATAACTTACAAGCTGAATAAAAGTCTGACACCTGTCATCCCTATCAATGATGGTGGTTTGATCCCACACCTGTCATCTCTATCAATCCACCATCATTGACATTATTTCCATCATCATTGACAGAGATGACAGGTGTGGGATAGTGACAATTTGCCTTGACAAATCAATCTGTAACCATTACTCATTGCCAAGATAGTAGAAATGTCTCGTAGATGGAATTTCTTAACACACTTACAACACCTGAGCTATTTATGTACTCGTATGTGCTGCTTATGCGTACTTCAAGTTGAGACATTTTAGATGTCATCGCCCCATTAACCAATTGCACGTCAATAAGGAAACTATTACATAAAGCAAAAACCCATCTAACTGATCATAAGCTGGTTAAACCGCATGCTGCATACAAATTAACCTCACTTTGCCTGCCAGATAATAACAAAGCTCATCATCGAACTTGTCAGTTGTCACTTTGTTGTTGTCAATGGTAAAAATTGTGTGTGCTACACGCAACATATCATTTGCTTAATTACAGTGTATTACCCGCACGCGTAGTAAATGCCATCGATACAATGCAACTGCATTGAAGAAGACTCCATCATAGAAAGGCCTCTATTGGCTTGGCTAACTTAACAATCAACCCCCGTTATTGACATTCAACACTGTTCATTGACATCCTTGGGAATAAACTTTGTTGCATTATACTCGTAAACTCGTATGTTGTTTACAATATTCACTAATTACGTGATAATTTTCTTCCACTAATTTGCGAATGCCACACGTTGAATTCATTAACCCTGTACGAACCTCTCTAACAACTCTGACTGACAACGCATATTCACCAAAAAAAATGTCACTCTGTCAGATGACAGTTGTTCAAATTAATAAACAACATTCGTTCCATTGGAATGGAGTAAAGCGATTTCGTTTGAAAGTGTAAACAAACAGACCACTGGAAGTCGAAGTCAACTCGTACCTCCACACTTTTATCTGTAAACTGGTTTCGGGGAATGTGAATTACGAGTACAATCTGGCTGTTCCGATGACTTCGGCCATAGTTAAGTTAAGATAAATGTTAATTATTTTTTATTATAAATAAACGACGAGTATGTAATGCACGAGTATTATATATCATGCGACAATTCCTCTTCGATACTTTGTTGCCTGCTGTGGTGTCTTTGGTGTAGAGTTGAATCTAGCCCAGGCCAGGAGCATAAAAAACCTAAACCCTCACACAGTTGATTAAATTGTGCACACTGTCGCCGAGAGATAAATTATCCGCATGACAATTCTGCGTTTTTCGTAAGTCGTAACTCGATACAAGGATATTACGGCAATATAATTTGCATACTCCTCGTCGAGTACGATTATACTTGGCTTGAGATACTCGTACATAGAGACATACGAGCATACTCGTACACACGTGTATCTAGTGGAATAACTTAATTTAAGATCTTAATTCTATCACGCAACTTCGTGGTTCGTGATGTGGTGGGATTGATAATTGGAATGAAGAGAATGACCAGCAAAGTGGTTGCCTACAATACAATGTTGGTTCGCTTTCAAGTTCAACGAATTCAAAAAGTCAAAACTGAGAGCAACATTGTAAGGCTTGAGCTGAAAGAGCAGTCTCTTCCATGAAAGAAGTTGGACCTTATGACCTCTGGTGGTGGATTTCAATGGGATGTGTGATATTTTCTTTCAGATTCATGGAATGAGCCACTATGAATGTTACCACGTCAAACAACAGATTTGCCATCCCTGGATAGGGAGGGATTGGAACGTAAATGAATAATTTTGCGCGTTGAAATTGATGACACTTGCTACAGGGTGTCCTTTAACTATGTATTTGAGCAGCATTTTTACTGAGATGTACCCTAAGTGTAGGTGTTAGCATTGCAGAGGTTGCTTGGGAGATCGAATAAGGGGTAGCACACAGAGTTTGTGAAAGTTAATGGTTGGATCGTGAAATGTTTCGGAGTGACGTGCCAATAGGTAAGTAAGCCTATTACAGTTGGAAAGTCCTTCAAAAGGCTGAAATCTGTGGTGTGGAAAATAGTGGCGTTTATGACCGCAAAACTCGCTTGTGGCTTGTATAACATTCTGAAACACGTGATGAGATTTCAAGGTCTTTCAAATTTGAACGTCAGCAACAGACTGTAGCATAAGAGCTTCTCACCGTTGCCTCATCAGTTTTAAGATCAACAAGACTCTCTCAAGGGATGAGACTTTGAGACATGATATTGCTCTATAAGGGCAAACATCCTGGTGTGCTTCTCACAGTAAGATATCACATCGACTGCGATCGGGTCAATAGTTCAGCTATCGAAAGGCCAGATATTAGAAGTGAGAAAAGCTGAAATCAATGAAGAGGATGGGAAAACTGTTTTGGTTACTGGAGCGTTTCTTGGTTGGTACTTTACAAGAAACAGAGAGCTATCTACTGTCTCTGAAGATTCATTCCTTTACAAGTAGGTGTTAAATCGAATTCGTGTCAGACCTCAAAGCAATTGGGGGCAACTCCAAATCAATCGGCAACAATATTTTGCTAGGATCGACTGCTAACATTCTTGACAGACAATGATCATCAAACATTCTGATTGTGTGTCTTCAGTTGAAAAAGCAGATAGTGCATCCAGTTAAAGAAGGGCCCTAGGCTAGTGTCTTAAATCTTTATATATCCATCCATATAGAGCTATACGATTAATAGCGATCTTACATTCTGACTTACTGACATGGCAATATTGTGAAGAGAATACGTCGACTCGTATTTCTTTGCTAAACCCTCACATTGGATTTCATGAGCGTAAAGTAATGTTCTTGTTGCAATCGACGCAAGACACTCCTCAAGCTTAAAAGTTGTCCGAACGTTCCGAGCAGCGTTCAGAGTCTTTGGCGATCGCGTATATTTCATCTTCCCGACGAGCTCTATGTAAGCAACATCTAGTGCTGGAGACCCGTGGCATAGATGATAAGAATCCGCAACTGATGTGCTAGGTTTCACCACCTCTACAAAATCCATGCTTTTATGAAGGATGCCAGCCAGGATACGTAAAGAAACAGCACGCCTACGAAGTGGCAGTGTAGCGAAGATCGAGGGAGTCTCATCTGCTTCTTCGCAATCGATTAAATATAATCGACCAACGTTCGTAGGTTCTACTAATATGTAAGTAACAAGAACATGTCACGGCAACAAGATCCGAGTAGAGGCCTGCTGTGATGAACAAGGGAACTTAGTATTAGAGTCAGGCTCGGTACTGAGGATATTTAAAAAACACGTCTGCAGACTGTTAAACGGCAAGCCAAACTCAAATTCCGCTGTCAAGCAGAACGATGGTGAGAGTGAAAAGATATGTCCACCAGACCAACATGAAGTGAGCACAGCAATTCTGCTAAGCTATTAAAGACAGCTGGAGATGACTTGGTAGAGACCATGCCCCACACCCTTTCCAAGATTTGGTCGACAGGAATTATGCCTGAATAATGGAAACCGCTTGTCCGATCCACAAGAAAGGAGAACATGTCAACCGCGCCAATAATAGAGACATCAGTCCTCTTTAACATCACATCAAGCTTGAATCCATTTATCAATGACCTGATTGAGCCCTATCAGTGTGCTTCTAGACCCGCTTAGAAATCAAGCGAGGAGTTACTCCGGCCAATTCCTACATAGATAGATCCAAGACAGATAGCGTGGTTAGTGACGGTGTTTTCTCAGATATGCTTAACCTGAACCTATCCTGCAAAGGATATCCGCGTCTTTTCGGATGGTCAGGTCGCTATCAAATCTATGGTCTCGATATAAAAAAATTCTAAAACCGCTATTGATTGGCGATCATCTGATGCTGGAACACAGAGATATTCCAGGGAATTGTATGGCCGACGAACTCGACAAAATTGGAACCACTCAACTTATCCTACCTGGAAAAGATATTATCGGTGTACCAAGAGTTCTCAGCGCTATCATAGGTGTCATCACTGGACACTGTCTCATAGACAAGCATGCAAAAAAGCTCGCCGTTTTTACAAATGACAATCCTCCACCTACTCCGGTCCCTCCGGAGTTAAGGACTGAAGAAGTCGTGTATGGTGTTTCACTTCTTCGCTCCAGGAAATCTCTGATGGAATCTGATGGAATGACCGGAGAGATGGTGAGGGCCATCTGTAAGGCCGTCCCAGAATACCTGCTTGGTCTTTATAGCAAATGTATTGCTTGCAGCTACTTTCCCAAGAATTGGAAGGTGGCAAGGATGGTTGTGCTCCTGAAGTCCAACGAAAAGAATAGGTCTGACCTTAAATCTTATCGGGGCATCAGTCTGCTTCCGGTACTAGGAAAAGCACTGGAAAGGGTTATGGTGGAAAGGGTTTCGGAGAGCATGGCGGAACCAATGTCCCCCTTCCAATTCAGCTTTACAAAGGGCAAGTGTGTCGAGGATGCATGGTCTTTCCTAAAAGACAGAGTCCGGATAAGCAGGGCCAGGTTGGTTTGGCCATGTCCTTTTATTTGGAACCTGATGGATCCACTCTTGCGGCGGATGGATACAAGGAGCTCTGTGGGTGCTGCGCCTACGCAGATGACCTGCTCCTCATCCTTGAAGGCCAGTCTAGGGCTGAAATCGAGGTATTAGGAGAAAGAACTCTAGCAGTCGTTACTGAATGGGGAGGAAGCGTTGGGGTAAGTGTGTCGCAGGATAAGACTGTTTCAATGAAGCTCAAGGGCAAATTGAATGTAAGACGTCGGGCTCCTGCGATACGTTTGAACGGCGTGGGCATTAGATGTGTGACTGAGGTCACATATCTGGGCATAACGATGGGTGAGAGTATGAACTTCATGCCTCACCTGGTTCGAACCAGACTACGCATGCTGATGTAGGCCAGGTAAGGCGCATTTTGCGATCTGACTGGGGACTCTACAGGCGTTTTGTTCGTATCATATACGATGGCCTTTTTGTTGCCTGTGCAACATATGGAGCATCGGTATGGTACGACAGGGTTATGACTGTTGATGGTCGAAGGCGGATCTTGACTTGTCAAGATTGCTTGGCTGTTTACCGGTGTCCCACACTGTCTCCACAGAAGCAATGCCGGTGTTGCTTGGAGTGCCACCTCTTCATCTGGAAGTGACACGTCGTGCTATTGCTTTCAAGATCAGAAAAGGTCTCCCTCTAAATGAGCGCGATTGGGTTTCCCCGGAAGAAGTGGATGGCCTATCCCTGAAGCAGCGTAAAACCTTGCTACACACATGTGTTCTATCTAGATAGCAATCTAGATAGGATGCTAGCGAAAATGGCAGGGTTACTTACGGCTTCCTAAGGGATGTGCTAACCATGAGAATTTTTCCTGAACGGAATTTTAACCTCAGCCTGGGCTTTTTGTTGACCTAAGAGGAGGCTTAGCGGGGTTGCGAGCTGCTCACGTGGAGCCACTTATGAGGACTGGCTTCATGTCCTATGTGAGTGGCCCAATTACGCTGACATAAGGAACATGCAGGCTATGGGCATCACCTTTAATGGTGAGACCTACGATGTCAGTAGAATTATCACTGATACCGCACGGTTTGAAAGAACTTGTAGTTTTGCAAAAGAGGTATTCAATAGAAGGCCCAGTAGGCAGCTAGCGGGTAGATTTTAGAAATTTCAAATTATTGTAAGGCCGCCAGTCCTGGGCAGTGAGGTGCTCAACTCGAAGTAACCTCAAGGTTGCGAAGCTCGACCGGAAGCTATATTCTGGTACCGCGGGAGGTCAGGAGCTCCCGGAACCTAGGAGTTGGCCCCCTTGTGGGAGTATCGTGGTGGCTGTAGGTTTATACCTAAAATCGCGGGGAGAATAGACCGAATGGAGCTTGGACATCTCATGGCTTAGCATATGTTGTAGTTTGCTACGACCTGTGCTAAACCATGGGATTGCTATGGATCCAACTGGTCTATCCGATGTGGAGTTGCATTGCAACCGGGTGCCATGACCCACAGAATGGCGGGGGTATTAGATAGGCCTCGACCCTTCACCAAAGGGGAAGTTCGTGCCTTACACACGACTTCGAATCTGGTACTGGTGGTAGTACTTGTACTACCCGAAGGGCGCTATTCATTGTTTTGATATCTCTTGTGAAGACGCACCGTAGGTTAAGCCCTCACTGCAGTTACCTATGTAAAACAACACAAGAGACATCTACTTGGTACATCCCCAGCTCTCTCCTAAAGAAGGAAATTTTCTTCTACACTAACTTGAGTGATGTAAACAATACAGACGTGAACAGTCTCCTACATTTCATCAGAAGCTAAAATTGGTTCCAAGAGTAGGTCGTAAACGATTTTAGATCCACGTGGCATCATAATAGGCCTAAGTGATTTGCTTTCTTCCAACAGGCACTCTAACCTAACCTAATCTACTCTTGCCAATCGCTTTTTCTTCTGCTTAAAAAGGCAAATGCTTCTTGTCGTGAAGCACTTGGGAGAGTCTATATAAGATCTTCATCATCTCAATCCTGTTTGATGGTGTAGAGACTTGGGCCTTAACGAAGGTGGATAAAGATATTCTTCGTCGGTTAAAATGGACGATTTTTCTATTAGTTTTGGTTCCGTGGGCCTAAGATTGTCACCACATGTGGAGCGAATGAACAACAATGCTCCAGCCTTACGTGGAGTGCATAAATCTAAGGGGACAACAGCCAACTTGAAGAGCATAACTGAAGGGAGTAAGCCAAAGACCGCGCTAACTGGAGAGGCACTCCGAGCTGTAGCGCCATTTAAGTAAGTAAGTAAGTATGTTGTTGAACACTTTGGATGGTTTGTAAACCCTCTCAAAGCATATCCTCGTACCTCGCCAGGTTTATAAGGTGACAATGTGGAACACAAATATGACATTTGCCAAAAGATGGTACGCTTGTGTTCAGAGAATCCGTATTCAAAAAATGAGTCTCATCTATGGAAGAACCTTCTACTACTCCTGTAGTCAAAATAAAGATTCTTCTCGGTACTTTGATCTTAAAGCTAGGCAGTGCTTCTACTGCGTCGGAGCTCGGAGTGCCTCGGAGTAATACAAGATCAGCTGAGTCTTATCTGCATATACAGCGAACATCAGTGTGGAGAGACTACATTGACTAGCCGACGAATTATAAGACTCTACGACACTAAAAACGGGCTTAAAGCCAACATCAAGATGGAATATAACAACGATCCTAGTTCAGCTAATGCATGACTTCGTCTGGAATCCATAACATTCCAACTACTCCTTGTTTAACACTGAAAAGATGCGGGATCCCGTGGTGCACCAACAATTCGGTGGACATCTCACCTTAAAAACAGAAACAATAAGCAGATCTGGGAATACAAATCTGGACGACCATTGGAGATCTTTCGAAGAAAGATGACTAAGCGCTTCAGTGGTAAAGTGCTTACAATACCACCACGTCAACGCCGAGTACCTACAGCCTGATGTTGTCGTCCATTTTCATAGCAAGCGTTGCAGGATATTGTGTCACCTATGCTCGGCACATTTAAGTGCTTAGCAAAAGTGTAAGCAACTAGCAGTCTTTCCTGCTGAGCCACAGCAGGAAGGCCGCTGACTTCTTAGAGACGTCGGGCAGCAGTTGTGCTCATATGAAACTCGACTGTCAATGGAAGACTTAACCGAGGACGCAGGCAGACACAACGTAGGTTCAGGTCCTGAAAAACTCTCATCTTAACCTTGTCTGGCGATCCCATTGTGACCTGGTATCCAGACAAGGGTCACTGAATTTAACCTTCCGACTGCGTTCAGTGATGTCTTACATTCTCGAACTAGCTTGGAAGTAGTAATAGGGTTTGACAAGGTTCTAATCACAGCTTGGCTATCGCTATAGATAGAAGTGCTTCACCCCCTCAACCGGTTCTTCACAGTATAGTTCGTTGCCATCAGAATGCCGTATATCTCAGCTTGGGAGACAGACGTAGGTTTTCCCAACGAGGAGTGCAGTCTAACTTTGCCGTCGTCTATATTCCCTTCCTGGCTCAGATTCTAGCGAAAACCAGTCTTTGGCACAGGGAAACTCGAATAACTATTTTCTCCGCAGATGTCCATAGGACCAGAGTCAAAAGGCGCAAGGTAATCAAAGCTCTTTTAAGCCGAAGATGGCTTTGAGAGTGCAGATCATGATGTGAATACTAAGGGGAGAGAGATTCATTAATGCGTCACGAGCGGTGTGCTGGAGAAGGCCTGCATGCAGCCAAGACACGCCGTTCATTGGATTCTGGTAAGGGCAGCAATGACGTATTTTCGCGAGAGCTTATTCCACCAGACAGCCGACGCATAGGATATAATTGGCCTTATCAAAGTCGTGTAGATCCAAAAGACCCTTCTCGGTGACAGGCCGTATTTCTTGCCGGTAGTTCCTCGGCGATCAGACAGCGCCTTAGAGTCCATAGAAATTTGTCATCCAGGATGACACCTAAATGCTTAGCTTCTGGTTGTCTGGCAGAGTTACACATGGAAACGCTCTCTAAAACACTCTCAATATCGATGAAAATACCCAGGGCATATTCCTTCTTGTCGAGTGCGCGTAGGTAGGCCTAGGATGCATTCGCAAAGCGGTTTTGCGCAAATAGATCTCAACCATTCTCTTCAACATGAAGGAAGTCAAACTTATCGGTATGAAGCGCTTGGCGAACGTGTAGTCTTCTTTTCCAGTTTTCTGTATAAAGGCTACGCCCACTGTTCGCCAGCTGTTTTTTTTTGCTTTGTTGTGCTAAATAATCTGACCAATCTGAACGATCAGAGGGACCGGTCACGGCATAACTTGATCTCCATTTCATCCACCCTATTAGGAAATGTTTCTCCGTATGAAACAAAGTCGTTAAATGACATAGCAAGGAGCTCGAAGTCCACTTACTACAAAATATTCTTCAAGCGAACCCATGCGTCTTCTTAAAATTCAAAATTAAAATTCAAAACTGCTGTCAGAATATCGCAAAACGCTATAAATACTTTAAATTGCGTTTTGTCCATCAAAAGAAGTCTCACCAAACTGGTTCCGAAATTCAAGAATTACCAACCTCGTCGTCGCAAAAAAAAAAACCGACAAAAGCCAAATAAAAAGCCAAACGACATTTCTGAATAACAAAAAGGCAAGGTTATCGATGCAAACAATTAAAAGAAAATAAATATAAACGTATTCTAAACCATGACTAATCCATATCTGATATTTGCCTGGCCATCTTCATCTAGAATAAATTAATTCTGAACAACTACTAGCAATGGCAGTGATGTAATTTCGACTCAAAGACCAGATTCACTTTTTTGGACGAAAAGCCAGCTAAGGAAACGCTTTGAAAACTGGTCTCAAGCCAATCTATTGCATTCGAAGCGGTCGGTGGTGTGTTCTAAGGCGATAGGTCAACACAAACAGCGGTGATTTAAGGTTTTTAATTCGATTATGCTAATTCCTAAGCGAGGTGGTTAATTAATTTAAAAAAATAAATAAATCTACTTGTAGACACATATTGTGGACAGGCTGTTACACAAGTTTTTACTTTCATTGCAATTGAATGTACTCGTATGCGACTTACAGCTAACGGTGACATAAGTCTTCTTCGTGGGACAAGTGAATAAATTCTTGTAAATGAATGTGTTAACGACTTTTTGCATAACAGTTAGTGGCCTTTATGACAGAGTTAATAAGCACTTTGTGAGTTTTATTGTCAGAAATGGGTAGAAAAGTCGTTTTTCATTTACATTTACAGAAGTTCTTAGAAGAATGGAGGAATGAGGGTCTCCACTGGTTTTTAACTGAGGGTTTACGGCTTCATGGTTGGCCAGGGTGACACAAACAGATGGGGTTGTCACATTGTAAACATTTCGGATTCAATAATTTAATGGGCAGAATTTCTGTTGAAATTTGAAGCTGCAAGTCGGCAAGATATCTGGCTTAACCTCAACAACATCGATGTTAAGTGTACGAGTATCTGTGGTCACAATATGACTAAAATGACGCTGGTTATCCTTACGGGCCGCAGTAGGGTTATCTGAAGGGGCTAAAGCAACCCGGCAACTCCTTCCTTATACGCGGCTCTATCAAGACCTCTTCTCATTGTTTTTATTTGATTTATAAAAATCGGCATGTTCAAGCTCGCTTCTATTTGCGAATAGATTACCGGCAACGACAGGTTTATTCGATAATGCTCGTCGATCTGCTGCCAGGTTTAATCAGAATGAATTACCTTTTCACTGGCCAACCAGTGATTTAGATAAATTAGTTGCTAATTGCTTAGAAGTTTTATGTCCAGACATTTGGGTACCTAACCTCTAAGCACCTCAATTTGCGTCATCACATGCGCTGATTGCATATTACTCTGTCGTTTTCCAAACTTGGAATGCTACTCGTTGTTTTAAGAAATTGGCACGTGCTTAAGTGATTTGGCGTACCGAAAGGAAATTAGGAAGAGGAGAAGGAGGGATACCGATATTCGTTGGTTTTGAATGTTTGCAGGTTATAATGACTAGGAAATAAAAAGTTTTGCAGCGCATTTCATACGAGTTTTAAGACTTAGGGAAGATTCGGTATATTACAAAGTACGAGTACGTCCGAAAGTAAACTTGATGAGCATTGATAGCAAGACGGCTGAAGGTTTGAAGTGGCGGAATACCGCTGGCAATTTCTCTGAAGCACTGAAAATAGCGATGGCACAAGGTAAGATAATAGACATTACGACGATTGGGTTATCGCGCAGTGTTGACTCCTACCTAGCAAGTACAGAGACATCTAAGTAGCATCAGAGCCTATATAGTGTTTCTAAAAATTTCTTTCTTTGCTGCAGGAAGCCTCGACATTTCGTAGCTTTTTTAACAACATCGAATGCGTGCTCATCCCAACTTAGGGCTGCCTTTGATACACACCAAGAATAGAAAGTATTTCGGCTCCGACGATGCAAATGCCATTCATGGATAATGGTTGATAGTTTAATATCACACAGCATTGTGTTTTGAATGTAATAAATTCCACTTGGTTGGTGGTTCCCCTGTTTTTATTCTACAGCCGAAGAATAGGGTCGTGTGGACAGGTAAAAATGTCAACAGCAGAGGGTACTGCCGTCAGCAAAGTAATATACTCGATTAGAAGTGACAGCAAGAGATCAGTAATAAAAATTAACAAGCATTTGTTGCATAGATATCAAACGGTTTTCTGCCACTTTCCTCCAGTTGCACACACGAGGTACCCCTCCACATGGCAGTTCTGCCTAAGATGAGGTCATCCTTTGCTGCGTTGTCCCTCTGGGTTTCTAATGAAAATTTTTTGATGAGAGGTGATAGTGCCAGTGCGTTTAAGGTGACCTAACCATCTAAGCCAGTTTAACCGAGCTTTGCTGACGAGGTCGGCATTGCTGTTGAAATTTCTCCCCCAATTACCAACAATCACCTGAATAACTTTTTTCTCGTAGCGCCAGAGAGCATTTTCATCCCCTTTCGTTAGTGTTCAAGCTGGACTGGGATTACCAGTGACCTGTATAATGCCTTATTGGTTGCGCAAGAGAGGTCTTCGCTACTCAATTGCCTTCCAAGCCCAAAGAAGCAGCTATTGAGAAGAGGGATTCTTCGCATGACAGTGGAGCCGAGATAGACAAAGTCCCTTGCTACCTCAAAGTTGTAGCTTTCTATCGTGCCTTTTGTCCATGTACGCGTCAATGCTTTGCCTTTCCTTCATTAACTGCTGAACCCATCTTTGCAACTTCTGCTTTCATAGTTACGAACGCCCAATAAACAGCTTGCTATGTTCTTCCAATTATGTCAATGTCATCTGTGTATGCGAGCAACTGAACAAACTTTTGAAAGATGGTCAATGAAGTTAACTTCTGAGTTTTGCACAATTCTTTTAAGAATGATGTCATAAAAGTCACATGACAACGCGTCGTCGCCTTGTTTAAGTCCATTTCTTAAATTGAAGGTTTGGGCCTGGTCTAAACAGCCGAGTATTCCTCATTGTTATCCTGCACAGTCGAATGAGCTGGGCAAGGACGCCAAAACTAGATATAGCTCTGTATAGTTCGTTTCTATAGACGCTGTCATATGCGGCTTTGAAATCGATAAAGAGGTGGTGTACGTGGGCTCTCCTGACCTCAAACCACACTGACAGGGGCCGCTCTGATTCTTTTTATATGCGATGTTGAGGGGCCTTATCCCTCAGTAGTTGCCGGAAGTTAGAGGGCCTCCCTTCTTTAGGATCGGACAAACAATGCCGAGGTACCATTCGTAAGACATACCCTCGCTGCTCCAAATTTTAGAGATGAGTTGATATATGCTCCGTATTTAATCACCGCCTGCTGCTTTCAATATCTCTGCAGTTACGCCATCAGATCTTAGACTTAAGTTTGCGGATTGCTATCCTGACTTAATCTTCGTCGAGCATATGAAAATGTTGCTTGTCATCGTCCAAGTTGAATGGTTGATTCTGTCTGACGGAGAGGTGTTGTTCCTCATCACCGTTCAACAGTCGGATGAAATAACCTTTAGGGTCTTGATCGAGTGCTTCTCGTGCTCTTTGTTTTCTTTTCTCTTTTACGCGTGATCCCTTTCGTTTTTTTCTGCAGAGCCGTTTTGAACATCCCTGCTTTTCTAAAATTGCCTGTCTGCATTCTTCATCGCACCAAAGGTTTCTTTGTTGGGGCGGGTTAAAATCAGAGGCTGCCTCTGTGATTGGGCTTTTGCAGTGACGCCGCTAGCCTAGAACGCTTGATGCTGGCGGCATCAGACTTTTAAGGGAGACTCGATCGGAAAAGGCCCTGATAATCTCTTGTAACTGTAGCCTATCGACGTTGAACTTCCTCACAGTGGTCCGTTCTTATCTTGTCTACAACAAGATAATGGTCAGAGTTGATGTTAGCTGCTCAGAAAAGGCAAACGTCCAAAAGAATTGCAGAAGTGCCTTGCGCTGATCGCAATATGACCAATTTGGTTGTTGGTCAGAAGTCAGCCAGGCCCCTTTTATGGGTATCGAGGTATGGAAACTGTGTCTTTGCTACGGCGCGCCGCAAAATTGATAAGCCTGTGTCGGCAACTGAAGTTGATGTGATGGAGGCTGTACTTCCGGTCGGATTAACAATGATGCCTCCATGCCTAGTTTGACATTGAAATTGCTAACGACGGTCTTCACGTCCTACTTAGGGTAGTGCTCATAGGTTTTGTCGAGGAGTTCGTAGAAGCATTTTGTGTTTGCAAGATTGGCCTTCTCGCCTGTCAGGGCGTTGGCGTTTATGAGGCTTATGTTGAGGAATCCAGCCTTTATGCAAATCGCGGCCAGGCATTCACTTACATGCATGAAGCTCAATACTTGTTTTCTTCTTCTTCCTCTGATGAATGAATCTACCCGGAATGAATCCAGAGCAGATGGAGTGATGAAAATTTTTACTCAGTAGAGGAACACCTTTGGGATCTTGGAGTTCTCTTGTTACTACACGAAAGCGAAAGTTGATTTGTGCCGTAGAATGTTTGACGCGCTTGTTGGTGGAAACGTGGGACTCAGAAAGCATTGAGCTCTTGTCTAAAAAGATGACAGCTGTAATGTCATTACAAATGAGCGCTGGGAGCTGTTAATGCCTTCAACTTTCAACCAAAATCTTTTACTAGATGCTGTAGACAGGCCCTTTTGGTTGTGCCTAAATGGACAGTTTGTTAAAACGTGTTCCAAAATGGTGCTTCACACTCGTGAAACCTCGCTGAGGATTGTCATTTGATTGCGTGCGGTAGACTTTGTCGTTTCTTACTTCTCACCATTAGATACAGCTGTTACACTGACAATCACTGACAGTATGGATATGTTCAGTGTTAAAGTGACAGATGGTGCGCTAGATGAAAGTGTTGTCAATTGTACCGAAAACAGAGTATCACCGCAACTACCGTATTCAAACCAGAAATACCGTTGATTTAAGAAATCCATCACCAAAACGAAATCATCTTCATGTCATTCTGTACTCCCTATCTCCTTCCAAATATCGGAATCTCTTGACATTTATCTTACAAAAAAAAATCAGCGAGTAAAAGTCATCTGGCGAAGTACAGTAATTAAAAAAGAACGAATAAAAATGAGAAAGAAGAAAAGCTAATTTTCAGAGACCTCACTCGTACTCGTACCCACCGTGTGTATCCGACCCAAAGTTGACAACTATCGCGCGCGATTTCATTGCATGAGATTTGATGACTTTCTCTTGTTGTGTGAGTGTGTTGTATTGTGCGCAAGCGCAAGTGTACGCTCGCGATTTTTACGATTTTTTTTTGTTTCGAGAATCTCTGGGAAATCGTCATCCGGAAAAATTTGTTCACATTCTTTTCTCTTCATTCACTTTGTAAATTTAAGTAGATACGAGTACATCTAGCAATGTGGAAAATCTAGACCAAGAAGACAATTGACCGTAATTGCCCTTGTGCGGTTTGTACGTCAGTACGTATGAGTATAAGGAACAAGGGAACTTTGTGGTTTTGGTTTCGGTTTCTGTTATTTTATTGTTGTTGGTGTTGTTGTTGCAGTAAACGACAGTAATTAAGAATTTTTTTTAGTTGAAATTTGAAGATCTTGATTTTGGATAATTTTTGAGTTAATTGTTTCGAGTGATATGGTCGGGAGTTCTCCAGAAAAGTGTGTCTTCTTTCCTATGGCTGAGAACGAAGTTTGAGATTAGAAGTTCCCATAGGAGAGAAGCAGCAATTTTTGAGAGGTTAACCAAGTTGCTAACCTGGATTAACACTGACAGTTGACAACTGACAACTGACATTTGACACCCAACACCCAACACAGATCATCTGCGGTCAAGATCAAGCTCCCGTTCCCTAGGAAAGAAAGAATTTAATTCCACAAAATGACAAGATGCGAAAAGAATAAAACGAAAACAATTGGAATCTGTGAGTTACATTTCCCTGCAGTGCAGATTTACTAGACCGGAAAATCAGACATTCGCCTACTGCAAGCGGTAACACATTTCAATCTCATAAATTCTGCCGCAAGGTGAAAGTACACTTTGCCTGGCGCACTAAAAGATACAAGACAACAACAAAACACCATAAAAAGTAGGAAACAAAGTTAGAAAAAAAAAAAAACATTCGCACAATACTCGTAGAAGCACATGGCTACTTTATTTCCGTTGGTTAACAATTGTCAATCATTGGATGAATATCCCACGAAGGTGATGAACAAAAAAATTATCCGTCAATGTGGTCAGGTGATTGTCAAGTGGTTGTCAAGAAAGCGTGCAATATTGAGTTGGATGGTGGCATACTTGACAAGAAAAGCAATTGGTGGGTACGAGTGTATTCGAGTGGCAGGCCTGGATGTTGTAAGATTCTCATAATTTGGGACAGAAAGTCACAGTGACAATCATTGAATATGTCTATGATGCCTTTGGCTACGAGTAGTGTTAGTCCATTTGACAGTTCTGTTGTGGGCTTGTTCAATGCACTTGTTCGCTTTCTTTCGTTTTATGAAATCAAAGATGACATAACGCAATTAGGTGGAACTGTGCAACTTTTCAAAATTCCTGAAATTAATTCGGAATATTCCCTTGAAATTTATTACCCAACGTAGTAAAACTTCCTGGGAATATGACAAGATAACTACCTCCTAAGTCGCATTTTCGCATTTGATATTTTAACTGTCATTCTTGACAAGTCGTTGGATGATCGATTCTAGTAAACTGATGTATGCGGGACATAGGATAGGTTCATAATTTTTAAAACAAAACTTTCACAGGCCAAGGTACTTCTGAATTTTGGGAATACTGAAAGACCCCTTCAATTTAGATCCAGGAGAGGAAAATGGAGAAGGAATGTCATTTACGACCCATCTGTTTGACGATGAATTAAGACAGGTACTTGTGCCGCCAAACAAGAGGCATATACAACTACGCTGCACCGGAGGACGAGCGCTGCTCGGGAAATTTGTATCAGAGAATAAAAGAAGCATGTCAGGGCTATGACAGCGGGATGGAAGCCTTCAATTATGGACAACAAGTAGTACAGTCGCAGTCGCAATACGAGTATGGACAGATTACTTCCGCAGACTGTACATATAAATGAAAGAGAAGTTAAGATAGCAATATCGAAGCTAAAGTCTAACAAAACAGCTCGAGTACCTACTGAGCTATTTTAAGCAGCTGCAGATAATCTGGTTGACACCAGCCAGATATGGTCAGAGGAAAGCATATTCGATGAATGGAATTTCAGCATCGTTTGCCCGATCCAGAAGATAGAAACCGTTTTTACTATGCCAACAATAGAGGAATAAGTCTTCTTGACATCGTCTAAAAGATCTTTTCTACCGCATTATGTGAGCATTTGAAACTATTTATGAAATATCTGGAGGGTCCACATCAGTGCGGTTTTTCAGGCTACTAAAGCGCACCATTTATCAAATATTCCTGTTATGCCAGTTTTAGGAAAGACCCGGCGTACATAGAGACGATCTATACAACGTCATGTCTAGTTTTAACATCACTGCCATCGTTAAGATGACTATGGTAATGAATTACGCAAGACATTGAATGTGAAGAAAGGCTTTACACAGGCGCTCGTTATCGCCCTAAGACGAATCGTGCACAAAACACTGTCCAACCAGATCTTTTTCTAGTCAGCTCAATTGCTTGCGTACGTGATTCAAATTAGCGTCATTGGATGGGCACAGTGAGCCGTCATTACACCTTTTGAGAATATTGAGCCGGCAGAAGCGGCCAAAATGGGTCTGACGGTAAACGAGGGCAGAACTAATACATACTGTCATCAGCATCACCAGAGCGTCACCATTGACAGGTATAACTACCCCGAGTTAAGGTGCAATCAGCAATGACATCAGCGCAGGAATCGGATGCGGAATCGTGTTTCCTTCGGGTTGGGAGGAAATTGAAATCTCGCAAATCAAATTAGCTTAGAGGCTTGGAATTGACTAAAGCGTAAGAAGAAGGAATTCTCCTGTTCAAAAAAAGAGATACTGTGTGTCATACTGGATCTCGTTTGTGTTGACGGGGAATAGAGGAGAAGTTTCAACTACGAACTGTACGGGCTGAATAGCATCATCGATCTAGTCAGGCGTCAACGGATCAAACATCAGAGATCGCTGAACCATATTGAGCAAATGGACACCACACCTTCAGCCCAGAGTGCGTTCGATTTTAGCCCCGTAGGACGGCGCATTAGAGGAACGGGTCCTCAACCAACTTGGAGTGCTTCATTGGAGGCAGCTGGCGAACATACAGAGATCCTGATATAGGCTGTGATCACTTTATTGCTGGTGTGGTGTTTCGTGCAAAATCGTGTTCCTCAGACGTATTGTATCTGCAATATGGAGGGCTCTCGCCAAATTATCAAGGCTTCGCTCATCAATGACGTTGTATAATAAAAATTGGGGGCAGAGCAAAGTACTGGTCTTATAGTAAACATCTTCAGATAACGCTACCGACGGTTGCTACGATTTGATGAGTTACAAGTTGCCGGCCATAGGTCACTACTAGGACTTAAATCACTGTACCATGGGAGTCAGGAGCCCCCCAGATCGCGTTCCGGGCCTGACTTGATAGAGGTATGCCCCCTTGTGGGAGCGTCATGGTGGCTGTGGTTTAAACCGAAAGTCGCGGGAAATGTCTTCCTGTTGGTTTTGATCCAATGTAGAGTTGCAATAAGTACTGGGGGCTGTGACCCTAAGAGCAGTAAAAGGTTTTAGGTCGGCCTCAACTCATACCTAGAGCGATGGAAAGGCGTATAATTGTTCCCATGGATGTATGGGCATCCCGACAGGTGTTTACGTTAAAAACCAGAGAATATGTATCTGTAAAGGAAAACAGGTGGCCTTTCAAGTCCGCATAACTATGAAATTTCATCGTCAAGATGTTGTTAGAAAAGCATATGCTTCAGGGGTACTATGTTTGACAGAACTGATGATTGCGCTCCAGATAAAAGTGAGCCTAGAAGAGACTACCACACCTAACCAGAGAAAGTGGAAAAAACCTGGATTGGAAGTTCTGCCAGGACAAGTCTGATCAGAACTATTAAACACATTTTTGAGATTTAAAACGTTCCCATGGAAGAGCTTTATATTATTGCGAAGCAGATCTACTATAGCCTATCCCAAGTTCGATTATAAAAGGAGGAAGAGAACTATACTTGGAACTTCGGAAACAAATATGGGTGCTGAACGTTCAAAAGAGCAGCTTCCTTAAGTGAATTTAATGACGACGCACGTCGGAGGTCAGTTTAGCAGCAATCTCCTTTAAGCCGTTTCATATTTTGAGCTCAAAAACGTCGGGAAGTGTTTGCCACTGTCAATATGTTGAAATTAAACTAGTTCTGAACGATTTCATGGCGGGTGAACTGCCCGATTGCTTGAATTGATCAAGCCAGGAATACGCTTGGTTATGATTTTATGCAAACAGATATAGGGTACCTCCTTGCTATGCATAAAGAACTTAATGGACCACATGCAGCTGAATCATCATCGTAGATCTAAAGCAACTGTGTACTACAAAGTCCTTTTTATAGCTCAAGGGTGGTCCTCTAACCGTCCTAAGACTAATTGAGGTTTACATCCCTAGATGGAAATCTGATCTTTTCGAGGAGCTAACTTAGCTACAATGCTAAGAGTAAGGTTACTCCACGCACCAAAACACACGCTAAGAACTTTAGGGAATGTGACGCCAATTGACTTGAATGACAAGAGGCTTGAAAGCACTTTCTGATTGAGACTGACAAAATTTTAGAGAGTTCCTAAGCTGCCTGCATCAAATGCAGAGGATCTATGATGCAAGCCGTTAAAGAGACTGCATTTGATGTCCTGAGTTTAATCCGACCGCAACAATGACACCTCTGGCTGGATGAAGAGCGCCAACGATCGCAGCAAAACACATAGAAGGATGAAAGTTACTCAAGGCTATCGTCTTCGAGTTATTGCAAAAAAAAAAAAAAATCTGTAGAAGCGCTTGTTCCAGACTTTAAGAAGCTTCTACAGGAGTGATGTTTGGAAGTTTTACTATGATAGAAGGTAAACGAACAAAAAGGTCAAATAGAAGCCCATAAGACTCAGAAAAGGGATTGTACGATATGTAGTAGTAGAGCAATAATCGGCGAGTCATGACCTGGAAAGAATATCTGGATGGTGTCCATGATGGTGCAAATGGAATCAGAAGCATGTTGAGAGGATAAATAGCAACATTTCAGCTCAAAAAAAAACACAATCAGTTCCCGAGAGACAACGCGGACAAGAAAGACCGTGTCTTCGGTGGTTTGATACAAAATCGGGTCCACGTTGAACTCAAGCACAACATAAAGGCCAGGAGGGAGAGTCCACCATACTACGACTTGACCTGCATCTTATTTTACTTGTTGGGCGAGGAACTGCTGCAATTGATAGGAGAGCCAAATCTGTTGTACCTGATTAGAGGCTTCCGCCAATCACACAGACTACGTCCTTTCAATGGCGAAGTCTGATGACAAACACGAGCAGGGCATCAGACTTTTGACTGATGTTCAATCTACTTGGCCAGCTACATTTGTGATTATATAAACTAAAGGGTGTTTGCAATGTCAGGGATAAACTGTCAAATCAGCTGTCACATAGAGCTGTCAAGTTTCACCTTTTCCAGTACAGTTTGCCCTTTTATCATGATAGATTGACGCAGCAACAACGATTTCAAATTGTTGAAATTTATTTCCAAAATCGAAGGTCTATCGGCCATCTGAAAGTGCTAAAAATTTCGCACCAAATTCACGTATTTGATACTCATACACCAAAAAGAACGAGAACAGTGGATTCGGAAGAAAATCTCGCGGCTGTGGAAGCTTGTGTTGGAACAGGACCCCTATTTATCGATTCGTTGCCCTTCGCAGGAACTTGGCCTTTGTCAATCCACTGTCTGGAAAATTCTGCATAAAGATTTTGGTCTCAAGGCTTATTAGATCCGATTGGTGGAAGAGCATGGCATGGCATTCGTGTATTCAGTGATTGAGCTTTGAATCAACTGGAAGTTGACCTAACTTTTTACCTCACAATTTGAGTGATGACGCCGTCTTGCCAAATTTCCATCGAGGGTAATCCTCAAGAAGTTCAACAAATGCCGTTGCATCCAGATAATTTTACCTTATGGTGCTGATTATACGCCGGTGGCATCATCGGTCCTTATTTCTTCAAAAATTATGCCGGAGCACAAGTTACTGTCAATAGATACCAGTACAATGCTGTTCTTCTTGTACTGTTCCAAGAGAATGGTGCTCCACCCCATACTATTCATACCAACGAAAACATCGTTTTATTGAAAACGCGATTTGACAATAGAGTCATTTCAAGAAATGGAACCTTCCATTCGCCATCAAGATCATGCGATTCGACGGCATTGGACTATTTTCTGTTGGACTACGTTAGGTCACTAGTTTATGCCGATAAACCAGCAACGATTGACGCTTTAGAGCAAAACATTGTCCGAGTAATATGCGATATACGTCACCAATTGCTCAAAAAATTGTTCGAAAATTGGACCTCTAGAACGCGCTCTGTACGAGGCAGCCGTGGTGGACATATGCCCGAAATAATCTTTCGAATGAATTTAATAAATCCCCATCAAGATAACGTCTTGCTATTCTATTTAAATAAACAAGCCTGAACCTCTTATAAAAACACCCTTTACATCCTGTCACCATGGGAGTTAAAGGTCTTTGGAATCTTGGTTACAGCCGGACTTGATAGAGGTTGGCTTCTTGTGGGAGTGCTTTAAACTTAAATCGCAGGGAGAGTTTTGTAATATTCAGCAATTGTAGAGCGCCGTGCGCCTTAAATCGACGGGTGGTTTAGGTAGGCATCACTCTTTACAAAGGAGGAGCTTTTTGGCCATCATATGACTGGCCTAAATTGGCTTTCCTCTGGCACACCGTGGGCTTAAGTTTCAATGGCAGGTTCTCACGTTAAGCAAATGATTCTTTTACTATCTGCATCTGATTCGATTAAGCTGGCTCGATGTCGTACTAGAGTAACATACCAGGAAACTGGAAGCAGGGTTATCTGTAGTACTTGGCGACGCCAACCAAACCTTTGATGGTATCAGCGAAATAGCCAATCCACTGTGGCCAAATTGAATTATTCAGCCGCCGGTTTAAGAAGAATTTATCCAAATCTGTCCAAGCTACTGAAGGCCTCCAAAAAAGAAGAAATATGTCGGTAAAGACTAAGAGGAAGTATTCCATATGAGATGAAGAAGAGCTCTTGGGTTAGAAATTGCTGGATATGACTGGACGAAAACTGAAGGTAAGAGGTTAGCCAACAATTTTTTGCCAACCCTAAGCGTCATATACACGCAGTAACCGGATTTTCAATGGACAACTGCACACTCAAAAACACCTTATGACTATGGGAAAAGCACAAGACAACAACCTGTCGCATGTACAACGAGGACAAAGAAACAGCAGAGCACATCCTTTGCTACTACGTCTACGTCTATTAGGTAAGCCATAACTTGAGGCAGAAGATGTCACTGGCAGCCGAATTTCTTAGAATTGCAGGCATCACGGGTGAGCTTTAGCTTGTGGAAATCACATTAGGCCTAATCTGTCCGCAGTGATAAGGCTGCATAGTCCCACTTCGATTTGAGAATTGTATAAGAGAAGTTCGCCAACAACCGTTTAAACTTTTGAGAAATGAGATTTCTCAGAATGATCATCCCTCCACTGAGTACCTGGGATCGTCTTTCCGACACACAATTAAGTCTCGTTTTGACCTCTTAAACTTACCCAAAACCCCGACGAACAAACACTTCTTCATTATGAAATACTCGTACCACGAAGGAGTGTACATAACGTACCGCATGCTTCAACATTTTATCAAGAAATTCCAGAGACTCCTCCAATTTCCAAAGAATCAAAACTCCATTAGACTCTAATTGCTTGGCTTCATTTACCTCATCTCGTTTCATAACTCTGTTCATCGAACCCACGCACTTTGCAAAGAAAACACAGAACCCAAAATCACTCTCCAGACTTTTTGCCATGTGAATCTCGATGTCGAGATAGCCACTGGCAATCTATTGTACTGTAATTGTACAAAAAAAAAAAAATCTCAAAAATAATAACAGAACTCTGTCGTAATACTTAAGATTCCGCCTACTAGCCTGGATGATTCTTCATGCAACAAACTCGCGATAAGAGCATCTGGATTGGCCTCTCCAGTTGATCTACAATTTACAGCTTTCTTCCTTCCCCCTGAGTGATTCCCAGGTTGAAATTCCGAATTCCAAATGCGCAACATCATACCAATTGGCCGGCATCCGAATAGACTTCATTAAGCCGTAAATAACCAGCAACGAATAATTTGATTGCCTCGCCATGGACCACTCATTAGAGAGGCTTTATGCGAAATTTCCTGGTCAAGACGTAGTACATTTGGTGGTACAATACATTTGGCAAAATCGCCTCCAAATTTGAGCAACAACACATAGTCTCGAGATGAGTTAGAGAGTGTGGACGGAGTGAGTTTGGAGTGGAGCACCCTGGTGGGTATCAAACGAGTTCCCCTGTATTAAATGACACCCAGACCCAGACTGTGCCGTAGGTACCAATGAAAACAGCTTTTTTTTCCATAGCTTACTCAACTTGGATATCATATCATATTAGCCCTCGAGCTATGCACCATAGAAGAAGCATGTAATTGGAAAAGACCTCCACCTACATTGCCACAACAAACTCTCAAGGAATCCATTGCAATCGTAGCACATGAGCATTCTACCATTTAACGCCGGAAAGATGTGTAACCAAATCCCAGTGCTGTTCCATATTGTAAACGATCATATTGTCTGCGGTCACACATTCGGAATCACAAGCTCCAGCTACTCTTGTACGAGCTCAGGTTCTAGCTGTCACCTCACGTGAGTTCAAATTTCCTATTTTGCAACAAGTCTTTTGAAATTGCTCAGCTAAAGCCCCAGAGAGTGACCTAAACGGAATATGGATAGGATACGAGTGCGAGTGCGAGTACAACTGCGCAAACTTACGTACGAGTAACTCGTGCGAGTATTTCAAAAAGTTGCGACTAAAAAATAGAAAATCTCTGTTCATCTTGGTAATAGATACGTACGAGTACGACTACCGAGTAGTGGTAGTGAGTGTGGAGGTCCACTACATTGTAGGGAACAACTCGTACGTGTATTTGTTTGTTGGGCTGGTGATGAAACAGTCAACGCCACATGACCACATGAGCATTTATGCTCGTTTGCTTTTGCAGAGCTGCCTAGGGTTTCGGTTTGCTGTGGTGGTTTTGTTTACAACCCTTCAACCATTAAGACAGCGGCAATGCTGAATGGAGTGTCAAAAGTGACGCTGAGATGCATGTTGTACGAGTACTGGATGCATCACTTTGGGCTTGCAGTGCAATGGAAACGTCCGGCGTTTAAAGTCAGTGAAAACATGACGTGGTCTTGGACTTTATGGGTCTATATGGTGGTTGGAGAAATTTTCTACTTTGAGTTGGTTGATGCTATGGAGAGATCTATTGTGCAAGCGTGATGCACAAGGTAAAAGGAAGTACTTTTGAGAACAGTAGCATTGAGATGGGACACTAGACAAATCTGTAATGTGCTAATGATGATGAGCGGACTATCACTCTGCTTATGAGGTCACAACGAAAC
Organism: Volucella bombylans; assembly: GCA_949129095.1. NCBI lineage: Eukaryota > Metazoa > Arthropoda > Insecta > Diptera > Syrphidae > Volucella > Volucella bombylans. The sequence continues at coordinate 378,170,940 of OX422140.1, read as the reverse complement.
GTTGTGAGTGGTCTAAACGCCAAGTCATCTTTTATGCCATGTCTGGAGTTACGGAATCTATGCTGACTTTAATTGCGATGGAGGTATACGCAGATAGAGCTGAAATTCCACGAGTCATACTTCGAGTATACTATCAACTGAATGTGAGCCCATTTGGTGCAATGAAGTGACTGTGTGATACCGAATTATCACCTCCAGAAGGCGGCACTGCTATATCCAACTTTGAAGAGGCCTTCGAAGGCAGGAAGTGGGATTCAGGTAGTAACAATCTTGGTAGCATAGTGACAGTTTCCAGGCTTAAATAGGAAAAGTTACTCTGACACAGCAGGTCTTGTGACTTAAATCGAAAAGGTTAACTTATATAGCCAGCTAAGCGCCATCAGCAAAGCTGAACAATGGTTAGGAGATGTCACTATTGCGAGGAGAGACCCAATTTGGCCATCAATGGCGAATTGTAATGCCAATCATCTTAACATACGAGTATAACGTATGTGCCAATGGCAGTATGGTGTATGACACGTCACGAGATCGGTTATATATCAGAAAAGCTATCTTGCCGACGTGAAGGAGACGTGAAGATGATTCGAAACAATCAGTTCACTGCAGCTACTGTCAAGTAATCTTTTTCCGACACATCACAAGGATACCTAGGAATGACATAAACTGGCTAAAGGCCAACCAGTGCACCAGCAATTAGGGAAACATCTGGATATGGACTGCAAGCAATCAGCGGCACAACAACATAAATCATCCACTTAGCAAACATGGTCGGAAAGATGCCTCTAAGGACTTAACATTATCAAATCATTGACCGCAAAAGAGGCGTCCTAATAGAATTACTAAAGAATTGATAGGTTCTACACTGTTCTAGGCAACATCAGTACAGGTGAAAGCTTTGGATAGCTTGTTAGGTAGTTCGGACGGGACACATCACCGTATTCACTGAAATGATAAAATCACTTAAAGAGAGCGTGACTATAGGACTGAGCGACATTTCTGTGGACGCGGTGACAAAAACATACACAAAACACCTGTGTCATATAGGAAAGCGCTGAAGCTCTGAATGTTTTTCTGAAGGTCTTTCTAGTCAAATATGTTCTAAGGAGTCAAAGGATTGGAGACCACTTTGTCTGATATCTTCAGCTGGCAAAATAAATGCAAAAGTCTTAACAAACTCTAAAAAGTAACTCTTGAAGAGACTTATACTACCGACCAAGCTAGGTTCCACTCTGGATACTCCTGTGACGACTAAAAGATCACCCTTCGAAAGGTCAGTGAGTAATTTGATATAAATTGGCCATCCAGATGGCCAGATGGGAGTCTCGTCTCGACCGCAGTCGGTACCGAACAGGATAGAGCCAACCAAACTAACAAGAACAAGGTTTTTTCAAGATATGAGCAAGCAATGCTTTATGGTTGAAGATCAGGCTTTGACTGAAATATGTCGTCCATCACTATAAAACATTTTGTAAATATTCTTGAGATCATGAGGCGAAATAAGAGCAGGTCAACTGAGATATACATGGTAGAGACCAGAGTTAAGGTACTCCCGGACTCAAAGTAGACCGATTTTATGATTGACACACCTAAGGTACCCCATAAGTTACATCACCCTCAAAAGTTGGTATAGTGCCAAACTCAAAGATATAATGGTGCAGTTTTCAACTTGAGGCTGTGTGGATCTCATGATGGACTTCAAGCTCAAATTTTATCGTTGAACGTCATTCATCAAAGCAGTCTTGTTTCAAAATATTCTCTTCCGTTCAGAGGATTGCAATCGGGTTATAGAGACGGTGCACTCTTGTGTTCCTCAAACTTTATGGGCAAATCTTCTAGAAACTCATACTTCAACTTGTTCACCTATTTCAATCAGACTCAAGTAACAAATAGAATCTCAAGATGACTACCTATTTGAACTACCCATCCAAGGAATTGCAAGATGAATTGAGCCGCATTGCCAAGGCTACTGGTATTCTTGCTACTGATGAATCTGTTGCCACCATGGGCAAGCGTCTAAAGGACATTGGTGTTGAGAACTCAATACCGTCAATTGTTGTTCTCCACTGATCCACAACTTGGTTCTAATATTTCCGGTGAAGCTGATAATGGTACCCCATTTGTTGAATTGTTAAAGAAGCGTGGAATTATTCCCGGAATCAAGGTCGACAAGGATGTTGTCGCTTTGAAGGGATCTGACGATGATGACTTGATGACTTGGCTGAGTTCAATACAAGAAAGACGGTTATGACTTTGTCAAGTGGGGATGCGGTTCCAAAATCTGCAAGAACACCCCAAGCTACCAATCAATCTTGGAAAACGCTAATGTATTGGCCCGTTATACTTCCATCTACCAATCTCAAGCTATTGTCCCAATTGTTGAAGCTGAAGTTCTTCGCGTTGGTGATCACGATTTGGAACGTGGCTAGAAAGTCACTGAAACCGTTTTGGCTGCTGTCTACAAGGCTTTGAATGATCATCATGTCTACTTGGAAGGTACCTTGTTGAAGCCAAACGTGCTTACAGCCGGTCAATCGTGCCCCAAAAAATACTCCCCACAAGAAGTTTCCCTCGCTACTATTACACCTCTCCACAGGACTGTCCCAGCTGCCGTTCCCGGAATCACCTTCTTGTCTGGTGATCAATCTGAGGAGAAAGCCTCTGTGCACTTGAACACCATTAACCAAGAGCCATTGTTGAAACCATGGGTCCTCACCTTCTCATACGGTCGTGCTCTCCAAGCCTCTGTACTCCATGCCTGGGCCGGTAAGAAGGAAAATGTTGGCGCTGGCCAAACTGAACTCTTGAAGCGTGCTAAAGCCAACACCCTGGCTTACCAAGGCAAATACGAAGCAGGATCGATTCCTTCATTTGCTGCCACCGCCAGTTTATTCGCTGCTAAGCACGCTTACACTGACAGGGAATCCTGCATTTGACATTTCGAATAGAACACAAATTTTAATAAAAATAAAAATAAACTCCGGACCTACACAACAAAGACTAAAAACCAACAACTGCGAAACAAGTTAGCCAGTTAGGCGAAATAAACGACCCTCCATTGATTTCAGAAGGAAGTATTGTAGCAGCCAGCTATGAAAATGAAAAATAAGAAGCAGCTGCTTGAAAAGAAAGAATCTCATGAAATACTCCTACTCGTATGTTAGCTGAGAGAAGGGCTCCACTTTAGTAATAACACAGACCCTTTGCGTATGATAACTCCTACCGTTACAGGCTTGTGACTCAGTCCAGTCATGATGTTTATAGAAATCTTATCGCCGGTATCCAAGGGATCATAGATTCAATCAAACTGAATTCCTTCACTCCTAGAAGAGTGACAAGAAACGAGACCAAGCCAACCACCGAAGTGTTGCTTGAAAACCGTAAGAGGAAAGAACTTAAAATCGTAGCTGGCTTCTCTACGAGTCTGTAAAATACCCAGAGACCACACAATCTCCCGAAGAATTAGTCAATTCATAGCAGAGCTACGAGTATATGGGATAATGAATGGATATCCTATGACTGCACTATCAGTTCGATTCAAGCATGTTTCGCGCCGACAGCATGGCCAGGTTTTACATGAACTGAGTGAAGCTCTAAAGTCCTTTTGCATCATCGGCCTAGTCTTCAGTCGAGCAAATCGACTTCAGATCAAATCTTTGCACCACAATATATCGGGAAAAAATCAACGATATTCCAGCTCGAAGTATGAATAGGTACATACTCGTGGAAGAAAGCCTTTGAATTAAGCAGTACCGATCACTTTTTCGCCATTTTTATTTCCTGAAATACAAATCTATGTGCTCTGGTAGCCATTAAAATAGAATTACTGTATCGGCACTGATATCTGATTTAAGAGATTCTGGCGCAATCCTGTGATCATTATTGGAGAATCCAGAGCCTTAATAGCTGAGTAAAAGTGAATGCTTCGGCCTGGATAGTGGCAATTACGACACAGCTTCCATCTCAAATTCTGGAGAGCCGATTAAATCACAGGATTCACAGAGAACATCTCCCCTCGTGAGTACCATTTAGATCCATCGGTGAACAAAACCATTTTCTCCATGTTTCTGACAAGTTTATGCCTCGACTTGTTTCTGCCATTGATTCCGATAAAGAGCCTCAGTCTTAGTTTTTGAAAAGTTTGTTACAGTCTCCCAGTGAGAGAGTGTGATTGCTTTGGGATGGTGATCTTAACTTTTCTAAGACGCATTCTTACGCCGCTTTAGACACCGAACAGCATATATTCAGTGGAGTACGAGTAATTCTGTGCATTGAAGATTATGCCGCTGTGGATATTGTCCTCTTTGATTCCCTACAACTTGGTGAGGACTACGAGCAGGTAGTACTTCTCAAATGGATTTCCAGAGAAAAGTGAACCGTATCTAAGGATGGATCGCACAGGCGTTGTTAACTTTCTATAGTTAGTTTTGAATGCGAATGGAATGGAAAACGAACCTGGGCCGCAACTAACATGCCTCTGCAGTTAGTTCGGTCCCGACTGCACGTAGTTACTCACTCTAAATCGATTGGGACCCGCTTCTTCTTACGCGGTACAGCTAGGTAGGTAGGTACATAGAGGTGGCGGTTCAGTAGCACTAGAGTGTGCCATGTTGTTACTACAACTCGTGTGAGCTGGTTGATGATATGTGTTGCTGAGGATGTGAGACAGTCGGTGCCTAGATCCAACCTGTGGAGAAAACGGATTAAATCTCGTATTCCTCTACACGACATGTTGTTAAGGTCGTCGAATAATAGTTGGTTTAGTGCACGCAGTCTGACTCTTGCTAGCGCCGGTAATTTTCAGAGGAAATTGGAGAGGGTTTTCTTCCCATTTTCATTCCCCCACCGGGTCAGACTCTACGGGCCGGAGCATTGTTGTTTATTTCCTCTACATGGTCCAGCCAGTTCAGGCGACTGATGCGTTGCTTTTTCGGTAGGTCGATGTGGCTGTATAACTCTTATAATTCGTCTTCTCCTCCAAAGCCCGGCAACGCAAACGGCACCGAGTATTTTTCGTAGTCTTTTTCTCTCAAAACGACTGACTATATCTTTATCCAGGTTCGATAGGGTCTATGCTTCTGAGCCATAAAGTTGGACTGGGATGATTAAGATCGTTTATAGAGCCTCCTTAGTTTTTCAGGATAGGACTTTACTACTCAATTCACTCTTCTTCACCCAAAGAAACAGCGATTGGCAAGTTCATTTCTGCTGAATTTATAGCAAAGCCAAGGTAACAAAGTCCCTTACTCCCTCGAAATTATAGCTGCCGACTGTGACGTTTAATCCAATTCGTCGATGTTGTGTGTCCCTTTTTGCTGGCAGCATGTACTTGGTGTTGTCTTCATATACACAAGGTGCTGACATTCCATTAATCAGGCATACACTTCTGGCCGATCAGATCTAAGAAATGAGTTGGTATATGGTCTCAACAAAGTCATTCCCATTAGCTTTGAATACCATGGCCCGTAAGCCGTCAGGTGTAGCTGCTTTGTTGGGTTTCAGCTTACATAGATATTGCTATACTTCCTTCATTTTGGTCAGGTGGGCGAAAGTTTTGGGTATCACCGTCGCTGGTTATTTAGCTGTGTACGCTTGCCGGGATTCTTCATCGAATCAGGGATTTCTTGGAGGTGGTCGGGTTAAACCCAGTATATCAGTTGCTGCGTCTTTGAGAACACCTTGGCAGCGTTGCCACTGGTTTTCGGTACCTGATGTTGGTGGCATTGGAGTTGTTGAGAGATTTCGAGATACGCTTTCCGCGAAGATTCTGACGGTCCCTTGCGATTGCAACTTTTCTACATTATATCTTCTCACAGTAGTTCTTCTAGAGGCCTATGTTCCTTGCCAGATGTGTTGTCGTGTAGGCTATGTCTTGACGAGGAGCTCGTAGAAACATTCTTTGGTGCCATCGTCTTTCTTCTTCCGTAGGGGAATGGGCGCATATTAGGCTTTTGTTAGCGAATTTAACCGTCATCGTCAAAAGATGCCTGATATCAGGATATCGAGAAAGCTGTACAGTTGAGTGCTGTACGATTTGGAATTTTCTGCTCGGAACCAATCGATATTTGTAGGGCATAACTCTCCAGTATCCTGTTCGGATGGTGGATGGTGTTCTATGGAAGAACTTACTCGGAAATGTCTGTCAAGTTGAGAGACTGGTTAATCACATCGACGTTATCAAACACAATAAGTGGATCTCCTGCAGAACAATGACATTTCTAAGTCAGCATTACTATGCCAATGCTCAATTAATTGACAGAGAGGCGAGGCTGATATTTTACTGCACACTGCACTGTCATTGGGAGCATTTCGATCAGGCTATCTGACAAATACTATGCTGTGCACCAGGAGGTAAGTGTATTGTAGTTCAAAAAATTTAGATAAAAAGCAACCGGAGGAATCCCAGTGTGACACGCTGAAACATATATTCTTGTTATCGAAGAGGGCGGAAAATAGTATTGAGTGAGGCAGATGCTTTCAATAGGCTAAGAGCTCACCTGTAAGCCTGACTTCTTCATTTCCGCCACTCCTAACTCAGCTCTCCTTTTGCATAATTTAGTTATTCAACAGCGAAAAGAGCTGTAAATTTGAGGGCGCATTACGCTTTCAACACCACCATCCACTATCTCCATCTGCACTAAGCAAAAGGAAATTGTACAATTAGCCAGTAAATCCAAACAAATGAGTTCGACGGAAGACGAAAGACGACCGAAGCAGAAATAAAAATTAAATCATTCAAAACCCCCGTAATCGGCTTAGGATTCACCCATTCAACAATAAGAGCTCTTAACAACTGACTCTGCCTTCGACCCTGCCTCTGACTCACACATGATTCACATGATTCGATCGTGTAACAGACTGCCCCTAGGGAATTCGACACCAAACGACGATCGAGCCAAAGATGCCCCAACAATGATATTTCTCTAATCCACTCTCCATCCACTCCCTTCCTTCCGCATTTTACTAGTTCACGTGTTTTTTGTTAAATCGAGTCGAGACATTCAATTACCAGAAACACCGACAGACAAACGGGCAGACAAACTAGTCTTACATGTCTATCGACGTATCCACGTACTCGTATCTACGAGCGCTGCAAGTCTCACCAATTATATTCGACAGACAGACAAAAAACCGAAAAAGACAAAAACGATCATTAATAGTACTTAACAAGCTGTGATGACAACTTGTTTCGAATTTTCCATTGTTATCGGTCTTGTCTATTTGTCTGTTGGCCTGTTGGAGCTCGCCAACACCAATTGTCTGTCATTAAACAATTTTACCCCGACTGCGCAGGCGCAACTTCACCCGATCTTCGTCACCAATTTACACAATATCGGCAAAATGTGACTCTGCGGTTTGAGTCACGGCTATTTGTTGTTTGTTTGGTGCAAATAATTCGCTTCGGACAGAGATCTTGCCGGTAGACCATTGCGAATGGGATTTGCAGCGTCAAGAAACTGGTGAAAAAGATTCAAAAGAAATGGATAAAAATGGAGAAAAACAAGACAATCGGGGAAAACGAAAATAAAGTGAAAGAAATGAAAGAGCAGTTTAGGTAATTAGTGGATGATTTAGGAGGAAACTGTTAGAAATACGCGCGTGCCGATTGAATGATTTCTAATTTTACGTTGCGTAAGTATCTTGTGTCTTGGCGATATAGTGGGAGGTAGCGAAATCATTTTTATTTACACCATAGCCCGTGGTGCACAAAATTATTCGCACCCAATTAACGAGAATTTATTTGCTGGGGGAAGTTCACCGCACCGCACGCTCTTGGGTAGTGGTAATGATGGTGGTTATTATTAAATTTTCACCTGGTTAGCGTTGCGGGTACCCTGGATTTGTGGCTTCAAGCGGATGTGAATTGATTGGTACTAACGAATCGATGAAAGTCAGGAAGAGTTTCTATAACATTCACGTGCTTTACACTGGATCATTAGGACACAGAAACCGACGTTATGTACTACTTAGCAGACGGTCACCTCCTATAGTACTTCTGTGTTTCTTCGGATTCCCGTTGGAAGAGGAACTTCAGTGTCAAAGAGCTTAGATGGTCGAAATTGACCGAATGATATCAAATTTCTGCTTTGCCTGATGTAGTGACCAGTGAGGTGGCGAGCAGAGAAAGTGTAGGGCTGCATTATCCTCCTCTTCAGAGGAATATCAGATTTTTGCTCTAAGCCTCTAAGCCAATCCATTTAAAGTGTTTGTGCAGACTATTACAGCCTTGTCTTTGACAGTTTTGTTCTAAAAACCACTAGGAGACGTTCTAATCAAAGTCTCACAAAGCCCTAAAGTCTGTAGAAATCTTAAAACTGTTTGCTTAGGACTTTGCCTATCTTCAGGGTCCTGATTTAATAAATTCTGGAATGACCTAAGCTTCAGACAATGCTCCATGAATTAATGTTTCGAATTCTTGCACTACATTGCATCAGAGCTTCCATTGACAGTTGGGTCTAATTTGAACATAACTGCAGATGGATGTTTCCCGAGGTCATGAGCTTTCCTCCTGCACCATGATGGTGCACTACGCTTATCCATGACACAATACCATGCGACGCTTGCTGGGAATGTGACGACACCGCGGACCACTATCAACCTATCACTGAAGCGTATATTGATCTTTCTTTGAACGACTGAGAAATTCCAGTAAAAGGAACATACGAGGAGTACAGATGCCTCTTGTGTTTTGACATTCATGGGATGCCCATACATCCATGAGGGCCAGTATAAGCCCGGTCAGCGCTCACTATCTTTCGGTAATACCAAAGTCGGAACTCGTGTTAAGGGCACAAGCTCCACCCGTGCTATGAGTTCAGGATGACCTAAAATATCTTACGCTTCTTAGGGTCATGGCACTTATTGCGACTCTACATCTGCTAAAAACCAACTGGAATACTCTCCATGCGGCCTTAGGTTTAAACCACCGTGAAGCTCCCACCAGAGGGCCTACCTCTATCAAGTCAGGCTCAGACCGAAGTCCGGGCGACGTCGACTACCACAATACCGTGTTTTGAGTCGTGGTGTGGACTCAATAGGACCTGTTACCGGCAGGTTGTAGTTGGTCAAATCGTAGCAACCTTTGGTGGGGTCATCTGAAAGCCCTTACGATAAGACCAGCTTTACTCTACCCCCGTTAATTATTAGGCTACGTAATTGACGGCCGTTGTCTTGATGATTGGGCGGGGGACCACGAGGAATTTAATGGACAATGCTCTGTTCGTACCAAAAAAAAGAATAACGAATGGACTAGGAGGTTTGAGGTAAGCAGGCCATGGAATAGATCAAGCTAGGTTTGGTTAAATGCTAAACTGAATAAGCACTTTACAATGCCACAGGATCTCACTGAAGACCAGAAGGTTACAAGCATCTGAAAGTTTCAGAATTTCTTAGAGTTTGAACCATTTCAAAAGGATCTCTTACATTTTCACGAAGGATATCACAGCGATGATTTTTCCTTCTGGAGAGAATGAAGAAGGGGGCCTCATCCTTATTTTCACCTGTACAGCTCCTGCAAAATTCGTTGAAAGGGGGCCAACACTATTGGCATGCCTGTCAGTTAAGCAGATGCCCGGCAGAATGCTGAAATGTGAAAATTTTAAAAATAGGAAACTCTTTGTACGTCTCTGATACCCCGATGTCTAGGGATGTCCAGCACAGCACGCGACAGTTCCTAAAGAGTTTAAGGGTATAATAACTGCTTGGCTTTCAGTGGAAGTGCAGAAAGTTCTCATACAACATCTTCAAACGACAAGCTAGTCCTGACATCATAGATTCGCGGAAGCCCTACAAGTTTTTAAGAGGAGCACCTTGCGGCAAGACTCGTTTGTTTAGAGGAGTGTAATATGGATAAATTGGTCATAAAGGCTGCTCTATTCTACCTAATCTTCCTGAGAAATAATCGGCCAAGATTCATGTACCACATGAGCTTCTTCGGTAGAGGATTTGTGTTTTAGACCCCAAATTGTGAAGACTGGGAAACTGTGAATTCTTTGTGTCAACAATTTAGTGTGGTGTCGGTGCTGACATATTGGATCTAAATCACAATGTCACCAAAGCTCTAAAGACGCTGACAAGTGTCTTCTAAGTCAGAATATGTAGCCAAACTGAAAAGTGCTCCAATATCAACATCATAAAGGCGTCACTATCACAGATAGCTAAGAAATAGTTAAGGCATTGGGTTACCGCAGACTAATTAAATTCCCTTCAAGACATAGCCAAGCGCAACTTATTGCCTGATCTTAATTAGACTCTGACAGCGTTTGTTTTTTCTTTACAATTTGAGAGCGTTCAACGGATTTGTGTAGAGGTACCAATGAAAGTTGGTTTTAAATGTTTGAAGGTTATAATGACTAGGAAATAAAGAGCTCGGCAGGGTATTCTATAAGCGGATCATACGGCTTAGGAACGAATCATGATATTTTAGTGTACGTCCGAAAGTAGGCTTGAGGGTGTGCTGATGATCATTCATAACGAGGCGGGTGTTACTGTTAAAATTTTGAAGAGGAGGAATACTACTGACAATTTCAAAGGAGCACTAGCAAACTCGAATACTGAGTTATGTTCAAGAAAGGTTAAGGAGACAGTTTCACCTAATAATAGGAATGATATTAGAGAGAATTCTGTTAACAGACGAAACACCAGATCAGGTATTGCATGATCGTATGGATCTTGCCACTTAAGGTGGTATATCGTATCCAAGAATACTGTGATTTCCGAGGGTATTGCCGAGGTCTTGACTAGTGACCTCATGAACTTTTGGCAGGAAAGATCTTGGAGATCAAACGGCACTGCAAATCCTAGCACTTTCAAAAGAAAAGTAGGAGCGAAACTTCTTCCTTTGAGTGACTTTTCTGCGATAGGCCCCCAGTGATTGTAAAATCAGAACTTGCGGAATGTATGTTACTTTCGTAGTTTCCATCTTTGCGTATTTTGACTAAAGAAGGTTACCATCGAGGATGAAGTCTAGGTATTTACTGGAATTTCAGTATGAGGTCGTGATGCGTATTAGTACTAATTGAACCAACTCAGTCAACTCGATTACTCTTATGGTGGTTCTCTGCATCCTGCATCAGACTCAAAGCAACGTAATATCGTCGGCATAGACCTTGGCGTAATAGTTCAGGGCAGATGGGTGTCCTGTGGCTAGTCAGACACTGCTAACTTAGACCATCAGTTTCATCGGATCAATTGTGCTAATTTTGGGTTTTCACTTGAAATCTTTGATTTAGAAGAAATCAGATAAGATGAATCGCAAAAGGTTCCTCAGCTCAAACTCCAGATGTTTTGAATACCAACAACAAGTGGTATGGTTCACGCTGCCAATGTCTACAATGTGGTCTCTCATCTAAGTTCTCTAAGCGTCCAGCGGTCATTAATTTCGATGATCAGGTGGAAAACTATGCTTTGATTTTGGTAAGACTGTTGGAAACTTGTGCTATAGAGAGTTAACCATCAGACACCATACCAATAGAAATAGAATAATGGCTTGACGCCCCAGTTTACTCTCATAATCACATGTTGACCGCAATCCGATTTAAGTATGGATACGCTTTCTATGAGCACTGTTTGGAGGTGAAAACAATGCCAAACAGATTAGGTACCTCGAAGCACGAAAACCTCTATTTTCATAGATCGCAGCTAAATCAGTTTCTGAGCCCTGGGAGAAGGTTTATCGAATCCCCGCCGATACTCGCTAAGCTGGAGGAACTACATTTATGTAGTTATCCCTATTTCCTTGCACCACCTGGCATACAAGCTTGCTGTATTTAAATTGAAATAGTTCGGCAAGGTCTACGATCTGGGTCAACTTTTGTTCATTAGATCGATTTTAACACCACTCCGGGAGTAGAAACATACTGGTTACCAGAGATTCCATAGAATTAAGGAAACGGCTTGCGTAAATGGTGTTTACTTATGAAACAGTAACAGTTGTTGGTGTCGTCATGGTAAATTATTTTTAGGTTTTCTGCGAGAGCACCTTACTCTAAGCTTGCTTTGCTTTAAATCATATCCCTCTGAATGCGGGGTGATTTTCTCGCAGATTTCGTTGTTTCCCGCCTTGCCTTACTGCCAATAACGAGACACGTTTAGTTCGCTCCTTCTGTTGTAGGAGTTCCTTCGTCTTTCTCGTTGTTATCATGACACTCACCTATTTGCTATACGAGCTTCATTGGTTTCAGGACGTGTTTCACACTTCACGTAAGGTCTAGGACCTTCTTTAACTGCTATTTTTGAGAGTTCATCCTTACCATTTAGAGTGCCTTCCTTGTTTTTCGCAAAAAGAACAGATTCTTGAAAAGTTTAGCATATTCGCATCCTGTGAGTACACATTAGCGTTTGCCACTTGTGTTTTTCTCTTTTGGGCAAGATATTGCCTTTAAGGTCTTGGAATGGATGCGCTGTCGGGTCTGACGGATTATCATGTCTACCAAGTTTTTTTACTCTGTGATCACAAAGGCTGTGGCATCATTCGTGTTTCTTTCTGTTGCCTCACCACGCGGCGCCGTTGAAAGTGCTCTGATTTTCTTCATAAATCTTGCGCACTTGGATCCATTTTTTTCTTTTAAGTGAGCAATCATGGTGTCTTCTAAAAAAGGATCAGAAAAGGCCATAAAACCTATTTAATCCCATGCTGATGAATCTCATCATGGACTTCTTGACGGTAGTCCGTCGACGCAGGACCAGGCCCTTAAAATTGATGGCCATACTTTAACTATTGTAACTCTATGGCCATTCTCTTACCTGAAGACGTACTAAAGACGGCTAAAGTCCGTGAAATATGTGAAGTCCGGGACACTGGAATTCTGCCATTGCGAAGTACAGTAGTTCTCAGCAATGGTGACACAGGAAAAGAAGAGGAATGGACCCAGCACTGCACTACCAGAGGATTTCAAGAATTATGGCTGATTGTTGTCTAGTACTGCAAGTTGCTAATGCTAGAAGATTTAATGTTGATCTTGGTCCATATCCTACAATTGCATTGGGAGCTCTATTTCACGCTAAGCATGTAAGGTCTAGCGCTCAAGTTCAGCTAACTTATGTCATCTCTTTCGTTTTTCTTTTGAGTTTAGAAAAGATGTGAAAAGTTTAGGGCCTTTGGCTCTTGCTGTTGGACTTTTGATTGGATTTCGGCAGGCAAAGCCAGCTCTGTGTCTACTAACGAATAAAATTGATAATTTTAGCACCAACTGCTGTTTCAGAACCAATATTCTTGGAGTCAAAAACAGGTGAACAGTCCATGTGGGGCAATGATACAATTTCGTGATGAAGACCGACCGTTGGATTATAATACTTTGCTGCAGGTTGAAGAACCAACAATCACACTTAAATACTCAAATATAACAGCAACAAAATGAAGTTCTTTTCCGCTGTTTTAAAATTTAAGGGCTTAGCCGAAGAACCGACCTTTATAAGATAGCCTGCGGTCAGTGTACTCAGAATGTTAGAAATACTGAGGTTCTAATCAGTTAAAGAAGGGATTAACCCCAACTCTCCATGAGGATATGCAATTTAGGTCGTTGTGTACCGACAATATAAACAGCTTACCGATGATTATTGAAAACAGAGATTAGCACTTAGCGATTACCAATCACTGGGAACGAACGAAGCGTATCACCAAACACCAATCACCTCTTGTTTTTGAGACGAGGTTCAAATATGTTGACCAAGGATTTGGTTACCTCGACTATACTATAATCAAGGCGCCTCACGATGGTCCAAAGCTCGTCACAGGACGGCTCTCTGAAACGGCTGTCATTAGACACTCAGTTATCTCTATTCAAACATCTTCACTACGTGAGTGAACCTTAGTTATAAGGGTCTTCCACTAGGGACTTCCGAACTTTGACAGTTTATAGCGGCCATATTGTTGAAGCTACATCTGTCAAATTGACTGTCATTTATTCAGTCTGTTTTGCCAAATCCCCATGGACGGACATAGCGTTCAACAACATAAAATTGTTTTATCAAAATGGGTGTTCTGTTCGGGTAACTTTACATGCGCTTCGCTCACTTTACGGTCGCCATAATCGTCCTACCGGGAGGACTTTTCGCAGTGTGCTGGATAAATTTGAGTTTACTGATTCAGTAAACAATAAACCAAAACCCGTATGCCGACGAAACGCAAGATCTGCCGAAAACATCGCCACTATCCTTGAGAGTGTACAGAAAAATACGAGGCAGTCGATTTTGCATCGCTCACAAGAACTCGGCCTTTCGCAGACCACAATTTGGAGAATTTTGCGTCGTGACTTGGGCCTGCACCCGTACAAAATTCAACTGACTCAGGAGCCGAAGGTTAACGACCATGGACAACGACGTGTGTTCGCTGAGCAGTTCGAAACTGACCCTAATTTTCATCGAAAAATCATCTTCAGCGATGGGGCCCATTTCTGGATGAATGGGTACGTCAACAAACAAAATTGTCGAATTTGGGACGATACCAATCCGTATGTGATCCAAGAGCGTCCAATGCATCCCGAAAAAGTCCCTGTTTGGTGTGGATTTTGGGCTGGTGGCGTCATTGGTCCATATTTCTTTGAGAACGACGTTCATCACCGTCAAGGGCGAGCGCTATAGATCAATGATTACCAACTTCTTTTGGCCTGAATTGGATGATGTGGACACCAACGACATGTGGTTTCAAAAGGACGGCGCTATGTGCCACACAGCTCACGCCACATTTGAAATTCTGCACGAGCGATTCGAGTGCATGGTCATCTCACGTGGAGGTGATGTGAACTGGTCACCGAGATACTGTGATTTGACCCGGTTAGACTATTTTTTGCGGGGTTTTGTGAAGTCGCAGGTCTATGCGGCCCTCAAAGCCAACATAACACACGCCATCGGTCAAATTCTGCCTGATTTATGCGCCAGAATCATGGAAATTGGACATTTCAGATGCGCGCCACCCAGAGAAGCCGCGGCGGACATTTGAACGATGTTATATTCGAATTTCGATCAGATCTCACACACACTCTGTTTTATTTAAATTTAAAAGCGCTTCCTGCTTAATGAAAGACCTTCTATAAGAACTTAAGCAGGCCCTGCGTACAATAGATGCTCCACAGACAGGTGGAGAAAGTACAGAGTTTGCAATATCTTTGTGGTCTCAGTCAAGTCAAAGTGATTCAGTAAACCAAGACTAGGCCGAGAAACCAACTTTGCCCTAAATATCCCAGCCAGACCAACGTGATCCCCACTAAACTATAACGAAAAGTCGTAGTAAGACCTTGAATGCCACCCAGCTATAAACGCCTCAACATACCTCCTAAACCTGTCCCATGCCAAGTGCTTCTTTCACATTTTCACTTCCACTAGGTTACATAAGCTCAGTTTAGGGTGCTCCAAATCGCTTCTTCGAATACGTAACCCAACAGAAAAACCGAGTCAAGCCAAACTCCAGCAGTAGGATGCAATACGACCACACTACCGCACTCATAACGCTACACACGAACAACAAGTGCATTAGGGGTAACACCATGCAATACCAGAAATTATTATATTACATGTTAATTAAGCCTTGAGTACCCCTGTACCCCCTTTTTGTTTTGTTTTTACGAGTAATGTCACTTAAACGCTTCCGCCCGTACAAGACGGGAAACATGAATACAAAGAGTTGCGCAGTAAAAGTACTCAAAGTTGCACGTTATCTAAACATTGCCCCGTACTCTACGAGTACCTTCCTGCATTCACTTGAATTCTCCGATCATGTAATCCTCCTCAAGAACCACCAATTCAATCGGCCATCACCATTGTGGTAGATCCACAACATCTTCAGCGAGATGACAGATGACCCAATCCCCGAAGATGAGCGAATGATTTTGATTTCGACAAAATCCATCCTCAGCCCACTTGTGGTTTAGAGAAGTGGCCAACTGGCTGGTAATTATTCAGATGATGGCTCGACAATGCAACACAGACATGTTGGTGACATCTAGTGGATTATGAAAAGGAAAGTTACGACTTTAATGACAAGCCACCATGACGCCGAGTTGTTGTGGTTTCTTGATTTACATATCCGTTTTGGATGGTGATGCCACAAATAGGGTGTGTCATCTAGGCACACCGTCTCTCAAGTCATCAAAATTTTGAAAATATTATCATTTCAGTGCCAGTGGGGCGATAGATGTTTGGGACGAAACTTGTTTTGCAAATTTTAGCACTGACACGTTATTTGCATGACAGTTTACACTTAGGCCCGTTTGCCAAAGCAATTGAAGAGGACGGTCCAAAATTTTCACCTCTAGTGGCATGGTCTTTGTCAAGCAGTTTCAGGGCTACCAGACTTGACTATTTATTTACGTTTTTTTTCTGCAACACAAAAGATGCTAAGTAAACGGTTTTAGTGTTGGACGCAGTGTGTGATGTAATCTTTCAATGGAATGCTGGTTAACTGATGGGCTGGCATCGAAGGCTGGTGTGGATAAGTGGAAATTTATTTGACATTTAATGGGCAGGGGTATTTAGGAAAATGCGCAAAAATGTTAAGTGATCGCAGGAATTTGGGTAGGAATGCATCAGATTTCCTCATAAACTGTTGATTGACAGTGGGAATGGTGGTATTTTGTGGGGTATAGGTGATAACTCCGAAGTATTTAGCAGTGTTGGACCTATACAGCTGATAAAATAGCAAATTTCCGTTTAGATGTTTGACTTTTATGCTAAAAGAAGGAGCACATCCAGTCGAAATGTCTGCGTGTATTCAAGCAAATTCAATGGAGGCCATCTATGGCTACAAACTTGCTTGGATTTCTAACAGATTTCTAGCCCTATTTCTTCACAAGTAGCTTGTTCAGGTAACACCTCGGGGTGAACCTGTGTCTCTTCAGAAGTTGCTTCACTAATAAATTTCAACTTTATAGCTTCTGAGCTGTGTTGTCACTTTGGAGGTTCTTCTCAGAGGCATAGGCTATTGAAGGCATCCTAAAAGGTATAGATTCACTATAAACCGAGGAGAATGTCTCAGTTTAGAGCTGTATTTTGGGCCAACGAAGACTGCAACTGTCTCGGAAAAGGGCAGATATGTCAATACCCTCATCTCCCTTGTTTGATTGCCGAAAAATTTTGAAATGCCCTTTGGTAAATGAGATTGATAGTGCCAATCAGAGTTTGAATTCATCGCGGTCTAGTCATCAAATGCGCTCTGATTTTAGCACTATATATGCTATATAGGCCTTGGTATACTGAGTTACTTATACGGCACTTAAGACTGCGGTGAATACGGGCTTCAACCAATAGACATGTCCAGTCAGCGCGGTCTTTGACCAACTGCCTCGAGCTGCACACTTCAAAATGATTAGGGTTTCTATCCACATGGACAGGGGTTTAAGGAGTGGTTTTCTTGTAGTGAGGTGTTTACGAGAAAGAATCGAGGACTCGTCTCTCCAGATATATGGCATGATCATGCCATGGCAGGTCGATCTTTCTTACATAACAGCTCGCAAACAACGCAAATGTGCCCAAAACTTTCCTAACGTCCATCCTTCTGCGCCATAGACCTGGACCGGGATAATAAAGGTCTTATATTGAGTTTACAGCTACACCTTTTTTTCAAAGTACGCAGAAGTTATTGGAGCGCTAAATATTTTAAAAAATGGTGAAGCTGCGGGATCTGACGGCACACCTTCCGTCCTACACAAGAAGCTCGCTACCATGTTGAATATGGTTTTGGACAGTGGAATAATTTACAGCAATTCTACAGTGTCGACAAGCAGAATGGATAAGAGAGAGTATCCTACTTAAAGTATACCAAGCGGGGTTCAGGCCATGATATTCTACTATCGACCATGTGCTTGTTTTGAGGTAGAAAACTTTATGCGTTCTTTGGAGATTTTAAATCTGCCTTTGGACAGAAAACCTCTGCTTTATAAGCTGGGCATGGGCATGTCGACGACGTTTGGAGGAATTACCCAAAGCCTATAGCAGATACTAGGTCAGCGGTGTGGAGTGGTGTAGAGTGGTGTTGAGTGGTGTTGAGTAGTGTGGAGTTGTCAACATGCTTTCGGACGTGGTTGGGTGTTTGACAGGGATGTTCTCTGAGTCCAAGCTTGTTTGCACTACAATATATGTTGAGGACATAGTTGGAATTCTCTCAAGAGGTATTGAGTACGCAGGACTACTGAACAAAGCATTGATATTTGCTGATGATATAGTGCTGCTAACGCAACTAATGACGAACAGATTATTTGAGTATGGTAAGCCGTTGAATTTGGCCATTTACCAATACTTTTCAAAGTTCATGAGGAAAATGCTGCAGAAAATACCTATCTTAGCGTTTATTTCACTAGAAATCTTGATGCGAAGAGACACGTAGTGGAAAAACTAAGCCAGTCTACCAGTACAACTGCTATCAACACTGTTTGGAACATGTGCTTCCGCCACAGCACCAAATACAAGGTATTCATGGAGGTCTCTGAAGCCATACTGTTTTATGCTGAGCAGATTTTGGGAGTTAGGAACTACGAGACTGTGGAGAGCATTCCATTTGCAACTCAACACCACACCCGGATGCAGGTACAATATATCCCCGGTCTTCACAAAAACCCTTAAATTGCAAGTAGTCTACGTTTTAAAGGTCTTGAAGGTGCCAGATAAACGGTTGTCGAAAAAAGCAGGAATGCCAGCTAAAACAGTCTAAAACAGTGTGTGGCTGGAACTTCTTAGTGGCTGTGGAAGAGTGCTAAACATTGATGACAGCAAGTGAGGGAAACCGTAACTTGACTAACTTGTGGTGGACGAACAGCGTAGATCAGTATACTTAGAGCAAGTCTCTGCATCTCTACATAGAATGACCTATAGCCGTTTAAGTCATAACTTGCGGGACAGTTATTACTTAACAGTGTTTAAGCTGCGGGTTGAGCTTCTGAATCTTAATGAGATTCCACACAGAGACGATCTACAAATACTGTGCAACTTGTGTAGCTTGATGGAGAGGGGAGACATAAAGTTTTCGTTGGAATGTGTTCAATTTTAAAAGAAGTAATGTCCTGTCGATGGAACAAGCATTAACACTTCTAATCTGGCGGACGACATCGTCTAATAAACAAATCATTCAAATCTAAAATCTGTTGAGTCTCCTCTCCTCCTTGGAAGGCCTTATCGTTCAAATACTTCGCAAGAGTAATCCCTCCTTTGATTTCTGACGATGAGACATTATCAGAACTGGCAACGTTGCTAATTTCAATTTCGACGTTCTGTCCGATTAGTCGTTTCTTCTTGTTAGTAGCATATTGATTCTGGTTTTATTTTGAAGCAACTTTCATGCCATTATGTGTGGATTCAACATCATTTAAATGACCCTCTCGCCTTCGCTGGCAGTGCTTCAAGCGGTCGGCTCAATTTTTGATGACTCGGTCCAATATGTGCGTCGTTGTTCCGGCAATAGCGTGTCGAATGTTGGCCTTGAGCTCGTTCAAACAGGTTGGCTTGTTAGCGTAGACTAAGGACTTGACGTACCCCCAGAGAACATAATCGAGTGGTGTCAAATCGCTAAATCTCGGCGACCAATTCGAGCGTTGCTCGAACCAGAACTCGGATATATCGATGTTGTCGATCTCTAACCACAGAAAGTCGGTTAACATCGCTCTATACCTGGGATCATTGACGGTAGCGGTGTCTTCTTCCTCATTCCGAAAGAAATAAGGTCCGATGATGCCGCCTTGCCATAAATCACACCAAACAGTCAATCTTTGTGGATGCAGTGATGCCAATAATGGCAATTCTGTCTGTTGACATAGCTGCTGAACCAAAAATGGGCCTCGTCCGAGAAAATGATTCTTTGGCCAAAATCCAGATCTCCGGCCAACATTTCCAGCGCCCAATTAGCGAACTAACGGCGTTGTTTATGGTCGTCCGGCTTAAATTCTTGCGTTAGGCACAATTTTAAACGGATGCAGGCCCAAATCCAACCCCAAAATAAGCCAGGTTGACTCTCTGCCGATGCCCAATTCAACTGATCGGCGCCGAATCGACATTTCTGGGTCTTCTTCGATTCTGGCCATGTTTTCTTCATTTCATACCAATCTCTGTCTAGTTGGTGGCTTAAGGTTCAAAAGAGTGTGCTCACGCTCAACTTTTCCACGGTGTAATGATTGCACACTGAAGCCATGATGACGACCGACCTCATAACCGACCATACGACGAAATTCGTGTTGCGTACTTACAACTGAGCCGGAGTTTCGATAATATACGCACGTTCGGCAAGTATAAAACGATGCATGATGAAGTGGCAAACCTTACTGAATATTTTGACAACTGGATGGCATTGGTAACTTTGCTGCTGAAACATAACAATTGGAAAAACTGTCATTGCTATCTGGTCACCCTTTACTTGGTTTCCCGTCATGCAGAGCTAAAGCTGTTTATGGGGATTCTTGCAAGTGACAATGATGCCAATATCACCAGCCTCATGCGAGAAGTTGCACAAACTTTTGAGGTATTTTGTCTCTGGCTTTGGTTTGCGCATTTCGCACAATTTTCTCAAGTAACATACTCGTATTACGGCCAAAGCCATAGTTGTGGAACTATTAAGTGTAAAAGCGGGCGCTCAAATCGGCGTAGAGGTGTTGAGGTCTGGCCCGAACTGAAGTTTTCTCAAAGGTTTGCTGTGTTCTGAGTATTTGGTCAATTGTCGACTTTGTAGGCCTAAAATCGTACTATTAGGGGTCACTTAGATAGTTGATAAATGATTTTGTTGGGACAGGTTAGAGAGTCTCTTTTCTTATGAATCAGGTAAGAGATGCTGAAGTTTTATTCATCGGGCGTACATTCATTCCCGTTAAATCCTAGAAGTGATTTGGTGTATACAGTGTACCAAGTTATCTCCCGCTGCTTTAAAGAGCTTGACAGGCAGGCCGTAAAGTATTCCACATGTCTTGCACCTAAAGTTAGCTGTTGCTATCTTTATTTTATTAACAGTTCTTTCCAATAAGGAATAACTGACGTAGAAAACGTTGAATACCATGGAAACCGTGAGACCGACTGAGGTCAACATCTCTGTCAAAGCAGATTGCCGGAAGGAACCCGGCGACTTGTTAATAGAACGACAGTTGAGCGTAGTGTTGTGAGGGATAAGGAACATAAAAGGCAAAACGAATGCCTACAAGTGACACACGTCGTGTTATGATAACCATTTCAATTCGGTTCCATTCAGATAGGTTAAGACTCAAAATAACCTTCTAGTTTAGAACTCAGGGTTTCCTGGAACTGTTGCTAAAAGCCCGTAAATGGAATGAAGTGAACGGCGGTGAAGGCGTCACTCCTGTTCCTAAAGCTCCCAAGTTTGATTAATGGCCGAATTGCGTCTTAAAACGACAAGAATAAAGCCGAAGGACAGGCCATTCGATTGCACATAGTTCACGTCTTGCAAATAGTATTGTGGAGGGACAAGAACGGAAGCAAGTACTTCTTAGTTAAGAACCATCAAAATGGTAAGAAGAGAAAGTTATTATCCCCATCCACCTGCGATAAGAGTCCCTTCAAGTCTGACAAGACCTTCCCAACTATGTTGCACATTTTCGTCTTCGACTGTTGCTTCACTTGGTTGTTCGTTAAAGTGCTGGTCACGTTCAAATAGTTCTCTCTTAAAGGTTTCCTTCCACAGTTTTCCTTCAACTCTGTTATTGATCTCTTTTAACGATGCCACTGGACTTTATATCGCCTGGTATAGTGCTGTGACCAAGGATCCAATAGAATGTCAGTAAACACGTGTGTTACACATCGTTAAGAGGTTTGGCACAATCTTTGGCCAGTTTAAATCGTTGAAGACGACCCTATCCAAATGATTATTACCCAATCACTGGTCACTTCAAATCCTGTTTCCGTTCCCTTCCAGGGAGAAACTAGGGAATAGTAGATGTACGCGTACAAATAATAAGTGACGAAGAAGGATTTCGGCAAGCAACACAGGCAGAGGCTTTCAAGTGAGCCTTTAGTCACACAGATAACGTATGTGTTTTGGCATGTGGACATTCACAAGGCTTGAGTTTTTTGTTGTGTACAAAGCTAGGTTGTTAGTTAATAGACAAACAACGGCGTCTTATCTCTTTCACACGAAAATAGGAAATTCCCAGCTCTTACTTCTCAGAACCCAAGATTGCTAGAAAACACCTTGACGAGCATTGGTTGTCTTGTACTCCTGCAAATGGTCGGTGGTCTCCCCAACTTCTTCAGACTACAGGGAGTCTAGCTGCGGATATTGTTTTCAATGTAAGCACTTGATAGAGGAGGCATCAGAGTGAACCTAAGTGGGATGCCTTCTTCAACGGACTGCTACTGATACGTATTAACCGGTGGATCATCATCTGCAGGACAATCTCGTAAAAGGTGTTTTTTGTGAAGGTCTGGTCGCTTCACTGAACTGTGTTGTAGCCTCATAAAGAGGGAGGACTCTAAGATTGTTTTTAGCTGAACTCACAATACATTAGGATAAGAGATATTTTCAAAGCTGTGATGTCAGAAATCATTCCTTCAGTTTTTGGTGCATTGCCTGGGAGTCGAACCCAGATTTCGGGCGTTGTTGTCCTCGAAACTAACCCCTGTATCACGATATCACACAAAAAAAATGTTACAATCGCATGTATTGACCTCTATCAATCTCTTCAAATCTGGAATAAGGTGCAGTTCACTGAAATCCAGACGCGTATCTCTTAAAGATGAAGTATAGTCTCCGTGATGTCTCAGCGGTTTTCGAGACTGATGATGTCTCTAGACAAAGCCACTCCGGTATAAATATTTGGCCGTAACCGTTTGGTAAGAATCCTATTCTGCCCATTGGACACCAAAAGGCTGAACATATCCTACAATGACTTGCAGAAGAGCGTCATGAACGAGGAAGAAAATCAGCCTACGCTGACTGCGTCTTCGCTCTTTTAATGATCCGACGATTATTACAGCCGCTTATACGGTTTCAAGAGACAATGTGTACCTAAACCCAAAGCAAACTACCAACTTTCGAAAACTAATCCAGGGTCAGACTTGAAAAGGTTTTCGGAAAAAGATGTGGATCTACAGATACCTTCGCAATTCCTAGGTCATGTGGAATTTTTATGCGCCACCAACCGCAGAGCCCTTACATCATTTTAGCATTCAGGTTACTGTGCCACAACGTACAAAAAGACAATACGAAATTCCACCTCATACCACAAATCAGGGAGTGTCCCGCTGAGCCTATGAGACTACCAATTATACCTCCAACGACTAGTTAAATTGCCAAATCTGGGATGACCCACAATAATGAGATAATCACAGCTCCACAAAACTAGATCGCATATCGCTGTGCGTCACAGTACAACCTGCCTCAAAAAATACAATAAACAGATGAACAAATGGTTACCACCTCTTTCGTGGAATGACTTATGGGCTGCAGTACACCCGTGTCACTGGCACTGGCACTGGCATTTGTACGATGTGACATCAATGGTGACACATTGATGGTGTTGAGACTGTGGCACCTACACCCGAAGCTCAACAAACACTTGTCATGCTCAAGAGTCTTCGGCGTTGCACAGCCTTTCAATCCACATGTCAATCCATCATCATCGCGACCAGTCAAATTGAATAATTGCAGCGAAGCCGCGTAACCAATTGACGCTTTAAGATTGCTCAATAGTTTGAAGACCAATCAATTGGAAATCACTTGCTACTCGTTGGGATGGGTTCATCCTAATCGATGCCCTAAATAACAAATCGAGTGGAAAGAACTTTCTTCCATTGCATACCCTGACCGCTTACTAATCTCTTGGAAATTAGATTTCCTGTTAACTGTTCTACCACCCAGCCCCCTAGAGATACAAGTACGACTAGGTATTCCCATTCCATTACATCGGATCGACCGGTCGACCGACCGACGACGTCCAAATCAAATTCATGGCCAGCCACGGAATACAAAAGGCTTTCAGCTTTCAGCTTTCAGGTCTCGGGTAGCCTCGACGATGATGGAGTCGACGATACCAGGAAGGAACTAGGGAATAGTACTCGTAACTGAAGCAGCAACTGGGCACATTAGTGTGTCTAGTGAATAATTAGAGATCCATTGAGGAGCCGACTGAAAATCAGTGGTTCGATCGCACAAAGCACCCAGTAGGAGCAATGGAATTGTACGAATAACAGCTCTGCACCTACATGCGGATACCCATACTCGTAGTCCTAAGTCAAGGTGAAGATTTCAGTTCAAGATAGACCAATGGCCAATAATCGTGGTAGATGCATTTGCTTGCCACAGTGGCGGTATGGTGGTGACCAAACTACCGTCGAAGACCTGCACTAAAGACCAGATTGAACCTAGAATTCCCTGTGTGTGTCTGTGATTATCATGTCCAATCGGAATGAGATCGCTCTCGACAAAACCTATTGCTCTTTGTAAATCGAATGGATTGCATGCTCATTGTCGTTGTCGTCAGTCAGTCGGTCGGTGGGTCCGGTCGGTTCATCGAGGCGGTATAGGGTGATGGTATTCACATTACGAGAGTTCGAATCACCGAATGGAATCTGGAGCAGTGGCCGAACCTTAATGGATATCTTTTGGTTTATTGCTCCTGATTTGGTTTCGTATTCAGTTGGCCAGCGGATGATAGCGCAATTTAAAGACCTTCCAGCGAGATTTAGTGGCCACAGTCGGCTAGTGCGACGTGAATACAAAAAAAAAATCCAAAAGGCGCAACATAGAACATTCAATTATCGACATCTTTAGCGAATCTCAGGGAAATTTATTTATTTTTAGTGAAACCGCTACAAACGGGACAATTGTGACTACAAAAGATTTTCAATTTTCGATTTTCGATATTCGATGCCGATGGCTTCGACTACGGATGTGCAAGGGTGTGCCCCACATATGTAGAGGAGTCTCGAATGTGGGAAATGTTTTTTAAAACGTACTCACGGGCGAGGATCATTTCAAGATTTGGGTCCACCGATAGTCTTAGGAACTTACCTAAAACGAAAGAAAAGAAAGAAATTAGATCGTGAATAGTGGAAGAGATACTTAGATAAGGGAAGAATTGTCAGGTATTTGCGAATGGAGAGGGGCAGATGTGGAGAGTGTTTTAAGGAAAGGTGAATGCAAAGGGTATTCCAACAAGAGCGGACGACTTAGATTTTCAATAATCTTTGACAAAGACACTTGAATGCGCTCATAAAGTACACATGTGGGAATTATGTATGGAACAACTCATGTGATGGACACCCTCTTCGTATTTGGTGGAGCATTTGCGTTCTTTTGACGAAACTTTCAATTACGGTTCAGCATTAGTGTGGAAATATTTCAGTGATACAGCGTCTAGTCCGGGCGTTGAAAGCTGAGATGGTCGTAGGGTTGATGACATAAACTTTGAACTCCTGACAAAGAAGTCTAAAGGTGTTAAACCCACGATTTAACCGAACCGATAACGACATTCCCGGTTTTCAAGACCCGTAACTCATGAAAGATGATCCGCCAAAAGCTGACTTTTGCTGATTTGTATTCGTGTTTGGAGCTAGATTTCCAAATGAAATCCCGATAGGACCGGATTCAATCAGGATCGGACGATTCTAAGGCCTCAAATAAATTATTTTCCTGTGTGGGAGAAGTAAACGCATCAAATCCCTTAGGGCTACCAAATGAGAGGACCGATCCAAAGCTTGGTGGCGAACCAAAAGTTGGCGCCGAACCAAATGTCGGTTCACCACCGAGAACTGGTTTAGTAAAAGCCGTGGCACGTGGTAAGCGAAAACCTTTTTGAGTAATGGAAGAGCCGCCTTGAGCAAATGATCCACCAGTACTAGCAACTGACTGTGTTGGCGATCCAGAAGCTGGGGCTTGTGAGAATAATCCAAATCCACTTGTGGCGGTAGATCTCAAAGACTGAGGCCAAATATTGTTCCACCAGATGCAGCGTTGCCTGCAAATGGACGAGGTAACAAAGGATGGTTGAGTTAGTTTGTTGCGTCGCTTCCAAAGATAGATCCACCCGATTGAACAGTACCGGCAGATTGATCAAAGATCGACCCACCAAATGCAGCAGCTTGACTAGGCGAAGCAAATACATTTGTGCCAGCGCCGGAAGTGGGACTGCCAAATACATTTGTTCCACTGTTAGAATTTGCTGCAAATATAGATCCAGGCGGAACCTTGTCCGCCAAAGAAATTACCACCACATTTATCAGCATTCTGAAAGCACACTGAAAGCAACGTTTTCAGTGCACCCCAACACGGATCGATGAGGCTTGGGAATGCCTCCGAATGTATTGCCAGTAGTTGATGAAACTGCAGGAGTTGTTGCGGTAGCTGCTGATCCAAAGATTGATGCTGGAGTAGTGGTTGGCGTTCCGAACAACGTTACTGGTGTTAACGCGATGGGGACAAAAGGTGAAACTTCGATAGCTTGTGTGGCAAATGATATTGTAGCGGCTACTCCAACATAGGTGGACATAGGTGTTCCAAAGGATATTCCAGTTACACCAAACAAGGGACCTGCAGCTAATTTAGTAGTTCATGCAGGTATAGTGGTTGCAGCGGCAGCCGATGCAAAAATATATGCACTCGTCGCAGGAGTGGTAAACAATGATGGTGGTGCAGATGTTGTAGCAGCAACTTGTCCAGTTGCAATTGAACTTGAAGTTGTTGCGATTGATGGTGTGCCAAAAGTGAATGCCTGTGAGTGTGTAAATTTGGGAGCAAAATAGAGTGCTCACAGCAGCATTTGAAACAGTGGAAGATGTTTCGAATACGGATTTTCCTGCATCAGTTGTTGTACTCTTAACAGCGGCTGGGTCAGTATCAGTTGATTCTTTACTTATGATGGTAGCTCTGTCTGGATTTGGATCCGTTCCAAAAGATGCAGCTCCAAAGAAATTAGTCGGAGCAAATGAAGACTTGAATGCACCTGCATGGACTTGCAAATATTCAAGTTTCCGAAAACCGAATTTATTGGATCGGATGCTGAGGTTGTTTTAACAGTTGCTGCAGAGGATGGACTACCGGAATCTATTGTTGAAACAGGTTTTAAGTGGCAGGCAGGCCTAAAGTGCCAAGATTAAGGGAACTGAAAGTAAACCCAGTTGAATCACTGCTGGCCTCTAGACTATCTGGTTTCGATTCTACAACAGCGACCGCTGGCACGGTGTCTTTTTTGATTGTAGGTGGTGCAAGCTGTTGTCGGTTTGGCAAAATCACTAAAGAAGGGCTTTGAAGCCGTTGTTGTGGTGAAGTAAATAAAGCTGAAGCTCCTGTTGTAGTTTTAGCTTTAACAGATTCGGAAAAACTCAAACCACTAAAAGGGAATCCACTTGTTGTAGTTGATGAAACATTGCTTGATCCAAAACTTAAAGTCGCTGAAGAACTTGAGACTGCAGAAATATTTTCAGATTCAAAAGAAATATGAACTAAACATGACTCAGCTACAATCGCTGAATCCCAATGATTTTGTAGGCGAACTCAGCCTTCAATTCTTGCTGTTCAATGACGAACTCTCTTCGTCACTAATGGTCCGTTCGCTTGTGTTGTTTAGTAGGTTGGATCTTCAGGAAGACCGAAATCTTTTGTGCGATCACTCTGCATAGTGCTTCTTTAAATGTTCAATTCTTGATCATGATGCCGACCACATTGTGGCAAACAGTCGTCATGTTTTCTACTGAATGGCCTAGACAAATCCGTGTCGATGGTCTGACATCACTAATCGATCCAGTCTCTTGGATTATTCTTCTCACAGTTGATACTAATGGAACATTTTGATAACGAAAAATTAGATGGAATCCACGAATCGTGGGAGTCAAACTTTTACACTTCTTGAAACAATGCTGAACAATAGGTAATCGCTGTTGTGTTGAATAGCCATCCAGACCTTGACCTATCGAACTGTTACACTGATCTGCCTCTAAAACCAGAACACACCACCTTGGAGCAACACTTAAGAATTACAATTTTAACACGCTAAAACGCACTTTTAGTTTCTATGACCTCAGTGATGCTGTTCGCTGTAGTAATATCACATAGGCACACGATGACACTTCAATTCAAGTATTTGTCATGCGAAGTATCAGCCTTGCAGAATGATTCTAGCTTCCCTGGTTGTCAAGATCAGTCAGCTCATTTGGAAATTTATTGAGCGGCACATGGAAATATTCTGCAACTGTCGGTTTGAAATGATGTTTGGCCCTAAATTGAGTGCACTAGGGAGGTAGACACTTTGGAGAGATAGATATTCATCGTTCCATAATAGGTGAAGTCAATAGGGTGCATTATCTTTGTAATCTAGTTTCAGAATCACTTCTATATTTCGAGGAGCAGACTGTGATTTTAACCGCTTTTCAATCTTCTGAAGAAATCTGTAGCTACTGCAATTAGCTGCTTAAGTCACTGCGACTTTGTTCTACCCGTCAAGGACATCACAGAGTATTCAGTGTACCAAGCTAAGAGATACTGCCCCTGCTCATTAGACTGGACACCTGGAAATATTTTTGAAAGCCGAAATGCCATGCTGCCCTATGTCTAAAGGCCAGTGCGAGAGAACTGTTTCGTTTCCCACTCTAATGGAAAAGCTGCATAACAATCTGACTTCGAGGTAAAGCTGGGAAAGTCGCATGCACAGCACGTCGCGTAATCCTAGACGAGATTGAATAGGCGTTAATTGATGTGCCAATTGCGTCAATTGATTGAGGAATGATCCCGTATTTGGAGTAGACAAAATCAGTAGTAGGGATGTAACAAAAAAGTTGTGAATAGTTTGCGAACTTTGCAGCAAGACCTTGAAATCAGAATGCATCCCAATATTGGACTTCTGGCTGAAGCCCAGTAGTCTCTTCTCGTTTCATTCTATCTAGTGTCAGCGCTTGGTGGTTTTAAATATGGCAGTTTGGTCTATTTGTTGTCTACAATATGAAGATCTTCTTCGGCGTACAAGTATATGGCTCTTTGAGTCCGTGATTTCTCGAAGTTCCTTTCTCAATATATTGTTTGGATCTTGCCAGTATGAATAGAATATAACCTCAGTCAAATGTCCTGAACGGAAGGTTCTTCCAGGACTTGATTCGGACAAGGTAGATTTTGATGAGTTTTCGACACATGTCGGGCAATAACTCGGCCATAACTTGACGAATATTTGTTCTTAAATCGTCAAGAGTTTGCGGTTTGCGTCCATAAACGCGATCTTTTGCATTGCCCTACAAAAAGACATCCAATCTTAGTTCCCAGGTCACATCACTAAAACGCTAAATAACTCGTCCAGGTAATGGTGATGTTCTTGCAATAAAGCCAAAACGGGTCGTGTTGTGTGAGATGTGGCACCGCCTTATTGGAACTACATGTCTTCCACATATCTTCGCTTTGAAGCCAAACAAAACTGGTCAACATTTGGTTATAGCGGTAAGAATAGACGGTGGAGGTTAGACCTTCCACATTTTCGAAGATATATGGATCAATGGCGCCACCAGACCAAATTCCGCACCATACAGTGACTTTTTGCAATGGTCTTCCGACAGTGGATTTTCACTTCCCCATGTGCAATGATTTTGTTTGTTAACGTATCCACCAAGTGAAAAATGAGCCTCACCGCTGAAGAAAATTGGTCACCAAATCGGCGTATGTTCTGCTTATTCCGTGGTCATCTGGCTTCAGTTATTGAGTGAGTTGAACTCATAAGGGTTTAGATGCTCATCCAAATGCAAAATACGCCATAATGTGTCGTAAGACCAGCCGAAATGCTGTACTTGCCGTGAAATCGACAGATTTGGATCATCTTCAACACTTTCACTAACGGCAACCATATTTCCTGTAGAACGTACATTTCGATGATGGATGGGCCTGAAGACATCTGTAACAGAGCCAGTCTCTTCGAATTTTATTTTACAGTTTTGTCTATAGTACGCTCAGATTGACGATTAAGTCGTCCATAATCTGCTCGTAATGCGCGAAACGTACCTACTTTCACAATTTGAACACGTTCAGCGATTGTTAAACGATGCAGATTGCAAAATGGGACAAACCTTAAACTAAATACATACAGGCTCGGATGACAGTTTGGTTTGACGTATGTGATTGAAACAGAGATGTCAAATCCGGACCATGAATTGGATGACCCTATATTAGACGAGGAGTTCAGTAAATGCTGTGCTTTTTTGGGTACTGCCTGCCACACTTGTTACTTTAGAGCTTAGGAGATTAGAAGAAGTTGTGGTGCTTAGTGGCAAACAGAAGAACACCATATCCACTTCGAAGAGTCTTCTTTGCACAGTGATGATGTTTTGCAGCCAGTGAAGGGATTATTCTTTGTTTGTTGACAACTTGTGCTTGGCTGTTAATTATTTAAACCTTATCAGTGGGATCGATTTACTGAATCTTTTGTCTTTCAGTTTTACACCTTTAAACAGTGTGCCTGCTTCAGTATGATATTTAGGAAATCACAGGGCAAAGTAGCTCATCGCCGAAAACACCGGACTGTAGCACCACCTTAGTAAGTGAGTTACTTAGTAAGTAACGGTGAATGCCAGCGTCTTTCAAATTGATGAAGAGAGTCTCAAGATAAGATTCGTTGATCTCGTTTTTAGTCTATCATCGCAATTTACAATGTCACGTGCTGGTATTGCCAACAGTCTTGGGATGTTCATATAATGTGGTGGATAGTACCTGGGACTTAGTAAGTTTATGCCTCGACTGTTCTTATAAGACTTTCAGTCATTTGTTTGTCAAAGAGGCATATAGAGCTGATATTCCAACTCTAAGCATGGTTCCATCCACTCCGTCCATAAACTCAACCAAACCAGTACTTCTAATTGTTAAGAGCTCGACTGGACATTTGAGGCAACCTTTTCTAAACTTGGAGGTAGATTACCCTCTCGATACATCCCTATGTCATGGTAATTCCCTTTAAGCTGCTATATTGGGTATTCGCAATCATCCCTTGTTCTCTGTCTGAAGAGGATAGATTCCCTTCACTCTTATTGAGAACCACCATTTCAGGTCTAAAGCCAGTAGTCGTTTGCTTTGCTTTTTGGTGGAGCATGCAGATTTTGTTTAAATCGCAGAGACATTCGATACCCTCCAGCTCGGAATATCATTCCTTCCCTTCATCTGGTTTAGTAATCTTCATTTACTGCGTTCAGTTTGCCGCATCGCTTTCGTGCTTGCCTTGTCGCCTCCTTTGTCTACACTTATACGATATACCAAACCCGTTTTTCTGAAGCAAATACTGCCGTCAACCTTGAAACCTGAGTAAATTTCCATAACGAGTCCGCAGGCATAGTGTTGGAACATATCCATGATATCTCCAGAACCTCGGCAATATCTGCTGTGTACCGCATGATGACGTATTCACTTCCCTCTGGCAACAGGAGTGTATTTTTGTGTGTAGGTTAGTGGCTTAATGGGAACGAGATTTAGCGCAGAGTAAGAAGTATCGTTTTCAGAAGAGAACCGGTTAGCGAATTAGGCGAAGAGCTCATTTAAAACAGTAAAACGTTCCCTTCTCCATTTGTGCGAGGCTAGAAAGATATGTGACATGTGTATCTGAAACAGCTGCTGGTATCATTAACTATTTGATCAGAGAGTGAGACTTTTTTAGCGTAATCAAGGAATTGCTTCCTTCAATCATATCATGGACTGCATCTTCAAAAAGATGACTCTGTGTGCGCAATATCGAATTTGAACTTATGGACACAACTCCGACTGTAACAGCAATTCTAAGTCGACTCTTCTGTACTCAAGTCTGGTTTTGTTAGAGTTTGGGTCGAGGGAAAAATGTTGAGCAAAACTATATGGAGAACAGGAATCTAAGGCTTCAATCTTCATTTGGTAACGATCCAGTTGCCTTTAAAGTGGACACATATGCAATCTAAGTGTCAGCGAGTTACAGGCAAGATATGGTTCACTTAACTTTAGGCCAAATTCACATGGCTACCAGGTCACAATAGGATCGGAGGGAATGATTGAACCGATTAACAAGAACCATAATCTCGGTTACAGTTCCTCGTGAGCACAACTGTGAGTTGTTTCCACTTCCTTCCAGGTATATCGAGGCAGCTGCTTAGCTATTGTTTGTCTATTTTTCTCGCTTTCTAAGGGTCGAGTTGCCTTTATATGTGAGACTTGGAAGAAACAATAGAGTTTGAAGAGTGGCATGAGGATCATTTAGCAAAAAACCGAATATGGAAATTTCATCAAAACTCTATCCCTGAAGTGGACGGACACGTTTGCTGTCACTCAGAGGAAACGATTGGAGACTGCAGGATACTGCACTATTGCTTAGAACGTTGATGTGATGGAAAAAGTGAAGTCACCTCCTAGGACGACGCTGTCCATGACGGTGACTATGCGAGGCACTTATTCGTCTTGTTCTAAGGTGATGAAACACAATGTCAGCAATTGGCTAAAAAGGGCAACATTGTCGAGGAACAATAGGAATAACAATGTTTAATAACTTTAAGAGTAAAACGATAGATTTCGTAATCTGGTCCTTTTGAATACAACATCGATTAAATGGCCGCCTTCATTATTGATACAAAGTTGGGCTCATTTTCTGGCATTTTGCATAACATTGACCAACGTTTCAGGTGATATCGCAGCTATTTCGGCTCGAATTTTGTTTCTGAGATAAACTAGAGTCTTCGGCTTGTTGAAAGAAGCTTTGCTTTCTAAATTTTGTTTGGCATGCAGTGTGGCATGGCGTCCCGTTTTGTTGGAACTTGAAGACAGGTTGACCCTTTTTATGCATTTGCGGACACACAAACTGCGCCAATATCCACCGATACAGATTGCCATCGACTGTCTCTCCAACTTTAAAGAGGAATGGCCAGATGATGGTTTTGGACCAAATACCGGCCCCATCAGCCGCTTTCTCATTGTGCAATGGCGTCTCCTGAATTATATGAGCATTATTGGTTCCCAAAAGCGACAATTTCGTTCCTTTACTCCTCTAAAAGAGGGTGAAATAAGCCTCGTCGGTCATCAGAATTCGCTCCGAAAAATCCGACTCAGTTTCAATTATTCGAATGACGCTATTAGCGTAAGCTAAGCGATTCGGTTTGTCTGTTTCCAAAAACCTTTTTGTTAACTTCACTCTGTATGGAAATGAAGGTTTTGCTTCATCCTCCTTAAGGTAGTCCCACTGAGATCGGTGGCTATACGAAACATTTGGATTTTCGGTGCTTCATAGGAATGTCGTGGGTGCTGTCTAATGTGTACTTGGTGATTCGCTATAGACCAGTGCTCAATATAATTTGATGCCAAACGACGAATTGTGTTGTCGGAAGACGCAGACCACGGTATTATCCACGACCTGCACATGTAAACCGTCTCTATTTCTGAGTGTTCTTTCGGTGTATTCGGTTATTTAAGGTTAAAATTGTACTAAATTCACGTTTGTCAAAGTTGTTAAACATTTATCAGTTTCAAGTGCTTATTTCATCAGCAAGCGGAATAATATTATCCCCGGACTAGTTTCCGCAGCCCTCAAAATCGTTACTCCATAATTTCTAGAGACAAAAGTTCAATAGCCTTGCAGTATTGTGTGTCACACACAATTGAATAGAGCGGACCACATACTACGTACTGTAGATGTGAACCGACTTTGAAATACTGGAAAGCATAACAAATGTAGAGCTGGCCAGTGGATATCTCAAGAGTATGCGATCGAGTTCAGAGGGCTCGGTACACAACTTCTTCAAATCGCCGTATGAACCCGTAGAACTATTGAACAAGCAAGGCTGGATGAACCTGCTTAGTCGAGATGATGTTTTGTTGAGATGATGGAGGAACAGAATATCTCTCACGTCGCTCTTAGGAGTGCTCACATATCACTAGTGCTTCTTCTGTGGTATCTGCCGTATTTTCTAAATAGTTCAGTACACAACTGCATTTCGTACGAGCCTAGTTCAGAGTGAAACGTACTAAGAACATTACAAGATTAGAGAACCGTCTGTAGGCCTTGGCACACTTCTTTGATGCTGGTTTAAGGGTAGTGATGCGATTACATGAGAGCACAAGCGTCCTCAATTTAGCCTCTCACTACCAACTCCTACTCTCACCTCCACGTTGGTGACTGGTGGGTGCCTGGTACCTCGACTGGAGATTGGGTAACCAACACCTTTGGAAGGTCGTTAGTGGAAGCTGTCGAGAGAGGGGGGAGGAGTGGCCTTTCACTAAGGCACTTCCTCTTGTTCCAAGCGGCAGAGGAGGAATTCTCTAGATGGAATCAACGGTAGTGCCAGTATCGCGACATCATCAAGGAGGTAGCTGAAACCACCTTAGGGTACCAGCCACCCCAGAGAAAGAGCCCGTGGTATGATGATGAATGCGTTTACAGGAAAAAGGTGACAGAAGATGCACACAAGAAAATGCTGAAGCGCAAAATAAAGGCAGCAAGGGAAGTGTATCGAGCCAGGAGGAGGGAAGAGAAGAAGATCCTGCGTAGAAAAAAGAGGGCCTATGCAGCATCCCAGCTCAGGAAGATCGAAGAGTCTCCTGATCGAAACAACATCTGGAGGTTTTATAAGAAAGACAAGCAACTGGCTGCTGGCTTCAAAACCTGAACACAAGCTCTTCGAAACACCGAAGGTAACTTAGTCACCGAAGCACAGGGAATAGTAGATGTGTTTAAGCAGCATTTCCAGCAGCTGCTAAATGGACATCACGTAGAGAGAGTGATAGGGCAAGAGAGAATCCACGTCCAGTCAATGAAGAACCAGTTCCACTACCCAGTATAGAAGAAGTTGTCTTAGCTACAAAAAAGCTTAAGAACAGGCTCTGATGGTTTACCAGCCGAGCTCTTCAAATACGGTGGCGATATTTTGGTAGGGCGCATGCACCAAGTCATCATCCAAGTATGGGTGAAAGAAAGCCCGACGACTGGACTATGCACCATCTACAAAAAAGGCGATCTTATGTCTTGCAAGAACTATCGAAGCATATCCCTGCTTAATGTCGCATATGAGATCCTATACAACGTACTATGTGAACGTCTCATACTGTTCTGCAACACACTAATCGGCACGTACCAGTGTGGCTTCCGGCCCGGCAGATCGACTATAGACCAAATTTTCACACTGAGACAAATCCTGCAAAAGACCAACGAATTTCATCGACTTCAAGGCCGCATATGATAGCATTAATCGTCAGGAGCTTTATATGGCGATGGCCGAATTCAGGATCCCGGCCAAACTGATTCAGTTGTGTCGCGTGACACTGGAAAACACGCACTGCAACATGCAGTTTGGAAATAGCTTCCTCCGAACTATTTCAAACATGCACTGGATTCCGGCAAGGTGATGCGCTATCATGTAATTTCTTCAATCTCGTCCTAGAGCGGATAGTGCGCAGGGCAGGTGTCAACACGGAAGGCACTATTTTCAATAAGTCCGTCCAGCTCTGGGATATGCGGACGATATTGATATCATCGGGTGCTCGCAGCGTTCCGTGATAGAGGCTTTCACGGCGATTAAAGAAAATTTGTTAGCCTGGAAGTAAACGAGGACAAGACCAAGTACATGCTATCAACAAACAAAGAATCACCTATCCACCGCCTAGGACAAAACGTCACTATTGATGGCAACAATTTCGAGGTAGTTAAGGAGTTCATCAACCTCGGAGTAAACATGAACTCCACGAATGACACCCTAGTGGAGATCCAACGAAGAATTACCATAGGAAACCGCTGCTACTTCGGTTTGGCAAAGCAATTGGGTTCAAAACTCCTTCACTCTAAGGACGGAAAACATGCTTTACAAAACCCCTATCCTGCCAGTTCTACTGTATGGCGCCGAGTGCTGGACGATAAGCAGGAAGGGAGAGCTAATTCTGGGTTCCTTCGAAAGAAAAATTCTCCGACGATATATTGGCTCGGTCACATTGAGCGAATGGACAACAATGCTCCAGTTAAGAGAATCTTCGAATCTCAGCCCTCAGGTTCGAGATGACATCGCGGATGCCAGAGTCTGGATAACTGAAAGCAGCGTACCCGGGATCGTAGAGGATGGAAAGCTGAAGCGTCTCAGGCAGAGACTCTCCACGAGTCGGGAGCCCGTTAAGAAGAAGAAGAAACTTCTTTGATATTCTGTCCAAGAGCTACTATGTACTCTGTCATACTTGACCTTTCCCTTCACTTTCACTCTGCGACTGTTCTTTGATACGAATTGTCTAGTACGAGTATCTATCTCTTCAGTTTCTCATCATAACATGGAATTTACATGTCTCTTTGGAATTCACTTGTTCGAAACAATTTTTATGTCAAAGACGTGCCAAGAGTGTGTAACGATCTAGCTCCACAAACGCACGATCTTATTTTTTTTTAGTGAAAGTCCCAACTGATGGGTAAAGAATCTAAGAATCGGACACTCTCTCTGCATGACATACTGTAGAAAAAAACTCTTAACAAAGGACAAAAACGACTATTGCCGAGATTTATCTGCGATTTTGTATTCCATTGCAGTTTATCTATTTTGTGAAGTCAATAGGAAATTCCAGGCATTTATCTCATTTAACTGTATCTTCCCATTGAAGTTCTTTAGCTAAAAGGAAAGGCGCTGGCACATCCTCCTCTTTAACTGCCATCCAAATCCGAGACCAGCCCACACACATGTGAGCTGTTCCCCAACGTTCTAAACGACTGAGGACGGACTCAGAGATGTTGCAAATAAAGTGGGACTCCTCTAATCATGCAGTCGAGGTAGGCGAATCAAAATGGTGATAGTCTTGGTCGTTGTACTCGTATTATATGATACGAATACGTATTGGTCTTTGATTTGAATGTTACCCAAGAGTTGACTCTGAAATGGGTCATTCGATTCGAGAGAGATTAGAAATGGCTCAATCTAAAGGTGTAAGCCTAGTTTCATAGTTTCATAGTTTCATCATCTCTCTCTCTGCATACGAATGCGGCGATACATATCTGCGAGGCGTCAAAATTCAAAATTAATTCACCTCACATCATTACAAGAGGTGAACGTCAAGTTACGAGTACGTCTTCTTCTCGGTCTGCGTTTGTATGTGCGCGTCTTTAAGTCTTCAACTTTTGGTTTTGGTTTTGGTGTTTTCTGCTTGCCAGCAGGTGTACGTATGTACATACTGGTATCTCTATCTGTATCTGTATCTGCAGTATTAGCAACACACCAACATCGCTAAAGTAAATTAGCATGCTGGATGTGGTGCGGTCTTTTGTTGTTCGCAATGGCATGGCATGGAAATGGCACGATGATGGGTAATGGTGGTGTGTCTAAATTGGCCCAGTGACCAGGTGATCCACTTATAATGATCGTTAAAGTACTTCAAATGTACAAGAGGCGCTTGCAGTGGAAGTGACCTTCCATTTTATGGTTCTTGTGTTCATTTCTTTTTCTGTGCCGGACTGGACCGACCGGCACAACACCATCGTCATTATGATGATGATGATGGCTTGAAGGCACCAATGGTTGAATGAAAGAAGAGGAAGTTAGTACGCGCAAGATGCAATCTGTGACGAGGAGTTTCTGTTTTAGTTTTTTTTTTGGGAAGAAGGGTGATTAAGGGTAACGTATCTACAAAATTGTTGGTCATTCATCTTGTTGAAGTCGGATCCCCTCTGGAAAGAAATATGGGTACTTCTGGGTTTTCTTTTTGGCCGGAAAATGGAGAAACACTCAACAGCAGCGGTAACAGTGGACGCAACAATTTTAGGGAACAATCTTAGACTCGAATGGGGTTTTGGGTGATGAAATAAGTTGCGCACCTAATCGCTGGTTTAATTGATTTGGAAATTTTTTTTTAATTTCCTCAACTCGGTGTGCTTAGTCATTGTTGGGAGTGTAAGTTGGAAAATGATTAAAGACCTCAAATGGTCAGTTTTGTGGGCTGGTAGTCAACTAATGTTCAACATAAATGCTAGATGGTTAATTAAATGATGATGGACGCAACATCTTTGGGGCGGAACCTTCTGTGTTGAAGACTTTGGCTCAAGGGCTTAGTTCAAAAAACTGTTTTTCCCGCAGATTGTTTTAATGATTTCGTTCTTTGTATTCTGTTTTGTACGTAATTGATTGCTTTTATTGTTGTCTTCGCCTTCTGATTTTGAGTTAGTGCTATGCAAATAGTTTGGGTCACACTAATTCATCTTCCTTTGCTCAACTCGAGTTCCGAAGTCGTGTTCTTTTCTCGGCCAAAGTATTTGCGCAACAAACAAATAAGCACATTCGGCGATCGCTTAATTTCAAGCCAAAGAACTCGCAGTGTCTTGTAAAATCAGGAAAATATTGAGATGAACGTTGATCTTGCCAAAGGATATTTTTGCCTTGACTTCCTTAAAAAATAATCTTCATTAAAGCCTTACTGTGTGATAGGTATATCTTTCGCTTAATTTCAGACCAAGAGATAGACCAATTCCTTGCCGAATGGGTCAAGTGATCGGGTTGACGTGAAGACTTGGTTTAGATAATTAAAAACAGCATACTTTGGATCAACTTGAATTGAAGTTCCACTGCCTTTCACTTGTGTACTAAACCCTCCCAACAGAATGCTCCTGATCAGAATTGCTAAGTGCTTACACCCTAGGCATGCGTAGTTGCATCATTCAGAAGTTTTACGGTTTTGCGAGTGAACTGAAATGGCCCTGTTAACCTTGGAGTCGTATGCTAATACCTGGCTGAGGCTATCAGACGTGCAATGCACTCTATATGAATCCTGAACTCTATTGGAAAGAAGTCCTCGGCGATATCTTTTTGTGATATTTCGAAATTACTACGGCCTTACCCATTTGCTTAGGAGTCTTTTTGATTTCAAAAGCTTTGCTTCAACTCCTTATAGATCTTTCTGAATAGAAGAGACATTTTTCATGTATTCTGTGCCACGTCAATATGGATTCGACTTCATGGTCTAGCTAGCAACATAACTATGTACTGTACAAAAGGGGTAACCAAGTGACGAGTTCGGGAGAAGTAATTTCGCAGTCCTAACAAATGTTGAGCCTGTCTTCAAGCCTTTGGTCATCTGATATAGGTCCATTACTCTGCGAGATACTAACGGTCTCGTCGAGGTGTTTGAGATATGTTGTGAAACAGAATCAAGCCCTCCTACATTCTGTCAACAGATTGGCGTCGAAGACATCTCTAATCACGAGCTAAAAGAGTAGGGGTGACAGTGTGCAACTTTGCGGAATGCCAGTTTGGGACTGTTGGCGAAAAGTTTGTTGGTTTCTGTAAGATCAACGTCTTGTTAAGGACGATACTTTGCATTCGCTAGATGCATGTCTACCGATCTCCAGAAACATCCAACCAGATTGACCATTTCTATATTCGTGAAGGCCCGAAATTGATGTAGAGTCGATGTGGAGTCGACGTGGAGCGGATGTGGAGTCGATGTGGAGTCGATGTGGAGTCGATGTGGAGTCGATGTGGTGTCGATGTAGAGTCGATGTGGTGTCGATGTAGAGTCGATGTGGAGTCGATGTGGAGTCGATGTGGAGTCGATGTAGAGTCGATGTAGAGTCGATGTGGAGTAGATGTAGAGTCGATGTGGAGTCGATGTGAAGTCTATGTGGTGTCGATGTGGTGTCGATGTGGAGTCGATGAGAAGTCAATATGGTGTCGATGTGGAGTCGATGTAGAGTCGATGTGGAGTCGATGTGGAGTCGATGAGAAGTCGATGTGGTGTCGATGTGGAGTCGATGTAGAGTCGATGTCATTATCAGAGGGCAAGGGCTTACTCGAATCTCTGTACCACTTAAGTGTCCGTCTTGATTTGTGACTTAAAAATTGTCATCTGGAGAAGCTAACATAGCAGTACTAGCATATTTGATAACAGAGCCGTGCACAATATCATTGTGAGTAGGTAGGGTTTGGACAAATTTCTACTTATTTCCGGATCAGACCAGCGAAGCCGTTTTTGAGTACATTTGGAGAACTCCTCGCCCCTAGGGGCAGAAATAAGGCATCTGTTCAGCTATCACATCATTCTACAGAAGTAGAAACAGCTTGAGCAACAAGGGTGAGAAAACTTTTCAAACTTTAAGCAAATCGCATCTTTTCGCTGGACACAGATCCTCGTTAACCAAATTCAACATCGATTCGAGAAAATTAAGGGGAAAAACCTGAATAAAGATCTACGAACGACTGGAAGAACTCTCGGCTATCGTACATCTTCAAAAGGTTCTCTCTGTAGACTCTTCAAACAGCATGGGCCTTTTACTCAAATCCGATGGTACGTTCACATCTAGTCGAAAAGAAACCCTGAGAACTCCAGCCGCTACTTTAATTCAATATATATCAAATGTTGGTTCTGATCCTTGTATCCATCATCACTCGTAATTCAACTGCCGAAATGGTTGCGTGGTGTTTGCCCAGTTTGCTCGATGATCCTCCACTGGCAGTCTTCCCATCAATCGTCGGTCGCCGAAGACATCAAAGTGCCATAGTCGGTATGGAACAAAAGGACTCATACGCTGGTGATGAAGCACAAAGCAAGAGAGTTATCTTTACTTTGATATACCCAATTGAACACTAACTGGAATGATATGAAAAAGATCTGGCATCACACCTTCTACAAAGAGTTTTGTGTTGCCTCCGAAGAACATCCAGTTCTATTGACTAAAGCTCCATTGAATCCAAAGGCCAACAAGGAGAAGATGACACAAATTGTATTTGAAACCTTCAACACTCTGGCTATGTATGATACCATTCAGACAAACTCCGCTCGTACCACCGGTATTCTGTTGGATTGTGGTGATGGTACTCGTACCTGCCGAATGTAAATTTGTTGGCAACATCAGGGAGAAGCTGTGCTATGTTGCTATTGATTTTGAGCAAGAAATGGCCACAGCTGCATCATCTAGCTCTTTAGAGAAGAGCTATGAATTGCCCGACGGTCAAGTTGTCACCACTATTAATGTACTTTGTTCTAACCCTCATTCTTGGGTATGGAAGCATGCGGTATCCGTAAGACTACTTACAATTCCATAATGAAGATTTGCATGCCAACACAGTAGTGTCTGGCTCCATCCAACATGAAAATTAAGATCATTGCCCCACCAGAAAGGAAATACTCTGCATGGGATTCCAACAAATGTGGATCACGACGAGTCTGGCCCATCAATTGTCCACAGGAAATGTTTATAAGCATATCTCTCGCAAAACTGTATTGCTATGGATATCTAGTAGGTCAGACCGGACATCAACCCGACCAACTCTCTTTCTGGAAGAATGTTCATACAACACACTTAACTGGGCCATAAAGCTTTCAAAGCACCGAGAACCGACGCAACCTTTCCGGCTCTGATTCAGAAAGGGCAGGTTCCCACTCCACCAACATGGTTGCCTTATTCATCTTCAATCTGGGATATATACCACAAACCGTGAGGGAGGTAAACGTAATTTGTATCTCCAAACCTACACAACTACCTTTGCCGCCCTATATGCTTGCTATCGATTTATCCAAAAATAGTGGATTGACTAGTAGATTGAACCTCTGAAGCCAAACAACTACGCCTACAGGAAAGAACCATGCAACACAGGCGCCTTTTTAAATCTAAGTTGGCCATAGATCTCAGAGGTATTTATAATCCTACCAGCAGACGGGTGAGAATGATGCTCGAAAGCCATAGAATAGCGACTACCACCTACGGTTTTCTTTCACACCTTCTATGCTCAGATGTCACTGATGACTTACTAGTCAAACAGCCCAAGGAAATTCGCAGCAGAATGTCCCAAAAGTAGCTTCTAACCAGTGTGCCGAACAAGACCTCTCAATCAATACCGGAAAGGATATACTAGTCCTCTTTAGCCGTAGGAGAAATCGTTGCACCGTGGAGAAGTTTTAGCTTGAGTACACTGTTTTGGATCTTAAGCCACCAACCAGACAGAGATTGGTGCGAAATGAAGAAAACATAGCCGCTGTAGCGGCCAGTATCGAAAAAGACTCACAAATGCCGATTCGACACCGATCAGCTGAATTGAGCATCGCCAGAGAGTCAACGCGGCTTACTTTGCGGTTGAATTTCGGCCTACTTCCACATAAAATTGTGCTGACGCAAGAATTGAAGCCAAACGACCATACACAAAGCCGTGAGTTCGCTAATTGGGCCCTGGAAACATTGGCCGGAGATCCGGATTTTGGCAAAAAAATCATCTTCTCGGGCGCGGCCTATTTTTGGATCAGCGACTATGTCAACAACAAAAATTGCCGTTATTGGAGCGAACACAATCCACAAGTGTTTGGCCAAGCATCAATGCATCCACAGAGATTGCCTGTTTGGTGCGATTTATGGCATGACGGCGGCATCATCGGACCTTATTTCTTTCGAAATGAGGAAGGAGACATCGTTACCGTCAATGGTCTCAGGTACAGAGCAATGTTAACCCACTTTATGGCATCAGATCTCGACAACATCAATATGATTATATGGTTCCAACAAGATGGCGCTACATGCCATACAAGCGAAGCAACGCACGAAGCTGTGAAGCAGAAATTTGGCGACTGGGTCATCTGAGTCAATTACCCGCCGCGATTATGCGATTTGACACCACTCGTTTATTTTCTCTGATGCTACGTCAAGTCCTTAGTCTACGTTAACAATCCAACAACTTTGGACGAGCTCGAGGCCTACATTCGACACGCTATTGCTGGAATAACGCCGCACATATTGGATCGAGTCATCAAAAATTGAACCGACCGCTTGAAGCACTGCCAGCAAAGCCGAGGCGGCCATTTGAATGATGTGCCATTCCATACACAAAGCCACAATCAGTTTTATACCTCACACCGTTGTTGATTTATTTAAATTTTTTTTCCCATCGTTCTTATCTGGTCACCCTACATGTTTATGTGTCCTCGGTGCTACGCAAAACCTGCCTCACAGCTGCCATTGAAACATTCATTGGCCTCACACCACTCGACGTATATGTTAAAAAATTCGAAGGACAGTCATGTTGTTATGCACATGAGAGACGAAACTCGGGGTACTATCGGACTTCACAAG
The DNA here is from genome assembly GCA_949129095.1 of Volucella bombylans. Taxonomy (NCBI): domain Eukaryota; kingdom Metazoa; phylum Arthropoda; class Insecta; order Diptera; family Syrphidae; genus Volucella; species Volucella bombylans. Next base: position 378,128,041 of record OX422140.1, on the reverse strand, counting down.
GAGAGGGATCTACAATTTTTCTGGCCGATTTTAAACGTCATTTGACGTGTCTTACACGAGAGGTAGGTTATGAAGGTGCGAAGTGTCAGGTGCTGCACAGGGATAGGTTGCCTGGTGCCTTTGATGTAAGGGCTTCGTTTGGAACAGATGGGCTCATTGGTGATAGTTATTGAGTTGCTTGTTGGATATACTCTAATTTTTAGACATTTCTTTCAGAATCCGGAAGGGAGATGACGGAAAAGGATCTCTCAATGAAAGAGAGTCAAAGAAGAGGGAAAATTAGACCTTCAAGTACGGCGTTGTTTTTGCGAGATCACTGTCTGAATCACAACATGTTTTGAACGGCAAACAGTTTCTGACAAAGATTTAGAAATAAAAAGCTGGCCTCAGTTACGTCCCAGGGATATTCAGATCTAGAAGATCTAGTCTAGGGCGCTATAAAGCAAACATAACTACCATTCAAGGAGTGCGATGTATCGAGCAAAAAGCAAAAAATGATGAAAAAAGCTGAAGAACACTTCAGTTCTTACCTCGCAGAGCAGGAACTGGGCCTAATTGGATGTGAACTTATCCTCATAACTTGAGTTTCAGGTATGTGAACGAATATCTTACAAAAATCCACACCGGGACTATATTTCCCCACAGAGATTATCTTCTAACCTTGACATTGACTTCTTCTACGAGTCTTTCGACTTACAGTTCGAGCCTTGTAGGTAAGGAGGTATCCGTCTGATGCAGAGCCTTCTTATACACGGACGTCAGTACTTTTTTTTCACACATTTCACAGCTACCAGTTGCTCAGCAGAAGAAGGATTGTAGCTTCCCTATCGCCTAAAGTTGTTCAGTTGCATGAGTCCGAAGGCTCAGAAAAAGTCGTAGGTGAGTGGCTTCTACTTAAAAGGCCTGGATTTATGCACGGACTCCAACATGATCACGGCAGATAAAAGCACCTGGAACCTGTAAGCAACGTTTGAAGTTCCTATCCAATTGGATCCGAACACTACAAAGTAGAATACAAGGTTTGAGTTGATACAATTTTAGAAAGTCGCACTATATACCGTGGGAAACGGCTAAGACCCAAGGTAGGTAGAAAAGCTATAAGACGGCTAGACCTGCAATATGAGAATATCCTTGGCAGCCCTCTTGAAGTTAGAATAGTAAATGTAAAGTGTTCTTAGATGCAAGACCTGCTAAAAATTTCACAATGTTGGTGAAGCTGCTTTCGCTGGGATGATGAAAAAAATACTACGAGTCAAGGATGGTCCCAAGAAGTTCGGGCAATGAAAATGAACAGAGGAATTAGTCAGATTAGCAACTTCTGTCTGTAGCAAGAAGACTTTTCCGAAGTCCATTGGTTTCGAGTCTGTTTCTCAACTCTTTCAACTTCTTCTTCATGTCAATAAGCAGTTCAAGACTATGACAGTGGCTCAAACAATGCCCAATCATGCTCATGCACTAACCACAATCACACAGGTGTCCCATAAACCTCAAACCGGTTGATGCAAAAGGGTCATTTATAGTGCTGCTCATTACCACTAGCACTAGCACAAATCACCTTCACATTAAGGGCTTCATTAGCTAATGAGTGCGCAAACACCATACCCAAATGCATTTCCCTCGCAAGAAATTGAATAGCTTCCGAAATGATGGCTGCTGGCACCTTCAGATATAATACTTAGCCTTGAAAGGGCCAATAATATTCACAGCAATGAGACCCTGAGAGGTTTCGTAAAGTCACCGGTTTGGCTGTCAGTAATCACTGGCAGATTTGGTGCCTATCTCCCAGTTGTATTGATCTGATTAACTTCTTCTTGCACACCACACTGTATCCAGGTTGATGATCCAAAGTACGAGTACCATGCCAACCCACATTTTAAGGAATTTCCTCCTCTCAGCTAAGCCTTCTTTTTGGTGCAGATACGAGTAGATCTCATCCAGAAGTGGAGGGAGGAAGAATATTTTATTAAATTGTAATTTGCACACAAATTGCTTTTTGATTCCCTTCTAACCGTTCGCCTCTGCTGATTCCAATGGCAATCTGATAAGACCAACCACAGTGGCGCTTCTCGGTTTCAATTCGAAAAAATGGAAAAAGAGAACAAGCACTGTATGAGTATCTGTACTGAAGTACTCATTACCCAAAACGGGCACCTAATAACTCAAACTCACTTATTGACCAACCCAAAGTCAAAAACGATGATGATGATGGGTCGAAGTAGAGGAAGCCGTAGAAGACCATGGACCTCTGAGATGACCATGGTAATCAAACCATACCAGAGACCATCCGTTGTCAAGAGTTAACCGCTCGCGTTCATCTTCACAGCCCATCCTAAGGAGGGGTAATCAAAGTCACAGTGATAGACGGTGCACATGCACAGGCCATAGTCACTGAAGCACTTCTCTTCTCGTGTGCCGCTTGTATTATTTATTGACCCAGCCTAGGTAAGCTATTTCCGGTTCTCAGAACAGGCCTACACTTGGAATGATTCGAAAGACCCAAGACAGAGAGAGAGAGAGAGAGAGAGAAGGTTAATGGGTGCTATATGTGTGATAATTTCAACTCGTGCCTTGACTCTTCCTGTTTGGGATTGTTGCTGTGGTACTCGCACTCGTATCTTTAGAGCATTTTCCCGCTTACAAATGCGAGAACTGGTGCAGAGACTTGAGTTGATTATGCATGAGATTGCACAATGTTGAGGTTATCCGTATGTTGTGCATACGAATATTGGTGCTGCCGACGGCGGCGGCGGCGACTACGCCGATCGAAGCTGGATGATCTTGAGATAATAACTCTGCACTGCTCTTGGGATCTGTTAATTGAGTCCCGGAGTGGGGCAATGGCATCAGCAATAGGAATTGGAATAGCAATAAGCAAATCTATTTCCTACAATATGGGTGGGGTTATCGAATTGGAAAACGAAATAGATTCGAATGGAGTGCGGAGATTAGCAAGAAGTGTACTCGTATCATGTGAGGTTTCTTGGAAGCGGTCTTGTGATCTTGTTATTGTTGCCGTTGTTGTTTCGATTGTTGGGATACAAGTAGTGGAGCTGGTTTGTTGTAAAATGATTATTGTTTCGGCTAAGAGGTAAATGATGAGTTGAAGTTGCATTTCCGCTTTTCTATATTAGTTAACCGGTGCTATAGAGGGGTCTTTGCTTCTTTGAGTGTAGCTTAGGGAAAAGACTTGGTGAAGAGCTGAAAGTATGATTTTCTGATAAAAATACAACACTTGCCACTTACTGTCAGTGTTTGTTCTATTTGGGGTGATTTAAGACACCGAAATGGACTGGTAACACGTTGAGCTTTGCTTACAACTTCAACACTTAAATAACGCGTAGTTGAATGAATATACAACCGCTGCACACCTCGTAGTTATGATTCTGAACGAAGGCCACATCATAGAATTTGCCGATTATATAGTGGTAATAGCGACAGCAAGTAATGGATAACTCGGTGACGTAGGAACGACCACAAAAGAGCCCATGACATGAGTCAGAGAGTGGCCAAAAGAGTCATCAATCCATCTCCTGGCTTAGCGCACACTTATGACGTAAGGAAGAATCGTAGAGTGATCAATAGAGGAATGAGGGTACCCCCAACAGAGCAAATCGGTCAGACGACTGTAGATGAATCATTTGTTTCATGGATATGAGCAATGTTGTTGTATAAGACCCTGATTGTGGATGGTGACTGCCATCAATGGGAGTAAACAGTCTCCAGTGCTATGTTGCATTCTTGCCGAGTTACTGCTTAACGCTTTCAATGGATCCAACGTCCAGTGTCAGGCATATGCCGATGATGTAGCAGAACTATCTAGTGAATCATGTCTAGAGATTGTTTGATATAAAGCGCAGGCAGCCGTAAACGTAGTCGGTGTCATCTTGGCTAACGAACTTACTTGGACTAAACATACGAGTATCTCGTTGAAGACCTCGATGGCGCTGTCGATTTACTGGTAGTGTTAAGGAATTCTAAGCGGCTTATCAACGAGGAAGGTCCTCGGGATCTACATGGCTATCACAAGATCAATTACATCTTCCGTTGTGTAGTGGGCCAAGCCTTCAAAAAATAAATAATTGCTACTACAGAACGGTCTGTCTCGGCTGCAAGGTGGCCTTCGCTAGCCCGCCTGGTTTTTTTACTCGAAGCCATGTCACTTCTCTTCCGACTCTGGTGTTATGGACTTGTCATTTGATCTAAGACACCAAAACTCCTGTTTCTGCTAATTTACGGCTTTTTCGGCAGTTAGGAATAGTTTCGATCGGAATCTGAGCCAGGGAGGGATAAATAGTCGAGTCAATGACTCCAAAACTCATGTGGCGCTGGAGACGACAACGTTCCCTCTCACGATCTCCAAATTGTTTTGCGAATGCAAGGCGTTGGAAAGGCTGAATTCAGTGCTCCTCGCTTAGGTTCGGGTTACAGAACGTCTCTTTCAGACTCAATTTCACTGAATGCCCATACATTCATGGGAGCGAAGATACGCCTTGCCTTCGCTGTCCGTCATTGTGGACTGTACTGAGGGCACAGCTCCACCCTTGGTATGAGTTGAGGCCTACCCATTAATCTCTTCTTAGAGTCACATCACACAGTACTTGTTGCAATTCTACATCGGGTCAACACGAAGTGGAAGACCGTTCTTGCGTTTTAGGTTTTAAACCACAGCCACCATGACTCTCCCACTGGGGGTCTATATCTAGCAAGTGAAGGCCCGAACCAAAGTCGTGTACCATATTTAAAGTGTTGATGTGAACTACCGGCAGCCTTGCCACTAAACAGTGGCTAAACTATGACCGGCTGCTTGTAATTGGTCAAATCATGGATACCTTCAGTGGCGTCATTTGAAGATGTTTACGGTGAGACCAGTGTTTGCTCTACCCTCGCTTTTTATTACCAAATTTCATTAATGGAAGAAGCCTTGATAATTGGGCTAGGGCCCATTGTTCCGATGACAATAGAATCACGGGAAATGATATCGACGGTGGGCTTGCTAGGCAAGGTTCAAAGGAGAGTTTCTAAGAGCCAGAACCTGCTTTAGGGCTGAATGTGTCCTCGTTTTGGGTTTCGTGTTAGCGTAACTTCTGTCTGCTGATGGCATGAGTTTCTCCTCTGTAACAGATCAGACTTTCTTTCTGCTCCTCTGTGGAAGAGGCTGTAGGTGCTTACTGGTATCGGAACGGGGTACTACGACCTTGGATTAGACAGTCACCTTCATAATAAGGAAATCGATGGCTTTTTCCCCGTTCTGATGTCTGCTGATTTTTCAGAGCAGATGTAGAAGTCGTTGTAATGGACAGTTGACCTCCTAATATGCCTTCCTAATACATGATTGACGGTGGCGCATCTTCGGTAAGACATGTGGCTAAATGGTGGTATTTTTCTGAACTGAAGGGAACAGCGTAGTGGCTCTTTTCGGAAGTTTTGGACAGAGCTACCAAGGATACTACTGTGAGCTAAAACTCAGCACATAGATACTTCTCACCAGACAGTGATAGACATTCACGATATTGCATGACTAACCTCGATTTTATAGGTGGTAAGACCGAAGTCATACTCGGCCCGTAGCATAGTACTGGCCTAAGCATTTCATAAGGCTCACAACTAATAGCCTCGGATAAAAATCGATTCATTGTTGACGGCCCTTGCAAACGTTTAAAAGACGAAGATCTTCGTGGAATATTCAGTCCCTTAAGCCAAGCAATAAGCTTGGGATGAACCGGTGATTGCTGTAGGGAAAAGAAACAGCGCTTACTCCGATGTAGATCTGTCATATGCGGCAGTATAAGGCAAGAAGTCTAGAGCTTTCGACACGTGAGCGTACTTATGTCTTATGACTATCGGCATCAAGGCTAAATTCGCTAATATAAGACTAATATGCGCTCATGTCTCTACGGAATATTAGGAGGACGCCACTAAAGAATGATTCTACGACCTCTTCGACAAAACCAATGTCCCACGTATGGCGTTAAAACCGTAAGAGGCCAGGACTGGGAAGGCGGACATCTTTTGTACGATAGTATGTAAGCACAGCCTCCACGAGACCACGTCTGGCAACAGACTTAGACTTATTGACTTTACTGCGCTGCGAAATATTGCTATAGCAAGCACATGGTTTCCTCCTCTCAATATACACAAGGGGACTTGGTGGTTGCCGTACAATGAAACGCTAAATCAAATTGATCACATTGCTATAGACGTAAGGCATGCCTCCAGTATTCTGGAAATCCGAACCTTCCGGGCAGCAAATATTTACTCGGATTACCACATTGTAGCAGCCAAGGTGTGAGGGCGGATTTCTCAAGCTGCAATCGCCAGAAACCGTCAAAATCTTAGCAGAACACGTACCCTGACATCTCTTGGCAACTGCTATGCTGGCAGCATCAAGCACCAAAGACCAGAGGCAACGCTGAAAACGTGCCATGAACGTGGGTTTCACCTGACCACCACCACGAAACCCTTGGTTTGATCAAGAATACTGACAAGCACTTGCAGCTAAACAAGAAGCGTACAAACTGGACCTACAATGAAGGACGAGACCCCCTCGTGGGCTCAACGAGCAGAAGTGACGGGAAAGACATCAGCTTCTATAGAAGAATAAAAAGGAGGTAGGAATGCAACCAGACCTTTACAGAAAACTTTAGATATGAAGAAGAAGGAAACCTTGTAGTAAAGTCACAGTCGGTGCTGAGAATATGGAAAAACTTTTACTGCAGAGTATATAACGGCGACAAAGCCCAACATAACGACGTTAGCCAGAATAGATCAGAATGGAGTAATTATAGCAGTATCAAAGCTGAAATCCGGCAAAGCTGCTGGACCTAACTGTTTACTGGCAGATGTATTCAAAGCTGCTGGAAATGATTTTGCGGACAGCATACAACAACTTAATTTTCAGATCTGATCAGAAGTGTGTACGCCCGACGAATGGAATCTCAAAATCCCTTGTTCGAACCACAAAACTCACAACTGCTCCAACTATAGAGGTATAAGTCTGCTCAACATCGGATACAAGATCTTATCTGCCATATTGGGTGAACGTCTGAAACCCTTCGACAACAAACTGATTGGCCCCTGTCAGTGCGATTTCAGATCAGTAAAGTCCGCAATCGACCAAATCTCCACACTCCGCAAAAACTCAAGAAGTCCAAATCAATGCCTGCCATCTTATCATCGATTTTAACGCCGCATATGACAGCTTGTATAGGGACGAGCTATAATACAGCCATGTCCAGTTTGGGCATCCCTGCCAAACTCATCTCTCTCCGTCAAGGTCGGTAACGACTTAACCGAGACCTTGATGTCAAGAAGAGTTTTAGACAAGGTGACACGCTGTCATGTGACTTCTTTAACATCGTACTTGAAAATCCATAGAAGCGAACACTGGAGGCACAATCTTTCAAAAGTCACCAGTTGTAATTTTGAGGTGTTAAAGGACTTTGTGGATTGACTTTGCTATAAACTCTACCTACCACACATCAGCAGTAATTTCTTTGGGCTGAGAAGGACATTAAGCAGGAATGCCCTATCCCGAAAAAAAACTGATATAAGACCTTGATCCTCCCAGTCCTACTTTATGGTGTTGAAGCACGGAGCGAGTTGCACAGCGGCATTGACCTAGTCGGAAAACTGGGCATCAATCGCCTGAGATGACTAGGCCATGTAGAGCGAATGGAATGCCCCGGCGCGCAGAGTCTTTGAATCTAACCCGGAGGGACATCGCAGTAGATTAGGACCTCATCTTGGTTGGAGTTCAGAAGTAAAAGGTGACTCAAACGACCTCTATTTAGAGTGTACAACTGGGCGCAGTTAGTTAAAGACCGGGCTAATGCCGAACTGTAGTGCTACCTAAGTAAGTAAGTAAGGCCGAGGTTGTAATTGTTGCCTGTCAAGGGGATAAAAAAGAACTTTCATTGGACCTCTTCCATAAACTCACTGGGAGTTTGGATGAATTTGTCAGATGCTGTGATTCCAAAAGTTCAGGAAAAGGTAGCGACTATAAAACATCTCACAGAAGAACACGTAGGCATTCAAACATTGCCGACGATGTAACCCTGTACAAGAAGGTGTCGTTGGTGAATGAAATGTTAACGAACCAATCTCTTCGAGGGACTGACTTATATTTCCACTACCCCTACTACTATACAGCTGGCGACACAACAGAATATACAGCATACTCTGTAAGCGACAACAACTTTAACAGATTAAGGTTTATCGAAGAAATCCTTTCAGCCGTAGAATTTTTTCTTGAGCTCGCAGATCGATACCAAGGCAAGCAATATCAGAGATGTGCCTTACGAGCACATCTTCTCAAGCTTTGGCGGCACAGGAATATGTACAATATGTGGCACGGTGTAGGTTTTATTACAGTTCATTGTCTTTGAACAGTGTAGGTCTAAAATTGAACATGACTACCTCCTCTTGGTAGGTAGGTATGTGAATCTTCTACCTGAAAATGATGTTGCATATTCCTCAATACCAATACCAACACCATGACCGTCATATGGCTTTTAAAAAAGGATGAAGCTTAACTCGCTTCTAATTAGAATCCAAAGTTCGAACTCGACTCATATACTTGATTCTTACTATATAGACTCAGGAACCAAATCTCATACCTTTTCGAGCATCTAAAGGACTGCTTAATTTACAGTAGGATTGCCATCCTATTCATCCGAACAGACGAAGTTTACCTTGAGGGTTACTACACTCATATCTTGGAACAACTTTGATATTCCAAATATAAATCGAAGTTCACCGATAACTTGTCACAACCTATTCAAAGTGAACGACATCCCTCAAGCAGTTAACAATTTATAGTCTCGTTCCGATCGGTTGCGAATGCTGATGTCATTAACCTGAAGCTTCGCTCGTCCGTTCCAAACTTGTTAGTTAGCCGGCATACATACATTAACTAGGTGCTTCTGTCCTCGGTTTCAGCACTTGAAATGAGTAATTTCCCAAGTAAATACAACAGGCTTATATCTAGAATTATCACGCCTCCATGCAAGTTATTGAAACCTTGTCCAAGACCTCAAGCAAACCTCCATCAAAACGTGTTTGCAAATTTTAACCTCATAATTTCTTCGACTAGAACACAGTCCAATGCACCAATTTATCACATTGAAACCGAATTGTTTGTTAATAAATTCACCTAACAAACAATTTAACCTAGTTCACCAGTGGCTTACCAAAGCCAGAGACCTCTTTTATAATAGTCGACTTCTATTACCAACTTACGCGCATATCATTTCGATTTCAACTGCAAATGGGACTACAACGCCAGTAGCTACATATATTGAGTTTAACCTCCAAGTAGTGTGTTGACATCAGCGGCAGAGTGTATTTGTGTTTTATCAGAGCAACATGACGTTCACTTTCAAGGCTGCTCAAGGTATTCAAGAACTCAAACTGAATCCACTGACGTATAGGACTGCATTCGGCATCCGAATGCCACTCAGAATCTATATTTGGTACACACCGATGGGGTTTTTTTATTTAAAAAAAAAAGAAGAAGAGAGTAAAGCAACCAAATGGGCGACATCGTTGTTGTTTAGGAAACTTGAACTTGTAGGAGAGCTTGATTGCATAGTTTCATTGCATCAGGCAATGCATACGCGATCTTGTGCAAGAGAAATGAAAAAAAAAACATAAATCAATTCGCCACCGATAGGTGCAATGATGCGATCAACTGTGCAACGACCACGACGTCTCAATTTACTCTGGAAGCTCTGGCTAAGGTCAACAATCGTGGCCAATTCAAGTGTGGATATCTGTCTCGTTTAAAGTTTGACCGTGGCCGGTTTTCGGATTCGATTTGCATTCGATATCTCGAATTAAATGGGCGATACTGTCGATTACCATAAACTTTAATGTAAACCACATGTCGTCAAACAAAAGAGTTGAGCAGCGAACTGAGCTTCTTGAAAACAGAAAAATCTGAAATTTGTCCAATTCGAATTCGAAACCCCAAATCACTCTTACTTTCGACAGCGGATTTGTATTTCGATTCGGATAGGCCTCCATCAGTGTTAGGTAAGTTTAGGTGTTGAATAATCCAAGATAGGCAGCTGCCAGTGGATACTTGATAGTCAATAGCCAGGTCGTAGACAGTGGGTAATTATTTAATAACGAAAATTGTGACTGAAGGCTGAAGACAAGTTACGGATAGAGTTCGGCCAGTTTGTGTGAGAATACGAATAGTTTTCTTAAAGCCCATTTGGCAATTAGACGAAGCATAAATGAATAAATTTCCCGTAAGGCGATCGGCGTGAAGTTTTTCAAAGTTTACGAGTACGAATAGCTTGCATTGGAAAACCCCTGCGATGGGAGGAGTAGATAACACTTTAGGCGATGTTCAGTTAGTTGAAAGGGAGCGCTGAAACTACCTCAGTTTATGACCTTTTTGCCGTTTCGTGTTTATTAATAAATCAGAAACTAATACTAGATAATGACTATGGAAATGTTGGTTGAGATTTTTGCCGCTAATTGGTGATACCAGTATTTTAAGAGGCGCAACAATCTCAAGCTGTGAGCACGAATACTAATTAAATGTTAAAAGTGTTTTTGGCTCTTTTGGAACATTGTTATGTAAAATGCCAGTATACCAGAGGCACTGGCAACTTTCGATTGAGACAATTCCAACTACAGACAACAAATTAACAACCAAACGCCGTGTAAATTCTGCAACTAATCAGATTAGCATTTCCTCTTGTACACTAACCTACCGCTAGCGAAAGTGATTTTATTTAAATCTCCTCTTCTTGATCTATTGTGTCAATTCTATTGTGACAACACAATGATGATTAATAGTTGAAATGAATTAATTTATAAATTTTTCTAAATTTTAGATAGTTCCGGTCGGTGTCTGGGGCACTTTGAATCGCGACCATCCGGCTGAGATGATCGGAATATTTAGGTTTTAATTATTGAAGACAAAAGTTGTGATAATTTCAATGAAATCGGATGGATTGATGACAAGTGTGACAGGTGCACATTTGAAAAGATGTCATGGGTGAGAGTATTACTTTTAGAGGTTGACCACGTCATCTTATGAAACTGGGTGAAACCTCTCTTGAATGGAACAGAAAACAGACATAGTCAGACTATCACCTCGGTTCATTGTGTATTCTATCGAAGGCTACTACTTCACGACAAACTTCGTGAATCTATCTTGTTCTACTGAATTTTCTCCAAGCTTTGTTGGGCCATGAGTATGTTTTTGTGATGGAATCTTCAGGTCTAAGATACACGGATAGTGTTTTGTACCTGAAATTAGGGAGATTCAGGTGGACAAAGTCTTTAGATGACATGGTCTATACTTTCCCTTTGGTAGCCCATTTATAATTTCCTTTACCCCGGTCACTAATAGGGACAGAAGATGATAGACATACGAAGCATGCGTCGAATAGGTCCTTACGCAAAGCCGGGAAGGAAAAGTGAGTTTGGAAGGCGTCTAAGTACGACTGAGTGCCACCGAGTTGATCTTTCTACGTAAACTCTAGAAGACCTGCGCGGATAATTAGCGTAAGAGCAACTATTTCTACGGTTTATCTGCTTTCAGCGACTTATCCCTGTGCTTTAGTGTACACTCTGCTAACTCGGAGCTGCTTGTGATAGTAGTAGATGGCAGTTTTTGAAAGAATATTTAAAAATCTCTGTAGGTAAGGCGAATATTCATTGAATGAGGAGCAAAAGTACAAGTATCTCCTCAGGGCTTTTCCCTATCGGAAGATACCATCTTGCAAATGGCGTCGTACGTCAATCATGCTTGACATTTGTGAACTAGACAGCTGCAGTATACAAACAGACAAGCAATGTCGATGTTTTTGGCCAATAATCGGTCGGTGGTGTTAGCGCAGGGTGAATTTCGACGTCGATTTCCTAATCGTGTCGCGCCAACTGGGCAAACATTCCGACGTTTAGCTACTCAACTCGAACAGAGTGGAACCACAGGAGAAAATGCAGGGCGTTCCTGCCACCGGACTGGTCTTTCGGTCAAGAATATCGTGGCTGCGGCTGCCGATGTCGCTGAGAACGAAGAAACATTAACTAGACGACGAGCCACGCAATTGGACATCACCAGACGGACCCTACAGTGAATTTCAGTGATAGACTTACACATGTTCCCGTACAAAGTGCAAACAGTCACTCGCGTGTGAATTACTGCAAAGCCATCCTCAATCTCAACAACGAAGAGGACGATTTTGTGTCAAAAATCATCATGAGCGCACGAGGCGCATTTGCACTTAAGCGGTTACGTCAATAAGCAAAATCTTCGTTTCTGGAGCACTTAAAATCCGAGTGTGATGCACGAAGAGCAATTACATCCACTCAAAGGGTCACTGTTATTGACGAAGGCCACAAGGCCAAGATAAACGACTTCTTACTGCCGGAATTGGATGAGCGGGGCATGGTGAACATGTGCAACCGCATACACAACACGAGCTATAATAGATATTGTGAAGGAAGTGTTTCCTTTCGTTTTGACGATTTGTCATGGCCAACAAGATCGCCCGATATAACCATCCCAGACTTCTTGCTTTGGGGTTATTAGATTTGAATTCAATCTATGAGCCTCCGCCTCTTCGGTCAGGTTACACGCAGGTTGGTAAAGGATCTTTCCACCTATATACGTTAACTCAAACAGGATCCTTTTCTGGTGCTTTTTTGTCTGTGATTGATACCAAGAATTCTCAGTAAATCGGTCAAACTAATTCGATTTCGAAACAATCAAGAGCATCCTCGTATTGGAATTTCCACAACAGGTTGGCGTGTTCTCAGGGTCTCAAAGGAAAGAAGCGGAGGTAAGACAGTGACAGGACATTCTTGATGGAGCACAAGTGCAAGCTTTTTCTTAACTTCTTGCAGATACAGATCCGCATTAAAGGCTAACACAAGCCGAAAACACCCTGTCCTCCCGAAGACTACAGCCCCTCAATCTCGGACACGAGCGCAGAACCAAAACTGCTTGATGCAGGACCATTGAAAACAATCTGAAGCACAAAGAACCCAAATAAATTGTCAGCCCACAACAAAAGGTGGCACAGACAGCTCAATGGATGTAGACAATAGCTCTAATGCCGGAACATCAGAAGGCATTATGTCTATGCCCGGAATACTAGACACCATCCCAAGACCTGAGCTGTCTCCAAATACAGGCAACTCTGCCAGTACCACCCTCAGTCCTCAGCCATAGATTTAAAAAGGATCACCTAGACGTCGCCTTTATCCATGAACCATACATCTTTAAAAACCAGGTAAACGGACTCTCAGGTGAGTTATTATATGATTCGTACAAAACTCTTTTCAATTCCAGAACAGACCAACAAGGATCTGGTAGCTGCAAAAGCTGAGTTACATACCAATAATGCAGGTAAGTCAGAAGATGTTATATGGTCAGTTTACTTGCCCGGTGACCCCAGCGACTTGCACTTTTTGCCACTGATGGGACTGATGAACTACTGTGCTGAGAAGAGCCTTCAACTAATTGTAGGTTGCGTCGCAAGCGCCCATCACACGGTCTGGAGCAGCTAAAACATAAACAAACGGGATGAGCCTCTACTAGAATTTATTAGTTCAAACAATTTACAAATTCTAAACCAGGGAAGCAACACCACTTTTATAAGCAGCATGAAGGACATACGTCCTAGATCTCACTCTATGCACTAATTTTATAAAAACAATTATAAGGAATTGGCGTGTGTCATCCGAAGCCTCAGTTGAGGCTCCTGACAAGGTACTATTATACCAGAAAAATGAAGGCCAACCAAATCCACAGACTGGGACATATACTGTCAGCAACTCATGGCTAACCTGAGTAGGTGTACACAAACATAAATATCTCAACAGGGCAATCACTACTGCCTTTCATCAAGCTTTCCCAGAAAAAGAAAAAACAGACTTACCTCCTGATGATACAAAAAGCTAGCCAAACTCAGAACAGAGACTAGAAAGCTCTACAACCAAGCTAATGGTGAATAGGAAATATATAGAAGAACTCGCACCATGTACACCCAAGGAATTAGAAGGGCTAAGAGAGAATCGTGGAGAAACTTCTACAATCAATGGCACCAGAAGTTGTGCCCGCATTCATAAAATACTCTCAAGGTAGCACACTAATCCTATCGAGTCAATGGAAAAAAACCTGATGGCACATACTTCGAAAACGGGCTACAGACTCTTCAGATCTTACACGAAACACACTTCCCAGACTCGACGGCAGTTCTAGAAGCTCAAGAAAACCCTCCTCAGAGAAGGATAAATAGACGGGTCAGAGGGGACTGGAACAGAGCAAAGGACATTTTTCATGAAGGTAAAATGATTTGGGAAATCAACTCTTTTTAACCCTTCAAAGCCCCTGGTTTCCAGCTCTGCTACAAAAGGGCATCCCGCAACTGCTGCCTGTGCAAATTAATTTATTCAGAGTGGACGGAGGATGCTGTCAAATATATTTCTAAGGTAGGACGTAGACCGTCTGAACTACCACACCGTTTTTCCTCAAAACTATGGAAAACAATCCTCAATAGACATATCAGAGACGGGGCACCTCAAATGAACCCCCTTCACAAGTATCAACCTGAAAAATCGACCACATACGCTCTACAAAATCTTACCACAAGGATTGAAAAATCTTTCAGAGACCAAGATGTGGCAGTCGGTTGTTTCCTCGATATAGAAGGAGCATTAAACAACACAGAATTCTCCCAGATATACGAGTATACAGGCATTCAAAACATGGGAGTTGACGACACCACATGCAAATGGATAAAATAAAATAAAAGCCTCATTAGGCAGCAATAATCTCAGTGTGATAGCTACGAAAGGATGCCCATAGGGAGGAGTACTGTGGTCCGCCGTAGTTAAGGAACTACTGATTATTCTCAGCAATGATGGCTTCTATATTCAAGGATATGCAGACGACATTGCTATCCTGATCAGAGGCAAATCCGAGGACACAATCTCGGATCGCCTTCAGAGGGCTCTGAACCTAATTGCTGAATGGTGCACCAAAGTTGGCCTCAAAGTCAATCCCAATAAAAGCACCATTGTCACCTTCGCTAAGAGAAGAAGGCGAGGAAGAGTCAGAAATGCCACAGTCTTCGGTGTAACAATAGAGTTCTAAACGGAGATTAAATATCTAGGAATCACACTGGAATACTCATCTAAGAATATTGGCAAGGCCATAGGCTATGGACAAGGCCAGTTGGGAAAAATTGCGGACTTAATTCCAAAATGACACTGTGTACACGGCAATGACGAGACCTATCATCACGTATGCAGCTGATATTTCGTGGCAGAAAGCAACGCAGAGATCAACACAAGCTAAACTCAACAAATTACAGAGTCTAGCCTGTGTCTGTGAAACTGGTGCAATGAAAACCGCACCAACAACTGCGCTTGAAGTTATCCTAATCATCACACCACTTAATCTAGAACTCATGAAAGAAGCAATGGTAAATGCCTACATGCTCATGCTCACCATAGAAGATGAATCCAATTCCAAACTACAATGGTTCACGCTGCAATTCTTCATGAATTCAAAGAAAAACGAACTGTGTATTCCAAGCACTTAGTAGACAAATGTCCGCCTGGATATATGTAACTTCGGGCACAACTTTAAGGTTACATTTCCAGACGGTCTTAACTGGGAAAAACGAACATTTTCCAAGGACTTACATGTAGGGTACACGGACGGATCCAAAACAAATGAAGGAGTTGGAGTCAGAGTATACGGTCCTCGCACTAAAGCATACATACATGCCAGTATGGCTCCAAGCCGCTCCATATTTCAGGCTGAAATCCGTGCAATAGAGCTTTGCATTCAATAACATTTTTATTCTCTCCGACAACAGAGCAGCTCTACTTGCAAATAATGCCTTTACAATACAATCAAAACTGCCTTCAACTCCTGGCCATAACAAATAAAGTCCATCTGATTTGGGTGCCAGGACAGAGCTGATATGAAGGCAATGAAAAAGCAGACGAACTAGCCAGAAAAGGATCCACATCTCAAGTCATGATGCCAAGAACATTCTGCGGGCTACCAACAAACATAAAATGAATCACTAAAACCTGACTAGAGGAAAAGAAGCTTCATTTATGGAGAGAACCCGAAGGAAACAGACAAGCCAAAAACGTTATGCCAAGCAAAGAACTACAACAATTAAGTAGAAGCCAGATTCGACTGATCACAGGTTTTCTCACAGGGCACTGTCGTATGAAAAAACACCGAAACAGCAGAACACATACTATGTGACTGCAATGGTTTAACGAAAACACGTCAACGTGACCTAGGTAAATTCTACCTTGAAGCGGCGGACATAGCTGCCAGCTCACCCAAAGACGTAGCCGTTTTCCCAGCCAACTGCGGCATCATGGATGAGCTCTAAATGGAGGACATCACAATAAGCCTATTTGTGGCCGCAGTGATCTGGGATTCTTTATACCACCTCCCACTACAATCTCATCTATTCTATTCCTCATCCACTTTAGATGGAATTCGTACCTCTCCACTATAAGGCAATACTGGGGCTTAAGTGCCTTAAGAACGCTCTTTAAGGTTTTTTAAAAGAGTGTGGTCGGCTATAGTAATTTTTGCTAATTTTATGCACCGATGGGGAATTATAGACAGAGACTATACCAAAAGATAGTCTTCATCGGCATTCTATTATACATTGCCGCAACTAGAAAACATAATAGACAAAACTCGATTTGGCTGTATGCACTTTACTAGTCATCTTGTGCTTGTTTTGGGGAGCTTGAGCTCCCAGATTGCTGAAGATTACGTTTGGTTCATTGGGTTGACTCATGCAGGTACTCGTACCTTGTATCTTCTCAGATGAAGGATCAATGCCTTAGTAATGTAAGTAACAGTCGCAAAGGCTAAGAGTATGTATACATTTTTGGAAGACATGCAGTGCGGGCTGATATCTTTGATAATACTTCCATATACGCCGATTATTGTACTCTGTTGCAAAGTATCCAGATGGATGCAGGACATTTCTGAAGCCTAAGAGCTCATGCAATTGATAAAGACGATAATCTCCTCCCATGAGGGTAAGATGACTGTAGCCATATAGACCATAAAAGTGTTAAAATTGTCCAAAACTTACAGTCAAAAGTTTGCATATGCAGATGTTGTCGCTCTGCTGAATGCCGAGTCGTATCTCATTTGTGTCTACTTTAAAGTGCTGGCAGCTCTAGGCGCAATGAATGTCTCTCAATACCCTTGAAACTGTAATTGTTCTCTTGACAGAAATAGATGAACTTTGGTTTCCTGTTTGTCTCATCAACTGTCTAACTGGAATCCTTAATACATTTAAGAATACCTGAATTCTCTTATTGTAGTTGGAAGGCTGAATTCATCTAGAATTCACCACCATGTCGCAATAGAATCTGAAGAAACTAGATCGCCGATGACATTACTGCTGTCTGTTATCTCGGTCTGGATTTCAGTTAACAAATAGAAAATATAACTAAGGGTGGCATGATTTTCCAGTATGCTGACATACGAAAAGAATGCTTTTGACGTTTCCAAAAAATCAGCGGCATTGCTGCTCTTTTTTAACCTTACACCACCTATGTATGTAGTGAACCAAGTCTTTATTCCTTGATTGTTTCGTATTGAATCGGAAAAACATCTATGCCCAGTCATTGATTAATTTTTCTTAGCCATAAACTTCGGTATGTAAGAAGCTTCAGGGCTATTCTACAAGCAACAGCGCTACCCTCCACACTACAGCACTACGATGTAATCTACACTACTATGAAACAATTTGTACCACTGTGCATAGCTATTCAATTAGCAACTACGCTACATGTTAGAAAGCCACAAAATGAGCTGCGTTGTTTTCGCTTTACATTTCAACTGAAGGGATGTAACTAGAATCGATAAGATGCTAACGAAATCGCTATAAACTAGAGGCCGCAAAGATATTCTGGGAGCTGTCACTCTACACTACAAGCTACATCGTTACGATAGAAGCATAAAACTATGGCAAAACTTCTACCAAATTTTTAGAACTGCAGAGCTACTTCAGTGCGGGGTAAGGTACAATAGTACTCTACAAGGCATACAGCTATGAGCTTCATGGTTATGGTACAATTACAGCTGCAACTATTGTGATTTAAACAAATCCGCAATTCTGAAAGCTACGACCCTAATGGTACCCTAAGAGCTACAATTGCTGCGCCACAAAGATACCCTAAGAGCTACAGCTGAATCACCACAAAGATACCCTAGGAGCTGCAACTGTATCGCCATAAACACATCTTAGAAGCTAGAACTGCATCGCTTCAAAGGTACCCTAAGAGCTACAACTGCTTCACCACAAAGATACCCTAAGAGCTACAGCTGAATCACCACAAAGATACCCTAGGAGCTGCAACTGTATCGCCATAAATATACCCAAGGAGATACAACTACATCACCTCAAAGGTACCCTAGGGGCTACAGCTGCATCACCACAAGCATACCCTAGGAGCTACAACTGCATTGCCTCAAAGGTACCCTAGGAGCTATAGCTGCATCACCACAAAGATACCCACGAACAGCAATTGCATCGCCTCAAAGTACCATGGGAGCCACTACTACATCGTCATAAAATAGCTTAGGAAGTGTTACTGCATCGCCTCAAAGTTACCCTAGGAGTTACAACCGCATCACTACAAACATACCCTAGGAGCTAGAACTACATCGTCTCAAAGTTACCCTAGGAGCTACAAATGCTTCGCCACAAAGATACCCTAAGAGCTACAGCTGAATCACCACAAAGATACCCTAAGAGCTGCAACTGTATCGCCATAAAGATACCCTAGGAGCTGCAACTGCATTGCCTCAAACGTACCCTAAGAGCTACAACTGCATCACTACAAACATATCGAGGAACTGCAATTCCATTGCTTCAAAGAACCAAAGGAGCTACAACTACATCGCCACAAAATAACCTAGGAACTGCAACTGCATCGCCTCAGAGATCCCTAAGGGGCTGCGACTGCATCACCTCAAAGGTACAATAGGAACTACAACTGCATCGACACAAAGATATCCTAGAAGCTACAGCTAAATTCCCACAAAAATACAATAGGAGCTACAACTGCATTGCCTCCAAGGTACCCTAAGAGCTACAACTGCATTGCCTCAAAGATACCCTAAGAGCTACGACCCTAAACGAGAAGATCCCGCGCCCCGAAAATTTAAAATTACGTAAAGTCGAAGGAGATTATCTCAAATGGACGATCGTCTTCTTATGAAAGGTTCTTGGGGAGACGATGGCCAGAGTCAACTATAAAGGTTAGAATGGATGGCAACTTTTTTGAGAAGCAGTAGCTGTAGTTTCAGTAGTCTCTGGAAGCCATCTTCAAAATTCACAACTCATGTTGGGTTACTCTGTCAATCGGCTGAACAGAGCGCCGGATGAATATTGATATGAACGCCTAATAGCGGATATTTCCGCACATCATCTGACCTCGATGCGAGTCATCAAGCGTACAAATAGGAATGACTGACGCAATGACATGCTCTGTACACATGCCTCATGAAGCTACAGAAAGGCTTTTGTCATCTTTACTAACTAGTGAGAGGATACCCACTAAGACGTCGGTCTTAGCAGCAGGGTGTGCAACACGAACACATCTCTCGAATATGGAACGAACAATAAGTCGGCTAGCTTATTAGTACAACATGAGCAGCCCTGTTCAACTGATTTAGGACAACTGTGTCTTCAAAATCATTATTTTGCAATGAGCAAACCGCTAGCCTACAAGGAGTGCAAAACGAACATGAAACAGACACCGGAATGCCTCACATAGCCATCCAGCAATCTAAGGATTGCCAACAATTTAGGAAACACCCAGGGATTGATGGGAATGAATATCTTTCACCAAATAAAAGTACGCAAGAACTGTAAGAATGTCAAGGTCTATGGAACGATCATGAATATGAAACTCTCTCTTAGCATAAGCTAAAAAGCACAAAAGGCACGAAAGGCGCACTGCTCGGTGGCAGGATAACAAAGAAGGTCTAAGGTGCTAAATGCTCAAGCCAGCATCTTGTGAAAGGAATAGATGGTATTTTGCCAACTATCTTACTAAGAACTTTGCCCTTTTCATTTTACCATTTATTTCCTGGAGATATCACACTGGTAGTAAACAGAGCTTCATGTCGCCGTGCAAACATGATTGACACCTCATGATCCTTAAGGCATACTCGGCATACTGATGACGACGTTTTAATATCGTGTTTCTTCGTCCAGCGATATGATCTAGCACCAGTGGTCCAATGCAAGAGAGAAATGGGCCTGTGATTGTTTTTGGTGAATTTATCTAACAGGCATGTGGGAATCATTCTGTATTCTTAGTTGAGGTCCTACATGATTGCGTGGTCACATTCTTTGTAATCCTTTTCGTCAGTCTACAGCGGCATGGATACCAAGTCTGTCGAGAAGGTATTCAGAGTAAACGAACTCTATCTAGTGATCATCACTTCCTCTGAGTCTTGAGCGACGCTACTGTAAACTTACTCGTATATGGCTCTGTTGCTAAGCTTACTGTCACATTTTACGAAGAAAGATTTAAGTCTGTGGAATCACATTTGAAGCTCTATTCTAAAGAACACGATTGCCTCAGCAAATACCGCCAAAATTTCATCAAAACTCTTCACCTTTCCAAATCACTCAGCTCACTTAATGACATCTCTTCACCAAGTGATTCATTTTCGTCATCATTGACCACTTTCTAATTTCGAAGATGATTCAATTGATGTCAACTCGAAACGACCACCTTCACTGCCATCACCTACAAGTCATCGCATTGCCCAATTTGTCAATTTGCAACATCTCGATGGCCTTGTCGAACGGTGTTATTAATTTGTATGCGGCTTTTCACTCGCCAGCTACTGATGGGTGGTGACTATGTCAATTGAAACTGCTAATATTCCACTCAAACAGCAAAACAAAAACCGAAAAACAAATCCAGGTTACACTCTGTTTATCTTTGATTGATTGATCGAGAAATGTATCTATGGGCGAACTCTGTCTCCTCTCTCCAAAAAAACCAAAGTACCTTCCTTTCGACACCGCATCGCTGGCCTTGATGACAACAACTGGCAACACCGGCGACAGTGGTGTACGAATGCATTGTTCCACATACACAATCGATTTATGCAATCCGAAAATAATTCGTATTCGTCTTTTCGTCTCGTGCAGAGAGAGAGAGAGAGAGAGAGATACATTTCTCCTTCATCTGGTGTAACTAATTGCAGTCGAGGGCCCTCTATCGGCATCCGTAATTAATACAATCACTCTCTGTTCATGCATGAATCCAGTATCTCGAATTTGTACCTGTATCGCCAGGCTCTGTGTACTGTAATATGCCCCCGGGGAGGTCTATAATTTTGTTTATTTCAATTGTGTGCTACGACAAGATTCCGTTCGAAGGCACTTTCTTAAACGTGCTGCTGTTGGTGCTGTTTGAATGGTGAGATGGTAACTTGGTAAGATGGTATAAGACAGTAAATGGTGCTCCTCCTCTTCCTCCTTTTACTATGACCAATTTTTTTTCGTGTAACGAAAAATATGGCATATTTCAGCCGTAGATCAAGCAGAGAGTATGGGACTTATGGTCTCGTGGTCTGGTGGTCCCGTTTGGAAACTTTTACTTTTACTGAAGAGTTTCGGAATGGGGAATCAGCGCACTCGAAAGTACAAACGAAAACGGAATGGGGAATCAATCAGCTTAAGATACAGATACAGATTTAGATAATAGACGGCGATGCTATAATAGTAGACCAGAAGTTACTCAACTGTGAATCTACTGGTATTTGAGTTTCTACTATGTATTTGGTCGTTTACTGGTTACAACTGTTCCTTATGGCATCTTCAATTGAAGAGAATCACATGTTATGGATGAACGCCAACACATTGTGTTGTATCTAAGTGGCGTTGTTAAATGAAGAGGTTTGAACGACTTCTGGGGTTTCGAACCAGTTGCTAGTGCGACGCCTGAATGGAATCTGGTAATAAACTCGAAGAAGGAGGTTCTGGTGGACGATTTCAATATGACATATGACGTCTAGACTAAGGTGGCATGTGATTTGCTTTGATCATCGGCTCTACCAACGGATTTCTGGACTATAAATGCCATCGAGCAACTAATATAAGAAATATTGCAGCTACATTCTGTGGAGAAACTATTGTAATTGTGAAGTGAGTTTTGTGGTGTTCCACAGGGTTACGCATCGGGTCCTACACTTTTTTTTTTGACCAAGTGCGTGATATGAGTTTTAGAATCAACATACCAAAATTCTAGGAAGTGGTAGACTCTACCAAATGAGTGTGCCTTGTCATTTTTTACACAGATAAGTTGGTTGTATTAGACTTCGATTCTAAGAAATTAGGAATACTGACAGAGAATATCGATTGCACCATTCCTGAGCTTTGGTTTGACAAAGACTTCCATGTAAGCTTACCCTCTAGATTCTTCTGGGAGGAAGATGCTTTCATGGAGGACAAGTCAATCCACTTCTACATAGATGTGCTAAATCTAAGCCTCTCTTTCCGTCTTCCAAATCACTGTAGCGTGTTCCAGGCGGAAAGTTTGGCGATTAAAGAAGCTCTGTTCTGGCTGAAGAAAAACGTGATATCTGCAAAGGATATCCGCATCAAGTCCCTGGCCTCAGACTCATAAAATTCTAAAAGAGCCCTTGAATGCCGATCATCTCTTATGGAGATGACAGAGCAGTTAAAACTTCACCTTTGCTGGGTGCCGGGCTACAGAGACATTCCAGAGAACTGTAGGACCGATGAACTCGCCAAAATTGGAACCAGTCTACCTATTCTACCGGAAAAGCATAGCACAGGTATACCAATGGCTACGTGCAAATTAATATTAAAGCTAGATGCCAATAAAAAAACAGACCTTAGATGGACGGTTGGACCAACATGCCTAGCGACTAAACAGATCTGGCCAAAGCTAGATCCGAATCGCTGTAAGAGTCTGATGATAAGTATAATCACCGGACACTGCCTCATAGGCAAGCACCACAAGACAATCCTCCACCTACTCTGTACATGTTCAGCTCTTTCCTAGAGAAGAAAACTTCACTTAGGAGCTTTCTTCTACAATGACCTAAACCATCTAAGAAATATAGACGTAAGCTGTCTCTTACACTTCATCGTAAGCTCAAACTGGTTCCACTAGTAAGACGATCATAGAACCACGTGGCATCACAATGGATCAATAGGTCTAAGTGGGTTGGTGTTTCCAACAGTCAATCTTACCTTCCTACCTACCTAACTAGACTTCGATGGGGTAGTAAAAGTACAGAACGTCTCTTGTGTTACGTTGACTCCTGCCGTTACGGCCTTATTCCACGGGATGCCCATACATCCATGGGAGCAAGGATATGCCTTGCCATCGCTTACCGTCAATCCACTGATACCAATTCGGAACTGTGTTGCCGGCACAAGTTCCACCCTGGGTAAGAGTCGAGGCCGACCTAAAACCTCTTACTGCTCTTAGGGTCGCAGCACCCAGTACTTATTGCAACTCTACATTGGGCCGAAACCCTTCCCGCGATTTTGGGTTTAAACCACAGCCACCATGACACTCTCACAAGGGGGCCTACCTCTAACAAGTCAGGCCCGGATCGTGATCCGTGATTTAAGTCCTGGTAGGGACTCCCTGTGGTCCAGCCGCCAACAAGCCCTATGACCGGTAATTTGTGACTGATCGAATCGTAGCAACCTTCGGTATAGTCATCTTAATATGTTTACGATAAGACCAGTACTTTGCTCTGCCCCCGTTCATTATTAGGCAAAGTCATTGATGGTCGAAGCCTTGATAATTGGGCGGGGGCCCCTAGTAAAAGTACAATAGTAAGGCTTGCTTACCATTCTTCGCTGATAAAGTGTTTCAAATTAGCCTCATGTCGTGCAGATGAGCACTCAAAACAGAAAAGCCACACTCAAAATTTGGCAGTAAATGGATCATCTAAATACTCGTACTCGTAGGTCTCATTTCCGAAATTTGTATACTTTCCCTTGCAACAACCGTCGAATCGCTACCACATCCTACTTATCTTTGCCGTCTGTCTAAGGCAGTTTCTTCAAGGGCAAGCTGCTTGAGGCTTCTTCTTATTCCAGTGTGCTTTAGGAGATATTCCTTTACCACGTAGTCCTTCGGTAACTGATTCAAAGACTTTTCGGGGTCTAGAACGTTGCGGTTTATTCACTTAATAGCGCCTAGTTATCCAAGCTGACGAATTTGAACACTTTGACCAGCCCGTACAATCCATTGTTGAATCTTCTCCACCAAACATAAACGCCCCGTTGGCAGTTCACTGCTTCTTTCTGATAATGTCAATGTCATCTGCGTACGCATGCCGCCTTACAGACCTTCGAAATTGTATGCCACTGGGTAAATCACCCGAGAGCGCTACATCAATTTCTGATCGAAATCAGCTTTTGATATCGTTTGTGACATGGAAATGATATTGCGTCATTACTGACTGTTATGGAGCACTAAGGGATTACTCTAAAAAACTCTTCACTATAAATGCTTCCATATGCGGCATTGAAATTGATAAACAGGCGGTGAGTAAAGATTCGAAACTCCCATACCTGGGGTGAATATCTGGCCGGTTGTAGCCCAACCAAGGGGCAAGTTGTTGTCTTGGGGCTTAAGGCGTTCACAGAATAGGAAAGATTGTATGTATGAGCTTGTTGGAATGATTTATCGAACTACGGATCTCGATGTGACAATATAGTCAGTCGGCTCTTGCATTTGTTGCTGACAGTAATGCACTTTTCGAAGCTTTTGACGTCAAAGTTCTTTACATTACTTGCTCGCATCTTAGCTGACACAAAGTAGTTGGGATCAAGTGAATGTTGATGTACTGCAACGTTCAGGAGTAGGAAAAGCCAGCTAGCTATGACGACATTTATTTTCATTCTGCTACAGGCTCGATAAGTTTAAACCCGTTTTCGGTGGCAAGATCAAGGCTATGTTAAAATCAGAAAAAATGACTTTTATGCCGAGTTTAGGACCATGGATGCTTGGCTCATGGGAGGCAAACACTTACTTAATCTACGATGTCGGTGTTGACAATATATGTGGAAATTCTATTGCCGATAAGTCAACATTGTGCCTCGTACGGACTGAGCTTATGCATTGGGATTAACCCAGTTTCAAGTGTCAGTTCGCTGTCAGGATACTGTCAAGAGTTCTATGATGTTATATACTTTGGTGGACAGTCTTCTTTTCCACCTGAGCTTGGGACCAGTCGCAGCTAAATTTCTTACGATCCGTACAAGAAATTTTTGCCTAATAAATCACCAACAACCAAGTACTAAGGCATATCCTGGTGTAGCCCAGTAGTAGTGGAGTTCAGGGCTCGAACGAATAACGTTGAAATGAAAGCCTTTACGTGGCTTATACTTGGTATGATGGCTCCTTGTAAATAATACTTTCTTCTTGTCCCGATACTGATAGTACCTTGGACAGTATCATAAGTGTAATCGACGTGCAGAGCAGTCTAACTTTTCTACAAGGCAGACCTTCATCATACATTTGGGCTCCCGGCGTGAAGTGGAGTGCGAGACGCTGGCAAAAGACGCTTCCAAATAAAATCTGCAAATCAAATGTCTGAACTGAGTGAATTGTTGATGTAAATGAAAGTGACATTATGACTCGACTTAAGTGTCGGTTTTCAAACATTACTTCCTGCTAGTGGCACTCTGATTTCCCAAAGAGATCCTTCCTCATTTCCGAAGTGAAAACAACTTCTTTCTCAATAAATTGAGAAAAAATTGACTAAACCTCCCATCTCATCGTCACAGTCCACTTACCATCAGCAAATAATCACTGACAACTACATCACATAAACAGCTAAAGCTAATAGAACAAGCTTGACGAAGAGAGCCCTCAACGATGACAAACACTCCTTAGGCGATACCATCTACAAGCCTACCATTAAGATACAAATCTATGAAGATGAAAAAGAAACAAAAAAAAAATTCATCAAAAGGTTCAGAAGGTATCCAGATACCCAGGTACCCGATGAGATATCAATTTTATTTTGTACTCATTGTAAAGTACAAGTACTTGAAAAAGTATCGATTTCACTTTCTTTTTCAATCTCTTGGCCGCACTTCCTGGGGGCGAAATTATGTGTATAGCTCTGTGTGAGTCGGTGTGTGTGTCTGTTAAATTGAAGTCAAACTCGAAATTTGTCCGTTCGTCTCTCAAAAAAGAGAAAAAAAAAACGAAAAAAGAATGGTCTGCGTCTGCTGGTCGCGTAGAATGTTTCATTCAAAATCCAAGAAAACTCCTTAGCGGTGGTTTGTGTTGTGCTGTGTTGTGTTGTGTTTCTTGAATGACTGCATTTACAAGGCGGCGAAAACCCATCCAACCACATAACACAGCAAAACCATTGATTTGGCATCAAAACGCGCCATAATCGTCGAAGGAGAAAGTAAATGTGTACCCACTCGCGTATAAGATCAAATTGATCACGTTTTGCCGGTGGCCGGTTGGACGGTTTGGACGGTTGGACGGTCGAATCTGTTTGGATCAGTTGGATCAGTTGGATCTGCTGGATCAATTGGATGTTGTACGAAGTACCAGCAGTGGAAATGGTCATGTTGATGGTGGAAGTGGTGGTGATTACATTGCTTTTGCTCCTTGAGATCCTAACTGCATGGTGGTGGTCATAATGATATGCTCTTAACTGTGATTTTGTTTTTGTTTTTTTTGTTTTCATAAGCATCGCGAGCCTTTCTTCCAGTTGAAGCAATAAAAACAACAGCACCAATTGCAACAGAAACAACTTCTTTCACTTCAATTCCCATATCGGAAGCGCTCTCCGGATGGTAACTGGTAAGAGGTGGATTTTTCCTTCGTTTTTTTTTGTCTTTTTTTTTTATGTGTAACCATCATGGACAGGGAATCCAAGCTGGTTAGATAGCCAGCCGGGATTGATTGAACTTTGAGTTCATTAACATGAAAATCGATCATCTGTTGGTTGTTGTTGGTTGCCGGTGCTTTGGATAGACTTTTTGTTGAACGTAAATCGAGTAAATCGGGTTAAAATCGAATCTCAAGTGAAGTGATTTCTTTCGTCTTTCTCTTATTCCAAAACGGAAATCAATCTTTCTCTCTGAGGATGAGGAAGTGAATAATAAATTTTTGTCATTTTCCTTTTGTTTGTGGTGGTTTTTGTTTCTCTGTTTTATTGGATAGATTCCTTGGTGTGGTTGAACTCATCAAAAGAATGATGGGGATGTTCAGTCAGTTTGCTACTCAACTCTTTTGTTTCGTTCCGTACCTAATGAGACAGTTTGTGTGTTAGATGTCAAGCGATGATGTTTGTATTACGCAAAGGTAAAAGTGACAGTGGATTTGAAATTGAGAAATATAACAGCGGTGATAGGGTACGAATACAGAAGATAATCTCGTATTTACGATGTAAGAATGTGGAGTTCTGTTGGGGCTTATGTAAATGAGGATTAGGCTTTGATGAGATAAGGGAACGTGCGTTCTAGAGGACGGTGATACAATTTAATGTCTGAGGATGGTAATGAAGCTACTGTGTCATGGGAATTGGTATGAAAGGAACTCAGAAACGGATGAATGTACTACGACTGAGTCCAGAAATATATATGCCTCTGGAAGCCCGCACAATTTTGAAAACTGTGTTCTGTGTTTGATTAACTGAGTTCGAGTAAAATGCAGCACATACTCGGTTAGTGTGTCTTTTTACTTAACGCCTACCGAAAGGAGAACTAATGTTGCAGTTCCTCTTATATAAGATCTGGTGATTTGGCATCGTTTTCATTTAATTTCAAAGCTCTGCATATACTAGAGGCTACCTAAGGTATACTACTGAACAACAGCGTTGGGACCGCTAACAAGGGACATTCACCGAAGATGTCATAATAAGGTGTCCTGACATAATGGATAAGTAACTTTCCTGAGTCAGAGACACTGTTTTGTTCCCTCCATCCTTCAATTCAGCTGGTGTTTAGAGGTCCGAAATAGGTCTTAAGCTTTCACCAGAAGTACGGATGAGATTCACTTCCTGTTTGCATTAGAGTGACCCATTACTGTCACCAGGTTGCAGAATACGAGTACGTAGAGAATGACTACCATTATACAGTGTTATGCGAGGGACATTTTCGGCAATTAACTAGATACCGCTCGCAACTTTATTCCTAACTCTGACATCGTTATATTCGTAGTACTATGAGATTTCTAAGTTAAGAAAGGGCGCTTGAGCCTGGAGATTGGTTCGTCGACTTCTTCAATGCGTTTCATTCAAAATTTACATGGGAGCACACTCGGATCTCTTAAGAGACAAACCGCATACTTTCGTCCGATCATATTTGACAGATGTGTTGGTGTATGCTAGTTATCAAGTCATCGCATGCCGCTTTGAAGAGCTCGGCGGTCAGGCTGTCTGCTCCAGCATCTTTTCAGGAATTGTTTGCCTACATCGTCTAGGTTGAAAGGTTCATTCTGCGAGACAGAGGTATTTGGTTCGTCATATTCGTTATAGAGTTTACAGATATGCTCTTCCTAAGTCCTCAGCATCGACTGCGACTCTACTACTACTAATGGAGTAGCATCTCTACCTGTCATGCTCCTTCTTTTTTAAACCTGAGAAACCAGTATTCGTCACTTCTCGTAGCTCTTAGAGCTCGTAAGCAGATCTAGTTCATTTTGCTTAGCTGCATGCACTTGCCGGCACTCGTTATCAAACCAGGGGTTTCGTAGTGATTGCCGAGTGAAACCCAATACATCAGAGATGGCATCTTCTACGGATTTTTGATTTTGACCCTGGCCTTCGATATTTGATGCTGACGACATAGGACCTCTTACGAGATTAAGGGAGACCCGATCGGAAAAGGACTTATCGATCTCTTGCGATTGGAGCTATCCAACTTCGTACTTCTAGCTAAGCGGTCATGCCCTGGCTACAACAAAGTAATTGTCCGAATCGATATTGAATCCTCGGAACGTTGGGGTTGTTAACAGTAGTTCCGTCCGTATCCGAGGTTTTCTGTTGCTTCGCAACTTAAGTTCTTTTTTTTCATAGTCGGGCAGCTACCCCGGCGGCACAGCCCCCAACCTGGTAGATCAGTTCAATTATAGATACCCCTAGGACGAGAGATCGGTTAGACCGAAGCCACTGACCGGTTCATGTAAACTCTACCGATGATCCATTAAGGGCTCATCCGGCTTAATCTTCTACGCTCCTTCCATCCGATCATACAGTGCAGTCATAGTGTCTGATTTTTAACGTAAACCACCAGTCATGTAGACTTATGTTTAGAGGATGCCTATACATCCATGGGAGCAAGGATACGTCTTGCCATCGCTCTCCGTAAATCTATTGATACCAATTCGGAACTGTGTTGCCGGCACAAGTTCCCCCCTTGGTACGAGTCGAGGCCGACCTAAAACCTCTTACTGCTCTTAGGGCTGCACCCAGTACTTATTGCAACTCTACATTGGGTCAACCAAAGGAAGACCCTTCCCGCGACTTTGGGTTTAAATCACAGCCACCATGACGCTCCCACAAGGGGGCCTACCTCTTCAAGTCAGGCTCGGACTGAGATCCGGGGGGCTCCTGACTCACATGGTACCGTGATTTAAGTCCTGGTAAGGACTACCGGTGGTCCAGCCGCCAACAAGACAACGTCATTGATGGGCGAAGCCTTGATAATTGGGCGGGGGCCCTACAGTGCGGTCAATAGCGCATGTTGGGTGAAGTAAGTTCATTGGTGATCGCTGGCGGCTTGCCTTCTAAAAAAGTGGAAAAAGGGACATCATTCAGAGAGCCGACTGAACATGACTATGAATGTATAAAGCAATGTTCATTGGAAGGCATTGACCAGAAACCACCAGCGCAAGGTAAAAGGGCGCAGTGTGGAAGTAGAAATGTGTTTGAGGAAATGATTGGCACACACTATGTGAGAAATGCATCCGCACAAGTAGACTTGGAGTGCGCAACTGGAAGCAGTTAGGTAAAGTCTGCACTAATTTGGACTAACTTGAGAGTATTGTTAGTTGAGGTAGAGGTGTACCCCTGAACTGTAGCGCGGTTGTAGCGTAGCATATTCGCAGAACACATAGCGCAGCAGTTAAACCAAATAATGGTGGCATCTTCCGGTTCATTGAAACAAGAGAATCGCCCTGTTATTGGTAAAACGACAAAAAACGTTCCTTACGTCAGACAGTCGAATAGCTAGAGTCTTACTGATCTGGAAGCCGTTTTTTAAGGACCTACGTAAATTCATTAGAAACGAGATGCAGACAAGCGCTTTAACCGCCCATGTGAGGAAACTCAAGTAAAAATTTAGCTGGTAGGAGTAGATCCGCAGTCAGTAGGTGCAAAAAATCCGAAATCGAAATCCATTGAATTATCCACAACTTACGAAAATTGTTGAACGAGTTGGCATTCACCTCTATGAGAGCACTGTCGGTTTTAGTCGTCCACCATTTGTGCGGCTATGGTTCTGCCTTATATTCCTTATCCAGTCCAATAGACTTGTGTAGAGGACTGTGTTGTGCTATACAAAGCGCCAGCTACTAGAGTGACTACTGTTCAAACGAATAAATTTAATTCTTAGACGAAATAGTCTCTGGTACGGTATATAGGTTCGGAGTACTATTTGATTGCCCTCCGAGTACCAGTAGTGCGGCTTAAGAAGCTTTGAAGAGGATATGTATGTTCTGTTGATCAATGCCAACCTGAAGCAGGACGAGTATAGGTCTTTTGTTAACGTTACAGTCATAGAGCTCCTGAAAAGAGCACCCGACAACGTGTCTGTCACAGACCTGCCCATCGTTCTGTGTACACAATGTCCTTTTCGTGAACTTTAACTCACTCTTATGCCTGGTTTATCAACACCTTTGCTCGTATCTCTGCTGTTACTAGAAGGGAAGGAAACCCGAGTTTTAGAAGCATTGAACAGTGCATTCAGCGGTGATGTGAATGATAAATAGTTTCAGCAACAATTCTACATCTACCAAGGACTTAGAAAAAAGCTGCCAATGAACACAACCAGTTTTGTGCTTTCAGAATATGTTTATGCCAGAATTGTTGCTTTCTGCATCTATAGCAGCCTGTCAGTCTGCTAGTAATAATATTGCACAAATATAAAAATCACAATGGACTCATCCACTGCCACCTTTTCATGGTTCGATTCCACAGACACCAGCCGACATCATGTCTCGCTTCAAATAAAACCCATTGGCTCCATTCATCTACCAGGTAATCCCCTCATAATTTCCGCTTCTTAAACTTCATTTTATGACAAAATTTCGCAAAGACTTCATTTATTGCATGAAATCTCCAAGATGACGAAACCAAAACTCAAGCTGCAAAGTCATGGAGAAGCCTCTTGAACCGAATTCATTTGAACACACTTGACTGGCAATCTATTGTCAGCATCAAAGGCACAGAACTAAGCCCTAATTAAATTGTTCACCATTTCTACGCTAATCAGCGTATAAATTGCTTTCCGCTCAAGTACATCCGACTGAATACGAAATTTGAAAGCAAAAAAACCAAAAATCACTTGCAATTCTCAAATGAAAGATACATACGAGTACGAGTACCACTCAACTGCGACAACAACAGAGTTGAAACAACTAACCTAAGTAAGCCAAGAAGGAAGCGCTAAGCCATCATAATAGACATTTTGTTTGAAAGAAGAGGTTCAATGGCTTTTCCATAGCATCAAATACCATTAGAGATACTGAGATACTTAATCTTTGCCGACAGAAGCAGCGAAAAGAGAAAAACAAGGGCCGATCATCATCTATGAGTAACATCGAGGTAAGATGTTGTACGAAGTACTCGTTGTAATTCACAATAACAAATCAAGACTATTAGGATGTGAAAAATCACACTTGTCTCATCTCACCCGCACTAAAGCCCGAAAAAACCGAAAAACCAAAACCAAAACCAAAACCAAAACCACAACTAAAACTAAAACTAAAAATCAAAAGACCGGCACGCAACGCTTTGTGAAACCGAAACAGCACGAGTATGTGCTTAGTGCTTTGAGCTGAGGCCATCTTCATTTCATGACTTCCTCGACTTGCCTCGTCATGGTTGAAAGACAGTGGTTATGGCAATCCAAGACAAACCAAGACAAGCCAAGGCAAACCAAACCAAACGGCTGGGCGAGTGGAAAGCGGGTGAAGAAATTTCTCTTTCAATTTCTATGAAGATCGACGAGATGTCTACACAATCGAGCAGAAGAGTTTTCTTTTATTTTTTGTGAACTTTTTAAGTCATATCTCATCTCATCTTCATCATGGCGGTACTTCCTTCACAAACCATTTGAAAGAAAAGTTTTCCACCTCAATACGAGGGAATTCACAAAGATGGAGTAGAGATGAAGAAAAAGGTAAGTAATCACTAAAAAAAACTGATTACACGGCAATGTAAAGATGATGGTAATGAAGATGATGATACTGGTGATGCACTGCCGATACTAAAGATGCTGAAGATGTTGAAGATGTTGCAGATGCCTATTACCTGGTTGGGCAGGTTGCTGTTGTCTCGACGAAACTCGAGTCTCTAGTGGTTTGTCATCTTCTTACTTGTCGCTGTTGGTTATGGTTGCTTTTGGAGGGATATGATGGCCTACTTGAAGCATGCTTACTGGTCAGGTGAAAATATTATCGAATATATTCTTTATTTAGCGAGAAAGTACTGGATACTGCACACTGTACACTGGACACACACGGCGGCGGTGAATCTTCTTTTTTTCTCTCTTGTTCTTGTTTACTGCTCTGTGCAAAAGCATGTTTTTCTGTTTTTCCACGATCTGACTTTTATGGCCAGTCCAACAAGTTGGTAAAATGCTGCCGCAAGGAAGTACGAATACATCGCCATAAGTGAAATTTTTCCACTCAAAATTCCATATCACTGCAAAGGGCTGTGTGCTATTTGGAGAAATTCCGTTGCAACATTTGAATAGACGAACATTTAATTAAACGAATAACACATGATTACATCAGCCTTCTTAGGATACCATACTAT
Organism: Volucella bombylans; assembly: GCA_949129095.1. Lineage (NCBI taxonomy): Eukaryota > Metazoa > Arthropoda > Insecta > Diptera > Syrphidae > Volucella > Volucella bombylans. The sequence goes on along the minus strand of OX422140.1, from coordinate 378,094,986 downwards.
TTCGATTCCATTCCTGGCCGAGTAAAGACCTATTCGATTAGCAATCGGCAACATATCATTACCGTGGACCATTATTGTTATGATAGCATCAGCCAGCTGAGCAGTATTTTATTGAATACACCTTTAAGGCTATTTGAAAGCACTTCCAACGCCACCAGTATGACTTGATGTCCATCCACAACAACCACCAAAGACGACGGACTCATTTTATTTAGGTGTTTTAACGATCATAAACAATGCAGGCTGCTGTATCTGTATTCGAATCAGAATACCCTTTTAGTTGGATACTTACTCGTACATATTTGTTTTTTAATATATTTTTTACTCCATTCCACATTCATCACCCATAAACTATTACATTATGCTTTACCAATCAAGAAGGCGTTCCTATCTACCGGCAGGATAGTAATCTACGTTCTCTACAGATTCTCTTCAACTACCCAGCACTGCGGGTAAATATGAATAAGTCGCGTGTGAGCAAATTTACAACATTGTTGCAAGGTTGAATCTCTGATCTTAGCATCGTTATACTCATATCTAGTCGTAGACCTGTAACCATTTAAGCTTCCATGTGTGTGATCGCATTCATAAAATGTTGTCAGAATGGTTGTCTTGTCTACTGGCTCTCAGATACAAGCAAATTGCCTATCCAGATATGGATATGTATCAATTTTCGTCATGTCTCTAAATAAGTTATGAGAAAAACAAAATACCATTTACCATTTTCGAATCAACAAAATGACAAGGAAAAACAAAAGAGTTGAGCTGCGAACTTGATATTTATTTTTGCCCCCTCCCCATCCAAACACACACATATCTGATTGTGAACCTGAACCAAATGTTAAGGTTTTGCACGCGCTGTTCTTCACTTGTGGTCTCCCAATTGGAAAAGAAGAAGGAGGTGGAGAATCTGGTTCGAAGAGGAATTTTGTTTTCGTTTGAACAGATAGCGCCTATGCGAAGAATCGTCGTCGTCGTAGTTGTTGATTTTTTCTGGTCGATGTCGTAGGTGTGAGTTAGATTCTTTGCTTGACCACTGTTTTGCGTTTTAGAAAATGGTAATTTTTGAATTTGTCATTTTTGAACTTGCACAATCTGGAGATTTTTATGGGGACCACGTTGATGGGTTTGCTTAGATTTTATGACAAAATGGTATTTTCGGATGCTAAGTGCATTAGTCGTTACATAAAAATGTTGCTGATGGTTATCTTATCACTTTTGTGGTGAAGATGGTACGGAGAGTAATAAGGAAGTAGGAAGTACTCGTACAAGTATGCTGGCTAATAAACTCCTTCGTCGTGTTTCATTGAATGAAATTCCTCAGCAAATACAATGAAGGTGAAGACGGAAGATAGTGAACTCAACGAGATGCGAAATTTAATGAGAGCCCCAACATGATTGAAGAAGTGTTGGAAGCCATAAATATTTAAAGTGCCATGGAAGGGTTTAGACCTCCAAATTCAAACAACATCAGTGGCGCCCATCCATCAAACTAAATTGATGGACATTCTCAACAGTACCACGACTACTCGTACATACATTCAACATCCGACAAGAAATTAATTAGAAAAATAAAATTCACTTTTCTGTTTTCCTGAAATTTAAGGACACTGAAATGACAAACAAAATTGCAGACTTTCATATATCAATCTCAAGGAAGTGTACATGTATTTAGAACGAGCGGAAAGCATTTATTGGCATCATAACATTGCACAGAGTTCGTCAAGTAGTAACATTAAAACTGTGAACAATGTCTAGGAGCAGATATATGATAGACATCAGGCCCAGCCCAGTGGGTAAGTTGAATTGGAATTACCAAGCTGGGTAATTTAGAGGAGGACATTAAAATGTACGGAGCGTAGTTTTGGCGAGGAATTCATTCTCTAAGACCATGGGCATTAGAAATAAATAATATGACCACCTGTGATGTTGCTGAGTACAGTGGAACGGATGGACGATTTCTTTTGTCTCAAATTTTTTTTCTAACATTTTCGAGTATATTTCTGCATCCGAATCTGTGATGGTTTCCATTGTCCAGGAAGGATTTACTCCAGTATTATGGGAATTGTTTGACACTGGTTGAAACAGTAGACCACCTTTGGATTGGTTTTTGGAAAAAAAAAATGTTTGATGCCGCATGAGACTGCCAGGGCGTTTTTCGATAGCAGCTTAGTGTCTCTTTGCGATTACAACAAACTTTGGGTTCGGTAAAGCATGTGTAGCACATGTAGCCAAAGGTCCACAAAAAGTCCGGAGCTGCTAGTGATATATACGATTAGGGAAGAAGGGATGAATATCGCCATTGGACATCCGAAGATTTGCCAAGGTATAAAAGAGAATTTCAAGCCTGGAAAGACGAATAATTGAAAATTATAGTAAATTCGCGGTCGATGGGAGCGAAAGACTATATAAGCTCCGCTGTCAAGTCGATGTGGACGATGATAATCAGCAATTTTGTCGACACTACCCGTACGAAGTAATTCATCCTGGCAACTACATCAGCTATGAGATAAAACAGAGAACAACTCTTACCAGCCTTTGCTCCTTCTTTAAAAGAAAACGAAAATTAAGACCGTCATCACTCAGGTTAAACAATTTTCTTGCTCCGAAACGGAAATAAATGACTCGACTCGGATGCGGATGAACCCGGACGCATACCTTATTCTGGATTCGTGAAGATTCTGGAACGTGAAGATCCTCCTCTAGTCTTGAGAAGAAGGCCATCAGAATGCCAGATTCCTCCAACTGTAGAGTTGTTCATGCGGTACAAGTTGGACATCTTGGGACTAAGTCAAATATGGTAGTGGGACGCGGTAGTATACCTTTCACTAACCTGGAACTCTTTGCTACTTTACTCTGGAAAACTAAATGGCAGTCCGGTGTAGGACTTATGCCAACATCGACAATACGAAAGAGCCTCTTACCGTAGACCAGATATTAATGGCTAGATTTCAGAGTATTGTAAGTGCTACGTACCAACGAAATGCTCGACTTTGGACGAAAAGGACAGTGTCTACGATCAATTAGATGCCGTCTAGAATTTAACTCCTAACGATGACATCGTGATAGTGATGGGAGACCTCAATGTCACGGTAGGAAGCGACAACACCCCGATAAGACACGTAATGAGTATTTACTGCATTGAAGACCGTCGATTTTTAATACGCCAACCACCTACTCATTGGAGGCACTCTGTTTGAGCAACGGACCTGCCACAAGATTACCTGGGCTATTATCGCTATTAGCTGGCGATTTAGGAGATGTCTTTATGACGTACGCAACAGGCTGAAATACACCTTCGTGCTGTATCTGTGACTAGCAATCATGCCAACATGTACACTATATCCCACAGTCTGCCAACAATTCAGGGACCATCTCAGCTTAGGAGCGGTAACAATCAGCAGATCGGAGCAAAGAACTGTGGAAGAACAGTGGCGATCTGTGAAAAACATTTTTACATCCGGAGCGCAGATGTTTATTGGTAAAAGGCAATACCATGCACCATGCACAGTACATCGTTATAAACTTTTTTTTTTTTTTATAATTTACGCGTGCCTAAGGAGTTATATACCCTTTTACTGTTGACAGGGCGCGGGCGGAAAGGAAGAAGGAGAAGGAAGGAAAATTGTTTTGTAGTGGTTTGAAACTCAGGTGTGTTTGGTTTTCGATATTTGCTCTCCAGGGGTGGGAGTCCGAATACGACGGAGTGATTCGAGGTATACGAGTATCACAGTATTTTTTCTTTTCTGTGCTTGAAACTCTACAACAGCCAAATCTGCGTGTCAGTGTTATGCCTTCACACTCTGAATTTTTCTGTCTGAGTTCCAATTACACAAATGAAAGACTGACTTGCCATGGGCAGGATTCGAACCTGGACCCTCCGAGTGAGAAGCGATTGCTAGTACCACTACACCACGACCATCCCTAACTGACTGGAAACGGATTGCCTTAGCCACAGAAGCAGACAAACCTGGACTAGAAGTCCAATACCACAGGAAAAGCAAGAAAATACAGTATAAGACGCGATAGCTGCACCAGCAGAAGAAGCAGCAAATCCGTGCCTCACGGGCTTACAGGGAACGCAGCACTAAGCAGCATATTGTAAAAAAAATGTGGACGGTTGCCTACTTACACCGGTTTCAACGATATTTAGTTACAAGAAGTCTGTGTGCTGGAACCCTAAGAAGAGCAAGAGCTTGTGCCCTCAACACAGGTTCCGCTTTGGTATCAAAGCTCCCATGAATGCATGGGCATTCAGTGAGCTTAAGTCTACACGGCAGGTGTTTACTTGAAACTCATGACACATGGATTCCCTAGCAATACAGAAATAGCAACCCTCAAGAAGAATAAGGCGGTCGGCATTAATGGAATTCCCGCGAAATTTTTTTAAGCTGGGCTAAATGCATCGGCAAGGCTATTACTAATGCATGGGAAGGAGAGCGTTTTCCGGAGGAAAGGAATCTTGGGATGATTGTCAAGTTGCCGAAAAATAGCAATCTGATGGATTGCGGAAATTGGCAAGGAATATGCGTTCTGCCAGCAGTGATAAGATAATTCTGGTTAGGATCAAAGTACATTTAGGGTCAACTCACGATGTCGAAGAAGCAGGTTTTTGCTGTGGATCCTACTACACCGATCATTTCAACACCTTGTGGATCATCGTAGAGCAATGCGTCGAGTATAGGTCTCGGCTCTACCCGCAGTTTATCGATTTCGAGAAGGCTTTTGATAGCGTGAACCGGGAGATTATATGGGAAGCCTTACACAGTAAGGGCATTCCTGCTAAAATCATTGCCATTAATAAGACGATTACGTACATGAAGGTACGAAGCCTTTGAAGTCCAAAACGGAGTACGACAGGGTTGTACTTTATCCCCGCTTCTTTTCCATCTGATAATAAGCGATGCTATCCGCTCAGCCTTGTCGGAGGAAAGCGGAGGTGTTCAATGGGCAATGACATCTTACCTGAAACACTTTGATTGGTTTGATATCTGCTTCTTGCGTACAGGGTTTCGGATCTACACCACTTGAGTCAGAATCTGGCAGAGTGAGGCTTAAAAAAAATGCAGCAAAAATCAAGATCCTTGATCTTTCAAGCTCTTTCTTCCAACTTAACATTTCTGGACAGGAGGTCGAGAAAGTGTAGAGTTTTCCTTATTTGGGAAGCACCATCTATACTGGCAGCGACACTGAACTCGATGTTAGTAGCAGAATCGTGACGGCAAAACCTACTACCAAAACTGTAGGGTCAGTACTGTACTGGGTGCACTGTAATCACTCGGCAGCTACAGTCCTTCGTTAACAACCGAATCTCAAATGCAGAGCTCTATATTAGAATGGGGTAGGGGGCAATCAACAATGCTATAAGCAGAACCAAATGGTTGCAGATTGGTCACACCTTAAGGCGCGAAAACAACTCCATTGCGAAACAAGCAATGCAATGGAACGCGCTTAACCAGTCAGGAAGAAGAGCTGTTGAGGAGAAATTGAGGACACTTGGGAAGAGTTATAAAGTTATAGAGAGAAGTACTAACTCTGGCTAACTCTAAGCATTAGCACTTCTGGTAGTACTTTCTGGGAATAGAGCACTCAGACAGAACTGGTTCATTGTACTCTTTGTATGTTTCTCTTACGGAAAATTCTCAGATGGACACAAGTTCTGCTAACGTGGAATGAAATCTTCCAGATCGACATCAGCCTACATCGGTTTTGGACTCGTCCGTGAAGACCCGATCACATACCTTTCCTGGCTCAGACTCTGGGAGAAACTATAGAAACTATAGAAACTAGAAACTATAGTCAAAATAGAATTGGCGGATAAGGTCATCAAAACTCCAAGGTGTGTTGTATCAAAGACCGAAGATGACTTTGAGAGTGTAGTCCATGATACGAATATCACGGGGAGGAATCCTCAGTGCGCCCGCCTAGATCCAGGGAAAGCCACAGGGAATGCTGAGATATGACACCCAAAGACTTATCCGATTTCGTTAGAAAAACGGATGGTGGTACCTTAGAGCATTGAAGTCAGAGTCAGACCAGTCAGATTCATCCTTCTCGTAAAGTGAACAACCGAAGTTTCTAGTCCAGTCTAGTTCAACACACATGTGCTTGTGCATAAACTTCAGAACTATTGAGTGCGTTTAGCAGAGAGTAACCCAACATACACCATAGCAGCCGAGACAGAACACAGACTTAGGAGCTAGTCCTGGTTATACGCGCTGTCAAGAGCAAGTTCTACTTATATTCGCAATGCAGTTTTGAGCACATGCACTTCGACCACACTCTTCAATATGAAGGAAGCCAGACTTATAGGTCTGGAACTCTTGGCGAGCGTATAGTGCTCTTTTCTGATTTTCGATATAAATGCTACCCTCACTGTTTACCAGGGTTTCGATATGTACTCCTATGTTAGTGCCAGGCTAGCAGTGAAGATTCTCTTCAGAGTTGCATGCAGCTGGTGTATACCGTTTTGTAACTCCATATGCCATCGGTGCCAGGCGTCACCAAAAGGGATGACAGATGACCAGCTATGGCGTGTCACTTGAAGCTTCATTGATAGGAACTGTTTGTGGTAGGTTCACTGGGAAGTGAGTCAGGGGTACTTTGACTAAAATATTGTCAAAAACCCCCATGAATGCCAGAGGAGAAAATAGCATTGTTACTCTAATATGAGCGGCCAAAATCGGGCGGTAACCTATGTAATCTATGTAGGCAGGTGTCAATAGTCATGAGAGCTCAGGATAACTCGTGTTCTTTTGAAAGAATAATCCTTCGTCGAATTCGTTATGTCTCTGTATACACAGGAAAAGGAGAAATCCTTCAAATTGTAATAGCTGCACAAGGAATTTTAAATGGTTCTCCGTGCAAGCATCTGTCTTTTCACTGGCTGGACTATATTTGGAAGGCTTTAGACCTACGAACGAGTATTAAGTAAGGCAGTCTTCAATTTCTATCTGATCTCGGATTCCATTACAAAGACTGGGTTTCTCTTCGTTGAAAAATTCTTAACTTTGGCATTTCCAAATCAAATGGACTTCATCCTGTTAGTTTTCGTCCTGCATTTACTCATCATTGCGAGATATAAGAGATACGAGTTACGTATGTGTGGGTTTCAAACCAGTAACTGTCCAATTGTGATGTCACTGTTCTGTGAGTAGATAGCTCCTTTAAACGCAGAGAACCAACTACTGTCGATGACAAATTGAAAAACATGTTCTTGGCAGGCGCTTCCAAGGTAACTTAGATCCGACTTAGAGAAAATTGAGATCTTCCTCAACTCAGCAGATGCCATACAGTCTAATTCTAAGGCATACTTGACTTGAGTGCAATGTCCAGTGATGATATTTTTGAGCTTGAAAATGTTTTCCTTCTCAAGTTGGCGACCTCTTATACAACCATATTGTCTAATAAACGACTGGCCAGAAAAGCCGGCAGCGGTGTACCCCAAGCTGGATCAACTCAGAGTGACCTCGGCTTGGGGTATGAGTTTTGACGCAAGACATTGAGGGAAGCTACTTTTTCAAGTGAGGACTATTCCCGCCATAAGTGCTGTTTATAGCTCGTTCATCGTCCGATAAGTAGGAACCCATCAGAGGGTGAGGTTATACTGTCCTGCTTTCTTGTTTAGTGGTATATGTGTGTTTTCTCATTGTCTTAAATCTTAAAATCCTCGATACTAAGGATTTGATCTCACCTTGAATGCCGATATATGTTACCATATCAATTGCGACTAAGAAAGAGCCAAAATTTTGGCCGAAAAGACACTGAAATGACCGTGAATTCTGAAAGACAGTCGAGAAAGATTCGAGCACCCACATAAGGGCTTCAAAACCGTCAGGGGAAACTAATTTGTTAGGAAATTGGCAGTGTCATGAACGTTCTTTGTGAGGGATAACCAGCGTGATAATGATATTGCGGTGAAGGAAACAATATGACTCAGTGAGTAGGCGTTTTGAATCCACCTTTGCCGGCAGTTATTCAACCTTAGAGCCGTGTTTTAAACGGTTTTAAAAGGTTTTTGCAGACAGTTTTAACTGAGAGCATGTTTTGGTTGAAAGTGAACCCGAGTTACATAAGTGGAAGCTCTTTGGGCCTTCCCGACTGAACTGAGGTTTTACATTTCACCCTGAACAGTTCACCAGACGATTACCCTAAAAAAACATCACTATCGGTTGGCTTCTTTTGATAGAGCTTCTGATATACCTACTGATGATGCTCACGTCGCCTGCCAGACTACAGCAGCGTCTTCCAGGCTGAGATATTGACTGTAACAGAACCAGCAATAAAGGCAATATCCCATGAGGATACTATAGCAGGTATTGATGACCAGGCTACCATTAAGACCATCGCGAAAGTCGAGATTAAATCGAGGCTTGCGAAGCACTGCCGTGAGGAGTTTTAGGCTCCTTTTGTTACACCCTGCTTGGTCCTTGACTACTTGACTACTTGACTACAAAGGAGTGACACGCAATGAAAATGCAGATGAGCTTGCTCGAAACCTAGGAGGAGAACTGACAGATAAAAGCAACAAACCTTCATTCTGCTCTCTGAGAATACAAGTGGAGCGAACGATATAAATGTATTGCAAATGAAAGGTGGAAAATCCTTCTAGCCTGCGAGACCTCAAGACAATTATGGCAGGAACTCTGTAAATCCAGAACAAGTAAGATTTTCCTGAAAAGCAGAGCTTAGCTATCTACGCTTCTTGGATTACTCACGGGCTATAATCTACTTGGGCGCAAGCAATAACGACGACGACGTTCTCTGCAGAGGCTGAGGGGAGATAGGCTCACGGAATACTACACTCCACCTTATGCCACTGTCAAGGCTTCAGTAATTTGAGACAAAGGACTTTAGGAAGTTACTACTTCCAGGACCTAGTATATCTTTCTGCTTCGGTTACATCTTTTTTAAGATTCGGGGATGTAACAAGATGGCTGAGGTCAGCTCAAGAACCAAAACAAAAATGCCCCACACGGCCATCACAATGGGTCTACACAGACCTAAGTGTGATGAGGTATAGAGTGGCCTCGGCTTCAGATGCCTCATCAACCCGCTAACATAAGCTAACCTTCTGACATAACTCTTCTTGAACTGTTTTCCCTAACAGTCTGCCCATGATGCAACATACGAGTATGTGTGTTTAGCCTCGATTCGACATCCAATCTGAATCGTGGAAAGGATTGCTTGGTGAGCTTCTCTTCGCAGAGGAATTTCTCGATTGTGTGGACGACAGCAAAATTGTGACGTTTACAGCTAAATGATCGCAAAACACCTTGACACTTGACTCGCAAACGAAAAAAAAAAAAAACAAAAGTCCCAGCCAGTCTTCCATGAATGAAAGCCAATTTTTCGTGTCGGAAAAAATCTTCCATTGTTCCACTGTACATCCACGTGGTTGTGGCAGTGAGCCCAATCAACTACTCTGACCCTAACAACAACCAGATTCGGAGTACTTGTAAAGCCAAGGAAATGTTGTAATTATTATGGAAACTCCAACGATGTTGCTCTAAGCATTCCAACATGCACATGAGCACTTAATCTCCAGCGAAGGGAGTACATCTCTGGTCGTAGACCCAAACAACCATCCCGGTGAAGAGCTCCCAACTAAACCACGTTTGACAGCGTGCGCAGAAATTCGGTATGTAATGTGATGTGATGTGATGCTGGGAAGAGATTAATTGCGCACTACATTTCCGTCAAATTGGAGCATAAAAATTGAACTTATCCCGAAAAGTTCATTTGAGTTCAACTCTTTGAATGGCCGAACCATTCATCAACGAATGTACAGGGAAGTGCAAAGGTCAGGGCTAATAAATCAAAATCACTGCACACAGGATGTATCTGGTTACCAGTGAAGAATTAAATTGTGATTACGATTTGTTTGCCCTTGCCGACTGTGGAGAGCATCAAGAGTCAAGAATCCATAGAATGTCATCCGTAAAATGAAGTTAATTGCAATGTAGGTCGACAGCTTAATTCGAAGCACACGTTTCTCGATTTCGGTCTCGGTCTCGGTCTTGGTCTTGGTCTTGGTCTTGGTCTTGGTTTTGGTTTTGGTTTTGGTCTCAGTCTTAGTCTTGGTCTTGGTCTCGGTGTTTTTGTCGTGGTCGTGGTATTCATCTTGGTCGTGCTTATTGACTTGATCTTGGTTTCGCTCTGACATTTGTTTAAGTTTCATTAATTTGCGTTTAATTGATAATTTCATCTTATTCATCCAATTCATCATGTTCCTCCTCTCGTGGATGGCAGGCCATGGTATTTGCAGATTCTCTGACGCTTCTGATGGATACTTTCTTTGACCGATTGACGGATTCGTTTTAATCTGATCTGCGAGGAAAGTGTGAACCATGACGTAAAGAGAGACTCAAAATGAGTTCATGCCTCAAACATACGACGTTTCTGGGGTGATGCCTTATGTAAGGCCTAAGTCAACTCGACAAAAAAACACAACTTTTGGCACAAACCAGTCAAAGGTGATTACGTTTATGTAACTCTAGAGTTCGCCTCTTGTGTCATCCTTGGCAGAGAAACATCAAAACAAAAATGGCCAAAAATGATCGATTATCGTCGATTATTTATCCCTTACAGCAGGTGATACCGGACAAAAGATGCACGCAATACAGCGAAGACGTGTCCAAGATGTCAGAGGCATACCGAGGTGATCCGGGTAATTCGCCAACCACAACTTGATGAGAAGATGATAATTTTTTTTTATCGATTTTTGGAGGTTTTCGCAATTTAAAATTTTAAAAAACTCTTATACGTTTTTTTTTTTAAATTTTTGATAATTTTTAGAAGGTGGAACAAGAGTCGTTATCAATCATTTTTGGGAGGTGAATGTCTACTGATGATGTCTTGAGGGTTTTACCTCCTTGTAGTCGTTGGATGTAATGTCTTTCTTTGACAGGGAATTTGTAGTAGGAACGTAGCGCCTTTTTGACAGGGTCAAGACCAGTGGAATCAGTTAGCGTTTTTTTGCAAAAAAAATTGATATGAGCCATGCAGACTGATGAGCAAACAAAATTCAACGGAAATTGACTTACTCAGATTGGAAAGGAGATTGTGGGATGTTTTTTTGCAGATTAAACATGTACATACCTGGAATTAGAAAGAAAAAAAATCGTTAGAAGGTTGATTTGGTAATTTTTTTTAAACTTAGAGTTAAATTTGAAAAGAGTCTTGCTTAATGCAAGCAATGAAATTGATTGTAATTGTATGACTGGTGATGTAGGTAGCAATTTGGCTATCGAAAGCTTGCAAATAAATTGGCTACACCTTATATTTCTCAATCGGTTATGCTATAGAGGGTCTACAGCTTCAACACTCGTCCTATCAATGACTAGCACCTTCAGTCTAATATGAGCACAAAACGGAGAGTTGCAAACAAGATTTTCTGCAATGTCATTATCATTTGGTGCCGGAGGTTGTGGAGGCCTTTATGACCCAGATTCGTCGAGACTTATGCCATCCATGGTCCAGGATCTATTTTTCAGGCTCAGATTTTTGACATTTGCTGAGGATCATCTCAATATCCATTTCTCGTCCTACGCTGGCCTGGAAACCAGTTAATACTCCAAAATGCAATTTCTAATTTGATCCAGAGAACTTGTTCATGCTCTCTAGCTTGGAAGCGGCTAGAGGGCAGTGCAAAGTCTAGATTACAGCTTTAAATTGGAAGGTAAGTGTATATGAGTTGTGACGCCGCAAGTTGTCGCAGCCCTTGATACGAGTGTATTAGGGCAGACAGAAAATGCCATTAGAATCTAAGACAAAGTGACCGTTGCCGTATAAAGTAAGACGCTGTCATAAGATGGAAAGGGTTTTACCATCACCAAGCATTCGTAGAGCTATATGAAACTTTCAGGTGACAGTTCTATGTTTTCCAAAATATTTTCTACTCTGATAGAATGCCGACAGAGCTTTGACAGTTTTGATTGGATTAGCTTCTCTGAAGGAACGAAGGATGAAATTTTGTGTCATACTATACTATACGCCTTGTAACAATACGCATCAAGGCTCTATTAGTCAACATTAGCCTGAGGTGCACTCACGCCTCCATAGACGGAAAAGACAACGACGAATGCAAAGATGTTTCTATGAGCTTCTCGACAAAACTAATGAGCAATGAGAAATGTCCGAAGTATTACGTTCCGATCGTAAGGAAGGGCATTTTTGGCATGATGCATTCGAGAACAATAGTCTGCATGGCATAGCGTTTGGAACTACGGATGATTGACTCTGGTGAAGGGTGGAATATTACTAAAGCTAGTACACAAAGAGACATGCTGGTCATTTAACTATCAAACCGTCAACCAAATTGATCATTTTGCGATCGACGCAAGACATTCCTCCAGTATTATGGATGCCATAATGTTCTCAGCGGCGAACAGAGGCTCGGACCACTACCTCGTTAGATCTACGGGTATCTCAAGCAAAGAAAAATACTAGTAGGAGACTTAACGTTGAACGATTGCAATAGCAACAAACCGCCAGAGTGTTTCTCAATAGCTTAACATCAACCTCTGGGCTGGAGATCAGTGACATTGATGACAAAAAGCTTTCAGAAATACAAGAACTGAACATCCAACCACCTCCCCAAGACAGATGTCTTGATGCAGAATGACGTATCCAACTCGCGGCGGTACTACATAGAAAAAAGAGAGCGGCCCGTGAGCTCTACGAGCAAATGACTAGACAAGAACTAGAGGTGCTACTTCAGGAAAAACGTTCGGCACTTTTACCTAAAAATCACAAAGAACGTCGCAGGGCAACAAGAACCGAACAAGAGCATGTAGAGAAGAACAAGGAAACTGGGTAGTAGAGTCACATGGAAAAATCACCTCTGTAGACTGTTAAGCGGCGAGGACACCCAAAATCCGTTGACAAACAGAATGGGCTATTCAACCTGAATGGAGAAAGATGAAGTGAGCATAGCAATATTCAATCTTAAGTATAATAAGGCTGCTGGACTGGACGGCCTACTTCGTTGAGTCATTTAAGGCAGCCGAAGATGTTTTGTTACAGAGCATTTCCAAGATTTGGCTGGCAGAATGTATGCTTGAAGGACGGAAACTTAGAACTTTGGAACCTTGCCCGATACACAAGCAAGGAGACCCTCATAACTGCGCCAATTATAAAGGCATCAGTCTCCTAAACATCGTATATCAGATCTTATTTGGCCTCTATCAGTGCACAGGTCCACATTCGACCAAATATTCACACTACGACTGAACTGGAAAAAAAACCAAGAAGTCCAAATCGATCAGCACCATCTTTTTACAGATTTTTAGACCGAATATGACTGCATTTGGGGACCTGCATCGGGAAACTACTGACTGCCCAAACCAATCAAGTTCGTAATGTAGTGCTTGCTTTACCTCCTCGTGGTGGTCCCCAGGCAACTGCATGTATAAATCCTTATACTCGTACATGTAGGCTGAAATTGCAAGTGCGAGTTCGTCTAGAGTCTTATGTCTAGACTAGGTAACCTGGGCCAGCAATCCGCGTTACCGAAGTTCGCCCTCTACGGACACCGAAACAATGCCTCGGATAAGGACTGATAACTCGTTGACAACTTTTTGAAGACGCTCCTTGACGCACAGAGTGAAGGACCTCAGAACGCCAGATTCCTCCAACTTGAACATGAATTCATGCGATATAGGCTGGGCATATTGGGAGTAAGCGAGATCAGATGGTTAGATGTGGGTGAGTACCAATTACTCCGGAAGACCAACCGAAAACCCCGTGGATATGGAGTTGGACTGCTGTTAACACCCACAGCACGCAGAGGCCTAATCTCCTGGAAACCTCACGGTGAAAGGATTTTAACGGCCAGATTCCGGACTATACAGTGTTGCGTCCCTACGGATGGTTTCTCTAAGGAAGAAAAGGAGACCTTCTACAACCAGTTGAGAGCTGTATTTAATGCAACACCCAATGGCGACATGGTCATAGTGATGGGGGACCTGAATTCCAAGGTAGGCAGCGACAACGAAGGGTTCAAACATGTGATGGGACGTCACGGACTAGGCAACCGCAATGATAACGGCGAAAGATTCGTTGACTTTTGCAACGTAAATCGCCTTGTCATAGGTGGCACCATGTTTGAGCACAAAGCCTGCCATAAAATCAGTTGGGTGTCAACTGACAGGCAATCAACCTCCAACCAAATTGACCATTTTGCCATCAGTTGCCGTTTTAGAAGCTGTCTTCTCGACCGAAACAGAAGAGGAGCGGACATGGGGTTGGTACGAGATCACCATCTTATGAAGGCTACTGTCCAATTATGCACGGCTGCCGTTCGAAGATCTAACGACACGAGAATGTCCAGGTTCAACACCGACCGACTAAGAGATTCCACAGAGCTCCAAGAACTAAGGGACCATATCTCATGTGGAGTGGAAACAATCAGCAGCTTACTGCCCACCACCATACAAGATCATTGGTATGCTGTGAAAACTGTTTTCACATCAGATGCAGAAAGGATTGGCGGTCGATAGCAGGGAAGACATAGGGCGTAGCTTTCCGAGGATACCTAGAAAAGGATCGACGAACGTAAACAGCTTAGAACTCGAATTGCAGCCACTCCAGTAGCAGGGAGGATCGAGCTAGAGTCACTGTATCGCATGAAGATGAGAGAAGTACAGCGTAGCGTGCGGCGTGACAAGTGCAATTACATCAATGCGCTGGCTAAAGAAGCAGAAGAAGCACAGAATCACCAAAGAGCTAATACGTGGCCGAAACTCTACTCAACATCCAGTGAAAGGCCTAGACGGTTCGTTACTCGTATCGGATGAGGATCAGCTCAAGAGATGGAAGGATCATTTGGCTTCGGTTTTAAACCTCGTATTCGCCAGCAGTATGCACCCAAGTCAGACTGAGGAGTCCGTGGAAAGAAATGCTAGAATCCGCGTCACTACCCCCAGTAAGGAAGAGACCCAATAAGGCGGTAGGACTTGACGGCATACCCGCTGAGCTTTTTGGAGCTGCGCCAACTGCATAGGCTGAGCTACTACTCCCACTTGTTGGGAGAACCTGGAAGGCCGAGAGTTTTCCGGATGAGTGGAAGAAGGGAATGATCGTCAAGCTCCCTAAAACAGGCAACCTAATGCAGTGCGAAAACTGGAGAGGCATCTGCGTGCTGCCTGCTGTGGATAAGAAAATAGCCAGAATTATTCTGGAGCGAATTAAAGAACACCTTGAAGACACATTCGAAGCCGAACAAGGTCCTGTGTCGGTCACATCAATACCCTGTGGACCATCGTCGAGCAGTGCGTTGGATATCGATCGCCACTCCACCTGCTGTTCATCGATTTCGAAAAGGCCTTTGATAGTGTCAATCGGGAATTTATTTGGCGTGTCTTGCGCAGGAGAGGTATCCCAGATAAATTAATAGCAATTATTGAGGCTACATACGATGGGTCCACATGTCACGTTTTGCACAGAGGGAAGCTGTCTGAGGAATTCGAAGTCCAAAGTGGAGTTCGGCAAGGCTGCATTCTTTCACCAATATTGTTTTTAATAGTGATCAGCGATGGAGGAATTCGATGGACTCTTACAACTGAACTCAAACACCTGCCTCACAGAATCACAGAATAATGGACCTTCACCAAATGACAGCAAATGTAGAGAGGGAGCAGACGTCATTGGGATGAAAAAACAAAATAATCAGCCTGGGACCGAACTCATCAACTCATACTCGTATATGCATTGCTGGACAAACGGTTGAGAGGGTAGAGAGTTTCCAATACCTTGGGGGTATTGTCTCAGCCGATGGCGGGACCGAACTGGATATAGCCAGCCGAATAGGTAAAACGAAGTCTGCGTTTAGGATGCTATCTAAAATTTGGCGAAGTAATGCAATTAGCTTAAATTTATTTCCAATTTTTTCCAATGTGGTACTTGGAGAGTAACCACTACTATCACAAGAAAGCTGCAAACGTTCGTTAATAGGTGCCTGCGTAATATCTTAAGGATTTTTTGGCCAAACCGTATCTCGAACGAACAGCTTTATGAGAGAGCCGGCCATCAACCTATTGGTACAACCATACAACTACAAAAGTGGCAGTGGATTGGTCACACTTTCCGAAAAGGTGACAGGTCCATGCAATGGAATCCACTTACTCAGGATGGCAGGATACACGGCGGTCCTAGAAGTACATGGCGTAGAACAGACGAAAGAGTTGGGGAGAGCTGAGGCGCATTGCCAGAAACCGCACACGATGGCGCGTAGGCGTTGTAGTGGCTCTAGGACCCACAAGGGGATATAGGACATAAGTAAGTAAAAGTAATGACTGCATTTATGGAGGCAAGCTGAACAGATTTACAGAGCCATGTCTAGCCTTATTGTCTTTGCCAAACTCGTCAGGTTATGCAGAACGACGATGGATAATGGTCGCTGCTCCATAAAGGTCGGAGACCATTTCACCGAGAGATCTGATGTCAAAAACGATGCGCTATCGTGTAACTTTTCCAACATCATATCTGCGGAAATTGTGCGAAACTCGCAAGTAAGCTCAAGAGACACAATTCTCACAAAGTCGTCAAACTATTTGTTAGACGGAACATCGGCGAATTCTACGAGCTGTAGAGTGACAGTAACCTGCTCAGAAAAGTGCACATCAGTCTCCTAAGGTGGCTAGAATGGGGACCTCAAACAATTTGGAACGCGCAATTACAGGCAATTAGATACAGACCACTCTATTGGAGAGGCCTTTTAGTTGAGGCCCAGGTCCAACCCGACCATAGCCAATGGTGATGTCCTTTTGAATTAATTCATTCTGACCGGCAAGTGGTAAGACTTTTTCTATTGACTTAAAGTTCATTCTAGGGCATCTGTCAAGGGTTTATAGCAGCACTTTTGTGCAGTATAGCTGTGTACTCGTATATGTCACCGATATTAGGTAAAGTAAGGCCATCACATGGCACCACGACATACTTGATATTCCAATTCGTTACCATAATCGATGGCAAATAGCAGCTTATTGGAAATTGGTTTTGATCTAATGGTCTGTGGTATGGACTGCGAGCATAAGACTGAGAGTCTCCGCCTTATTAACTATTTCTGATCGCACTGATTTTCAGTTTTTGTAAACTTCACTCACTTTGGCTAGTTTCGCCAAGTTTTCGACTTTTTTTTTGAGAAATCGTTTAAGAAACACCTTTTCGGGCCATCTGCCAGAGTTGAAAATATTTGATCGGAACACTTTTCAAGTTTGGAACAGCTTCTTCTATCATCTATCTTCGTCGAAGTTATGTACAATGACGTGCCTGTGGTTATGTTGATAGTTGAAGGTGAAATATGCTGATGGAATGACGAGTAACAGCAACAAGAAGCTGCATTCAAATTGGCCAAGTTCAGTTCGTCAAAAATTGATGCTAGACAACATTCTGGTTCTTCGGATCGCCCTTATTGTAGTGGTGTGCAACTGTGTAAATGTCCTAGTTCACAGATGAATGATAAATTTTCTCAACATCCATGTCTGGGGCTGGGTATTTAAGCCTAAACGATGAATTATTCTTGCAAATTACTGCTTCCTTGGCTTTAGGAAGCAATTGAGTAGCGAAACTTTGTCATCATCCTAGTCCAAGCCGATTGGTCTTGATTGTTACGAATGAAAACTTCTTCGTGCGATATATACTTCTGTTTGTGTAGATGGAGAGCGCCATCAAAACAAGGAGATGTAGAGCGCATCCATACTGAAGCTCCTGCATGAAGAGTCTTGGAATTCAATCCAAAGGGATTACGTATCATAGGAAGGCCACGCCTAATGTTGCTTTTGGAGCTGAAAGGGGGCTCCAACCAACAGTAGAATAAGAGCTGGTTCTGATTTACACCAGATTGCAACGTTATCAAAAGTGAGTGAAGCAAGTGTATTAGACACGGAAAAGTTGCGACAAAGTAGAGTAGGCGTAGTATTTGGGATTTAATCTTGAACATACCAGTTTGTAAGTACTGACGGTATCATCTCCAAGCTACACGCATGTAGAAATCAAGCAAGAAGTAACCATCTTGGAATCCAGATATGGAGGGCAGTGGTTTTGTTTCGTCTCAAAGGTTGTCTTGTGAAAGACTGTGGCACACATTTCTGCTATTCAAAATAAATTACTGCTACAGCTAGTTTTGGTACCCTATTTCCACTATAATTGCACTCCACGTCGTTGAGACTGTTGTGTGCTTTCCTGATACTCCAAAGGGCGAAACACCAGCTGATATGCGAATATGGCCTACATCGTGCCTTTTGTAATTTGTACTATCCTCCTTTTTGTTTAAAAATTTGGCTCACTGGAATAGTAGCATGCGGTGATTGTTATATCGATGGAGCATATCAGCAATTTCCTTCGTCTTAACCCTGTTCCAAACAGGCGTCAATGATTGATTAAATTGAGATGGAGAAGTGAGGCTTTCATATGCTGAGCCTTAACTAAAGCTGTAGTCTCTAAGTGTGGAACACCCCCCATAAGGCTTCTTTCCCATAAAGAGTGGCTATTCGGAATTTGTCTCCACGGGAATCCGTTCAACTTTTTCAGTTTCCCAAGTCAGGACGTAAGAAGCAGTACTCTGAACAGTAGCATGTTAAAGAAAAGGTAAAACAGACTAAACTTCTTTGTTGGTTCAAGTCCTCATAGTCCGTGTTCGTGTAACGGCCGAGAAAACCACGGGTGGATTATAGCTGTTGCGAAGACTATACCCACCTACATCCATCATCTATAGCAAATCGCCTGTGAGATGGCAACAATAACAAAATTTTGTCAGAAACTTTGACGACCGAGTCTCGGATATTCTCACGTGAAGTCCAGTGATAGTAGCACCAACAAATAAGTGGACAATGACTGCCAAAACTTATACTCCAAATAGAGATGAGGATAACTAAAATTGTGTCCGTTGACCTCTTCAAAACAGTCGAAGATGATGTCCACCAACTTACCTTGATTGCATGACGTTGTCCTATATAAGCTCAACTCGACCTAGTCAAGGAACTAGTACTGATGCTACGTCTCAGAGTATTTTTCATTCCAAAGGTAAGTAAGTAGGACCTTTCAAAAGTGTAAGTTGCTGCGTACTTAAACGGACAAATATCTACCATTGCCATTGCGTAAGTTGATTGGACATAAATGGCTTTCTGCTTTTGCTCATAACTAACCCCTATGCTGTAGGGTGGATCAATTACTGGATCGCAGTTTCAACTGGGACCCATTATTGTACACCTCTGCATCCTTCTTAACTTCCAATTGTCAAGTTTGTAAATACATAGACAGACCGAGCCGCATTTTCCTCTCGCCAATCAAAGATCTGAGTCAGTTAAAATATTCCGATCTGGACGTGATCGGTTGCATCGGAATGATCTCTATCTGTATCAAGATAAGAGTAAGCCTAGTACAGATCGCTATCAGTCTGGCATTGTTTCAGTTAGACAGTCTAACGATGGGTTGCTCTAGATCTTCTAGACTCGGGTATGCATAGGTATGCTAGCCTCTAGACTTGATTTCCAAAGCCAGTTAGATAGGCTTGCTTAAGATATTCCCTGCATATGAGTCTTTTTAAAATGCCACTGACTCATGCACTGCATCCACGTATTATGTAAATATTTTCTCATTAGATGACTCAGCTTGAGAATTTTCAAAATCGCTCATTCCCCATCGGTGTAGACCTCTTTCTCGAATCCAATTTAATAAAACGATTGCGCGCCTCCCATTTGGTCCCAGAGCACAGATAACACATCCATTCGTTCCATTAGAGAGAAAGACTAAACCAAATAACAAATTTCTTCGATTAATTTCGTAACTGTAAACTGTAAAACCATCCAACCTATTTGGCTATTTGCCCAGATGCCATAACACCCATTACACCAGGCAACAGTCATTACTGCAACAGTACCGATGGATCGACACAGTCGACGACGTGAATCAATACTTTTCTCACATTCTAATGGCGGAGGGGGGTTCAATGTTGCATGGTCCGTCTGGTAGGTTCCCAGTCACCAACAGCCGGTTAATGGTTCCAGATCGGCCCGTTGAACAAACCATTTTCAGGGGGTTCGTTTGCGAGTGAACTATCAATTGAAATTCATCAATCGTTGCACTAATTCTTGTAAAAAAAATTTCCACAAAATTGCCTCGCACACTTTGACTCGATCATGTAACATGCAATCAGTTTAGCACCTGGACAAGGCGAAGGTGTTTGGGGGTGCGAAAATGGAGCTCAAGTTTACTCAGGCGAAGAAGATGAGCTATGACTGGCTTCACCAGGTCTCCTTCTGCTTCTGTGCTGTGTGTGTCTCGCATCCGATTGGCAATTATAAAGTAATTCCTTGTTTCGTTGTTCGCGTTCTTCCTGATGAGGAGCATTCTTCTGTTGCACATGATGTTGCAGTTAAAGATGAAGAGATGGTGATGGAGTTGGGAATCCAGGTTGTTCTAGTTCCGTCGTTATTACAAGAAAGAAGAAGAAGCGGCAGCCAGTTTGGCACGTTACCTCATCTCTCCCATATAGAGAGTGTGTATCTCTAGTGTGTATCTCTATGTTTGGTGTATCTGGAGTGGATTGTCTTTAAAGAGTCGGTCGGTTGGTCGGTTTCTAATGCAACTATTAGCGTGTTACATAATTTACTTCGTTTCATCGTCTAATACATACTCGTATCTGCTGCTGCTGTTTGCTTCGGCTTGGTTTGGTGGTAGATACGTTTTATTTTTTTCCGAGATGGTGGCATGCGCGCGAGAGCATTGAAGCTTGCCCCAGTGCACTCACTATAGTAGCGCTGGGTGCTACACTGGCCATCATCTACATCACTTAAAGAGTTAGGTACTTTTACTGGGCCTTACATTAGAGCTAAGACGGACCACACTCTTCGTCTATTACTATTGCGATTCGATTGTGTGATTATGTTGCTACACACATACGACCAGGAGCACAGATGGATGGACAAAGTCGGGCCATAGGTTTGCATGTACACGCTTATCGAACCGTAAATGGTTCGTCTTTTTCGTTTGACTTTGTTGTTGTTTCTGGCATTTCTCTGTTTCGATTTTTTGTTTTCGATTAACACAGAAAAATTGAAAAAAAAAACAAAAACGAGAAAGAGGCAACGAAATACAAAAAAAAAAAACCAAAATCGAGCTCACCTCGCAGTTACGAATGGTGAGCTGATTTTTCTATTTTTTTTTTTGGTTTTTTGTTGATGCAATTTTGTGATGATGAGCTCCAACCGACCGACGACGGACACCAACAGACGAATGGATGAACGTGGACAGCATTTTTGCACGTTCCTCAATGAAATACCTTACAGGTCGTTGGTTTCGTATTTTAGTAGGTACCGTCACAGCTACCGCTAGATATCCATCCGTACGAGTACAAGTATTTCGCAAAAATTGTAACAACATCGAGGCTGCTTCAGCACAGCATTGGCAATGCGTTCGATTTTTGGTTCCAAGTGGGTTTCGAGAGCTAAGCGAAATGTTTCTATCCCGCTGAGTGACCTCAAGACATAGTCCACAACTAATCCATTTTAAACCCCCTCCCAACTCCAACCAACAGCTACACTATCTGAGTTTATTGATTAAAGATACATTTTCGGTGGATGTAC
Organism: Volucella bombylans; assembly: GCA_949129095.1. Classification (NCBI taxonomy): domain Eukaryota; kingdom Metazoa; phylum Arthropoda; class Insecta; order Diptera; family Syrphidae; genus Volucella; species Volucella bombylans. Next base: position 378,073,402 of record OX422140.1, on the reverse strand, counting down.
CGGTAAGAGAGAACGAGTTCTAGCTATGATTTGATTTTTCGTGTAAAGGAAAGAAAAGTTATTACCGCTATAAGCAGACATGATAATTGATGACGGTAATCAAATTTCTTTATATTGTTTCTGGAGAGAGACAGAGCCACAAACCTGGGAACCAGAACCCTTTTGTTGGGGCACAACATTCCAGGGCTACTTTACTTCTTGCGTGTGATCCAGAGGCAAGGTGTCTTAACTTTGGACTTTATCATGCCGCCACCGCTCCACTGGATTGATAATGAGCCGATCACGTATTGTTGTCGGGTTTTGTTGCGTTCGGGTGCTAAGTAGAGAATAACGACGGAAAGACAGTAATGACAGAGCGCGGTGAAAAGCAAGAAGATAATTTAGAAAGGCGATACCAGTGAGATTGTAATTCGATTAATTAATCACGGTTTGAGAAGGTTCTAGGAATGCAAGGCAAATATATTGGGATGGGATTGACCTTTTTTAGGCGACACGTGACCGGTATTAGGTGGCCAAGAGGTAAGGGCTTGATACTAGAAGCACTTAAAGGCCATTCACTTTTTTTCAAAATACTCGTGCATATCACGGTTTATGCAACAGCATATAAGTCATACACTGGAGGCTGTAGATCCTTTTTTCCAGCTTAAAAATTCTGAGAGGGATTCTGAGAACAGTTTTGTTGATGAAAAGAGGAATTCTATTGTAGAACGCTGCAGCATTGTAGTGAATTTATTTTAAACTCAGTACAACTCAGGATTGAATCAATCAACTGTTTATCAGGTCTGTTATCAACGAGCCTTCCAAAAGTCATGGAGGCTTATATATACGTCCGATATAGAGTCAAATTGTGGGAAGAAAATGGTTTTTGAACTGCGCAAGTTGTCCAATTTGGTGTAATTCAAGGAGATGCCCTTGTAAATCACAGAATTCACTGTCATTGAATCTTGTCTCTTCTCAGGTGGTCGTAGAATGACGCTGGATGTCAGTAGAGAATGGCTTTAGGCGGTGATAATTTTGCAATGGACTGAATAGCCATTTTTCCGACTCATTCCGACTCGTCGGCCGACTTGACTTGTTATTTTGAAAATATTCACAAAATTTTACTATAAATAGAATATAATCTGAATAAAACGTAGTAGAGTATGAGCATACCTACAGCAAAGGGCTACAAAATACGTCGGTGGTGTCGCTTGTCAAGTTGAGTGAAAATCAAACTAAAGTAGTCCGCGTTAAGACGAGAGAAGTGTATAGAAGTAGTAAATATTACGAGTAAATATCGAGTGAATCGTACTGGCTGTCGTGTCTATTGGAAGGTCTATCAATCAAATTGAGCAGTAGAAGACTCCACATAGCAAGTGACCAGACAGATGTGGTATATCCTGGAGCTGAGGTATGATAATCCTTAGGTTAGTTTAGGTAAGAGTGGCTGTTGGAAATACCAACCCACCTAGGCCTATTGGCCCATTGTGATGCCACGTGGATCTATGATCTTCTTACTACTGGAACCAGTTTGAGCTTATAATAAAGCGTAGGAGGCTGTTAACGTCTAATTTTTCTAGATCGTTTAGGTTGTTGTAGAAGAAAGATCCTAGATGAAGCTTCCTTCTCTGGGAGAGAGCTGGACATGTACGGAGTAGGTGGAGGATTGTCTCCTCCTCTTCCTCGTCAATGCAGCTTCTACAGAAGTCATTTGTAAAAGCGCCAAACCTTCTTGCGTGCTTGCCTATGAGTCAGTGTCCAGTAATCACACCCTGAGTTGTTTCCTATTTTTCAGATCCAGCCTTGGCCAGATCTGTTTGGTCGCTAGACATGTTTCTCCAGCAGTCCACCTAAGGTCTGTTCTTTTATTGGCATCTAGCTTTAGTGTTAGTTTGCACGTAGCGATTGGTATACCTATACTACCTTTGTCCGGTAGGATAGGTAGAGTGGTTCCAATTTGGGCGAGTTCATCGGCTCTGCAGTTCCCTGGAATGTCTCTGTGGCCCGGCACCCAACAAAGGTGAATGTTGAACTGCTCTGCCATCTCCATGAGAGATGATCAGCATTCAAGGGCGATTTTAGAATATAATGAGACCGAGTCCAGGGACTTGATGGCGGCCTGACTATCCGAAAATATGCGGATATCCTTTGTAGATATCACGTTTTTCTTCAGCCAGGACAGAGCTTCTTTAATCGCCAAAACGCTACAGTGATTTGGAAGACGGAAAGAGATTTAGCTTATCTGAAACAAACAATACCACCAACTCCGCTATCGGTTTTAGATGCATCTGTGTAGAGATGGATTGACTTGTCCACCATGAAAGCATCTTCCTCCCAGAATGATCTAGAGGGGAAGCTTACATGGAAGTTTTTGTCAAACCAAAGTTCAGGTATGGTGTAATCGATGTGCTCTGTGAGGATTCCTAAGGTGTTAAGAATGTTGGCGTGACCAAATGAATTATTTGTCCACTGCAGTCGCAGCTATATAGTTGGAATTTTTTATTTCCTGGAAAACTGATCTTTTATGGGGGTTTATTCCCAATCCACAGCGATCTGCCCAGCAGGTTAATCTGTTAAGATTTACTTGGAGGAGTTCTTTAATGGTATTGAGATGCTTACTTGAGACGGCTATAGCAACGTCATCCGCATAGTCAATCACTCTGCTACCCCCCCTTCAAGGTATATCAGTAGTTCATTAACTACTAAGTTCCAGAAAAGAGGAGAGAGGACACCGCCTTGCGGCGTACCTCTGCTGACACATCTTTTAGCAGAAGTCTCACCCAGTTTGGAGTTGATTATTATGCTGTTTAGTAAATATAAGACTGATCAACTCCCCAAGTGAGTCGTCTACCTGCAGGGTTGACAGCGCAGTCGTGATTGCGGATGTGTTGACGTTGTTAAGCAACCATTGTGTACTCCTTATATTGTAGGGATCGTTCGATGTGGCTAGTTAAAGAGTGCAGAGCCGTTTCCACCGACTTTCCTTTACAGTAGGCATGTTGAGCCGTTGACAGAAGTCTTGGATCAACTTTAGCTCGAATGTGGATATCAATCAGACGTTATAGAGTTTTCAGAAGGAAAGATGATAGACTTATAGGTCTGAGGTCCTTTGGGAGAACATGAGAATATTTTCCGGCTTTGGGAATGAATACTACATTGACTTCTCTCCATGACAGTGGAATGTGGATAAGTTCTACACAGCTCCTCATAATATTTTCTAGCGCAGACAGAATAATATCTGAGGACCTCTGTAGCTCGGCGGGTATTATACCATCCGGACCAGCAGACTTGTATGCTTTGAAGCCATGCAGCGCCCAGAGCAGTTTGTCTCTCGTAATCAGACCATGAATTTTGGTCACGGTTGCAGTAGGCCTGTTTGGGCTGCTACTGGCCGCGAGTTGGGAGCTACCTGATAATCCTTAGTCTGCTTCATTTTTATTCAAATTTAATTGATCGATGAGTTAAGTGGATTCGTCTTTCATATTAACTTTGGCAAAACCAAGCCAAAGCTGAGTTCTACTAGGACTCTCCCTAACCCAAGAAACTAGCTACGTTATTGAGTTCATATGAGACGACTTCTGAGTAAATCCTTCTTTTCTTGTCCTCATAAGAAGGAACTTTTACTTCCAGATTCTGTCTCTCTAAGGACAGGATTGGATGGTCCATCAAGTGAAGTGTTATCAACCTTATATTGTTAATACCGATGACAGCTCTTATCAGATACCAGATCTATCCAGTTGCTTATAAGCATAAGGAAGGTTATTGTTCTACGTCGTACCTTCAGGAAATATTCGAAATATTGTAGAATAGAATTCGAAAGAAGAAGTGTGATTGTGTGTTGTGTATGATTGTTGAATGTGTTTGCAAGGTAGTCCAAGTAGAAGTTTCTTTTTAAAAATAAAATAAAATGTATAAGAGCCAATTATTCTCGGCATATTTTAACTTCATTAGAAAGAGCAAATATTCCCATTAGTTATGGAATACGACTTCATTCACGTGGGTGCCCCAGTTGGGTTTGAAGTAGAACATACTGTCAATCCAATTTCCCAAGACTTTGTTGACTGTTTCTGGCTTTATCTCACGAATAGCTCGGACGATATTCGCTTTAAGGGCTTGAGTCGTTTCTGGATTGTCCACATAATATCGGTCTATAAGGGCAGCCCACAAAACAAAATTTAACGGAGTGGAATGGTAATGACAACGCCACGGCGGCTGATAACTCGATCACCGAACTTAGGGCGCAAAAGATCGATTGTATGATGGGCTGTGTGTCATGACGCACCATCGTGCTGAATCCAAAGATTGTCTAAGTCAATTCCTTCAGTTACAGTACACAAAAAATCGGTAATCATGACTCTGTAGCACTCACCATTGGCTGAAATGGCGTTTTCAACAGCATTTTCCAAATAAAATTGGCCAATGTTGCCACCACTTCAAAATCTGCATCAAACTGTCACTCTCTGCGGATGCATTTGCTTCTCGGCAATCACGTGCGGGATTTTCTATTCCCAGATGCGGCAATTTTGTTTGTTAACATAGCCGGCGAGATGAAAAAATGATTTTTCGGCCAAATTCCACCTCAAACACGAGCTGCAATAAGGCCCAAACTGAGAAGCAATAACGAGGCTACCGACCGCCTTCAATTGGTGAGTAAATTGGACTTTGTGAGGGAATAATCCGAGATCTTTGTGCAATATTCTCAACAGGCTGGTGCTTGAAATGTTGGGTTGTTGAGGTAGATGGCGAGTCGATGTTCCTTGATTAAGTCGAACACTCTCGGCCCTAGAAGTCCCATTCTCGTCTACACTTGCCGCATGATGAAGAGGACCGTGAGTGTTGTTCACAAGCAATACAGTTTCACGAACATTTTGCACAAATTCGCATACAGCAGGCGCGATGGGAGTTTCATTATAAGTTTGCAATAGTCCCAGACTAACAGTTAAAATTTCCAGCGGAAAAGAGCTGTCAGTGTCAAAACAACCTTTGATTCGAAAAGAAACTTGCATTTGGACCACAACTCATTACAATGTTACTGGTAGCATCGCTAAACACTTTCGAGGTCGTCGCAGAAAAGAAACGACTTCATCAGAAATGGTCCGAAATGTAAAGGCTCGAATTCAAGGAATTTCATGTGAACCTGTTCGTCTCAAGCATTCAGTGCACACTTAAAAATGAGCTCAAATTGAAGTCCTACAATGTCCAAAATACAAGATTTAACACCGGCATAAACGGCATCTTGCGTTTACAAACCAAAATCACAGGCAGCCTTGCGCGTAGCTGGTAACCTCCAGAATTTAGTATTTTTTGATGAAAAGCTTTTACAATCAGAACGATCGTTGTAGGCTGCAAAACAAGTCTAACGATAATTTCCAAAACCGACTTGGTGTTCGTAAGGCCTGTGTTTATTTCTGTGGTGGTTTGGTCGAAACGGACGCTCTCCGCTCGGTTTTATCGGCGTTAAAGTGTACCAATAAAAGCCCCTAAGTGATGTAATAATTCCTAGAGCATGCAACAAATCGATATCAACCGATGGACATTCCAGCAGGACTCGGCACCATCTCATGAAGCTCGTCTAACACAACAATTTTTACATGATCACGTTCTGCAGTGTATTTCTTCACAGCTGTGGTCTCCATATTTGTCAGAGTGGAATTCGATGAGCTTCTCCATATAATCTATTTTGGAGGCTATGGTGCTAACAAAAAAAATATCAAAGTGTGGAAATATTGACGAACACAACAGTGCCTTATCTTGGACCTGCTGCCTCAATTCCAATTTCGATGGACAGATGGCTTGTTTCCGAGCTTCGTTTTCCTACAAATTCCCACCAAACCTAGTGTTAATCTTTGATTTTATCAGCACCATCGTAATTACCTTCAGAAACGCAACTTGTAAAAGCAATCTGATCCTTTCGCTCACTAGCTAGACTATAAAGCTATAAACGAAGTGAGATTTGGGACAAATACTGAATTGGAGATCGATAGCTTAGCCGTGATACTAAGTTCCGGCAGCCAATCCAACAGATATTTCATAGATGTTTACTCTATCTAACCCTATCCCTTTCAAATAACGAGACATGGATACTTAATGAGTTTCATCGTGCTTAAGTGGGAATCTGCTAAAGCACAAGTTACAAAAACAAAGCACTCTAAAGGCGGCTTTCACCTCGAATGCTCAAAATGAAATAAGTGGATTTGACACTGTTCCCTTTAGGAAAAGGTTTGTAGAGTGTGTAAAAGAATCTACCGTCCATCAGGAGAGAACCATCAACCCTTTGCTACTGAACTTAGTTCAGAGTTAGTAACGAGGCATCTGGTGATATGCCTCGAATATATCAAGAAACCAACATCAGACCTGTTAAGCCTAATCCAAGCCTATACATACACCATTCTTAGAGTGAGTATTTGATCAATTAAACCTTTGGCAAGACAATAGCCGCAATACTCATCCCATAAACTTGTAGTAAACGCAGCTGCAGAGAATGTTTTCAACACTTCAGACAAAGAGTTTTCGAGAAGACTGGTTCAAACAATAATCCCAGTGTGTCCACCCCCAGTTATTTCACTGCATTCTCAGGTTAATTCAATAACACAAGAGAACCAGATGTGACTTCTTCTATTGCCGTCTGAATGCAATATTGAACAGCTCAGAGAAGCGCTCACTTCGCGCAAAATGCCAACCGGACCAGAATGGAGTGACTTAACATCTTCAACTTTTGTCATTTGACCCAACGGGTGATCTACTAGCACACTTGACCACCAAGTCTTTGATCTTGGTCGACAGACTGGGGTTCTTAGACAGTCCTCTAAGGAAATTTATGCCTTCAAAGCTTCTCGAGTGACTCTTTAAACACGAAGAAGTCTTTCATTGACTTCTTGAAAGTGTTTGAAACTGATATGCCATTTCGAAAATAATATTTTAACGCTCTCTTTACCATGCCTTACGACTGTGGTAGGGACTGAATGCCGTCGATTTGGAGATGTCCCATGATACAACTATAACATGCTTACCACCGGGCGCTGATCTCTTCCATTCCGACTTAACCAGATAAAATAAATTCGAGTATTGAGCAAAAAGAAAGTAACAAGGCTACAATGTGGTGCTAGAAACGGCTGATCCTCAAGAATGGTATGACGGCGTATCAACATGGCAGATTGCTTCTAAAGCGTCTTTCAATAGGAACGCTCGAAATTTGTTAAGTTATAGCGGCCATTTTATTAAAGCGACATCTGTGAAATTTGTTGTGAATTGTTCAGTAGTGTATGGCAAATCACCATGGCAGGTTGAACAACATCTGCAAATCGTCAAACTTTTTGTCCAAAATCAGTGCTACGTTCGAGGAAAAAATCATCTTTAGTGGCGACCCTCATTTTTGGATGAATGGCTGTGTGAACAAGGAAAATTGTCGGATTTGGGACGACATCAATCCATACCAGCCCAAAATGCATTCTGAAAAAGTCACTGTTTGGTGCGAATTTTCTTCATACACGGATTGATTATACGAGTAAGTACCCTCTTGCGACTTAAACTAGATGATATGGATACCGACGACATGTGATTCCAACAGGATGGCACACGGTACCACAAAGCGTAAGCCACGATGAAAATTCTGCACGAGCGATTAAGGGCATGGTTATCTCACGCGGCGGCGACGTAAACTGGCCACCGAGATCGTGCAATTTAGTGCTTTTAGACTTCTTCCTTTGGGGCAATCTTTAATCGCGGGTCTTTGCAAGCAATTGATGCACTAAAAGTCATAACTTAACGAACGCCACCCAGCAAATTTAGCCAGATGTATGCGAAAAAGCCATCGAAAATTGGACCTCCGAACGCACCACGACGTTATATCTAACAAATAGCTGTCCGGTTACCGGGGTGTTAGCTGTCCGGCCTCAACCAAGAGTCAATCAAGGACGGACTCACTGTGGAAGACCGTGTAAAATAAGAAAGAATTGTAATGATGTTTGGATCTGTGCATATGGAATGTTCGGACCTTGAAGAGGCCACATTCAGCCGAACAACTAGCAGAGTCTCTAGGAAGTCCGATTGGGTACTCAACGCCGGACAGAATGGGGATGAAAATTTTGTAGTCACACTCGATGCTTCAAATATGGAAATTCATTTTATTTTTACTGGCTAATGGAGTAGATACGAATTTCGTATGTCAATCAGAGCTACATAAACCCATTTCCAAGATTTGGTTAAAGGAGATTATGCCAGATAGAATTTAATCTCAGCGTCGATGACCAAATTACAAGAAAAAGGATCTCCTTAAATGCACTAAATATAGAGGCGAGGGAGACTCGGCCATATTGTGTGAGTGCCTGAAACCATGATCTCATTGCTCCTATCGGTGTGGTTTTTATATCTAAGCCTCATATCGCGGCATCCACATAAGAGAGCTCTAGTCGAGAACAATCGCGCTCGGTAAGCATCGGAAGCAATCTTACCAAGAGCTTTGATGCCAAAAACGGTACCAACATCATACTTACGAATATTTTGCGAAGCTCGTAAGCCAACTCAAGAGGCTCAATTCTTCAAAGTCTGTCCAACTACTTGCATTACACGATGACATTGACACCATTGGCAGAACGTAGTAGCTATTACTGGTGTGCTTGCAAACGTAAACCGAAAAAAGTGTCTTGAGCTGTGAATAACTGGTGTCAACCAGAAGAGCCGGGCACAACGTCACTTGCCAATCATTGTTTTTTTTTTGGCCTCAGAAGAGAACTGAATATGATAATAAGGCTCTCTCAAGAAACACTTAGGAGATTCTATATAAAGCGCGCATCAGTTGCCTGGAATTGCAGAAATTTTTCAATAAATTGCGCAGCACAGACACGCCGCAGCGTGGGAATGTTATCCTCTTCGATGGTATATAGCCTAATTTTATTGTCAAGTGTGCTCCCGCAGACAATTTTTTCCCATCCACGTTTTATGGTTGACATCTGCGAATTTGATAGTGAGTTACCCTTGCGCGAACAGCCTAGAGAGTGAGTCATATTAAGCTAGTTTATGCAGCTCCCTGACGAAGGTACTTCCCATTAGGAACTGCTGCTCAAGCACGATTTCACGAAATATTTCACTCCTGATTGTTCCAACAAACAGTCACTTATCCTTGTTCGTTTACTGGGTTCGGTAGTTCGTCAACATTGTTTGAGTTTAGGATGCTAGATTAGGCGACCCTGATATCCTTCTCCAGTGCGGTTTCAAATGGTGGACCGTCTGTAGTATAAAACTCAATGTCTTTGGTAACGTAATTGAGAAAGATTTCGTCCTAGGTGGCACGCTCAGGTTGAAACCTACCTCAATCATTTTGGAGGTCGCAAATAGAGGAAATTGGCCAGAGATCGCGCTGACTGAGAGGTTTGATTATTGAGACTAAAGGCCATTTGGATTTGAATTTCTGTGTCAGGGTACACATTTTTTCACATCCACACAAAGTTAAGAAATGAATATTTTCTGGTCAAGAGCAGTATTTACGCCCTCTGGGGCAAAGGCTAGTACAAAGCAGACTTGATGAATATACATAAACAGAATCAGGATTTGTCTTCAAGGCTCACTGCAGGCTCAGCACTTGTGATGTGAGGAAAGACACATTAAAAATCACACTGCCAACGTGAAGAAATTTGTAGATGCGTGCGCCTCTTGAAGCAATTGCCAGCAACGTTGCACCCAGCGGACTATGGTGAGGGACGGACGAGCACTTAAAACGTTCTTAGTGCCACTTCTAGGCTCTGGCTTATTATATACTTTGGTTTGTTGTTTCGAGTGATAGACGAAAGAAGGATAACATACAAACGAAAGCTCTGTAACAGCCTTCAATTCAAGATGACCAGGAGGGGAATAAACTTCCATAGTATCTATGCATTGAACTAGTTATTGTGGATGCCAGAAGCCAAGTAGTGCCTCCTCCAAAACGCGAGTTCACCGAATTCATGGCAAATCGAAATCCATTTCATGACTAGAAGTCCTAACGATTGCAAAACACTTTACTTCTCAGGAATGTCAATATTTTTCGACACACCATGACAAATTGTTTTTCATGCAACTTTCATCAAAGTACCTTCGGTTTTATTTCTAAGAAAGCCGTTCTGCTCTTAAGACTTTATTTGGAAAATTTCGGCAAATGACAAATGCTGGTACCTTAACTGACCTTCAATCGAAGTTTGCTCACTCGATAGCCATTAACTTGCTCACGTTAATCTATCTTTTCCCCCTTATAAGGCGTCAACACATTAGCTGGTTGATCTTCACGCTTAAATCTGTTCACTGATTTATTGTTTAAATTAAATATTAGTTTTACATTAATTCCAAAAAGTCAATAGAGTCAATCGTAGTTAAGTCGCTCGCAAAAACAAAGAACTTTCAATCGAATAAAAGTAGTTCCCACGTGGAAAACAAATGAAATTAACATGAAGTTGCCAATTTGTGAATAGAATTGGCCTTCGTCAAACGTTTGTTTGTTTGTCATCTGAAGCGGTTTGAAGTTGTTAGAAATTGCTTGTCGGTTGGCACTGGTTTAGAAATTTGAATGAATTAGCAGGAGATGCTGGAGCATATTAAGAGTGCTGACGTATGGAATCATAAGTCACTATTGGCGTACCGAATAGACATTTTCACGACAAATTTTGTCCAACGATTTCGCACAATTACCTTTAGAGTATACAGGGCTTAATGCGTACTTACTCAAAAGTCTGGATGTACCAGAGCCTTAAGCAAGCAGCTTCTAGATAGAGTTCAATTTAGAGAGGACAAAGTTGCACACTCGGAGTCTTTTCGTGCTTAGTTGTCCGGCACTTTTGATTCATAGACTTATTGAGCTGGGACATTTTTACTGATACGATTGCGATCTCCAAGGCTCTACGATGGCAGATTACCCTTCATACGGCTTTATCTTGCCGATTTTTCCGAATGAGCAGAGCTTCCCTATCTTGTACATTCGATTGAGTTGTGTAGACATACCATGGCGTAGCCTCAAAAAACTCATCCCTCATCATGGAATCTTAGACATTTGAAATTCCGGAATCTAAGGTCTACCGAAACGTGAATAAGGGTCAGTGGTAGAAATTCCTGCTCTAAATATGCCATGACACAGCATGAACCGGAATATGTTCCTTCTTTTAGTCAGATCTTACTCCTAAGCCTAAGGCCCCGGGTTCAAATCTCTGCTCATACATCAGAAAAAGATAAAAAATAATTTCTGACGTCACCTTTTCCTCGGGAGGAAATGGAAACTTCTTTAAGTAAAGAGTGCTGGGAACGAAGTCACTGAAAAACTGTAAGTCTTTCCGCAAAATCGCAAAACCCACAATGTCATCAATGAAGAGACCAAGCCTTCTTTTTCTTTCGGGACAGAGGACTAAGACAAAGAACAAGTAGTGTATAAGGAGTATCGTGAATTACATCTCCGCCTTTTACTTAAATTGCTCAGTCTTTTGTAAGAATATGAGTAAGGACTTCAGTGATAAAGTGCCTACATTACCAGCACTTACCACATCAACGCCGAGTACATGTAGCTTGGTGCGATCGTAGGCCGGTAATTCACAGAGATAGAGCTCCATGGTGTCTTCGTCACTCTCACATCAAGCGCTGCACGATAATGTATCACTAATGGCTATACTTAGATTCTTAGCAAAAGCGTAAAGCCCCGTTACGCCGTCAGCAAGAAGTCAACAGCTTTCCTTACTGAGACACTTCGGGAAGAATTGATTTTCCCGCAAAATAAAGAGTCATGCCATGCTTATGTAAAACCCAACTGTCAACGCATCTACTCGTATATCTATACCTTATCCGAGGACGTAGTCAGTCCTAGCGCAGATTCGGTTCCTGCGAAAATCTCGTATGAGCCTTGCCTAGCAAGTTCGTTGTCGATCTCATTTCTCGTGATCATATCGTAATCTGGAATCCAAACAGTGAACTTAGCTGTCCGATGGCGTTCAAAGAAGTCTTGCATTGCTCCACTAAGATCTAAGATCTAAGCAAGGCCTTAAGCGCAGTTTGGCTGTCACTACAGATGCTGATATTTCACTCATCTTTCATCGGGATTGTGTATATGAACGCTTGGAAAGAAGACTCAAATTTTTCTAACGAGGACTACAATCTAACGTTGTTGCTCCCAATAATGATCCAACGCCACCACGATTTTGTTACCATCCAGGAAGACCCGACTTCCTTTCTTTTTTTGCTCAGATTCTGGCCTAAACTATTCTCGAGCACATGGCAATTCGAACAAAAGTTCTTGTGTTATTGCATCACATAGCAACGACGGCCGTGAGATGGGAAATTAGCAACATTCTCGCCGTGTCAACGAAAATTCAGAAAAAGCAGCTCTTTCTTAACAAACGAGAAAATGTGGCCCAAGATTTGAATATTAAGGGGAGGGAGACTGATCTGTGAGCAGAGTCAAGCTTGTTGAAAAAAGCCGTTCCTTGAACTCTGACATAAGTAGCAGGGAATTATTTGCATTAAACTTGTTCCAGCAGGCATCCGACCCACAGGATATTATTGATCTTATCATAGCCTTGTTGATCCGAAGGACCATCCTTGGTGACACTAGACACTAGAGTCGGAAGTTCTATGGGCTCTTGGTAAACTTGCAAAAGAAGTTCCGCCTAAATAAAATGAAAGTCTGGTGCTCCAGGCATCAGAAATAAAGAATACCGTAACTATTATATGATATAGGCCGTATTTGGGGTCATGAGTTTACAAACATATCGAACTCTATTCTATAGAAGAGTCTTGGTTTCAGCTTTGATACTCTTTCACTTCTTCTAATCACATTGCTCCCTGTACCATAAATTCTACAGTGAATACTGACAGACCCTGTGCCTTGCCACCAATAATTTCGCCTTATTGTATGGCGGATCAAGTGCGCTAGCTACAGTAATTTCTAAAATTTTTTACTAGTTATGATTTACCAATCCATAGCTACAATACAGCGTACTGACTTATTTGCAACCTTCAAGGAGAACGAATATACTTTTTAAGGCCCACAATGTTCTTCATTTTCAAGCATCCGCCTGCTTGTAAGTTGTTGAAATCATTTTAGTTCAAATCCTCAGATCAGAACAAGTCTTCAATACTGTGCTTTCGACATAACTCCTTTCTTTATCCTTCTCTATCAAGCACGCTGGTCAAAAGGTACTCACCTTCATGGGGTGATGGGGTAACCAACTCCTGTTGAAGGTCATTGCTGGCTGTTGCCGAGAGGGGTAGCGTTGTCACTTCACTAAGGCACTTTCTCCTGCTTCCGGGCGACAGCGGACGAATTCTAAGGATAGAATCAACGGTGGCACCCACAGTTCCCATAGGTCGAACCAGTGTTATCTCTATATGAGCTGCTTTATAATATAATAATACTTAAATACCAGGTCTAAAGGGATCTCCAACACTAGGTCAGGGTTTTGGAAAAGAGTTTGCGGCGAATGAGCTCTTAATAAGAGCCAACGGCAGCACTCATATCCCCGAAGCTGGTTACTGGCCCCGGAATTTGATCCGAATCCTTCTGTCCTAGTAGTCCCGAAAAGGGCCTGGCCCTCCAAGTTGGGGGTTGTTCTTAGGGTTAACTGCCCAACCACGTAAAAAAGTAATTTTTACGAAGCGATCAATAGCCTCAGATAAGGACGGATTCACTGTTGACGACCCTGCAAAACGAACAAAGGACAAGCACTTTCGGAATTTACGTGGAATGTTCGGCCCAACAGACCCTAGACTACTATAAAGCAGATATCACCACCATCCAGGAAGTGCGATGGGATAGGCCGGGCGAGAGAAAGATGAAAAACTGTGATGTTTGCTGCGGTAATTGCTATAGGGGATGTTAGCAGCCTCTATTTCGATGAGGACTTATTGTAAGCGGCAGACTTAGGCAAGAAGTCTTGAGCTTTCAACACGTGAGTGAACGCCTTATTACAATCCGTGTTAAAGGTAAATTCGCTAACGTCAGCTTTATATGCGCTCACACCCCAACAGAGGAAAAGGACGATGTTACCAAAGGAAGTTTCTACGAGCTCCTCGACAAACCCTACGAGCAATATACGATGTATGACGTTAAAATCGCACTTGGCAACTTTAGTGCCAAATTTGAAAAAGAGCACATCTTTGGTAGCATTATTGGAAGACATATCCTACACAATACCGCGTCTGGAAACGGACATATTCTAATCGATTTCGCTGCGGGACGTAACGTTTGCTATAGTACACGGTTTCCTCACCTCTATATTCACCAAATCAGCAAACTGTCAACCAGATTGATCATGTTGCGATCAACATAAGGCACTCTTCAAGTATATTGGATGTCCGAACATTCCGAGCGGCCAACATAGACTCGGACCATTACTACTTAGTTGTAGCCAAAGTATGTCTACGGATATCTCAGACGTCACAACAACGGGGAAATACTATGAGGAGATTTAACGTTGAACGGTTTCAATCGCAACAAGCCGCCAACACCTTTGCCGATCTCGTATCCCTCAACCTCTCGAGAAGGCCTTTGCCGCCAACATTAAGTGCTGAAGACCAGTGGCTTAGATGCCGAGGATCCATCAAAAATGCCTCAACTGACGTGTTGGGTTCCACGCTCCTACCACCGCCAAACCCGGCAAGCACATGCAGCAAAACAAAATGCCTACAAAGCGGCGCTGCACAAAAGAACGAGAGTGGCTCGTGAGCTCTACAAGCAAAATAGGAGGAACAAACATCGACTTCTCTGGAGAAAAAAGAAAAAGCATGAGAATCGCGCGATTGAGGAAATAGAGAGGTGCTACTCCAGCAATAATGTTCGGAAGTTTTACCAAAACGTAAAAATCAGGGTAATAAGACCCGAACGGAAACCTGTAGAGATGAACAAGGAAACCTTGTAGTAGAGTCACAGTCGATGCTGAGAATATTGAAAAAAAACATTTCTGCAGACTGCTAAACGGTGAAGACGACACAAATTTCGATATTAGACAGAGCGAACTATTCAATATTGACGATGCAAGTCAAGAACTCCGTCCACTCGACCAAAATGAAATCGAACAAGACTACCGGGCCGGGTGGCCTACTCGCCGAACCAACAGAGCATACACCAACTTATTTCCAAGATGTGGTCGGATGAATGCATGCCTGATGAATGGAACATCAACGTCGTTTGCCCGATTCACATGAAAGGAGACCCCCTAAATTGCGCCAACTATAGAGGTATCAGTCTCCTAAACATCGCATATAAGATCTTGTCCGCCGTATTGAACAAGCGCCTGCAACCATTTGTCAACGATATGATTCGACCTTATCAGTGCGGTTTTAGGCCCTGTAAGTCCTCAATTAACCACACTAGGCAGATCCTGGAGAAAACCCAAGAAGTTCAGATCGATACTCACCACCTTTTTATCGATTTTAAAGCCGCATATGACAGCACCTACAGAGACGAGCTATACAGAGCCATGTCTAGTTTTGGCATCCCTGCCAAACTCGTCCGCTTGTGCAGGTCGGTAACGATCTAACTGAGACCGTTGATGTCAAAAAAGGATTTAGGCAAGGCGACGCGCTGTCATGTGACGTCTTTAACATCATACTTGAAAAAAGTGTGCACAACTCACAAGCCAACACACGAGGTACGATCTTTCAAAAGTCTGTTCAATTGCTTGCATACGCCGATGATATTGATATTATTGGTAGAACACAGCGAGCTGTCACTAGTCCGTTTGTGAGCAGAAGCGACAAAAGTAGTTCTAGCGATAAACGAGGGCAAAACAAAGTATATGCTGTCATCAAGAAGGGCACCCAACATCGACAAATCGGCCAGAGTGTCACAATCGATAGTTATAACTTTGTCGTAGTCTACCTCGGCTCTGCTATCACATCTGAAAACGACATCTCTTCAGAAATCAAACGAAGAATATCGCTTCCCAATCGCTGTTTCATTGAGCCGTGAAGGCATCTATTTTATGTAGTAAGTCGCTCTCACGAAGAGCCAAGGAAACTCTGTACAAGACCCTTGTAATCCCAGTCCTTGTTTATGGTTCCGAAGCATGGACCCTTTCTAAAGCGAATGAAGATACTCGTATGCTTGGTTGTTTTGAAAGAAAAAATTATTCGTAAGATATTTGGTCTCGTATGCGTTGACGGGTTCTGGAGGGGACGATTCAACAATAATCTCTACGAGCTGTACAGGGACATTGACTAGGTCAACAAGCTGTACATTGGGCGTTTGAGATGGCTGGGACATGTACAGTGAATGAACACCAACTCTCGCAGAATCTTTAACTCTCATCCGGAGGGATAATGCAGTAGAAGAAAGCCTCGCCCGGCAGTGGAAGGGGACCTCATCGAACTTGGATTGCGCAACTGGAGGCAGTTAGCCAAAGACCGCGCTAATTGGAGAAGCTTATTGGTTGAGGCACAGGTCCATCCCGGACTGTAGCGCCGCCTAAGTAAATAACTAGGTTCCACAGGGATTGCCATGAGCCCGTTTTGGTGCCTAGTTTTTGTGTGATGGCATATCAATTGAGGCCAACAGTCGTGGTCTTCGTGCAGAAACCTATAAAATGTCTCATTGACAAAGTATTAAACCTAGTTAGCAGGGGTATCCAGGCATATAAAGCTATAATACTTGTTGAAATTCGTTTCGATGGCGATCGCTATTTGGCTTTTCGTAATGTATAATCTGCATGCTTTTGTAGTACGAGTATCTCCTAAATCACGCTAAATACTATGTCTAGCCCAACACGGGGACAGTTGTACTTTAAACACTACTCACCCAGCTGGGTGCTGGGTCATGATCTACTTTGAGGGGACTTAAGTCCAAAGATAGCGTCTACTTTTCTAGTACCTTCTTCCATTATTAGGAAATGACAGGCCTTGTCTAGTGCTATTTATATCCTCAAGATCAGTTTGTTGCATTAGTGCTAAGTGGTTTGTTGACTGTCTTCATGTCATGTGCGTAGAATAGTCCAGGGCCAAATATCACTATGATATTCGCTCTGCTACTTACTCATCAACGTTGTATCAAAAGTGACGACACACGCTTCACAGCATATGCGACCCATCTGTCTGATCTTTTTTCATAGTGCCAACCAGAGTATTGAGATATGCCCTCGTGTAAATTACACCATAATTGAAGCTCATAAAATACTTATGTTCGATTTGATGATTTTTGACACGAGTCACAAATAGGACGGAGAACTGGTAAATATGTTTATCAACTGCCTCAGACTGCTTTCGAGTTTAGCATATTTACATTGGTCATTAGGAAGAATATGCTGCTGGCCAGTAGATAAATATGAGCTTACATCATTCGCAAACAGTTGATGATTTCTTGAATCATAAACACGATTTTTGTTTTTTTTTTTTAAATGTCTGTCACTACAGATACAATTACCCTCTTTCTGCGAGCTGTTTTCTTTTTCTCTGCATCTAAATGACTATGGCAAACAATTCATAGACCAGGAAGTGACCATCTTTCTCCAAAAGTTCAACAAACAACTTCATTAAGTTTAGATACCACTCTGTCCAACACATGACCGAGTGGTGATTTTTCCATGAATAAAACCCCACCATCCTGTCGAACTCAGTATATTATAACTATGCAACGCGCGCATAATTACGAGTACGAGTACGAGTATCTCGATCGAATGCAATTTCAAAACCTTTCGTTTCGATGACATTTTGAAATTTCAGACGCGAACCACTGCAGTTGGTCACACATTTGTTTTGGTAGTAAAAGTGAATCAAATTGGCATTTGTTGTGTCTGCAGGGATGGATTTGAGAGATCGTTTTTAGTGTTTCTGTGTTTTTTTTGGTTTTTTACAGTCGTTTTGATCGAATAATTACTGTCGTTCGTCTTTTTATGAATGTGACCAAGTAGTGAGCATAAATTTTCATAAATTTGTTGCCTTCTGTGTGACATAACGAGTTTTGTTTTTGTAATATTTTATTGTTGTTGTTGGGTTTTTGTTTTTCTATTTATTTATTCAATTTTTGGCTTGGCTATCAGTTTAGATTGCCGTCTTATGTAAGAGTTACTCGCTCAACAACGCTCTGTTTTGTTTTTCGGTTATAGAGGCATGGTATTTTTGTTTTTATAAAAAAAAAAATTTTAATAAACCTGAACGAGGAAGCTGGAAACGGCCATCTAGCCGGAAGCGGTCATATGATCGATCTTCGATCTTTGAAATTCGTGAACTCAACCGTTTGCCAGATCCGCCGTGCTTTTCAGTAACCGGTTCGTTGTACTGCTGCCAAAGTATAGCCATCATTCAGTTTATAGGTCAACTAGATGCGTGCTAGGGATGCCCTATGACTACACAAAATGGAGTAGAAAGATCCCCAGAGGCGCTTCTTGATCGGCGAAAATGATGTGTGGATAGTGGTTTCAGCAGGTTTAGCCCCGATTTTTGATAGTTGTTGCACAGACCGTTTTGCGTGAGAAATCGAAGTGGAAGCCTTAATGCGCTGGCTTCATAGATATTTATTTAATATATGATAGTAGTGGTCGGCGTAGATTAGTGATTGATTTATTGACTTTCCTGCACAAGGTTCGGGCTTAAGTCAAGATGGTATAATGGAAACCAGTAAATAGTAGTTTCGGGCATCAACACACATCTTTCGGTGAGCGATGGCATACCACTGTTCCGAAAGTCTAAAGGTCTCTTGAGTTCGCACTCATCTGCCCACATACATTATGGCGAACAACATAGTGGGTGAGAAGACTGGGCAGTGGTATAATCAGTGTAACGTGAGAGCAATGGTGTGGTATACACATAATCGTAAGTCATAACTGAAGTGAGCCCTTTCGAAAACGCGATTAATTATGAAAACCAATCGTGAGATAGAAGCTGCTGGATTCTAACATGTCATGACAACAAGGAACTCTTGCTGTTCGACACCATAAGTACATCAAGTTAGATAACTCAATCCCGATCAGGAGAATGCCCAAAAGTTTCAACTGAAACCTCTGTATAGACACCCGTAGATGTGAATTAAATCCATTCACACAGAAGAAGTCTTGTCAAACTCATAAATCACCTCCACATATGGCTACCGTTTGAAATATGCTCTGGTGGACCAATGACCTCTAAATCTTAAAGAAAACGGCGGGTAACGTAGTATTTAGCAACTCCAACTTGAGGAATGAGTGAAAGATAGCTCTGATGACCTATAACTCTGCTACTCTAGAAAGTTCTGCGAGTGAATTAATGATCCTCCATCGACAGTACGAGCTCAAGAATGTCTCTCAGAAACACCTAGTTCCAGTTTCACTCTAGGCTTTAAAGAAACCTTAGAATTTTTTCCGCAAATTCATTATAACTGATCCATATCCATCTCTCATCCGCTACTTTATTTATTTATTAATTCAGTCTGACTTAAAATATAAAATTACAAAACCAGAGAAGAGGAAGAGCAACAAAGGCTTGGTGTCCTGATGATCCACGCGCATCAAAGCCGAAAACATTAAGAAATTATCGTGAAGTGTGAAGCTGTTGTTGGATTTCCTTATAAAGATCCTCGAGCAAGGTGTGAGGAAATGTTCTGTTCTGCCGGAGTTTAAAGAATCTATTTTCCAAATTTTTGCAGCAGTAAGAAAATATCGGCCTGTTAGGTCACTCTCTGTTTGATTACTGAACAGAAGAAATGATGTCTGGACACCGAAACAGTATTGAAACCAAGATTTGCCGTTGACAGCAATGCATTGCTTGTTCCCAAAGTTAAAGGAACCAATGCGTAGGCTGCGTTTTTCCTTTCCAAAAGAGCTGTCTAATGCAATAACCTAGCGTATCCGGTAGTTGAACAGAAATAGTCAGCTGACTAGCATGTCAAACCTTCCAAGACGATGCATGGGAATCAGTGATTGAGAAAGGGGAGACTACAAAATATTGTAGGGCTCCAAAGTAGTGAAAATTCACTGCACAAAAGGTGAAAATATGGCGGAAACGTTTCGTAAAATTCGTACTGCTTTTGGTCATCATCAAGCAGAGCTACAGTGTATTTAATCGGTAAATTTGAACGTCTTGGATAGATTAGTGATATGAGGACTCCAACCCGTGCTCGTTCGGCAATGTTAGCCGGAAATATCGCCGCCGTAGCTGAGAGTGTGACTGAAAATGCACAGGAATTGGTCCTATCCGCAACCACTTTGCATCGCATTTTGCCTAAAGATCTTGGCCTACATACTTATAAGGTTCAGTTGACATAGGAGTCGAAGCCGGCGGACCAGACACAACTCCGTACTTTCGCTCGTACAACTCGTATATCATTTCGAAAATGATGCTGGTGCGACCGTTTCTTTGAATGGATTGCATTACCGAACTATGTTGACTGAATTTGTCTTGCCAGAAATTGAAGCTGTGGATATCAGCGACATTTATTTTCAACAGAACGGTGCCACATCTTCCACAGCTGGTGAGACAATGGCTCTATTGCGTGACAAATTTTCTGGACGTTTGATTTCTCGAAATGGATACTTCAATCGGCCAACGGGATCATGCGATTTAACACAATTAGACTTCTTTTCCTTTAGAGATATGTTGAAGATAAACTCTAAATTATTACTCCACCAACGATCCGTGCGCTGAAAAAAACATCGGAGGTCTTATTCGTGAAATAGAGCCGCAATTATGAGATAAGGTGATGA
Organism: Volucella bombylans; assembly: GCA_949129095.1. Classification (NCBI taxonomy): domain Eukaryota; kingdom Metazoa; phylum Arthropoda; class Insecta; order Diptera; family Syrphidae; genus Volucella; species Volucella bombylans. The sequence goes on along the minus strand of OX422140.1, from coordinate 378,052,808 downwards.
AAAATGTCATAAAAAGAATGACCATTTGTAGACATAGTCTAGACAGATATTCGCCAGATATTGCATTTCATGACTAACCTCTGAGTTTGTACTTTAAACCAATGTAAAAATAACATCACTTTTCGTAAATATATTGGAGTTTTCTATTTATCTAAAATGACACCTCTTGTTGGATGACCATATAAAGGGTTTTCCAATAGGGACTTGACAACTTTGAATTTAATTTATGAACGCACTCATCCACCAATCATCAAACTGTCACTGTCAATTTATTCAGTAAACTCAACATTTTCATCATGGTAAAGTACACGAACGAGCAACGTCTGCAAATTATAAAAATTTTCTACCAAAATTCGGAGTCGGTGACTGCAACTTTAAGAGCGTTAACTCCAATTTTCGGTCGTAATTCTCGCCCTAGTAGACAGGCAATAACAAGTTTAGTGCAAAAATTTGAGTCTACATATTCGTCGTGTGATGTTGCCGTGTCAGTGAGACAACGGTTTGGTCAAAGTGTCAAAAATATCGCTGCCGTTCCGTAGCAAACGATCCAAATCAATCAATTTCACGGCGTTCTCAAGATTTGGGCATTGCTCAGACCAGATTATGGCGCATTTTGCGTAAGGATCTTGGTTTACACCCATACAAGATCAAGCTGACTCAAGAATTGAAGCCGATGGAGCATTTGAAGTGACGTACGTTCTCCGATTGGGTCCTGGAGAAGATACGCCAAGATGATGAATTTCATTGCAAAATCATGTTCAGTGACGAAGCTAATTTTTGGCTCAATGGGTTCGTCTTACGCGTTTTATTTTAAAAAAATAAAATGCAATCTGGAGTCGACTTCTCCATTGCATCCCTACAGCTATGAATGCTACTATCCGACAGCGTAAAGCAAAGATAATGCAGCATGCACACATAGAGCTGGCTGCAGGCCTGCTTAAGGTCCAAACGCCTTGAAGCTCATTAGTCTCAGCTCGGTATGCCTTAAGGGAATGGAAGAACATTAGATTTGTAAATATACTCGATGTCGCCTCTCACAACAGGTCCTTTAAGTCCATCAGAACTGTTGAGGATACAAAAGCCATTGACCTACAGACTTTTAAATGGATGAATATTGATTCAAAAGAGCAGAATTATCGTTGCCAAGCTAGAACAGCATTCAATTTTGGAACAAAATTCTAAAGTTTGTTCTCAAGGGGAACTCAAGTAGAGAACTCAACTCCGATCGACCTTAATAGTTTCGAATGTCTAACTCTAAATTATACAGATGGCATCGTCAAAATATCTAGCGGTTTATGAGAATTGCTGGACAAATATAAAATAAGTGACTCGTGTCAAACAGAAGGGTAAGACAAGCCTGAAACGTTATAATTCCCTTCACCAGGGGAAGAAATCTAAATTTTGAAAAATTGGTCAATCCATCGAAAGCAATAAACAGTTTAGCCGTGGCTTCGGACTCTGGATTAAACTGAAGACCTTATCTGGGCAGAACTATTTAAAAGGTGACCAACTCATTCTGAGCCAAACTTACGATTTTCGGTAGAAACAACTAACTGAATCGTGGTCAACCTAATAATAACTTGAACGACGTTTGTACGACGGGAAAAATGTAATTGCCCCTATACATGCCTCCTAAAGGTGTAACGAGTAATCTGCGTAGCTATAAGGATGTAATGCGCATGGAAATTGAATGTCTAGGCCATCCTACTTCTCTCTTCTAATGAAAGGCTTATGCTATCGAGGTGTGCCGCTGAGAATGGATCAGAGTGGCCCTAGACAGGGTCATACATCAGTACATTGTGAGATAGCTAGACAAACCTAAGTCTTGTGCCAAATCAGTCATGTACTGCTTCAAAACCCTCCAAAAACTATGCTCCAGGAACGAAACCAAACTGTGGTGGGTTCCTGGTCATGAGGGCATTGATGGAAATGAAAATGCTGACGAACTGGCCAGAAAGGGCTTAGAAACTCCCTTTAATGGACCTGAACAATTTAGCTATTAATAGCTGGGAGCATTCGAGATGCACCTCATATTGGGAGAACAGCTCAGGTCGAAGACAGGCCAAACGATCCATCCTGCCCTTCAACAAAAATGCCAGAAGATGTATACATCTAATTCGGCATGATATCAAAAACTTAGTAAGTTACCTCACAGGACATCATGGTTTTACGATATCACCTCAACAAAATGAATCTATCTGCCAAGAAGAAGACGAACCAGCTGAACACATCTTATGTGAATGTCCAGCACACAACGGAATTAGACGAAGCATTTCCTTCAGGGAACAATTCGGCTCCAACGAACTAATAAATTCCTCTGCAAGTAGTGTTATCAACTTCATTCGGAAGGGGGAAAGTATACTAGCCTAACTGCAGTTCTCACTAAATGGTACAAAAGGTCTTTCAGGTAAAAAAAAGTCTTGTGCCGACGCAGATTTGGAACTCCCCCTAGCAATAAAGCAAGCTACTGACGAACTTGCCGGTTCGGGTGCTTTGTCTTCATTTATTGAGCTGAAACAATGGGAATGTCTAGAAATCTCCTTCTACCGATTACAGAAAAAAGTAAATCGTATCGTAGCAACGAAGCAATATAGCGCAAAGATCTTAACTGACATATGTCAGGGAAAAAAAATTGTTTAAGTTGAACACAAGATGACTTTGTCCTGAAGACAGGGAAACAGTCCAGCATTCATTACTATTTCTCATCAACTTCTGATGCCAAGACTTCCAAGACTTTGAGGATTATCTATGAACTGGTCTCCAACTGGTAGATACCATAATGCGATAACCACAAAAGTCAAGGTTGATACATCTTTCATGACCTTGCTCCTAATAATTTTCCATAAAAAGTAAAATTTTGTACCTCTGAACCAATTAGAATGATCCACAAAGCTGTCAAAGCCTTCAAAATAGAAGCTAGCAAGCCCAATGTTGGCATAGTTTTCATGAGGATAACCGGCTCACGTCGCTCTGGTAAATCGTTTATCTGTCTCGATCTCCTGTTACCACCTCTTCGTCGAAGCTGAAAATATGCAAAAAGATCAAGAGTCGATGGCTAACTTTTGAAATGGAGTCAAAGATTCACTTTTGTATTCAAATTGAAGCCATGCATATCAAAGATCAGATTTTCTAAAAAAACAGTCATTCTGCTTGGAGAAGTGGCTGCTCGAAATTGCAACTACTGTGAACGGTTCTCCTCTGTGTATACAGAATAAGGGACGGGAGGTCGAAAATGCATCGCCGTGATTTGGTTTTAACCAAAGCCTTACGTTGCTCTGTTTTGACTCCATGTAATGCAGAGCTTTTCAGCAGAAAATTAAATATCAATGCTGTGAGCAGGTATATTGGTAACAAGCTGATCGGACCGAACGGATTTTTGTGAAACAAATTACCAGAACTACTAGGTGATATACCACTGCAACAAAGACCAGCCATTGTGTACCAGCAGGATGGCCACCCGCACAATATGTCCATGCAGTTAGAGACTGGTTAGATTTCGTGTATGAAAGTTTGTGGATAGGGCAGGATAGACCAATTCTGTGTCCTGCATGGTTTCTGGACTCTCCAATGGACTATCATTTAAGGGGATGTATAAAGGACACTGTTTACTCATGGATGACTTGAAGCACAGGATTGACAAGACAGCCATGGAAATGCCAGAAAAATTGGAAACAATGGGCATACATAGTAAGAGCCTTTCAAAGACGAGCTCTGGCGTGCATACAAAGGAATGGTTTGCACTCTGAAGACTGAATGTGATACAAGGTTTGATGAAAAAAATAAAAATAAAAATGGCCAACTAATATTTGTACTCTTTTTCTAAAAATTTTTAAATTAATGTTTTACCTCTCTCAATAAGTCGGCTCGCATGGAGAACAGATAACAATGATAATTTTTCCAATTGTTATGTTTCAGCAGCTGTCAAAGCTACCAATGACATCTAGCTGTCAAAATGTTCAGTAAGGTTTTCCATTTCATCATACGTCGCTTTACGCTGGCCGAACGTACGGAAATTATTGAAAGAATGGAAATTCCAGCTCAGTTGTAAGTACGCAACGTGAATTTCGTCGTGCGGTCGTTCGTGATCATGGCTTCAGTGTGCAGGCAATTCGTCGCATCGTGGAAAAGTTTGAGCGGTAGTACACTCTTCTGGATCTTAAGAAACTAACCAGACAGAGAGTGGTGCGAAATGAAGAAAACATAGCTGCCGTAGCGGCCAGTATCGAAGAAGTCACAGAAATGTCAATTCGGGATCGCCGGCGAGTCAACTCCGCTTATTTTGCGGTTGGATATGGGCCTACGTCTGCATAAGATTGTGCTGACGTAATAAGTGAATCCGGACGACCATAGACGACGCCGTGAGTTCGCTAATTGGGCGCTGGAAATGTTGACCGAAGATTAGGATTTTGGTCAAAAAATCATCTTGTCGGACGAAGCCCATTTTTGGCTCAGCGGTTAAGTCAACAAGCAAAATTGCCATTATTGGAGCGAACACAATCCACAAGTGTTCGGACAAGCATCTATGCATCCACAAAAATTGACTGTTTGGTGCGTTTTATATCATGGCGGCATCATCGGACCTTATTTCTTTCGAAATGGGGAAGGAGACATAAGTACCGTCAATGGTCTCCGATATAGAGCGATGTTAACCAATTTTCTGTAGTCAAAGTTCAACAACATCGATATATCCGAGCTGTGGTTCCAATAAGACGAAGCTTCATGCCATACAACAGACGGAACGCCTCAACATGTGAAGGAGAAATTTGACGACTGATGACCCAACGGCGATCCTTTATCAATTGGCCGCCACGATCATGCGATTTGACACTTGACACCACTCGATAATTTCCTCTGGGGCTACGTTAATAGGCCAACCACTTTGGACAAGCTCGAGGCCAACATTCGACACGCAATTGCCGGAATAACATCGCACATATTGCACCGAGTCATCAGAAATTGGACCGATCGCTTGAAGCACTACCAGCAAAGTCTAGACGGCCACTTGAATGATGTGCTATTCCCCACATGAACCTAGCTTCAACATAAAGCTAGAATCAATTTTGAATTGTCATCCCATGACTGACGACCATAAACTAATGATTATACAGTAACTCTCAACGCATTTACATTAAAAGTAATGAACTTGGAAAGGTACAAAACCCTACACTTGGTGAAGTTCAATTCACACATTGAAATGTGTTTTCTCAAACTAGAGCTCCTACTATACTCTTTGAGCATTTCTTGGTGAATAAGATTGGTATTGGTACCGTATATTTGCTGCTACCGTAGTCCATTTATCATATTCTATTGCACGGGTCCATCTTTTTCAAAGCTCTGTCAGACACTGTGATTTAGTGCATCTCATGAGGGTTTTCCGTTCAACAGTTGAATATTGAAATCCCCAACACTGTAACTTTTAACTAGGAAAGAGCAAAGGAGTTCACCTACTTTGAAGTAGACGTCGCCTTTATAGATGACATCTTGGGATCGATCCAACTTAGATTGACCAATAACCCTACTTTGCTACAATACTTTGGTTTGGCTAAAAAGCTGAATTCATGAAAACGGAGGGCGGATCGTACTGTTCACCACACTGTGTTCGATGATAAGCCAGAAGTAGAGTCCTTTGGCACTTCGTGAAGTTTTTAAATAGTAACGATGGAGTCTATAGTCCTTAGTCCATAGTATGTAGTCAGTAAACTTTAAATGCAGTGAATTGTCCGACATTGGTCCAGTACTTTAGCACACTTCTAAATGAGATGTCGAACACGTATCCGGACAAAGAGATCATTCCGGTACAATAGATACTATGTCGAGTTGGCTCGTATCATACATCGAATATTCAGGGACTAGGAAAACGTCAATGCTAGATCTTTTGGTTGACGAAATCTTAGGTAATTTAAGCAATCTAAGCTTTTGAACAGTTTCAAACCCTTGGGTCGAGGCAGAATACTGGTTTAGAATGCTTCCATACCCACTTAACTACTTAATTTTAGGGAAACATGCGTAGGATATCTATTTACTGTAGCCATACCTACATCATCCTCTGTAGATAGCTGGTTCAACCCAGTATCATAGCGTCTTCTCTTCAGGGGTGGTGTGAAAAGGTCTGTAACAGATAGTCTTTATACTAAAACTAGTACAGATTAATCTTCACCACTTACTCCTTCTTAGCGATCCAGATTCTTAGACTGACCTCATGTATTACCTCTGCATAGCAATTGACACCGTCATGGAGCTGATGGCTCCAGAGTTATGCTGACTTTGCATTGAAGATGCTTTTTGATGGCAAATAGGTACCAACATATCAGGCTATCTTCCGGATGACGAAGCCTGCGTCTTCATCTTTTGATGCTTTTATGCGGTACACCAAAGTATGGGGAGGTTTTGACACAAACCGTCGAACTGAGCCCATTTTCATTTTCCTCGTTAACAGTGACCACGAAGAAGTCTTGCCGTCATTATCAAAACTCGAAGGAAATGATGACTATAACTTTGTTTCGTACCAAATATATTTTGGGGTCTCAAATAGCGTACTCACCTTCAGATCTTAAACTCCAAGAACAGAGTTAAAGTCTGTTTAACACATAGATTGAGAAAGTTTGAAAAAGATCTTCGTGTATCTTCTATTGGGCTCCCGCACAATTATCAAGGCTTCGCCGGTCGATGACGTCGTCTAATAAAAAGCGGGGGCAGAGTAAAGTACTGGTCTTATCGTAAACATCTTCAGATGATCTACTACTACTATTTGATCAGTTACAAGTTGCCGGTCATAGGTCTTGTTGGCGGCTGGACCACTGGCAGTCCCTACCAGGACTTAAATTACGGTACTGTGGGAGTCAGGAGCCCCGTGGATCTCGGTCCGGGCCTGACTTGTAGAGGTAGGCCCCCTTGTGAGAGCGTCATGGTGGCTGTGGTTTAAACCCAAATCGCGGGAAGGTTTTGACCCAATGACCCAATGTAGAGTTGAAATATATACTGGGTGCTGTGACCTGAAGATTAAGCACTCATGCCAAGGGTGGATCTTGTGCCGGCAACACAGTTTCGAATTGGTATCAATGGAATGACGGAGACCGATGGCAAGGCGTATCCTTGCTCCCATGGATGTATAGGCATCCCGTAAAGTTAAGTCTACACGACAGGCGGTTACGTTAAAAACAAGAGACAGTTGTATCTTCTATTGTCTGCTAGGTTGTGCGAAGCCCTCTCAATGCACCAAGTGCCTCAGTGGACTGAATATGTTTGTCAGCCATACCGAGGTATTATGACTTGACATACAGCGCTCAAACTGAGGGACTCCCTACATTGCAGAAAGAAATACAGTGGTCATACTGACGAACTTAGAAGTTGATTTCAGTGCAAATCTTAAACACCAGCAATCGCATCGATCTTACTCCAAAGAAGACCAGGACATACACCATTCTTCAGCTTGCCAAAACTAATGAAGTGCAAGTAATATTGAAATCGCTCGCATCGAGGTAGATCCTAACGATCATTCATAGATATTCGAGGCTGATGAACACAAGACTATCCCAGAGTGCAAATAGGACAAGCGTAATCAACTTCGAAGCCCTTAATTTCATTTGCTGAATAGCTTACACAGCTTCAGAAAGCGAACTTCAGATGGAATCAGCTTGGTCAGTTCAACGCCGCTAAGTTAATATAACCAAAGCCAGACGAGGGTTTGATCTGATGTACTTCTGAAGCATTAAGAGGCCTAACAAATGTATTACCCGGAAAGTTGAGCAGAAGCTACAGAAATAAGATCCTAATGGTCTCATTCACCTTTGTTACTGAAATTTTCCTCAAGTATTTCGTCAAGCTACTGGTTCTTGGAGTGGAGCAAGCTACCCAACTGAGTATTCAGATCGACCTCAGATACCAATTCGATTCACTCGTGTGTGAGATTTCCCAAATAAAATAATCATTTGCTGCTGAAGTCATATCCCAAATTAGCAGTTGCTTTCTTAACTTTTTGTTGCTTTAAATACCTCGACGAAAGTCGTTTTATGTGTTTCTCTCCAAATGCCTATACAATGGCCATCTGTATTCCCACCACATGTTCCACTATAAATAACAAACAGCACCGATGACTCAGTCATTTCCTTTTCAGACGACACTGAGGAACAAAAAAAAACAACACCATCAACCCAAAAAAAACAAAAAAAATAAAAAAGTATCTGACAATGAACACAATGCACTTCCTTTGCAGCAGAACGAAATTATTCCAAAATTACTTGGCCCGTAAAAGCGTACGAACGAGTAACTCCACACCGCAAAAATTAAAACGAAAACAGTGTCGTCCATTGTTTCAGAGGGTGACTTGTAAATAGGGCTCTCCCTCACCATAGATACAACTACTTCAATACACCTGTTGTATGTGAAGATACACATAAGTACTCGTACTTGTATATCGGCTGCTTTCTGTCTGAGGGACATTGAACTTGTCAAGGGTGACAAAATGTCACTCTACCACTAAATGGCTTTGTTTAAATGACTCTCGTTTCTAATTGTGTTAGAGGAAATGCCTGCATATGCCGACCATACAGACACCGGTCGGTGTTGTGAAGCCTTTCATTCACAAAAAAAAAAGAAGACAAAAACACCCTACACGATCTATTGAACTCTATCGTGTATCTGTTTCGGTTTGCGTTCAGGTCTCTGTGGGAAACCCACTTACTTTGCCACAATCCATTCATTCCTCCATCCTGTGTGCCATTGGATAGACCTTCCACACGGAGACAGTGAATAAATTACGCGAAATATCACCAAGGTACCATGCAGTATCTGAACCTGAAGCTGAACCAAACACAAGATACAGAAAACAAAAAATGGAAACAGAAAAAAGCAGAAAAAAATTATTACACGCACTTTCTCTTCTCTCTGGCGAGGTTAATGAATAATTTTTATTTTCTTCATTTTTCCCTCTGCATAATTATGTATATGTAGCTTCAGTATCTTCCAAGTCTCAGTATCTCTACGGTTGTATCTTGTCTGTATATCTTTTGCCGTATCTATCTGTTGATTGTTTTGCAAAGGAAAAAAATGAAAACAAAAAAAAAACTCCACAATCTCAGGTAGCAAATCGTGGTAATCAAAGATCAATAGACTCTCCGGTTGGCAATTGGCAAGAGTAAAAGTGAAAAAGTATCTCCCCATGACGGGCGCGAATTAACCGATGACGACTGGGACGGTGGGCGGTTGGATAAACGAAGAAGGGCACAACACTACGAATATCTTTCGCGTAATACTAGAAGCTATAATCCCCGTTACATAACATGCACGAGTATGTGTTCGTATCTGAGCTATTGACACCTTTTTCTCATGTCGAGAATCTAATCGCACCACCGGCATCGTATTGCCATCGTATTGCCATCGTATATCGCCACTGTATCGGCACCTTTCGATGTCATTTTTGTATTAAGCTCATGCTCATATCCGAGTCCAAGCCCAAGTTTGTTTTTAGATACGAGTACCTGTAGCCATGCCCTAGCTTTACGCTTATGGTCCATGCGCATAGTGTCATTAATCAAAAGACAGCAGACCTAGACAGCGGACTGTGCAAGTGTTGGTTCGGTGGAAAGGGGTATCCGACGCAGACCTACCTTACCTATGTATCTACTCGCATGTATCCGCTCAGTCATTTAGCTAAATTATTGAATACGCAAACGAAATGTAGGAGCATTGATTGTTTTCTAGAGTTTTTGTGCGCGGTATATAGATGTGCTCGTATCTATAGCTGAGACAAGCCATGTGAATGCTGTGCCTTTGGAGTTATGCCGAGCGAAACATTAAAACGTTAATTGAGAGTAATTTAGTTTTTAGTGCTTCCAGGGGTCAGCCACGAGGTATACATATACATATTTGGTTGGCATAGCTACTGGCGACTGCTGTGGGAAGATGTATCTTCATAGTTTCCTAGTTTATGGATTGGATTTTCGCACGGGATAGGTACTTAAGCGGCTTAAGTTGTTTTATAAGTCTGAAAATAGATTTTTTTTTTTTTGAATAACAAAAGTGAGAGGTGTTAGTTTTTTTTTTCTTCTAAAAGCAAACTGAATGGGTTTTTGAAAAGTGGGATAAGTGGGTGATAATCGTCTATTTTCTCTAAGAATCTCGAGTTGGGTTTCACACATCTAATAGTTTCTATACTTTCGAATCCACAAAGTATGTGGTGCATGTCAGAATTGGTCTTGGGAGGAAGTCACTTCAAAGCTCTTACTTTGAGTTTCTTTTTCGAAATCTTAGTTTGAGATGTACGAGGTAGATTTTCGTGATTCAAAGTCGAAGCTTAATTTCAAGTCCCTTAAGGTTATTCCACGAGGGACGTATATAGCTTTCTGAGATGCTGAGATGAGTTTTTTCCGCCCCGAAGCTCCTTTTGTGGTGCAATGCTTGCATTAGCCCATGTTTTGTTGCATAGTATACAGAAGTCAATCACTTATAGTCAATTTGAGAGACTTATTGCTAAACACGAAGCCAATGACGCTGAAATCATCTTAAAGATGCGAATGTACATCATACAGTTTGGAGGAGGACAGATGCCAATGGCAAGTCTTGTATCATCATCAGTAGCAGCTTGAGCCTTTGGAATGGATGCCCAACGTCCAATACTGACATCACACTTGCCTCCCATGATCTTGTGAATAAATCAGTTGAACGTCATCTTCCTTGATCTGAGAAGTAAAAGGAAACACAGTTTTCGACAGACCTAGATCGATCTCAAAGAAGAGTCAAACTGGGAATCCTATAAGAAGCCCCTCAATAGATTTAGATTGAAGAAGATCCCGGAGGCTGCTGTGAGAATGCATTTATTGATCGCAGTCCATGACGTATGATTTAGTACAGATCGTTCGGAAAGGGATTTTGACAAGAATTAGATGGATGGAAGACCAAGCTCGATCCAGCGTAGGCCCAGTTGATTCTCTAAGACCCGTAAGCGAGCAGATATCACGAATGTTTTACGTAGGTACCTGCCGTGAAGGCTTAAGCCCACTGTGCATCTTCGAATGAGATATCAAAACAATCAGTTGATCAGCGCCCTTCGGGTAGTACAAGTACTGCCACCAGTACCAAATTGCTCTTTGATGAAGGGCCGAGGTCTATCTAATACCTCAGCCATTCTGTGGGTCATGGCATCCCGTTACACTGCAACTCCACATTGAGCAGGCCAACCAGTTCCATTGCTAAAAACCGAGATCCGATCCGATTTGAGTATAAACCAACAGTCACCACGATACTTCCACAAGAGGGCCTACTCTTAAGACAGGCTAGAACTGAAGTTCCAGGGGCCCCTGACCTCCTGTGGTACCAGAATATAGCTTCCGGTCAAGCTTCACAACCTTGCGATCACTTCTAGTTAGGCATCTTACAGCACCTTACAGGACTGGCAGCCTTTGGTACCAAACAATTTTTTCTCAACTCATTATAAAATTCCACCCGCTAACTGCCTACTGCGTCTTCTACTAAATACCTCTCTTGTAAAACTACGGATTCTTTCGAACCGGTACTGAACTGAAATCATAGGACTCACCGTTAAAGATGATGTCCATAGCCTGCAAGTCCCTAACATCTAACTAATTGGGACACTCACACAGCACAAGCAGCCAATTCTCATAGGTAGCTCCACATGAGCAGCTTGCCACCCAACTAAGCCCTCTCTTATGCAAAAATGCATTAAGAGAACCATGCCCGGTCAACAAAAAGCTCGGGCTGAGGGTAAAACTCCGTTTGAGAAACTCCCGCATGGTCAGCACATTCCTAAAGAAGCCATAAGTAACCCTAGATTGCCATCTAGATACAACACATGCCTTAAGCAAGGCGTTACGCTCCCTCAAAGATAGGCCGTCCACTTCTTCCGAGGAAACCCAATCACGCTCGTTTAAAGGGAGACGTTTCTGATCTTGAAAGCAATATCACGACGTGTCACTGCCAGATTAAGAGGTGGCACTCCCAACAATATGGGATACATTGCGACACACAGGTAGACATCCAAGCAGGGCGACTCCTTGGCAAGCCAAACCGGCACGGCAGCGATCCACACTCGTAACCTTGTCGTTCCATACCGACGCTCCACATGTTGCACAGGCAACAAAAAGGCCTTCGTATATGATACGGACAGAACGCCTGTTAAGTCAGATCGCAGAATGCACCTTACCCACAATCCACAATTTCATACGCTCACCCAACGCTCACACATATAATGCTAACGCCATTCATATGAATCACAGGAGGCCGAGGCATTGAAACCATCTTCTCCCGTTACACACTTACCCAAATGCTTACTCCCCATTCAGCGACGATTGAAAGAGCTCTTTCTCCCAATTGTTCCACTAGGGCCCTGGACTGGCCTTCGAGGATAAGGAGCAGATCGTCTGCACAAGCGCAGCATCCGCACAGCCTGTTCAATCGGCCCCATAAGCGGGCGTACGATATAACAAGACAGTCTGAGGGAGTTCTGACCCTCAAGAAAAGCCACTCGCCCGTATTCAATGAGAAATCATGTCAGTACCGCCAGTTCCCCGTCAGTTTCTTTGTCAAAATCCCGAGCATTGGAAGCTGGATGAGCACTTGAGTATTTGGTCAGGATTCTTGTCAATCAAAGAGGCTACCTCCTGGCTTAAATCAAATAAAATATGTGCCAGCGATGTCTGTTCTTTTTTTTTACCGATAGTCAGGCATTTCAAAAACGCTTGAGCTCAGCTTTGACAGCATAGAGCGTAGTTCGACCTAAGTAGCCCTGGATCAACATATGTTGCATACGGCTCAACCTTTAACATTCATTCATTCCCCCAGAACAAAGATGTGCTACTCAAACTAAGATGGTACAGCATGCAATCTGGTGAAGGGTCTAAGTTGTACACAGAGCCCTTCATGGAAGGCATGCCAACAGACTCGGAATTTATTTCAAGTAGCTGTTGCATCTGCTACATAACTCATCTTCCTTGGTTACTTTACCCTCGTAAATCTTGGAAAATTGCCTTTGTGGCGGGCCTTTAAGTTTGCAAGATTAAATCTGCTCCAAGCCAGTTCTTTATGACTTTAACGTCTCTGCACTAGATATGCGCTCATAAAATCTTTCCTTCTTTGACCGAAGTAAGTCTGTTTGATGCAGACAGCCCTTAAACTAACCTAAGGTACGGCGAATGGATGCTTGAGTTCATGCACTTAGCAATTCTAAGGGAGCTATATACCCGCAGCATCTAGCTAAAATCACTGACCTAACCTTCATCATGTGATGAGGAGTACCCAAGATTGATGTAATTTACCTGGTGCTCAATTCGAAAGAAACAGAAAAAAAGCCTAATTATTGCGATGGACTGATGGTCATTAAGCGTAAGTCATGGCCAGGTTCATTGCAATCAGTTCGACTGTATCTGCTTCCGTTTTTGTCCACAATTTTAGGCTGAGAACGTGGTACATAGATGTGTCTTTTAAGCGTATTAAGAGCGAGATTTCAGGCTTTCCATGATTCGTATAATGAACAGACTACACTTGCTTCAGTGCTGATGCCATGATGGTACTTAGCGGAGAAGCATGTGTTTAAATCATGTTCACAACTGAACTTATGTGAAGCATTAGCCACCGAAAATAAGACGCGACTAAGACGCTTTTGAAAATAGCGAGGGAAGAAGCATATAGAGTTTCACTTCGAGGAAGAATGAAGTCTTTGTGCCAGGTCTATGAATTCCTAAGCAACGAATCGTTCTTATTTTTGAGAAATCAACTGCTCAATTTGATAGCAAAGATACTAGTCAACGGCCTTGCCTTGCTGAAAGCATTGGCTCCTACTAGATCACCGAAGGGTGAACGCATTGGAATCCGATGCCAAAACGCGTGATGTCGACAATCGGAACACATGGAGTACAATGGACCAGCAGTTTCGAGTTTGAGTGCTACAGTTGCGAGTTATATGTTATCTACTACTGACGAATGGTAGACCAGGTTGACTTTGAGTATCTGTAGGTTGGGGGGATTCTCTAAAGTGCTTGACGTGCTCAAAAACTAATGAATGGAGTTCGCCTAGTTCGTGAAGTATATAAGAGATAGTGGAGAGTCGAAATCATATCCGAAGTCGTCCCATCACACTTCAAGTTATGTCGTCGGATTGATGGGTGCATGTAATAGCCCCCCAAAGGCGCTTGATTCTTTGCTCAATTATGTCTATATTCAGACAAACTTGTGTTCCAACAAATTTCCATATAAATTCGATCTCCAACTGTGTCCCATCAAGGCTATCTAAATTCCACTAATGCGCTGTCCAAACTTATGATAATCTCATCACCTCACCAACTGAATATTCATTAGAACATTCCGTTCAGCAGCACTTATCCATAGTAATGCGCTCATTTTCGAAACACATATCAAAACGCCATGTCAGTTCCAAATTAACACGCCCCGGTCTTACCCTGTAAAATTGAATTTTCGTCCGAATGATATAAACCGCCTCAAGGTCCCGATCGTCGGTAGACGTTCACTTAACCATGAAAGATCTGTTACAGTCGAACTTATGCTGATAAGCTCAAGCCCCCTCATGACTTGAATGCTAAAACGTCTTCCGCGGTTTTTCGTTTTCGGAAACCCCTAGTAGGTGGCCATCTGCCATGTCGGACCAGTATAAATTGCACTATGACCGGATCGGCTAAATTTGGCCGACTATTTGTTTTGACGAATTAATTAGGCCGACTGATGAGCAATTAAATTGTTTGATTTGTGTAGGTTGGCCGTTTTTGCCGACGATTGGCGTTTCACAATACAAAAACAAAAAAAAACTTTGAAACGAAAATTTGGCGCGTTTTGTCTGTAGGTGGGTGGGATTTGTGAGAAAAAATGAGATCACGGGGAGGTATGATGTAAGGGTAATTGAGCCGTTAAAGAGGGTGAAGTAGATAAAATGGTTAAAAAGGCGTTAATGTGCTTCGTATCTAGATTACACTTCAAAATGACAGTTATCGAGTGACGAAATTAGATTTGTCAAATTTGATGCCAGAGATGGCGAGAAATGAAAGTGAATGGGAAGTGGGACAGCAAGATGACTTTTTCTTCGAAAATCATTAAAAGAATCTTCGATGGACTTCTTGTAGGTGGAATTGACCATGGTCTCTAGAAGGGAACTCATTAGTCATAGATTTATCTTTCCGATTACAGATCCATTCATAACAATGCCGTAGAAATCTAAAAAGGCCAAGTTTCAGCAGACTCAAAGATTCACTGTGAAAAGTGACATTTCGTCATGAGGTCACACTTCATAAACAGGACTTCTATGCCCAGCGAACATCCACTACAGTGGCCAAACTAATTCAAAGAAAATCAATACACCGAGCCCCATAGAGAGCAGTTTAAGGCTACACAACATCAGAATCGAATAGTATTGTAAGTTTTGCTCAGCAGATATTAAGCATTGACATCGTGGAAACGACTTTGGCTATAGGCTAGCACCAGCTTATTATAGTCATCTGGATAATGTGGTTTCTGGATATCCATACTCTAGTTCTTACCATTCAAAATGATCTCCTGCAAGAATTCCGGATCTCATTTCTGAGTTTTGACCCGAAATATGACGTTTTCCATAGTTTGTGGCTCTAATTCTTCTTTGGCTTTGGCCACCTTTGTCAGAATGCTGGGGATAGTTTGCAATTCGACTGCTATAGTGTCTTTGCTACTTTGTCTGTACACTAGTCTGGGTGATTTGCATGTTTTAAAGCGTTTTACTAAGACCAAGATGGATTTTTCAAGTCGAGGTACCAAGCAGAACTTGCCACAACCCTCAAAGTATTTACAAACGCCTTTTGTAAGGCGTTAAGATTAAGATTATTCAAGCTA
This sequence comes from Volucella bombylans, assembly GCA_949129095.1. Lineage (NCBI taxonomy): Eukaryota > Metazoa > Arthropoda > Insecta > Diptera > Syrphidae > Volucella > Volucella bombylans. The sequence goes on along the minus strand of OX422140.1, from coordinate 378,036,986 downwards.
TTTGCGGTGGCAGAAATACTGTATCTATACTATCAGTGGATGCAGCTGTTTGTCAAAAAAGGTAGGGGTACTTGGATTAGTAATTTTTCGAGAGTCTGGTTGCGTTAAACTATGAAATGAAGCGAATCAAGTCGCTTTTCTCCTTGATTTCTCATCACCTATGAGGAGAGTCGTGGCTGCTTAAATGCACCATTTGTCTTTCCCATCACCGTTTTCCAATAATCACTTTCAATATCCAAATGGTGGGAAGAGAGTTGGTGGATTACTTGTAAATCAAACAAATCCTTGGTTTGCGCATGCTTAGTGCGTTCCAAAGAAAACCGAACTTATTAGAAATAGGTATTTCTAGTGAAGCCATCTATTGGCGTCCAAAAGGTAGATTATTGACTGACGTAATGTCAAAATTTCATGCCATTTGGACGAATAGAAGCTGCCTTATGGGCTCAAAATTCAACATTCGAAGGACCTCAGCAAGGAGGCCAAAAAGAACAAAAACTCTTACAACATTATGACTTGGTGATGAAACATGGTGTTTTCAATATGATCCAGAAACCAGGCCCCAAAGTGTAGAGTGGAAGGCGCCAGAAAAGTCAAAACTCAAAAAATCTCGAAGGCAATGTTGGTTTGCTTCTACGATTCCGAGGGCATTGTCCACTAAGAGTTCGTTCCACCGGGTCAAGCACAATTATATTCTGGTGTTTTGAAACGTTTGGTGCATCGTGTTCATCGGTTTCGGCCAGAATATCACCTAGAAGGAAGTTGGCGTTTGTTCCACGACACTCGTGACCGATGTTTTTGCTGGAAATCGCATTTTAATTGTCAGCCGCTCCCCGTATTCGCGTGATTTAGAACGGTGCGGCTTTTATCTTTTCGGAAAAATTGATTGGCCGATGAAAGTTAAACGTTTTGTGGACGTAGAAGCTATCCAAAAGGCCTGTACCGATATCCTGAAGGATATCCCAGCCGACGACGGTCTAAAACACCCATTCGACATGCTTTTAGACCGTGAAAATCGCTGCACTGAGTCGGAAGAGAACTATTTTAAACAAAATAAAAGGGTTTTGCCAAAAAAAGTCCTGTTTACTTTACATAGAACGCCCTTTATATGTCAAGTCTTGGAAATCCGAGCAGGGTATGACGTATGTTGCAATCAAGCCATTAAAGTGTAAATAATTCTACTCAGGTACTTCCCTGCTCTATATTTAGTTCCGTATCTACTCTGATTCACCATTTCTTACTTTATAATGGCGAGTTTTGGGGTGAAGAAGTAGTTTGGCGAACTTAGTGTCGTCGGCGTAGATGGGTAGGGGCAGTATTTAATAATCTTCTCAAGATCGTTTATAGTTAAAATGAAAAAGAGGGGACCTAGATGGCTGCCTTGTGGGATGCCAGAAGTGGTTAAAGAGGCTATAATAACGGTTCTCCAGATAAGAAGATATCCATTTTAATAATAGGAAGGCCTTAGAAAAAACTGTATCGATTTCGTTGCCATTTTCTAGGGTTGAAAGCGCAAAGGATACGAATTCAACTAAACGTAGACAACTGATTCCAAATTTAAGAGCTCTTCTGTAGAGGATTATCAGTTGGTCTAAAGCCTTTCACTTCACCATAGCCCTTGCAATTTGTACATACAATTTTGATGGCTTTCAGAAAAGAACCTTTCAAGTCCTTCAAGGGACAGAAATTGTTAAGTTATTAGTGGGTATGATGGGTATGATTTCAGAAACAGAATTTGGCCAAAGTACTATCAACATCGTTGCGTAGATTTCTGCGGAGAAACTGGAGTTTACTGGATTTTTTAAAACTGCACTTCTCCGTCGAGAACGAAGTTTACGGACATTTAGTGATCTGATCGCTTAATTTGCTTAAGCTTTGCTTCCGCTATTGCTGGCCAGACTCAAAACCATTCCTTCTGCCCTGTTCGGGAATGAATAATCCGGACAAGTGCTCCCTCAACCTGCGGAAGATGGGTTTCTAATTGGAGAACAATTTACTGTCTCCGAATTTAACTCATTCAATGATACGAGTACCACTTTCTTCTTCTAAGTCGGTGGATGAGGAGTCATAATGTCTTATTCGCAGATCTGTGATTGTCGCATTGATTAATCTTAAGCCTTCAGAATGATCTTCTAATTCAGTTGGAGAGATGAAATTTTTTTACTTCGAGAAATAAAGGGTTTTCCAATGGGGGCTTGACAACTTTGAATTTAATTTGTGAACACACTCTTCCACTAATCATCAAACTGTCAGTGTCAATTTATTCAGTAAACTCAGCATTTTCATCATAGTAAAGTACACGAATGAGCAACGTCTGCAAATTATAAAAATTTTCTACCGAAATTCGGAGTCGGTGACTGCAACTTTAAGAGCGTTAACTCCAAGTTTCGGTCGTAATTCTCGCCCTAGTAGACAGGCAATAACAAGTTTAGTGCAAACATTTGAGTCTACATATTCAGTGAGACAAAGGGTTGGCCGAAGTGTCGAAAATATCGCTGCCGTTCAGGCGTCCGTAACAAACGATCCAAATCAGTCAATTCCACGACGTTCTCAAGAATTGGGCATCGCTCAGACCACATTATGGCGTATTTTGCGTAAGGATCTTGGTTTACACCCATACAAGATCAAGCTGACTCAAGAATTGAAGCCGATGGACCCTTTGAAGTGACGTAAGTTCTCCGATTGGGTTCTGGAGAAGATGCGCCAGGATGATGAATTTCATCGCAAAATCAAATTCAGTGACGAAGCTCATTTTTGGCTCAATGGGTTCGCCAATAAGCAAAATCTGCATTATTGGTCGGGTGAAAATCCACATGTGCTTCATGAATCACCACTTCATCCACAAAGAATAACTGTTTGGTGCGGTTTGCATGCCGGCGGCGTTATTGAGCCATATTTTTTCGTCGACGATAACGATCGTCACGTTACTGTGAATGGTCAGCGTTATCGCGCCATGATCACCGATTATTTTTCGCCCGAATTGGAAGATATGGACTTGGACGACATGTGGTTTCAACAGGATGGTGCCACAAGCCACACAGCACACGCTACAATCGATTTATTGAAGAGTAAGTATGGTGAGCGTGTTATCTCAAGAAATGGGCCAGTCGATTGACCGCCTCCTTCGTGCGGTTTAACGCCGCTTGACTATTTTCTGTGGGGCTACGTTAAGTCATTGGTTTATGCTAATACGCCGACGACGTAAGAAGAGCTCAGAGCCAACATTGAACGCGAAATAGAAGCCGTTTCGGCCGAAATGTGTGTCCGAGTCGTTGAAAATTGGGTCCAACGAATCGACCGTGCGCGCGGTGGCCATATGAACGAAGTCGAGTTCCATTCACAAATGTTTTGATTGTACTTCAAGCCGATAATAAAGTCAAATTGTCAAGTCCTTATTGGGAAACTATATACTTTGACAGATTATGGTAGGTTGGTTGAGATCTATGTAAAAGAATGTGACGGATGATTGATGAAGTTGGTGGCCCTATGCCAGAACCCCAAATTTTTCCAAGCTGAAGTTTACCTCTCAACTTTTCGTCTAAGGTCTTATAGAGGATAGGAAATCGACTATGTCCCGACGGGATACCTACTTTGAAAGATCGTCAAATGAGCTCAGATCCAAACAGAAATGGTGAAGAAAGTGTATGGGCACTTCCAGAAAAAAAGGTCAACGAAGTTGTTACTATCAAAGAAATGTCGTCCCTCTCTCTCTCCTTGCTCCCTAGTAACCTTTTTTTAATGTACTTCGATAAAGAAAAGGAATTAACACGTTTTTGTTGATTTCTAGAACAGAGAATTGCAAATCTGGCATCGTTATTGGGATAAACATTCTTTGACTGAACTTGTGAATAGTACCGCCCTCAGTTTTGAACAAAAATTAAATCTTATTTGCACTAAATCGTTCAAGTTAAAAGCAACTGGTAAAAGAAATCACTGAAGCGCAGCCAATCGATGAGCAGATGTGGCCAAGTCAGAATGCATTTGGCTTTTTCAAAAAAGCACGATGTCACAATTTTGTTCATAGATTTTATGACAGACACCCTAACGTCAAGGATAGTGTAAGAATTTCTTGCTGTACAAGAGGTAGGAGACCCAAATTAGCCTCCTTAATTTCGTCTAGATGTGCTTAGCAGAAACCGATGTATAGTCCAAAAAAGGACCAGATATACACCAAATTACCCAAAAAAATATGGCGCTATCACTAGGACATATTTCTTAATGTACTGGATGAGCCTAAAACTGATCGCAAAGAGTATCTCTGTAAGCCTTCGCCTGTACAATCTTGAGAATTTCAGCTGTTTAGGTGGCTTCAGACCGGAGTAATCATTTAACGTAGGCCTGAGATAAGCTTGGTCCACAAAGATGTGTCATACTTATACAAAGCCGAAAGAATGTTGATGCTACTTAGAGTCCTTTAATGAGGTACTATGGAATCTGAAAGGCATGCTGGTTAGAAACACCTTAAGATCCCTATATCTGCAACGTAAGTCGATGTTTCTAAGAGAAACCCAATGCCATGGGTTGTACAGAATTTCGTCAGAAATTATAAACTTATACCTAACTGATGGCAATTCAAAAATGATGACACCCATAGTATGGTACTCTTATGTAAAAGGCCTTAAAAAGTCTGACCAAAAATGTTGTGGTGGATGTATCCCTCAATAAGAGAGAGACCTCTGGTGATCTCAAAAAATCCACACAGCTCCTCCCCAATATGACAAAGGAAAGGCAGTATACGAGTATTTTCTGCCAAACGAGCTTCAGAATTTCGATGAACCATTGTCAACGCACCCAATCCGTCTTCCAGATACATTTAAAAATATACTTGAACACATCATGTTAATAAGACTTCAAATCGTCATTGAATCAGAAGATGGTTCCTCGAACTATCACTACAAATTGCCAAAAGCTCGATTCATCATTGATGGCACTAAAAAAGTAATTTCAAAGCAGGTGTTCCACAAGGTTCCGTTCTTGGACCTCTTCTTTTAAATATATCGTACGCAGGCACTTTGAGAATTCAGATAATATGATTTCCCGAGTAGTTACCTACATCAAAATAACAGAGGCAAATTTGAGATGACTGGAAACGAGGCTATCACGGGATGTCCAGGAAGGGCAGCAAATAAGACGAAACATGAAAGTGACGGTAAGAACTTATGGTTTTATGGTATAGCCAGCGGAGGTATGATTTAGAGCCACCGAAAAGAATTAAAGAAACTCGAGTAAATAGTTGTTAGTAAGGCAAAATATAAACGAAATACCTGGATGCTTGCCACCTTCTACAAGATCAACAATGAAAGCCGAAAGTTGGTTCTTAAGACATCTCGAATTATGATCAGTTTTAGGGGAAGATCGAGTAGCAATCTGATGCGAAATTAAAATGCGCTGTCGAGGTAGCAATTCTGCGAATTTGTACATAAATTCTCACTTAAGACAGAATCACTGACAAATTTGAAAGAAGGTTTTGACTACGATAAGAACGTGAAGAAGCTTTCGAAGAACCCCACTTGACGACAGATGCTTTAGATATTATTTCCGTGGTAGAGAGTAAGCCTGATCCCTTTATATAGTGCAAGCTATCCGAGAAAATTTCGAATCCTTATAGACAAAATCCTCGAAATTAAGTTAATGTACCACTGAAAGGATTATCGGGTATCAATACTCGAACTTATAAGGACGAAAACTACTCGACATTGCCTTTTCGGAAAAGTGTCTTTTGATAGCATTAGTCTCCAGGAGTCGGTAAGTTTTAAGTAAGAGAATGATTAGACGACAAATTTCTGCCAATTAGAGGTTGAAATTAGTCAAACATTAGTCAAGATTCTTAATTGCATAATCTACATATACGAGTACGTTACAAAGGGGCAAGGCAACTTAACGATGTTTCTTCACCGGTATTACCGATCATCAAATCATGCAATTCATTCACCTTTACTGCCTTTCACCAGTGCATTCGATCACCGCAGGAGATCTGATGTATCATTAAACACTTTGTGTTCATGCCACAGAAGAATCTTGCATCATTGAGAACACTCGGAGTAACAACGTGCATTATGCAATCGTGTTTGGTGAATGCTTGCTTCCAGGGGATATTAATGACATCCGATTAACTTCTCTGATACGAGAGATGCAGCCGGAAATATCTGATATATCCGTGAAGATTGAATGAAATGACTCAGGGCACGAGAGACTATCCCTACAAAGAAGACAGCTCGTCTTTAAATTCGGGAAAGATACTTTCGCTTTTGATGGTACTCGTATGAGGGCAATTTGTCATATTTTTTTTAAATTGATACGCCTTCTACCTTCAACATTACTTTCTACTCGTATCTGTCAGTACTGATGCAAACGTCAGATAAACTCCCTTGACCGATCCATGTACGAGTAACTTCACACCGGAATTCTGCAATCATCATCAAAGCCACTAACTTGGCCAACCTCCCATCGGGCTCCCTTTCATCACGGGTAAAGCTCAAAAGCCTGACGAATTTTTCACACCTGAGGAACCTTATCTGTATCACTCACTTTATGGTATCCGACCTAATGGCCGAATGGTATTCGTATTTGTATTGTAAAACATATTTTATACGAGTATAAGTGACTTACCGTCTAGTTTGCCTTGGTATGGATTGTGTCCAACAGACCGGAGCTTTATGTGATTGCTGATTGCGACTGGACTTGTATGTCAAATCTCCACATTCCGATTGCCACACTTGGAGATTCCCTTCGGCCGGATAGAAGGTGTACAGACTATTGGTCGAAGACATTAGATGATTCGATCGTAGATCCATTAAATTTGATCCACCAACTGGTGTGGATGATGATGATGAGGCCAACAACGATGAACTGGACAAGGGTTGAACTAATATTGTCTGAGATAATGGCATATTTTGACTTTGGTTAGCTGCAACTCCAGCAACACCAGAATTGGGGGTGAATTTTGTAAATTTATTGTAGTTCATCAGGCGATCGGTGGTGCCTTTGTAGATGGCCACTACCGGAGTTGGTTCATGTTTGAGAATTAATGCATCACGCTGCCTAATTGCATCCATGGAATGTGATCTAGAACTTGAACCGACTGGTATCATCATCATGGATGTGGTTGGAACAACAACACCACCACCCACAGCGTTGGAAGCGTTCGCCACAACAGCAGGAGAAGAACCTGCAGCATTAATCGACGACGTAGGCAGACTTGTTGCGCCATTATTGCTGGTGGAGGGGATCATATTAGCGGCTGCTGCCACTGATATCGCCGCCGCATTTACTCCAGCTCCCGCTGCTGCCACCGCAGATGCCGATGATAATGATGTAGCTGGCGCTGATGATGGAAATGAAGATGTCTTAATGATGGCCGGTGCTAGGGCGCGTGTCCGCGAACGTCGATAACCGACGTTACTGGCGTTAAATCGATTATTCGTGTGCGTTCCTTGACGATTCTTTTGATATTGGTATTGAAGGCGATTGCCCGGAGTTGTTGTGCCATTACTGCTGGCATTCGAAGTGGGCGACGAAGATGAAGATGTTGTTTGCAGAGTTGGCGGCAGAGATGTTGTCATTTGAATTGGATTGAAATTGCTGCTGCTGCTGCTACTGCTGTTGCCACCACCAATTGAAGACAGTTGATGGTTGGCACGCGGTGCTAATGTTGCCAATTTACCATCCAACGATGTTGATGATGTTGGCTGTTTGTTGTTGTTGTTGTTTTTGAAGTATTTATCTGATTCCATGTCACCTTGGTGGCCAATCGATGTAACACCATTACCATTACCATTACCATTACGATTGCGACGTGAAACTTGAGTACGCATTTGTGGACCAGAAGATTGCAATTTGTCGTTGTTGGCATATGCCATAGACGATGCCGATGATAGTTGAGCAAGGGACATTGATCCAGTCGAGATTCGGTTGTCATTCTTGTGGCCAGATGAAGGTGGTGACGAAGATTTTTGGGCTGATAGTGTTGATGGTAGAATTTGTTCGGAATCCGTAGATATGCGATCCGGATCGCTTTCGAAACCCTCATCGAGTGATCGAGTTGGACTGAGGATCGGTTTGGAATGCTGTTCCACTTTGGTATCCATCGTAGTGTCACTGATTTTTTGATTTTTTTTTTAAAGAAGGAAAATAAATCTTTCGATTCTTCACTAAGTAGTCTCAACTGTTTTCACTGGGGATCTTCTACACTGGGAATCTTATTCACTGAGATTCTTCACTTGGTATCGCCTGAAACCATTTTCAATTGAAAAATTCACCACCGGATACAGATGTTGTATCTTTCACTCGAATTCCCGTAAATGGATTTTTTTTTCTTGTTCAAACGAATGCAAAATTAAAAAAAAAATAAAAATTAAAAAATTCACGCGATCAGAAAGTCTTTTTCTTAAAAAAAATACGCGAGAGCTTATGTAGACCGTTCAGGGCGGCTGACTGATTCATACTAACCGATCCGGCTAACGAATATCATCTGCTGCTACGACGATGAAGTTGGCTCAACGATGAGGTTGGTTCAGCAACGACGACGACGACGACGACGACAGTTAAGTGAGTGCGACTGTGCGAGTACTCGTATCTCAACAGAAAGTATCTGAATGTGACTCTGGTAAGTCAGGTGTGGTAGCTGATGGTAGTGGTGAATGGTTGGAAAACGTAAACTCTCACAGGTAGCACTCAAGATGTACCTCACCTGAGTGTTACTCTCCCTTGGGATGACTTTCCTACTCCACAGCGCCGTCTTTGGATGCATTTCTCTACTACGGATACAAGTGCGGCGGGGATTCCACTGCAGGTTTTAATTGATAAGATACGGATTCTATAGGGAGTCTTCGTGTTTTTTTCGTTTTGTGTTTTTCCTCTTTGTAATTTTTGGCGGTTCGAAAGGTTTGAATTTAATTTGACAGCCAGCGGTTGTTGTTGGCTTGATTACGGTACTTGCTGGATTAATTGATGTTTTAAGTTGTTGAGTTGGATGTTTTGTGTGCGCTCCTTCTGCGGGGTTGTTTGTATCTACATGATTTTGGATTTGGCTTTGGATTTGGAGAACGTAGTCTGATGGATTTTCCCATGGAACGTAAACAAAATGATTAATAACTTGTTTTTTGATTTTTGTGCTTTGTATTATGGGCCGGTGTTTATGTCATTCTGTTATTTGTTTACATAATTCTAGATAAGCTACTTTGATCTGCGCGAGAAATAAATAGTTTTGAGAGGTCCGCTGATGCTGGAGGTGTGGATTTTGACACCTCAAATGAGAACGTAGAAGAAAAGAAATACGACAAGAGCTGAGAGGGATTACAAAAAAACTTGATAGAGCTGCCGCTGGTTTCTTGCGAGATACGTGTTTTGGTTTTTGCCTCACTTGTCGTCCCAATTTATAATTTTATCAGTTGCCACTGGCCGATATATGAGACTTGTATAAGTAAAACCATATGGATGGTGTAAGTTACGGAATTTAATACTGAGCATGCTAGTTACCCTGCTGGAACCTTCATACCAACTCTTTGAATTTTGGGGATGGTTTTTTCCCTGAAAAGGGCACTTAGATAAAGTAACAGGCCATTGTCTTTCTTAAAAAAAATTCTCGTAGTCTTAAGTAGTCACTGCAGATCTGCATTTGGCCATGGAACGGGCGATTTAAAGGAGTTCTTCGTGACAGGGGAATTCATTTCAAAATATTTTTTAAGGGCACCTTTCAGTTGCTGACACCTTCTTCTACATTTTGTCTCGTGTGGGCTTAGGCAAGTTTTAAATGGATTTGCCAAGTCCTTCCTTAAGGCGTGTCATTTTAACTTAACCTTTAACTGGTGACATGGTTTTTGAGTAATATAACTGGTGACGAGCGGCCTGAGAGACCGGATCTATGATCCTCTTACTAATGGAACTAGTTTGAGCTTATGATGAAGCGTAGGAGACTGTTAACGTTTATATTTTCTAGATCGTTTAGGTCGTTGTAGAAGAAAGCCCCTAGATGAAGTTTTCTTCTCTGGAAGAGAGTTGGACATGTACAGAGTGGTTGGAGGATTGTCTCCTCTTTCTCCTAGTCCATGCAGCTTCTACAGAAGTCGTTTGTAAAAGCGCCATGCCTTCTTGCGTGCTTGCCTATGAGGCAGTGTCAAGTGATGACACCTGTTATGGCGCTGAGTTGTTTCCAATTTAAAGGGATCAGACACTTAGAGCGATTCAGATCCAGCTTTGGCCAGATCTCTTTGGTCGCTAGACATGTTTGCCCATCAGTCCATGCCCATGTTAGTTTGCACGTAGCGATTCGTGTACCTATGCTAACCTTTCCCGGTAGAATAGGTAGAGTAGTTCCAATTTTGGCGAGTTTATCGGCTCTACAGTTCCCTGCAATGTCTCTTGATGCCGGCCTGACTATTCGAAAAGATGCGGATATCCCTTGCAGATATCACGTTTTTCTTCAGCCAGAACAGAGCTTCTTTTATCACCAAAATTTCCGCCTGGAACACGCTACAGTGATAGGGAAGACAGAAAGAGAGGCTTAGATTTAGCTTATCTGAGAAAACATCGCTACCAACTCCGCTATCGGTTTTAGATGCATCTGTGTAGAAATGGATTGACTTGTCCACCATGAAAGCATCTTCCTCCCAGAATGATCTAGAGGGGAAGCTTACATGGAAGTCTTTGTCAAATCAAAGTTCAGGGATGGCCAAATGAATTATTTGTCCACTGTTTCGTTTTAAGGCGAATAGCTGCAGTCTCAGCTACTTGCAGAATGTCTACTAGGTGGGGTGAAAAGTAACCTCCTTGGAAATGAAAAAAAAAATTTTTTTTAAATGTTTTTCTATTTTATTGAAGATAGTCCCCTTTTAGCTTGATATACTTATTCCAGCGATTTTCCAACTTCTTGATGCCGTCCGAAAAGTAATTTTCCGGAAGGTCTCCTCCGTGGCGTCGATGATTTCTTCGCGTGAGCTGAATTTTTTATTGATGAGCCATCTTTTGAAGGTTTGGAAGAGATAATAGTCCGAGGGAGCCAAATCGGGCGAATACGGTGGATGCGACAGCAATTGGAGCCGTAAGTCATTGATTTTAGCCGCGGTTGCAATGCTCTTGTGCGCCGGCGCATTGTCTTGCAATAAGAAGATTTTTTTCACTTCATGTGAGGCCGTTTTGCAGCGATTTCGGCCTTCAATCGCTCCAATAATGCACAGTAATACTCGTTGTTGATGATTTTTCCTTTTTCGAGGTAGTCCACGAAGAGTATGCCATAACAATCTCAGAAAACCGACACCATAACCTTTCCGACCCATCGAGCCTCCCTCGGCCGCTTCACAGCATTCGTGCCGGCTTCAGTCCATTGCCGGTCACTCATTCTCTTCTCTGGTGTGTAATAGTGGATCCAAGTTTCATAAACAGTTACCAATCGACGCCAAAAGTTTCCCGCCCGTTTCCGTATCAGCAAGTCCAAACACTCTTTCGAAGTGCTCTCGCGTTCGTGTTTTTGGTCAGGAGTGAGCATGCGCGGCACCCAGCGGCAGGATAGCTTTTTCATATGCAGAATATTGCCCAAAATATAGCGTGTGCGCTCATAAGTAAGTATAGCCAGTGGGTTATGCGAGGTTGAAGGCCCCATTTATTCCCAATCGGCTTTTTTGCAAGATAATAAAGCTATTGTAGTTTTATTGACTCTTTCTTGAATATTAGGTTTCCAGGTTCTCCACCTCTGCTGACACATCTTTTAGCAGAAGTCTCACCCAGCTTGGAGTTGATTATCCTGCTTTTTAGCCTGAGACTGATAAACTCCTCAAGTGAGTCGTCTACCTGCTGAGTTGACAGCGCAGTCGTGATTGCGGATGTGTCAACGTTGTTAAAGGCGCAAGGAAAGCAACCATTGTGTACTCCTTATATTGTACAATGTGGCTAGTCAGGGAATGCAGAGTCGTTTTTACCGACTTTCCTTTCCTGTGTTTTTAGAAAGGCGCAGAATGAGTGCGGTCGAAGCCTTTGTTGAGTGATGGAGATTAATCTGGAGAAACCGTATCATTGCTACAGTCCTCCAGAGTAGCCTTCACCACGGTGCTGTTGAGGTCCTCCGATTGTGAAGATGTGCCCAAGAGCTCATTATCATCCTTTGATCGTATTGGAGCTCTTTTTCCTTCGTCATCGGTTTCCATTTCCGACAGGGTGTTAGAAGAGTAGACCAACGGCTTGATTGCACCTCGGATCGATTGGAGTCGTCGCTATCCATTTCTGGGAAGGATATCGACTCTCCAGGATCCAAGGTTGTGTACATAGTAATATACTCTAAATATAATTTTTGATTAAGAACTCGCCATCACAACGTATGTGGTCTTTACAATTAGGAAAGTAGATATGAGATTCACAATGAATGTCAAAAAATGTTTAATCAACATTTTATACCAAAAATACGTCTTTTCCACAAAGTAAACATATTAATCAAATAAAAAAAAATAATACTCTCTTCATAAGTGTCTTTTCACAAAATTGGCAATGGTCAAACTTAGATGTTTTTATTGACAGTCAGGGCATAGCTGTTTAGCACACTGCAAGCACACATGCTTTCCACATGAATTACTTTGGTAATTCGATTTACGATTCAACTTAAGAGGACAACTGGTACAGGTTTTCCGTGTTTTTATTCTGTGGTTCAGGTGGCATATCAGAACCCAAAATACGCACCAAGTTGATTCGTATATAGAGTGGAATATGAGAATTATAAACTCTACGCTGCATGTGTTCTAAAGCCGCGTATCTGGCCAATATTTTGATGAACTGTCCCCAATTCGCACCATCAGCTTGATATAAAACGATAAAATATCACTAAAGGACATCTTCGTGTTCGGCAACCGCAAGTGCTTTCATCAACAGACTCGCAATGATGCAGGAAACTAAAGTCACAGCTTTACCTTTCTTTGGCACGTGAGATGTCAAAGTTATTTGATGGGTAAATCCGTAGTGTGTTGATCCCACAACTCTTGACTTAGATGGCAAGGACTCTTTGGGATTTTTTTATTTTTTTTTTCTTTTTATTCGACTAGTCCTTATTTCGTAAATGGTAACACTTAGCTCATGTCTGATTTGACAGATAATTAGTTTTATCCTTCCGGTTAACAATGGAAAATAATTTCATTCAAATGGCTGCCTGGGCTGGCCATGCAGTAGCCTACACGATCGGTCCAATTTTTAAGCACATTATCGATTGTGTGCAGCTGTATTTCACCAATGGCTTCACGAATATTGTCCTTTAAAGCGTCAATTGTCTGTGGCTTTTCGGCGTAACACTTATCTTTTACGGCACCCCACAAATAATAGTCCAATGGTGTCAAATCGCAGCTCCGAGGTGGCCAAACGACATCAGCTCTGCGGCTGATAATGCGATCTTCAAAAACAGGGCGCAAAACATCGAGTGTAGCTTCGGCTGTGTGGCACGTAGCGCCGTCCTGTTGAAACCAAATGTTGCCAATATCATCCTCTTCAATTTTTGTGAACAAAAATTCGTTCAACATGGCCCGATAACGATCGGCATTGACTGTAACGGCCACTCCTTGCTCATTTTCGAAGAAAAATCGCCCAATTATGCCTCTGGACCAAAATCCGCACCAAACAGTGACTCGTTTTGGGTGTATCGGCTTTTCAATGTATGCGTGCGGGTTTTCTGTGCCCCAAATGCGACAATTTTGCTTGTTTACATACATACCCGCCAAGATCAAAATGAGCTTCATCTGGAAAGATGATTTTTTTTGGCAAAATCGGCATCTTCTCTAAGTCGATCGCAGGCAATATTTCCCAGCGTCGTTCAAGCGTATACACAACCACATTCGTTCAGCGGAAGGATAAAACTAATCATCTGTCAAATCAAACATGAGCTAAGTGTTACCATTCGCGAAATAAGCACTAGTTGAAAAAAACACACGTCCTGACACACGTCAGGCCTCGTTTTTTCAGTGCGACTACCACTTCAATCAACGTAAACCAATTGTCAAAGGTTACGTTATGATTACTGCCGTATATGGGTTTTGCCCAACGAATCACTGCTGTTGATTGTTTGGCATGTACGAGTACATAACGAATTAAGAGCGACCTCTAAAAGCCACCAACATTTCATCAATCGTTGTACACTCTCCAATGTTGTATAGGGTTTGGCAGTTAATCACAACTATTCCAAATATGTGAGAAATTGCAGGAGTTTATCATTCTGTCTATCCGCTATCAAACCGTTAGCACAACAATAGATTCAGAAACCTTTTCTTTAACATAACACATCTAAAAATGTCTCGATCCGTCCCGTCGGTTGCTAATCGGTGGACTTGAACTCTCATGGTTGGACTTGAACACAGCTGTATACATCAGAAGACGCAAGAAACGCATGTAATTCGATCATGTCTATATCTTGCAGTTCCGAACGATTGTATTCTTCTGTACTTCAATCTGAGTACGCGAATTTCGACATTTGTCCACTTCGAGTCATAATTTTTTACCACAGAGAATAGGGATCTATTTATGTTGGTTTTTGCCATAGAAATATCTACTTAGTCTTGATAAAGGTTCATCGTCACTATCACTTTCTGAAGGCATTGGATCCTGGCCTATGGCTTGGTGTATTTCCGGTTCTTCACCTTCAGAAGGTCTTTCTTCGTTTACTGAGTTATGATTAATTTCCTCTGGGACGAAATTTTCAGGAACATCTTCGGCTTCCGAGGGACTTGCATTATCCTGAAATAGCTATTCTTCAATTTGGCTGTCGAATTTGGGGTTTGAGGTCAATGGAAGCTGTTTACTAGTGCTTGGAACTACATTTCTACCTCCCGACTTCCTACGCTTCTTTTTTGGAGGTCCAGAATTATCCATTGCAAATAATATCTAAAAAAAAAACCAATACCGTAAAATTACATTAAAAAGTTACGTAAGTGGTGACATTAGGTCTGAGAGGCCGCTGCCGAACTTTACATCGATATTACTTAACGATTTGGGCTTGACAGACGCAGCTATCCTCTGCAACGGCGTGGACACAACTAAACTCGAAGCTGCTCAGCCGCTCAAACAAAGGAAGCGAGGGGAAGGGGGTGCAATAACGTTTTACTGACGCCGCTCGGCCAGTGACACCGCTTCTCACCAGTTAAAGGTTAACGATTATTTCAACGGTTACACTCAACTTAATTGGACCACTTGACCACCTTGCCATCTACCCTGGAGTGAGTATGAATATAACGTCATAAGCGTTACCAAATCCAAAAGAATATCTAATAATAAGCAGCGTTGTTCCACAGAAAATTAGTAACTTCAACTGAGACGAACTTAACCAATCAATACGCAAACTGTGGCGAGCTCTATGAGCAATTTCAAGAAGTATTGAGGAATATTGTTACTTCATTATCAGTGAAGCTCTCAATTCAGTGAATGAGAAAATATTTAGAGATGCGTTAAACAAAAGAAAAATCTCAGATACCACAGCTACTTATCAGATTATAGAAAAATTTCCAAGATGCAAGAATCCAAGAGAAATCTGGAAGCAAGTAAACTCAAACTTGGAAAAGAAATCAACCAATCTTGGTGACGACCGTATGATAAATTTTCCAAATGCCCGTAACTTGACAGATTTACAAAGGCACTCTCATCAGACAATTTGAAAACAACGCACGAGTACGAGCAGCAAACATACTGCATATGGGAGAGGTATCCGTAGCAGAAGTGCGGAATATTTTTAGCTCACTGAGAATAGACAAGTCAGCGGGAATAGATGGAATAAGGCCCAGAGATCTAAAATTGACTAAAATCACTGGACTCATCGCTTCCAAAACTGCTGAAAACATCTATTGTACGACCAATATATCAACATAGAAATAAAAAATGATGTAGTACTAATTCAGAGGCCCATATCCATTCTCTCAGCAGTAGGAGGGTTCATTAAAGAAGTGATAACAAAAGGACTATTCAACTGTCTAGAAATTCATGTAATTTTACAAAGTAACCGGTTTGGATTTCGATAATGCAGAACGTAAGTCGCTTACTCTGAGACTTCGTAAACAGACTCTGTACAAGTCTAAATGAAAACCATAGTTCAATTATTTTATTCATCGGTAGCAACAACGAAAGCCTACCTTAAATCCTTAGCATATTCTTAGCTTGGTTGGGAAGCACCTTAGAAACATGAACTTTAAGGTAAAAATAGCAGACCAGACTACCAGGTTAGGTTAGGTTAGGTAAGAGTGGCTGTTGGAGATACCAACCCACTTAGGCCTATTGGCCCATTGTGATGCTACGTGGATCTATGATCTTCTTACTACTGGAACCAGTTTGAGCTTATAATAAAGCGTAGGAGACTGTTAAGGTCTATGTTTTCTAGATCGTTTTGGTAGTTGTAGAAGAAAGCTCCTAGATGAAGCTTCCTTCTCTGAGAGAGAGCTGGGCATGTGCAGAGTAGGTGGGGGATTGCCTCCTCTTCCTCGTCCATGCAGCTTCTACAGAAATCGTTAGTAAAAGCGCCAAGCCTTCTTGCGTGCTTTCCTATGAGGCAGTGTTCAGTAATGACACCTATTATGGCGCTGAGTTGTTTCCTATTTTTCAGATCCAGCCTTGGCCAGATCTGTTTGGTCGCTAGACATGTTTGTCCAGCAGTCCACCTAAGGTCTGTTCTTTTATTGGCATCCAGCTTTAGTGTTAGTTTGCATGTAGCGATTGGTATACCTATACTACCTTTGTCCGGGGATAAGTAGAGTGGTTCCAATTTTGGCGAGTTCATCGGCTATGCAGTTCCCTGGAATGTATCTGTGACCCGGCACCCAACAAAGGTGAATGTTGAACGGCTCTGCCATCTCCATGAGAGATGATCGGCATTCAAGGGCGGTTTTAGAATATACGAGTAATAAGACCGAGTCCAGGGACTTGATGGCGGCCTGACTATCGGAAAATATGCGGTTATCCTTTGCAGATATCACGTTTTTCTTCAGCCAGGACAGAGCTTCTTTAATCGCCAAAATGTCCGCCTGGAACACGCTAGAGTGATTTGGAAGGCGGAAAGAGAAGCTTAGATTTAGCTTATCTGAGAAAACACCGCCACCAACTCCGCTATCGGTTTTAGATCCATCTGTGTAGAGATGGATTGACTTGTCCTCCATGAAAGCATCCTCCTCCCAGAATGATCTAGAGGGGAAGCTTACATGGAAATTTTTGTCAAACCAAAGTTCAGGTATGGTGTAATCGATGTTCTCTGTGAGGATTCTTAATGTGTTAAGAATGTTGGCGTGGCCAAATAAATTATTTGTCCACTGTTTCGTTTTAAGGCGAATAGCTGCAGTCGCAGCTACTTGCTTGCTAAAAATGTTGAGAGGTGTCAAGTGAAGCAGAATATCTAATGCCGCAGAGGGGGTAGACCGCAAGGCTCCGCTCGTGCATATACATGCTGTTCTTTGGACTCTGCTTAGTTTAATGCGGTTGACTGCATTTTCCAAGGCCGTCCACCAGACAACCACCCCGTAAGTAAGTATCGGTCTTATGACCGAGATGTATAGCCAGTGGGTTATGCGAGGTTGAAGGCCCCATTTGTTCCCAATGGCTTTCTTGCAAGAGAATAAAGCTATTGTAGCTTTATTGACTCTTTCTTGAATGTTAGGTTTCCACTTTAGTTTCCTGTCAAAAATCAGACCCAGATATTTTGCTGTATCGGAGAAAGCTAAACTGGTACCGTATATTGAAGGAGGGTCTATGATTGGAATTTTATATTTCCTAGAAAAGAGGACAAGATCAGTTTTATGGGGGTTTATTCCCAATCCACAGCGATCTGCCCAGCAGGTTAATCTGTTAAGATTTACTTGGAGGAGTTCTTTAATGGTATTTAGATATTTTCCTGAGACGGCTATGGCAACGTCATCCGCATAGGCAATCACTCTGCTACCACCCGCTTCCAGGTATATCAGTAGTTCGTTAGCTACTAAGTTCCAGAGAAGGGGAGAGAGGACACCGCCTTGCGGCGTACCCCTATTGACATATCTTTTAGCAGAAGTCTCACCCAGTTTGGAGTTGATTATCCTGCTTGTTAGCATTAGATTAATCAGCTCCCCAAGTGAGCCGTCTACCTGCAGAGTTGACAGCGCAGTCGTGATTGCGGATGTGTTGACGTTGTTAAAGGCGCCCTCTATGTCTAGGAAAGCAACCATTGTGTACTCCTTATATTGTAGGGATCGTTCGATGTGGCTAGTCAAAGAGTGCAGAGCCGTTTCCACCGACTTTCCTTTACAGTAGGCATGTTGAGCCGTTGACAGAAGTCTTGGATCAACTTTAGCTCAAATATGGATATCAATCAGTCGCTATAAAGTTTTCAGAAGGAAAGATAATAGACTTATAGGTCTGAGGTCCTTTGGGACTACATGAGAACATTTTCCAGCTTTGGGAATGAATACTACATTAACTTCTCTCCATGACAGTGGAATGTGGATAAGTTCTACACAGCTCCTCATAATATTTTCTAGCGCAGGCAGAATAATATCTGAGGATCTCTGTAGCTCGGCAGGTATAATACCGTCCGGACCAGCAGACTTGTATGGTTTGAAGCTATGCAGCGCCCAGAGCAGTTTGTCTCTCGTAATCAGACCATGAATTTTGGTCACGGTTGCAGTAGGGCTGTTTGGGCTGCTACTGGCCGCGAGTTGGGAGCTACCTGGAAAGTGGGTGTCCAGAAGCAGGATGAGTGATTCATCACTTGAGGTTGTCCAAGAGCCATCGGTTTTTTTCAAACAGCTGGGCATCATCGGATTTGTGGAGAGGATTTTTCTTAGCCGCGATGCCTCAGAGGTTTCTGTAATTTTGTCGCAGAATAACCTCCAGGATTGTCGCTTTGCCTTCCTCAGTTCTTTTTTGTATAATATGAGGGATTCTTTATATGAGTCCCAGTCGGTCACTTTTCTTGTGTTTTTTGCTGCGTTGAAAAGTTTTCTGCAGGCGTTTCTGAGCAGTCCCAGTAGAGGCGGTGAAATATTTCTTACATCGTTTGAGGAAACCTAGACATTTCGCAGGATTTTTGGTGACATCAAATATGTGGTCATTTCAACGTAAGTTGGCACTGACATGATGCTGATTCCGATGATGAAAGTGCTATTCATGGACAATGGCTGGGTGTTTGAATTTCGTTTTAATGGCAGCAAACCGCACTACGTTTTGGAAGCATACACTACGTTAGTGGTACTCTAATTAGTTATGCTGTTAATATCGGAATGTAATGAGCTTAACATACTCTGTCAAGGAGTCAAGGAACAAATATGAAAAGCTGTGAGTGCTGACGTCTGCAAAGGAATATATTGGATTAGAAGTAACAGGCAAGAGATCGTTGACGAAAATTAAAAAGAGTGTTGGAAACGGAACGGAACACACCAGCATTTATTTTATGAATATTAGACTTGAAACCATTCAAGCCAACTTGAATTGAACGTTCCAAAGGTAATTTTGAATCCATCGAAGAATGAGATTCATCGATGACGTCAAACTTCATCAAATGCCCTTGAAATATATGAACTGCAACTATTATGTACGCTTCAGTTCCACTTTTCTGTGCGATATGCCATAAAATCACCAGTGGACCTGTTGCTACTAAAACCGTACTACCGGTCACTAATAAGTTTTCGTGACTCGAGATATTTAATGAGCTGACGGTCTATCAGCGTCTCCATTACTTTGGAAAGAAGGGACGTAAGTTCTATGTTTTGTGAGGAGATACTCGTAGAATAAGATTCGCTTGTTTTCCCAGCGAAAAAACCACCTTTTCAGAAGAACAGGAGATATACCATCTGGACCAGTGGATTTGTGTATATTAAGATCTTTAAGTACTTTTGCGTACTGACGAGTGCGAAAGTCGATTCGTCCCATTGCAGATTCGACGCACTCAAATGTAGGCAAAGTGTGCAGCAAACAGATTTGCTTTGTCTAAAGAGCTGACAGTTGGAATGTCATTATAAATGAGTGTCGGGATGGATTAAGTTGGTAAATGAAATATCATGCAGAACATGTTGTTCAATAATTTTCAATTGTATGTAAGGGCATCAGAATATCATGAATGACTATTTTTTTTTAACCTAGGTGGCGCCCCACTCAGAGGTAGACCTAAGCCTCAACCAATAAGCTTCTCAAATGGTTCTTACTGCAGCAAATTTAAGGTTGAACGACTGCAATTGCAATAAAACACCAGCAGCCATCGATCGTTACCTTAATTACTGGGTGCTACCACAGGAAAAATCCTCGCAAATTTAACCAAAAATTAAAAGTACTTGTCAAGTTAACTAAAACCCACACAGCAACCTGTGGAGCAGTGAAATTTACTTGTAACCGGTGCTGAGGATATGATAAAAAAAAAACACTTCGGCGTTGATAAATAACGTGGATGAGACAAATTCTGCAATCAGACTGCAGTAAAGAAACCTATATCTAAGCCCTGAGTATTACGCAGCTGTCAGAAATGACGTAACATGCCGAATTATTTAAGGTAACAGGAGATGATAAGGTAGAGAGGATACACCAACTAATGCTTGATGAACTGATCTCAGCTTTGTTTGGCGGTCAACAAGAAAGACGACTCTGCTAACAGCTCGTATAAGATCGAGCATGTAAACGAGTGTTACCAAGTTTTTAACTATCCGATGAACTTCTACCAGTGCGGTCTTAGGCCTCAATCCCACTTTATGCAAAGTTTGTACTTAGCGGAATTTAAATATCCTGGAGGGAAAAAAACAAACAATTCGTTGATATGATAGACTCCTGCAGTTGAATCGTACATTTCCCGAATTACAATCAATCAACTCATTTTGTGTCAAATAGACGACACTCACTTTTGGACATGTTCGTTATGTCAAATAAATCATCATGATTTGATATTTTTAAACATAAATGCTCTTCCGGTAGGTGTAAACGAAGACCCGGAAAGATCATATGATTTTTCAAAAATCTATTTAGTTAGTAGTGATTGCAAGAGTATAAATTAGATCTTAATATATACAACAGTGTTAACAATTTTATTCATATTACATATATAAAAGCTGGAGTACCGCAAGGTAGAGTGTTAGGACGTGTGCTTTTCCTCCTACGAACAACCTACCAAAAAATGACGAAACTACTATACTAGACGATACTGCTGTGCTTGCTGTCGGAAAAACCGTGCAGGAAGTTACGGAAAAACTGCAAAGGATAGTGAATGATATACATATACAAGTTGGCGCAAAATTAATCATCTAAATTTGTTTTCGAATTACTTTTTCACTAAATAAAAAAAAATGATTTTGAGTGATGGAAATCTTTATTATGATCTTTTGAATTGTTTCTGTTAAGTGAAAAAGACGATATCCGCCAAGTGGCTGCCGCCAGTGTTAATACACATTTGTGAACGTTTTATCGCATTTTCCATGACTTTCCGCAAGATTTCCAGTGATAACTGTGCGCATTCCTGTCGAATATTCTCCTTAAGTGCTGCGATTGTCTGAGATTTGTTGGCATAAACCCGCGACTTCAAGTAGCCCCAACGAAACAAGTCTGGGATGGTTAAATCGGACGATCTTGCTGGCCATGCCAAATCGCCAAAACGGGAGTTTGCGCGACCAGGAAACGCTTCCCTCACAATATCCATTGGGGCGGTCACGTCCTGTCTCCTGCGGTTCCACTCTGTTCGAGTCGAGTAGCTAAGCGTCGGAATGTTTGCCCAGTTGGTGCGACACGATTTGGAAATCGACGTCGAAATTCACGCTGCGCTAACTGCACCCACCGATTATTGGTCAAAAACATCGAAACAATTATTCCACGCTCTTGCGGAGTATAGCGGTCAATTGATTTTCTATTTATATACTGCAGCCGTCTAGTTCACAAATGTCAAATATAATTGACGTACGACGCCATATGCAAAAATTATACCATCCTTCGATGGTATCTGATTGGAGCAAAGAATGCCAAATAAAATTAAATGAATTGAAGTCAATTTATGTTAAGTTTAGCATTAAAAATGTACAACACATACCTGTGTCTCAGCTAAGTATTTAGGCATGGTTCTAGATGCGAACTTGCGCTGGAAAAGTCATGACAAGAAAAAACCTGATGAACTAAGTATACGATACGTCTCTCAATATACAATAAACTGCTTCCCCATAAGCAAGTTCTAAAGCCAACATAGACATATGGTCTCCAGCTTTGGCATTCAATGCTTCCAAAACAAAGTACTGCGCAATATTGTTAATGCGCCATGGTACACATAGGTAAAGCTGATCTACATAGGGATCTGATAATTGAAATGATAGAGGACAAGGTCAGGAAGGTCGCAAGAAGACATAAAGGTAGGCCTCGCAACCGTGCCAATTTAGAAGTAGTCGATCTATTTAATAAGAACAATTTAGTGTGAAGACTACGAAGAGTAAAACCATTCGAACTAGCTAACTATGAACAAATAAAATATGTAAATATCACAGCATAATCACACAAACAAAGTGATAACGATTTAAAAAAAAAGACCAAAGTTAGCTCCTTATAACAACGATTCACACGTATTAGAAACAAATTGCTTTTTAGTTTAACAGATAGGTGCGGTTATTCGAAGGATGGTTACACCATGGTTTCTCCGTGTGTTTTTAGTTTATTGCAAAGCTCGCATGCGATGCAAAAAAAAAAAAAACTCATCTCACAAACATGTGTCCGTAAGAAGAAAAGTTTCTGAAAACATTCAACATTCCCTGGCTTACGTCAGAACTTTTCAGCCTTATTAATAGACGTAATCTTCTTTACACAAGGTGGAGTGTATAAAAATGTTCAGCTATTTGCAGTGAATAGCTATTTGAACAGTTACTTTGCTGATTCGAAATAAGAAAAAGACTGTCGATTCGACATCGACATTTTTTTGGAACAACATTCTTGAGATGAGACAGAGGTCTGCTGAAGAATGAATCTCCAACAACATCGACCTCGATGAGTCTAATAGAAAGTTTGGTTTCCAGACCATCCCTGCAACCACTGGCCACTGGCAAGACGATAAGTTTTCACTTTCCCGACCTGATGAGTTAAGTGTTGGTCAAATAATGTCAAAGATCAAATCGAAAGCAGATGATGTTTTTTCGGCTTTTATTAAAGTTCCCCTATCGCTTTTTACTTACGTACGAGTAGGTAGGTAGAAATAAAACCATTAACTATTAATAGTACCTGATATCCAAGCCCAATAGCCATTATTTCTTAAAGTAAAGTACGAGTTTTTAAAGTAAGGAAATGTTATTTCCCCAATTGTGGATGAAATATCACATCTTGCAGCAAAGTTCATTCTTTGTGGAGACTTGAACATAAATCTTCTTATTTCATCTTCCAAATCTACTTTAAAACATCTATGGACTCTCTTGGGCTCTCTTTTCTAAACGTTACTGATCCTACCCACTTTAAGCCTGTGTTCCGTCTTTATTAGATGTGCTTCTTGCAAGTGATGACAATTTTGTCAATTATCTGTCCCCGTCTTCTTGTATCATGATCTTATCTTTGCTACCTTCGATTTCCATGTTCATCATAAAAACTCGTCCCAGTCTATCCAATATCGTGACTTCCGGAATGTAAATGTTGAAAGTCTTTTTAGTGATTTTTTATCTATTGATTGGAATTCAATCTATTTGAGATCAGATGTAATAAATAAACTGACTTCTTGACTGCCACAATTGACTACTTATTTAATAAACATGTTCCTATTGACATTCACCAATAAAAAAATTCAAAAAAAATCTGTCGTTTACCAAACCATGGGAATGGGGTGTACCTATACGGTACAGTGGGATAATGCACTATCAACAAATTTTTTTTCAATTAAACATTTTATTTTAATTTTAAGTACGAGTATGTACAGTATATATACAATACTAACTGGCCCGGCAGACTTTGTTCTACCCTGGTGCAATAAGTTTGATTTGGTTTGTTTGGCCTTGTGTAAGAAAGTCTGAAAAGAAGATGAACGATCATCCCCAAATCTTTCCAAGATTCTCTTCACTCCTTCCCCCGTTTGTACCATCCAAAAAGAGCTCCAGAGTCGCTACACCATATCCTCTCCCTCCCCTCATCAAACCTTTAAAGCCGCTTCAAAACAGAGTTTCATTTAACCTTGCTCCTGCTCCCCATCCGACAAATATCCTAATTTTATTAGCTCCCATATACTAAACCCAACCACCCATTCCTCATCTTCATCTATCAATCCACCTGATACAACCCCCTTCACTAGTCAAGATTCTAGTTCCGGGGTGCTTGGCCAACCAATCCCTTCTTCATCCGCTCGTGACCCCAATTCTCACCCGAAATACCTTGACCTTTTATTTTTCACAGGTATTTTGAAAATCATGGTAATGTTGCAGAATATGTGCGAAAATTGCGTACGGGTTTTGGAAGAAGAGAAGCACCGTCAGCTCCGTATGTTCGTTATCTTGTGAAAAAAGTGAAAGAAACTGGCATCCTCATCGATAAACCAAAGCGTGAAAAGCCAAAAACAGTGCGTACATCCGAGAATATTGCTGCTGTGGCAGAAAGTGTGCGTGAAGCACCATCAACATTAATTCACCGTCGTTCTCAACAATTGAACATTTCGGAGACATCATTGAGACGAATTTTGCATAAAGACCTTAGTATGACGCCATACAAAGTCCAATTGGTTCAGGAGTTGAAGCCAACTGACTTAGAGAAGATGCCGATTTTGCCAAAAAAATCATCTTTTCAGATGAAGCTCATTTTGATCTTGGCGGGTATTTATGTAAACAAGCAATATTGTCGCATTTGGGGCACAGAAAACCCGCACGCATACATTGAAAAGCCGATACACCCAAAACGAGTCACTGTTTGGCGCGGATTTTGGTCCAGAGGCATAATTGGGTCATTTTTCTTCGAAAATGAGCAAGGAGTGGCCGTTACAGTCAATGGCGATCGTTATCGGGCCATGTTGAACGAATTTTTGTTCACAAAAATTGAAGAGGAGGATATTGGCAACATTAGGTTTCAACAGGACGGCGGTACGTGCCACACAGCCGAAGCCCGAAGCTACACTCGATGTTTTGCGCCCTGTTTTTGAAGATCGCATTATCAGCCGCAGAGCTGATGCCGTTTGGCCACCTCGGAGCTGCGATTTGACACCGTTGGACTATTATTTGTGGGGTTCCGTAAAAGATAAGTGTTACGCCGACAAGCCAGAGACAATTAACGCTTTAAAGGACAATATTCATGAAGCCAATGGTGAAATACAGCTGCTTATGTGCTTAAAAATTGGACCGATCGTGTAGACTACTGCATGGCCAGCCGAGGCAGTCATTTGAATGAAATTATTTTCCATTATTAACCGGAAGGATAAAACTAATTATCTGTCAGATTTAGATTTTAGATTTGATTTCAAATTGAATATAATTTGTGTTTAGTCAATAATGGAAATAATTTGTAATTATGTGGCGGTAAGGAGGGATCAAGTAGCTGCGATAGGGTTGGAATATTATCAGTAAAGTGGTCTTTAGTAAGTTGGCAGCTTTGAAGCACGTGATGTATGGTTAAATTCTCCTGAAAAACGTTGCATAATGGTTGACTATCTCTGTTGTACAAGTGCGACTTATTAAACAGTGCATGTCCCAATCTCAATCAAACGAGTTTAACCGATTGTAGTCGGCTCAAGGACTCATTGTAGAATACAGGTGCTAAAGATGGCTTATGTGTTCTTAAGAAGGAACTTGACAAGGTCCAGCGGTTTTCTGCTTCTACTCGTATTTGTATTTCTTGCACTTTTTGCCGCCATAGATCCTGGGGGAGTTTAAATCGATCACGGAGCGTAGAAAATGAAAAATCGGCGTTTTGCTTTTATTGTTTTGGATGCCGTGTATTGCGCTGAGGGAGTCTGTGCATATTGCTGTTTTTCCATGAAGAACTTTTGCGAAGTTGAACGCTTCTACTAGTGCCATTACTTCACCAATGAAAGAGTTTTGGTTGCGTTATTATTGTGTCAAATTGATTGTCTAGGCTGTAGACACAAAAACCTGTGCTTCCTTCGTGACAAGAAGCGTCTGTATATAAAATACAATCAAAATTACCCTCTGACAACAATTCCAGAAAGTTTTTTCGATAGACTATCGGCTGCGTGTGTCCTTTACGTGAAGCGCTGAGCGAGTTGTTTATTAGGTGCCGAGGAAAAAGCCAAAGTGGTGTTGTCTGATAACTCAGTGGTTTCGTAATAGTGATACTTGCTAGATTATTACCACGAATGGAATTGAAGCGTGCACTTTTGTTTTTAGATTTTTTGGCATTAAGACAGCCAATGATGCATATATTGTGGAGTGGGTGTTTCCTATCATTTAGGCTTTTTGCAATAAATTTAACTTGGGTTATGGTTTTTATGTCCACGAAGCGCATGGTGTTAGATTCTGCCAACAAAGAGTCGATAGGTGTCGATGGTAATGCTCCTAATGCAGTACGTAGTATTGCGTTTATTTTTGTTTGTGTTTGTTGGTCGCATCTTTTCGTCCAGTTTGAAGATAAGGAGAGTCCATACTGTATAGCGTTTGGGCTATAGTGATGGCTGTGTTATGTAGAGGTCCTTTATGTTTATTGCATATTATTTTGAGCAGGTTGTGAACTTTTGCTAGTTTCTCTCTGACGATTTTTGCGTGAGCATGCCATTTACAAGTTTTGGTACAGATCAGACCAAGAATTTTACCCCTTTCGAAAAGAGAAAACCTTACATTCTCTATTTTTATTGCTGTATTTGTACAGCTGCGTTTGCGGCAGATGTGTAAGGCTTCCATTTTTTCAAGAGGCAATTTTGCTCCTGAATTTTGGCACCACATTAATGATTTCGAAACCATCCGCCCTAGCGCTACTGTCACTTCCTCTGGTTTACCAGATGCTTGACTTGTAGACTTGATGTGTTGGTTGCCAGCTTCTATCTCCATGAGTAACGAATTGATATAGGCATTATACAGTGATGTCGAAATTGGAGATCCTTGAGGGACGCCGTTTTCGATTGGTGTTATTGTGGATAGGTAACCATTGACTTAGACAATTATAGCCCTATTAGACATGAATGAGTAAATTATTCTTAGACGGTCCCTGTTAATTTTCCAATTTTCGGGTTGTCTTATTACTCCTCACATAGTGACCCTTTCGAAGGCTTTCTCCAAGTCCATGGAAAGGAGGGCGGAATGTTTGCATAAAGCCAACTCTGTGTGCACTGCTTCGTCCAGAGCAGAGTATGTGTCCCTCTGCTTGGCCTGAAGCCATGTTGTCCACAATTAAGATGTTTTTCCAAGATCCATTTAAGCCTGTTCCCAATTATTTTTTCAAATAATTTCGACAGGAGTGAAAGGAGCGAAATCGGTCATGATTTGGCTTGGGGATTGGGATCAAAGTTCCTTCCTTCCATTCGTATGGTAAAATGCCTTTATCCAACATGTTGTTATAAAGGCCAACTAATCGCAATATGACTTGTACTGGTAATCGTTTGATCATCTTGAAAGTAATTTTGTCTGACCCCGGCGTTGAAACTTTTGTCCCTTTAAGTGATTCCATGAATTCTGCTAAAGTAATGGGATTAAAACGTTTGATGGTAACGCTGGGAACTGAGGAATTAAAATCCATTTGAAAGGCATTCTTTTCCTGAAGGATGAAAGGGGAGTAGTTTCTGTCGGCGCAGTATCCAGCCCATTTGTCCGCGAAGCGTTGTGCTATTTCAGCGGGGTCTATGACAGAGGTGTTGTGCTGTTTGATAGAAGTAATTCGGTGCTGTGCTCGGTTCCCATACATTACTTTAACCTTGCTCCAAAGTATCCCGGAATCCAAAGAGGAGTTGAGTGAACCCAAGAAGTTTGACCACGCTTCGGCCTTGGCTTCCCGCACCGTGCGTTTTATTACGGCGGCTAAGTGCCGATAAGCAATGATATTCGCGGTATTTGGATGCCTTTTTAGGTGAAGCCATGCCTGTTCTTTTTCCTTGGTCAACTGTTTTATTTGCGAATTAAACCAAACAGGTTACGACGACTTATGAGGGGGATACGAAGAAGGAATGGATGCTGCCGCTGCTCGTCTGATTATTTTCCTTAAATTTGCTGCTTCTTTATTGATGTTTTGTGCAATTGGTGTTGAAAAGGCTAGATGGTTAGCATTTGTGGAAAATTTATCCCAATTGGCTCTCTATTCAATAAAACGAGAATGAAATATTCTACAATATGTGTATGATTCTGAGGTTTCAATTATAATGGGAACGTGATCGCTGCCCAATAGAGAATGATGGACTTTCCAGCTGGTGTTGGGTGTGATTGCAGGTGATGCAAATGTCTACTGCAGTAAACTTCCACCAACTGTCAAACTCACTAAACAATTTTCTGATATGAATGATGACAGTCGTTACGTAGTATCTTGTTTGAGAGACCGCCGCATTTATGAAAATGTTCAGCTCTGCCTTGCCTACTTGCACGGCAAACCCAACTCCGTTTGCAAAGGACTCGTTCAAATTTTAAAAACTATTACAGTTCCTAACAAACTGAATTCTGTATCCTCCAGTCCACAATGCCTGTCCATTTACTACCAAATTGTAAGAGGTTCTCAAAAGCTTCCCTATCACCTAATAGTTCTTACTGAAATAAATCTAATTCCTGACATTAGAAACCATGAGCTGCAAACTTTTCGAAAGCATAGTCTATCAACAACTGCATCCGTACTGTAGGCCAACTATCTGCACAAGTCAGCACGGTTTTATGAAAGGTAAATCAACGACCACTACAACAGAGTTCGTCTCTAGGACGCTTCATGCTTATGCCTTAGAAGGCGGTGATGGAGTCGATTCAATTTCCACTGATTTCAACAAGGCATTCGATAAAATTTCTCACCAACTTATCATTTTTAAACTCAAAAAACTCCTATTTAGAAGACCGAGAATACAGAGTCATCTTCAATTTCCGACCCCATTAAAGCAACATCTGGTGTGCCACAGGGTAGTCACCTTGGACCAATATCTTCATCCTAATGATTAACGATATCATGAAGACATGGGAATTTCCAGTCATTTCATTGCCTTCTTTTAGAGCTTAATGTCAACAGATGCCAAGCGATAACCTATTCCCGCAAAGCGCCTACCTCCCCCTTCAAGAAACTACTTCATCTGCGATGAGTCTATTCCTTCCACTAACCAAGTACGGGATCTAGGAATAATTTGTGACAGAGAATTGAATTTCGACTCACATATTGACAGCATTATAAATAAGACTAGCTCTGCACTAGGCTTTATCAAACGCTGGTCAAAAGGATTTTCCAACCCACGTTACAAGGCCCCTGTACATTACTTTTGTAAGGCCTCCTTTCGAATATTGCAGTCAAGTTTGGTCACCCTATAAACAAATTCACATTCAAAGAATTAAAGCTGTCCAATGCAGGTTTATCCGTTTCATACTTCGTGGTCTACCTTGGGCCGGTCCATATGGATTACCCCTCTATGAAAATAGGCTAAAACTAATTAACATGCATACGTCGAGAAGTCGCTGATCCAACAATTACTTACTGGAAATATCGACTGCTCGAGAATAATGCAAAATATTGCATTCACTCCCAATCCCCGATCTGTCCCACTCTTCCTGATCCGAACTCACCGCACCAACTACGGTCACTTTGAACCCATATCTAGAATGTTGCGTATAACGAACAACTACGCCGAAGTCTTTGACCTAAATAGCAGCGAACAAGAAATAAAAGTCTGAAAGTTTCCGACCGAACAGTGATTCAAGAAATTTTTCCTCAAAATTTTTTTGTATTTTTCTACATAGTCTCCTTGTAACTCTACACACTTCTCCCAGTGATGTTCCCATCCCTCTAACCAAATAGTACTTGGCATTTTTTCTCTGCAAAATAATTGTTCACGAAGGTGATTGCCTCCTCATTTGACGAAAATCTCTGTCCTCCGAGCGCAGTTTTTAGATGAGGGAACAAAAGGAAGTCGCTTGGGGCTAGATCTGGTGACTAAGGCGGATGGTCAAGCAGTTCAAACCGTAATTCATGGATTTTCGCCATGGCAACCGATTAAGATAACTCCTTTACTATCCCAAAAAAACAGTCGCCATCACTTTCCCAGCCGAAAAAACAGTTTTTGCATTGTTTGGAGCCGGCTCGCCCTTTGCAGTCCACTGTTTTGACTGAATTTTTGTTTCGGGCGTATAATGATGTATCCAAGTTACATCTACAGTAATTAATCGGCTACAAAACTCGGATTTATTGCGCCTAAACTGCGCCAACAGAGCGTTGGAAATCTTGATTTAATATGTTCGGCGGTCGTCTAACACCACTTGGTGAACTTTAGCAATGTTATCGTCAGTGGTATCAGTCTTTGGACGTCCCGAACGTTCATCATCTCCCAAGCTCTTACGGCCACGTCTAAATTCAGCTGCCAAAAAATTTCTCTGTGGTAAATGATGGTTCAGAGTCCCCATACACAGAGCTCAACTCATATTTGATTTGCTTAGGCGTATTGCCTTTCAATACGATACTCAATCTTTTCCATTTTCACAAGAAACACTCACATCGACTCACTCAAACGACTGTCAACTAAAAACTGCGCGTCCAAAATGACTGAAACTGTCAAAATATGCATAACTAGCATTCACCAGCTTTTATTGACGAGTGCCGCTATCTTCGACAACGTTTGTATGGCTGCCCAGCGCATTATGCTCGCATAGTACGAGAGTTCCTCGATCGGGAATACTCCAACAGGTGGATAGGGCGGTCTGGTACAATTTCGTGGCCAGCCCGTTCACCAGATTTTTGTTTTACTGGGGAGCAGTGCTCTGTGATGGGGAAAAAATGAAATGAAATTAGAAGGGTGGCATCTCTATCTGTTTCACTCACACTAGTCGAAATGGAGTGTTTATCCATCTCAATCACGGCGTCACTGACTGTCTCGTTCACGCTTGGTACTCATTTTAACTTATTACAAATAATTAATTATGAATCGGGTTTCTTTAACAAAACATTTTTTTCTGTCCTCAATTAAGTGTTAGTCTGGCAAGTGTCATACCATTTTGGAATTCAGACTAAATACGCCATCTTTTAAAGTTACTTGCCACAATGGCATAGTACATTTTGTCAGTACAGTCAGTTCAAGTTGGGTGATTAATGATTTTCAGATACTTGAATGGACAAACAAGCAATATTCTAGTTAAAGCCGATATAGTTGTGTTTCAATTTTGGACCGTAGTTTACAGAAGAGCTACTCAGGGTTATGTGACAAAAAAAAATATCGAAGAAAAGTAAAGATTTGTGGTCTCAGTACTTGAAAGATCGTCACAGGATCTCAGATTTCTCGATTTTTTTTTTGTGTGCCAATAATTTTAAAAGTAAAAGGTTTTCCAATAGGGACTTGACAAATTTGAATTTAATTTGTGAACACACTCTTCCACTAATCATCAAACTGTCACTGTTAATTTATTCAGTAAACGCAACATTTTCATCATGGTAAAGTACACGAACGAGCAACGTCTGCAAATTATAAAAATTTTCTACCGAAATTCGGAGTCGGTGACTGCAACTTTAAGAGCGTTAACTCCAATTTTCGGTCGTAATTCTCGCCCTAGTAAACAGGCAATAACAAGTTTAGTGCAAACATGTGAGTCTACATATTCGTTGTGTGATGTTGCCGTGTCAGTGAGACAACGGGTTGGTCGAAGTGTCAAAAATATCGCTGCCGTTCAGGCGTCCGTAGCAAACGATCCAAATCAGTCAATTCCACGGCGTTCTCAAGAATTGGGCATCGCTCAGACCACATTATTGCGTATTTTGCATAAGGATCTTGGTTTGCACCCATACAAGATCAAGCTGACTCAAGAATTGAAGCCGATGGACCATTTGAAGCGACGTACGTTCTCCGATTGGGTTCTGGAGAAGATGCGCCAAGATGATGAATTTCATCGCAAAATCATCTTCAGTGACGAAGCTCATTTTTGGCTGAATGGGTTCGTCAATATGCAAAATATGCGTTATTGCTTCATGTGCTTCATGAATCACCACTTCATCCACAAAAAAATAACTGTTTGGTGCGGTTTGCATGCCGGCGGCGTTATTGGGCCATATTTTTTCGTCGACGATAACGATCGTCATGTTACTGTGAATGGTCAGCGTTATCGCGCCATGATCACCGATTATTTTTGGCCCGAATTGGAAGATATGGACTTGGACGACATGTGGTTTCAACAGGATGATGCCACAAGCCACACAGCACACGCTGCAATAGATTTATTGAAGAGTAAGTATGGTGAGCGTGTTATCTCAAGAAATGTCCCAGTCGATTGGCCGCCTTGTTCGTGCGATTTAACGCCGCTTCACTATTTTCTGTGGGGCTACGTCAAGTCATTGGTTTATGCCAACACCCCGACGACGTTGGAAGAGCTCAGAGCCAACATAGAAAGCGAAAAGCGGCCGTTTCGGCCGAAATGGTTGGCCGAGTCGTTGAAAATTGGGTCCAACGAATCTACCGCTGCAAACGTGCCCGCAGTGACCATATGAACGAAGTCGAGTTCCATTCATAAATGCTTTGATTGTACTTCAAGCCGATAATAAAGTTTTTGAAATATCTCAAATGGTTTGCGTTTTATTTAAAAAAACTTTTGTCAAGTCCTTATTGGAAAATCCTATATTTTCGTTTTGGCATCGGGTAAACCAGGAGAAGTTAAGGATGTCTTAAACTTAACTGTTTCAAAAGCGCTCAAATGGTGTGCCGACTCTGGTGCTAGGCTTCCAACTAGCAAAATGGAAGCGCTACATATATGTAGGAAAAGGAATTGTTCAAATACAAACATACCCATCGGTGACGCGTCGATTCCTCTTCTTGAAAGAGCCAGAATTCTGGGATTTATATGCATCAAAACAAGGAAATGGCACGCTCATGCAAAAATAGTGGCACACCAACTTGGAAAAATTCATAATGTCATCAATAATTTACAATAAACATATGTAAGGGTCCGCATATCAATACTTCAATTGAGATAGCGAAAACACTTATAAGAGGAGCTACGCAGCATGTCCTAACCATATACTCTAATTGGACTAAACAAAATGACCAGCAAATCCAAGTTAAAATGAGCAATATTAAGAGCTGCGATCGGAGCACTACCATCGCCAATTTATGCCTTACTCGTAGAAACGAATACGGTCAGCTTCAAAGATATGAAAGGAATTGGGCAAGCAAAGATTATGGCAAACATCTTATTAGATAGTAACCACCCATTACATGAATCTTACAGGTCCGCTTGGTTTTCATCCGCATCTTCTAAGAACAAGAGCGCTATTTTTACCCCTATCCGCGACAATAAGCTACTGAAAATAGCTTTCCGGGAAGCAATAAGCTATGATTATATAACACCTTGGATGCCTTCTAAAAATGTAATAAATACGTCCCTGGATTACACACAAAAAATCAAACACCAGCCGAAGTATATAAATAGAAAGAAGTTCGCTGAAATTTTAGCTCTTGTCAAATTTATTTGTATATTGCACACTGATGCTTCCTACAAGGATGGTGTAACAGGTTACTGTGTTTATAGACTTGACAGCACTAAGGATGAAATCATTACGCAATAACTTACAACACCTGATCAAAATGCATTTATTGGAGAAGTTATGGCGCTGGTAGAAGCATTTGCTTTTGCTCAGCCCTTAAAAGCAAAAACAACTATCTGCAGTGATTTCCTTACTGTACTCCGTGCGATTCAGAACAATAAGTGTAGAGCCCCTATCATACAAGCCCTGCGAGCTAAACTCTATTCGAACAGAAATCGAATTCACCTGATATGGTCACCGGGACATGTTGGTATACAGGGAAATGAAAAAGCAGACACCGGTGCAAGGGATGCCCTTAACATGCCTTTGAAATACAGAATTCCGCCCTTTGCGAAGTCAATGTGGATCCAAGTAGTGCACCATCTGGAAAAAGAATCAGAACGCAAATGGGATCAATCTAATTCTTT
Source organism: Volucella bombylans (assembly GCA_949129095.1). Taxonomy (NCBI): domain Eukaryota; kingdom Metazoa; phylum Arthropoda; class Insecta; order Diptera; family Syrphidae; genus Volucella; species Volucella bombylans. The sequence goes on along the minus strand of OX422140.1, from coordinate 378,003,054 downwards.
TTTAAGGAAGCATCATTTTCACTGACACCTGTTATTTACAACAGCTGCTTAAGTCGATCACAAGCAGTACAAATCTGTCGAATGAGATTGGACACGTTTAAAAAGGAAAACCCACCTTCATGCGATATTTGCGCAGAAGCACTCACATTAGAACACATTTTAAAAAACTGCCAACTTACAAAAAAGCACTTCAGAAGTGAGATACCAAGTAGTGGTTATTCAATAAGTTCTGCGGTTTTTTTGGTTAAAGGTAAATACACATTTTTTGTTTAAAACCATTAATTTAGTTAATCAAATATTGTCCATTCTGATCTATTACATTCTTCCAACGTTCTGGAAGAGACATTATTCCTCTTTTGTAAAAATCAGTAGACTTTTGGCCAAAAAAGTTTTCCAGATGCATTTTTATGTCCTCCTCGGAATTAAATTGCCTTCCGTCCAAATCGTTTTGGAGAGAGCGGAATAGGTGGTAGTCAGATGGGGCACGGTCTGGAGAGTACGGTGGGTGCCGCATTACTTCCCAGACAAAGGCTTTCAGCTTTTCTTTTGTCACAAAAGCTGTGTGTGGTCTGGCATTGTCATGGTGGAAAACAACTCACTTCCTGTTCACTAACTCTGGCCGTTTGCCTTCCACTGCCTGCTTCAAATTGTCGAGCTGAGAGCAATATTTGATAACATTTATTGTCTCATTGCGTGGAAGAAACTCGAAGTATAGGACACCTCGCCAATCCCACCAAATGCTCAACATGGCCTTTTTGGGATGCAAATCTTGCTTACCAACCGAATGCGGTGTTTCACCAGCAGCGCACCATGACCTCGTCGAATTTTGTTGTAAACCACCCATTTCTCGTCTCCCGTGACCACTCTTTTCAAAAAAGTATCCAGCGAGTTCCACCTCAACAAAGACAGATCATTATGCGATCCATACGGTTTTTTTCACTGAGTTCGTGAGGAACCCAAACATCCATTTTTTTCGACATTCCAAGCTTTTTCAGTCTCTGTGAAGCGGTTGTATGGGCAATGCTAAAAATCTGACCGATCTCTCGTGTCGTCAAATGTCTGTCAACGCTAACTGCAGCTATGATTTGATCGTCGACCTTGCATCAGCAAGGTTTGTATTGCCGGAGCGAAAGCTGACGCTTGTCAGCGCTATCTGCCGAATCTCCATACACCCTACAAATCTCACGTTGCGCCTCTGTCGCTTTTTTAAAAAATTTGAGCACTTAAAACACGTCCGATCAAAACAAATTCTCGTAACAATGTAAAGACTAATCCTCTCTACTGGAAAAAAAAAAGTTTTCATAGCGGTTTTATACACCGAGATTTTCTGAAGCGATAAACGCCACTTCCAAGAAAAAAAAACGCAGAACTTATTGAACAACCCAATATTAAGGAACTGTTGGATCCTTCTCTACCACCAAAGGAATCTAAACTTCTCTCCCTTATAAAAAAAATATAAATTAAGTATATGATCGAATTTTAGTCTATTTAAATGAATGAGAAATTGTTACTTTAACACTACTATTATGTTTACTGCATTAATTAATTGGCATATAGACACATATTATTTGTATAAACCTAATAATTGATATTATGTACCTTATCTATTTATAACAGCCATATGGGCATTGTACCCCGGTGTTTTATCCCGGACAACACAAATTTATTTGTATTGTATCCTTTGTAAATAAAATAAAATAAATAAATACTTTTTGTAGATTTTGTTGTTTTTTTACAATATTTGTTGAAGGTAACATAGAATATGTCCTTCTTGTAGTCTTAAGAAACATTTAAAAAAAAAATTCACCCGAATCTATCGAGCGGTTCTCATGCGATTAGGTAACGAAAGAAAAACCTTACAGTTTTATTATATGTATAGATTTACTTTGCTTTAATTAATTGCAATTCTGTTTGTATACTTTTGCACATTGTATGTAATTTAATGTTTTTTTATATCCTGTACTAATTATAAGTTAATCTTCATGTATAGCGTTTTTTCTGATCAATAAATACAAAATACAAACATTTTAAACTATTTTTTAGATAGAAGAAATCTTATCACACAGTTTCAATGGGATTTTCGCGACAAATATATCTATACCACTGCTGTGCTAAAAGTGTACGAAGATATACGTGCTCAATATGTGGGCTCTCATAGTGTTTCTCGACTTTTCTCATTTGATAGCGTCAATCATTCATTGTTATTAGAAATCAATCTATCTTTATAAGCACCCTATGCAATTTAATGGCTTCATATTTAGCAGACCGGGTTGAATATGTGTTTGCCGGTAATACGAGTAAGTGTTCTTCGCTTCTTCAACTCTCTTTAGATGTCCCTCAAGGTTCCGTACTGGATCCTTTACTATCATATTTTCGTGTTTCACTAATGACATGTACGAGTATATAAATGGTTTACAACCTGCGAACATCATATATGTACGAGTATATGCTATGCTGACGATGTCCAAATAAATTCGTTGTTCTCAAAATCACTCAAAGACCAGGTTGAATAACATTAATCGAACGCTGAAGGAAATTCAATCAAATTCCCAACCCAGTAAAAGCTATGATCATTAGCAGAAGCAGACAAAACGAAGTTTTCCCGCGGATAATTCTTAATGATGCAACTGTTCAGTATGTGGATAACGGGATATCCATACTTCAGTTATAACTTGAATTGGAATATTCTCATAAAAAAAGTTGTATCGAAAGTTGATGATGCTCCATGGTGTCTAAGACCCACGACAAGTGTTGGAAAATCTTACGTTTTACCAATATTTCTTTATGGATGTAAAAATGTAAAAAACTCATGAGTTGCGCAAGATATAGTGTTAATATAAGTGGGTCTTATCACATTCTTGAATTTACCAAACTAGTTGAAAGTTGCAGAACCATTAAATTAATTTAAAAACTTATAACAAGAAAAGAACCAGAACATATTTGAACAAATTAAATTCGCGACTAATCCAAAAACAATGAAAATAATTCCATCTAGTACAAGTATGTACGAGAGCTATTCCAAAATCAACCTCCGAAGTGAAAAATATTTTTTAAAAACACCAAAACCATTAATTTTTTACACAAAATAGATTTATTAACATCTAAATTATTTTTCTACATAGTCTTTGTTTAAATCTATACATCTTTGGTAATGTGGGACGAGCTTTTGTATACCCTCCTTAAAAAATGGCACCGCCAGTGCGTTGGGGCATTGATTCACACCGTTCATGAGTTCCTCACTTCCAAAATGTTGAGATGCAATGGATGATTTATATTTTGGGAAAAGGTGATAATCACTTGGTGCCAAATCAGGACTGTAGGGAGGATGATCAAAAATATCCCAATTGAACTCCTCCACTAAAATTTTTGTGCGTGCAGTAGTGTGTGGTCATGCGTTGTCATGCAGAAGCACCACACCTTTGGTAAGCATTCCTCGTCTTTTGTTCTGGATTGCTCTTCTCAACTTACGTAGAGTTTCACAGTAAATCGCTGCATTTATTGTGTTTCCAGGCTCCACAAACTCGGTCAACATAATCCTTTACTGTCCCAAAAAACTGTGGCCATCATTTTTCGATAGGAAAAAGTTTGTTTGGAGAATGAGTGTGCATCCATTGCTTTGACTGTTCTTTGCTTTCTAAGTTTACATACTGGACCCAATTTTCATCTCCAGTCACAATTTGCTGTAAAAATTCTTCACCTTCACCGACAATGAATTTGAGCTGCGCCATTTCCTTCGGCTTGCAAAAAACTCAGTACCTCACAGGCGGCGCACAGTGGGGCCTTAAAGCTGGCATCAATTCACAGGTGCACAACCAGAATCTTTTAAGTATACAATTTTCATCATAATGCCCCAATAGGTAAAAATAAAAAAACAGACGCATTTTGAAAAATTTATTATTTTGAAATTTTTCGCCACAATAAGAAAAAAACTAACCATCGCTTTTATCATCATCATTATCTTCGCAATTATCATTGTCGTTATTTTGCAGAATAGTGGGAGATTTTAATAAATTTAAGGCTTCTCCAGGAAGATGTTGAATTTTTTTTACCGGTTTGCTTGTAATATATGCATCTAAACTTAACAAGAAACAGTTGAAGACATCAAGATTAGTTTTTTTCGCGACTGCACTTACGCGAGTAATGTTCCCTATAGTTTTTAAAAGCCTTGTTTCTTGCTTCTTGCGCTTCCTCAAGCCCCATTTACAATACTGCGAGATGCGATACGAGAGTCGCATTCGAATTCGAAGACATCGAACGTCTGTTTACAATGATGCGTCAAAACACCACTCACAAATAACAAGCTCAAAATCAAAACAACAACAATTTAGCTGTCACGCATTGCGAGATGCGAGAGTTTTCCATATTTTCGAAATTGACTGCGATGCTCGCTGCGACACTCGCATTATTGTAAACGAACACATTGAATTACATGTTACGGAAATATTTTTGACAGTTCATGCGCTCTCGTTTTCGAACAACGTATCGCATCTCGCATTATTGTAAATGGGACTTCACTCAACTGTCCGATAGGCAGCGAAGCAAAGGAGACTATTTCGGGACCGTGAATGAAATATTTATGCAATGTGGGTGACATGTTGTACCAGGGGTACTTACTCGTAGATACAAAGTATCTGGCTGTTTCGTAAGAAAAAGTTCTGAACCGGGTGACATCAATTTCATGGCCACTTGACACAACTTGACACAACTATCAATATCTAATTTTGTTATTTCAGCTGGAAGCTCAGCTGATTGAAAAAATCGTCTGGCCGTGATGCCATCATTTGAATTGCCGAATCCCGGTTTATGTGTATCAATGATCAGCCCGCATTTTTCTCTAAATTCCCTCTGAATCCGCGCTTTATTTTCTGCAACAATTATTTTATCGTTTCCTCTAGCTTGCCACTTTTTAATTGGTAATTTATATGGCAAATGAAGAAGGCACTCGAAGAAACGTATCCATTCATGTAAAACGGAAAGCCCGAACTCTAAATGTTCTGTTTTTACAGGTAATTTAATCATTTCTTCAATCTGATTAAAAAAGCGGCTGTACTTGGCCTCTGTTTATGCACCTGAGACTTCACAATCCACCCTATTCATTACAGAGCTCGACACACTTTTTCGACTTCTGAGGCTGGAATCGGGGGAGAATTATTTTATAATCGGCGGGGATTTCAACGCTAGACACAGAGATTGGGGAAATAATTTGCCAAATACTAGAGGGAACCTACTACTCAATTGGTGGGGTCAGCACGATGTCATGTACAGACTCGGTCTTAAAGCGACGGATAACCCGTCGTTTCCCAGAGGCGGGTCTTATTTGGATCTACTGCTGTACGACGAACGTATACGACTGACAGGTACGAATTTACAAACGCTAAACTGTCTGCGCACATTCGTGTATGACAGCGACCATTGCGGTTTTAGCACCGAAATTACAGTTCCTAACGAAATTGCGGAATTGGAGGAGTTTGTCCAAAAATATTCTTACAACTACAGTAAGACTCGATGGACACGCTTCTCCGCAACCTTGACAAGAGCACTCTCCTCGAACACGCTTCACGAACAAATGGACGCGACAATTAAACAAACTATGGACACTACAATACCGCGGTATTGACGTACGACTAAAGAAGACCTGTTCCGCAATCCTACTATTGACGCACTGCACTGACAGAAAAGTAGACAAGACTCAAAAACTTGTACAGACAGTTAACAGGTGGACAACTGCTACATTTGCAATGAAATAGAGAATTGGAGATATAATGGCTCTGGTTTCACCCGGTTTATCCACGAAAATATGGCAAATAATGTCATTGCCAGAGAGGGTGACCTACCCCCGTTCATTTCAAAGGAAGAACTACTCGTACATGAGATCTTGGACACAATCAGGGCTAAGAAATCAGTGGGGACCGATGGTATTCCGAACATCGTGCTACGACATCTCCCGCTAGAAGCGGTGAACATTTATACCATCCTGTTTAATAATGCAATGAATAATGCACATCATCCAGCGCATTGGAAAACGGCGGTGGTTCAACCTAACCCCAAAAAGGGGAAGGATATATCCAATCCGGCGAATCTCCGATCGATAAGTCTCCTTCCGAATATCAGTAAGGTTTTTGAAAAGGTAATCAATAGAGCTCTGTCTAGGTGGGTTGAGGACAAACATATAGTTCCGGATATATGTTTATATATGCCTTGTTGACTTGGAGAAGGCATTCGACACCGTATGGTTAGAGAGTCTTTTCTATAAGCTGACTAGGCTGGGGATCAGTAAACCACTCTTGTACATTCTTTATAATATGTTAAGCAACAGACAGTTCATCGTGAAGAATGGTGATGTGACTTCTGTTGGAATATTTCAAATTAAAAATGGTCTTCAGCAAGGTGCGGTCAATTCGCCGATAATGTTCAACATTTACACAAGTGATCTGATAGGTTCACTTCACCATGCCATAGCGTACGCAGGCGACTTAGTCGCGTACAGATCAGGTCCAAAGATTGAGGTCATTAATATGCTTTTGCAGCGTGACAAATACTAGACAATATTGCGATGACTGGAAGTTGAAAAGATTCGGGTGTTTGAGAGGGCTTGTCTTAGGACTTGTCTTCGCTTATACAGAACACCAGAGTCTGAGTACATAAAATTCTATCCTAATGAGGTCTTATACAATAGGGCGAACCTAATAAGAGTGGACAACTTCGTCATTAAGTTAACTCGAAGGCACGTTGCAAGAGCAATGGCCTCATCGAACAACCTGATCTCCGGGGCTTTCTACCCCAATTATATGTATCACGAGAGAGTTCGCTTTGACGGCTTTATTCCTCCAGAAGTGTTCCTCTATCTAGATAGTAAAGGTCTGGTCCAGGACAGATTGGCGGTTCCACTAATCTTCCACGTCGCTCGAACAGCTGCCGACAAGCGACTCAACTACGACAGAGTCGTCGCACACGGCAGCGCGGAGCGTCTCCGGTTCAGTAGGGCGGTAGGGAGTCGCGAAATGAGGGATGTTGCTCGGCAGCACCAACAATTTTGGTGGCTGGTTGAGGGAGGGGAAGTTTCGTCGTCCAATTCCTCCAGTACTAGATAGCTCCATAGGAAGCAAAGTCGGTCGTCTGACTATTTTATTAGCCATGGCCGGCTTACATAGTTTTAGGTAGGATTAAGTTAGTTTTTAAGAAAAAAAAAATATATAAAAATTAAAAATTAAAAAAAAATAAAATAAAATATATATATATGCATATACTTATATATTAAGTATATAGGTATTATGGATGTATATGTATGTGTATGTATGTGTATGTATTAGATGTAGGTGGGTTAAGTAGGTTAGGTGGTCTGTAGGTTTTTAGTTTTAATTTTTTATAATATAAAAAAAAAGTCAATTTACTAATTTTTTAGTTAACATTTATTTTCTTAGTTCTAGTATTAAGTAATGTTAAATTGAATATAAAATTAGACTGTAAGATTCGTCGAAAGACATAGTTTAAGTGTTAGGTTTAGCTTAGAGCGCCCTCATGGGGCCAGTAAGTTAAAATAAGATTATTTGTAAGTTATTTAGGCTAATTTTTAAGAATTTTTTTGTCTAGCATGTAAGAGTAAATTAATTAGTTATATAGAAATGCATTTAAACTGAAACTTAACTGATAGATTTAGAAATCGGCCCGAACAGCGACGAAATGTGCTTGGAGATTGACAAAGAGCGCATAAAGCATGCAGAAGGTCACTGCCTGAACCCACAAGAGAGTGGAGGATCGTATTAAAATCCAATAAAAAAGCAATGGAAGAGCGGGACACTAATCTAGAAGGGCGATTTTATGGTTCAGTCATCGCTGTTTAAGTTTTAAACGTTATGGTCGCACCCATAACTTGAACAATTTCCAACCAATTCACTTCAAATTTTAACTAGATCTTTGCAAATATATTGTCTAAATAAGTACGTGGGATTTTTGTTTATATAGCATAGTTCAGTTGTTATTAACAATTTTCTGGCGATTTTTCAGCGAATTTTGCATGTTTGACTTTGGAAGTGCACTATTGTACTTCTGTAGCTGTTGTTATGTACGAGTACAATAAAAAAAAATTTAGTGACTCATCATAACTCAACATTTACAGATTTACAAAAGCTGTTAGTGCGGCCGTAGACCCCTCCAAAAAAGAGAGGACATCTGGAAAACGCTACACAGCTGCCATTTTTAAATAAATTATTCCATAGAAATTATGTTTTACAGTTTGATGAAGTTCTGCCTTGCAAACTCGATTTATTTTAAATTTTCCCTGAAAAAAAAATCACAAAGAAGCCTATTTTTACAGCCCCTAGAGTGGCCTAACCCCTCAAAGTTAATTAATCTTCAGCCCCTCAAAAAACATCGAGAAATTGCTGATGTACTCTTTGTTCATCAGCTGCTCACTGGTTGTATTGACTGCCCTACCCTGCTCCAAATGATATCCATTAATACCAATCCACACAACCTTAGATCTACAAACCTCTTCCAAATCAACTTTCAACGAAACGACTACGGCTGTAACGAGCCTTTGACAAGAATGCTGCGAAATGCGAACAACTTGGTTAATCGGTTCGACTTCAACATCAGCAAAACCAGTCTTCGAAATTCCATATCACAAGCTCCTAATAGTTTTGATGTCATATTGCTGTTAGTTTTAAGTTTAGTTTTTAAGTTATATGTTTATATAAAGCATTAAATAAATTGTCCGGAGTTGACGCAAAGGCCTCTTAAAAATAGAAAAGCTCTTATGCGTAATGCTAACAAGACTAGAGTCTTTGCAATTGAGGCACACTGTAGGGGCTTACATCTTCGGCCAAAGTTTTTACAACCAGATTTTTAAATTAGGTTTTGTACATTCCTTGCCGGTTTTATGTCCAGACTTAACCGTGAAAATGTCACCAATATCCTTCAGTATTATGTACCGATTTAAACCATGGCAGTAGCAGAAACATAGAGTGACATAGTCTCTGGTTTTTGACGCAAATACATGTCGGGAAGTCTCACGTTTACGAGATGCCCATACATCCATGAGAGCAAGGATACGCCTTGCCATTGCAACGTGAGGGGTTCAAAATATGTTATATCAACGCACGTAGTTTAAATATCTCTAAGGCAGATTACTTACGTCACATTTTTAATGGTTCGGATGTTGATGTTATCTGTGTTACAGAAACATGGCTAAGGCCTTGATTTAAGAGAAGCAGATAGGTCTGATTTGGAAGATCCCCTGTACCATATTCCGGGGTACAGAATACGAGTAGTTCGGAACGATAGAATCACGAGTACAATAGGTGGTGGAGTAGCTCTTTATTGTAATATTTCCTTGAATTGCCGTGTAATTGTGAAATCCGATGTTGGTGCTACTGAGTATCTTCCTGCAGAAGTTACGGATGGCAATACCAAGTACATTATAGGCGTTGTTTATAGTTCCAACCGGAGCTGTTCTCCTGAACCTATGTTCGCCGCACTCCAAGAAGTCTCCCCATATTATGAACAATAAATTATGTGCGGTGATTTTAATGCTGACCTTTTCAAATATGACAGTAGATCTCACCAGCTCTTAGATTTAGCTGCAAGTTCCGCGTTAGCTGTTGTTAACGCATATGCTACCCGCTTTGCACCTAACTGCTCTCCAAGTCTTCTGGACCTTTTGTTGGTATCTGATCGGTCAAATGTGTTACTGCAGGACCAGTTGTCATTGGAAGGTGTCACTGACCATGATCTAATTTTCTGCACCTATAACATTGACTTATTTCGTACCTCTATACCATCAACTTTCCAATTCAGAGATTTCGCTTCAGTAGATAACTGTGCACTGCAAGTGGAGGCGAGTTTAATCCCCTGGCATAGATGTTATTTTGTCTCAGATGTATGTGATAAAGTTGACCTATTGCAATCGCATGTACTTCAGCTATTCAATAACCATGTGTCTTTAAAAACAGTGGTGGTGCGCAATAGAATTTGCCCATGGTTTACGTCTGAGGTTCATAATGCCATTAAAGTTCGTAGGAAACTCTTTTCGAAATGGAAGCGAAATTCAACAAATCTGAATTGGGTAAACTTCTGTCGAGCACGTAATTTCTCAACTTCAATCACGAGACTCTCTAAGAAAAGATATTTTTTATCTAGGTTGGGAACGGACCAAAATCCCAAAAAGCTCTGGAGCAACTTACCCTCGGTTGGTGTTTCTAAAAACCATGTTGTAGACGTCTTACCCGATCTCGATGATCTTAATGATGCTTTCTTATCCACCTCATTAGAAAGTACAATTTCTCTACCCTACCTTCAACATTTTTCTGAAACACCCACAGTTTTTGAATTCGAAGCTGTATACGAAATTGATGTCATTAATATCATTCGATCACTCAAATCAGATGCTGTTGGTGAGGATGGAGTTCCTATCCGGTTTGTCAAAATGGTATTAACCCACATTATTCGTGTAATTACTCACGTAATTTATTTCTGCATTACGTCATCATCATTTCCATCTATTTGGAAGCTGGCTAAAGTAATTCCTGTCCCGAAAAAACCTAAACCGACTTTGGCTGCAGACTTTCGACCCATCAGTATATTACCTTGCCTTTCAAACGTTTTGGAAAAAGTCCTTGCCAAGCAAATCTCAAGTCATCTAAATCATCATAAGCTACTTGCTTCGGTCCAGTCTGGTTTTCGAGCCAAACATAGTTGTTCTACAGCTATGGTTAAAATTCCCGATGACATAAGGATCAGCTATGACTTGGATTTCCTCACTATACTTTGCCTCCTTGACTTTTCAAAAGCTTTCGACACAGTCAACCACTCAATCCTTTCTCAGAAACTACGAAGATATTTTGGTTTCAGTGAAAATTCGGCGCGTCTCATAACAAATAACTTAAGTAATCGTTGTCAAAGGGTCGTGGTTGGTGACAAATCCTCTCGTATTAGGAATATACAAGCAGGAGTACCACAGGGCTCAATAATAGGTCCACTATTGTTCTGCATATCTATTAATGACCTCTCCAAAGTTTGCTCAAACGCTAGTCTTCACTTCTATGCGGATGATGTGCAAATATACCTATCTAGACCTATTGGTCTAGTCGAGGATCTTGTTTGCAGGTTGAACGAGGATTTATCAGCTATCTACCAATGGTCTGTACGTAATTGTTTGACCCTCCACCCAGCAAAGTCTCAGCTGATTTTAATATCTAAAAAACTTCATAATACTGAACTACTGCCGCCCATTTACCTCAACGACACGCAATTGCAGGTCGTGGAGACCGTAACCAATCTGGGTTTTAAGATAAACCGATCTATTTCCTGTGTAAGCCACATCAATTACACTGTGGGACGAATTTACGGAGGTCTACGCAAACTTTGGCTGCTCTCTAGTTTTACTCCTATTAACACGAGGCTGAGACTTGTTAAAACCTTACTTGTTCCGTATATTGATTACTCATCAGTAGTGTACTGCAAACTCGACTCCTTATCTCAGCAAAAACTTACCGTGGCATTCAATGATATAGTAAGGTATGTGTATGGGCTACGTCGACACGACCACATATCCAATTATCATACTAATATCCTTGGTTGTACGCTCCAGCAATTCTTGCATGTTAGGTGCACAATCTAATCTTCATGCACAAAATTATTTTGAGAAACTTCAGTTCGCTAGTTCGTCTAGAACATAAAGCCTTATAACTCCATCCTCGATTTATTTGAACTCCTTGCGCCTTTTCTTCGTCTTTGCCACCAGACTTTGGAATTCTCTGCCCACAACAACAAAACAAATAATTGGGGCCATACAATTTAAAAATGCTATTTTGGAGCATATTCTTTAAAAATGCAACAGCAGACTATTTGTTGTTCCTTACTAGTCCCCTCCTCCACACTATCCCTCCTTTCGTATCCCTTTTCCGACTAAGTATCTCTTAATGTTAAATATAAATACTAAAGTAATATTGTGTACCATATTATCCATAATATTAAGTACTATAGAAGACTAAGTCTTATTTATACAGCGTTAACTCCAATTTTCGGTCGTAATTCTCGCCCTAGTAGACAGCCAATAACAAGTTTAGTGCAAAAATTTGAGTCTACATATTCGTTGTGTGATGTTGCCGTGTCAGTGAGAACACGAGTTGGTCGAAGTGTCGAAAATATCGCTGCCGTTCAGGCGTCCGTAGCCTGTCAGTCAATTCCACGGCGTTCGCAAGAATTTGGCATCGCTTAGACCACATTATGGCGTATTTTGCGTAAGGATCTTGGTTTACACCCATACAAGATCAAGTTGACTCAAGAATTGAAGCCGATGGACCATTTGAAGCGACGTACGTTCTCGGATTGGGTTCTGGAGGAGATGCACCAAGATGATGAATTTCATTGCAAAATCATCTTCAGTGACGAAGCTCATTTTTGGCTCAATGGGTTCGTCAATAACCAAAATATGCGTTATTGTTCAGGTGAAAATCCACATGTCCTCCTGAATCACCACTTCATCCACAAAAAAATAACTGTTTGGTGCGGTTTGCATGCCGGCGGCGTTATTGGGCCATATTTTTTCGTCGACGATAACGATCGTCGCCTTCTACCGCGAGCATCGAACTTGTCGAGTTGTAGAAGCTGAGTAGGGTCAATGAATCTCGAGAAGAAATTCTCCAGACGAGTCCTGAAACCAAAGGATGCTCCCCCCCCCCTCCCCAACTCCCAAAGCACTCACATCATTCCCCTGGGCTGGATCAAGGTGTTATACGACCCGTGCCGAAGATCAACCTGGCTGAGGGCCCAGTATCTCCAAAAATAGCTCAGTCGCAAACGGAGTATCCGGATACCTGGCGACCTCCGGATTAGCTAGCCTTATCTGTATACGGCGGATCTCTGTACAGATGGACACCCCTTTCTCCGCTACTCGTGGGACCATTAATGGAAAATAACCAAAAAAACAAAAATCGAGGCCGGTACTCCTTCATTACCGGGCGGGGGAACGGTGACTACACCGACTACCGGCAAGGCTCCTACATTGCCGAGAGGAGGCAAAACTGTGGCAGGCCATGGTGCGCCATCCTCTAAAGGCAAAAGGAACGAGCCAAAAAATAAGAATTCAGGAAGTGTTAGGACTGTGGCAAGCCATGGTCCTATCACTTCCTCCACCACTAGCAGCAGCAAGTTTGTGGCAGGCCACGGACTTGTCGCGGCTACCAAAACTCCTTCAGGGAGTGTTAAGACTGTGGCAAGCCATGGTCCTATCACTTCCTCCGCCCCTAGCAGCAGCAAGTTTGTGGCAGGCCACGGACTTGTCGCGGCTACCAAAACTCCTTCAGGGAGTGTTAAGACTGTGGCAAGCCATGGTCCTATCACTTCCCCCGCCCCCAGCAGCAGCAAGTTTGTGGCAGGCCACGGACTTGTTGCTGCTACCAAAACTCTTCCCTCCAAGGAGGAATCTGAAGCTCAGCCGCATCGGCAAGCTCCATCTAAGGCGCTCTACATAAGACGCCGAAATGCTTCACGCATCATCAAAACCTTCGGATCTATTCCATTAGATATTCTGCTTCACTTGACACCCGTCGACATTTTTAGCAAGCAAGTAGCTGCAACTGCAGCTATTCGCCTTAAAGCGACTAAACAGTGGACAAATAATTCATTTGGCCACGCCAACATTCTTAATACATTAGGAATCCTAACAGAGAACACCGATTACACCATACCTGAACTTTGGTTTGACAAAAACTTCCATGTAAGCTTCCCCTCTAGATCATTCTGGGAGGAGGATGCTTTCATGGAGGACAAGTCAATCCATCTCTACACAGATGGATCTAAAACCGATAGCGGAGTTGGTGGTGGTGTTTTCTCAGATAAGCTAAATCTAAGCCTCTCTTTCCGTCTTCCAAATCACTGTATCGTGTTCCAGGCGAAAGTTTTGGCGTTCAAAGAAGCTCTGTCCTGGCTGAAGAAAAACGTGATATCTGCAAGGGATATCAGCATCTTTTCGGATACTCAGGCCGCTATCAAGTCCCTGGACTCCGTCTCATTAAATTCTAAAACCGCCCTCGAATGCGGATCATCTCTTATAGAGATGGCAGAGAAGTTCGTCCTTCATCTTTACTGGGTGCCGGGCCACAGAGACATTCCAGGGAACTGCAGAGCAGATGAACTCGCCAAAATTGGAACCACTCTACCTATTCTACCGGACAAATTTAGTATAGGTATCCCAATCGCTACGTGCAAACTAACACTAAAGCTGGATACCAATAAAAGAACGGACCTTAGGTGGACTGCTGGACAAACATGTCTAGCGACCAAACAGATCTGGCCAAGGCTGGATCTGAGTCGATCTAAGTGTGTGATCCTTTTAGATAGGAAACATCTCAGCGCCATAATAGGTGTCATTACTGGCCACTGCCTCATAGGCAAGCACGCAAGAAGGCTTGGCGCTTTTACTAACGATTTCTGTAGAAGCTGCATGGACGAGGAAGAGGAGGAGACAATCCCCCACTTACTCTGCACATGCCCAGCTCTCTCCCAGAGACAACGACCTAAACGATCTAGAAAAAATAGACGTTAACAGTCTCCTACGCTTTATTATAAGCTCAAACTGGTTCCAGTAGTAAGAAGATCATAGATCCACGTGGCATCACAATGGGCCAATAGGCCTAAGTGGGTTGGTATTTCCAACAGCCACTCTTACCTAACCTAACCTAACCTAACGATCGTCGCGTTACTGTGAATGGTCGGCGTTATCGCGCCATGATCACCGATTATTTTTGGCCTGAATTGGATATGGACTTGGACGACATGTGGTTTCAACAGGATGATTGCACAAGCCACACAGCACACGCTACAATCGATTTATTGAAGAGTAAGTATGGTGAGCGTGTTATATCAAGAAATGGGCCAGTCGATTGGCCGCCTCGTTCTTGCGATTTAACGCCGGTAGACTATTTTCTGTGGGGCTAGGTTAAGTCATTGGTTTATGCCAACCCGCCGACGACGTTGGAAGAGCTCAGAGCCAACATTGAACGCGAAATAGCGGCCGTTTCGGCCTAAATGTGTGGCCGAGTCGTTGAAAATTGGGTCCAACGGCCATATGAACGAAGTCGAGTTCCATTCATAAATGTTTTGATTGTACTTCAAGCCGATGATAAAGTTTTTGAAATATCTCAAAAGGTTTGCGTTTTATTTAAAAAAAAAGTTGTCAAAGTTCTAAAATAAAAGAGCTTCCAAGCCTACATCACATCACTTAAGCACGAATTGTCAAGCGTACGTATGTGTAGTGAGTCCCGGTAGGTTGACGCAGCAGCAGTGTCCACCTTATTCGTACAAATCCAGCCGTTGTTTCAAGATATTCATCATCCGTTCTTCAACAAACACCTCGTCTCAATAATATAAATTCTTGTCTCGAACTTTTCAGTTGAAGTTACTCATTTTTTAAAAAAGCCAGCAAATGGAAGCCCTCAGGTAGCAATCCAAACTTTAGGTGTTAGTTTTTTACACCCCGTACTGTGTTGCCACTCATTTATTCCACTCAAAATTCAATCAGTGCTCAACCTCTCTCGAAATTTCGTTCAACTCTCTCTCTCTCTCTCTCTGCTTTCTATCACTCAATGAATTCGAAAGAAAATTCAAACAAACTCCGTGAGTGAATCTAGTGGGGTGTTGCGTTAGTATCTAAATTTTGAACCTGTTACTCTACACTCCTTCCATCTTCTCAGGTGGTTCAAGTGATCCCCTCTCTCTCTCTCTCTCTCTCACACACACACAATCTCTTTTCATCATTACTCTCTGTGGCTAGAGCGCCACTCACAATTTTCATCAATGAACAGGTGAGCGGAGTTAGATCGCTACAGGTTGATGATGTACGGTGACGGTGCTGTACTCGCAACGCACCTGCACCTCTACAGAGCGTAAGATTTCGTTTTAATTGATTTCTTTCGCATAACAGCTAGAGCGAGATACTTTTCCTCGTTTCTCTTTCCGTTCTGTCTCTTCTTTTGTTTATTACTCAATGAGCTTCTTCTGATTTATCTGTATCTCTATTATTGACTTTGTTACCGCTACGGTATTTAATTAAATCAGTACCATCAGCTGGGAGCCCGTCCAACGAATACCGTCCACAAAGTCATACGAATACCAGGTGCGCTAGACGGCAGAGATTAATTGAAGAAGTATCTGCAACGTTAAAGGTTTATTTTTATGCGACGCTATTAAAGTTGGGCTCACGCCTACGAGAACCGCCGTTACGTTGATTAGAATGTAACATCTCCCTCATCGTAATAGATATCAAACTTTCCTCTCGGCAAGGGGGAGAGATTTATTGCCTTTGGCTTTGAGTTGTTAAGCCTAGGCTTACGAGTATGACAAGAACGAGTACGAGTACGTATGGATCGGTTTCGGTTCGGAATGGTTTCTTTTTCTAGAGAACTACTGGTAGCGAGCTCATTTTCGCTCCTCGTGTGAATCCGAGCAGCAAAACATTGTGACGGTAGTTTGGAAGATACCGCTGCTGATGTTATGGCACTTTACTGCACTGCTCATTTATTATAATAAAAAAAGAAGCACATGTGGGAGGTATTCCTATGCCACATTATCTGATGAATGTATCTACGAGTATTTTAGAAGAAGGAGAAGCCCCTTTCGAGAAAGGTAAACATTGATGAGTTTAGTGCACAATTTAACTAGCGATACGCGCGCATTTTTACGTTTACGGCTCTTCATGGATGTTGCAGGTAGTGAAGCGTGCAATGAAGTATATGCAAATGGCCAGAGGCTACCATGTGAAGGTTTCTCTCGAGTTGTCGAAATAATGCTAATTTAGATTTGGGTTTCGGTGTTTTTGTTTTTTGATCCGGAGGCAATTATGCAGGGTAAACATGGAGTTGAGTGCAATATTTGGAATTCGAATGATGTGCCATTGAATGGGTAATGGTGGTCAGTGGCCACTGTTCGCTGGCCACTACATTACTTCATATTCGAGATGATCTGGTTGTCTTTGACTGGTTATTAGAGAGGTATTTGCTTAATAATGAGATGGGTATTGCGGTGTCTTGCCTGGTAATGACTGCAGGAGGCCAGCTGGTGTGAAAAGTTGGTGCTCTTGGCGTTATGTTGGTTGCATCTGTTGAGTTTTCATGGTTTTGAAATACAGAAATTGTGTGGACTCATTTGACAAGGCTAAGCCAGTGAGATTGGGAAAACCAACAATACCAGCGATTTCAGGAACTGCGAAGCAGTTTCAAGTCTCAGGTTTCGAACTTAAGATGCGTAAATAATTACATCGATCTGACAATAGACAGCAGAACGTATTTCCAAAGCCCTCCACGAGCTTCTCGACATAACCTTCAAGCACTGTCCTTAGAATGAAGTCAACCTTGCTTTAGGTTACCATAGCGCCTAAATGGGAAAGAAGGGCAACCTATTAGAAACATTGGGAAGCATTTGTTTGGTCTACCGGCAAACTGGAGAGTCATCCCATTTGCTCATGAAATCAACATGAAACTGTGAAAGGAAGCCGCAATCGAGGATGCAGCCTGTTCTAACACAAGTTCGGTGCCTGAAGAACCCAGATGGTGATTGAATTTCCAGTGTTTTGATTGTGACCTGGGACCCAAACCAACTCAGTGAATTCAGCATTCTGACTGCTTTCTCGAACTACATAGCTTGGAAGTCATAACAGGTTATATACTTAGCTTCTTTGGAGAATTGGATGGTGATACCTTGAAGCACCAGATGAGTCAGCCCGGTTAGCTTCATCTTCTTATAAAGAAAGCAATCTCGGTTTTGTGAGGATTGACTGAAAGCCCATTTCTTTTGCACAAATCGTCGATCACGTCTAGGATTGTCTGCTCTAAAGAGGTAGGCATGATCCAACAAATTGTGCACCTGCATCGTCCGCATATGCATGAGCGTATGTTAACAGTGACTTGACCAACGGGTGGCCGTGGTGTAGTGGTACTAGCAATCGCTTCTCACTCGGAAGATCCAGGTTCGAATCCTGCCCATGGCAAGTCAGTTTTTCATTTGTGTAATTGGAGCTCAGACAGAACAATTCTACTTGTGAAGGCATAATACTGACACGTAGATTTGGCTGTAGTAGAGTTTCAAGCACAAAAAAATAAATCACTCTGAGTGAAGAAAAAAAAACTCTCCGTCCTATTCAGACTCCCATCCCTGGAGAGCGAATATCGAAACCTGATTCGTCTACACTGTGTTGCTTGGTTGAGTTACTTATAGCGAGAGCACCCTCAATGTCGATGAAAACGCCCAGCGCGTTTAAGAGTACGCCTTCAATCTTGTCCGGTAGTTTTTGAACCTCACTATCCCAGGCTTCTCTAGGTTGGTAGGTATAGTAACATACATCTTAGAAAGAGGATGCATTTCCAATGCAGTTTTGCACACATGCACCTCCACCATGCTCTTCAACATGAAATAAGTCATACTTATAGGCCTGAAGCTCTTGGCGAGCGTGTAGTCTTCTTTTCCGATTTTCGATATAAAGGCTACTCTGACTGTTCGCCAGGGTTTCGGTATGTAATGCCAGGCTTGCAGTGAAGATTCTTTTCAGAGCTACCAGCAGCTGGACTATACCTTTTTGTGACGTAACTGGGAATATGCGATCGGCACCAGGCGACCGTCACCAGAAACAATTACATATTCGAGTACCAGCTACGGCGTGTTGAGTTATTGAGGTTGTGAGCTGGTTCTGATTAACTTACGTGGGTAGTGGGCCTCAGGTATGAGACGCAGTCTCTCTGCTTTTGACTCGCTGTAAGTGCCATCCTTCCTTTGGATGCCTGTGGCAAGTAGGCTTAAGAGTTAAGAACCCTAGGGTTCTGAAAAGAACCCAGTAAGACGTCGAACTAAGCGCTAAGGACGTCCAAACTAGGCGTAAAACGGTTCAAAGTATTATAGTGACCCCAAAGGAATTGCGGCCGTGGCACGGATTCTGGAGGCCCTTATTAACATATTTCTAAAAACCCCCTCCGATCTCGGCGCGGCTGGATCACTAGATTTCGAAGACTCCTGCGGCTCTATCTACAACACGTTCGATAGACTGAGTTGGAACGATAGAGAGAGTACCGGAGAGGCCTTCCCTGTTATGGTTAAACTTCATCAGAATAGATCAGTGGTTGGTCGGCGTGCTGTTTCTGGCGGCTTGTCTCGGGAGCACCGTGTTATTCAGCTCACTAGCAGCTTCACTAATGGGAGATGGTTGTGAGCTGGTTCCTTCTGGCAAGTGAGTCTCAGAGTCTCAGTCAGAGACGACTACTTTCGGCTCAGCGTAGGTGCCATCAGATTTTCTGAGTGATTCCAGCTTGGTTGAACTTCCTCTTTTGAAGATTTTGACCAACCTATTGGTTTCACCGACACTCAGGCACTCAAAATGGCATCCTAAATTCTAAGACTCCAGTCTTCCTCCAAATTGGTCTCAAGTGACCTGCTTAAAAGTTTTGTGGTTTCCTTACAAAGTCGCTGCAGATCTGCATTCTACTAAGGAATGGGCGATCTTTGCCTTCTAACAATTCAAAACACTTGGTGAGGGTACGGCTCAAGTTCTAAACGTCTTCCTCTAGCTTTTATTTTGCCCTGAACTTAGGAGGAGCACTGTTGGTCTTGCCTAGCTCCTCATTACATCGTGTCTAGTTGATTTTCTGTGGATTCCTCCTGTTCAACAAGGTCGAAAGCTCGCACCCATTTCTGAATTCAATGTACCTATGGTCTGACATGTAGACTTCGTCTAAGCGCACAACGAGGAAAGAGCCGTACTTCTGGGAATAGGTTTTCCACTTTTTAATTTTCAGCACAGGGTTCGGGGTTTGAAGACGCATCAGCACGTCCGCAGTTTCTTTGAGTTGTTCCAGAAACCAGGGGCGCACTTCATTATAAGAGCTACGGTTTCTATACCGCAGCCCTATGCTTGAATGCAAACATTCTATGCTTTAGCTAGCAACGTGTGCAATCAGTGTCATTCAGACTATTGCAATTGCCAGCCTTCCCAATCCGAAGCGTCAGAGAGGTGATTGCAGTTTCCTTATACCTATGTTGACATCGTCACATTTAGCCGTTCTTCCCGTGACATCCAAGCCTCGTCCGGTACTGATGTTGCACCCAGCGAAAGTTGCAATTCGGGTACATCAAAAGTACCACCAGAGTCGTTTTTCGGGTGGGCTTTACAACATTAACCGACTTCCGTCGAAGCACTGGACACGATGCCCGCCCCTTTTTTGAACATCGTATGCAGGTAATACCACAGCTGATTCATTTTTCGCCAATGGATTTGGCCACTTCATTCGATTTACGTTCACTATAACTGCGAGCACCGTTGGTTGTTGTTGCAGCATCGATTCCATGCGGGCATCGTCGATAGAGGGATTGTCAGAATCTTTAATTTTCTTGATCTTATTCGAGACGGAAGCAAGAGATGCAGTTCCAAGTCTGAGAGCTTTGTTGATTTCAGTGGATGTCACGTCCGCTATCTGTTTCTCTTATCTGTCGCCGTAGGAGGAGTAAGACTTTACCAGCCGCGTCTTCGACAGGACTTGACTTATGCTGAACCTCCCTGGTACTAACTTTAAACCATTCCAATCCAATTACCGAATTTGTAGTCGAAAGAGTCACAGAAGTCAATGGAATCCTTACGACTTCTAGGTCAAGGCTTAAGTCGGCGGTGGTTTCTTTAGAATCTTGGTTGGCGCCTCCACGGTCTAGATGACTACGTGTGGATTGTCAGTACTGCGAGTACCACCTTTAGGTATCATTGACTCTTAAGCCTTCTTGCCACAACAAAGCGGCTAAAGAAAGGAAGGCTTTTTCAGGGCTACTTTGTTAGTTTCAAAACACAGGTCTGTGAGTGGCTTCAGAATCAGCTTACAGGGTTTCTAAGGTAAAGGTGGTGGTAAAAGAACTCAAATTAGACCAGCGATAGCACTAATAATGTGATATAAGGCTACTGATACCGGGATGAACAGCCTATTTGGTTCAAGAGGTGTTACAAATGGCCTGGCCTGCAAGGTGGTTTCCTCCTCGGGTCAATTTCACGGCAGTATAAAAACAAATAAAGCAAAAACATGTTACGATAGCCTCAAATGTATCACTGTTGACAGCCCATGCTGGTATAAAATGGAAACCGATGTCCCTTAACAGACAAGCTGAAGCGAGTATAAAGCAGATCTATGCATCATTCAAGAACTACATTGGAATGGACTGGGTATAAGAAGGATGAAAAACTGGAGAATAAATTACAGGGATTGCTACGAAGAAGACAAGCGGCGGCTATTTGGATGCGGATTATCATTAAGAAGCAGACTTAGGCAAGAAGTTTAGAGTTTCAGGCATGGAAAGCAACACCTCATTAAAATCTGCATCAATCCTTATTCACCAACATCAGTCTAATTTTGGCGCGTGATCCAACGGAGGAGGAAGACGATGACGCCTATTTTTATGAACTCCTCGACAAGACACATGCTCAGTGATGTTAGTGCAAAACTAGGAAAGGAGCATAGTCAGTAAATAAACCCTGCACAGTTTCAGGCTTATCGACTTCCCTTCTCGACATTCATAAGGGCACCTGACGCTCTCATGATCAATTTACCACCAAACAAATTGATCACATTGCGATTGATATGAGACACGCCGCAAGTATATCACAACGTTCCGGTAGCCAGCATTATTCCAGAACACTGTCTCCCTTACGCGCAAAAAATCGTAAACTCTGTGAAGAAGCTTGATATCGAAAGCCTGAAACTGCTAGAGACCTCCAGGTCTGTTGGTGATCAAGTGCCCCCTAACCTTGATCGACGCACTCGCCGCCAACATCTTCTCTCGAAATCCAGCAGTAAG
Source organism: Volucella bombylans (assembly GCA_949129095.1). NCBI lineage: Eukaryota > Metazoa > Arthropoda > Insecta > Diptera > Syrphidae > Volucella > Volucella bombylans. The sequence goes on along the minus strand of OX422140.1, from coordinate 377,981,238 downwards.
GCTGCCGACAAAGACTAATGGCGCCTTTGATGTGCTAGTCTTGACGATGAATGCCTGCTGGTGCATGCAGAGAAGCAGAAAGCATATCAAGCGTGCGTCGGTTCAAAGGAAGAGCAGAGTGGCTCGTGAGCTCTACGAAGAAAAACGTAAGGACAGGCATCGGCTTCTTAGAAGATAGGATCGCGCGTGATCGCGGAGGAGATGTCACTCCAGAAACAACGGTTGGAAGTTTGACCGAAAGTTAAAAAGAACGTGTCAAGCCAATAAGTTTCGAACAAGAACCTGTACAAATGAGCAAGGACTCTAGTAAACATACTAATCACAGTCCATTCAACCTGAAGGTGATGAGCAACAATTCCGTACATCTATTCAACCGACCTTGACAAAGGGAGGATAGTTATATCCACACATAAGGTTTGACCGCCTAGTTGCCGGGCTGTTTAAGTTGGCAGCAGATAGTTTTATGAAGAACTTCTCTAAAATATGGTCGCACAAAAGAATGCCAGACGAATGGATTCTCAGCATTGTACGGTCGACTCTTCTGTATATCTTCTCTTCCAAACGCATAGTCCTTAAATTTTTTGCCCTTGCGGACGACCTAGACATTATCGCCAGGCCAGCAGACCATAGCGAAGTGCTAGTGAGGCATTGGGGAGCAGAAGGTTTCACTAAGAACTGTACGTGGGGTAGAGCAGACTTAGCTAAAGAGTGATAAGTCATCGGCTTAGATGTCCTTGATATGGAGAGCATTATAGCTTGGAAACACTTCGAATCCATTATCAAATGAAAGCGCAACAAAGCAAGACCCAACCCGGTACATTGCACATCAAGTACAGTTCCACTTCGGACTGAAAATATTTCAAAGCAATTGACTCAAGCGAGTTTGAGAATCAGTTATGTAAAGAATTCGAAGGCGAAAACAGGTCAACAGCATAAGATCAAACAAAACCCGTCCTCTAGAACCCTTAAACTCCCAATTACACTTCAACTTACATTACCTAACCAGTCCATGTCTTGTAAAAGTTTCATTCCAACCTCCCAACTAATGACAACCAACGAGTTTCTGTATGTGTGGCGATGTAGATCCGTAGACCATGCGACTCTAAGACCAATGGACCGTGGTCTGATTCCATCACATTCGAATACCAAAATCACTGTACTTTCTCTAAATAGATAAAAATTACCAAAGCCGCTGATAGCCCATCATTATTCGCTCACTTTAAGAATGTTCTCGGGCATATGCCGCGCTTGGTCTTCTGGTTGTCGTTCCGTTGCCAGAATGAACCTGGAATACCAACTTCGACAGCAACAATAACAACGACACCGCGCCACCACCGACACACTATTCATGAGGAAGTGAAGCAAGAAGTGCAGTGCCATTTCGCTGATGCATGATGATGCCACATCGGAGGAACGTTAATATCGTGCTGCTAAATGATGTAAGCGTAGCAGTACATCCATCTCCGAAGAAACCGCCAAACTGCTGCCGCTTCTCTACTACTGCTGCTGCTGCTGCTGACGCTGTGGCTGCTCATTTCTGCTGCGGCTGCTGTATGACTATACTCGTACCAGCTACAACTTCTAAAGGCGGAAACCCGTATCTCTTGTTTTGGAGTTTGGTTCGTTTTCTATTAGATACGTCTATGGATGAAAGTAACATATAATTGTTGGATAAATATAAGTTATGCGCCACAAACGAAAAGGAAAAGAACAACGAACGACAGATCGGGATGAAGTGTACCCCCGAATACCCCCTGAATACCACAGAGAACCCTTCTTACCACGGTCCGCGCATCACTGTTATAGAATACCTAAGGAGATACAATTGGCATTGGGCTCTTTGGCGAACGTTAATTGTGGCAAAAATACTCGTATCATACTCGTACAATGCAATCTGCAACACTTTTGTATGATGAGCTTGAGCTTTGTTTCGCGTTGCCTTTTTGGCGGGCATTCGACATTAGGCATTCAGGCATTCAACCAATTCAGTTGTAAAGTCATTCAGTCATTCAGTCATTTAGGCATTAGACGACTGGAAAAGATGAAGAACTTCGTTTCGATTGAAATGGCATGATAACGAATTAATTTCGTTTCCTCGTCGTTAATTCATTTTAATTGCCCTACAGAGCAATGACAAGTTAACTTTGGCGATTAAGTGTTGTAATCTGTCGTGGGACATGAGGGCACGGAGAAATAAATTTACTTTTCGCATGTCATCGGTCCGACATTCATGATCAACAATCAGGAATCTGGAGTAGAGTCATTTCAGAGATTAAGATTGAACTAAGTGCCATTTGGGAAGTAAGTGTACCAGCCTGAGGTCGCACATGAGGTTAGTTGCTAATGTAAACAGCGTAGTCGACATTCCTTCTTGTGTAGAGTCTCTTTTAGTTTACTTCAATCCAATAACTAACTAATTGCACCTGGGTTATCGCGATTTCGGTCATAGAACGTACTTACTTAGGTGGCGCTACAGTTCGAGGTGAACCAGTTCCTCAACTAACAAGACTCTCCAAATAGCCCGGTCTTTAGCTCCAAGGCGACTGAGATTCCCTTCTATTTGTGCGCGCCTCCGGAGGCGAAGTCTTCCTCTATTGCGTTATCCCTCCGGGTTAGATTCGAAGACTCTTCGCTCTACATGTCCTAGCCATCCCAGGCAACTCACGAGCAGTTTTCTGACTATAGTTCATTGTTGAATCTTCTCCTCCGTGGATATCTTCATCCACTTTAGAAAGGGCCCGTGCTTCTGAACCATAGAGCAGGACTGGGATTACAATTCCGTGGTTGTTCGGGAGAGTTCCTTACTACAAGTTGGGTTCTCAGCCCAAAGAAACAGCGATTGGGAAGAGTTGTTCTTCGTTTGATTTCTGAAGAGATTTCGTTTTCAGATGTGATAGCAGAGCCGAGGTAGACAAAGTCCCTTACTACCACAAAGTTATAGCTGTCGATTGTGACAATCTGGACGATTCGTCGATGTTGGGTGCCCCTTCTTGTTGACAGCATATACTTTGTTTTGCTCTCGTTTAGCGCTAAACCCACTTTTATCGCTTCTGCTCGCAAACGGACCAGTGACAGCTCGCTGTGTTCTGCCAATAATATCATTATGGTCGGCGTATGCAAGCAATTGAACAGACTTTTGAAAGATCGTACCTCGTGTGTTGGCTTGTGAGTTGTTCACACTTCTTTCAAGTATGATGTTAAAGACGTCACATGACAGCGCGTCGCCTTGCCTAAATCCTTTTTTGACATCAACGGTTTCAGTTTGATCGTTACCGACCTTGATGCAGCAGCGAGCTTTCTCCATTGTCAGCCTGCACAAGCGGACTAGTTTAGCAAGGATGCCAAAACTAGACATGGCTCTGTATAGCTCGTCTCAGTAGGTGCTGTCATATGCGGCTTTAAAATCGATAAAAAGGTGGTGAGTATCGATCTGAACTTCTAGGGTTTTCTCCAAGATCTGCCGTAGTGTGAATGTTTGGTCAATTGTGGACTTACCGGTCGTAAAACCGCACTGATAAGGTCCAATCAGATCGTTGGCAAATGGTTTCATGCACTCGCACAATACGGCAGACCAGATCTTATATGCAACATTTAGTTGGCGCAGTTTAGAGGGTATCCTTTCTTGCGAATTGGTCAAACCATGCTGAGGTTCCATTCATCAGGCATGCATTCATCTGACCAAATCTTGGAAATAAGTTTGTGCATGCTCTTTACCAAGTCATCTCCTGGTGCCTTAAATAGTTCGGCGGATAGGCCGTCCGACAGCCTTGTTCGATTTCAGTTTCTTGTTCGATTTCAGTTTAGATATTGCTATCCTCACTTCATTTTGATCGGATGGACGGAGTTCTTGACTTGCATCGTCAGTATTGACGACAGCGGAATTTGTGTCGTTTTCACCATTTAGCAGTCTGCAGAAATGGTTTTCCCATATACTCAGCACCGACTGTGACTCTACTACAAGGTTTCCTTGTTCATCTCTACAAGTTTCCGTTCGGGTACTTTTTACCTTTTGGTAAAACTTCCGAACATTATTCCTGGAGTAGCACCTCTCTATTTCCTCAATCGCGCCCTTCTCATGCTTTTTCGATGTTTTTTCCTCCTATTTTGCTCGTAGAGCTCACGAGCCGCTCTCGTCCTTTTGTGCAGCGCCGAATGGTAGGCATGATGTTTTGCTGCATGTGCTTGCCGGCACTTTTCATCAAACCAAGGGTTTGGCGGTGGTGGGCGTGAAACCCAACACGTCAGTTGAGGCATCTTTTATGGATCCTCGGCGTCTAGGTCACTGGTCTTCAGCACTTGATGGTGGCGGCAAAGGCCTTCTCGAGAGGTTGAGGGCAAAGGTTCTGGCGGCTTGTTGCGATTAAAACCCTTCAACGTTAAATCTCCTCATAGTATTTCCCCGTTGTTGTGGCATCTGAGATATCCGTAGAAATACTTTGGCTACAATTAAGTAGTAATGGTCCGAGTCTATGTTGGCCGCTCGGAATGTTCGGACATCCAATATACTTGAAGAGTGCCTTATGTTGATCGCAACATGATCAATCTGGTTGACAGTTTGCTGATTTGGTGAATATAGAGGTGAGTAAACCGTGTGCTATAGCAAACGTTACGTCCCGCAGCGAAATCGATTAGAATAAGTCCGTTTCCAGACGCGGTATTGTGTAGGCTATGTCTTCCAATAATGCTACCAAAGATGTGCTCCTTTTCAAATTTGGCACTAAGGTTGCCAAAGGCGATTTTGACGTCATACATCAGACTTTGCTCGTAGGGTTTGTCGAGGAGCTCGGAGAAACTTCCTTTGGTAACATCGTCCTTTTCCTCTGTTGTGGTGTGAGCGCATATAAGGTTGATGTTAGCGAATTCACGTTTGATACGGATTGTTGACTTCTTGCCTAAGGCTGCCGTTTACAACAAATAAATCCGCATCCAAACAGACATTGATTTACGTTCCCTATAGCAATCATCGTAGTAAATATCGCAGCTTCTCATCTTTCTTTTGTCCGGCCCATCCCGCCGCATTTTTTGAATGGCGGTGATATCTGCTTTATAGCAGTCTAGGGCCTCCGCTAATTGTTCGGTTGCTTACGGGATGTTCAAGGTTCGAACATTCCACATGCAGATCCGAAAGTCGTTGTCCTTTGTTCGTTTTGCAGGGTCGTCAACAGTGAATCCGTCCTTATCCGAGGCTATTGGTCGCTTCGTAAAAATTACTTTTTTACGTGGTCGGGCAGTTAACCCTACTCACAACCCCCAACTTGGAGGGCCAGGAAACATGGACACCATAAGACAAAAGGATCCGGACAAGATTCCGGAACCAGTAGCCCGCTTCGGGGGTGTGAGTGCTGCCATTGGCTCTTATTAAGGGCTCATCCGCCACCAATTCTTTTTCAACACCCTGGCTTAGAGTTGGAGATTCCTGGTATTCAAGAAATAACAGTAGTTCAACCTAACTGGAACTGAGGACGCCACCGTTGATTCCATCCTTAGAAATCGTCCTCTCGCCCTCTCCCTCTCGTCAACTGGCACCAACGACCTTCCACAGTGGTTGGTTACCCCATCTTCAGTCGAGGTACTAGGCACCCAGCAGTCACCACTTGGAGGTGAGTAGTAGGAGTTGATGGTGTGAGGCTAAAGTGAGTCGCCTTGATGCGGATTGTCATAAAATTCTCGCTCATGTGTCGGAAGCTTAAGGCTTCTTGCCTAAGTTTGCCGCATATATCGAATCCGCATCCTATTAATCCCTGTTTTTTCCCCCTAATGCTATCACTATCGTATGACATACGAGTATATCATAGTTTTTCATCCTCCTTACGTCCGGCATAACCCATCGCACTTCCTGAATAACAGCGACATCTACTGCACATTGCCCGTTGAAGGTCTGAACATATGACGCGCAGATCCGAAGGTCGTTGTCCGTTAACGTTTGGAAGCGCCGTTATTAGTAGTACATCTTTTTAATCACTTCTGTGTAGGGTTGTGAGCCCTCTGACGGCGTAGGCCAGTATTATGCTGCTCTTGCCATTTCAGACTGCATGAGTAAGGTTTTACTTCGCTCAAGGTAAAGTGGTTTAGGCCCAGCATATACAAGCATCTTTAGATGGATCAGAAACCCACTATGAAGAATGACATACATATAAATATTGTCGAGGTTATTGAACTTAATTGCGTTTAGGTGGCACTATGTTCTGGTTGTGTTAGCGGTGTTCGGTCAACCGCCCAATCTTAGATTGTTGAGGTTGCCTTATATTTGTACGCATCATCTAAAGCGAGGACTGTCTCTGTTGCGCCGTCTCTTCAGACCAGACCAATGGTGTTCATTCCATTTATTTGCCAGCGCACGCGACTGATGAGCATTTTCTGACCAGGTCGATGTTGCTGTATAACACGCAAAGTTCCCTGTCATATCTAATACCTCAAAGCCCGCTAACGTAAATAGGATTATCAATTGCTTGGGGAGTCTTACGCTTAAAATGAGCAAGGATATACCATATACGGCCGTCTTCGCTAGTGTCCATGCTTCTGAAGGATTGCGCACGATTCAGCAGTATTGAGAGGATTAGATCATGTGCGCGATGTCAAGGAGATTTGGCAAACAATGCTCAGGTTCTGTTTATCAGGCGTAATCTTCTCGGACTACATAGTGAAGTATGCCATCAACATGCTGCCATAAATAGTTCAACAGTCAAGTCATCCTGTCCGCTAGCCTTGTTACTTTAGGTTTTGCCCATTTTACTTGCAGAGTGCACGAGCTGCTTCCGTGCTTCTATTCAACGTTTCCTAAGCTAGTTTTGTTGATCCTGCAGAATATGGCACATACGTTTCAGCATGTCTGATAGCATAATGGAATCGATGTCAGTGGTTTTCAGCACTAGCAATTAGTTAAGTTGTTGTGAGTTCATCTTTTAATCTCTTTAGACGTCCGGAGTATCCGTAGGTGTATCCTGATGTTTAATGCTAAGAGGATGGCGGAACAGCAAAACTTCGTCAAACAAAGTTGATTCGCCTAAGTTCGGAGCCAGCAACTCATTTTGAGGCTATGATAACAAATTTAGTGAGAGATGTTGATGTTCTTCCCTCCTCCTTTGCTTATAGAAAGCTCGAGAAGCGTGTGTTTTTTGCGCAGCGCCGCTTCATAAGCGAGTTGTTTTGCTGGTACACAACCATCGTCGTCGAGACCTGCGTTAGATCATCCGCGAAAGTCTGCACTGGTAAACTGAAGGAGTTAATAGTCCCTCCAATCAACACTCATGTGATGCTATACTGAGGGCGAATTGATGTCTGACACCAAGTGGTAAGGAGGCATAAGCATTATAGTACTGCGACCCCCTCGATGTCAAACCTGCTTCCAACCAGAGCAGCTACCACACCAACATAAGAGCGTTATGAAGTATTCGAGTACCCAACTACTTGCAGCGCGATTAAAAAGGAATCTCCTTATATGACGCGGAAATACAAAATACCAGGACGAGTTCCACAAGGATGATAACAACCCCTGTCCTGCACGATGAAATGCTGCGCACATATGTACGAGTATGTGGATACCAAGTTTGACTATTAAGCCTTCTGCAACGACAAGGTAGCCAAAGAGAGGAAGAATGTTGTTATCTTTCTGGATATCAGACCTGTTTGGACAAAACACGTCCCGGCGAAAACCTCCAAAGTGCTATTGCATTTCTAACAGTGTACGTGCGCATGGAACTTTCACGAAAATACGTCACTGATTTTTGCAGACCCCAAATAGTGGTTTGTCTTGGCAGCATGACTCTGCTTTAGGTACACGGATATATCTCCCTCTCCTTGATACTCATATTATGGACTGCACTCTCACAATTATCTTCCGTTTGAAGAGAAGTGGTCTGTGGTACAATAGCCACTGGAATTTTGATGACTTTACGCACTGACTATCTATTGACTCTTATCTTATAGGCGTACCGTCTGATTCAATGTCATCAGAACTTCCACCACCAATGAGACCGTGGTCTTTTAGCAATATCCTGACGTACTCCAACTACCGCATTTGCCAGTATTAGTCTCATTCCAATCATAATTGTGATGTTCCTCCACCATATTCGTAGGCTTTGAATCGCGTGGTACGTCAACTTGCCTATAACAAGGCTACATCCACTGCCGTTGAATTAAGTAAAAATAGTTCACTGTACCCTGTGGAAAATTCTGCGAAACAGAAACCGCCCTCGACGAACATGAGATCCTCTGATACAAAAAAAAAAATTAGAAGGACAGCAATAAAGAACAACATCTTCAGCCACCAAGATAATCCCGTGATTTTTCCATTCATTGCAGTTTCGGGCCAACACCAAAAGACCAAGCTGCATTGCATCCACGATCGTCAGATCTTTAAAATGGAGGTTCGGCCTTCCTTTTCTTCTCGAACCTGGTGGCTTGGATTTGAAAACCCTCCTAACTGGAGCATTATCGTCCATCCGCTCGATGTGGCCGAGCAAACGACGGATATTTTTCTTTCTCATGGAGTTCGCGGTTGTGTTTTCTTCTCCATATGCCCTCCTCACAGACAGGACCAAATATTCGACGAAGGATTTTCCTTTCAAAAGAGACTAAAACTTGTTCCACTGTCTTACTTATAGTCCAACTTTCGGCTCCGTACAGCAGGACAGGTAAGTTGTTTCGACGGTTACCTTGGGTTAGTCTTCGTTGAATCTCCACCATGATGTTGTTTGTGGAGTTAACATTTGCCACGAGGTAGGTGAACTATTTGACTACCTCAAAGATTTAAGCCGACAGCATATATTTTGTTTTTTCCTCATTCACTTTAAGACCAACTAGTTTCGCCTCTTCTTCAATTGACTTAAAGCCTCTATCACGGCCCGCTGGGAACGTGCAATTACATCTATATCTCAGAAGCTGCACGGACTTGGAGAAAATAGCACCTTCCGCGTTGACTTTTACCCGTCGTACACACGACAGTGTATCTCCTTGCTGAAATCCGGTGCAGATTTGGAATAACTCGAAGGTTCTACTTCGACACTGTACTGCGTATCGCGAGTTTCCCAGTGTTGTGCGACACATCCGGATCAGTTTTCCCGTCATACCGAATTCGGCCATCGCATTATATAGCTCAAAGGTGGTGTGTATCGACTTGGAACTCGTTGGTCTTTTCCAGGATCTGTCTTAATGTGAACATTTCGTCTGATTTCGATTTGGCGGGCCGAAAGCCGCAATGGTATTGGCCGATTTATGCGGTGCTGTACAGTTTCAGACGTTCACACAATACACTGGATAGGATCTTATAGGTGACGTTAAGTGGCAATATGCCTCGATAGTTGTTATAGGACATAGTATAGCCCTTTTTGTAGATGGGATAGATAGAGCTGATATTCCTGTCGCCGGGCATGCTTTCGTCCTCGCGTGCTTTACAAATGATCTGGTGCATGCTCCTTGTCAAAACATTGCCTCCGACTTTGAGGAGCTCAGATGACAGGCCAATTTCATCGGAGTTGTGTTCTCTTCCTGCCCTCTCACTGGTGGAAGTGTTGCCTAAATACATCCACAATCCCCTGTAGGTCAGTGACGAGATTACCTTCACAATTTCGAAGTGCTTGGAGACCCGTTTTAAGGCCAGGCTTTAGCTTCCGATGTCTTTCGTTCTCCAGCAATCTTCGATATCCGTGAGTTTTGAGATTGCAAGGGCTCTTTTCTTTTTGCGCAGTTGTCTCTTCTCCTCCCTTCTTCTGGTCGTATGACGCTTGCAGCGCTTTCCTCTATGCCACACCTGTTGCCTTCTGTTTTTGCACACACTCATCATCATAACACTGATTTCTCTTCTGGAGTGGTTGGTAGCCTAAGGTGCCTTCGGCCATCTCTTTGATGGAAGTGCAGCAATATGACAACATGTTATAAACGTCTGCGGTAGGCATTGACATATTGGGGAGTTTTTCGTCCAGGCGCTGTTGGTAGTCTCTGGCTCCTTTTTGGTTGTTGTTTCAGCTTTCTTTCGCTTGACAGTCGAGCTCTGAATCGGGCTGCTAACAGGTAATGGTCAGAGTCGACGTTTGCCCCAGGATATTTGACTAGTAACCCCCGTCAATAAGCACGTGGTCGAAATGGTTGGTGGTTCGACCATCCGGAGTTACAAGTTTCACTGTTTAACTAGCTGTCGCAAAGTCTGCGAGCCGGAAGCCGTTATCTGTTGTCGTGTCATGGAGGCTGTATTTACTTCGTCAAGGATGTTCTCCATGTAGGCTCCGTCCAGGAGGTCAACAAATTCCTCCTCGATGGGTTGTTCAGCCTCGATGATGGGGGGTGAGCACGTATGAAGCGGATGTTATAGAATCTTGCATTGACGCGGATCACTGCCAGGCGATCACTGATGGGCTGAAAATCGATTACCTTCGATTGCAGTAATATCCGCCCTATACTGCTTGTGGAATTTTCTAGTTTTTAAGTTGCTCCTGGGATGTAAAGAGTTCCTACGTTCCTACCCTCAAATGGTAGCCCTTCTTTGCGCCGTGTTGTCTTTAATTGGCGGTCCGTGTGTATCCAAGGCTGGATTGTGTTCATTCATAACATTCGATCTTTTACGTGAGTGGGTCGTCAGCCTCCCGCACGACCGCCATTCTGGTCGAAGAGAGGTCGCTGCATGCATTAGTTTACTACCCAGCGGATGCCGGATCTCTCTGTCCTTCGCCGAATTGAAGGCAAATAGGAGCTTTAGCCTGTATCCCTAATTCACAACACTCTGCGTTTTTCTGGTGAGAAACTACATCTGGGTGACAACACTGCGAAACCACTTCGGTGAGTAATCTCTCAATCAATACTTGTCCAAGTGTGCAGTTGGCCTACTTCCTGATCCCTCTCATTATCATTTATTACCTCTCGTCACAACAGAAAGAAAAGAAGAAAAACCGAAGGAAAATCATTTATATTCATTTACCAATATATCCGCATTCATGTGATATCTCGGAGGCAAACCAAGATCAGTGATCCTTCCCCTATCAATCCATTAAACCAGACCATCAACCTGCCACTGCATCTAAATCAACTTTCCAACAGTCAACCGCACACATACGAAATCCTTCAAAATAAAACGAAATCCACAAATAACCGCCGTGCCGTCGCGCATTACATCACATCTCACGATCCGCACAATTGATCACGTCAAAGCCATTGACACATTCATTGCACAATCATAGTCACAGAAACTGCCGCTACCATTGCCGCTGCCATTGCATTGCATTGAATAGCAGCATTTCTTCAGTTCCTTCCGCGATCCAACAGTTCGCATTCAAGATGCCTTTCCAGTACGTATTCGTATCTACTCGTTTTGTTGATTCCAGGGAACCCTACCCTCCTCCATCGAAGCACTGACAATCAAACTCGACGTCGTCGTCATCGTGTGAATAGAAAGAGTCGTCAATCGTCCAATTCTCGTGTTCGACGTGAATCTGTTATAGATACCTCTAGAGGCGCACACATTAGCTACCGTATTACCCTGAAGGATTCGTATTAAGTCACACGATTATGACTAAAGATCAATACATACTGCAGGGAGAGTAGGCGTCTGGGATGACTTGCCCAATCAACAAGACATTTGCATGGCCAATCTATCGCCATGTACACACCACAAGTCATCGGATCATGATCCGTTCATGAGCTCAAAGTCAGCGATTCAAGACGATCCACATTGAGAGATGATTAATGGCAATTTGGATACGAGTCCAAAATGATTCGTAAAGAGACAGGATAGAGGAGAAGTTACGGATAGAACAAATTCGAGTGCTGATCGATGTGGCATACCAGTGATGGAGCATTCCATTGATGGAAAATTCATCAGGGACCTGGTCTGTGATGTGGATTATGGCGCACCATGATTGCGGCAATAAGAAACACTTAAGTGATGGTGGTCTATGGGTACCATCCGTATAGCGGAAGAGGAACACACTTATGAACGTATGGGAGCCATCTCAGGGGATAGCATAAGAGCTGATTGAAATAGCAATGAAGATTGACGCTGGACATGTGTGTTTTGAAGGGTTTGACGACGCCTGAGGACGGATAAAGTGCTTAATGGAGTATAATAAATTTTTAAGGCAGGTGAAGGGTCTTGGGAAAATGGTGCAAAAGCATCTTCTGCAAACAAACTTGTCTTTGAATGAAGGTGTGGGAAAGTCTATGAAAGAAAGATGTCTTAAAAGTACGCACTCAATGGCCAACGGTTTCTGGCAAGTATAGTTGGGCTTAGTGTTGATGACGAGTAGAGTATGTAGGGAAAACTGACCCGAGTGTTACAAACTAGAATAGTCACTTAACTAAGGTCTACTCAAGGATCTCCTACGGTCGACATTGAAGTTGCAGGATGCAACTCATAACTCTTAAACGGGAAAGTACTTCCACCAAGTTGTGCTTACAATATTAAGGCGCCTTTCACTTGATGTAACATCAGTATCTTCGAGTATTAGGCCCAGAAGTCTGCAAACATACATATGTACTACAGTCCGCTGTTGCTGTTGGGGGTTGCGCATATGAGGCGCAGAGTTCGTCGTCAACTACAAGTTTGATTAAAGGCGCGCTTATTCTGGATTACCATGCAAATCGGAGCAAGGACAACAATGCTCATATATGTAAGTACGGTCTTTGAACCCTCTACATGGACCATGCAGCATAATCGGGGATCATAGACTAATCACAGCGATTCAGACGATTGTACGAGAGCAACCATTTCATGGTTATCCGCACCAGTATTAGCTTGCCAACTTGGGGGCCAATAAAGGACACGGACATCAGAGTAGACAAACGAGATCGTATTTAGTAGGAAAGTTAACAATTTTCAGCTACCAGATATCACGTCTGTAGACGCATTTAGACTAACCACTTTGCGTTTTCCCTGAAATAGATCTAAATACAGCGGCAACATCGGTTGTGTAATTACCAGTTGGACTCTGCGGTACATCGTATCATGCTATTTGTGTTGGTTGGAGCAAAAGATCGATAATTCAGCTCCGCTTTTTCTGCGGTGAATGCAAAGAGATCTTTCCATCCCACATAGTTTTCCGGATAAAGTGCTTTAGGGACTCTCTAAGTGACGTTCGCACGAGTATTTGGAAAGTGAATGATGTGAGCAATGATGTAGCAGTAGCTCATTTACTTCTCGGTGATATTGCTGACGATATCCAACCGACCTTCAATAAAATTGATGATATCCCTGTACAACTACAGCTTCAATCCAGCGCAATGTACAATACGAGTGCATTTTGATCTTTTCACCAACACTATTGTTACACCATCTCCTGGGATGACAATCTCTCGATTTGGTACTTCTTGGACTTCTTGGAACTTCTTCAGCGACTTGATGCATTAAATCACATCGACACAAACTGGCTTGAAGACATCTTGAAGAGTAAATTTAAAATCGGCCAAAACGTCAAAGTCTTGTCGCTTCAAATTGAATATTCCGACGAAATACGACTGATTTTGTGCAACCCCTCCTCAGAAATCAGTGAGACTAAGAAAAGTAACTGAAACCCAGAAGAGATCTAGAGAGCACCACAAGCCAAGTGTTAATCCTAATTCGAATGGTAGTAGCTACTTACTTAAGGTGACGCTACAGTTCTGGGTGGATCGGATCCTCAACCAACAAGCGTCTCCAGCCAGCTCCGTCGTGAGACAGCTGCCTCCAGTTTCACACGCTTGTATGCGCACACTTGAATGTTCCACCTGAGTTGCGATCTTCCTCTACTGCGCTGTACCTCGGGGGTATATTTGAAGATTTTTCGAATTGCAGCATTGATTTGCATCAGCTCTATATGACATAGACGTCGGTGTTGGGTGTCCTTTCTCTCGGCAGCATATACTTTGTTTTTCCCTCGTTGACCGTTAAGCCCATCTTCGCCGTTTCCGCCTCTACACTAGCGAAAGCGCCACTGACATCACGCTGCTTTCTTCCGATTAAGTTAATATCATCAAATGCGAGTAATTTTACGGACTTTTGAAAGATTGTGGCTCTTGTTTTGGAGCGGGAGTTTTGCTCTATTCTTTCAAGAATGATGTTAAAGAAATCGCATAAGAGCTTATCGCTTTGTCTAAACCCTTTTCTGACATCAAAGGTCTCTGTGATTGACCTACTGACCTTGACAGAGCAGCGTACATTCTTCATCGTCATCCTGCACAAATGGACGGGTTTGCCAGACATCCTTAAACTAGACATCGCTCTGTATAGCTCGTCTCTATAGATTTGAATTATTCCCAAGATCGACCGTAGTGTGAATATTTGGCTGATGATGGACTTTCCTGGCCTTATATGGACCAATCAGGTTGCCGACGAATGGCTTCAGGTGTTCACATAATACGGCAGATAAGATCTTGTAGGGGATGTTAAGAAGACTGCCTCTGGAGTACAAACGACACACTTTCGTCCGATCATATTTGACAGATGAGTTGCTACTTACGAAGTCATCGTCTGTGGCTTTGAAGAGCTCGGCAGTGAGCCCGTCCGCACCAGCAGCAGTTCAACAAGAACTTAAGCTTAGATATTTCTTCACTTCATCCAGGTCGGGTGGACGGAACTGTTGGTCTATATCGTCCAGGTTGAAATGTTCATTCTACCTAACAGCGATTGGCTTGGCTCATCACTCTACCATGATGTTCCCTTGTTCGTCTCTACAGGCTTCGGTTCGGCGTTTGTGTCCCTGATATGTTGTTCTTACGTTTTGGTAAAAGTTCCGAATCTCATTCCTGGAGTAATATCTCTCAATTTCCTCGACCGCACGCTTCTCATGCTCTTTATTTTTCCTTGTGGGAAGACGGGGTTTGTTTCTCATCTTCTGCTCGTAGAGCTCCCGAGTACCTCTAGTCCTTCTATGCAGCGCCGCATTGTAGGCCTCTTTCTTAGCTGCATGTACTTGCCGGCACTCATCGTCAAACCCAGGGTTTCGTTGTGGTGACCGAGCGAAACCCATGATATCAGAGGCGACATCTCTTAAAGGAGATTCTATCGGAAGAGGATTTCATGATCTCTTGCGATTGCAGTCAAACGGAAACTTCCTAACAGTATTAGCTTGCCTTTGTGATGCTCGTGATATCAGCAACCGTACCTTGGCTATAACAAAGTAATTGTTCGAGTCGATGTTGTCCCCACGGAAAGTTCAGACATCCATAATACTGAAGGAGTACCCTCCGTCGATCACAATATGCTCAATCTGGTTGACGGTTGATTGATCAGGAGTTCTCCAAGTCCCCTTGTGAATATCGAGATATGGGACCTGCGTGATAGTTACGGCAATAATTCGCCCAGCGGCAAAGTCGATTAGCCTGAATCCGTTATCGGAGGTGGTGTCGTGGAGGCTATACCTTCCTACAGTACTGCCATAGATACCCTCTCTTCCTAGCTTTGCATTAAAATCGCTTGACTGTCATGTCGTATCTTACGGTGCATCTTTCTCCTCTATGGGGGCGTGCGCATATAAGGCTAATATTGGTAAATTTAGTTTTAATACGGAATTTTACGAGACACTCGTTAACATGCCAGAAACTCAAGTCTTCTTGCCTAAGTCTGCCTCTAACAACAAATCCACATCCATGTAAGCGCAGGTTTTGCCGTCAATAACAATCGCTGTAGTGGATGTCGCAGTTTTTCATCCTCTTTCTGTCCAGCCCATCTCATCGCATTTCTTGTATGGCGGTCATTTGCAGCAGTCCAGGGCCTCCGCTAGTTGCTCAGTTTGTTGTGCTTGTCGCATTTTCAGGGGTTGTTAACGGTAGATGCATCCGTATCCGGGGCTTGGTATTACTTCGTAACTCAACTTTCCTTTTAACGGGCGAAGAGTGACCACTGCGGCGGCACAACCCCTAACCTGGATGGCCAGTTTCATTATATATACCCCAAGGACGAGGGGTTGGTTAGACCGAAATAAATACGTCCATTAGGGACTCATCTGCCAGCATCTATTTTCCTAACTTAGTCTCACAAATCGTTACCGGCCTGAGCTCGAAATATGTCGCATTAGGCCGGATAAGGTCTCATTTGGTATATCCCAGTACTTTACTCCATCGTTGATTCCATCTGGGGAATTCATCCGCTGTCCCTTTTATAGTGTCTGCTGTATAGCTAATTTTGTCTGCTAGTCAGCCCTCGGATTTAGAAGTTTGGCAAGCCGAGTCCCGATAGACATCGACCAGTACCCTATGGTCGCTATTTCGAGGTAAAATAAGCACAATTTATGTGTAGAAACAGTTTCAACACTGGGTGTCGCCAGGTTGACATCTCTAAGTGCCTACCCTTTTTCTACAGCACATGAAGAATATTTAGAGCAACTGATCGAGTTGGTGTCAGAGCAATCGCTGGTGTCTATAATTTCTGGTGAGGCAGCCATCATACTAGGAAGCCAGAACAAAGGAGTTTTCCTCCGAAGGCTCTGCTGCAAGCATAGAAAATCCTACCTGCTGTATTTAGCCGCACATCTAAGTCTAGTTTCTAGTTGAGTTTATAAATTGATAAGGCTGCTGTTGTTTCGCCTTTTGATGGTTTCAAGTTGTCGGGCCAAGATTTCTGCTGCAAAGAGGTATAAATAAGCTGCAGCCAACTTATAAGAGAGTGTTCACTGCTGGCCTGTATTGTCCCATACACCGAATTCCAGGCGAATAATGCCCAACATCGGTTAGGATGGCTACTCCTTCGATGGCAGCTTCAGATTTTCAGTTTGATTTCCTTCCTGATGGAAAGTACTTTCTTGTAAAAATATCTGATCTCACAGATTCAGAGCTGTTTGCACCAGAATTCAGACTGTTTCATGATGACGGCCGTGAGAATAATACTTCTATAGTTCGATGGGTTCTCCTGGTAATTGGCGATCGTTAGAAATCCAAAGAAAGTAGTCTGGAATGGTTAAATCGGGCGATCTTGCTGCCCATTCCAAATCGCCAAAATGGTATATTACGCTACCAGGAAACGCTTCCTTCACAATATCCATTGTGGCTCGTGCTGTGTGTGCAGTTGCACCGTCTTGTTGAAACCACATGCTCACCAAGCCCCGTCCATTCAATTCCAGCAATAAGAAGTCGTTTATCATGGCCCTGTAGTGTTCGCTAGTAACACTAACACAAAAAATATGGCCCAACCATTCCTCCCGTGTGAACGCCTCACCACACAGTTCCTTTGAGCGGATGTAAAGGTTCTTCGTGCATCACACGCAGATTTTCAGTGCCCCAGAAGCGAAGATTTTGCTTAACCGCTTAAGTTAAAATGCGCCTCGTCGCTCATGATGATTTTTGTCTTTGGACACAAAATCGTCCTCTTTGTAGGTGAGATTGAGGATGGCTTTACAGTAATTCACACGCGACTGACGGTCAGCAGGCATTAACTGATGCACTGTTTGCACCCTGTACGGGAACATGTGTAAGTCTTTCACTAAAATTCGCTGTAGGGTCCGTCTGGTGATGCCCAATTGCGTGGCCCGCCATCTGGTTGAAGTTTCTTCATTCTCAGCGACATCGGCAGCCACAGTCGCGATATTCTCGGCCGAAAGACCAGTCCGGTGGTGGCCTCCTCCATGGTCTCCTGTGGTTCCACTCTGTTTGAGTCGAGTAGCTAAGCGCTAGAATGTTTGCCCGATTAGGAAATCGACGTCGATATTCACGCTGCGCTAACACCAACGACCTATTATTTGTCAAAAACATCGACACAATTATTCCACACTCTTCCGGAGTATAGCACTCCATTGCTTGTCTGTTTGTATACTGCAGCCGTCTAATTCACAAATGTCAAATATGATTGACGTACGACGCCATTTGCAAAAATTATACCATCTTCCGATAGGGTGATTAATTTTGCGCAACCTTGTACATTTATGGAAATTCATTTATGAAAATAAGAAAGAGTGCCGGAGATAGAAAGGAACCCTGTGTCACACCAGCATTTATTTTGTGGATATCAGACTTGAAACCGTCCAAGATAACTTGAACTGAATGTTCCGAATTGTAGCTTCTAATCCATTGAAAAAGAAAGTCGTCGATTCCAAATGAACGCATTTTCGACAAAACAGCCTGATGCCAAACTCTCTCAAATGTCTTTGAAATATCAAGTGCGACTATGTTGCTTTCGCCAGATTGATGTATGGTTTGGTTCCACTTTTCGATAAGACACGCCATCGAATCACCAGTGGAACTGTTGCTATGAAAAGCGTGCTGCCGGTGATTGAGAAGTTTTCGTGTTTCGAGATATTTCATTAGCTGATGGTTTATCAGCGTTTGTGTGACCTTGGAAAGAAGCGATGTAAGTGCGATAGGTCTGTAGCAGAAGACGATTCGCCTTTTTTAGGGACGCGTTGGACAAACGCTGTTTTTCATCTCCTCGGAAAAAGTCCTAAAGGGTAGGATAGACGGAAGAGCTTACGCAGTGGTTTTGCCAGCGTGGATGAACAGCTCTTCAGAAGAAGGGGAAGTATACCATCTGGACTAGCGGATTTGTGTAAATTAAGATCCTTCTGTTACACTAGTGCGAAAGTTGATTCGTCCCGTTGAAGTTACGACCCGTTCCAGTGTTGGTGGGGACAATGCACAATTTGGAAGTACGGAAATATCCGCAAAGTGTGAAGGAACCAGATTGCCTTTATCTAAAGAGCTGACAGCTGGAATATCATTATAAATGAGCGTTGGGATGGAGGGGGAGGCAGAATTTTTGATGTTTTTGACGGACGACCAAGTATTTTTATTACCTTGGGGACATTGCAGAATTTTTTGCGTCAGTTTTTCGTCGTATTGAAATTTCACAAAATTAAGGAAGGCGTTGCATTCATTGCTGGCCCGTTTGAACTTCACTGATATCCTAACATCATCAAAGAGGAAACCAGAACAATTTCTGCAGACTTAAGCATATTGAAAAAAGCCCAATGGTTTTAATCGAAACACATCATGCACCCAATGGTCGAAATGACGGCGGAAATGAAAGCAATCACCCTCACTATACAGAATGGATCTAGGCTCTCGTTCAAACTGCTCTGAAGGAAGCACATTATTGAATCCTAAATAAAATTGGTAAAGGATCCCGCAGATAGATTAAGGAACAATGCACCTCCAATTTTCAAGCATTTCATTTCATGAAGGTGATTGGACACTCGCCGGAGAAGACTCAGATATTTAGAGAGAAATTCCGAAGAGTCGTCAATATCAACCCGAGGGAGTGACATCGTCTGAAAGATCTCCTCTAAGTCTGTTAATTGAATCTTATCTTTGGGAGAAACTCCTAGCTTGAGGTCGGGCTATAGGTATATCACCTTCGTGAACGTGGCTTTTAAGCGCTACAAGGAATCAGTTTGGCTTTCGCCTGAAGCCACCCGTAGTTTATGAAAGTAGGCGAACAGTTTTGGGGTTTGGATACTCGTAGATGGTAGCATGGCGCATTGGATGCGACTGCTAAGGAAGAGGGCTTGATATGGGCATAAAACTTGTTCTTTTTTGTTGGTAGGTGAGCAATTTTTTTTCGACTCCTAGGTCTCTGTAGATATCATCGTTTCTAATGTACCACGGTGCATTGAAAAACCTTCGCAGAACTTTGTTTTTGAATGTCTGTAATACGTTAACGTTACTAATTTTGGTACAACCTCAAAGCTGTATACCATATGTCCAGACCGGTTTTAGCACTTGCTTGTATAGCAGCAATTTGTTTTCTAAACTGAGCTTGGAATACTTTCCAAGAAGGCAGTACATGTCTCTATTCTTAATCTCAAGCTCTTCACGTTTTTTCTTAAAGTGTGCTCTCCATTTAAGTTTAGCGTCGAGTGTCATACCAAGACATTTGGCCTCGTTCGCGAAAGGAATTTGTACTGCGTTGATAAACACAGGTAGATTGTTAGTTTTCTTGAGAGTGAAGTCCACATGGACAGACTTGTTTTCATTAAGCGCGATTCGCCAAGTCTTTGTCGAATTGTTAATCCGTGTAAAGGCCGGTCCAGACGCTACGTTTTCCACAACGTTTTGTCTGCGCAATCTTAAGACGGAATGAAAACGTGGCAATTTTTAGAGCGTCTACATGGTGCAGAGATATCTGTATATTTCGCTCAGTTTTGTGTGATGTCGTCATGGAGGAGGTACTGCTCTTGTCAATTTTGGAACGCCGATTGCGCCGACGTGTCCGCACAGGTCACGGATATCTCTCTCTAGCTCAGCTATTCAAAACTATATACACGCAAAGTTTTATCTGGGCAGACAAAAAGTTGTGCAAAACGTAGCGTCTGGATCGGTCTTAAGGGCGCGTTGTAACTTAGCAGTTGCTTCTTCGACGATTTTAGCTGTCGGCAAGATGGCAATGTGATCGATCAGCAAATGTGGTTAGCATAATAACGTCCGTTTGCGGTATGTCGCGGATAAAACGCAAATATAACAGAGGGCCAAGTACACTTCCTTGCGGCACCCACGCCTTTATTGTCTTAAAATTGAAATATTCGTTTCTGTGTCTGACTCGGAAGAGTCCGTCATCTAGGTATGAACTTAAAATATGAGGCAATTGCTCGGGTAGGATTTGTCGAAGTTTATATTTCCGGCCCTCGTGCCGGATAAAAAACTTGCGAAATGTCAAGGAATGCGCTTGAACAGACTAACTTACACTCGATTGTTCGTTCAATTACATCGGTTATTCGATGCACTTGGTCAACAGTAGAGTGTTGGCTTCTAAAGCCAAATTGATGATCGGGCAAGAGGCGATTTGTGTCAATAATCGGATTAAGACGATTAAGTAAGATTCGCTCGAAGACTTTCTACATAATCGGGAGGAGCGATATTGTTCTGTATGACTTGACTTCAGTCAGCGGTTTACCGGGCTTAGGAACCATAATAACTACAGCAACTTTCCACTGATGCGGTACATGCTCTAGTCTTATGGTGGCATTTATAAAATAGAGCAGCTTTATCAAAACTTTTTTCGGTAGCGCTTTAAGTATCTCTCCCATAATTAAGTCTATAACTTGTCTAAGTTCCCTAAGTGTAGCCTTTTCAATTGGAAGGTTCGTCGTCACGTCTAGCATATTGACATTCTCTGGAAGCACTTCCCGTCGAATGGTTTGAACGTTTCTGCAAGATGGTCGGCGAAAACGTTTCTTTATCTTCTTTCGCCCAATCATCTTGGTTTTTTCTTATTGGCGCCACCTGTATTTGGGGCTTTCGGAGACTTTTAGACTTGGATATTGAAGTCCTTGATCGACTTTTTCAACAGGTAGCAGAGCCTATTAAAGGACGTTTTGTCTTGCTGAGACCGAGTTTCGTGCCACTTTTTCCGCCCTTCTTTCCGGCGATACTGGCAACTTCGTTCGATTAGCGTGGAGTGTTATTCCAGGGCGCTTGCTGTATGACGTCAACAAACCGTTCAACTTCCTTTTCAAGTTGATACGGCGTTCTAAGCGGTACTTTTAACTCAGTATTTTCGACAACCTCTATTCGGAAATCTTCCCAGTGAGTTTTTTTGTTGGATAGTCTGGGTGGTCTTTGTTTCCTAACCAAGGATTCGCACAATGAAAGGATAATTGGAGAATGATCGGAGGAAAGATCGAAGCTTTCTTCAACTTTGACGTAGCTACAGTTTACTCCTTCCTCCGATAAAGAAGTCTATCAGATCGGATGTTTTGGCGACATCCGAAGGCCAGTACGTTGGCCTGCATGTTGAGTAAAATAGCCAACCACATTCCATGCCAGGCCTGTAAAGAGTTTTGCCTTTTTGTGAGATAGATCTTGAGCCCCAAAAGGTGTGCTTCGCATTAAGTTCGCACAGCAATTATAAAGATTGGTCCAAGGGAGTTAAATAAGTCAATGAATTGGTGTTTTTCTATTTTGCAGCGCGATTGGCAATAGATTGAGGATATACTAAAAGAGTAATATTTATTTTTAGCACGCACCGTGGTCACTTAAAATTTGTTAAGTTCAATTTTTTCTTCCAGAGCGTGTTCAGTGCAGTCTTTTATAAATAGGGATGATCCGCCTCTTACATTTCCCTATGGATGATGAGCGTTGTGGTCGCGGTAACCTTTTAGTTTCACGCGTGATTGTGCCGTCAGGTGAATTTCAGAACTGCTTTTTAATGAATGAAAATATTTAGTTCATTAAGCCTTTTCTGTAGGCCGTTGGCGTTCCACGCAAGAATATTGAGCTTCTTTGTCATGATTAGATACACAGATCTGCTTCCAGGTTGAGAAGCCGTTCGACTATTATCTTATTTGTTTTAGTCAGCTCTTCTAGTCTCTCGAGAATTACTGAGAAAACATTTGCGGCAGAATCAGGTGATTCACAGTTTTTCCACTTTTCACTTGCGCATTGTTATTTTTGACGTTGTTGTTATTGGTGATTTTAGGGGCCATCACGGCGTTTGCTATCTGTGCCTTCTTTAAATGCTTCAGGGTTGGACCGCTGTTATGATTTGTCGTACTCGCTGGCCCTGTGTTTTTAGAGGGCATTGTCTTGGATTGATCCCGTCGTTTTTGCAACTCCTTCGCGACTTCGCAGCCTCGATAGTTAGCTGGATGTTTTCCCCTGCAGTTCATGCATATCGTTGGGGACTCTTTCGCGGCATTGCATTATCGCGTCAGATGTTTTCCGGCGCATTTCACACGGCGACGCTCCTTCTGGCAGTAGGCCTGAGTATAGCAGAATCCCTCACAATGGGCACACTGGGGAATAAGCCTCGGGTTTTTTCGCGGAGGTTCAATTTTGACAACAAGTCCCAAAATGGTGATTTTAGCGGCCATCAATGGCGTTTGCTATCTTTTCCTTCATTAAAGGCTTCAAGGTTGGACCGCATTTATGATTTCTCGTACTCGCTGGCCCTGTGTTTTTAGAAGACATCGTCTTGGATTGATCCCGTCGTTTTTGCAACTCCTTCCCGACTTCGCAGCCTCGATAGTTCGCTGGATGTTTTCCACTGCAGTTGATGCATATCGCTGGGGACTCTTTCGCGTTACTGCACTCTCGCGTCAGATGTTTTCAGGTGCATTTCACACGGCGATGCTCCTTCTGGCAGTAGGCCTGAGTATGGCAGAATCCCTGACAACGGGCACATTGGGGAATCAGCCTCGGGTTTTTTTCGCGGAGGTTCAATTTTGACAACAAGTCCCAAAATGGTGATTTCAGCGGCCATCACGGCGTTTGCAATCTGTGCCCTACTTAAAGGCTCAGCGTTGGATCGCTGTTATGGTTTCTCGTACTACGCTCGTCGTTTTTGCAACTCCTTCGCGATTTCGCAGCCTTGATAGTTAGCTGGATGTTTTCCCCTGCAGTTGATGCATATCGCTTCAGCGCATTTCACACGGCGAGGCTCCTTCTGGCAGTAGGCCTGAGTATGGCAGAAACCCTGACAACGGGCACATTGGGGTTCTTCTGGAAGGTTTAATTTTGACAACAAGTCCCGAAATTAAATTTATAAAATAAATCATTTCTAGGCTTTCGGTTTTGTCGAAAGCTAGCCTAAACAGGGGGAGACCGCGTCTTGAGGTCGTCCTCTCGCCTTCAACACTGCGCTGTTTTTGCGCAAGTGTATTAATGGCGTCGATTATTTGTAAGCCTTTATTTTTAAGGTCAAATAATACCTACCACGCGTATGACTCTTTCCGCTTTATTTTCGTACGTATGCCATTGAATCTTCTCGGCATTTAATTTTTGCGAAAGCGAACGGTATGGTGGGATCTTACTCTGTAGTCGATTGAACGCAGTGATTTTAAGATTATGTGCAACTTGTTATAGTCCGAGATTCCAAAGACGTTTATTGGCGGCGGCGGTCTTTGTTTGGGTTGCTTATTTCCTTTATTGACCTCAACAGTATTAGAGCAGGCTGGCGTCTCTTTTTGTACACTTTCAGGCGAGGAATCAGCTTTACCTGGTCTTTTTGTAAGTATCCAGTCTGTTTCTCGGACTAGCTCTTCCAGTTTTCCGGGCGGTCAAGTCGCTGATCAGACTCGGTTTTAGATTGCGTCTTAATGGCATCTAATTCCTTTTTAAGTTCGGCGCAGATCAATTCCATATTTTGGAGTCTTTGTAGCTTATTCGGTGCTTGGCCTTTGCTTCCGGACGACTTTTCCAGCGATCCGCGTGTTGTTGCCAGTATCTCGTAACCCTTGAGCTTTTTTTGAAGGGGTCCTTGTTTGTATTTGTATTGTGTTTGCAGAATTCATTTTTAGTTACCACGAGTAGCGGAGAAAGGGTAGTCCGTCTGTCCAGAGATCTATATTAAACATATAAGGCTGGCTGATCCGAAGGTCGCCAAGTATCCGGATGCTCCGTTAGAGATTGGTCTATTTTTTATACTGGGCCCCCAACCTGGTCGATTCTGGCACGGGTTTCATAACACCTTAATCCGGCCCAGTGGATTTTAGTTGCCTCTTACGACAGGCATGCCTACCTCTGGTATATTCTAGCCCCTTCGGGTTAGAGGGGGCCAACAATTGAAAGGATATCCAACGTATATCCAACGTAATCACTTGCACCCTTCAAAAGTAAGATTTCCTATGAAAAGGTCCTTTACTCTCCGCCTCTCGGAATTTTAAGACACTCATGAGTCTCCTCTAGGCCTTGATCCACGTATTTAGTTAGGATATTCCCAGAGAGTTGCGTGGTAATCAGCGTTTTTCTTTCTGCATCAATTTTGCAGACACCAACCAGCTGTATTACTTTGTGATATAATGCTCTCTAAAGATACACGCGCGGCGGCCCGACCACCTTTCTTTATCGGTTGGCGAGCAGATGCCACCTGATGGCTTTTCTTCACTTGTCCCGGGCTTTCGTCTGTCTTAAGATGGCTACTCTGATGTCATCCACTTTCTTCAGCAGCTGACTTAAGACGAACAAAGTTTTACGTCCCTGTCAGAAGACACCGTTTTTTGTTATAACTGGTGGATGAACTGATACCATAACACCATTAGAGGTTGTTGCATCTACACCGATTCGTCATCTGTAATCGAAAGTTGGTTGAGCCATCAGCCAACAGAGTCCCTGCATGGAAACTCAGATTAAAATATCAAAGGAGAACGTAAGTGATTGATCTAACCCTCAACATTGAATCCTTGAATAAGATTTGATGTGCACTCTTACCGTCATTGATATCAAGTGAATAATTTGGACTTTGTTCTCTCTTTCAGAAGGTCTATGTATTGGTATATCCTGCTGCCTCCCCACAGTGGCAGGAAAAATATTCGAGGAGACAACTAATGACTAAGCTGAATCAAATATCACTCACATAACTACACCGATTATCCTGTTGGGAAGTCTTCGATTTCCCTCTTGTTTGAATTTCACTGCTAGATGTCCTCTCTAGTGCTCCGTGGGAGTTTTTGGGCCTATTTTTTGCTGATTTTACCTCTCGATGGCCATGAGCGAAAGAGCGGTTAAATTAGTACAAATAACTATCAGCCCAGATGAAAGCAGAGCGAAAACACACCCAAATCAGCAAACCCATTTGTTTGTTTCCCTCTGATCCACACCAGGCAATTAACAACAATGTTACACCCATGATTGGTCCTCTGAAAGGCATTAGCCCATTAAGAATCATCATTTGCCATGGCAAGGTCTCAATTTAGAGATTAGCACAATCTTAACCACAAAATCTTTGTCATCATTTGGTCATGACTCATTGACTCTCGAGTCTCAACTCATCGTCCATTCTAACCGAACGTTCGTTACACTTTCAAAAGGCTTCTCAGTCCATTCAATAACCACCAGCTGCCTTCAATTGCCTTTGATTGCATTCAAAGGTCTCTTAGCTTATCTCATCTCGATTCAGAGGCGCACAAGTGCGCGATCAAAGACACAAGTACCCCGGAGTATTACTCCAGCTAATTGCACAAAAACTGTTCCATTCACGGACAAAAGCGATGCGACTCTTTGACTACGCCTCACTTAGTTCAGCTCCAGTTCCAACTCTAACTCCAGCTCATGTTTCAATTGGTGGCTTCAAAAATTAGATTTTAATAATGTTTAATCCACGCTGGAGTGCTTTGGGGATGCAGTGCTCTTTCGGAGCGATTATTACTTGCATTTTTTTTAATTCGCCCAGCTGGAGATGACATAGGATAACACTCCAAGTCGCAATCGGGATTAGGCGTGCATTGTGCTTTCTGGAAGCGTAATTACGATGCACGAGCAGCACTTGGGTGTCGCTTTTAGTGGGAATACGAGTACCTGTACTCATACACGTAGTCGTATGTGTGCGATTCTCCTCTAATTAGTTGCGGCTTGGAGTTAGATACAAAGTTCCAGCAATAGATGCCAATGTACCTATTCGTAAATTATAGCCTGTGGCGACGAGGATTCGATATCTCGGTGGGGGATTCGAATTGGGATTGGGATAGCCACTGCTTGGGCCTTGTATCCTGTTAAAAGTTGAACTCCACTCGTATTCTGTGGGATTTCGGATTGAAATGTGAATACATTTGATTCTGGTTTCAGGTATCAGACACATATTGGAGGCTGCGTCTTAATAGGGGATTACTGCAGACAATTTGCCAGCAATGGGACATTTATGGAGTTTATTAGATTATGCAACAGAAACAGAGTTGTTGTGTGTCGGGGATGTTAATTAAATTTTATAGATCCGCACGGATGGCGATCTCCACGGGGGTGACTCTAAACAGAAGTATCTATGTCAAGGGAAATTACAAATTATGCCACCATGACAAATTCTGTTGCTCACAATTACGCCAAGAACGTGGATGGCTTTACTATATTTGGTACTCCAAGAACCAGTTGGTAGTGGAGAGGCAGTCTCAGTGACGAACGCACTTGAGGTGTTCCTTGGTCATAACTAGCACATTGAATGTGAGCTTAAATGAGAAGCCATATGTCTAAAGGGTTATCGAAGAAATATTCAAATGAGCTAAATGGGATTGAGTCCACAAGTCTTGTAATGGGCCAATAAATTTTCATTGGATCGGACGTCGGTAGTGAAATTAAGATTCTAGATATAACTTACGTAGGTGGCGGTACAGTCCGAGGTGGAGCAGGGTCTCAATCAATGAAAAGACGGGGACTCTTTGATTGAAGGTACCCTTCAACCCTGTGAGTCCTCATTTGTTGTTGCAAATGATAGAAAGGGGAAGAGTGTTCTTACTAGGACGCTTTTTCTTCGTCAATGGTGGTATCTACGACTCTAGTCAGTTAGAGCTGCACTAAGCACATACTTGGACGTATTTAGAGCCCAGACTTAAATTATACGGAACCTGGCAGAGACTGCAGCATGAGAGCCCTGAATAGACCATTGTTAATAACCTACCTCAGCGATGATAAAGGTCTCTGACCTTTACTGAAGTCTACCGATTACGCCACTTGGGTCTCTGTGATGCTATGATGACCATCTACTCCAGTAGTTCTCATACATCCGTCGTAGTAACTTCCAACGTGATGGTCAAGATGTTTTTATTTCCATCGCTGGCTCCGGTATGGTAAGGGTGGGTATTCCTATGAGAAAGTGCGCAGGGCTAAGAGTCCGAGAGTGGCAGCAAGGGCCTTGAGTTAAGCCACGCTTCGATCTGGGTAAGGAGTGTGGATATCTCCTCAAATGTTAACAGCATCTCTTCAATAATAGGCATAAGATGAAACATGCTACAGTGAGCATCGACCTTGTCGAGTTGTACATGCTGAGTAGGGTCACTTAATCTCGAAAAATTTTCCAGACGAGTCCTGGAACTAAAGAGTGCTTAAAGGATGTTTGTGGCAGGCCACGGACTTGTCACTGCTA
Source organism: Volucella bombylans (assembly GCA_949129095.1). Classification (NCBI taxonomy): domain Eukaryota; kingdom Metazoa; phylum Arthropoda; class Insecta; order Diptera; family Syrphidae; genus Volucella; species Volucella bombylans. The sequence continues at coordinate 377,953,565 of OX422140.1, read as the reverse complement.
CCAAAACTCCTCTCCCCAAGGAGGAATCTGGAGCTCAGCCGCATCGGCAAGCTCCATCTAAGGCGCTCTACGTAAGACGCCGAAATGCTTCACGCACCATCAAAACCTTCGGATCCATTCCGGAGATTGAGAGAAGTGAGAACGTAAAGAGCAAGATTGAGTGAGCTAACAAGATCGTAAAAGACGGGTTACTCACCAATTCCACTGCCCCCAAAATTCCAAAAGACTCCTTCAAGTGCCAGAGATCGTTGGAGGAAACCGTGTCGGTTCCCAAGAGGCCCAAAACTCACAGTTCCAAAACCCCTGGGCCATTTAACAGCACATCTCAGAGGTCTCTCAGTGAAGACCTAAATGACGCAATAGTGATCGCGGTAATCGATAGGAACGATAACGACGGCTCTATTACACCTGAATGGTGGCAGCTGGTCAAGCTGAAGCTTTCGAGCAAAATTCTTGGCCATCATGCGGGAAAGCGCCAGACCACTTCCCATCACGTCTAGCTCATCGCGTGTGTTTTATCGGAGACACCACCAAATACAACCTTGGATCTTGGAGCGTCGATATCCTTTCCAGAAATGGATAACGACGACTCGAATCTATCTGAGGTGACTACCAAGCCGTCGGTCTCCTCTTCTGACACCCTGTCGGAAATGGAAACGAAGGAAAAAGAGGTCCTATACGATCAGAGGAAGAAGATCAGCACTCCGGAAATACCGGAAAACTAATTGACCAAAATACAGAGGAATGCTGTCAGAAACGCTATCCTCTAAACTATCAAGTCCATCGCGTGACACCAATGAGCTTGACATGAGAGTCAAGGAATTCACTCTGGCTCTCAATCAGGCTATGGCCGAGTCCTGCCCTCTTATTCAACCCAGAGGCAAGAAAAAGACACATTGGTGGACATCAGCACTGGAACTGCTCAGAAACTTTTGTAAAAAACTTCTCAACGTGGCAAAAAGCACAAAAAAAGTGACTGACTGGGACTCATACAAAGAATCCCTCAGATTATATAAAAAAGAACTGAGGAAGGCAAAGCGAGCATCCTGGAGGTCATTCTGTGGCAAAATCACAGAAATCTCCGAGTCATCGCGGCTTAGAAAAATCCGCTCTACAAATCCTATGATGCCTAGCAGTTTGAAAAAAACCGACGGCTCCTGAACAACTTCAAGTGATGAATTACTCAATTTGCTACTGGACACCCACTTTCCAGGTAGCCCCCAATTCGCGGACAGTAGCAACCCAAATAGACCTACTGCAACCGGGGCAAAAACTCATGGTCTGATCACAAGAGGCAAACTGCTCTGGGCGCTGCATAGTTTCAAACCATACAAGTCTGTTGGTCCGGACGGTATAACACCTGCCGAGCTACAGAGGTCCTCAGATATTATTCTGCCTGTGTTAGAAAATATTATGAGGAGCTGTGTAGAACTTATCCACATTCCACTGTCATGGAGAGAAGTCAATGTAGTATTCATTCCCAAAGCCGGAAAATGTTCTCATATTGTCCCAAAGGACCTCAGACCTATAAGTCTATCATCTTTCCTTCTGAAAACTCTATAACGTCTGATTGATATCCATACACGAGCAAAAATTTATCCAAGACTTCTGTCAACGGCTCAACATGCCTACTGTAAAGGAAAGTTAGTGGAAACGGCTCTTAATTCAGTGACATACCACATCGAACGATCCCTACAATATAAAGAGTACACAATGGTTGCTTCCCTAGACATAGAGGGGCCTTTTAAAACGTCGACACATCCGCAATCACGACTGCGCTGTCAACCCTGCAGGTAGACGACTCACTTGCGGAGTTGATCAGTCTTATACTAAACAGCAGGACAATCAACTCCAAACTGGGTGAGACTTCTGCTAAAAGATGTGTCAGCAGAGGTGGAGAAACTGGAAACCTAATATTCAAGAAAGATTCAATAAAACTACAATAGCTTTATTCTCTTGCAAAAATGCCGATTGGGAATAAATGGGGCCTTCAACCTCGCATAACCCACTGGCTATACTTACTTACGGGGTGGTCGTCTGGTGGACGGCCTTGGAAAATGCACTCAACTGCATTAAACTAAGCAGAGTCCAAAGAACAGCATGTATATGCATAAGCGGAGCCTTGCGGTCTACCCCCTCTGCGGCATTACTAGGTGGGGTGAAAAGTAACCTCCTTGACCGCCAGAATGCGCTGCTACTGCAAAAAAGGTTATGGTGCCTTGAAGTCCGTTCATATTTAGGCAGACATGCAAAATTTCAGTGATTCAGCTGATTGTTGTTGACGTGTTTGGCATCATGTTGAGTACGGACAAAAACGATTTTCAACCTCTCATAAAACATTATTTTTTGAGAGGCAAAACGGCTAAGGAAACAAAAGAAAAGTTGGATAAATATTATGGGGCTTATGCTCCGTCAGATTACACCGTCAAATATTGGTTTCGAGAGTTTCGTAGTGGCCGCAACTCCACTACCGATCGAGTCCGCAGCGGCAGGCCCTCCGATGCGGTTACAGAGGACAATGTCAAAAAAATACATGAAATGGTGTTGTCTGACCGGAAAGTGAAGGTGCGTGAGCTAGCGGATACCACAAAGATTAGTACTGAGCGCACACACCATATTTTGGGCAATATTCTGCATATGAAAAAGTTATCCTGCCGCTGGGTGCCGCGCATGCTCACTCCTGACCAAAAACACGAGCACTTCGAAAGAGTGTTTGGACTTGCTGATGCGGAATCGGGCGGACTTTTGGCGTCGATTGGTAGCTGTTGATGAAACTTGGATCCACTATTACACACCAGAGAACAGAATGAGTGCCCGGCAATGGACTGAAGCAGGCACGAGTGCTCCGAAGCGGCCGAGGGAGGCTCGATGGGTAGGAAAGGTTATGGCGTAGGTTTTCTGGGATTATTATGGCATACTCTTCGTGGACTACCTCGAAAAAGGAAAATCCATCAACAGCGAGTATTACTGTGCCTTATTGGAGCGATTGAAGGCCGAAATCGCTGCAAAACGGCCTCACATGAAGTGAAAAAAATCTTCTTATTGCAAGACAATGCGCCGGCGCACAAGAGCATCGCAACCGCGGCTAAAATCAATGACTTACTCAAAAAGGCTCATCAATCAAAAATTCAGCTCACGCGAAGAAATAATCGACGCCACGGAGGAGACCTTCCGGAAAATTACTTTTCGGACGGCATCACGAAGTTGGGAAATCGCTGGAATATGTGTATCAAGCTAAAAGGTAATTTTGGCTATTAAAGAAGCTCTGTCCTACCTGAAGAAAAACGTGATACTGCAAAGGATATCCGCATCTTTTTGGATATTCAGGCCGCCATCAAGTCTCTGGACTCGGACTCACTATATTCTAAAACCGCTCTTGAATGCCGGTGATCTCTCATGGAGTTGGCAGAGCAGTTCAACATTCACCTTTGTTGGGTGCCGGGCCACAGAGACATTCCAGGGTACTTCAGAGCCGATGAACTCGCCAAAATTGGAACCAGTCTACCTTTTATACCGGGAAAGGTTAGCATAGGTATTCCAATCGCTACGTGCAAACCAACATGAAAGCTGGAGGCCAATAAGAGAACAGACCTTAGGTGGACTGCTGGGCAAACATGTCTAGCGACCAAACAGATCTGGCCAAAGCTGGATCTGAATCGATCTAAGTGTCTGATCTTTTAAATAGGAAACTTCTCAGTGCCATGATAGGTGTCATCACTGGACACTGCCTCATAGGCAAGCACGCAAGAAGGCTTGGCGCTTTTACAAACGACTTTTGTAGAAGCTGCATGGACGAGGAAAAGGAGGAGATAATCCTCCACCTACTCTGTACATGTGCAGCTCTCTCCCAGAGAAGAAAGTTTCATCTAGAAGCTTTCTTCTACACCGGCCTAAACGATCTAAAAAACATAGACGTAAATAGGCTCGTACGCTTCATCATAAGCTCAAACTGGTTCCATTAGTAAGAAGATCATAGATCCACGTGGCATCACAATGGGTCAATAGGCCTAAGTGGAGTGGTATTTCCAACAGCCACTCTTACCTACCTACCTACCTAACTAACCGCCGCCTCCCAAATCTGTGGAGCCGACGACGGATTAAAGTGCCACTTAGTCTAATCATTAGCAAGAAGCTTAGCGATTTCATTACTCTGTGCACTTGCTTGTAGGAAGAGGATGCGTAGTTTCTTGTTGGCCCTACCAAAATTGATTCCTACAACATATGCCACGCCGCGCCACAAACCAGCAATAAACTTGAAGAAAGTCCTTGATATTATAGCCTGAGGCTACCTCTAAATGAGCAAAGACTGTATATCTTATGGGACTTAGTGCCACGGGCCTTTGAACGCACAAGATTGATGGGGCCAGCAAAGTCGATTCACTAATGAAGAAACCGCCGATATCGTTGAATTCGATTGGATCGTATATATCCCATTTCCTGTTTGGTAGGTGTAGACCGCTGGCACCAACATCGAATACACTTGAATATGAAAGTCTTTACCGTTTGTCGTCCTCGTACGATCCAACATCTTTGGCGCAAATAACACAACGTCAGCTACGTACCCCCATTAAGTAGGACTGGCGAGGAAGTATAATCAGAAAAGGACGCACATCACCGATAGATTGTCCAAAATGTCACCATTTGCGGTTATAACCTCGAGGTAATTAAGTCCTTCGTTTACCTTGCCTCCGCAGTTACAAACAGAAATCAGATGCAGAGGTACTCTTTCCATCGCAGTTTCGTAGAATCAAACTGGGTTTGTACAAGACCCGGTCCTGCTTCGAATCATCAAATTCTCTTGGTTGCTGGTTGATGAGTCCCTGGGAAGTGAAATACGATTATAACAGCAATGTTCTGCACCACTTTTCTATTTGCCTCCTGTAGGTCTACTCGTATGATGTCATCTGTAGAAACAAAGCCTTTTCTGACATACATTACCGCTCTGAGCCGGATCTAGTCTGGCGTCATCAACCGATCACGATCGGTTTTGACTAGATACATACGTACCTCTCCCAAGAGTCTTCTTAACCACTCCAGAAACCCACCTCTTTCCCCGTAGGTACTGTCTCTCGAACCCAGGTTGATTAAGGGAAAATTGTAAATTGTCTCCTCTTGACTTCAAGAATCTGGAAAATCATCGAGTGTATTGTTCCGTACTACCTACTACGTAATCTACATGCTAGAGATATGCCATTTACACCTGGTGTCGAACGATAAGTTGTTAAGAACGGCGCCAATACATCATCTCCTTGCTTGTCGCCTTCCATAATTTTGAGGACGCCTTAAAAATTCCAACCATCCTGCCTGTTTTTCTCTTCAAATCCGCGTTGAAAGGCACTGAAGTCATATGGCGAATTGAGTGACTTTGGCAAAACTGCTGGACCTCGCTTGAGATGAATTTCGTGGTATTATCTGCCACCACAATCGTTTTGTCAGTCCCTCCGGAGCAAATATTGACCGCAATACCTAGATCGTGGCTTGAGACCTAGTAGGGGCAATCCTAATCACGAATAGACTTCTGAAAAAGCCCATCGTAGCCGACGTGCATGCGCTTCCAAACTTCTTCTGAAGACGGGCAGGTAGTACACTCTCAAGGAAAGCGGATGGCGTTTAGTTGGCAGGCGGTGCACTGTGCCACCGTTTGCTTGGTAATATCAATCATTGGACCACCAACAGTACGTCCGGCTTCCTTCTCGATCTGACTGTACTTTATTTGCGGTCCAGAATCGGGTAGATGTGGGAGATAATAGCGTCAATACCATACAATGAAGCATCTGCAGCTAAAACAATTGGTAGATTGGTTTGAAAATAAACCGATTTGGACACGGCTGAGAGAAGTTTTGAGATTTATTAAGTGTTCCTCGTTGGTACGGCCAGATTCAACTGTTCCATGTATCTTAGGAAAATACCTGTGGAGCTGGATGTCCCGTATAGTAATCGATGCTATTCAAACAGGGGAAACTCAGTGCAAACCAGGCATATCTTCTTTGCCTGCTTATCCAAAGCGATTTTGAGATACGCGTCACACTTATCAATTTTCATGCACAGAGACTTGACATCAAATGCCAGATGTTTAGCAAAATGTATCTGGAAACGCAACGCTTGAAGTCAGTTCAAACCCAGTGTGTTTGTATCTGGGTCTACATCGGAAACGATAACCAATAACTTGTGCGTTTTAGTGTTCCACTGAACATTAACATTTATTGTGCCTTTAACAGGTACGCTCATTTCCCTGCGTGCTGTCGGATTATAGGCTGGACTACATGAAGTACGAGACAGGTGGCACAAAATAAAGTTTAAATGGCTCTGATTCACGTGAAGCAACACAAAGATTTTGTTAGAATTTTTTGTCGATTTCTAACTCTGCCGAAGAAACTGGGTCAAAACCAAAATCAACGTACTCACATCCATCGACTACTAGATTGATCGAATGGACAGATTCTGTCTGCCTACCATGTGACCCAAAACTCCATTGGGTTGGGTTGAGCATAACAGCCGGGGCATGATTTTCTAACAATTGAAGCTTCTGCGACTTCTTGGTTGTCTCTGGAAATGTCCTTGACTCAGCTGATTTACCTCGGTGGATGTCGATGGGGTGGAAGTACTGCTTACCTTCAGTATTTTCGATCCCAGTTGCGTCGACTCATAAATAATCACTAATTCCTCGATCTCCTCCAGTGTCGGATCCTTTATTTTGTGTTTTGGCGATTTTAACAGAATCATGAGGCGTGTAGATGACCACCGACGCCGAGTTCTTAGAGGCTTGCGGATCTCGATCAGTACCCAGGCATCTATACCTCCAACATTGACCATTTTATTACCAAAGGCATCTCTGAAGCTAGGAGTAATCGGCGGGTGATCCATATGTGTTACTTCTTGCTTACCGGGTGGTAGCCGCCTGATTTGGTGTCAAGTCAGGTGCTCAACTATGGTACCTTCTTTGTTAAGGCGGTTTGTATTGGTGTACATCGCAGAATTCAAGTCTTCCATTACTTAGGAATATGTCCTGCCACTATCTCTCACCGGCGAGAGTAGTAGTAAAAATATTTTCACTCCTAGCTTGCTGGCCTTATATGAATTTTCTTTTGTAGTATCAACTACCCAGTACGGTTGGAAGCATGTAACAGAGGGTCTAGATGCAAGGCTACTTGCCTGTCTCGGAAAGGCGATTTAGGGTTAGGATTCGTTCATCTTTATTTGAGTCTTCTGTCAGACAAATTCTATTTCCCTATCAATACCGCACTTCGAAGACAAGGTGTCCAACACCGGACAATCCCTATATTGTCAGCTTATACTCTACACAACAGAAGCTTTTGCTAGAATCAAGTAAGTGCCCTACCCGATGATTGGGCCCACATTAAGTTGCGTTTACTGATTGCAGTCTCTTCGTAGGTAGTCATAACTAGCAGTCAGTTGCCATAAATGAAGAAATGATGTACTTCACTGTTACGGAACTCGAAAAAGACTTTGGTTTAGTGCGCTGATTTACTCTTAGTTTCATAGGGCAACAGCACCCCTTAGGTCACAGTACCTACCTATGAAGAAGGTAAGACCAGCCAATTTGCTGGTTACATTCCAACAAAGCCACAAACTGCTGCCAAATCGACGTGCATCATGGAAAAGTCTCATATTCCGCTGGCACCAGCGACTGAAGCTTTATCGCTGTACTTAGAAAGATTCTGAGATCAGGTCATTAATTTTGTGGGACAACTCAATGAAGACGTCTTAAAGCGTAACTTGGCTATAGAGCGCGAGCGCACCCTTTAACAAAACGACTGAAGACATTAGCCTTAGAAACTCAATCCAAATAAGTCGAAAGCAATCTTAATGTCTTGGCAACAAATAGAGACCTAAATGCTCAGGTGCAGCATGTTGACACCTTAACAATGGCAGTGCACTTGAGTTGAATGGTCTCTTACGGGGTAATCTTCATGCTCGCACTTCAACAAAAGCCTGCTGCTGCCATACCATTGTGCTCAAGCCCATTGAACAACACAAATCATACACAAAAGGCTCCAGCTTCAGTTCCAACTCCAGCTCTCCAACAACAATAACAACAACAACAACAACAGCAACAATTCAAGCCCGGATAACAACATGATTCATAACTATGGAGGCAGTCAGCGGCAAAGTTTGCGAACTTGATCTTCAAACAATCTCGGCTCGGCTGCCACACAAATGTCGTGAAACCGCAATTCACAAATTGTTTGTGGATGCGGCTGTTGTTATTGTTGTTGTTGAGACTGTGCCTTCGTTGAAAGTTGTCGGGTGCAGGTGATGGGCGGCAGTGTCAGGAACACGTTGTCAGTGAGCGCGGTCTATACCTGGTGTTCGGTGTGAAATCATGAACAATGGGCGCAAGCGCCAAAGAGATGACTGAGCTCTGGAGCAACCAAGACAGGGGGCATAGACTATTTCTACCTTCATTCGTAACCAAGTGGGTTAATTTCCTGGCCAATGTTAGAGTCTTATGCACTCCTCTTACTTCAAAGTGCCAATTTTTTCCCATAAGGGTGTGCTGGGGGAAGGACTTGCATCTTGAATGTGCTTTGTCAATTCCAACTACGAGTAAGAACAGCAGCCATCTGAGGGGGTGAGAGACTTCTTCGCATAGACTACGAGTATGCGTTTTGGGAAGCGGCGCACATTAGACATGAACACTTAGTATGCTCCGAACCGGTGGAATGGTGCAATGACAAATGTACAAACAGACATGGAATTGGGTGCATCATCTTACTCATAGTGGCTACATGGAATGGGCACATACTTCTGTCTATCTATCTGTAGAAATGCCAGTGTCTTGCAACTGACTGAGGGCCTCACTGTGCGGTATTTGGGTTACACCTGGAGGAGTTGCTAATTGCTAGAAATTTATTGCTGATTACTATCAGCATTACTGATTCTGCGTCAGGTATAGGGAATCGAGAATAGGAAAGAGAACAAAACAAAACAAAAGATACACGTAGTCGTACTCGTGGAAGAAAAGGAATCGTAAAGAATCTTGCAAAAATGGTGTTCGAATAGTTACTTAAGGGAAAGTCGAAGTGAGTAGTTGTAATGAGCTCTCTGGCTGGCCTAAGGCATTTTAATCTGCAGTCTTGTATTTATTTGTGCTTGGGCATTTCTCAAGAAACAACAATCAGCATTGGCATGATGAGTGGGAAAATATCAACATCTATGAGGGCACCTTGATTTCATATATTTTGACGTGCGTATGCCGAATTTTTAGCATTTCTTGTTCCTTAAATGAGTAGCCTCTCTGCAGACTTAGGTCTTACTTTCGCTCCATTGAATCTGTGCTTTTGGGCAAATCACACAACGAATCATGCGAGTACTGCTTGATAAGTGGACGTCGGAAAGATTCCTGTCTATTTCAACTTGTTAACTAGCAATTCACCTGCCATTGGCCCAAATTCTTTGCGACTCTTTGGCAACAATACGAACAATATCCTTGACTTATGGGTTTATTACATTTTCGGTCTAAGTTGAGATTGGTGGAAGACAATTGCCTGTCGCTAAAGACGCAGATACTCCTCCCTCACTACTAATTCTTCACAATGTGCTCAAAGTTTATTGTTGTCGAGATGACGTTGAGAGATAGACTCAAAACTAACACTGTATTCCTCCAAAGAGATACAAAAACCACATCCTAAATCGATTTTGGAGCTATCCGTGACGAACCGATCATTTTCCCGTCCGAAAATATTACTGGACACAGGGAAAGTGGATTCGTCACTTTCGCAGCAAAAGGAGTTCTAGTGTCATTGCAGCAGATGGCATGTCTAAAAGACAAAGTCGGCGGCGATGATCATTGAAACTCGAATATGTACCATCAGCATGGCAGATTCCTTATAGAAGCCACAACAATATCCTTGTGGCTGACATTTATCAGTGCTATTCAGTGTAGGTACTGAAATAAACATACCATTGTAAGGCAGCTCTCATATCCCGAGCGGATTATCAGAATATTCGGCTCCTTTTCAAAAAGACTAGCGGAAAAAGCCAAAATCTTCACGCTGGAGCCAAAAATAGTGAGCTATTGAGATGAAACCAAGATCATCGGCTAAGAAAGGACTCACTGTGGAACACTCTGCAAAATAAACAAAAAGGTAATGAAGTTCAGATATGTGCAGCCAAACACAAAAAACTGTTCCTACGAACTCCTGCACAGTATCAACAGACCTTTCAGGTGGTTTTAACTAAAAATTGGTAGAACAGTCCAAAAGCAGAATCCAGATGACACTACAGCATGTCTGTGAACGGGCTGAAGCTAAAAAAAATTTGTTGGGAGCGGAATAACAACATAGCTCGCAACTAGTTTCTTCACACAAAAATTCACAAAGGATCGTGGAGCTCGCGAGATCATAAAACGGCCACCCCAATCGACACAATCCACTACTCCAGTATTTTAGATTTTCACACATTCCGTGTAGCCGCGGACACCATCTAGCGAAAGTTCGTCTACGGATATCTCTGATGCCACAACTACGAGGAAATTTCGAAGAAAGATTAAACTTTGAGCGACTGCAATGGCCAAGACCAAGTTGGCGATGAAAGCCAACATTTTCCTCTTCCCGACCAAAAGGAAGTTAAAAGTTCTGAGCTCTTTAAGACGGCCCCATTAGCCCCCTTTTTTCACAGACCGATAGAGATAGTCCATGAAGTCCAGATCGCGGATCGCCACGTCTTCCACATGTAAGGGGAGTCACATACAAGGTGGGGCAAAAGTAATGTCATAATGTGAATTGGCAGCCATTTTGTCAGAAATGGAAAAAATTGGGCTTTCAAGAAAAGTTTATCTGAAGGTATGACCTTAAGTTGAAGAAATGATATCGATCAATTGTGTACATTTTACGGCATTTTCAATTGTTGCTCTTGCAATGTGCCTTGGGGTCAACTTAATGACGAAATTGTCCACTCGTATTAGGTTTGCCCTATTATACAAAACCTCATTATGATAGAATTTTACTTAGACGCTAGTGTTCTGTATAAGCGAAGACAAACCCCCTAAAACACTGGAATCTTTTCCAATAACCTTGCTCTCACGTTGAACCACACGGGACATTCAAATACAAGCATAGGCCGGATAGGGGCCATCGAATTGGATACGATAAAACAGTCTTGTTGTAAGGTCAAAACCACCTTTGGCTCTAGCCAGAACAACAACTATCTTGGCATCTTGGGATCTCGGCAAGCAAGTGGCTGCTTCTACTGTCCAACGATTGAAAACTTTCGCTAATTCTTTCTGGTATCCCTAGAGGCCCCAGACAAAGTGTTAAACAAAATGGTTTCCGGTTTCTAAAAGTTGATTTTCAACTTCCAGTCATCGCAATATCGTCTAATTTTATCGAAGTCACGCTGCAAAAGTACATTAATGACCTCAATTTTGGACTTGATCTGCACGCGATTAAGTCGTCTGCATACGCTATGGCATGGTGAAGTGAGTTCATTTGTGTAAATGTTGAATAGGATCGACGAATTTAGCGCACCTTGTTGCAGACCGTTTTTAATGTGAAATGTTCCAGCAGAAGTCACATCGCCATTCTTCACGATGAACTGTCTATCTGTTAACATATTGCCACAGCAGTGGTTTACTAATGCCCAACCTGTTCAGCTTGAAAAAGTACTGCGAATATGTCGCGGTAACAGACGAGGTTTCGAGGTTTCGAGGTTACACAAAGTGCTTTCAAAGAGAGCGAGCGTTCCTAGCTACCTCAGGAAATATGGCGGAACCTGGGCTGAAAGTAGCCGAGAGGTTCTGACTACACAATTGGAAATCCACATTCCAGCATCCACAGTATCAGACGACCCTGGCATGCTACAGCACACTGAGAACATTGATCTCTCACTCTCCGAAGAGGAAATAGGTGTTCTTACTAATAGCAAAATATTTCGGTGGCAAATTCAGTCCTTTAAGTCGTACAAATCCCCTGGTCCGGATGGTAATCTACCGACTATGCTACAGAAAGCACTGGAGGTGTAGCAATTCCAAAAATTATGGAAATGCTTAGACACCCCAATAGGAGGAAGGGAAGGAATCTGGCAAACAGGGGCATATAATAGCAAAAGATTTCAGAACAATAAGTCTGTCATTATTTATGCTTAAAACCCTGGAGCGATTATTGGAGATTCACATTAGGAATAGATGCAGTAATGGCTTTTTGGCTGAGTCACAGCATGCATATGTGAAAGGAAAATCTGTAGAAACTGCCCTGCACGAGGTGGTGGGGAAAGTAGAGAAGAATCTACACTTAGGAGAGTGTACTGAAGGAGCCTTAAATTACGTGGAGTGCACCGAAATTAAAAATGCTCTATTAGACGTTAACATTGAAAAAGGCACTAAGGCGGTCAAATCTTGAAATACACAGGTTTTTTGACGTCAAAAGATCTGGGAAGTTAATAAAATTAAACAGAGATATGCTTAGTACAGTAATAAGAATCCTGACAGGACAGTAATAAGAATCCTAATTGTCAGATATTTGCAGATTCTGTGGGTGATATGCAAGCTGTTGTGGACATAACCCACATACTGTGTGAATACCAGGCAATATCGCGTAGTTGAAGAAAATTTCTAGGGAAATAGTTTTTCGAAAACCTAGAAGAAATAGACGGCACGAACTTCAGTGGCATTCTGTGCCTTTGCAGGGAAATTGGGTGTTTCACCAGAGTGATTGTTTAGGTTTTTGCCATTTGAAAACAAATTCAACTAATCTCTGTGGAACCGAGATCGCGATGGGCTCGTTTTGGTGCATAGTGTCTGTGTTCTGAAATGGGAAACATTGGCACATCACCCTAATTTATCACCCGAAAGCTAGCATGACAAAGTACTAATCAATTTAAAACACATGCAATAGCTTTTAGCACTAAATTTGATAATCCGCCAGTTTTTGGATTCGCGGACTGGACTAGCAATTCAACCGTCATCGAGTGAAGACATATTTTTTCACATTTACCTAACGTACATATTTTCATAGTATTGTAGCTTAATCATTTGAAATCAAGATCCTATTTCTTACAATAAATTGTTACCACATATGTTCTCAGCAACACAAATACCCTACGAATATAGGGTTTTCCAATAGAGACTTGACAGCTTTGAATTTAATTTGTGAACGCACTCTTTCACTAATCATCAAACTGTCACTGTCAATTTATTCAGTAAACTCAATATTTTCATCATGGTAAATTACACGAACGAGCAACGTCTGCAAATTATAAAAATTTTCTACCGAAATTCGGAGTCGGTAACTGCAACTTTAAGAGCGTTAACTCCAATTTTCGGTCGTAATTCTCGCCCTAGTAGACAGGCAATAACAAGTTTAGTGCAAAGATTTGAGTCTACATATTCAGTGAGACAACGGGTTGGTCGAAGTGTCGAAAATATCGCTGCCGTTCAGGCGTCCGTAGCAAACGATCCAAATCAGTCAATTTCCACGGCGTTCTCAAGAATTGGGCATCGCTCAGACCACATTATGGCGTATTTTGCGTAAGGATCTTGGTTTACACCCATACAAGATCAAGCTGACTCAAGAATTGAAGCCGATGGACCATTTGAAGCGACGTACGTTCTCCGGTTGGGTTCTAGAGAAGATGCGCCAAGATGATGAATTTCATCGCAAAATCATCTTCAGTGAGCTCACTTTTGGCTCAATGGGTTCGTCAATAAGCAAAATATGCGTTATTGGTCGGGTGAAAATCCACATGTGCTTCATGAATCACCACTTCATCCACAAAAAATAACTGTTTGGCGCGGTTTACATGCCGGCGGCGTTATTGGCCCATATTTTTTCGTCGACGATAACGATCGTCACGTTACTGTGAATGGTCAGCGCCATGATCATCGATTATTTTTGGCCCGAATTGGAAGATATGGACTTGGACGACATGTGGTTTCAACAGGATGATGCCACAAGCCACACAGCACACGCTACAATCGATTTATTGAAGAGTAAGTATGGTGAGCGTGCTATCTCAAGACATGGGCTAGTCGATTGGCCGCCTCGTTCGTGCGATTTAACGCCGGTTAACTATTTTCTGTGGGTCTACGTTAAGTCATTGGTTTATGCCAACACGCCGACGACGTTGGAAGAGCTCAGAGCCAACATTGAACGCGAAATAGCGGCCGTTTCGGTCGAAATGTGTTTCCGAGTCGTTGAAAATTGGGTCCAACGAATCGACCACTGCAAACGTGCCTGCGGTGGCCATATGAACGAAGTCGACTTTCATTCATAAATGTTTTGATTGTACTTCAAGCTGATAATAAAGTTTTTGAAATATCTCAAATGGTTTGCGTTTTATTTAAAAAAAAAGTTGTCAAGTCCCTATTGGAAAACCCTATACATACACCACTTAACCAGACACCAGAGAACATTATACATTACAGAAAAACCCCAGATTCGCAAACAGTCTGTGTGATAGCATATCCATCACACCCCTGTTTAACCTAACCTAACATAACCATACGGTATCGAAGGCTTTTTCCAAGTCAATCAGGCAGGATAACAGGATAACATCATGCCCAGCTATTGAAACTGAATTGATTATCCGGAACTATTGCATACATTTGTCCTCAACCCACTTAGTCAGGACTCTATTGATGACTTTTTTGAAATCCTTGCTGATGTTTTGAAGAAGACTGATCGACCGGAGATTCGCCGGATTGCAAGTGTCTTTATCCCTTTTGTAGATATGGTGTACCACCGCAGTTTTCCAATGCGCTGGATAATGTGCATTATTCATTGCATTATTAAACAGGAGATGTCGAAGCACAATGTTCGGTATTTCATCGGTTCCCACTGATTTCTTACTTCTAAGTGATTCGAAGATCGTTTGGAGCTCTTCCTTCGAAATGAACGGGGGTAGTACCCTATCGTTGGTGATGACATTATTTGCCATATTCTCGTCACTGAACTGGGTGAATCCCGAGCTCTCGAATCGCCAATTCACAATTTCATTTCGAAGGTAGAAATTGTGCACAAGGAGTCGATTCTCCAGGTCGTGGTTCGGGCCAATGATAACATTCGCCTTGTACACCTCCTGGAAAGTCGCTCCTATAGCCTCTACCTGCTCCTGTGGATCCTCGATCACAAAGAAGTTGTCATCATCAACAGCCTCATTTGGATCTATGCCTGCTGCTACCAGTATTTGTTCATTGTTCGTCGTGCGGGCGATTTTAAGACACGAAAGGTCGTTCTGATTATCTCTCCGAAATATTTTATTTATTTGCGGGAACATATTCGGGTTGCTGGTGTTTACAGCCCGAATTTTGTTTTTTCCAATACAAACTGCTCTTTTATTAATACTTCAGCGTCATAATCTCCGGGTTATGTCCGTCAGTAAACTGTCAAGGTTTTTAGTCTTAACAGCAGTCTACTTTTATGTTGGTGCAGTGCGTCAATAATGTTGGTACCGAGGTATCGTTTTGTCCATTGTTCGTTTGATTGTCTCATCCATTATTTTTAGATACCAACCAATCTCCTCGTTTGATAGTGAGTAGAGCGAATTCAAGGAGAGTGCTCTCGTCAGTGTTCTGCTGAAGTGTGTCCAACGCACCTTACTATAATTGTAGGAATGCCTTTGAACAAACTGTTCCAATTCCGCAATTTCGGTGTTAAGACAGCAATGGTCACTGTCATACACGAAACTGCGTAAACAGTTTATGGTAGAGTGTCGAACAGCAGAAGATCCAAATAGGACCCGTATATAGGAAACGACGGACTATCCGTCGCCTTTAAGCCGAGTCTGTATTATACATTACACTATGCCGACTCACTAATTGAATAGTAGGCTCCCTCTAGTATTTGGGGCGTTATTTCCTCAATCTCTATCTTTAGCATTGTAGTGTCCGCCGATGCTAAAATAATTTTCCTCCAAATCCAAACTTAGAAAACGAAAAAGTGTCTCGAGTTCCGAGATGAATAAGGTGAATTGAGTAGCCTTAGGTGCATAGACAAACACCTTGCACAACTGCTTTCCACTGAGGAGAGGGAGATACAAGATTCCCCATGGAACCTACGAACTACACGACTATATACTCTTTTAAAACGCAGTCCCTTTTCTTGTAAACATCGCAACTCCTCCTCCTTGTATGGAGTTGGGTCGGTTTGTCCGTACATACAAGATAGAAAATAGTATCTTCTGTGCCTCATTTTGTGTCTTTTGGTAAGCTTTGTTTCACTAACCAAAAGCACATCAGGGGCTTGATCTTTAAGTAACTTAAATAGTGCGGCTCTTCGTTCGAAACTAATCAGTAAATTGACATTCACTGCAAGGACCTTCAGAGTTTGCTCCGCCATGACTGGAGGTGCGGAGTTTGTTCCTATATTTGACGCTTAAGCTGTGCCATCTGACCCTGGCTAGAGAGCAAGATAGCCAGCACGTCAGGTATAGGTTCCGATGTTCCAGGCCCTGGGGCCTGAGAAAGAACCTCAGTTTATCTAGAGCACAACCGTGTTTCCGCTCTCTGCCATCATTTGGGCGTAGGTAACTTGGGGAGTAACAGCTGGTGTTTGGATATGCACTGGCAGATGTTTAACTACAATTTTCTGCTGCCGAGCCAGGCTTACTCTTTTCAAGTATTGGAATTTGGGACAACATCGATAGTTTGGGGTGTGCACGTGTTCCTACATAATTCACAAGAGAGTTGCCTTTTTTCTAACGCTCCGTACTTACCTAGAGCACATTCCTCGAAGTCGTTCTTCTTTCAGCACTTCACGCATCGAGGCTGCATTTCGCAGTTCAAATCATGCTCCAATCTTTGCCAGCGAACACATTGTAAAGTGTTATCGCCCCTTTTTACTCCTTCCAATGACACAATCTGGAAGTCAAGGACTTTGATGCTCCTTAGACCATCCAGTTTGCTATTTTGAGTTAGCTGAACCAGGAAGAACGGTAGTTTAAGTTTCTCTTTTTTGTCTCGGGCTGTGGTGAAAGGTTTGACTCCTACGAATTTGAGGTCGTCACACTATTTCTCTTTCAACAATGCAGGATCCTTAGACGCGTCTAACTCCCTCAATGGTGCCTTTTAATTCGACGTTTAATGATTGGTGGCATCCTTTGCTTGACTGTTTTCTGTTGATCTTGCTGTTGCTTCTGTTGTTTCTGCTGCTGTTGTTTTTACTGCTGTTGTTGTGTTGGTGTTTTTTTGCTGTTGTGGTTGTTGTGGATGGTTTTCTTGTAGTTGCTGTTTAGCTAGCCATTTTATTGTTTGTTTTAGTTGTTATTGCTGTTTATGAGTTTGAGTTTGAGGTTGTTGCTTTTGATGTTGATGTTGATGTGGATGTTGAGAGCTCTGTGGTTCTTGCTGTTCCTTCGCCCTGCTCGCAATTTGCTTACCTTTAATGGCTAGAACTCGTTGTTGCAGCTGCTTTATGCTGCTGTTTAGGTTCTCTACCTCTTCTTCTTTGTCGTTTGTAGCGCTCACCAGTGACGGTTATGGTGTAAATGTCTCACCAAACAGTCACTTTGAGGGGATGGAATGGTTCTTCGTGCATTTCATTTGGATGAAGTGCAAATTTTGTCTGAGGATAACCAGTAAGGAATCGAGATAGGAATAGAGTTCGGACAAATTAATCTTATTCCACTAATATCGCTTTGGTTTCTATTGCAACAAGGGTCCAAGTTGTTCAAAATCTTTGCTAATTTACTTTATAACTACAATACGAGCAAACTAAATGTTCGTTAAGTTGTATTTGACATTTGTATTCTCTGTAGAATTGCTTCTTCTACTCGCAGAGTGTATGCCAATTGAATTTACAAAATTATTAATGTCTTGGACTTTGAATTGTACATTAGGGCCTTGTTTGTTCTTTCAGCTCGTACACTTAGCCGACATCTCTGATTGTTCTGGGCAACATTTATAACAATGAGGTGCCGAAACCAGGGACAATGAAGTTGTGAGCTTAAACTGAAAGAAAGTATTGTACATGTTTTACAAATATTAAAACGAAAATGTAAAATGCAAATAACGCGAATTTGGTTTAGAGATAATGGAGTTCACAAGTCATTCCCCTCACCGAGGTCAATTAACGATCTTGCCAAAAGCGCCAACGAATATTTATCGTCTGATGAGTCAAAACTGACCATTAATCGAAGTACTCCCATCGAACAAGAGAACAGAATCAGATGCAATGGCTGAGTACAACGACAAGGCAGTCGAAATGATTGCGCTCCTCAAAAATTGGCTATCGAAATTCCGCCAAAGTCTGACTGTGACTGGATCATTAAGTTACAATCTACTCGTACGTGCAGGTGAAACAACAGAAACACCACGCAATCCATCTTTTTAAGCGATCGAACCAACTAGATTATGTTAGGTTGCTGTAGGAGGTGGTATATTGAATCCCAGATGCCACAATTTGTGAGAAAGGCGGCTAAGCCCTTAGGTGTTTTTGTGGCAGCTGCTTGGCATAGAGTTTTGGCTTGTCTGATTCCTTCGGTTTCTCTCCAGATATGAGGCGTCTTTTCCTCTAGCCAGGTTTTAATAATTCATTTTATGGTGTTTATTGACAGGCCGCAGAATGCTGTTGGCATCATGACTTGAGATGCGGATCCTTTTCTGGCTAGTTCGTCTGCTTTTTCATTGCCTCCATATCAGCTCTGTACTGGCACCTAAATCAGTAGTTGTAGGAGTTGAAGGCAGTTTTGTTTTTATTGTAAAGGCATTGAGTGCAAGTAGAGCTGCTCTGCTGTCGGAGAGAATATAAATGTTATTGAATGCAAAGCTCTATTGCACGGATTTCAGCCTGAAATACGGAGCGGCTTGTAGCCATACTGGCATGTATGGATGGCTTAGTGTGAGGACCGTGTACTCCGACTCCAACTCCTTCATTTGTTTTGAATCCATCTGTGTACAATACAGGTGAGTCCTTGGAAAATGTTGGTTTTTCCTCTTCCCAGTTAAGATGGTTTGAAAATGTAACCTTAAAGTTGTGCCCGAAGTTACATATATCCAGGTGGACATTTGTCTACTAAGTGCTTGGAATACACAGTTCGTTTTTCTTTGAATTCATGAAGAATTGCAGCATGAACTATTGTAGCTTGGAATTGGATTCATATTCTGTGGTGAGCATGAGAATGTAGGCCTTTACCATTGCTTCTTTAATGAGTTCTAGATGAAGTGGTGTGATGTTTAGGATAACTTCAGGCGCAGCTGTTGGCGCGGTTTTCATTGCACCAGTTGCACAAACACAGGCTAGACTCTGTGATTAGTTGAATTTGGCCTGTGTTGATCTCTGCGTTGCTTTATGCCACGAAATATCAGCTGCATACGTGATGATAGGTCTCGTCATTGCCGTGTACACAGTGTCATTTTGGGATTAAGTCCGCAATTTTTCCCAACTCGCCTTGTCCATATTTAATTTAATTTTGGTTCGGCTTATTACAAGCTATAACTTACAAATTAAACTTAAACTAAAACTTAAAACTAAGGTTGGTTGGAGTGGTGAAGGAGAACGGATTTGAGGTAGGGAGTGGTGCGGTGGAAATCAAAGACGGTAGGGTTTGAGTTGATTTGACGTAGCATACGGGAGATTGGTTCGTTCGCGCCATAGGAGGTGTGGTGGGTTGGTAGATAGAAGAGTCGGGGAGTACGTAGATTACGAGGGTTAGTGTTGAGGAAAATGGAGTTGTGAAGGGACGCGCAATCAACGGACCTGAAAGGAGTCGATGAATGAAGAGAAAGTCTGCAGCATCTCTGCGATCTTCAAGGGTGTTTAAGTTGATAAGGTTGAGACGGTTTTGATAGGGGGGCAGATTAAAAGGATCGTCCCAGGGCATACCTCGAAGAGCAAATCGAAGAAAACGGCGCTGAATGCCTTCAATTCTCGAGATATGAACACGATGATATGGGGACCATACTTGACTGGCGTACTCAAGTAGGGGGGCGAACAAAGGTAATATAGAGGTACCTGGTCACGTATGGGTTGGTGAATTCTTTGGACCACCGTTTTACAAAACCTAGTGCAGAGTTGGCTTTGAGGATTATCTCATCCATATGTAAACGGAAGTTGAGCTCGCTATCACACAAAATGCCGAGGTCACGAAGAGATTGTACGGAGGAGATAGGTTGGTTATGAAGGAGATAGAGTCGGGGAGGAGATTGGTTCCGCTTATGTGAGAAGGTGATGGATTGGCATTTGGCGATGTTAAGTTCCAAAGAATTTTTGAGGCACCAGATCGAGAAACTATCAAGATCTTGTTGAAGGAGGAAAGAGTCATGGGGAGAGGAAATGGTTTTGAAAAATTTGGTATCGTCGGCGTAAAGGGAGACAGACGAATGTTTGATGATCATATCGAGATCATTTATGGTTAATATAAAAAGAAGGGGACCGAGATGGCTGCCTTGTGGAACTCCAGAGGTGGCCAAAAATGGAGCGGAGTGGGCTTTGAACCCAATATGGGTTCAAAGCCGAGGGCAGACAAATTAAAGATGATTAACCGATGAGAGATTTTATCGAAGGCTTTGCTAAAATCGGTTGCAACTACATCGACTTCATTGCCATTTTCTAGGGCAGAGAGGGCAAAGGATACGAATTCAACGAGATTTGTGATGGTTGACCTACCGTTTAGGAAGCCATGTTGTCTAGGCGAAATAAGTGATTTGCGTTGGAAGCTTAGAGCTTCATACAAAATACTTTCGAAGAGTTTGGGTATATGGGAGAGTTTAGCGATGGGACGATAGTTGGTTATTTCATTCTTTGATCCTTTCTTGTGGATCGGGGTTATGAAGGAGGATTTCCAAGCCTCAGGAAATTCTCCTTGTGAAAGGGATAGACGGAAGAGATTAGAAAGGGCAAGGGAAAGAGAAGAAGAACATTTTTTAAGAAATATGGCAGGGAGGCCATCTGGGCCGGGTGTGAATTCGTCATTGAGTTGGTGTAATTTATATTCGATATAAGACGGGTCAAAAATATGAGAGAGATGTGGGCCCTTGGAGAAGTTCAGTAGGTAACTAAAATAGGATGGATCTGGTACAAAGGAGTCGTTGGTGAAGGATTGTTTAAAAAATGTGGCAAATATATATATAATATATAAAATGTAAAGGGAATCGTAAAGTTCGGCGAAATGAAGACAAGCACCCAAGATAGTTGGAATAGTCGGTAATGGATCTGGTAAGCAGGAAAACAGCCCATAACTTATTTCTCTGATTTCGTAAGGAACGAAGCTTGCTATTATACCAGGGAGGACTAGTAGATGACGTTTTATGGCGGGAAAACGGAACGTAAGGGGAAAAAGAATTAAATATTTCTTTATAAAAAATGGATAAGGCATCATTTATACTTAGGTTGTGAAAGTTAAAGAGGGATCTGCTGAGATATTCACTGATTTTGTGAAAGTTTGCTTTATGAAAGTCGTGGGATGAGAGAGTTGTGGGGGGAGTGGACTGGAATGAAGAGTTATGAAAAAATGAAAGTAGAAGGGGGGGATGGTAGTTATCGATTGTCGAGAGAGATAGGGGACAAAGTGAGACTGAGGAGTTAATTGGATCTGTTGTGAAAATGAGGTCTAATTGCCTGCTCATAAAATTGGATATACCACTGACTTGGTATAGACTTGAGTCTGTTAAGCGATCTAAGAAGAGACATTCCTTAGCTGAGTTGGCATTTGAAGCGATGAAAAACGATTGATCATCTGATGGAGTCCATTGTACTTGAGGAAGATTAAAGTCGCCAAAAATAAGGATATCATCAATAGGGTCTGACAGGTCAATTAAATTATCGATCGCATCAATAACAAATTGGTAAGATTCGATAGGTTGAGCTGGTAGGATGTAGCAACATATAACGTAAAGGGACATGAGAGGGAGTGATATTTTTATTGCGACAAAGTCGGCTTTAGAGGATGAAGACATTGTAATGGGGGAAGAGTTAAGGCTGTTGTCCATCGCCAGTAGGACGCCTCGACAGGGGGAATCTTTATTTGTGCGGGTAGGATCGTCGTCGCGGAAAACATTAAAAGTAGGAGGGAACAATTCCTGGTTCTTTATGTCGGGAATCAAATTGGTTTCGGTCAAGGCGTAAATATCAAAGGGAAGAGCATGCGATTGACGTAGGACAGCATTGGTTTTAGCCCATAGCCTTGGCAATAGTTTTAGAAAGATGAGTGTTCCAGTGCGATTCCTAGATATTTAACTTCCGCTGAGAACCCTATTGTTTCACCGAAGACTGTGGCATTTCTGACTCTTTCTCGCCTTCTTCTCTTAACGAAGCTGACAATGGTGCTTTTATTGGCATTGACTTTGAGGCCAACTTTGGTGCACCATTCAGCAATTAGGTTCAGGGCCCCCTTTAAGCGATCCGAGATTGTGTCCTCGAATTTGCCTCTGATCAGGATAGCAATGACGTCTGCATATCCTTGAATATAGAAGCCATCATTGCTGAGAATAATCAGTAGTTCCTTAACTACGGCGGACCACAGTACTCCTCCCTATGGGTATTCTTTCGTAGCTATCACACTGAGATTATTGCTGCCTAATGAGGCTTTTATTTTATTTTATCCATTTACATGTGGTGTCGTCAACTCCCATGTTTTGAATGCCTGTGTACTCGTATATCTGGGAGAAGTCTGTATTGTTTAATGCTCCTTCTATATCGAGGAAACAACCGACTGCCACATCTTTATCCTTGTGGTAAGATTTTGCAGACCGTATGTGGTTGATTTTCCAGGTTGATATTTGTGAAGGGGGTTCATTTGAGGTGCCCCGTCTCTAATATGTCTATTGAGGATTTTTTCCATAGTTTTGAGGAAAAAGGATGTGAGACTGATTGGTCTATATGGCTTTGGTAGTTCAGACGGTCTACCTCCTACCTTAGGAATATATTTGACAGCATCCACGGTCCACTCTGAATAAATTAATTTGCACAGGTAGCAGTTGCGGGATGTCCTTTTGTAGCAAACCAGGGGCTTTGAAGGGTTAAAAAGAGTTGATTTCCCAAATTATTTTACCTTCATGAAAAATTTCCTTTGCTCTGTTCCAGTCCTCTCTAACCGGTCTATTTATCCTTCTCGGGGGAGGATTTTCATGCGTTTCTGGAATTATCATCGAGCCTGGGAAGTATGTTTCGACTAAGAGCTGAAGCGTCTGTTTGTTTGCCATCAGATTTTTTCATTGAACCAATAGGATTGGTGTGCTACTTAGAGAATATTTTATAAATGCGGGTTTCCACAAATAGATTGGGTTTCCTTCTGGGAACAATGTCGCACTCTAAAAAGAGGAGGATGGGAATCACTAGAAGATAATAGATCAGACTATGCAATGTTTGTTGTCTGCTCAACTGGTAAGTTCCAAGGCGGATGCAATAGGATTTAGGTGGCTTAACACCTCCGTATTGACGTCTATTTGCTGGTTCACATCGTTGGATGTTCCTTCGTCCAAACTCTTTCGTTATATCCAAAGGGTCAATGACTTATGAACGTGTAGATTTCCATCACTCCACAGAGAACATACTCGTAGGCAACAATGAAGCAAGTATTTCACCTGCCTCAGAATTATCATCCGCGAAATCAATAGGCGATAAACAAATAAAAGCTTTTTTGAAATTTCTGAAGCGTTAAGTTGAGGCGCCAGAGTAATGGGATGAAGCTAAAAGCGCTCGCCATCACCAAAATACAGCTCCGAGAACTGTCAAAATTTGCCGTCGGATTGTTTGGAGCTAGAAATAACGAGCTGTTTCTTCAGCAAAACTGAAACAAAGGACTGCAAATGCACTGATAAGGATCAGTTGTTACGGAGTGATGGCAGCTGTTAAAGATGTTGCCGAAGGGGGCATAACAAATAACCAGACAATCTAGCGATAAAAATTTTAATACAAGAGCAAGGAAGTTCTTGGAGTTTTGCGATTCTTTCGGGTTTGGAATTCTTAACGGGACGAGTAAAGCTGACCAGAGTGGTGAATTGACCTCTACTGGCGAGCAAGGGGCGTCTATTAATGGCTACTACTTACCCTTCACTGGATGAATGCTGGAATGCTCCAATAGCACCATTGTATAAGAGTTAATCTATTTACCGAATAGGATATAACATTAGCGTACCTTCCATGAAATATCTATTAAAATACATAGATACCTGTGTGGCGATTAATCTGCTGAATGTCCTAAAATTTGAATTGGCCCAACAGCGCAACAATCAAGTTCGTAGAGCAGTGCTTGTCTTACCTACCAGTCGTGGTCCCAGGTGAACCCCTACTCCTGCAGTCTAAACTGGCAAGGGCATGCTCAGCCAGTAGCATAATACAACACTGGCCTACGCCGTCGGAAGAGATTAAAAAGCCGTAACGAACCCACTAATGGCCTCGGAATGGACCCTGCTAACTTTTAAAGGACAGCGATCTTTGGAACTGCACGCGGAATGTTCGGATCTTTAAGAAGCTATGTGCAGCCGAGCAATTAGCAGAGGTCCTTGGCTTCTATCACTGTGATGTATACTATGGTGATTACTACAGGTAAAAGAAACAGCGCTTATTCCGACGCGGATTTGCAATAGGCGACAGACGTAGTCCGATATGTGAGCGAGTGCATTATGCGTGCATAATATACGCCCATGACCCTACGGAAGACAACTACGATGCCACAAAAGAATGTTGCAGCGAGCTATACGACAAGACATATGAATCTTTGGTAAACATAGCCTTCACAGCACCACATCTGGTAATGGACATAGGCTTATTGAGTTTCCGGCTGGACGAAATGTCAGTATAGCAAACACACGATTTCCTCAACTCAACATACACAATGGGATGTGGCGGTCTCCGGATTATGAAACGCTAAACGAAATTGATCACATTGCGACAGATGGAGGGCATGTCTTCAGTATTCTGGACGTTCGAACACTCCGCGCAGCCAATATTGTCTTGGACCACCACCTCGTTGCAGCCAAGGTACAAACGCGGATTTCCCAAGCGCCACAACAAACAAGAACCACTGTGACAGGATATAACGTAGAAAAGTTTCAATCTCAAGAGACTACCAGAATCTTCGCCGAACACATATCCTGAAATATCCCAAGACTAGTGGCAATGCTATCATCCTACCATCAGAGACGGCGCAACTGATGCACTGGGTTTCACCCGATCACTACTAAGAAATCGCTGGTTTGATGGAGAATGCCTGCGAGCACAAGCGGCGCTGTAACGAAGGACGAGGGCAGCTCGAGAGCTCTACAAGCAGAAGAGACGGGAAGAACATCGACTTCGCCGGAAAAAGAAAAAAAAGCACGAGAAACACGCGATCGAAGATATTGAGAGGTTGCATTCCAGGAACAATATACGGAAGTCTTACCAGCAGGTAAAAAGAATGTGTCAAGGCAAGAAGACGAGTACTGTAGAGGTGAAGAAGGAAACTTTATATTAGAGTCACAGTCGATGCTGAGAATATGGAAAAGCTTTTTCTGCAGAACGTATACCAGCGAAAAAGCCCAACATCCCACCGTCAGGCAGAGTCGACCGTTAAATTTCCGTCCACCTGGTAAAAATGAACGAAGAAGAGCAATATCTAAGCTGAAAACTAAAAAGCAGCTGGACTTGACTGCTTACCGGCCGAGGTACTCGTATTCAAAGCTGCTGGAAGTGACTTTGTGGAAAGCATACACCAACTCATTTCTCAGATCTGATCCCAAAAGTGTAGGGGAAGGTCGTGTACCTCGGAACGATTTCAATAATCTAGCATTTTTCTCTTTTACTTCTTAACCTGTGCTAAAAAAAAGAATTCACGCAGCAACAAAAACATATTATCTCCCTAAAAAAGGTTTGAACTTATTGTTGAAGTGCATAGTTTTTAAGTAAAACATTAAAATTAATTAAGTTTGCCATCGTTCCAAGGTACACTTAGGTAGTGTACCTTGGAACAAGGGGGTGTGTACCTTGGTACGGTTGAGATAAAAGTCTCAGATCTTTAGAAAACAAACATAACTCCAGCTTTATTATTTAAAATTAAGTTAAAAACAAAACAACAAAAAATAAAAAATTAGTAAAAATAAATTGTAGAAATTCAGGTTGACTTACACAAGAAAATTTCGTTCTTAAACCTTCTTGCCTCTTGCTAACTGGAAAATTTCTTCGATGGTCATTTCAACATCACCGCTGAAGTCCTCGTCGCTCCTATTTTCTATTGGCGTGGTGTTTGCTTTCGCATGTCTGAATTTAGGAATTCGTGGAATCACCGGCAGCTCAAAAGTTTCATCATCGTCTGAGGACTCGTTCAAAACTTTTTTCTTCGCTGAATTTGGCTTTTTAGTGGTCTTGACTTTCGAGCTTCCTGTAGCAATTTCTTCCTTCTCAGGAGTGTCCGTAAGAATCCTAGTTCTTCCCCTCTTTCTGCCACGTGCAATAGGATCCTTTCTTGGTGCAGCTTTTGGAAATGGCCTTATTTGCTCTGGTGATACGAAATTTATCGAAGGAACCAATACTGCAGAGGTCGCTGTGGATGTTCCTGGTCTTTGTTCATCTACAATTATAAGGTCATTTGCATTTTCGGTGGGCATAGCAGCTGGTTTTTCAGGACATGGTCGATCCGTTACGAAGCTACTAAAGAATTCATCTTCGTTGAAAATATCGTGATTGAAGGGATATATTCCTGTTACTTCAAATCCTTTAACGATGTTTTGCTGATTGAATGCTTTCGGATAAGCCTGGCCGACAATTTGTGCTACATTGTAAATTGACATTGGTTTTCCTGGGTTGTTCAGCATCCATTCACTTGCGGCTTTGTTGTAGTAAGTTTTATACGGTCCAAATACCGTTCTATCCAGAGGCTGCATTTTGTGGGAAGTATGCGGCGGCAGAGTCAAAAGAACAACTCCATGTTTTCTGGCGAGATCAATGGCCTGCAGAGATATGTGGCTATCATGGTTGTCCATTATAAGCAAAACTTTTTCATCTGGTGTTGGCTTTGAATGTGCTATAAAATGTACGAAGAACTCAATAAACAGTTGCTCGTTTGACCAGCCGGAAGGATTAGCACCACCAATACACCCTGCTGGAGCACCCTTAAGCATATGTTCCTTGAAATGAACTCTGGGGAATATCAACATCGGCGGAACATGATTTCCTATTGCATTAATAGCCGCGACCATAGTGACATTTATTCCTCTTTCTCCCGAGGTCATGCTTCCTATTTGTTTTTCACCTTTGGCAGCTAAAACTTTCGGTGGGACGTGAACCGTTGAATTTCCAGTTTCGTCAAGATTGTAAATTCTACTTGGGTAAAATTTAAAACGGGAATAGCAATCTTCCAAATTGGTAAAAAATTGTCCCACATTGCAGCGGTTAAAACTGGTTGATCTGGAAAGACTGGTCGACTCTGGCTTTCTGAGTGATAAAGTTTGGTGCCGTTTAAGAAAGCCAATCATCCACTCTTTGCCAGCTGCTTCGTTCTTTATCCACGACTCCGGAAAAATTTTTCCATTTGCTTTTGCAAAACTAAAGGCCAATTTGGTTGTATCAATTTTCGATAATCCATACTGCAGCTTTGCTGCTGTGGTAAGGTATTCAACCAAGGCAAGTTCTTCTTCATCATTAAGCACTTTTTTGTGTGCAATTTCTGAATGGTATTTGAACGTTGCATCGCCAGATTTCCGATGCATTTGAAGATGACGAAACAAAGTTGTTTTGGAAATACCGTGGTCTTTTGCAGCTCTGCCGATTGTTTCCTTATTGTAGAGAACATCGTTGATAGCTTCCTGTAAGGCATTTTCATCCAAAGGAGTTCTTTTAACACCTTCCTTGCTGCGAGGCATATTCAGACTGCGGCAATGAAAAAAAAAACGTAGATGAGTCATGGCGAAATAAAACCTCATTTTGTTTTTAGTAATGTGATTGTACCTTGGAACGGTCCAAGGTACAATTCAAGTGCCGTTCCAAGGTACAAAACATCGATATTTCTTCTTTAATCACTTTAATCTTTTAAATTCGCACTAAATCGGGCTTATCGTTTCTTATTCACCAACACAATACTATGCCTTATTCACTAAAAGCGCAATAATTCGATTCCAGCTGCTCTCAGCTGTACTACACGTTTCCCAAAAATGGTTGAAAAAAACTTTTAGTGTGCGAAAACCGGATTTTCTTGTTTTTTTGCACGTCCGTCGCTAACCGAGTATGATGACAGAACGAAACAAGCTACAACATGAATGCCCTTCAGACGTTGTGGAACCTTTTTCTTAGAATAAGATAAAAATTTAAAAAACAGCAATCGTTCCGAGGTATAATCGTTCCAAGGTACATGACTTTCCCCTATGAATAGAATCTCAGCATCGTTTTCCCAATATACAAAGAAAAGAGACTCCCGTCAACTATGGTAGGTAGGTAGGTAAGAGTGGCCGTTGGAAATACCAATGCACTTGGTCCATTGTGATGCCACGTTTATCTATGATCCTCTTACTAATGGAACCAGTTTGAGCTTATGATGTTAGATATCGCCTGTTAACGTCTATATTTCTAGAGCGTTTAGGTCGTTGTAGAAGAAAGCTCCTAAATGAAGCTTTCTTCTCTGGGAGAGAGCTGGACATGTACAGAGTAACTGGAGGATTGTCTCCTCCTCTTCCTTGTCCATGCAGCTTCTACTGAAATGATTTGTAAAAGCGCCAAGCCTTTTTACTTGCTTGCCTATGAGGCAGTGTCCAGTGATGACAATCTTATGGCGCTGAGTTGTTTCCTATTTAAAAGGATCAGACACTTAGAGCGATTATCCAGCTTTGGTCGCTAGACTTGTTGATCCAATAGACCACCTAAGGTCTGATCTTTTTAGCGTCCAGCTTTAATGTTAGTTTGCACGTAGCGATTGGTATACCTATTCTAATATTTCACAGTAGAATAGGTAGAGTGGTTCAAAATTTAGCGAGTTCGTTGGCCCTACGTTTCTCTGTAATGTCTCTGTGGCCCTGCACATAACATAGCTGACAGTTGAACTGCTCTATCATCTCCCTAACTGATGACCGCCATTCAAAGGCGGTTCTAGAATGTAATGTGACTGAGTCCAGTGACTGGATTATGAATTTGCTTTGTAGATATCACGTTTTTCTTCAGCCAGGACAGAGCTTCTTTAAACGCCAAAACTTTCGCCTGGAACACGCTACAGTGATTTGGAAGACGGAAAGAGAGGCTTAGATTTAGTTTATCGAGAAAACACCGCCACCAACTCCGCTATCGGTTTTAGATCCATCTGTGTAGAGATGGATTGACTTGTCCTCCATGAAAGCATCCTCCTCCCAGAATGATCTAGAGGGGAAGCTTACATGGAAGTTTTTGTCAAACCAAAGTTCAGGTATGGTGTAGTCGATGTTCTCTGTGAGGATTCCTAAGGTGTTCAGAATGTTGGCGTGGCCAAATGAATTATTTGTCCACTGTTTAGTCGCTTTAAGGTGAATAGATGCAGTCGCAGCTACTTGCCTGTTGAAGATATCTAGGGGTGTCAAATGAAACGGAATGTCTAATGCCGCAGTGGGGGTAGACCGCAAAGCCCCGCTTATGCATAGACATGCTATTCTTTGGACTCTGCTTAGTTTAATGCAGTTGATAGCATATTTAAAGGCCGCCCACCAGACGACCACCCCATAAGTAAGTATCGGGCCTATGACCGAGATGTATAGCCAGTGGGTTATGCGAGGTTGAAGTCCCCATTTGTTACCAATGGCCGCGCCAACTATAGTAGTATTAGTCTCCTCAATATGGCATACAAGTTCTCATCTGTCACCGTCGACTAAAACTTCACTCTCCGGCAGAACTTGGAAAAAACTCTGTCCAAATCGATACCCATCATCTTTTCATCGATTTTAAGGCCACTTGTGACAGCTTTTATACATAGGGTGACCAAATAATACAATTTTGAATCTACGTTCATGCCATTATGTGTGGAATGGCACATCATTCAAATGGCCGCCTCGACTTCGATGGCAGTGCTTCACGCGGTCATCAAATTTTTGATGACTCGGTCCAATATGTGCGACGTTATTCCGACAATAGCGTGCCGAATGTTAGCCTCGAGCTCATCCAAAGTGGTTGGCTTATTAGCGTAGACTAAGGACTTGAGGTAGCCCCAGAGAAGATAATGAAGTGGAGTCAAATCGCCAGAACGCCGTGAGATGACCCAGTCGCCAAATTTCTCCTTCACAACTTCGTGCGTTGCGTCGCTTGTATGGCATGTAGCGCTGTCTTGTTGGAACCACAGCTCGAATATATCGATGTTGTCTAGCTCTGACCACATAAAACCGCTTCTCGTCCGAGAAGATGATTTTGTGACCCAAATCCGGATCTCCGGCCAACATTTTTAGCGCCATATTAGCGAACTCACGGCGTTGTGTATGGTCGTCCGCCTTCAATTCTTGAGTCTGCACAATATTATGAGGGTGTAGGCCCAAATCCAACCGCAACATAAGCCGGGTTGACTGTCTGACTATGCCGAATCTACATTTCTGGGTCTTCTTCGATATTGGCCGTTACGGTGGCTATGTTGTCTTCATTTCGCACCAATCTCTGTCTGGTTTGTGGCTTAAGATCCAAAAGAGTGTGCTCACCCTCAAATTTTCCACTGTGCGACGAATTGCCTGCCCACTGTACCCATGCTGACCACCGACCTGACGACGAAATTCACTTTCCGGATTGACAACTGCATGATGAAATGGCAAACCTTACTGAATATTTTGACAGCTAGAGGTCATTGGTAACTTTGACAGCTGCTGAAACATAGCAATTGGGAAAATTATCATTGCTATCTGGTCGCCTGCTACTAGAGGGGCTTCCGTTACTCAATTGCATTCTGAGCCCAAGGAAATAGTGCTTGTCATGGCTTCTGCGTCTGATTTCTGATTTCTCGCACACTTAGCCGACATTTCTGACTATTCTGGCAAACATTTTTTTACAGAAACCTTCGATTCTCGTAACATCCCCTACGAGAATATCAGGAGTAAACATAGGATGTGTGAAGAGGATGGCACCAGGGAAAGACTAACTACACTCGAACACCATATTTGTCAAATCGTACTGTACAATCGGTACTTTCCTGGTAGCGAAATGTATTTCCTGACTTGAAAAATGTCGCATTACATACGAACCAGACATTTTAATCTGCTCTTCGGTCAAAATCTCTCTAATTACCTCAATCTCAAGTAAATTCCAGCTGGTTATCTTCTTGGAAAATCCCGGAAATCCTACTTGCCGCCAATGTTATGCAAGAAAACTCAGCAAATCAGGGAAATTACCTTCAATTCATTCATAAATTACACCAAACAACAAAGTCCCAATACAATGCCATATGTGCATACAAAAGATACACACCGCAAGCGCACAATTTGAAGCTACAACCCCTTGCCTAACCGCCAGAGGATCATTGTTAATAGATTTGTTGTTGTCATTTAGAGGCTTTTCTCCTCCTAACCAACGTGTAGCAACATTGTTAAAGAAAGAAGTTCCTTTCGGGAAAATTAACTTGTGCTTCTGTGTTTACCGCCAAATATGACCCTATCCACGAATGTGACTCGTAATCTGGACGTTCTCCTTGGAGACTCACAATAAATTCCCACAGCGAAAAAAGGAATCCCAAGTAATCTGTGGTCGTCGTTGTTGTCCGCTGTTGATCGTCGTTGTTGTTGTTGTCTTCATTTGTGGCATTGGTCTTGGTCCGGAATGATATGGAGACCAGGGACCAGGATAAAAAGCTGCAAATTACTTTAATCGTTTGCGCTTAAATATAAATATGAGCTTGCGCTATCATTTGTAACACTAAAGAGTCAAGAGGAACGTGCGATGGTCCAATTGGACCGCACATATGTTAACTTCTATATGTAGTGCCAGTTACAGAGTACGAGTATAACTTCAATCTTGTGTGTCCTATCCTATCTCAATGAGCGCAAGCTCGCGCGCGTGCATTCAGCTTGAATAAGAGATTTGTGAGAAGATCGGCGAATTATACGGATACGTGTGCACAGGGCTCGAGATTGTCCTCCATTTCCGTTGAAACTCATAAACAACTTTGGCCATCGTATCCCACAAACACACATCAGTTGATTCAGTTGGTTTAGTTGGTTGTTTGGTTGTTTTTTTTTTGTTCCTTCATCTTCAAGTGATATAACAAAGATAGTAATGTTAAACGCGGCGCGGTGGATAATATTGTGGCAATGACCATTAGAGGGCTTATATGGCATAAAGTGAGCGCGCGTGTGAGCCTCTCAACTTACAAAAGATACAATCACAAGGCAGATGGAATTAACGTAACGACGTCATTTCGAGTTAAAGAGTTGAAGTATTCCCATGCAGGGCAGTCGAGTGATATGATTTTGTTTGTTGGAGGACCGCCACCGCCGCCGGCACTAAGGATACTCGTATCTACATTATGAAGACCTCACGCACTCAATTACTTCACGTAGGATCAGACCGTGTGATAGAAACGGTGCAAACGAAAAAAAAAAAACAAAAAAACTTGAACTATTTACGAGACTATCGTTGTGAATTGTTATCCAGGAAATTACCGCTAAAATGAAGTTATTTCAAATCATAACGGCAGGACATAATGAAAAACAAAAGCAGTTGAGTAGCGAACCGAATTTGCTAATACGAGCTCAATGCTAAAGTGGATCTAGCTTTCAGGTTAGGGAAAGTAAGGAATTTATCATGGCCCCAATTGACCTTCTCCGCTACTGATCGAGGTATGAGATCATATTTTTCCAGAAAATCAGAGAGCAGCTGTAGGCTGTAAGGAGGTGCATACTAAACGGTTGAACACAATCCAAGCAACGTGACATTGATCAGTGACACGGCAGCCCGGATATTATATACGCAATTGCCACCACCAGATCAACAGCTGATTTGACAAGGACAAAACTGCCAGTCACAACTAAGAAAGCTCTAGAAGCGGCGAGAACAATAGACATTCTTCCCTCAAGGTATCTTTCCGCTGCAGCGATTAAAGCTGCAACAAGTCCTCATCCCACAGGGTACCAAGCAGCAAGAGTAACTGGCAAGCCATCGTTTAGACCGAAAATACAAGTCATGGTTGTTTTGTTTTGAGATCCTACGCATTTGGGCGGTTGGAAGCCGATCTTATGCTAGCTGCCTGCGTGAACTTAGGTAAGGCCTCCTAATATTGCGTTGCCCCAATGGAGTGGAATCTAAGAATCTTCGGGCTGAAGTACTGGTGTTCAAGCGCTCCACATGATCCAATTGTATAATTTACTTTGTAGGCAAAGCCTCCTGACCAGATTCATGCCACTAAATAACCGGTACAGTTCTTCGTTGTACATCCTCTTGCGAACTTCATCAATGCAGAAAGGACACCTAAGTTCATTCGTAGAATCTTTCACTCATAAAAGTTACTCGAGTTTCGAGGCTTTGCGCTCAATCGCCTTTCTAGAGGCTCGTTGTTGATTGTCCTTTTTTATGACAGCAGCTTTCATTGCCTTTCTTCTGTCTCAATATTCGCGAATGTCCCAATGACATCCCGATGGTTTCTCGCGCTCATTTCAGATTCTTGAAAACTGTTGGCTTTAGAGCTCCTCATAATTCTTTTAAGCAAGATGCCGCACCTTTCAGCATCAAAAGTTTCGGTATTGCCTTGGGTCTTTATAGCTCATTTCAATATATGTAGATGCTATCAAAGCAACCTTAAAATCGATAAAGAGACTGTGAGAATGGATTTGGCATATTTGAGTCTTCTCCTAATCTGCCGCCGAGTAGATATTTAGTGGACCAGGTCAAACATAGCACTGATATGGCGCTTTTCGCTCCTTTCTTCCAACTGCAGAGCAGATTCTAAGACTCCTATTATCAGACATGCGTTAATCTGCCAACATTATACTCGTATAGGTGAGCTGGGTATGTTGATTTTAAGGACTTGACAACTTTTTTTTAAATAAAACGCAAACCATTTGAGATATTTCAAAAACTTTATTATCGGCTTGAAGTACAATCAAAACATTTATGAATGAAAGTCGACTTCGTTCATATGGCCACCGCGGGCACGTTTGCAGCGGTCGATTCGTTGGACCCAATTTTCAACGACTCGGCCACACATTTCGGCCGAAAAGGCCGCTATTTCGCGTTCAATGTTAGCTCTGAGCTCCTCCAACGTCGTCGGCGTGTTGGCATAAACCAATGACTTAACGTAGCCCCACAGAAAATAGTCAAGCGGCGTTAAATCGCACGAATGAGGCGGCCAATTGACTGGCCCATTTCTTGATATAACACGCTCACCATACTTACTCTTCAATAAATCGATTGTAGCGTGTTGAAACCATATGTCGTCCAAGTCCATATCTTCAAATTCGAGCTAAAAATAATCGGTGATCATGGCGCGATAACGCTGACCATTCACAGTAACGTAACGATCGTTATCGTTGACGAAAAAATATGGCCCAATAACGCCGCCGGCATGCAAACCGCACCAAGCTTCGTCAATGAAGATGATTTTGCGATGAAATTCATCATCTTGGCGCATCTTCTCCAGAACCCAATCGGAGAACGTACGTCGCTTCAAATGGTCCATCGGCTTCAATTCTTGAGTCAGCTTGATCTTGTATAAGTGTAAACCAAGATCCTTACGCAAAATACGCCATAATGTGGTCTGAGCGATGCCCTATTCTTGAGAAATCCGTGGAATTGACTGATTTGGATCGTTTGCTACGGACGCCTGAACAGCAGCGATATTTTCGACACTTCGACCAACCCGTTGTCTCACTGACACGGCAACATCACACAACGAATATGTAGACTTAAATTTTTTCACTAATCTTGTTATTGCCTGTTTATAGGGCGAGAATTACGACCGAAAATTGGAGTTAACGCTCTTAAAGTTGCAGTCACCGACTCCGAATTTCGATAGAGAATTTTTATAATTTGCAGACGTTGCATGTTCGTGTACTTTACCATGATGAAAATGTTGAGTTTACTGAATAAATTGACAGTGACAGTTTGATGATTAGTGAAAGACTGCTTTCAGAAATTAAATTCAAAGTTGTCAAGTCCCTATTGGAAAACGCTTTTTGAATTTGAAGAGCTGAATGACAAGGATATCAGCTCTCGCAGATTTCCTTGATTTGAGTTTGGATATTTATATTTTCACTTCTTCAGGGCCAGGTAGACGGAAGTATTTAAGCTCTTTGCCCATAAGACATGGTCTTATTTTTCTCGCAGTATTTTCCCAGCGCTGTGCTATCTTTGATATCCACATTCGTACCTTGGCTACTACTGGGTAGTGGTCCGATTTAATGTTTGCACCTTAAAATGTTGAGGTATCTAGAATAGTGATTGTGTGTCTTTCGTCTCTCGTTATGTGATCAATCTGGATGGTTGTGTTTCAATCAGGAGATCACCATGTGGTCTACAAGATTTAAGATTGCAGAAATGAATAATTGCCACGGGACGATGATTTTTCGCTTCACACCCTCGAAAATCGGCATAAAGTCTCCGGTCTCACCTTTTTGTATCACTATTTTTACCACCAGTGCTCCATCGAAATTACTAGTAGCATTCCGCCCCTTCAAACTTTTAACCGTAACTCGATAGGAAAGCTCATCAATACACCCTCAAGCAAACCTTTGGACATACTCTGAAGTAACGTGATTCTCCCCTAAGCCGTACAACTCGCTATAGAATGCCCTGCCGAGCTGTTTACGAGTATTTCCTAGTCACTATAACTTGCAAACATTTAAAACCAACGCACATCGTTATCTTTCTTTTTTCCCTTCCTATCTCCCCTTTGCCACCTCTCTATGAGCAAACATCGTAAGGGTACATAAAAAAAGAAAAAAAAAGCTTATCAGACTGTGTCCGTTTCCCGATGTGATGTTATGTAGGCTGTGCATCGCGCTGCCAAAAATTCTTTTCTTTCTACTCCCAGTGACTTTGGGTGCGATTTTTACGTCGCTCTTGGGACACCGCTCATAGGCTCTTTCTAGCGTCGCCTTTCTCCTTAGTTGGTGCACTAGCGCATAGTACATTTCTTTCTTGACGGGATCGCTCACTTATACTTTATGCCTTAGCCCGCTTTTTATAACAAATCACCGTACTAGATGACGGAGCTTCCGATCGTATACTTGCCCGTTTCGAGCCTTCTAGGCCTCCAGTGCCTCAAATAGGTGTTCGACAACATCAAGTTTGTTAAGAGTCTCAACATTTCAGGTACATAACCGAACCGTGAACACAACCGTCGCCGTCGACCAGTCAGTACCGCGGATTTACGAAAAAATTTAGCTCTTGTTTCTTGTTTTTCATTAGCGACTAGAAAACTCGGAAACTTTATTCGAGCACTTTCGTGGTTTATACAATAGAAAGCTACCCTATTTGGACAAAGAATAACGGACAGAAAGTAATGGCACTTCGATGCAAAGTAACGAACTTAAAGTAACCCATCCACAGAGCCTAACAAATATCTGGAAGATTCCTCTGGTCAATGCTGAACCACTTGATGTGGTACCCGAATTGAAAAAGTCTTTCCGTATGATGAAGCTCATTCAGTGAAGACCCGTAGTGAAAATTCTGCCCTCTGTGTTCGTATAAAGACCGTGATATTCCACTTCAATTCAGCTACGATGAGACTCCAATCGACAAGGATAAGGACAGTAGTTCCCTGTGGTTTGTATGTGGTGATCATTTGGAAGGTTGTGAATCGAAGTTTTGCCGCCATAATTGCATCGGCAATGACAATTGGAATGCTGGCTGCTCTAGGGCGTCCACCAACCGCTGAAATCGATAGGGAAACATTCTTGCTGCTGTCTGGAATGATGCTACTGATTGCCTTTTTGTCGGAGACGGGAATTTTCGACCACCTAGCTGTGATTGCCTATCAGATAATTTGACAACAGCCCTTCTCATAACACCAGTTACGATACTTCTTTGCGAGGTGAAGAGTCTGAATCCGGTACTGATCCCCATGTCGGAGCAGCACTGACCCCACCAAATGTGATGAACGCTTCGATTAGTTTCGTCGTCAAATACTCGTATGATGTCTGCTTTATGAACTTCACTGTGCACGTGCCCTTGGGTGTCCTTTTGGTGATGGTTCAAACATACTTACTTCCAACTTCGGTAAAAATTCCGCAACATCGATGAACTTCGCTTTAATGAACCCCAAGGTGTGCAAGGAGATGAGTCATGAAGTTGATGTTTGGGCGAAGAGCAGCAGCTTCACTGCCATCGTATTCCAGGGACGAAGGTCTTGTCCGTGAAACACTGATAAAGAAAGTCAATCGTTTGAAACGAATGCTGAAGAAGAAAATCTCATCAGGATCAATTCCGGTGGAAAGCTATGAGCAGACCCCTGGACAATTTCAAGCTAAATATCCAATTCGAAGCAAATCCCTTTTGTAACATATAAATCAGGAGTTGCACTACTTTTCATTGCTAGTTTGGCCTTCTTGCATTTGGTGCCCAAACTGCGGGGGCTTTTTTTGTGGGTGAGGACTGGCTGTGGCTGCTCTTCTTATTCTATGGGTACCTGCAATAGAATCAGCGTTCAAGGTGTTCAACAGTTGAGTCAATCTCATCCGACGCTGCTGTCGGATTGTTCTATCACAATTTTGTTACTCTTCCGCATAAGCTTGTGCAACCTAAGTCGACCTGTTGATTGCTCATATTACGTTCTACTGTTTTTCCGCAAGACTTCTGCTTTTTTTTTGCGTGTTATAGTCGATCAGATCATCTCCTACAGAAAATTTCATTTATGGTTACAGGCACAGTCTCAGTTAGGCATTCTGATGGATTTGTACGGATACTCCAACATTGAAGCTCAGCTATATGACCTAGAGCACCTCCATAGCGTCCCGCAAAATTAGCTAGACTAGATGACGCGGTTTTGCCCTCCAAATGCTAAAGCGCACGTGTCTTCAAGATGCAGCTAACCCATTAAAAACCCGAAGTTGTGGCTAAAAGGAATCGGCTTCAATGCTATTAAGCAGCAGTCCACACATAACACACCTACGAGTGCTATCGGATCTCAGCTGCAATCTCTGGCAGAATGGCCATCGATTCGGAAGTCAAAACGCTGACCTTACCAGCAACTGCCGGAAGAAGGGAGAGTCACCGTTGACGAAGATGGAAACGCTGCTCTCCAAAAATAGAGAAGTTGACCATTAGAAAAAGGGAAAGAAACCTAACAGCTTTCGCGAGTAACTCCAAAATGCAGATAGATAACCCGTATTGCCCGCACTATGAAGGCTAAGTCCAAAATGGGGAACATGATCCGATGGAATCTCAAATGCACGAGTATGCAATATTTAAGAATTTTCTAGGACAATTTGACCGGCAAGTTACTTTGAGATCACTCATGTATGGATGCTGAAAATGTGCAAAGCCTACAGATGTAGGCGTAGATGTGGCTCTAGTCTGACTTAAGTCCAAAGAAAACAGCTTTCGATACTTTCAACCTTACTGGTCTCTATGCATTTCGAAGCTCCCTTGGGTTCACAAGGATACCCTAAGGATACAACCAAAGGAATACCGTCACGAGGTGTTTGAGAAACAATTAGAAGCTAAACGCCACTGAACTTTTAAAACGTTGCGAGAAGTACAATGGAAAGACTGTCGGTCGATCGCATGTAAGACGCTGAACCTTCTTTGTTGATCCCCAACTGACTTAATGGTCGTAGTGGTCGATTTCGAATCACAACAGTGTTGGTAACCATTAAATCAAGTAACATCGACATGCTCAGCTTCTTAGAGATTAACTGCCATTCTAAACCGGAAACTACATCCAATCGACAGCAGTCCAATTCGTCTTCCAAGGGTCAGCCCTTTCTTGCACTCCAATCGTAGAATTACCCCTCCAATTTATTGTCCATTTAGCAGAAAACAATTCGAACCCAAAACCATTACAACATGTGTATACGCTAATTATGTTGCTATTGCGCGCTGGCAAGATGCGCTGCACACCAATCCGGTTGCAGCACTTTACACACCTAGTGCCCGGACACCAAGCACCATCTAATTACAAGTCGGTCGGCGATGCAGTAATTGAAGTTTTCATTACCATTACCCAACGCACTAGCGCGGATGAAGGTAATTGCGGGTTCTGGAAACACAGACCTTTACCAGCAATAGGACTTGCACTTGCTACACTTAATTGTGTGCGCTCAAATTGATGAGATGCAAGGGCTATGTCCAGCATTATTGACCAGTGGAGTGGTGGCACCAATAAAATCCATACCATGACTACGTCATCCTACAGCTATTCTGCGGGTGCAATCATCTCCAGCAGACTATCCGTACTGTAGACCTAATAATGTATCTTTTATGTTCAAATTAAATTTAATTATCACAACAGACTTAAGTGCGAGTAGTAGTGGTAGTGGTCCCCCCTGCATGTAGTACTCCGCTCCTAACAATGCGGAAGATCCGAACCGGACTGCATATGCAAAGGAGGTGATATCAATGCCTGGTTGATGGTTATCGTTAATGGGGAGATACCAACTGATGATGATGATGACGATGCTGCTGTGGATAGCACCTTCGCACCCAATTATGGATGTACCCAGCATATGTAAAATGCTGGTTCAGGTGTAGAGGAAATGTTTTACCACTTAACTTGGCCTTGTCTTATCGATGGATTCGTACCAACAATACGGCAGGCCTGTTCAATTGGACCCGTGGAGAGTTCCTCTCACGCTGTTTAGAAGATCGAACAGTGATTTCTATTAGGCCGGATACAAATACGAGTACAATGTGCACACTGGAGGAGATGAACTCATCTTGTTGTTTTTGGAATTGGTTGTTGGAAGCGCGAAAATCAGTTTTAATTAACAGCTGTTCGCTAATTGGTCCATGGGGTTTACAAGAAAAAACTGGCTAATGGAAAATAACAAATTAGTAAGCGTTTTCGTGTTGTTTTGATGTACGAATACGATTATGTTGCCTGTGGTGTTGTGCAAGTGTGTGCTACTTGATGTTTGCTGTTTTGAGGCGTGAAATTGACTAGAAGGTACATACATACTGGTAGCAGCGTCACGCTACATGACTTTGTTTGGTGGCTTCTGCAAAATTTGGAAAGAAATTCATCATCTCAAAGAGGTAAGCTGCTAAGTGCTTTCAACAATTTATTTCTAAATGGATGGAATCATAATTCATTCAGAGACTGAGAACAACAATTGGTTTGTTGACTTTTGCAACATCAATCCTCTGGCAATTGGAGGCACATTACTTTATCTGAAGGTCTTCCACAAGATCAACTGGATCTCGATTGATGGTCAACGTACATCGAACCAAATGTATTATGTTAAAGACTCCATCCAAAATGAACGTAACAAGCGAGGACCTGACATTGCAGAAGTAGCTACTAACCGCCTACCTACTGTGTCTGTTAAGAGCAAGCGATTCAATTTGCTAAGGGTACTCTGATATAATACAGAGAAGTTCCAGGATTGTGGAAATAATCAGCAGCTTTGCTCCTGAGAACTTCAACGATCACTGGTTAGCTGCGAAAAATGTTTCAACATCTGGGGCAGATTGTCAGTAGAAGGCGAAAAAGCAAAAACACTTCTTTTTTTTTTAAAGGGTACTGACTTGCGATGAGTCGCAACTTTTTTAATAAACTTAGGGATCACTCTGGTGGAGACACATTGTGGGTCCTTAGTCTCATTCTGGTGCATAGAGCAGCATATTCACATGATATGAAATTTTCGAGCTTTACCGTCTTCCATACAAAGACGATATTCAGTTTCTTGATTAATTCCAAGTCTATGCAAGTGATGTCGAAAATGGCCCCTAAGATAGCTGACCAGTCTTTTGAACTCATTCTATGGGAAGTTGATAGTGGATACCGCAGAACGGCTCTGGGTCATTGAACGGATCAGCTGAACCTTTTATAGCCAGTTCGTTGACTTTTTAATTTCCTTCAATATACCTGTTTTACCCACCATGCACTGAAGAGCATAGTACCAGTGAAGCACCGATTTGAGGTTAGAACTTTCAATGCTGTTGACTGTCTGTGAGTATATGGATGGGGGCACCTTTCATTCCTGTTTCAAGGATGATACTCGCACATTCTTGGATGCCATGAAACACAGCTTGAAAGATGCTGGGCCTTTTTCCTATTAGCCTTGCAACATGTGTTTTTTGGGCGTAGTTTACCAGATCCTACTCCGATTAATACCTGGACTTATACCGATGTCCATCTGTATACTACTTGTTACCTTAAAGGCTTAATGTTGGATTTGGAAAGTCCCATGCTTGTCGATCTGGGCGAAAAATAAAGTTGTTGGTATACGGTCATTCACCGTACAGATCATTTCGGGTCCAGGAACCTCTGTGATGAAGCGAGCTCCGATTATGCTACGAGTTTTGTCCCTCCTCTTAAAAATAACATTCATATACTTATCTGAATTGGAGTGAGGACAAGTGAAGCATCTGAAGACAACAGCAGCTTTCATATGGTAATTTTTGCCGTGGAGGCGATGATCGGTCTGACGGGTGGCTTTTGGGGATAACCTCCATGTCTTACCAAATAAGTGTCTACTAGTCCATATGGAACCTTGACAGCGAATGATCGGGAAATTGTTAAGTGTCCTATAACATGGATTGGGCCAGATGCATAACAATGAAGTTCGTAGAGCAGTACTTGCCTTACCTCCCAGTGGTGGTCCCCGGTAAAGCCTTACTTTACTCTAACTTAATATCGTCGGTGTTTGTGTTTTCTGTGTTTGTCTGTGATTATGACTAGGGAATTCAGGGTAGACGTAGCGAATATACGCGGGCTAAAAAGTAATCACTTTTCTGCATACGTCCA
Organism: Volucella bombylans; assembly: GCA_949129095.1. Classification (NCBI taxonomy): domain Eukaryota; kingdom Metazoa; phylum Arthropoda; class Insecta; order Diptera; family Syrphidae; genus Volucella; species Volucella bombylans. Next base: position 377,911,868 of record OX422140.1, on the reverse strand, counting down.
CCTCTGTAAATACAGACCAGCTGTTTTGGCACTTTTTGAAACACAGGTAGATCCCCGCCCACACCTCTCACATCACTCTGATCTTAAGCTACCTGGCTACGAACTAGTGCCATTATTCTTCTCTCATCGCGGTCTCGCCATTTAAAATACGTGCGTAGTGATGTAGCTTACCAAACTCCACCACAATATTAACCATGTTCCAATCCGAAATTCAATTTCAAGTGGTTAAAACTCCATCTCCATAAGGAAATGATCTACTACTGCTTTATTTACAGAAGCCCCAAACTGGACAGCAATTCAACTTTTAACGAGTTTGATGCGTTGTCTGACTCCATCCAAAGAATTGTATCCCTGTATCCTCATACTGAAATCGTTCTAACGGGGGCGATTTCAATATATTCCTCACAATTCTGGATGGATTCGGCAATCTGGACAGACAACACCCGAAGGACAGTGTGTAGTAGTAGTAGTAGTAGTAGTAGTAGTATTTTTTATTTTATTATATATAATACATGTGTAAAATTTACGTGATTTGAACACAATAATTCATTAAGTATATTAAAAAAAAATATATATAATAGAAATAATATAGTGACATTTTATATTTACATAAAGTATTAAAATAGAGCCAAATGCCACTTCAATGGGTTTTAATATTATTAATATGTGGGTGGGGTGACCCGTTTAATTACATTCAAAGAACAAGTTAATTTAATATACAATTATATTTACAAAGAAAAGTGAAGGATGCAAATCAAAATAAAATAACTACATAAAAATAAAGAAAAGTTAAGAGGAAGTTAGAAAAAAAAACATTATTTACACCAGAATATCAGAGAGAAGGAATTCCACGTTCTGTGAATAATAATTAAATAGCCAAGACCTTATTGACCTTTCAAATATTACAGAAATTCTTATCATTTTAATATTTAAATTGAGCTTGTTAAATAGTCGACATGAAGAGATATTATAAAAATTCCGAAATGCAGTTGTACGAAAAACGGGTACAGTCACAACATAGGAAAAGTTTCTCCGTAGATTGTAATCAGATATAAGTCTGTAATTTAAATTTCCTGATCTCTGAAAGAACGTTTTCAACACTTTAAAACAATACAAATGACGAACTGGAAGAATTTTCATATCACAAAACAATGGGAAACTTGGATGACGCCGATTCTTGTTACAGATTTTCCTTACTACACTTTTTTGTAAGACTAGTAAGGGATTGATTTTATTCAGATACACGCCCCCCAACAAACAATTCCATACTGGAGTTTAGCGTGAAAGACACCATAATAAATGATTTTTAATAGTTGCTTTGAACAAACATTTTTTAGATAAAAAAAGTGTCGCAGGGTATTTCGAAAATATTTCCTTAGGGACTCTGTGTGGCTTGCAAATGACATCCTAGAATCAATTGTGAGCCCAAGATACTTAAACTCGTCTACTTCCTCAATTAAAAAGCAATTATCACTACAGTTAAGACTGCTACAAAATGTTGGAAGTACTAGTATTTGACTAGAATCACAATTACAGCCTGCTAATCCATACTTTTGGCATTCTGGTGCGTGGAAGTAAACGTCCGCATTCATACACATTGGGGAAACTAGGTTAAAAAACATTATTTTTGTCTTTGAGCTAATGTTCAAATTGTGTTCTGCGAACCAAATTCTTAATAGACTAAGATCCCAATTAATGTCAGAGATTAAATCCAAGACACTTTCAGAGCCATATGAGCAGCCAACATCGTCTGCAAACGCCGTAATTCTACTTCTGAAGTTGAGTGAAAACAGTGAGTTTATATAAATTAGAAATAAAATGGGTCCCAATACAGAACCTTGAGGAACTCCCAAACTGAAGAAACGAATCTCGCTTCTCATACCATCAATCTTCACTCTTTGAGATCTGTTTGCTAGGTATGATCTAAGTCACTCTAGTATGAACCCACGAAAACCCGCTTTTTCCATTTTATCCAACAGTATAGTATGGTTGACCATGTCAAAGGCTTTTGTGATGTCAACAAATAAACCAGCCGTGAATTTTTTACCATCAAGGTTAGACAAAATATTTGAGCAAAAATTTAGAAGAGCGTCTTCGGTAGATTTACCTTGCTGAAAACCAAATTGCATTGGATTGAAAAACTCAATTTTTTTTTTTCAAGTAAGACATTATTCTCTCTTTAATAACTTTTTCGAATAATTTGCTAAAAGTGGGCAGAAGTGAAATTGGCCTATAGTTTTCCATATCGTCTGCAGAGCCTTTTTTAAATAGCGGAATTACGTCGGCGCATTTGAGTGCCACGGGAAATGTTCCTGCAAATATACTGCGATTAAAAATGACTGCCAGGACGTCAATCACATAGCATGCTATTTGTTTAACAAGTATATTTGAAATATTATCAAAGCCACAAGAGTTCGATTTTTTTAGGGATCCAATTGCTTTTAGGAGCTCTAAAGCAGTGATAGGTTCGAAGGCAAAGCTCGTATATTGCGACAAGTCACCACCCCCACTTATTGAATTGTAACAACGAGTGCAATTTCTCAGAACTGTTTGTGTTGGTATGCTGTTTGTTATTGAGGTGAAATACTCATTGAAAGCATTAGCAATGTCAAGTTTGTCAAACAGTTCGCAATAGCTCACACAAATTGAATGGGGTTTTGTTGTAGAATGAGACTTGTTCAGAATATCATTCACTACTTGCCATTCTGATTTAAGGTTACCCTTAGCAGAAATGAATTTAGTTCGATAATAATTATCGCGGTAAAAAGCAATCTCTTTTTTAAATCCAAACATAGCTTTTTAAACTTATTTTTCAGCCTAAGGTTCATGGGATTCTTGGAGCATTTTATTCTAAGCTTGTGTTTCACGTTAACTTTTTCAATGAGTTGACTAGATATCCAGGGTTTTAGTCTTTTTTTAGATTTTTTCAATGGTTCCGTAGAGGAGCAATTTGATATAAATTTATTAAGGCGAGTTATGAACACATCATAAGAAGCAGAAGCATCACTTTCCATGTAAACTTCGTCCCAGGACTCATAAAGTAGAAGATTTGTCAGCTTTATAAAATCAATTCTTGTTTTTTGCTTTTGGCTATTAACTTCGGTACGATGCTTCTTTTTGCTTTGAAAAGTATTCACCAATAAACCTATCATTGAGTGATCGGTGATTTGCAAGTCATATGTACACCTCTCGCAGGCATTCAATGGAAAGTCTGCAAATCGTCCATAAATATGATCCAAACACGTACCTGAAGACAACCGAGTGGGTTCATTTATAAAACTAGCTAAACCGTGGAAGGCCAAGAGGGCCAAGTAATTTGACACAGTTTCGATACTATCTAACATATTAATATTGAAATCTCCCAAAATAATTAGGTTTTTTGCTTTTACTGTGTTCAGCAGACAAGAAAATTCTCCTATGAACGCCAAAACATTGAACATATGTAGACGATAAACAGACAACAGAACAAAATCTATCTGATTAAACCTAACAGAAACCGTTAGAATGTCTGCGCTCTGAAAGTCGACACACTTAGCTTCATGAACTATTAGTTTCTCTTTAATAAAACAGCCGATACCGCCCGCAGCATAATTTTCATTTGGATTAGCAAAGAAAAGGAAACCCGGTAGATGATAATCGTTAATTTCAAACCCATAAATCCAAATTTCGGAAACGATAATAATATCTGGAATGCAATGAAAAGAATCAAGGTGGGTAGCAAGAGATGCAAAGTTTTCTCTCAAACTTCTAATATTCTGGTGTACGACAAACAGTGTGTTTATGGAGTATGAACTATTTTTAAAAACATGTGTTGAGATCTTCGCTGCGGAAAACAACCTAATGCAGCTTGTAAATGAGCCCACGCGAATACCAGACGTTGATAGTCGTACCACCAACACCCTGGACTTGTTTTTAACTTCTCAGCCTGATAAATACGCCGTTGATGTGCTCTCTCCTCTAGGCTCGTCGGACCATTGTGTCATATCAGTTAATTTCTCGTACACCGACCACACAGTTAGAGAAAAAATTCCTAAAAGGACCTTATGGCAATACGAGAAAGCCAATTGGACCGGTATTAACAGCTTCTTTAGGAATTTTAACTGGTCGTTATGCTTGAATGAGATCCTTTATTCCTCATCGGATGAAGAGTATCAAACCAAAAGAAAAGGCATGGTACGACTCGAGCTGTAAAGAGGCCGTCAGGGTTAGAGAAATGTTTTTCCGGTCCTACAAGACCAACCCGACAGAGGAAAACCGAAAAAATTTCAAACGAGTCAGAAATGACTGCAACGTCTTTCTTAAGCGTGTGAAATTTCAATACGACCAAAAACTGAGGCAAAAAATACTGCAATGTCCCAAAGGCAGTACAAATTTTTGGTCATTCGTCAAAAACATTAGAAATTCCGCTTCATCCTCCATCCCAACGCTCATTTACAATGACATTCCAGCTGTCAGCTCTTTGGACAAGGCCAATCTGCTTGCTGCACACTCTGCGGCCAGCTCAACACTCCCAGAATATACTTTGTCTCCGTCTACACTTGAGTGCGTCCTTCAATGGGACGATTCTACTTTCGCACTCGTGTAGTAGCAAGAGTACTTAAAGATCTCAACATACATAAATCCGCTGGTCCAGATGGTATATCTCCCCTTCTTCTGAAGAGGTGTTCTTCCCCGCAGGCAGAACCACTGGGTAAGCTTTTTCATCAATCCTACTCTTTAAGACTCTTCCACAGCAGATGGAAAATAGCATTTGTAAAGCCCGTCCCTAAAAAAGACGAATCATCTTATCTCTCCTCCTACAGACCCATTGCACTTACGTCCCTTCTCCAAGGTCATGGAAGCGCTGATAAATCGCCAGCTCATGAAATATCTCGAAACACGAAAACTTCTCAATTACCGGCAATATGGTTTTCGTGGCAACAGGTCCACTGGTGATTTGATGGCATGTCTTACCGAAAAGTGGAACCAAAACGTGCATCAATCTTGCGAAAGCAAGTAAGCCAGACAGAGTCTGGCATTAGGCTCTTGAGTTGGAAATGCGTACATTTTGGATCAATGACTCTCTTCTTCAATGGATTAGAAATTACTTTTCGGAACGTTCAATTCAAGTTGTCTTGGACGGTTTCAAGTCTGATATTCACAAAATAAATGCTGGTGTGCCCCAGGACTCTGTTCTGTCTCCGACACTCTTTTTAATTTTCATTAATGGTCTCCTGTCTGCTACTTCTAATCCAATATATTCCTTTGCTGATGACAGTACTCTCTGCTTTTCATATTCGTTCCCGGACTCACAGCCCTGCTCTTCGGCTGTAGAACGCGAACGGCAGCGTATGCTAAGCTCATTAAGTTCCGATATCAACAGCATAACCAATTGGGGAACCATCAACAGAGTGGAATTTAATGCTTCCAAAACACAATGCTGTCTGCTGTCGTTAAAGCGATATTTAAACACCCAGCAATTATCCATGAATGGCACTTGCATCGTCGAAACCGAAAAACTTTCCATTCTCGGTATGTGTGTCAATGACATCTTACGTTGGAATGACCACATATTTGATGTCGCCAAAAATGCTGCGAAATGTCTACGTTTCCGCAAGCGATGTAAGAAATATTTTACCCCTTCTGATCTGGGCTCAATATATATGGCATTCATCGGCCCAAAGTTGGAATAAAATGCCCACACCTGGTCAGGTGCTCCTAAAACATCTCTGCACCTGCTAGATAGGATTCAAAACCTTGCGATAAAACTTATAGGTGATACTAACATTACCCAGTCAATGAACACCCTCGAACACCGACGAAATATCTTGTGTCTCAGTTCGTTTTATCGCTATTAACACCATCAGTGCTTCACTGAAATCGCCAGTAGCATTCCGCCTATTCAAACTTTCAACCGTAACACCCGTCTCGCTATGAATGCTCATCAGTATACCCTCAAGCCCACTTTCAGCCATACTCTGCAATATCAAATTCGTTCATAAGCAGTACAACTCGCTTATGGAATGCCCTGCCGATCTCTGTATTTCCTGGTCGTTATAACTTGCAAACATTTAAAAGCAATGTACATCGGTACCTCTCTTTTCTTCCTCCCTAAAGAACGCTGTGAACAATCACCTTAAGGATACACAAAACCCCTTGAGCGCGCGCTCATTATAAAAAAAACTAACTGCTGACAAGCCTTGCAAATATTTAAAGGACAACGTTCTTTGGACCTCGAAGAGGAATAACAGGCCACGTGCAGCCGAGAAATTAACAGAGTAATTTACAAAAGGCATATGGGCAACCAGGCCATATGATGCCGTCTTTTAATTTAAAATAATTGTTGCAAAAAATATTCTACTTTTTACATTTATAAACAATATTAAGGGATGTTAATAATGATGTTATGATTAACAAAAAAAAAATAGGCAAACAGAATTTATATTTCATTGAATTTACGGTGGGCAGATGTGGCATCTTTTATACGTTGGAGTGGCTTTTTGTCTGACGGGCTTAAAATTTCGGCTAGTTTCTTGGCGTTATAATCTGAAGATTCATCAATTTGGCGAGAGAGAGGACATTCAACCAAAATATGCCAAACGGAGAGAACCGTTTGACAGTTCGTACACTCCTCCGCAGGTTCACCATTATAATAATGTTGAGAATTAAAGAGGGGTTTTCCAACTCTGATTCGCAGGAGCTTTATGCAGTCTTCAGGCAGGGTGATGTGTTCACAGAAACGTTTTTTCCTGTGCTGCTGGACTTCTGCTGGACAATTTAACATTAAGAACGGTCTGCGGTAAATTCGTCGATCCTGTTCAACATTTACACAAGTGATCTGATAGGTTCACTTCACCATGCCATAGCGTACGCAGACGACATAATCGCGTACAGATCAGGTCCAAAGATTGAGGTCATTAATATATTTTTGCAGCGTGACTTCGACAAAATTAAGCGATATTGCGAGGACTGGAAGTTGAAAATCAACTTTCAGAAGTCGGAAACCATTTTTTTAGGACGCCTTTGTCTGGGGCCTCTAGGGACACCAGAAAGAATTGGCGAAAGTTTTCTATCGTCGGACAACACGGACAGATGTTGCTCTGGCCAGAGCTAAAGGCGCTTTTTCCCTTACAAAGAGACTGTTTTATAAAAGCCAACTCGATGCGAGGGTGAAGGTGATCTGCTAAATGGCCCTTATCCGGCCTATGCTTGTATTTGAATGTCCCGTGTGGTTTAACGTGAGAGCAAGTTTATTGGAAAAGATTCGGGTGTTTGAGAGGGCTTGTCTTAGGACTTGTCTTCGCTTATACAGAACACCAGAGTCTGAGTACATAAAATTCTATCCTAATGAGGTCTTATACAATAGGGCGAACCTAATAAGAGTGGACAACTTCGTCATTAAATTAACTCGAAGGCACATTGCAAGAGCAAAGACCTCATCGAACAACCTGATCTCCGGGGCTTTCTACCCCAATTATATGTATCACGAGAGAGTTCGCTTTGATGGCTTTACTTCTCCAGAAGCGTTCCTCTATCTAAATAGTAAAGGTCTGGTCCAGGACAGATTGGCGGTTCCGCTAATCTTCCACGTCGCTCGAACAGCTGCGGACAGGCGACTCAACTACGACGGAGACGTCGCACACGGCAGTGCGGATCTTTGAGATAGAATATGCTGTCAACGCATAATTTAACCATTTTATACGAAATTTTGTCCTCGCCTGCGCTGGTTCCTTTTGCCATCCTTGAGAGTCATTTCCAGTTCAACTCGTGTGATTTTTTCTTCTAGCAGTTCGCATGGGTTTGGGAGTGTTGCAAGGTCTTCTAAGATAAAGTTTATTTTATCTTAGATCAAACTCTCTGGATAGGTGTTGTCCGCATTATAATGTTTCCACTTATCTGTGAATGTATTTGCGATGGTTTCTGGCTCTATTTGTAATTTTTTGTCTAAAAGCATGTAAAATTCGGTCTGACTTAGGAGAGTGAAGAGATCTAATCCTTCCCCACAAGGTTTTCATATCCAGTGCCGGATTCATTGTGTTTATGAAATTTTCCCATGAAGCTCGTTTGGCACAAATTGATTCTCTTCTATGTTTGGCACACATTCTTCTATATGCTACGCCTGACAACTAGTGGTAGGGTACTTGCGTGATTTTATCCAAGCCTTGTTCTTCTCCTTTACCAAATTTCCTATTGCTCGCGTAAACCAGATATGGTTGCTCTTAAGACGTACAGACTTCGTAGTTGGGATGACTTTTGCTGCGGCAGTTCTAATAATTTTTTTTTATCTTCGATGCTTCCTGGTTGGTGTCATCAGTTTGTGTTGCAGGTTTAAATAAATTCCGGTTAGCAAGTTGGGAGTCGATCTTTGTTCTGCAGTGCGTACAATTATTGTTATATGATCTCTACTTTCTGGGTGATCCAGTGTCTTCCAATGCAGGAGGGGTGCTATATCCTGGGTTACGAAGGTGACATTAATTGCAGAAAAGATGTTTCTAGTGCTGAAAAAAGTTGGGGATCCATCATTCAAAGTTACGAGCCCACGATCATTGGCGAAAATTTCAAGCAATTTTCCTGCAGCGTTTGTAGTGGTTGAACCCCATAAAGTGTTATGGGCGTTCATATCACCCATTATTATGTGGTGACAATCCTTGTTACCCCAGGGAGTAGGAAAAAGTAGAAAACAGAAAATAAAAGTTTTAGTTCAGACAATAGACTGAACTTTCACGAATCACTAGTGCATTCGTTGAAGCAACACGTATGAACACGGTGTTGCCAGAACAGAACTGCCCTTGGATTCTATCACGCAGGTATCACCGCCATCCAGAAAGTGCGATAGAATAGGCTGGTCATATGCAGGATGAAAAACTGTGATACATACTATGGTGATTGCTATAGGGAAAGAACCAGCGCTTATTTGGGTGCGGGTATTGAGCTTCAGAGCGTCTTATGACAACAGGAGCTAACAGGAGCCTATTACGCACCCATGCCCCTACGGAAGACAAGGACGGCGCAACAGAAAGAATGTTTCTATGAGCTTCTCGACATGACATATGAGCAATGTCCGAAGTATGACGTTACAATCGTACTAGCCGATTTCTTTCGTAGGACAGTTGGTAGCATAGGCTACACGACACAACTTCTGGCAACGGCTTTAGACTTATTGACTTTGCAACGGGACAAAATCTCAGTATAGCAATCACAAATGCATCTCACAATACAAAAGGGGACATGGTGGTCTCTGGATCATCAAACGCCAGTATTCTGTATTCTGGAGGTCCAAACTTTCCTGGCAGTCAACATTAAACCGAATCACCACCCTCTTGCAGCCAACATGTGAATGCAGATTTCCTACAACAAAGAAGAACTATTCTAGGAAAATATAATGCAGAAAGCTGCAATCGCAAGAGACCATTAGAATCTTCTCCGAACGTCTATCCTGAAATCCCTCAACAAGTCTTATGCCGCCAGTGGCAACGCTGCAACGAAGGAAGAGAGCCCCTCGTGAGCTCTACCAGCAGAAGATTGAGATATTGAGAGTTTATACTCCAGGGGTAACGTACGGACATTTGACCAAACGTAAAAATAACGGTCAATGTAACAAGACGAGTGCAGAAACCAGTAGAAATGAAGAAGTAGATGTATACTCTGTGCTGGGAATATGGAAACACTTTTTCTGTATACTGTATAACGTCGACAAAGCTCAACATCCCGGCGTCAGGTAAAGTAGACCATTCAACTTAGACGATGATAGCCAAAACTTCAGTCCACCTAACCGGAACGAAGTAAGGACAGCAATATCTAAGCTACCGGCCGAGGTATTCAAAGCAGCTGGAAGTGACTTTGTGAATGCTCACTCATCCCTCAGATCTGGTCCGAAGGGTGTATGCCTGATGAATGGAATTTCAGCCTCGTTTAACCGATCCACAAGAAAGGAGACGCCTTCAACTCCGCCAGCTATAGAAGCATGAGTTTGCTCAACATCACATAAAAGGTCTTATCTGCCATATTGTGTGAACGTCTGAAACCCTTCGTCAAAAACCTGATGGGCCCCTATCACTACGGTTTCCGACCAGGAAAGTCCACAATCGCAGATTCTGGAGAAAACTCAAAAAGTACAAATCGACACCCAGCATATTTTCATCCATTTTAAGGCCGCATATGACAATATTTACAGAGAGGACCTATATAGAGTCATGTCTAGTTATGTTCCGTTAAAGTCGGTAACGGCTTGATCGAGACCTTTAATGTTAATAGAGGTTTAAAGAAGGTGATACTCTGGCATGTGACTTGTTGAACATCATATTTAAAAGAATTGTGTGCGAGGCTCACAATCGAACATTGAAGATACAATCTTCCAAAGTCTGTGCAACTACTAGCGTACCCCGATTATGTCGACATAATTTCGCTTGTTTAACGGCAAATAAGGGCAAAACCAAATATTACTTATGCTGTCAACAAGAAGGGACACACAACATTGATGAATTGGGCAGAAAATCAGAATCGATACCTATATTTTCGAGATAGTACCTTGGCTCTTCTATAAATTTTGCCAACAATATCTCAGCAGAAGAATCACTCTTGCCAATCGCTGTTTCTTTAGGCTAAGATGATGAAGATATCCTCAGCCGTTTCGATAAAAATATCCTGAATTTCAAGGCTCATCGGGGCATGACTTAACTTATATTTGAAAATTGCTTGCGATGTACTTAATCTGCTATTTTTATCATAAGCCTTCATCAGATGTTTACCTAAACCGAAGATCCCGTGCCCAATAAACTAGTATGTGGGGCCCACTTTCTGTCCTCTTAATGGTTTCGCTGACTCCAATATCGATGTAAATAAACCTGCTTCTATTAACGCGACACTAAAAAGTCTTTTTAAATTGTAGAAATCAGATCCATCAATGGTACCGATCATATGTGGAAAGTATTAAGCATATGCTTAGTCACTCAGTGCCAGTGGATGGCATCTAAAAGTAAATGTAAATGTAGCCATGAGGCATGTACAATCATCTTATTTTTATTATCGAAATCTTCTCTTACTTTTGTATGCGTTCTATATAATACATCGAATATCGATGACAGGACTTCTGCCAACAATTTACGAGTACTAACAATTTTCCTCGTTGCACCGTGTTTTGACTCCTAACAGTAACAAATGGGGTGTTCTCGTGGGCCAGTAATTCCGAACTCCGATGAAAACAAAAAGCGACATGAAGTGACTCCAAACTCCGATGAAACGATTGCCTAAACCCTTTTGCTAGCATTCAAAACAGTGCGATAATACCTATAAATGACACTAACATTATCCAACAAGGATGAAGTGTTCCGTGCTGCACGAGATTGTATCGCTATTTCCACCAGTAGTTATCCTACGTAGCCAGTAAAGTTCTTCTATTTCAAACTCTAGTTACCACCCATCTCGTTCTGAATGCTAAAACTCCGGTGAAACGAAAAAGCGACAGAAAACGAATAGGAAAAAATCCGCTTGATGAGGCATCTCGGGTAGAATGAGACATAGGAGAGGAACGAAAAGGTGAAAGACTGGAGTTAAGGAACAAGAAGAAAAGGAGTAATGCACGTGAGGTTCACTAGCTCGGACGGAATGAGCCATGAGCGGTAAAGAGGACGAGTTCCGTTCATAGCAACAACATCAGCATCGTCATCGTCAATGCTACCATCGTCAAAGTACCTACCTAGGCATTAATATCATCAACACTTAACGGAAAAGTTAAGCCTAACAAGAAATATCTGTTTTTTTTGTGAACGCCAAGAAGATAAGCAGCATAGAACAGCCCGGCAACAGAATTCCTCCAGCGAAATCGATTGATCTAGTTTAGGAATAGGCGCATTAGCAATGCAAGCAAAGGAGTCATTTTTTGCGACTACAAAATGGATTGCGTATGTGGTTCGTATTACCTCTCCGAAAGAGTGACCCTCAGGTATACCTTTGGTATACACGGCCGCCTTTAGACGGTGTCTGTGCCATGGAAGCAGTGAGTCTTCTTGTGCCGGTTACTCTTTATCGCTATTTCTACCACCACTCATGAGTACTCCATTATAGCCGCCAGTACGATTCCGCTCCTTCAAACCTTCAACCGTAACTATAGCCATGAATGCTCATCAGTATACCCTCAAGCCCACTTTCGGACGAACTCTAAAATATCGCGGTTCGTTCCTAAGCCGAACAACTTGCTTATGGATTGCCCTGCTTAACTCTCTAATTCCTGGTCGTTACAACTTGCAAACATTTAAGACCAATGTACATATGAACCTCCTCTTTTCTTCCTCCCTAAATTTGCTTCGCCGGCACAGTGTATAAACATTTTAAGGGTACTCAAATCCCTTGAGCACGCGCTAATTATAAAAATAAACAAAAAACCCGCTGGGGGTCGTTCTTCAATCTTACCTTGTGAGGCACTAAATTACCACATTATTAACGGAACAGAAAAGCAGTGCAAGTGCTTTTTACTGCGATTGACTAGAGTAATTCTGAGTCAAATTTTTGCGCTGCTGTCGTTGGTGCTTGTAAATGCGGAGCCAGGGTGGACGAAGTCCTTAACTGTCTAGAATTTTTAACTGTCAATAGTGACACTTGGGCGAAGCTGTCGGGAGTGTCAATCCTTTTCTGATGACATCATCGTTTACCGTCAGACTCATTTTGGCCGCTTCCGGTCAGTACACACGATAAATGCATTTAATCCTCGCTGTGTTGGTCCAAGCATGTCATTGTCAATCAATATTCAACTTGCACAATCTGACAGGGATGTGAAATCCAGACGATGCGTTGTATAGCTCGCACCTGTGCACGCTGTCATATGTGACTTTGAAGTCGACAAATAGATGGTACGTGTCGATCTGAAGTTAGCTGGTCTTTTCCAAGAGCTACCGTAGTGTGAATAACGTATTTGATGGATGGACTTTCCTGGCCTAAAAGTGCACTGTCAATCAGGTTGTCTATGACTGGTTTCAGATGTTTAGGAGACTTATTCCTTTATAGTTGGCGCAGTCAGTCTCCTTGTGTATCGGTGAAATTCCATGCCTTTCCCTGACCATACCTTACAAATTAGCTGGTGCATGTTCCACACCAGGTCATCTCCAGCTGCTTTCTTTGATTAGTGCTCCATGCATTGCTTCTGCTTCAGCAGATTTATTAGACCTTAGAACCGATAGTGTTACTTTAGCTTCGACTACGTTAATAAGTGGAATTCTCTGCCATCTTCGTCCATGGTGAATGGTTCATTCTATATGACAGTGGGATTTTGAGTATCATGGCCAGAAGTACTGTTTCCATGTTCTTAGCACTGATTGCGACCCTACTACTTTTTGTCTAGCTGCATGTATCTGCTTATCTTGACCGTCAAACTAGGGGTTTCTTTGTGACGGCGCTTTAAGGCCAATCACATAAGAAGCAGCTTCTCTGGTGGCTCGTCGGCATTTCCTTTAGTGTTCTACGACTTATGTTCGGGGCTAGAATTTTCAGTGATTTTGAGGAAAACGCAATCGGCAAAGGTTGTAGAGATCTCCTGCGACGTCGAATTTTGTTGTTCTCACTTGACTTCGTTGTGCCTATGATGTCCCCGTTCGTAACTGGTTGCAACAAGGTATTAATCCGAGTCAATGCTGGCTAATCGGGAAGATCGGACACCCAGAATGCTGCAGTAGTATCTGGCGTATGATCAATCTCGTTGACGGTTGATTGACCAGGGGAAGGCGAAATCCTTTTATGGATGTTGAGATAGGAAAACCGCGTACTGGCTGCATAAATTTACGCCCCGTAACTCAATCCATTGTCAGAAGTGGTGTTATGCAGGCCATGTTTTCCGATGTTCCCGCTCTAAGATGGTTTTTTTTGTCAGCTTTGCCTTAAGCTCAGTTTTGGTATCATAGCTGGGGCACTGAACATTCGGTCTAGGAGCTGAAGGATTCTAAAAGTGTGCAAAATCCGATATATTTCCTTTTCCAATCTCTCAACCTTCCGAAAGACCGGTGTCTCTGCTTACTGGTTCGAAGGCTCTTTGCTCGTAGACCTTTGAAATGGTTGTGGAACCAAATACCTGGATCACTTGTAATTGACCTTGCTTTTCTCTGTATTAAAGCGTCGTTCGAATCTGAAATGTAACTGCTTAGTGGTAGCGCAGTATTCTAAGTTGAACTTACTTGGAAGCCTTTGTTACGTTTCGTTTCTCAAAAATGATTATCCCACTCTGTGAGTGACGTGTCTAAATCTCCGACGATTATAAGAGAATGATGTCTCCTTGATGTGCTTACAATTTTGTTTGCCACCCCTTCATAACTTAAGCTGGGTGGGTTATAGCAGCCTATAAATAGTAACCCTAGGCATACATGCTTTGGCTTCTGCCCCTTAGAATATAGAGGCTGAACAAAGCCGGCAACGTACTAAATCACAGCAGACTTACTAAGCACATTAAAGCCCCGGTCATAGATATCACCATCTTGTGCGACGCTAGCTATAAAAGCGATATCAACGTCAGGATGCATTTCTTCCTTAACTGTCCGGCTTACGCTCCGATTAAGTTCACATCGTATCCGATTGCTGGTGACACTGTATTGCTGAATCGACAACTAGTGTACTCGTACCTGCGAAATGCAGTATCCATCATCTTTCTACCAGGCTGTAGGCCATTCAAATAAACCCATAATGCTGTGGCAGGTAACGTAAATATATTAGAGACCTTGGTAGACAGTTCATTTTGCAGGCTCATTCCATCGGTAATGCTCAGAGAATAAAGGTGATGGATGGGCCATAGAGTCTTTTTTGCTTTCCTGGTTCCCGCATAACATCAAGCCACACTTTCATTTATCTAGTTACAGGCACCGACATCTTCAGGAAAAGTATCGCCTGAGGGGTTCATTAGATTCAATGGAGGCTTTCCAAACAATTGCTGAGACCCAAACTTGACTGAAGAAACAGTAGAGATCGAGGTAGTAATCGTAGTAACCGAGGTGTGTAAGACATGTGGGGCTCTTCTGATGATTAGCCCTGGTACATCACTGCAAATTTTCACCAGAAAAACCAATGCAACACCGGTTCTAGTCGCTACATGCTGACAACGCTTGCGCATCCTTCCTATCAGAAATGGTGATCCCAGATCACGGTTGTAGGAGACTATTTATTGACAGGCTGTTGGTTCTGAATATATTTTAGACATTTCCATAGGTTGCCTTCCTTCATCACAATTTTCGTTGCTCCCTGTCCAACAGGATACCACTTGACTTTGAAGGGTGGCCGCAATTTCAATTCCCACTAAGTATGAATCACATGTTACAGCGTAACCACCAAAGAAAGTTGTTCCATCGGTCGATGAGAATTTTCATTTCACTTTCATTTAAAAAGCGACTACCAGCCGGGTGAGCTGTGCCCGCTAAAGCCTACAATTAAACCATAAAACCGGAAGGCAGCCCATAAAGAATTTAACAACGACCACAACAAAAACGAAAACAAAAACCACTGCCATTCCACGAATATTCGTATCTGGAAAAACGTGAGATCTCGTCCAAGGAGAAAGATGCTACACAAAACCGAAAGTAATTAAGCGGCAACTTTCACGATCGATAAAGGTGAACCTTGTGGCAGATTTACAATTTACGAGCCAAACACCGCTCTACACTTCAACTTCAAATCACTGACAACGACAGCGACAAACATTAGCATCAAGATTGGCGTCATATCAATTTTCCCCATCCATCAATTGTAACTGCTGTTAGTGGAGGCGTTCTAAGGCCCCCTGAGGCCATGTATGGCGTATTCGTCTAAGTGCACCACCGCCACCACCATCAGATCATCCTCATCGACTCGTCATGTTGGTTGTCGCTGTTACTCTTGTTGTAGTATGTCGCGCGACTTATTAATCACTACAGGCAACCAAGCACTGTCTGTCACTCTTTCGTCGTCCCCCCCTGAGCATGAAGTGCCTTCTCAGAAGCGGATGTGGCAGATTCCGCACGACTTAACCGAAAACTTGTCGGCCGCATCTTATCAGTCGAGTGAAATTATTGTGCCCTTTTCACACGCGCGCTCGCCATAATTATGCGTCAGATAGCTAGTAAATCTTTTACTTAGCCGCTCCGTATCGTCAACGGCAGCGGCAGATACAAACGAAGCCCTCCCACTTGACTGGCAATACTTAAGGACACATGCGGCTTTATGATGCAGCACTGAGGTGCAGATACGCGCGGCTTCACTCAATGAGGTGCGAAGATAGCACGAGCACGTGGTGGTACCATGTGGTGGTACCAACACTGAATGAGCGGCAGACGGACGCAGAATAAGCAGATTAACTTCAGTTTTATGTTACGAGCTTCGATTCGAGGCGTGCACTAAGGTTTAACTTCTAGAAAGAGAGAGGTACTATGGCACCAGCATCAGTAATGGTAGTGCTGGACACAGAAAATACCTATAGATACCACCGAGTGCAAGACGTGTCGGAATCACGGAAATTATGTTGCACCACGTGTCATCTTGTTGAGGGAGTAAGTGAGTGAAATGTGCGTGATTTTGGAAATGTATCCTGGATACGATGTGATCGTTATGATCGTTCCCATACCGTTATCCGTACATTTCATCTGTCGGAAAGAACAAAGTATGCGCGGAATGATGCCTTGTAATCGCTTGGCTGGACGCATAAACTCAAATGCAGAGCACTTCCTTGTACGAGTATGCGAATACGGATGGTGTTGGATGTTGCAGAGACGGCGGGATGGATGGTGTTGTTTGTTGGATCTTCCAACGGGTGAAGGTTCAAATGAGTGATAGGGACCAGTAAAAGTGAGTGGTAGATGTGTACATATGCGAAGCGGAAAGGAACAGATGTTAGCAAAATTTCCGTAACGACGAAACGATGCTTGGTTATAGTTGAGTCTACTTTGGTTAATCTCTTCGTCTCTTCGGATAGAAATTATTCCAACTTTGCGCGTATATTGATCTCTAGGGAAGCTCTGGTAAGGATCTTAATCCAAAGAGCAACGACATGCTCGTACACAGGGAGCTACATGATAAGTATTTCGACCTTAACCATTGGCTTTCATAGACCTTTTTGCTGACTTTAGTATTACATTTCCGTCGCTAGAATCTCAACCGTCAATGACGTAGTACTACAATGGCTGAGCGTTTTGGAGAAAACATCATCTCAACGAATAAACTCAGGCTCTCGGAGTTTGATCTGTTTTGAGGATTACGATACGCACAATTGTCGGCACTCCACATCAGGCCAAGAGTTTTGCTACAAAAGCCTGTACTGTTCCTTCACTTCCGCTCGCAGTCCTCACGAGCAGCTCTCGTCCATCGATGCAACTTTATTTGCTTGGCTGCATGTACCTGCCTATATTCTAGAAGTTTCTTGCTATTTCAGATTTTTACCTTCGAACTTTGGTGGCCTTTTGCCTGTGATATCCTGGTTGCAACAAGGCAATGATTCGAGTCAATGTTACCTCCTCGGAGAGTTCAAACAAAGTTTTGTGGTTGTAGGGGGAAGCTACGCTACGAAGGTACCAGTGCGGGACTCCTACTCACTAAAACTTACCTCCATAAAGAAACATCGTTCGTGTTTTCGACTCACGGAACCGCCGTAAAGCACAACTTCGAGGACCTTTGGCTAGAAACCATGATAGTTAAGTTCTCGTATTTGGTCCTGTTATTGGCTTATTAGGGCGACGACAGCCTCCTGGGGGTCTATGTTTTCTAGAACGGCCGTCACTAATTGGCCAACTTCACTCCATTTTTCCACTAAGTGGTTCATTCCGCTAATAATCACACTTGCATGTGAAAAGTTGGTATCTGGCCTTTTGAAACGTGATCGGCATCTTCCGTCTGTTTTGTACACACTATGTCAAGTTAGAAATTGCGTGATGTAGAAATTCAGTTCTTATGGTCTCCTTTTCACCGAAGGTCCTACGTTGGGGATAAGTTGGTATTGGTATGCCCATGTTCCTTTGGCGGTATTTTTACATCGGTGCTTCCACTTTTGTACTGAGATATTCTTTTCCTCCTTATGGATCTCTCCAATTGATCCGCTGGGTGGACAAGAACGTATTCGCGTTCATCTCACATCTTCGGTCATTATATCAGTGGTCGTCATACCAGCTAAAACGCCCTCTGAATCTTCTGAGACGGTCCGGAAGGCGCGTCTACTGTAGAGCGAGATTCTTAGAATCAAAACTGGTATCCTAACAATGCTCTGTTCAACTATTCTCATAAGTCAGTTGTAAATTACCTTTTGTACAATTTTTCCTATGGTATCCAGAAGGCAAATGGAAACGAGGGAACTCTTGGAGGGGTATTTCCTTTGGGAGAAGCCCTAAACGCTGTAGTTTCCCGATATCTGGGAATGTTCCCTCTTTAAGACCGCTGTAATTACTTTTATAAAGATGTCTGGTCTCGATGCAATTGCTGCTTTAAGTGCTCGGTTTGCTATTCCATCCGCATCCAGCAGCAATTTGTCTTCTGTAATAGGAGGGATTTCTTCGTCTGCAATTGCTACGACGTCGCCTAGAAAGGGTTCGGGAATTGTTTTGGTAATAATATTTTCCAAGATTGTCAGACATGTAAATTGAGGTGCTCTATGTCCTTTTCTTTTATAATACGCGCGCTCAAGAGATTTAAGTACCCTTAAAAAGCTTGCGCACAGCGTGGGTGAATGAAAATCAGGGAGGAAAGAAAGAGAGCTGCCGATGGACGTTGGTCTTAAATGTTCGAAAGTTATAATGACTAGGAAAAAAAGAGTTAGGAAGGCATCCCAAATGCGAGTTGTACGGCTCAGGAACGAATTACGATTTTTTAGAGTACGTCCAAAGGTGGGCTTGAGGGTGTACTGATGACCATTCATAGCGAGGCGGGTGTTACGCTTAAAAGTTTGAAAGGGCGGAATGTTGCTGGTGACTTCTATGGAGCGCTGGTGGTGGAAATAACGATAAAATAGAGTGAGACACAAGACGATTTCGCCGGTGTTCTAGGGTGTCCATTGACTGGGTGATGTTAGAATTGCCTATGAGTTTTATCGCACGGTTTTGAATTCTATCTAGCAGGTGCAGATATGTTTTAGGCTCACCTGACCAGATGTGTGCATTATATCCAATTTTGGGCGGATGAATGTCTTATAAATTGAGTCCAGATCAGAGGGGGTGAAATATTTCTTACATCGTTTGAAAAAACCTAGACATTTCGCAGAGTTTTTGGCGACATCGGATATGTGGGCATTCCAACGTCAGTTGTCATTGACACACACACCGAGAATTGAAAGTTTTTCGGTTTCGACGATGCAAGTGCCATTCATGGACAATAGCTGGGTTTTTAAATCTCGCTTTAACGACAGCAGACAGCATTGTGTTTCCCAATTAATTATGCTTGAAATACGTTGGCTTTCCCGTTCTACAGCTGAAGAGAAGGGACATGAGTCCAGGAACGAATATGAAAAGCAGAAAATAGTGTCGAATTTACGACAATAGATTAGAAGTAGCAGACAAGAGATCGTTGATGAAAATTAAAAAGAGTGTTGGAGACAAACCGGAGACCTGTGGCACACCAGCATTTAATTTGCCACTGAACTTCGTCTGCACGACCTTGGTATCGACTCCAACAATAGCTGCTACCTTAACGAGAGCCTTACTAAGGAAACAAGAGCTCTCTTAATCAGTGCTCTGAGCCTCAAACGAAAGAAACAACTGTTTGCTGCACACACCAGGTATGGAAATTTGTTCGTTAAGAAGACGGCAAATGGTAAAAGCTTTCCTATTGAAAGCACCGATGATCTGCTTGCTGCTGCTGCTGCTTCTTCAAATGTGTGAATATTGTCTCTCTTTGTTTTTTTTTTTATTATTGTTCTCTTTTATTTTTATTATAAAATGCCATTTTCTGTCAATATGTCAATTTTCTTATTCCTATTAATGTTCGATCCCTCCCCTATCCCTCTCTCAAAACCTTATCAGCACTTTAACTCGTCTTATTTTGTCTTCTCTTTATACTGTGGATGTTTTAAGTTCCACCTCTAACGAAGTAAAGTGACTAATATAATTTCTAAATGACATGAAGGACTCAGAGTTTGTTACCTAAATGCTCGTAGTTTAAATATTAATAAACTGGACTATTTAAAGTTCTTGTTTATAGATTCTTGTGTTGATGTTATTTGTGTAAGTGAAACCTGGTTCAATCCTAATATTCCTGATGAAGTCTACGACATACCAAACTATAAGATTCATAGAAATGATAGAATCACTGATACTATAGGTGGTGGAGTGGCAATTTACTGCAGGTCATCTATTAAATCTTTTAGCATACTTAAATCAAGTGGACCTGGTATTGAGTTTATCATGGTTGAAATAACTGACTGTAGTACTAAATATATTGTGTCATGTGTCTATGTTAAAAACCGTGGTTGTTTTCACCGTTTTTTTTCAGCTCTTTCGGACTATTGTGCACTTTATGTTAATTAACATAATTATTTGTGGAGATTTTAATGCTGACTTGATAAGAAATGACTCATGTGCATTTCATATGAAAGATTTAGTGTCATCTGTCGGTCTAAGTATTGTGAATAATAATTACCCGACACGTTTCGTCGCTAATCGTTTACCCAGTCTTTTAGATCTTACTATAGTCTCCGATCCTGCGCTTGTTCTTCTTTTTGACCAAATATCTTTCGACATTTCTGACCATGACTTACTTTTTTTGACTTATGATGTAAATTTATCTAAACTAACTACCGCTAACTACTTTACTTACAAAGATTTCAGATCTATTAACATTGATGCACTAAAGCTAGCAACTTTATCAGCCCCTTGGTTACAATGTAGACTATTCTCTGACCCAAATGACAAAGTTGATTACTTTCAAACTATTGTAACCCAACTGATTGATCGGCATGTCCCGACTAAAACAATAAAAATAAGAAATCAAAAGTGTCCTTCTTTACTTCTGAAGTTATTAATGCAATTAAGGCTCGTAATAAATTGCATAGTAAATGGAAACGTTCATTAAGAAGTATTGATTGGGAAGTATTTAAAAAGGCGCGAAATTTTGCTACTAAAATAATACGTGCATCCAAAAAGAACTATTATGCTTTAAAGTTGAATACCTCCTTACCTGCCAAAAAACTTTGGAGTAATCTTAAAATGATAGGTATCTCCAAAGGAACTAATCCGGCTTGCGATCTTGACCCAGATACATTAAATGACTTTTTTGTAGGTGAACAACCTTCCAGCAATAATAATAATGATAGTCTATATTTTAAATCAGACGGCACGATTCCTTTGCTAGAAGATTTTGTAGTCGTAAGTGAAGAAGAAGTTTTTAAATGTGTGATGTTAATCAAGTCTGACGCTACCGGTGAAGATAATATACCCATTCGATTTGTAAAACTTATCTTACCACTTATCTTATGCCACCTGACTCACATTATTAATTTCTGCATTGTGACTTCTACCTTCCCCCAGTCTTGGAAATTCGCAAAGGTCATTCCAATTGCAAAAAAAGCAAAAGCTGATTCGCCTGCTGATTTCAGACCCATCAGCATACTTCCTTGTTTATCGAAAGTCTTCGAAAAGATATTAGAGAAACAAATTTTCGACAATTTAAAAAACAACAACCTTCTCTACCCGAAGCAATCTGGTTTCAGAACTAGTCATAGTTGTTCTACAGCGATGGTGAACTTATTAGAGGAAATTAGACAGGACTACGACAAAGGTCACATTACTCTACTCTGTTTGCTTGACTTTTCTAAGGCTTTTGATAGGGTAGATCATTATATTCTAAGTTTGAAACTTAAAAACTTCTTTGGTTTCAGTGACAGGGCCGTCAAACTAATCAAAAGCTATTTATCCGAGAGGTTTCAAAGGGTTAATTTAAATAGCAGATCCTCGACAAGTAAGGCGTTATTTCAAGGAGTTCCGCAAGGCTCTATCCTCGGTCCCTTATTGTTCGCCATGTACATCAACGATTTACCTAATGTCTGCACCCATACTTCTGTACATCTTTATGCAGATGATGTACAGCTTCACTTAGGTAAACCTCTTCTCTTGCTTGATGAATTAGTCCATCTTATCAATGAGGATCTTCGCCGTATATCTGCTTGGTCCGTCGCTAATAAATTGCTTCAAAACCCGACCAAATCTCAATCCCTTCCTATATGCAAAAGAAAATGTGATCTCATTTTAATTCCCGATATTTGTCTAGATAACACTAAGACTACTTTTGTGGAGCAGTGCACTAGCCTTGGTTATGTTATTGATCATAATCTTTCTGGGTATAGTCACACAAATGCAGTTATCGGCCGTGTCTATGGATGCCTCCGCAATTTGTGGCTTACTTCCTATTTTACCCCTTTGGATACAAGACGCAAGCTAGTGCTTACTTTGATATTGGCTATTATTACCTACGCTGGGGTTGTTTATAGTGATTTGGACTCACTATCGCAACGTAAGCTCTTAGTTGCTTTCAATGATGCTGTACGATATGTATATGGTCTCCGCAAATATAACCATATCTCTGAATTCTCCAATAAATTACTAGGTTGCACTCTACAACAGTATCTCAATGCAAGAAATTGTATATTTTTGCACAAAATTCTAACTTGCAAGTCTCCGTTCTATTTATTTGACAAACTCGTTTTTATCCGCTCCTTAAGAAATCTATCCATTGTCCCTTTTCGTTATCAATTCTTGAATTCATCGCGTCTTTTTTTCATTCGTGCTGTTAAATTATGGAATTCCCTTCCTCCGCGAATCAAATTAATATCTAACCGTTCGACGTTTAAAAGTGCAGTCATCCGCTACTTCTCCTCCCTGACTACTCAACCCTAAATTTGTATCCTCCGCCACATAAACTCCACTAATATCTATTGCCATACAATTGTAAATTTATTATTTTAATTTAGTTTTAAGTTAAAGATTATTTAATTTGCTAATCGATAATTTCTTAGTACTAAAAAAGATGTTTATCTTATTGTATGTAACCGACATTATTAAATAAATAAAATAAATAAAAAAAAAAAAAAAAATTGTGGATATCAGACTTACAACCATCCAAGACAACTTGCATTTTGAATTGAACGTTCTGAAAGGTAGTTCTTCTAATCCATTGAAGAAGAGAGTCATCGATCCCAAAAGCACGCATTTTCGACAAAAGAGCTTGATGCCAAACTCTGTCAAATGCCTTAGAAATATCAAGTGCTATTATCTCGCTTTCGAAAGATTGATGTACGCTTTGGTTCCACTTTTCGGTGAGGCATACCATCGAATTACCAGTGGATCTGTTGCTACTGAAACCGCACTAGCGGTCATTGAGAGGTTTGCGTGTTTCAAGATATGTCATGAGCTGATGGTTTATCAGCTCTTCTGTGACCTTGGGAAGAAGGGACGTAAGTGCAATGGGTCTGTTGGAGGAAGGAGAAGAAGGTTCACCTTTTTTAAGGATGAGCTGGACAAACGCTGCTTTCCATCTACTCGGATAGAGTCCTAAAGAGTAGAACCAAACCCGCTGGTTGTTGAGATCCTTAATATACTCTTTCTACTCACGAGTGCGTAATTGGATTCAATGCACTCAAGTATAGGCGGGAACAAAGAACAATCTGGAAGTGTTGAGCTGGCCGCAAAGTGTACAGAAAGCAGATTGGCCTTGTCCAAAGGGCTTACAGCTGAAATGTCATTTTAAATGAATGTTGCTATGGACGATGAGGCAGCATTTCTAATATTTTTGACAAACGACCAAAAATTTGTCATGCCAATTCGCCAGGAGGTTCTCCAAGGGTTTGTATCGGCTTCGTCTATCAACTTTTTAAAATTATGTTTTTGCCCCTTTTTAGGGATATCCTCGCTTCCTTATCTTTTACCAGACTCTGATTAAAATCCAGACTTTCTCTTGAATGTTCTTAGAAATCATATTTCGGCGTTTCACCAGTAGTGCGGTGAGTTGAATAGGCTGGGCTTTCTTCTTGGTATAGAAGCACCATATACATAAATGAATAGGTCCGACAGCTGGAGCCCTAAGTTCTCCACAATCCCGGATCTCAGTTGGCAAATACTAATGATCTCCTCAAACGTTTCTCTATCGAAGGTGGTGTCTCTCTACTTTGGACCAGTCATTTTGGGGTGGTCTCGGCGTTTTCATAGCTCACTTTGTGTATAGTTTTCGTTGGCACACCATTTTGTGTTACGTGCTAGAAAAAGCTTTTGAGAGAAAAGTATTTTTCTTAGACCCATTAACTAGAGCTATGCCCTGTGCTCTGAATGTCTAGTAGAGAAGAGCTCGTTCTCTTGCATCCATCGTCCTATTGCTCCATTCTGTGGCCCCTGGGTTGAGAGCTTCCCTATTATTACCGAGTTGTTTTTCTCTTGCATCCACTACGAGATCCTTCAGCAACTTTTGATATTGTTCCCAGGACAGGTTTGTCGGAGTGTAGCAGCTGTGGATGTGGATGCCATTGATCTTTCGCCAATTCGCTGCTTTGCCTTTCTTTTGTCATTTGGGTTAACAGATCTTAAGCCGCTTTGCAGTGGTTAAGGCTGAACTGAGCAATCTCCATGGTTTGGGACCAGTCAGAGCCTTTTTAATCATATGCCAGTCCCTTTTGCAGCAGAAGCAAAGTGGTTACTTTCTGTAATTTTTGGATGGCAAAGAGGTGTTGCAAGGGTGTTTGGCGTCGATTACAATGTGGATGTGTAAACCGCGTGCTGGCTACTGAACGGTTACGCCCCGTTACCAATTCTAAAAACCTGAATCCATTGTGGGACGTAGCTTACCCAGATTGTATTTTCCGTTGACCCGCTCAAAGGCGGCTTCCTTACCCAGCACATCGCTAAGATCTCCTAGCACAATTTTGGTGTCATCGCTGGGCACTAAGCATGTATTCCCGCTAGGATATCATAGAAATCATCTTTGGTGCTGTCATCCCGTAGAGACATGAACGCAAATTATACTTATATTTCCGAAATTGGCTCTGATGAGGGTTGTTTCGAGGTGTTCGCTTACATGCTGAAAGTTTAAGAATCTTTAACTGTTTCTGTCTCAAATAGTACGCCCACAAGCAAATATGTAAACGTAGTCTTGCTTCTGTATAGCAGTCGAAGTACATAGTAGATGTCGCAGTATTTCATTCCGGGATTACCGTGAAATCAGCTTTACAGAAGTCTTATACCTCCGCGAGTTGTTCGGCAATTCGTGGTCTGTTCGGGGTCTTAAAATTCCATCTGCAAAGCAGAAAGTCCACCGATAAGAATAGGTCTGACCCTAAATCTTATCGGGGCACCAGCCTGCTTCCGGTACTAGGAAAAGTGCTGGAAAGGGTTATGGTGGAAAGGGTTTCGGAGAGCATGGCGGAACCAATGTCTCCCTTCTAATTCGGCTTTACAAGGGGCAAGTGTGTCGAGGATGCATGGTCTTTCCTAAAAGACAGGCTCCTGATAAGCAGGGCCAGGGTGGTTATAGGCATCTTTATTGATTTCAAAGGTGCCTTTGATAACCTGAACTGGCAAAAAATAGTAACCAGGTTGCAGGAATTGGGCTGTCGGGAAATTGGGCTTTGGGGAAGCTACTTTTCCGACAGAAAAGCGAGTGTGGTAAATACGCACGACAGCGTCTCAATTAGTGTAGAGAGAGGTTGCACCCAGCGGTCCATTTGTAGTCCTTTTATTTGGAACTTGATGATGGATCCACTCTTGCGGCGACTAAACGAGCTCTTCCTTGAAGGCCAGTCTAGGGCCGAAATCGAGGTATTAGGAGAAAGAGCTCTAGCAGTCGTTGCTGAATGAGGAGAAAGCGTTGGGGTAAGTGTATCGCAGGATAAGACCGTTTCAATGAAGCTCAAGGGCAAATTGAATGTAAGACTTCGGACTTCTGCGATACGTTTGAACGGCGTTAGCATTAGATGTGTGACTGAGGTCACATATCTGGGCATACCGTTGGGTAATCTTATGAACTTCATGGCTCACCTGGTTGGAATCAGACAACGCATGCTGAGTGCTGTAGGCCAGGTAAGGCGCATTTTGCGATCTGATTGGCCTCTCAACAGGCGTTCTGTTCGTATCATATACCATGGCCTTTTTGTTGCATGTGCAACATATGGAGCATCGGTATGGTACGACAGGGTTATGACTGTTGATGGTCGAAGGCGGATCTTGACTTGTCAAAGTCGCCTTGCTTGGCTGTTTACCGGTGTGCCACACTGTCTCCACAGAGGCAATGCAGGTGTTGCTTGGAGTGCCACCTCTGGATCAGTAAGTGATGCGTCGTCGTATTGCTTTCAAGATCATAAAAGGTCTCCCTCTAAATGGGCGCGATTGGGTTTCCCCGGAAGAAGTGGATGGCCTATCCCTGAAGTAGCGTAAAACCTTACTACACGCATGTGTTCTATCTAGATGACAATCTAGATGGGATTCTAGCGAAAATGGCAGGCTTACTTACGGCTTCCTAAGGGATGTGCTAACCATGAGAATTTTTCCTGAACGGAATTTTAACCTCAGCCTGGGCTTTTTGTTGACCTAAGAGGAGGCTTAGTGGGGTTGCGAGCTGCTCATGTGGAGCCACTTATGAGGACTGGCTTCATGTCCTATGTGAGTGTCCCAATTACGCTGACATAAGGAACATGCAGGCTATGGGCATCGCCTTTAATGGTGAGACCTACGATGTCAGTAGAATTATCACTGATACCGTACGGTTTGAAAGAACTCGTAGTTTTGCAAAAGAGGTATTCAATGGAAGGCGCAGTAGGCAGCTAGCGGGTAGATTTTAGAAATTTCAAATTGTTGAAACGTCGCCAGTCCTGGGCACTGAGGTGCCCAACTGGAAGAAAAATTCAAGGTTGCGAAGCTCGACCGGAAGCTATATTCTCGTACCGCGGGAGGTCAGGAGCTCCCGGAACCTAGGAGTTGGCCACCTTGTGGGAATATCGTGGTGGCTGTAGGTTTATACCCAAAATCGCGGGGAGAATAGACCGAATGGAGCTTGGACATCTCATAGCTTAGCATATGTTGTAGTATACTACGACCTATGCTAAACCATGGGATTGCTATGGATCCAACTGGTCTATCCGATGTGGAGTTGCATTGCAACCGGGTGCCATAGAATGGCGGAGTTATTAGATAGGTCTCGACCCTTCACCAAAGGGGAAGTTTGTGCCTTACACACGACTTCGAATCTGGTACTGGTGGTAGTACTTGTACTACCCGAAGGGCGCTTATCAACGCATTGTTTTGATATCTTGTGCGAAGACGCACAGAGGGCTTAAGCCCTCAGGGCAGTTACCTACGTAAAACACAAGAGACATCTGTATCCGTAGGCGGGCCCCCGCCCAATTATCAAGGCTTCGACCATTAATGACGTTTTCTAATAATGAACGGGGGCAGAGCAAAGTACTGGTCTTATCGTAAACATCTGCAGATAACGCTACCGAAGGTTGCTACGATTCGATCAGTCACAAGTTGCCAGTCATAGGTCTTGTTGGCGGCTGGACCACCGGTAGTCCCTACCAGGACTTAAATCAAGGTACCATGGGAGTAAGGAGCCCCCCTGATGCCGGTCCGGGCCTGACTTCAAGAGGTAGGCCCCCATGTGGGAGCGTCATGGTTTAAACCCAAAATCGCGGGAAGGGTCTTCCTGTTGGTTTGACCCAATGTAGAGTTTGACCCTAAGACCAGTAAGAGGTTTTAGGTCGGCCTCGACTCATACCAAGGGTGGAACTTGTGCCGGCAACACAGTTCCGAATTGGTATCAATAGAATGACGGAGAGCGATTGCGAGGCGTATCCTTGCTCACATGGATGTATGGGCATCCCGTAAACATAAGTCTACATGACAGGTGGTTTACGTTAAAAATCAGACACTATGTATCCGTAGGCATCCGAGGCTGTTGGTTGTTTCTTTTCTTTGCGTGATTGGGAAGAGACGCTCCACGCGCAGCAACCAACCTAGGGGGGCATGTCATTTATAAAGTCCTATGGACAAATGGTATAGCCAAACGGTTCGTTTAGCCCCTTCAGGTCTCTTGCATAGCTCCGAATATGTCGAAGTCGAAGGACGAGAGCCGTGGACTTCGCTGTTGGTCCGTATCCTAATGAAGAAGAAATGCCCTAGTTCGAACATTAGTCTCTAATTTCCATTCAATGGGGATTGCTGTAATGTTGGATCTCATCCAATCGGTGGTGCTAATGGCAGATATGTGTACACTGCCTGCCATGTATACTGAGCATGAGATCTCAAGACAAGTGTCGATCGAAGCTTCTTTTATGTTCTGTATTCAGGAGCTTGGACTACAATACACTACTACTGAGCACTACACAGGCTATGTCCGCCATATACTACTATAGAAGTGGTTGTCGAATGCGCACTTCATAATTTTGACCTTCTTATTCTCTGAATTTTGTTGGAATTCTACTCCTATTGAACGATTTTCATCGCGGAATATAGATAGTCTTGTTATAGTCGAAAGGTTCATTTATAGCCTTGTACAACGTCATTGCTGCCTTAAAATGCTTTTTCTCTGACGGATCTTGATGGAGCTACTGAATTGAAGAGACAGACGATCGATGGCGTGTGGCTGTATTTAAACCAGAGGTCGCGTTAAGTGTAAATATTGCATAATAGTGAACAAGTGGTATTCGAGTGCATCTATTGTTTAATGCTGTCCCACATTGAGGTTGTTGGATTAAGAAGATGGCATGCCGAAAATGAAAATCATCAGTTTGGACAGGCGGGTTTCATCCAAATGATACAATCTCAATCCCAATGATGATATCATTTTCACGACATGAAAGTGTCCTGAATGTCCTCCTCAAACCCCAAAATCTCTTCAGAAAAATCCGGAAGCGATATCCCGTACATGTTTTGCCTTAGCACCTGGTAGCACCTGGTGCCATCGTAAGCCAAATCATCTCCCAAAAAGTCTACCGATCTTTCCACTTGTTTAGACCACAATTAGCACTCCAATTATGTTTCAGCAATTTCCATTCCGATGGCTGTAAGTCCCGAAAGTTTGTTTTGGAATAACAAAAGGGCCTACAAACATCAATGTGTTTATTTTGGTAAAAATTCAAAGATCCCAGCCACGCTAATAAATCTTCCAAAACACATCTGCATAAGTACATATGTATCGTCTCACCCGCATACTTAACATCGATTTTGACGTAATCATCGGACAATTACATGCGAAAGCTTTTCGCAATATCGTCGGCCACTTCCATATTTGGCACTTGTCCAGCGATTCTCTCATAATACCGAGCGCAAACAGCCACCATCTAATTCTATTTACTTCGCGAACAAATGTTGAACATACGAAGTACTCGTACGAGTATCGTCGGACAACTTAGATTTGAATAAACGAAAAAATGGGCGTATCGTCGTCTATTTGGGAATTCAAATCTCCTGCACTTTGGATTGTTTGCGTTTGAATGGAAATCAAACAGAAGACCGCACTTCGGTCTTGCACAATGTTGCTGTAACCGCTTTGGACGATTGGCCACCGACTTCTGTATGGAACATAACTGTGTTGCAAGAGAAATCTTTAGAAACCTCTATTTGAAGAAGCCAACCGTTTTGTGTTGCCTCTGGAAAGTGCATACAAGGTACGCCGTGCCGCGCCGCGCCGCGCATTTTGTCAATATTGACATTCATTGGACCACAGGTATTATACATGAGAGTATCTACGAGTATCTATGAGCATCTAGACATGCGATAGAGGCTTAAGTGCATATTACATCGCTGTCGCACAGACAGCGCTAAAATAGGGTCACCGCCAGTTGTGAGCCACTGAACACACACTCCTCTGCTTGGACAACATATGCCACAGAGGCTTCTGACATGTGTCGATATTTTTTGCAAGAAAACAAATATTTTTGAGAGATAAAAAAAAATCTCACAAAAATAGATACAAACTTGAACGAGTACTTCGCATGTAGGTGTCAGCTTTCTGACGATTGTCGAGCCGAAATTGGATCATTCACTCGGTGATTGGTTGCACTGGCTCGATAAAAGGTGCGAGCAAATGTTTTTGATTATATTGTTATTCCAGATAGCTTCAAGTCGACCGATACAAATTGAGATTGAGGCAAATATTTGCAAACTTCCTGTTGTCGATACTTTCTCACATGATCGGCTTAGTTTCGAGCTATTTTTGCTCTAACACATTGAGTTGAAGATAAACAGGCAAATATTTGCAACACCCAGCTGTGGGTAAACATTTTCCTAAATAAAAACAAATAACCTGGCAAAGGTTGAAGAGATTTTGGGCGGAGAAATTTATTGTTGTTGCTAGGCATGGAATGGGTTTGTGCCGACAGTAAATTCTCTGAAGTCTTAGTGTTGTCTTACAGATAAGCAGATCTTTTATTGACTTTATTCCATTCATCCATTTAGTCATTCATTTTTGGAGACATGAGTCAAATAAGGTAGGTGAAGGTGTTTGTTTTGATTTATGGAGGCTCGAGGTGGCAAGAGACATGCAATTCTAGAGCAAATTCTGTCAGTTTTAGACGAATTACGTGAGAAAACTCTAGGTGCAGCTCTTGCCATGAGTATTTGTTTGCTTGTTTGATGTCATACTTATCAGGGATACTTAGAACAAAGAAGGTCTGGCTAGAGAAGACTTATGGAGCCTATTCCATTGCCAGAACATGTATCTAACACCAGATAGATCACATTGCAATCGGTACTAGACATAACTCAGGTATCAGGGATATCCACACAGTTTGAAGGGCCTATATACCCTCAGGCCACTATCTGGCTGAATATGGCTATCTAAACCTCTCACCAGTCCATACATTGCTAGTGTCAAATTCTAACGACCAGTGGCAACAACGCGGGTACAAAGAAACCCTTGGTTCGAAGAAAAGTACTCAACCGTTTCAATTAGTTTCCCAGATAAAGTTCTGCCCTCTGCAAGTATAACATTTTCCTCGACATCTCTACTAGTTATGCAGAAGGTTGTAACGAGCCTCTGGGAACAGAGACCAGTACACTTCGAAGAAATTTATAGGTATGGGGATGTTTGTGGGTTTTTGTATTTTTAAGCATCGAGGAGTCAGGGAATAAGTTCTGAAAATTATGTGACAGCTTGTTCAGTGATAAAGTGCCTACAGTACCAGCATTCACCACATCAGCGCCGAGTACCTGTAGATTGACGCCAGTGTAAGGCAGACACTCACAGAAATAGTGCTTCGAGGTGTCAACATCTCTTTCACAGCAAGCACCGTAGGATTTTGTGCCAATTATCCCCATCACCTGAATCTTAGCAAATGCGTAGTGCCCCGTCACGACGCCAACACTGTGCAGTCTTTCCTAATGATGGAAGAAAAGCCACTGGCATCTTAGACACGTCGGTTTTTCAATAGTGGAATACTCCGGATTGTGTATATTCCCGATAGGAAGTCAGACTTAAGTATTCTTAACGAAAAGTGAAATTGTACGTTGTCGTTCTCCAGGATCCTATATCCATTTTGGAGACATCCGGGAAGACCCGAATACATTTCTTTCGTGGCTCAGATTCTGGCCGCAACTAGTCCTAGGCACAGTTAAAGACAATTTCGTGTTTTTTTTGCAGCAGGAGGTCTGGTGTTAGAGTCATCAGACTGAATGTCCATAAGACCAGAGTCAAAAGGCAGTCCTCGTATTGCACCAAAGACTATTTCTTTTTAAACGGAAAATAGCTTTGAGAGTGCAGCCCGTCATATGAATATCAGGGGAGGGAGATTCATCAGAGAAGAGCAGAGCCAGGCGTACAGTCGAGAAAGATCGTACTATGGAGTCTGGCAAAGTAGTAGTGACCTGCCTTAGTGGGAGATTGTTCTATCATATTTAAGAACCATGTAGATCCAAACAACCCTTCTCGGTAGTAGGTCCCATGTTTTGCTCTTACAGAGTTTAATGGCTTTCTACGTAATTTGTTTAATCAGAAGATGTCCAGGATGACGCCCAAACACTTCAAGCATCAGTCATCAGCTTAATCTAACTCGTAAATAGAAAAATCTCAGTGTTGCAAGGATATTTCTAGTGCACTAATCGTCGACCACATCTAAGGTTGCCTGCGCTTTGAAGCAGACAGTCACTAGAAACGATATAACAGACAGAAGGTGGTTTCGTCGGCATTTTAAGCGTAGTTATACCCACTTGAGTGTTAAGTTCTTAAAAAAAAAAAATAGCAATGATTCCGCCTTACTCGCAACCAATATTTACCACCGAGTACTCATATCGTATTCCTTTTTGTCGACTTCGCCTTCAAACCTTTGAAGTGTACATGCAATTTCACGTACATGCACCTCAACCATTGTCTCCATGCTCTTCAGCATGAAGTCTGAAGCTCTGATAAAGCCTATTCTCACTGCTCGCTAGATTTTCCTAACAGTTACCAGCAGCTGGTCTATGCCTTTTTCTAGCAACACTGGTTATGTGGCATCGGCAGCTGGCGATTTGAATCAAAAGAAGGCACAACGTGCTTGATGACCTCGTCCGGCACAACAACTGATGAGAGATACCTGCTACGCATGTTTTACTACTCAGCTCAGCTGCCACTTCGTAAATAGAAGCTGGTTATGCACTGGTTTTGATTTGGTCACTTGACAAAGTAGGTGCCATTAGGTTTCCTAAATAATTTGACTTTGGCTTATTTCCCCGTTTTGAGGACCTTGACTAGCTTACTGCTATCAGCGACTGTTTTGATCTTTGGGCAAACGTTTTCCTAAGAGGCACTCTTCGAAATCCGAATTAACTTTCTAGCCACTGTTCAGGTTTTGATGAGTTTCACCTAGCTTTTGTTATGTTCTGAGTTTAAAGGAGCATAAGCAGACTTTGTTGATCTCCTCCTAAAATCAACAAGGACGAGACCTCGCATTCGATTCTGAACTCGATGTACCTATGGTTTAACGTGGAAATTTCTGATAGTTTTGTACTCTGCTGCTGATAAAAAGCGTTAATGTCCGTCCACTGTGTGAAAAATATTGAGGATGTAGGAACTAAATCCAGGAATCCATGTCTTGTGACGGGAGTTCGGGATGGGGCTCTTGAGCAGCTTAGAGTCGACTCCCAATTGGGTGCATTGGCATCTCTTGTTTTGAGTCAGAGGACTCATCGGACCAAATACGGAAGTTTTGTTTATTAACATACCCATTCTACCAGAAATGAGCTTCGTCGCTGAAAATGATTTTTCGATAAAAAAGCGGTTCTCCTTCCAGCTTTTCTAAGTCCCACTCACCGAAAATTTGACGCTGTGGTAGGTCGTTCGGCTTCAGTTCTTGAACAAGCTGAATTTTGTAAGGTTTTAGACCAAGATCCTTGCGTAAAATCTTCCACGTAGTCTAGTAGCACAATTCCAATCGCTGCGAACAGTGACGATTAGACAAATCACGGCCTTCATTAATCAAAATGGTCGAAGTGCAAAAAGTCTATGTCATCATGACAATGCTAACTGAGCATGTTTGACTTTGGCACACATGAGCTATCAAAAAACACTGAAAATCGAATGCTATGCTCCTGAAGAACTTGGAATAATCGCCATGATGTTTTTGATGAGCAATTCGTTAGCGATTTTGGCTGGTCGTTCAATGCTGCGTTTAGCTGCACGACTCTTAGAGACTGAAACTACACTGGACTGAGCAGGACCTGGGAGATCTCATACCTGTCGTTCGGGCCAGATTATAGCTTGCATGGCTGAAAATATTATAGAAGCTCCATCGACATCGACGCAATTGACCATTCCACGCATGTCTCTGCGGTGCATTTTGGTGCAGGACCTGAAGTGAAGTCAGTCCATCAGCTTATGGGTCTTGACCGTATATCGCGTCTAACCTAAGATCACTCGCTCCTGAAATTCAACAACGAAGTTGACGATTTTGCGTCAGAAATAATCATGAGTGACGAGGGCTATTTCCACTTATTTGGAAACGTGAACAAACAAAATTTGCGGTTCTGTGGCACTGAAAATCCGTGAGTAATGCACGAAGAGCTATTACATCCACTCAAAGTCACTGCTGTTTTCTCTGGAGGAGTCGTGGGCCAAACTGTCACTTTGAATAGTGAGCGCTAGAGAGGCATAACCAATGAATTTTTCATTCCACAATTGGATGAACTGGGATGGAGCAAGGGCGCATACCTCTGGATCGCGTTTCCCGGTCGTCTGATATCGCGTTTTCTGATTTGCACTAGATCACCCGATTTGACTGCCCTATAATTCCTTCTATGGAGTTACTTAAAGTCACTCAAAGTGAATAAGCTATCAACTCTGGCATCCCTCATGGAGAACATCCATCAAGAAGTGGGAACCTATCGGCCGAAATTCTGAAGAGAACCATGGAAAAATCCATAAAAAGGGCCCAAATAGTAGTCAACATTGGCGGCTTAATGCCGCTTAGGCGATATCATTTTCAAAAGATAATAAAACAAAACTTTAATGCCCAAACAAACACTAAAGACTCCATTAATTTGTTTTTATTCCATTCCAGAGATATAGCCTAGGAAAATAGGGTCATACATCTTGGCCCGCCTT
Organism: Volucella bombylans; assembly: GCA_949129095.1. Lineage (NCBI taxonomy): Eukaryota > Metazoa > Arthropoda > Insecta > Diptera > Syrphidae > Volucella > Volucella bombylans. The sequence continues at coordinate 377,877,416 of OX422140.1, read as the reverse complement.
GTATTAAAGATCATGAACTTTGTTCTATCACTGATTACTACTGCTACTTACTAATATCCATATAGGAACCATGGGTGTGGAATAAACAGACGTTTAAGGGCTTTCACACCACTTTGTGACGAGTGATCAGAAAGGCCCATAGCTTGTCTTTATGTGCCGAACTCACTCTCACCGTCTAAGCTACGAAACGAATGGAGAATGACACTAATTCCTCGTTGCATCTGCTTATTTTCCCAATCCTTCGTTACTACCACCACCGCCGCAAGATGGGACTTATCATATGCTGCGATGGTTATGATCAGAGTACTTTTTTGGGCAGTTGCAAATGCAACGTGAGACGTAATCATCTGCCAAATTGGCTGCCAACAATGTTGGTTGTCAGCCAACTTTTATTACGAGAGTAAGACAGCAAGTAATAGACTTAATTTTATCCAACAGGTATGCTAAGAATATTATCGGAGATCTCCATGGCAGACCGTAGATACATCGAATTCAGAATCAGATGCAAGGTCTCGAGAGAGAGATCAAAGAGATTTTAAGAGGATTATTCGGATTTCAAAGAGCACCTCTTACAAAGTTTTTTACGAAAGATCGAACCTATCGGTGAAACCAGTAGACTGGTCAAAGTCTTCAAAAGAGGAAGATCAACCAAGCTGGTACCACTCCGAAAATTTGACGGTACCTATGCTGAGTCAAAAGCAGAGACTCTCCGTCTCATGCTTGTGTCTCACTTCCCAGGAAACCTAATCGGAACCAGCTCACAACTAGTTCCTATCAAGGAAGCTAGTAGTGACCTGAACAACACAACACGCCATAGCTGGTATATCCATCGGTTGTGATGGCTCCAAGTCGCCTGGCATCGATGGTAAATATCCACCTATGTTACAAAGAGGTATAGACCTGCCGCTGGCAACTCTTAAAAGACTTTTCACTGCTAGCCTGGCACTGGCATACATACCGAATCCCTGATGAACAGTGAGAGTGGCCTTTATACCGACAATCGGAAAGGACAAGTACTCGCTCGCCAAGAGTTTCCGACCCAAAAGTCTGACTTCCTTTATGCTGAAACTGCTGCGCAAAACTGCTTAGCGAATGCATCCCCTGTCTGAGATTCAACATGCTTACCAAAATCTGGTGAGCAGAATTGAAGGCGCATTCAACAAGAAGGAATACGCCTTGAGCATTTTCATCAACATTGAGGGTGATTTCGACAGCGAAGCTTTTGACGGCATTTGTAACTCGGCCAGACAACATATCGTAAACGAATCACTAGTTTTGTGGATAAAAGCAATGCTGGTGAATAGGACCTTGATTGCGGATGCTGGCTTCGGCCAAAATATGGTGGTGACAGTGTACAGGGGTTGCCCGCAAGGCCGCGTTCTGTCTCCATCGCTATGGTGCATATTGGTTGATTTACTGCTCAACGCGCTCAATAGTTCTAACATCTAAGCACAAGCATACAGCCCTAGATGTGATCAACGACTGATGCACTGGTAGTGGGCTTCCAGTCAATCCTCTCAAAACTCAGGTTGTTCTCTTTATGAGAAGGAGGAAGCTGCCTGGTCTGACTCCTTTAGTGCATAAAGGCTTCACTATCCAATTCGTCAAAGAAGCTAGGTATTTGTGGGTCATCATGGATAACAAACTTCTCTGGACTAAACATGTTACGTCGAAAGCCTCAAAGGCGCTGTCGGCCTTCAGGCAGTTCAGAGGAGCTTTCTGCAAGACATGGGGCCTGTCACCGAGAAGGGTCTTTTGGATCTACGCGGCTATGATAAGGCCAATTATATCTTATGCGTCGGTTGTCTGGTGGAATAAGCTCTCGCGAAAATACGTGATTGTTGCTTTTACCAGACTCCAAACAACGGTTTGTCTCGGATGCATTTGGATTTCCCTCGCACGCCTGGATCCACTCTAAATGCATTGATAAATCTCCCTCCCCTTGATAACATATTTATATCATGGGCTGCACTCTTAAAGCCATCTTCCGTTTAAGAGGAAGTGGTCTTTGGTATAACACACACTGGAGCTTTGATGACCTTGCGCTCCGGCTGTCTTATGACTCTGGTGGACATGCCATCGGATACAATGACACGAGAACCCCTACTGCAAAATATAATACGAAATCGCCTTTCCCTGTGCCCGGGATTGGTTTCGGCCAGAATCTGAGCCAGAAAAAGAATGCAGTCGGGTCTTTACGAACGGCTCCAAAATTGGTATAGGATATGGCGCTGGTGTCTTTCTGGAGCACGGCAACGTTAGGAAAGCTAGCATCTGTCTTCCAAACGGAGATTTACGCAATCTTGATGGCAGCGAACTAAATTGCGGTGAACCGGTGGAGGGGGCGATGAGACCTGTTTGGGTCCCAGGTTACAATTGGATCAAGGGAAAGGCAAGGTTCAGAGGAGAGTTTTAAAGGACCCGAACCTACAATAGGTCTTCTTGCGTCCTCGGTTAAGGCCTCAATTGACAGTTGGGTTACATATGAGCAAAACTCACCAGTTTGCAGGCAGATCAAACGAATGCTTCCCGACGTCTCTAGGAAATCAGCGCCCTTTTTGCTGTCCTCTGGCAGAAAACGCTGCAAGTTGCTTACAGGCGTCGTGACAGTGCATTAGACTGTTGGTAAGCACTGAAATATGCTGGGCATAAGTGACACAACATCCTGCGATGGTTGCTGTGGATGTCCTGCTCACGCTCGCATCTGGCTGCAGGTGCTCGCCTCGAAGTCGACGCTCCTAAAAATTGGCATCAGACAGCAGCGAGAAATGTGAAAGCTTGCTCTATCTCATCATACCCATGAAGGACCTTTTAGATCAGAAAATATTTTTTTTCAAAAACTTTCTTTGTCTGTCAGAAAATCGACATTGTAAGTTCTCGATTTAATAGTTGCCGCCACAGGAATAACACAATAAAGGACCACCCCATCTTATCACCTCTGTCAACTTCATCTGTGCAACTGCAGGCAGCTGGCAAATGACCGTGCTAGGTGGAAAGACATGTTCGTTAAGGCCCTGAACTACCCTGAATTGCATCGCCATCTAAGTAAGCAAGTAAGCCAGGGTAAGGGGTTTCACACCACTTTATGACCTGTATAGGATGTGGCGCTGGTGTCTTTCTGGAAGACGACAACCTTAGATTTCACTTCATGCTAGGAAAGCTTGCATCTGTCTTTCAAGTTAGGAGATTTACGCAATCCTGATGGCAGTGAACTATTTTGCGGAGAACTGCTGAAGTGGACAAAGCATTTGCATTTGTATCGACAGCCAAGCTGCGCTTAGTTCCTTGCTGAGCCCTCCTACGATTTCCAAGCTAGTTCACGAATGCAAGAGGTCACTGAACGCAGTCGGAAGGCTAAATTTGTCTGGGTCCCAAGTGACAATGGGATCACGGGAACGGAAATCGCCGATGAATTTTTCAGACACGATTCGGAGCAGAGTTTTTCGGGACCCGAACCTACGTTTTTTAGTTACGAAGTAAGCCAATCGCTTCGTAAAGTTTATTTAACGGCAATGTGTGGTCGAAAATATCGAAGGCCTTGGTAACATTTTTGAATGTGGTGTTTCGGATTCTTGCCAAATGGTAGGGAAAATAGGCTGACATTACGATGCAATTTGTGGCATTCCCCGCAGCAGCTAAATCTTGGTTTCAGAATTGCTTAAGTTTAGATAATGAGTTTCGGCTCAAAAACTCATGTTTTCGGGCTTCCCAATCGCTCGGCATATAGTAACGTGAATCTCCTTAGGCAGTCGAAATCACGGATGGGTTTTCTCACGCCCATCGCTGAATGATATCCTATACTTTAGGCTTCCAACCTTTCATCAATCATCAAGCCACACAATCGTTTCATTTCAAAACCCAGGGCCATTTGTTTGATCGTAGACATCACAGTGTTGCAACACAATGGGACTACGCAGCCGCTGTGTTGATCGATATTTTAGATCAACTTATCTATCATATCTGACACCCTCCCTACATTTCTTAATTTCTTAAGGTAGCCAGATGCCTGGATGGAAAATTAAAATTGCAGAGCTCATACGGCACTGGTTTGTCATAAAGCTGCGCTTCTGGCCATCGCTGACGGCACAGATACGAATACGAATACGAATACTCGTAAAAATAATCAAGAAATTAAGCTCAATCTAATTACACATCTCTCTTTCAATCTCCGCTATAAATCACCTCGTAATTTGGTCAGTCCTCCTCATCTAACACAGACCCACAGACTCCGATGAATCCAGAGGCTTCAGTCACTACAGATACGAGTACTCTACCGACGACGGCGGCCAATGCGGCAATATATCTCGAGGCCGTAAAATAAATAATTACTCGTTATGAAATTTTTTTTCTTTTTTGCTTTTCTACCTTCGATTTTCCGTGCTCATTTTCCATCCATCTAATGAGATACATCATCCAAACTCCGTACGAATAGATGCCAAGACTGGTACAAGTACTGATCCGAGTATGAGTCCATTGCGGAAGGCAACAGCAACATCAACCTCAGCAAGAGTGGCTACAAAAACAATTGACTAGAAAATGAATCTCATCTTGTGGAAAGCCGCAAATCTATCTGTCGATGGACTTTTCATTTTCCCGCAGTTGGTTTCGTTTTCGATTTTCTTGTTTTTGTATTCGAATCTTTGCTGTTTCACGTTCGCGCCTTCTTCGTCATTAATTTGTTCGCGCGCCTATTTTACACTTTGTTAGCGTCGTCGCGAAAATGAGGAAAAAGAAAGTTTTCCAGTAACCACTTGTGCTGCACAACAAGGTTTATCGATTCCAGGAAAGCTTGTGAAGATTTTTTTTTGGAAAATACTCGTCGCCACATACGAATATTGTTTTGGGTGTCCGACCTGACTCATGGTGCTGGTACATAGTACAAAGTCAAGTGCGACTGCATCACCATCATGCACCACAGCATGGTTCCTATTCATAGCTGCCTCGGTCCAAATGAGATTCAATTTTTCACAATCAAGCTGCTGCAATAGGTGAGGTGGAGTCAGGAAGATGCAACCAGCAGCAGAGATTTGTGGTGAAATTTTCCAAAAGTCGAGAGAGCACAACTCTGACGGTCATGTGTGGTGTGGTGCTGATGCACTAGCGGAACACCTGTGTTGCATGTTTGCATGGCATCATCTTTTAAAACACCACCACCATCTTACAATTCAGGCAGGACAAAATGTTCAATTGCGTAGCATTTGGTGGACAGATACGAGCACAGGTACGTATCGGCTACGGGCATCAAAAGAGGATCTGTTTGGAGAACCCTCAGTTCCAGCTACAGCTACTAGGAGCCCATAAAGATTGATGAATACCTTGGTGAGGAACGTTTGACATTTGTCAAGTTTGCAGGCGAAATGCACTCAGACATGTTGCGTCACATGTTTGCGCATTTGAATGTGCCACAAAGTGTCACCAGGAAGATATTCCTACAGAATGAGGAGGAGAGATTGAAGGAAAATAAATGCCAATGCCACCCATATCTAGGGGGCTATATACCGCCTGTCTGCATGGAGGTCAGACTATTGCCGAAGGAAGGCTCCTTTTGGGGTGAGGAAAATTTGTCAGATGCGCTCACCATAAGCTATAAGACATTCGCCATCACATCATGCCATGGCATTTCTGGTTGCGACTCTGTGCGGATGCATAGCCTATGGGGAGGCCTTTTGTGGCTTTGTGATGTGTGCTGTTAGAAAGATGGACCCAGATAAGCTAGGTGATTGATTGTAGGCATTGCTGAGTAGGGAAACATGTTTGGATGCGGCCTTATGGTGAGACTTTCAGTGTCACTTTGAGAATGGGAAAAAGGAAGTCAGCTTTGGTTCAGAGTTCGATTTCTGTTTGAAATGCACAAGAGATAAGAATGAGTTAATGTTATCGAGCAACGGGTGGTCGAAACAGTGAAACCGTTAACTTCCGAGACATTCCTGCGATTAGTTGGTCTGAGATATTGTCTGAGTAGCTGCGTGTAATAAAGTTTCAATCATGGGTTCGATGCCAAGTCTATTCTGAATAATTTTGACGACCTTTAGGTCTTGAAGAAGGATTTTTATCGGAGTTTGAGTTGCCATTAAACAGCAGCAATCGGTGTTGACAAGAAAGTCTTTTACGTGGCAGGTGGTTTGATCTTGAAAATATACTACAAATACTCGTAGTCTTGGTGACTCCCAGGTGAATTCGGATCAAAATCACTGTTCAGCATTATGGAAATCTTAAAAGTTGTTAAGCTGACTATGTTTCCATCGCTAGCGGCCCTTGCACGTGCCCATTGAGGTGTTGCAGAAATGCTCCCAAGTACTTCTTGACTTTCTTCAGCGTAATTTAGGTTCATTTTTAGCGCCTCAACGACTATTTCGTTCTGACCATAGCACTACCACCATTAGATTCTATTTTTGAATCATCAGTATACCACCTAAATGCAATCGACAGGGGATTCTCAGTTAAGCAAGCCGACACGGTTTTTGAAGGGCATCTCAGTTTTGTTAACTAAAGTATGGAGCTTGAAGTCGGGATACAGTGTTAATCACTTCTAACTCAGGAAGAGTCGGAAGTTTTGTTGAGTTAGCCGATTACCTACTGAAGAACTACTCCTTTGACCACAATGGGTGTCGCTACTCTTTTCTGTTTATGTCGAGTTACATATGTGGTGTTGTTGGCAGCAGGGGCTTATGAAATCGCTATCGTTTGCTATGAACTAATGTTAGATTTTCCACTCCTTTCTATCAGGTGATCCAGCGACCTCTTGGCCATGACTAGGTGTCAAGCGCCTTTGTCAATAGTGCTCTGCATGACGCTGTAGTTATTGGCATGCAAATTGTCCGCATGAATGTACATCCAATGTACAATGTTCATTGGATAGACAAGGACTCCCACAAGTCTCCTGCACAGTCTACATTTTCTTTCGGTTGTGAGAAAGTAGGATCTTATCCGTTCAGGTGTCATAGTGCTGGAGCACACAAATGGCAGCCAGCTTGGTGATCTTTCGACTTGAGGCTCATGTGAATTCAGTTGGAGTCTCGGTGATCTCTCTTTGTAAGTCGGCTGTGTAATCTGCACTATTACAGGGTTTTCCAATAAGGACTTGACAACGTTTTTTTTTTTTTTTAAATAAAACGCAAACCATTTGGGACATTTCAAAAACTTTATTATCGGCTTGAAGTACAATCAAAACATTTATGAATAGAACTCGACTTCGTTCATATGGCCACCACGGGCACGTTTGCAGCGGTCGATTCGTTGGACACAATTTTCAACGATTCAGTCACACATTTCGCCCGCTATTTCGGGTTCAATGTTAGCTCTGAGCTCTTTCAACGTAGTCGGCGTGTTGGCATAAACCAATGACTTAACGTAGTCCCACAGAAAATAGTCAAGCGACGTTAAATCGCACGGACAAGGCGGCCAATCGACTGGCCCATTTCTTGAGATAACACGCTCACCATACTTACGAGGGGCGTTCAACATATTCTCGGTATCGGGGTGAAGCTATGGTTGTATGTATATTTACTTATTTATCAAGTAATACTATTATTTTAGTGCATTCATGTAAAATTTCATATAAATGCGATTATTAATTCGCGTTTTATCTCTAGTTAAACAGAATCATAATGGCAACTGAGACGATGATGGTAAAAATTGAGCATCGCGCTGTAATTAAATTTCTCACTAAGCAAGGAAAAAGTAAAAAAACTATTCATGAAGAGATGGTGGCTGTTTACCAGGGTTCCGCACCTTCATTATCAACTGTGCAAAAGTGGTCAAGTGAGTTCAAGAGAGGCAGAGAGAGCATTGAAGACGACCCCCGCTCCGGCGCCCCGGCTACTGCTTGTACGGGAGAAAGCATCAAAGAAGTCGAAAAACTTGTTCTTGAGGATGCCCGAATAAAGGTGAAAATGATGGCAGAGATCACCAAGCTTTCAATTGGTACCATTCACACCATTCTTCATGACTATCTTAACCTTTCAAAGGTCTGTGCAAGGTGGGTGCCACGAATGCTCACAGCGCCTCAGAAAAAAGTGAGAATCGCATGCTGTAGAGAGCTTTTGGAGATGTGTAGTGAGAACGCGGACGGTGTTATGGATCGAATTGTTACTGGGGACGAAACACAAGAAATACAAGACAGTGACCTTATTAAAACAAGCTTCTAAAGCAATAGTGGTACAAATTCCCTTCTTTAATTTCAATTTCAATTCTGTTTCTGTTCTGTGATTTCCTAGGCTCTAAATATGATGATTTTAACGCCACTATGACAAAAAATAACAAACTAATGGAAACAATAACATCTGAACTAAATGAACTACGTGAAAAAAATAAGAAAAAAGATGAAATAATAGAAAGCATGCAATCGCAAATAAACACAATGGAGCAACAAATGATTAAAAACAATGTCGAAATAAAAAATATACCACACACTGCAAGGGAAAATTTAATAGACATAGTTCAATGCATAGGTAAAACAATCGATCACTATGTAAAAGAAACTGACATTTATAGAACAAAAACTAAAAACACACAAAAGTCGGCAATTATTGTTTCATTCGCTTCAAATGTAAACAAAATCGAATTTATGAAGAAAGCGCGAACATCTCGCCCACTGCGATTAAACGATGTCATGAAAAAACTCGATAACAAGAACAATGCACATTCCAACTCTGCGCCGACAGTTTTAGTTTTAGTTTTAAATGCATTTTATTTTCTTAATACTAATTCTTACATTCTAACAAAAAATGCTTAAATGCTAGCTTACAATTACTTAACAATCTTATGCTAACTTACTGGCCCCACACAGGCGCTCTAAGTTACTCTAAATTCTTATAACTATGTCTTTCGACTTCATTTACATTTTACTTAGAACTATTTTGAATACTTAAGGCTAAGAAAAAATATTTGTCAAGAAAAACTTAGCATATGGACATAATTTTTTACTTTTTATAAAAACTTATTCGGCCCTAGCGAGGTAACCGTCGGGGCGGAGAATTTTTCAAATATGCTCAAGGAAACATTGGATATCATGGAAGATACATTGTGTAACAACTGGATATCTTTGAAGATGTCAGATGAAGAATGTCAACGTTCCAAAGGCAACTTTTTTGAAAGGACAGGCTTTCCCGGAGTTATTGGCTGTGTGGATGGGACCCACGTTCATATAAATGCGCCAGTAGAAAACAAGCATCTTTTCCTCAATCGCAAGGGACATTTCAGTCTTAACGTGATGATTGTAATAATTTAAATTTTTGTAACGAAGCTTCTCATCCTCACCTTTTGTTTTGTTTCATTTTAGGTTTCTGACTATAAAATGAGGATAAGAGCTGTTAATGCTAATTACCAGGGATGCAACCATGACTCCCATGTTTGGGCTTTGAGTGGAGAACGGCGACATTTTGAAAGAATGTTTTTAAGTGGTTCAAGAGGTAGCTGGATGCTAGGTGGGTTTTTTTCTTTGCTTTCCGACTTACAGTATTATTTGAATTTAAATTTTATTAGGTGATTCGGGATATCCTTGTGAGCCCTGGCTCATGACACCATTTCGGACTCCAAGACCGCAAAGCGTTGAAAGTCGCTTTAACACATCTCACAAAAAAAGCACGTAACATAGTGGAACGTTCAATAGGATTATTAAAAAGCGGGTTTCGTTGCCTATTAAGTGCTCGACAGTTGCACTACAATCCCTTAAAAGCAGCACAAATCGTTAATGTTTGTTGTGCCTTACACAACATATGTCTATACTTTGACATGGATTACGAGAACTTTCAAAATGAAAACATTGACGATACAGAAGAGGATTTAGAGCCCGATGAAGCCCAACAAAGCTTGCTTCGTAGGCAGGCAGCCGTAATACGAAATGAAATAGTTCAACTTCACTTTCAAACAACATAAAAACTTTATTCAAGAAACAAAAACAAACTAATTAAATTACATTTGGGTATAAAAAAATGACTAGCCTCCTTGGCGTTTGATTTTGTTTTATTTACTAAACGTATAAACGTTCCAAGGCTTGGGCCTTTATCTTCAGTTTTTTAGTCGCAATTTTCCTCATTTCAGCGTTATGGTGTTGCGTTTCTTTAAGTTTTTTTTTTTCCACCTCACACAAATTTTCCATCACCTGGTACACCCGCTTTAGGTGGACCGCTGAATTTTGATGGGAATATGTTGCCTCCTTCAGTGCTTTTGTGGCTTCCTGAACGTTACTTTTTATTTCCTGGAAAAACGCCTCCTGGTTTTCAACTTGCTTCGTGAGTAGTTGGATGGATGAAAAAACCTTTCGAGGGCGAGTTGTGGTTCTGCATGGGGTTTCTCTGCTCTCTCCAATGGTTCTATTTTCTTCATCTTCATCTTCTGAATCATAATCAGCAGCTGCATTTGACGTTGAGGGCTCGCTCGGTGATTCTCGGATATTACCCGTCCCAAAACATGTTGCTCCTCTGCCCTTGACAGAACTATCGATAGCTACCAGAGCTATCACGGCGTCTTCTAATGGGGTAAATGAATTTTGTTTAAATGGGCCGCCACCGGTGCCCGAACTTTCTTTTTTATTTGCCGATAGTTTTTTTTTTTTAAATAGGACTTCAAGTCACTCCAAACCTAAAATGAACATAAATAAATATCGATGTCGATAATAAAAACTCTTTACGAATAATGTAGATACTTTTTTCCAGCCACAAGTATCTCTCTGGCGTGGTCCAAGTTTGTTAAGCTGCTCACTCAAATTATCCCAAAACGCAGCAACATCTTCTGGTGCTCTTTGGGTATAATTTCGAGCTATGTCGGGTTTTTCCTGTAGTAAGGTCACCATTAGCTCAAATTGTTGTGTGCTCGTTTTTTCTTTTGGCCTTAAAAGACAAAGTATATTAAAAACACAAATATACATAATTTTTATTATTGCTTACATTTTTTAACTTTTCTTTTACCTGAAAGTAAACAAATTCCGCGACAAAATGTTGGCGGACGATTTCGGAAAAAAATATGTGTGTCAAAATGTCAATAACATGAAAAAATGCACTTCATCGTGTTACAACGCATACAGCCGGTGTGCGTTAGATTTTGTCGGAAAAATGTTCCGAACAGGCGTTCGGAAGATTACCTCGAAGCAAATATTCTCCGATTCGGACGATTTCGGAAAATTCTCCGCTCCGACGGTTACCTCGCTAGGGTGTATTATCTAACTTAAAATAAACCCTAGCCTACCTAACCTAAATGCACAATACACACATAAACACACATAGACATTATACACAATCATATACATGTATCAGTATACACCTTTGTATACACTGATATATGTATATGTTTCTTAAATGCTAACCTAAACCTATGCAAGCTGGCCATCGCTATTCACAGAGAAAACGGATTGGTCAGCTCTGCCTCATTAGTGAGGCTGGTACGTAATTGACGGAAACGACGACGAAACATCTTCCCCATCATTCAACCACCAGAAATGCTGGTGCTGCCGAACGACATCCCTCTTATCGCGATTCCCCACCGCCCTACTGAACCTGAGGCGATCCACACTGCCGTGTGCGACGTCTCTGTTGTAGTTGAGTCGCCTGTCCCTAGCTTTCCGAGCGACATGGAAGATTAACGGGACCGCTGATCTATCCTGGATCAACCCTGTCTGATCAAGATAGAGGAATGCTTCCGGTGGAACGAAGCCGTCAGAGCGCACATTCTCGTGGTAAAGGTAATTGGGGTAGTAAGCCCCAGATATCAGGTTATTCGTTGAGGTCATTGCTTTGCAATGTGCCTTCGAGTCAGCTTAATTACGAAGTTGTCCACTCGTATTAGGTTCGCCCTGTTGTAAAGGACCTCATTAGGATAAAAGTTTTTGTACTCCGACTCTGGTGTTCTATACAAGCGAAGATAGGCCCTAAGGCAAGCCCTCTCAAACACCCGAATCTTTTCCATTAAGCTTGCTCGTACATTGAACCACACGGGACAACCAAATACCAGCATGGGCCTGATAAGGGCCATGTAGCAGATTACCTTTACCCTCGCATCGAGTTGGCTGCTATAAAACAGTCTCTTTGTAAGGGCAAAAGCACCTTTAGCTCTGGCCAGAGCAGCATCTACATTTTTGCCAAAATACAGAAACTGATCAAGAGGCTGTCCGTGTTGTCCAATAATCGAGAACTTTCTCCAATTTTTTCTGGTATCCCTAGAGGCCCTAGACAACGGCGTCCTAAAGAGAATGGTTTCCGACTTCTGAAAGTTGATTTTCAACTTCCAGCCATCGCAAAATCGTCTTATCTTATCGAAGTCAAGCTGCAAGAGAGTATTAATGACCTCGATTTTTGGACCTGTTCTGTACGCTACCAAATCGTCTGCGTACGCAATAGTATGGGAAAGTGAACCTATCAAGTCGCTTGTAAAAATGTTGAATAGGATCGGCGAATTGACCGCGCCTTGCTGAAGACCATTTTTAATTTGAAATATTCCAACAGAAGTCACGTCACCATTTTTCACGATGAACTGTCTGTTGGTTAGCATATTATAAAGAATGTACAAGAGTGGTTTACTGATCCCCAGCCTAGTCAGCTTATAGAAAAGACCATCTAACCATACGGTGTCGAAGGCCTTCTCCAAGTCAACAAGGCACGCACCAGTGCACTGTTTCTTGCCTTTGTTCCATTGGATATCGGACACCAGTTTAGACGCGGCATGTGAGATATCATGTCCCGCCTTAAAACCGAATTGATTATCCGGAACTATATGTTTGTCCTCAACCCACCTAGCCAGAGCTCTATTGATTACTTTTTCAAAAACCTTACTGATATTCGGAAGGAGACTTATCGACCGGAGATTCGCCGGATTGGATATATCCTTCCCCTTTTTGGGGATAGGTTGAACCACCGCCGTTTTCCAATGAGCTGGATAATGTGCATTATTCATTGCATTATTAAACAAGGTGGTGTAAATGTCCACCGCTTCTAGAGGAAGATGTCGAAGCACGATGTTCGGAATACCATCGGTCCACTCTGCGCCGACACCTGATGGCACAGTGTGCGTCAACAATCAGCTGACGCGGCAAAACAAGCACCTTCTATGGCTAGCCAAGGAGAAGGCAAAGCAGGAGAACTGGATGTATGTATGTGTGGGAAAGTGCGGGGCGAATTTTGGCTCGTGGAAATGAACATGTGCAGCAGCCCATAATTATTGCTACGACTAATGATGTCGCAAAAATTGCACGCATGCAATAACTGTTGCATTGTGCGTAAGTAATTCGAGATAATCAAAAGGTGTATTATTAAAATGGAAAAAAACAAATGAAAAATGAATGAACAAAATGAATTAGAAATTAATTTAAACTGTAGGGTATTATGTGGTTTTAGCGTCATCAATTTTGAGGAATTGAAAAAAAGTGATTGCGCTTGCCTTTGTTTTAATATAAGATCGCTCCGTAAGAATTGGAATAATTTTCGCTTGAATATAAGCAACTTCATAGATGCATTGAAAATAATTGTTCTTGTAGAAACGAATATTGAAGACGAGGATCAAGGTTTCTATAAAATCGATGGCTTCGAACCAACATTTTTAAATCGCAACAAACGTAGAGGTGGCGGCATTTTATTGTTTGTTCGAAATGAGTTGGGCCATGAACGCGTCCCCTCCGTAACAGAATCTTATGAATGCATAAAAATTAGATTCACCCAAGGGAAAGTAACAACACATGTTATGGGTATTTACAGACCGCCCGGTTTTAATAAAAATGCATTCATTGACGAGTTTCATAATAATGTGGGGCAATTAGGTCGAAACGAAGAAACGATTGTGATGGGTGATATAAACATTAACACTCGAGATCTAGATTCTAGCTACACAAAAAATTATCTAGAAATGCTTGCTTCATTGAGACTGATGAACGTAGTTACAGAGTATACCAGAGTTGATCCAGATAGTGGAGCTAAGTCCACAATCGATCCAGAGCAGATGTGGAAACAAATTCTGCTGTGATTGAGTGTGGGATAACTGACCACTACCCAATTTTGTACTTTACAGCAGCCAATAAAATATCAGAAGAGCGGCAAATCAATGCCACGTACATATGCAACACAAGAGTTAACCAGCTTATTTGTGAATCAGATTGGGACGAAGTCATGAGACAGAACGATGCTGAAAGCTCGTACCAAAAACTTGTGGAGATATTTGAAGACATTTATGAAAAAGCTACGAAAATAAAATCAACAAAGAAAAAACGAAAAACAAATGCCTGGATGACGCCGAATCTGGTTGCCGAGTGTCAGCGAAGAGATGAGCTGTCCAGGAGAAGGAAAAATAATTGGATGAATAAGGGCTACGAAAACGAATACAAGAGTTTCCGCAACAAACTAAACAAAATAATAACAGCACAAAAATCAAATTATTACCAATCCAAATTCAGTCAATTAAAGAGAGATCCGCGTAAAACATGGGGTCTAATAAACGAAATTCTTGGAAGAAAAAAGCTGAGTATAGATGAAAACATTGCCAACAATTTTTCGACTGAAACTAAGACATTGGCCAACGAGTTTGCGCATCATTTCTCTGTGCAGACGTCGAATATTCTACACAACTGTGACACGATCACATCGAATCACAATAACATCGTCATAACGGATACAATGTTTGCGAATGAACCAAATATTTGTGAAATATATGCCATCATTGGATCACTGGGAGGAGCTAAATCCGCAGGAATAGACGGAATTCGAGCTGTCGACATAAAAACCCACGCCAACATTTTTGCTCCCATCCTTTGCAGGCTGATAAATCTGAGTCTCGCGCAGTCGAAAATTCCGGCAATGCTTAAAACCGCTGTGGTTAGACCAATATATAAGGGTGGAGCTAAAAATGTACTAAACAACTATTGACCGATATCGATACTGCCGGTAATTGAAAAATGCCTGGAAGGAGTAATTGTTAGAAGATTGCAGAGCTTCATAAAAAAGCATTCTATCATTCACCCAGGTCAGTACGGTTATCAAAAAAATAAAAGTACGGGAAAACTGTGCTAATGAGAGTCTGAACAAAGGCCACCATGTCTTAGTTTTATTCATGGATTTTAGCAAAGCATTCGAAACGTTAGACCATACAAAGCTGCTTAAAGCACTTGGAAGGCTCGGCATAAGAGGGGTCATGGCGGACTGGTTTGCAGAGTACCGCCGCAACAGATTGCAAAGCGTTATGATAAAAAACGTATTTAGCGAAAATAAGAATGTGAAATACGGTGTCCCTCAAGGTTCAAAGCTCGGTCCAATCCTCTTTATATTATATGCAAACGAACTACTTCGGGTTTTCAAACAGAGCGTTGCTTTTGCTTTTGCGGACGATACGGCAATTGTTGTTCGACACAGATGCCTAGAATCTGCCTTGAGAATAATGCAGGAAGAGTTTAATGCTGCTGTGAGATGGTGCCGATAACGATAACGGTAACGATAACAGTTTGGTGATCAACGCTGAAAAAACAAAGATGATGCATATTCGAGGGCCTAGTTTCAAAACTACACCAAACAGAATCTACTACGAAAACGATGCATGCATTAGTACGCCCAGAAAAACTATAGACGTAGTAGATAGCTATAAGTATCTTGGAGTCATCATTGACTGTCACTTTCTCTGGGACAAGCATGTTGAAAAGCTGCGTATGGACCTGAAGAAAGCATTGTTTGCGGTAGCTCATCTTCGACACCATGCTACTGTGCCTGTTCTGAAACAAGTCTACTATGCCTTAGTGGAGTCAAAGCTGCGGTATGGTATACTTGCGTGGGGAAACGCTGCGAAAACACACATTCAGAAGTTACAGAGGCTGCAAAATTCTGTACTGAAGCAAATTAACGTCAACACTCAACGGGGTCACGAAAGGAATTTCGATGTCCTTAAAGTCGACCAAATTTTCAAGATGACGCTGGTTTTGGAGTATTTCGATGATAGCCGTTTCATTCACCCACTTGATCATGCGGTAAATACACGACGTCGTGCCCATGGTATGCTGCAAGTACCCAGATCCTACAACAACTATGGTAGACGACAACTGTTGAACAGCGTTCCAACAACTTTAAACGAACTACCTCGAGAGATCGTCAACATTCAATACGTAACAATGAGAACAAAAAGCATTAAAAACTATTTTTTAAACTCAAATAACACTTAGTTACAAAAATTAAAAATTCTTAAAGTAAATTTCATTTCAAATTAAATAAATGAAAACCTAGACAACAACAAAAAAAAAAATTATAATTTAAAATTAGCTTAAATAATTATCCTTATGTATCTAGAGCAGCTTACGTAGACTTTTTTAATATATTAGAAATACAATCTTCTGCAGACAAGCCACGGCTTCGTAGAAATATTCAAATATTGTTAAATCGCTTATGAAAAATAAAAAGCTCTTTGAAATTTGCTCTTTGAAAATTGACCATTCACAGTAACGTAACGATCGTTATCGTCGACGAAAAAATATGGCCCAATAACGCCGCCGGTATGCAAACCGCAGCAAGCTTCGTCACTGAAGATGATTTTGCGGTAAAATTCATCATCTTGGCGCATCTTCTGCAGAACCCAATCGGAGAACGTACGTCGCTTCAAATGGTCCATCGGCTTCAATTCTTGAGTCAGCTTGATCTTGTATGGGTGTAAACCAAGATCCTTACGCAAAATACGCCATAATGTGGTCTGGTTAGGTTAGGTTAGGTTAGGTTAGGTAAGAGTGGCTGTTCGAAATACCAACCCACTTAGGCCTATTGGCCCATTGTGATGCCACGTGCATCTATGATCCTCTTACTAATGGAACCAGTTTGAGCTTATAATAAAGCGTAGGAGAAAGCTCCTAGATGAAGCATTCTTCTCTGGGAGAGAGCTGGGTATGTGTAGAGTAGGTGAAGGATTGACTCCTCCTCTTCCTCGTCCATGCAGCTTCTACAGAAATCATTAGTAAAAGCGCCAAGCCTTCTTGCATGCTTGCCTATGAGGCAGTGTCCAGTAATGACACCTATTATGGTGCTGAGATGTTTCCTATTTAAAAGATCAGACACCTAGAGCGACTCAGATCCAGCCCTGGCCAGATCTGTTTGGTCAGTAGACATGTTTGCCCAGCAGTCCACCTAAGGTCTGTTCTCTTATTGGTATCCAGCTTTAGTGTTAGTTTGCACGTAGCGATTGGTATACCTATACGTTTATCCGGTAGAATAGGTAGAGTGGTTCCAATTTTGGCGAGTTCATCGGCTGTGCAGTTCCCTGGAATGTCTCTATGGCCCGGCACCCAACAAAGGTGAATGTTGAACTGCTCTGCCACCTCCATGAGAGATAATCGACATTCAAGGGCAGTTTTAGAATATTATGAGACCGAGTCCAGGGACTTGATGGTGGCCTGACTATCCGAAAATATGCGGATAGTTTTTCTTCAGCCAGGACAGAGCTTCTTTAATCGCAAAAATTTCAGCCTGGAACACGCTACAGTAATTTGGAAGACGGAAAGAGAGGCTTAGATTTAGCTTATCTGAGAAAACACCGCCACCAACTCCGCTATCGTTTTTAGATCCATCTGTGACTTGTCCTCCATGAAAGCATCTTCCTCCCCGAAAGATCTAGAGGGAAGCTTACATGGAAATTTTTGTCAAATCAAAGTTCAGGTATGCTGTAATCTATGTTCTATGTGAGGATTCCTAAGGTATTAAGAATGTTGGCGTGACCAAATGAATTATGAAATGCAGTCGCAGCTACTTGCCTGCTAAACATTTCGAGGGGTGTCAAGTGAAGCAGAATATCTAATGCCGCAGAGGGGGTAGACCACAAGGCTCCGCTTGGGTGGTCTGAGCGATGCCCAATTCTTGAAAACGCCGTTGAATTGACTGATTTGGATCGTTTGCTACGGACGCCTGAACGGCAGCGATATTTTCGACACTTCGACCAACCCGTTGTCTCACTGATACGGCAACATCACACAACGAATATGTAGACTCAAATTTTTGCACTAAACTTGTTATTGCCTGTCTACTAGGGCGAGAATTACGACCGAAAATTGATTGGAGTTAACGCTCTTAAAGTTGCAGTCACCGACTCCGAATTTCGGTAGAAAATTTTTATAATTTGCAGACGTTGCTCGTTCGTGTACTTTACCATGATGAAAATGTTGAGTTTACTGAATAAATTGACAGTGACAGTTTGATGATTAGTGAAAGAGTGCGTTCACAAATTAAATTCAAAGTTGTCAAGTCCCTATTGGAAAACCCTTTATAACATTTCATTTTACGTAGTGGTGTCAGACAACGCCAGTGTTATGTTGCGTATGGGGAAAAATATTGGACATATTTTGTATCATTTAGGAAATTTATTTGCAAAAGATATTGCTGACAAAAATCTGTCAGAAAAAGTAAATTTAATTTTAAAAGAATTTAAGAAGTCTGACCTGGAAAAATCATGCCAGAGGCGTTGGTGTTCGTATCGCGATTGTTGTGAAAGTTTTCTGACCAACTTGCAACCCTGGAAAGCAACAAAGCAACAAACAAGAAAACAATTTACGAAAAATTAGCGGTGGTTCAAAGAACGGCTCCGGTATGGCAGCATAAAATACCTTTTTGCACCTAACACCGCATGATTTACTGACCAAAAAACTAACTGGCAACAGTGCGATGCGACTCACTAATCTGGGTTACTTCAAGAGCAGTAGTTTCGGACATGGCACAGTACTAACGGAGCTACTGCCAGGCAATCCTTGGTCGACTTCGACTTGATATAATTTATCCGGAGAGGGAGGACTGGAAAAAGAATGCAATAATCAGGTCAAATGAAATTTCAATTTCACAGACGACGGTTCGAAAACAGAGGAAGGAACAGGTTCTGGTAACTTCTCAGACGACCCAGAACAAGGCGTCCTTCTGCTCCGCGTTCTGGTATAGGTAGAGCAGTCATGGTGGATGAAGCGGCTTACCTAGCGCTAACAGGATACAAGGTGACATGGAGAAGTTGGCCATCACTCATTTCGACCGCTCTTCTATACCTGGCAGCATGAGTTGCTTAGCCATGTTGGTGAGAAACAACCTACATTTATTAGTCGCAGTGATGTCCGGGTTGTTGAAAGAATACACGACATAGGCCGCGGACATCGAGCAAATTGTAGACGCTCGAAAAATCTTCGCGGTCCTTGTGCTTTTTTCATTTGTGGTGGAATGAACGCTTTATTTTGGCGGACGGTGCCAAGCAAAGTTACATTTTAAAGAAAGAGAACACTCAAGTACACCTGCAACTCTTGAACAGTGAGTGGTTTCCATACCCTTGATGGCCTATCCCAATGATTGGAATTGAACGATGCATACACACTAAGAGCTTTTCGATTAGTTTCTGGTATCACGATGTCTGCCATAACAGGAGTGAAAAAAACTATGAAAATATCAGCTTCAGCTTTCATCTGCAAACCAGCGATAGGCCCATTTCTTTGTCGAATGTTGTTATACGCAGGAGTCCGAACACTCGTATTTTGTGGACCTGTACTCAACTGCATTATTCCTTCTTTGCCTGCCATGATTTCACTTACAGCAGGCAACTCTGCGGCCACATCTTCATCACCGTCCATTTCCACATTTTCAAACACAACCTCGGGTTCGTACTCTACATCAGAAGCCTCACCAATTTCTTCCAAATCTCCACTAACGTTACCACTGTAAGATGATATAGCTATTACTGGCGGTACATAATCGTTTTTAGAACCATCCTTAAAATCACCGTCATCGCTTTCAAGCTCATCCAAAACCGTTGCCCAATAATTCGCCTGCTCAACAAAGAGTAGAGAAACTAGAAAACACACAGATGATGGGGCCATATTTTACCAATTATTTTACCGAAACGTCTACTTAGATTGACTAATCAGTTGAAAATGCTGCTTTATGCTGTGAGTGAAACAAAAACCGCTATACACGAAGGATATGACTCGATTTTCGATCTGAATTGCGCATTTAACACAGAAATCTTTTTTAGGAAGGAACTGAAAATACTGACAAAGTGGCCGTGATGGAACACTTTCGCTTTTTAAAATTATTTTGAGTAAGTACCCAGGCACCTTGACACCTCCACAAGGGTTAACATACGCTCATAATGGAGAATTTAGCCTCTAAGCGAATCTTCGTTAGATGTGTCATCTCTACCATATAGGGTTGAGTGCTACTCTGGGTAAAAGTCATGGACTTCAAGCCGATAAGTGAACACCTGGTTGTGATCCGCATCGAAAGGCACCTTCCAAACATAAGCCTAATATGTGCACACGCACCTACCAGCGAAGCTGAAGACCCTATCAAGGAAGACTTTTATGGCTCCTGGATAGATCCTACAGAGCCTGGCGGAGTATGATATCAAAATTGTGCTGGGGACTTCAATGTTAAAGTCGAAAAGGAAAACATCTTCGGCGGGTTAGTTGGTAAGCACAGAATCCAGACATCGGCTTCCGACTAATCGATTTTGCAGCAGCTGATAATACTGTGATAAGTAGAACTAGGTTTCCAAGGCTAAGAAACCACACAGCAACAGCAACCAAGTCGATCATGTACTAATCGATGAAAGGCACGCATCCAACATCCTCGACGTTTCCACATTCCGAGCGGCAAACGTCGACTCTGACTATTTTGTTGCGGCTAAATTCTTAGGTCGACTGTCCAACAAGAAGAAGCTGCGAACTGTCCAGAAGAAGAAATTCGACGTTGAATGACTGGAGTAGCTAGAGTCTACATAGAGCGCCTGAGTGAGAAACTCTTCACTATCCAGTCACCCACCACCAATGCCAACAATCAGTCGTGCCAGTATCGCGAAATCATTAATGAGGCAGCCGATACCACTGTAGGCTACCAGGTACCCCAGAGAAAGAACCCGTACACTGGAAAAGGATGCCAGAACATGCACATAGGAAAACGCTGCAGTGCAAAACAAGGGCAGGGTGGGAAGAGTATTAAGTCATGAGAAGGGAGGACAAGAAGGTCCTACGTAGAAAGGAAAGGGATTACGCAGCCTTCCGGCTCAAGGAGATTGAAGAGTCCCGCGAACAAAACAACATCCGGAGGTTTTACAAGAAGGTCAAGCCGAAGACAGGCTTCTAGACCGGAGCACAGGCTCGAAGGAAATCTGGTCACCGAAGCATAGGGGATAGTAGATATGTTTAAGAAGCATTTCCAGCAGCTGCTAAATGGGCATCATGTAGAGAGAGTGATAGAGAAAGAAGAGAAGAGGGGCATGCACCAAATCAGCAACCAAGTATAGCTAGAAGAAAGCATGCCCCATCTACCGATGTCTTGCAAGAACTATCGGGGCGTATCCCTGCTCAATATCGCATATAATGTCCTATCCAATATGCTGTAGGAACGTCTCAAACCGTGTCAAAGCCGCATGTGATAGTATTCATCGGCATGAGCTCTATACGGCGATGGACGAATTCGGGATCCCGGCAAAACTGATCCCGATGTGTCGCGTGACACTGGAAAACACGCGCTGCAATGTGCAATTTGGAAGTGGCTCTTCCAACCTATTTCAAATGTGAATGGGATTTCGGTAAGGAGATGCCTTATCATGTGACTTCTTCAATCTCGTTCTGGAGCAGATAGTGCGCAGGGCAGGTGTCAACACGGAAGGCAACACAGGATAGGCGGGCGATATTGACATCATCGCTCGTTTTCATCATGCCATGATAGAGACTTTCACGGCGATTGAGGAACAGGCGCAGTTTGTTGGCCTTGAAGTAAACGAGGACAAGACTAAGTACAAAACGTCACTATTGATAGCAACAATTTCGAGGTAGTTAAGGAGTTCACCTACCTCGGAGTAAACGTGAACTCTACGAATGACACCCTAGTGAAGATCCGACGAAGAATTACCCTGGGAAACCGTTTCTACTTCGGTCTGGCAAAACAATTGGGTTCAAAACTCCTTACTCTAAGGACGAAAAGTATGCTTTACAAAACCCCTATCCTGCCAGTTCTGCAGTATGGCTCCGAGTGCTGGACGAGTGAAGAAAAGGAGAACTGATACTGGACTCCTTCGAAGAAAAACTCCTTCTACGGAGTTTTGGTACTGTGTGAGAGGAAGACGAATGGGAAAGAAGATACAACCGCGAACTCTATGACCTGTATCAAGATGTGAATGTAGCCCAAAACTACGGATGTACGGATGCCATAGCGCTTGATCTGGATAACTGGAAGCAGCGTGCCTGGGATCGCAGAGGACGGGAAACTACAGTGTCACAGGCAGGGACCCATCACGGGCCGGGAGCCCGTTAAGTAAGTAAGTAAGTAGGATTTGGTTAACTGCACTTAAGTATGTACATGAGCTGCTATATAAACTTATCCGGAGGTATTCCTATATTAGAGTAAGAGTGGGTAATATGGACTACGCGGTTAATATGGACTACCAGCTTTCCTCCCAACTCAAACATGCAAACGAGGTGGAATATGTTTACATTCATGCGCAAACTCCTTAAACATACCTCAGTTTCATTTCAGCCGCCGGCGAGAACGCGTTTGTGAGTTTTGTACAGTTTCTCGAAATTGGTGTTGCTGATCATTCGTTACGTGTAAGTGATTTTCTTTGTTCTACCATTAAAATGTAATTTTGTTGGTCCATTGTTTTTTCAAATACAAAAATTTAATGTGACATATGATATTTGCATTAAAAAAAGTTAATTAAGAACTACAGTTTTTTATAAAATTATTGTTTTTTCCACATTAAGTGCTGTGGCTAATATGGACTACCATAGGTTAGGCTAATATGGACTACAGGTCCATATTATCCGCCGTAATATTATTAGAGGACCGATTTCACTTTTCTTGAGTTCACCTTATTGTTTGTAGTTTTTGTTCCCATAGGCCATGGATAGAGCTAAGAAGCGGAAGACATGGAATCCGGACAAAACAGCGATTGAGATGGTGCGATCCAATACATGTGGCTATTTAAAAGCCTCAAAATTAAACAATGTACCGAAAACTACTCTTCTAAGGCTGGCTTTACAAAAAAACGTTGATTCTGAAACCTTGGTAGGAACTAAATTAGGTCGCAGGCCAGTTTTCCCAGATAAATTTGAAAAGATGCTAGTGGAATATGTGTTGACAATGAGTCAAAATTTTTTGGGCTTACCAGAAATGATATTAAAAACTTAGCGTTCAAACTGGCAGAAAAAAATGGAATTCCCCATCCATTTTCAAAGGAAAACGAAGCTGCGGGCAAAGACTGGCTAAACTTGTTTTTAAAAAGAAATCCTAATTTGTCATTCCGGTCACCGACTGGAACATCCCTTGCCAGAGCAAAAGGATTCACTAAAGAACGTGTCCAGGAATTCTTTGATTTGCTGGAAAGAGTAATGGACAAATATAACTATTCAGCGAACAATATTTATAACGTCGATGAGACCGGTATAAGCGTGGTGCCTTCTAAACTTCCAAAAGTATTAGCATTGAAAGGAAAGCGGAAAATTGGTGCTCTTACTGCCGCAGAAAGAGGTGCCACCATCACATCAATTATCTGCATGAGTGCTGCTGGAACATTTGTGCCCCCGTTATTCATATTTCCCCGCAAAAAGCGAAATCCACAACTTTTGAAAGGAGCACCACCAGGATCTATTTACGAATGTCATCCTTCCGGATGGGTTCAGACCGATATTTTTACAATTTCGTTTGAACATTTTCTTAAGCATGTAAAGCCATCTGCTGAATCCCCAGTCCTTTTAATTTTGGATGGACATTCAAGCCACACGCGGAACATCAAACTTATCGATATGGCAAGAGAAAATCACGTCAGCATATTATCGATTCCTCCTCATTCTAGCCACAAGATTCAACCGCTAGACAAAACATTTATGGGTCCACTAAAGAAGTACTTATCTGAGGAGATACGCATTTGGATGAGGACAAATCCCCGACCATTGACTCATTATGATATGCCAGAATTATTTGGTAAGGCCTACCTACGAGTCCAAAATGGAGAGATAGCAGTTAATGGATTCCGAACCACTGGAATATACCCGCTTGATAGGAATATCTTTCGGGATCATGATTTCTTAGGAGCTGACGACGATTTATTATCACCAGAAGTGTCTGAAAATAATGAACCTGTTGCTGTATGCTCAATCCCAGTACATGAGGAATCTGAACCAAGTGATATGCTGCCAACTACAAGCAAGTCAGAAAACCAAAATATAATTCTGACACCTGCCGACATATCTCCGATTCCTGTTAAGAACAAGGCAAAAACCAATCGTGGTAGAAAAGCTGGAAAATCAACATTACTTTCCGGGTCCCCATATAAGAGCTCTTTGGAAGAGTCTTTGAAACAAATTGCTGATAAAAACAATAAACCGAGCACTTCGAAGAAGGAGCTTCAGGAGAAGAAAAAATGTGCAGGTATCTACGAATTTATATACATATATCTACCTAATTTCTATCTGATTCGGATCTTTATCTATCTAAATTTATTTTTGTAATTAAGGGAAAGAGAAGAAAAAACAAAACAAAAAGAATAGAGCGTCATCGTCATCATCAAGCTCTGATTTGGAGCATTATAGCTGTCATGATGAGTCCGATGACGAAATTAATACAGTCAAGACCGTTGCCACTGGTGAAAAAGAAGATGCTGAATGCCTGTATTGCAGAACTTTGTATTCAGAAGACCGCCCAAGTGAAATCTGGGTTCAATGCGTTTCATGCCACATTTGGAGCCACGAACAGTGTGCTGGGTGCGAAAAACCAATATTCATTTGCGAATTTTGTACTTCCTAAACAGGTTGGGTAATACGGACTATGTGGTCCAAATTACCCTCCACTTTTTTTTGTTTATGTTTTTGTGGTGCTTTCTTATTTAATTTTTGTTATTTTTTTTATAGATTGAATTATTTTTTTGTTATTAGTTATGTATTATAATAGTCCAGTTTACTTTTTTAAAACAAATAGAAATGTTAAAACTTACATTATCTGTGTTTTATTTGCAAAAATAACATTGATGGTCCATATATGCCTCCCTTACTCTACCATGTTGTTGAGGTTATGTCGAGTTTCGCAGTCAGTATGGTACTCCATATCCGAGGCTGATGTCCTTAGGCCTTTTAATTCTCCTCAGAATCCTATCTGGAGAATTCGTTTGCTGGCGAATCAATAGAGAAACATGCTAAGATCGGTTTAATGTACCCAAACTTCGGTGCGTGGTCGGCTGCAAGTTATATTCCTGAGACACTGGGTTGAGTCAAAATCCTCATTATCTGAGTATTTGTTTGTTTATTTGTTGTTGTGTTTTTTTCCTTAAAGCGTTTACTGACTTCCAAGGCCAGACAAGTGAGAAAATGAATTTAAGTGTCTCTGAAATGCGGAAATCCATCCACACCTAGTGTTAAAGTGTTTTCTCTCACGATCATCTCATGGACAGGGTTAGAGCTCGACCCTCAAACAATCAGCTACATTCAGCCAATGACTATAGCACATCTAATGCGAACTGCAAATCTTATAACACGCGCGCCGATTAGTTCCGTCATCACATTCTATTTAGCTGACTACAGTGAGAACACGCGACTACATACAATGTAGTCCTGCGCACGTCACATTTGAACACCTTCATGGTGTCAACTTATGCCACGCATGTGCTCACTTCTATGCTTTCTATGCAAATGTGTGTACCAATTGTCACCTGAAAGTCGACATTTGACAGTGCAAAGACTACTCTACCCATCCTCCGTGTATCTTTTGTCCTTCCGCCGCATCGGTTGGCACAACATTTCAAATGGTTTGGAGATGGTGCCGCCAAAGCTGGTCGTTTCCAGCAGATGCTACGATGGCTTCCTCATTGTATCTGAGTATCTTATCGTGGAATTTTCGATTTGTTTTCCAAAGTCAAATCCACCACAATACTCGTACCACGATTGTTGGTAGTTACTATTGCTGCCGACTTACGACGAATATTCGTATCTAACACTTCCTCATTCATTGTGCGACTTGAATTTTATGCGAGTACACATGGACGAGAGACAGGTGGATGGCGGTTGGTGCATACCTCAGATACGGATACATCATTGGGAAGTTAATTTGCATAAGATCACCTCTATTACCACACATCTAGGTGGTGGGTACGGAGAAATTCCCCAGTGGTGATGATTTATACAAAGCAATAAAGAAAGTGAAATTGAAGATATTTGTTGAAGGAGTCAATCAAGGTACTCAAGATGTGTGGTACTTCAACGATTGTTGTACGGCAATCCCACAGACAGACCGGCCGGGCGACCAAGAAACGTGTGAATGCCGCTGAAGGTGTGTTCGGTGTGAAATGTTTGTGGAGCAATTAATAAACTTATCATGCGGTTGAGTGGAAAAAGTTAATTTGTTTATCCAGATACGAGTAAGTTCGGTGGAAGCAGGAAACGGTGATGAGGAATAAGTTTGTGATGACAGTGAGTAGTTGGGATGGATGCATTTTAAACATCTCGTGATTTCGTCACAGTACAACTTCTTCCGTTTTGCTAATTTTCTACGCAAACGTGTTTAGTTTTCTTCGAAAAAAATCAAATCAAAAAATTTCGGGATGGAATCTTGTCACTTCATTAGTAGGATGTGAGGGAGCTATATGCAGAGCCGCTGAATGAATGAATGAATGAATGAATGTGTTTTTATTGAGACTTTTTTTTTACAAATTGAATTATTAAATAAGTTTTACATAGTTGAGATAAGTAGCCGACCATTAACATTATGTCTGGCTAGGTCTATTTGCATAACTACATACATATACGTAAGTGTTCAACACTAAAAGGTTAGTAACTAACAACTAATGATGTTACGCTTGCTCTCGGCGTACCAAAGATTGAGACCTAAACTATTGACTAGAATATAGTAAGAACATGAAAATAAACAAAGACATTGATAGATATAATAATCTCAACGTTTCACTCACTAATTATTTATATACATAGGTATATAATATAATAGTAAGTGGTTGCATGCAATTTCCCTTTAGAATTATGCACTATGAATCTACATATCAAAATGATGTGAGCTATTTCTGTATACCAGATATTGGTATTGCTAACCCCTTAGGTTGTTAGAAGAGGCTTTTTCATAAAAGGGAATAAGGAGGTTTCCTCCTTCGACAGGTAGGGTCAAGGGATTAGATCGATTGAATAGATTAAAAGGAGAGAGGTAGTAATTATCTTCAATTGCATTAAGCCTGTGGGAGTCAATTAAGGATCTCACAAGGCTGTTCGGATGAGTTTCCATTCGCTGGAGCCTTTTGAGAGTAAGGCTTATAAGGTAGGGCATTAATGGTGTTATTTTGCATTCCTCGTATAGCACTTTGTTCGAAAACCATTTTTTGTTCGAATTTCTGTACTTTCCCCAACAGAATCTCAACATTTTTCTCTCGAAAGTCTCGAGATCTTTGGCCACTGTAGGAGAAATAGTGAACCAAACGCAGAATCCGTATGCGAGGATGGGTCTGAAGAGCATCTTATAGAGAAGAATTTTCGTTTTCCATTGCAATAAAGGTTTCAAAGTTGCTGTTATAGCTGTTATAGCTTTCAATTCGTCACGAGGAGATAATATAACATTGTTAGCAATTGGTAAGGTTAGTTTCTTACTCTCCTTCATCGCTAGTCGATGTCCTTTTCCACTTGCGTTTCTAAAGCAGGTGATGCCACATTTATTTGCGTTTATAGTAAGGCCCCATTTTTTGAAGTATCCTTCTAGCAGAGGAATTTTATCTTTTATTTTATTTAGGGCATTTTGTGGTCTTGTGTCACTCGCAAGGATAATCGTATCATCTGCATATAGAATAGCGCCTGGTTCAGAGTCCATGGGATCCTGAAATGGGAAATCCGAGAGGAAAATATTGAACAGCTTTGGGGTAATTATTGATCCTTGTGGAACTCCTGATTTGACGGGAAAAATATTTGATTCCTCTGCCTTAATAGACACAGACGAAAAACGATTTTTTAGAA
Organism: Volucella bombylans; assembly: GCA_949129095.1. NCBI lineage: Eukaryota > Metazoa > Arthropoda > Insecta > Diptera > Syrphidae > Volucella > Volucella bombylans. The sequence continues at coordinate 377,849,509 of OX422140.1, read as the reverse complement.
AGTCTTGAATTAATTTCGTTAGCCAAACTGGAAAATATAGTTTAATTAGTTTGAATATGAGACCACTGTGCCAGAGCGAATCGAATGCTTTTTCTAAGTCAATATCAGAGTCGTTCATAGACCTTAGTGGCGATAAGACGCATTTTCGTGTTCGGCTTCACAAACAAAAACAAAAAAAGTATTAAGTGGCCGGTATCCGAAGTGGCAAACACGCGGACGACATCATACTTGGTGTGGCGATTCGGAGGACTGGGTTCGATTCCCAACGGGAGACATTGTTTTTTTTTGTTTTGTTTTTTTTTTCTTTACTGAAATAATAAGTGAAGTGTAAAAGGAAAAAAAAAAGGGATCAAACACACGTGATGGAGTGTGGAGTGCGGTCCGCTATTCCAATAGCGGGACCTGCGGACTTATCAGGCGAGGCCTCAAGCGGTTCAAGCCAAACTCCAACGGCTAAGAGAAGGAGGAAGCTTAGGCCATCCTCCAACATTGTTCAACGTCCCGCCCAACCAACTTCCACTGTAAAACTGCTTGGTAGAGTGAGGGAAGGGAACAGTTTCGCTACATTGGCACAGAGCGAAACGGATAATGAAGAGGGAGAAATGATGGCCATAAGTAGCAGCATCAAAATGCTGCAACAAAGGGTACTGGCCATGAAAGAAAGGCAAATGGTCAGAAGGAAGAGAGAAGAGGAAGAATTATCCCAGCAACAACAGCAGACGCTACTTGCTCCAAAGCAGAGCCAACAACAACACCAACAAAAGCGGAAAAAACACCAGCAACAACAACAAGAGCAGCCACAACAACGGCATCAACAAAAACAACAGCAACCACAAAAACAGCAGCAGCCGAAGAAACAACAACAACTACAACAAAAACAACAACAACAGCAGCAGCAGAAGAAGAAGGAGAAGGTGCCTCCTATAAACACCTATAAACTAGAGGTAAATGAAACCAAGGACCTGTGTAAGTTGGTCATTGGTAATAATTTTAAAATTATGAGATTGGGGAACGATCGCCATGCCATCCACTGTAATACAGTGGAGGGCTACGCGAAAGTGAAAGAGCTCCTAAAGGAAACGACGACGGAGCACTACTCATTTACACCAAAATGTGAAAAGCGGCAATCGATGCTGCTAAAGGGGTTGGAACCGTCTTCTGATCCTGAGGGGATCTTGGCACTGCTCAAAGAGAAGGAGTGCGAAGGACTCAGGTTTGTGGGGGTAAAGCCGTTTACCACAGCTAGAGCCAGGCGGGAGAAACGGAGTCTGCCGTTCTTCCTAGTGCAGCTCAGTCCCGAAAGCCGTCTGGATAGTCTAAGGAGTATCAATGTCCTAGACTACCAGGTGGTTCACTGGGAAAAACTAAAAAGGAGCGAAGGCGTTATACAATGCGTTCGCTGCCAGAGGTTCGGGCACGCCGCGTCGAACTGCCAAATGCAGCCTCGATGCGTGAAGTGCGCAAAGAACCACAGTTCCGAGGAGTGTGCTCTGGGTGTTGACGGAGCATCCGATAGGTCGCAGCTCTCGTGCGTATTATGTGGGAACGTGGGACACACCGCAAACTATCGGGGTTGTCCTAAGTTCGCGGACATTAAGAAAGCAAAACTGGCTCGGCAGCAGAAGGTGGAGGTCAAATGTTCACCTCTTAGATTTCAAACACCAGCCGTCACGTCCCAAATTTCCTACGCGCAAATGGCGTCAGGTAGGGGGGCTACGGTACAGCAAGCGACTGTTGCTTCTCCGGCGCCAATGCCGAGAACAATGGAAGCTGCACCTAACATGCTAGCCATCTTGCTCGCAATCCAAGGGCAGATGGCTCAGCTGCAAAAGCAGGTGCAAGAACAGGCCAAGCGGGTGGACCAGATTTACGCGCTGCTGCCGGGCCTAACGCAACACATGTCGTAATGGGTACGCACATGGTGGAGCAAACTTTGAAGGTCCTTGCGGTGAATGTGAATTCATTGATTAGGATCGAACGAAGAGCCGCGATGTTTAAATTGCTACAAGACCAAACTCCTGGTGTGCTTTTCGCTAGCGAAACCAAGCTAACCGATAAGCACAAACTGGAGTACAATAATTATATTGTTAGAAGAAGAAATCGGCCCAGATCCAAGCGTGGAGGCGGTGTCGCGATCTTCATTAAAGAAGGTATAAAATTTCACAGAGTGTACAAGGGTGTGTTGCGCAAGTTCCGGGTGTTGGAGGCAGTCGTCGTTTACATCCCGCTCCGCAGTGGAAAGCGACTGTACCTGGTCTCTGTTTATGCAGCTGAGACTTCACAATCCACCCTATTCATTAAAGAGCTCGACACGCTTTTTCGACTTCTGAGGCTGGAATCGGGGGAGAATTATTTTATAATCGGCGGGGATTTCAACGCTAGACACAGAGATTGGGGAAATAATTTGCCAAATACTAGAGGGAACCTACTACTCGATTGGTGGGGTCAGCACGATGTGATGTACAGACTCGGTCTTAAAGAGACGGATAACACGTCGTTCCCCAGACACGGTTCTTATTTGGATCTTCTGCTGTTCGACTCACGAATACAACTGACATGCACTAACCAACAAACTACAAACTGTCTACGCACTTTCGTGTATGACAGTGACCATTGCGGTCTCAGCACTGAAATAACTGTTCCCAACGAAATTGCGGAATTGGGGGAGTTTGTCCAAAGATATTCTTACAACTACAGTAAGACTCGATGGACACGCTTCTCCGCAACCTTGACTAGAGCGCTCTCCTCGAACACGCTCCACCCACCGTCCAATAGGAATTTGTCAAACGAGGAGATCGACAATTACCTAAAACAAATGGACGAGACAATTAAACAAACTATGGACACTACAATACCGCGGTATCGACGTACGACTAACGAAGACCTGTTCCGCAATCCTACTATTGACGCACTGCACCGACAGAAAAGTAGACTTCTGACAAGACTCAAAAACTTGTACAGACAGTTAACTGACCGACAAGACCCGGAGATTAGAACACTGAAGTCGTCGATTAAAAATATTCAAACGCTAATAAAAGAGAATTACAGAATTTCTGTAAGTTTGTATTGGAACAACAAGGTTCGGACTGTAAACACCAGCAAACCGAACATGTTTCCGCAAATCAATAAACTATTTCGGAGAAGAAATCAAAACGACCTTCAGTGTCTTAAAATAGCTCGGACGACGGACAACGAACGGTTACTAACAATAGCAGGTATTGATCCAAATGAGGCCGCTGATGATGACGACTTCTTTGTGATCGAGGATCCACAGGAGAAGGTTGAGGCCATAGGGGCGACTTTCCTGGAAGTATACAAGGCCACTGATACCATTGGCCCTAATTACGACCTGGACAATCGCGTCTTGGTGCACGACTTCTGCATTCGAAATGAAATAGGGAACTGGCGATCCGAGGGCTCTGGTTTCACCCGGTTTAGCGACGAAAATATGGCAAATAACGTCATTGCCAGAGAGGGTGGCCTACCCCCGTTCATTTCGAAGGAAGGACTCCATGAGATCTTCGACACAATCAGGGCTAAGAAATCGGTGGGGACCGATGGTATTGCGAACATCGTGCTTCGACATCTTCCTCTAGAAGTGGTGGACATTTACTCGTACACCACCCTGTTTAATAATGCAATGAATAATGCACATTATCCAGCGCATTGGAAAACGGCGGTGGTTCAACGTATCCCCAAAAAGGGGAAGGATATATCCAATCCGGCGAATCTCCGGTCGATAAGTCTCCTTCCGGATATCAGTAAGGTTTTTGAAAAGGTAATCAATAGAGCTCTGTCAAGGTGGGTTGAGGACAAACATATAGTTCCGGATAATCAATTCGGTTTTAAGGCGGGACATGATATCTCACATGCCGCGTCTAAACTGGTGTCCGATATCCAATGGAACAAAGGCAAGAAACAGTGCACTGGTGCCTGCCTTGTTGACTTGGAGAAGGCCTTCGACACCGTATGGTTAGAGGGTCTTTTCTATAAGCTGACTAGGCTGGGGATCAGTAAACCTCTCTTGTACATTCTTTATAATATGCTAACCAACAGACAGTTCATCGTGAAAAATGGCTATGTGACTTCTGGTGGAATATTTCAAATTAAAAATGGTCTTCAGCAAGGCGCGGTCAATTCGCCGATCCTATTCAACATTTTTACAAGCGACTTGATAGGTTCACTTCCCCATTCTATTGCGTACGCAGACGATTTGGTAGCGTACAGAACAGGTCCATAAATCGAGGTCATTAATACTCTCTTGCAGCGTGACTTCGATAAGATAAGACTATTTTGCTATGACTGGAAGTTGAAAATCAACTTTCAGAAGTCGGAAACCATTCTCTTTAGGACGCCGTTGTCTGGAGCCTCTAGGGATACCAGAAAAAATTGGCGAAAGTTCTCAATCATTGGACAGCACGGACAGCCTCTTGCCTGTCGAAATGTAGTCAGATACCTTGGAATCTGGCTAGATCAGTTTCTATATTTTGGCAAAAATGTAGATGCTGCTCTGGCCAGAGCTAAAGGTGCTTTTGCCCTTACAAAGAGACTGTTCTATAGCAGCCAACTCGATGCGAGGGTAAAGGTAATCTGCTACATGGCCCTTATCAGGCCCATGCTGGTATTTGGTTGTCCCGTGTGGTTCAATGTACGAGCAAGCTTAATGGAAAAGATTCGGGTGTTTGAGAGGGCTTGCCTTAGGGCCTGTCTTCGCTTGTATAGAACACCAGAGTCGGAGTACAAAAACTTTTATCCTAATGAGGTCCTTTACAACAGGGCGAACCTAATACGAGTGGACAACTTCGTAATTAAGCTGACTCGAAGGCACATTGCAAGAGCAATGACGTCGACGAATAACCTGATATCTTGGGCTTACTACCCCAATTACCTTTACCACGAGAGTGTGCGATCTGACGGCTTCGTTCCACCGGAAGCATTCCTCTACCTAGATCAGATAGGGTTGATCCAGGATAGATCAGCGGTGCCGTCAATCTTCCATGTCGCTCGGACAGCTGGGGACAGGCGACTCAACTACAACAGAGACGTCGCACACGGCAGTGTGGATCGCCTCAGGTTCAGTAGGGCGGTGGGGAATCGCGATAAGAGGGATGTCGTTCGGCAGCACCAGCATTTCTGGTGGTTGAATGATGGAGAAGATGTTTCGTCGTCGTTTCCGTCAATTACGGACCAGCCTCACTAATGAGGCAGAGCTGACCAATTATTTGCTCTGTGAATAGCGGTGGCCAGCTTACATAGGTTTAGCATTTAAGAAACATATACATATATCAGTGTATACAAAGGTGTATACTGATATATGTATATGATTGTGTATAACGTCTATGTGTTTATGTGTGTATTGTACATTTATTTTAGGTAGGCTAAGGTTTATTTTAAGTTAGATACTAAGTTTTTATTAAAAATAAAAAATTATGTCCATATGCTAAGTTTTGTTAACAAATTTTTTTCTTAGCTTTAAGTATACAAAATAAATAGTTCTAAGAAAATGTAAATGAAGTCGAAAGACATAGTATAAGAATTTAGAGTAGCTTAGAGTGCCTGTGTGGGGCCAGTAAGTTAGTCTAAGATTATTGAGTAATTGTAAGCTAGCATTTAAGCATTTTTTGTTAGAATGTAAGAGTTAGTGTTAAGAAAATAAAATGCATATAAAACTAAAACTAACTAAGTCAATATCAAGACTGACAGTGCATTTTTTAGTTCTTAAGTTTTGGATTATCTTGTCGGACAGAAGAAGTATCGCATATTCTGTGGAGTGTTCTTTTCGAAAACCGAATTGTATATTTGGAATTACGTTTCCTTCTTCACAGAATGCGTTTTTTCTTTTTCAAAAAGTTTTCCAATATTCGACAACAGTGAAATGGGACGAAATTGATTTATTTCATTAGCTGCTCTTTTTTTTGACACTGGTATAATTCTTGCTTTTTTCCAGATAGCGGGAAAGTAACCATTGTTTATACAGTGATTGTAGATGTAGGCCCAAATTTGGTCGAGAGAACAACAACTTTTCCTTAGTATGTAATTCGAAAATTTGTCTATACCGGAAGAGTGTTTATTGTTGAGGCCTGTACGTAGAAGTTGAATTTTTTCTGTAGAAGTAAGGTTGGGGAAAATGTAGTCAAGGAGGATGAGTTTTGGTCATTGAACTGTGATACAACTGTGTAAACTTCATTAGTCAAATCGGGGTCAAAAGAAGGTATCTTTTCTGTGTAAAGGGAAGAAAAATGGTCTTTAAAGGCATTCAACTTTGCCTGGTTATCAACCAGCATTAGTCCGTTATTAAAGAGAGTGTCACTAGAGACATCACTACCAAAAAATTTTCTACCTGTGATTCTATCGATTTCCTTAAATGCATGAGAGGAAGGTTTTATGTTTCGCAGCCTTGCGTAAAATGCGTTATTTGTTTCTATGTTGATATTTTGTTTTATAATTTTGCTTAAGCATTTAATTCTAGAAGATAGTTCTACATATTCCTGATTAACTCTATTAAGGTGTCTGTGAAAAATTCGTTTAAGTTTTCTTAACCATTGGCTACGAACTTTGATCAGTTTTATTGTGAATTCTGATATGTAATTGTATTTGGACTGTTTGTGTTCGATAACAGTGGAGTTAGAGTTTATAGTCTGAGTCATTTTCGAATTCAATTCAGTTATGAGTAAGTCTGATTTATTGTTTGAGATGTTTCTACAATCAGGTAAATTGATTGTTGAGAGTTTGTTGTGTAAACTTATTCTATAACGGTCCCAGTTGGTATTTTTGAATGACCTGAAAGTGGGTGGAGGTAATAAAATTGGTAAGAAATTAAGAAGCCTTAATTTTATTGAGATTCCAAAATGATCTGAAGGGGTAGCAAAGGTATGACAAGATATAGACTAGCTATTAAAACTGGCAGAGACAATGAAATAATCTATTACGGATGAAGATCGCGGGAAGGTAAGACTATTTAGGGGTGATTAAGTCAAAGCTTAAGAAAGCGTTGCTTTGAAACCCGTTATAAAATGAACTTCCGTTGCTGTTTTGAATTCTGTCTCCCCAATGAGGATGTCTCGCATTAAAATCTCCTCCGAGAACAGTTCCATCGAATGAGTTGAAAATAGAAAAAAGTCTGTCTAGTTCTCTTGGTAAATTTCTACCAGAATTGGAGGGAATATAGATGCTGCCAATCAATAAGCGAAAAGTTGATCCATCAGCATTGTGAGAAGAGATTGAAGCTAGGCAAACTGAGAAAAGACTACAAATAAATGGCACTTCCTTATATACATACTTATTGTCTAGTACTATCGCGGTTCCCCTTCCTGAGTCATTTCTAATGATATTGTAGCCTTCAAATTTAGGCTTGTGCCTTTTTTGTAATCTCGTCTCGGAGATAAAGCATATTTGTGGTTTTTTATTTTTAAGGATGCTTAATAGTGCTAATCTCCTTTCATGCGAAATAATTGAATTAAAATTAATTGATATAATGTTCATATTTGAAAAAACCATTATACAACAATAGAAGCTACAAACTCTAGGTATGTAAACATTTTGTCTTCTGTGGATTGAATTTGGCTGTACTTTGGCCAGAATTGTCTAATTTTTTTTAAGAGATCTTGGAATGGAATATTGAACAAAGTTTGAGATTCCTTAATAAAGTCATTGAGGCATCCTGTTGCCTTTTTATCAGTCTCTGTTGCAATATTAGAGGATTTCAATATGGACGCATATGATCTGCTTGGATTAGCTATTGTTTGAGCTGTGTTAAAGACAACTTGCTTGTTATTGCTAACAGCTGTTCTTTCTCTGCGGTTCAAAGTCTCCCTTTTTTCTTTGTATTCAATATATGCTGTACAATCTATAGAGTTAGCTGCGTGACCTACTTTGTTGCAATTTATGCATTTGGGTATGGGAAGCTCAGCATTTATTTCTTTAAGACTCTTGAACGATTCAATGCAAGTTTCAGAAGAGTGATTGCATCCACATAAGACACAGTGGCTACCTTAAGAACAACAATCACCCGTATGGCCAAACCTTTGGCACCTGTAGCATCTAATTATAGGCGAATTGCGCTTTCTCTCCCAAAAAACCCTTTGATTTAATTGTTAATTTTTTAATTTAATTTTTTTAATTTTTCGTGGGGGCTAACGCCCCCATTTATTATGCTTAATACAAGCTTAAAAACTAAGACTTAAACTAATACTAGGGCTTAAAGCTAAGGATGGTGAACGAGATCGAATTTGAGGGAAAGTGTGCTGCGATTAAAATCGAAAACGGAAAGGTTGGAGTTTACCTTACGCAGCATACGGGAGATTGGTTCGTTAGAGCCATATGTGGTGCGGTGGATAGGTAGATAAAAGAGACGGGTGGAACGTAGATTACGAGGGTTAGTGTTAAAGAAAATGGAGTTGCAAAGAGGCGTGCAATCGACGGAGCCTGAGAGGAGTCGCTGAATGAACAAAATGTCTGCTGCGTCCTTTCGTTCCTCAAGGGTATTCAGGTTAATGAGTTTGAGACGGTCTCGATAGGGAGGTAAGATTAGAGGATCGTTCCAAGGTAGACCTCGAAGAGCAAAGCGAAGAAAACGACGCTGGATCCTCTCAATACGAGATACATGAACTCGTTGAAAGGGACACCACGCTTGGCTAGCGTACTCGAGAAGGGGGCGAACGTAAGTGATGTATAGTGATCTAGTCACGTACGGGTGGCAGAATTCTTTGGACCATCTTTTAACGAAGCCGAGTGATGAGATTGCTTTAGAAATTATCTCATCAATATGCGAGCGGAAATTAAGCTGCCTGTCGCATAATATACCAAAGTCGCGGATAGATTCAACAAGGGGTATAGGTTGGCCGTCGAGATGGTAAATTCGTTGAGGAGACTTCTTGCACTTACGTGAGAAAGTAATCGATTGACATTTGGAGACATTGAGTTCTAAGCAGTTCTTGATGCACCAGGTGGAAAAAATATTTAGATCTATTTGAAGGAGGGTGGAGTCTTGTTGTGAGGAAATGGGTTTAAAAAATTTGGTATCGTCAGCATAGAGAGAAAGTGTTGAGTGTTGAATGAGCCTTTGAAGGTCGTTAATAGTTAGGATGAAGAGGAGTGGACCTAGGTGACTACCTTGAGGAACACCTGAAGTGGCCAAGAAAGGGGCCGATAGGACAGACCTGAAACGAACACTATAAAAACGATTATCCAGGTAAGAAGATATCCGTTTAAGCAAAATGGGTTCAAAGCCCAGGACGGACAATTTGAACAGGATTAGTTTATGAGATATCTTGTCAAAAGCTTTACTGAAATCAGTTGTTATAACGTCAACTTCTTTACCATTTTCTAAGGCTGAGAGAACAGAGGACACGAATTCTACGAGGTTAGTGGTAGTTGATCTACCCTTCAGAAAGCCGTGTTGATTGGGGGAAATAAAAGATTTACACTGAAAGCTTAAGGCTTCATGCAAAATACTTTCGAGGAGTTTGGGTATATGGGAAAGTTTAGCTATAGGGCGGTAATTAGTGACTTCACCCTTTAATCCCTTTTTGTGTATAGGTGTTATGAAGAAGGACTTCCATATCTGTGGAAATTCACCTTGAGAGAGTGATAGTCGGAAGAGATTTGCAAGGGGGCGGGAAAGAGTTGAGGAACACTTTTTAAGAAATATGGATGGAAGGCCATCTGGGCCGGGTAAGTATTCATCATTAAGTTGTTGTAATTTGTTTTCTATTACTGTATGATCAAAGCTATGAGAAATAGTAGGGCCAATAGGGAAGTTAAGTAGGTATTTGAAATAAGAGGGATCCGGTACGAAGGAATTATCGGCAAAAGATTGCTTAAAGAAAGCAGCAAAAAAGTTGGATATGGTATGCGGATCGGTTGATGATATGTTTTCGTATGAGAGCGATGGAGGAAAACCGTCGGATTTTTTTTTTGTAATTAACGAATTGATAGAAAGACTTAGGATCATTTATAAGCCTTGATTGCGCACTATCAAGGTATCGCTGATAGAGAAACTTATAGAGCTGGGCGAATTGAAGGTATGACCCGAGATAGTTTGAATAGTCAACAAAAGAGTTGGACCGGAAGAAAACTGTCCATAATTTGTTTCTTTTGTTACGTAAAGAGCGAAGTTTACGATTATACCACGGGGGGCTCGTAGAAGAGGTCCTATTACGCGAAAAGGGGACATAGAGAGAAATAGAATTAAGTAATTCTCTGTAGAAAATAGAGAGAGCACTTTTTAGGGGCATATTGGCGAAATCAAAAGAACACTTACTAAGATATGCGTTAATTTTGCGGAAATTCGCTTTATGAAAGTCGTAAGAAGTGGTAGCTGCAGATGGGGTGGGGCGGAAAGTAGAGTGGTGGAAAAGAGAAAGAAGAAGTGGTGGGTGAAAGTTATCAATGGTCGATAGTGAAAGGGGACAGAGCGACACAGAGGAGTTTATGGGGTCAGTGGTGAAAATGAGGTCTAATTGCCTTCCCATATAGTTGGAGACTCCACTAACTTGGAATAAGCTAGAGTCTGTGAGCTCATCCAAGAAGAGACATTCTTTACTCGAGATAGGGTAAGCGATAAAAAAAGATTTATCATCTGATTGAGTCCAGTGCAGCTGAGGTAGATTGAAATCGCCAAATACGATGATATCATCGAGAGGATCAGATAAGTTAATTATTTGATCAATTGCATTGATAGCGAGTTGGTAGCATTCGATTGGTTGGGCCGGTAGGATGTAAAAACACATAATGTACAGGGACCTGCAGGGGAGTGTTATCTTTATTGAAACGTAGTCAAGTTTAGAGGAAGTAGAAACAGCGATTGGTGAAGAGTTTAGGTCATTGCGGACGGCCAGTAGGACACCTCGACACGGAGCATCATCATTTGGGCGGGTAAGATCGTCGTCTCGGAAAACATTGAAACTAGGGGGGAATAATTCCTGATTCTTTATATCGGGAATTAGATTAGTTTCGGTCAGAGCGTAGACCTCAAATGGGAGAGCGTGAGATTGGCGCAAGACGGCACGGGTCTTAGATCGCAGTCCTCTTACGTTTTGATAGTAAAAGGTAAGAGGAAGGTTATTACGAGAGGGCGTAGGAGTGGATGGTCGAAACACTGGCAATGGTAGCACGTTAGGGACGAACAAATTTGTCGTTGTCAGCTCTGCTTCGTTGGAGGTGTGAGATCCTTTTTGAGTGCACATAGTTACCGAAAGCAGCAAGGTCGTCTGAGACTTTTTGCGGAGACATATTAAAAATCTCGTGGAACTTGATGTATAAGTTCCTCAGACTTGTAAGATCAGTAGGGAGACCTTCCTGCTGTATTGAGACCATGACGCTTGTTTTAGTTTTCCCCTCATAACAAACTGAGTCTGATTTGTCATGCAGATATGCTAGAAGGAGACGTATATTCTCGTACGTCTTTTTTTCTCTAAGCCTAGAAAGTGCATAACGACATTCTGTTGAGCCAAAAGTTTGTTGGGTTATTTTAACTGTGGGAGGCAGAAGGGGGTCAAAAATGGGGCAGGTGGACGAAGATTTTGAAGGCGATGCAGGGGTGATTGAAGGGGATAAAGTAAACTCCTAATGCTTGCCAGATCCTTAGTGGACTCCCCTACCTCGAGTTGAACAAGAAACATGTTTAATTTAATTTGTTGTTGCTTTGTTCTTGCGGTGAAAAAAGGCTTTATTTTGCTTATTTTAATATTAGGGCATGCCTCTTTCAATGCATGATGAATGGTATCTATAGGTGTGTCACTATCTAATCCCTTAAGAATAACAGATTGCTTTTTGGTATCTTTAGGAGGAAATGAATAAGCCCCTACACCTGTATCTCGCAGTTTATCTATAACCATTTTATGAACATTCACATCATTTATGTACACTTTTGTTTTAAGATATCCTAGGTTTACAAATTTATAATTTATTTCACTAGTACTGCATTCTGAAGCAGATAATTTAATTAACTCCGAAATGGTATTGCAATTAGCACCAAAAATAAATATAGGTGGGCAGAATATGTTAGTACTTTTGCTAATGTTCTTAACAGTGTTGAGATTGGATTTTTCCCTTCGAGAATGTGTCATGTTGGAGCTGTTTACTTGCGTGTCTGCGTCACGACCTGTTAGTGGGAAGAAAGGATTGTTTTCCAGATAAGGCTGTTTATGATGTTTATGGTCATCCTCTTCTACTGATGGTTGTCTCTTTCTCTTTCTAATAGACTCATTGTAGTTGTTAGCTGAATGTCTTAGGTTGCTGATAACTACAGTCCATTCAGCTGAATTGGGAGCTTGTCGGCTCTCTGTGTTTGCTAAGCTCATGCTCACTTGTTGGTTGACAGCTTCGCGAATTTTATCACTAGTATCATTGCTTTGTCTATTTTCACTGTTTATTGTTTCGATAATTGGATTTATTTTGGAATAACAATATGTCTTTATTCACTTTTGAGTCTCTATCTCACTAATAAATCAAATTGATTTTTTTTTTGTATACTTGCTGTAGGTTAACCACTTTATATATTTATGTCTCTGCAAGTGCACTCTAATCACGTCTAAACACTTCGGCTTCTAGAGTCGAACCGCCGCAGAGCCGCTGAGCATATTTTTGGAAACGGTACACCGGTATCAAGACCACCTGATCGATAGCAATCAAGTTCGAGTGAGATAATGCGGTCGGAATGGAGATTCAAAGGCAGTGCATGACATGATTGGTCGATTGAATCCTGCAGGAACCTAAACTAACAGGCTTGGTCAGGTACAGATTCCAAGAGCCCTTATCGACATATGTACTTACACTACCCCTGGCAAACTAAGACTCTGACCCAAGAGTTTCTAGATAGTCGATTACGATGATTTCTGTGTCTCTTTGCATGACACATTCGATAGATAAGGCTGAAACGTTGGGAAGTACGTCGAACAGTTTACCCTCTTATAGTAAGACTCCATCAAAATAGACAGATGGTGGGATAGCAAAAGGTGAAACAGGTTGTAGAAGAGGCACACCCTGAAGATTGCTGTCTAATAAGCACTTGAAAGGGAGAAGAGGCACTTTCTTAGCAGCCACAAAGAAGAGAAACAACGGTAAAGTCTCATTAATTGAAAACAAGCAATTGCTCGAAGCTGAAACTGCTGCCTTTTCTACTGTCTCGTATAGAGCGAAGAAGAAAACAAGTTCTGGATGGATTCGGCGGAAATGGGACATCGCTGCATAGAGTAGTTTGGGACGAAACCGTTGAAAAAAACGCGTTGCAACCGTTTCATCCACAAGCTACAAAAGAAAAAAACGTTTTATATTTTTTCCAACTTTAATTATAAATTTTATAAAAAAACGGGTTAAGTAAAATAAACTCCCAAAAGAAACTCTGTCGCGTAGGCCAAAAAAAGGTGTGAGGCTGTGAAAAAACCAACTTGAAGTAGTCTCTAGTTGATACAGCGTATATTAAACGCCACAGCTCTTGAAGTCCTCTGCGGTTGAGTCTGCATACACTGAACGTTACAAGTTCTCCTCCCCGAGTGACAGACGTCACGGATTTGACATTTCGAAATTAATTCGTTTTCGTTTTGCTTGCGCTGCTTTTGCAGAATATGTTTTCGAGTGTCTTGTGCGCGAAAGTATTGCAGGATCGTCTAGAGAAGGCACATTTGTCGCCCATAATGTTGCTGGACGCCCGCCTGGAGGCTAACTGCTGGATGTTCCTGCGTTTCCACAATATGCTGGTTTTAGTCTCTCGGAGGATATCGTGGTGGGAATGCCATTGCTGTTCACTTTAAAAACTGCATCCGATATTCTTTCCAGCACTTCATATGGTCCATCATACGGTCGTTCACAGGGTTTTCGCACCGAATCCACTCTCACAAAGACGTGTGTGCAAGTAAACAATGTCCTGTGAATGAAGGCCTTGCATTTCGTGTGATGTGCAGATGGTGTGGATCGAACTAGTCGCATCTGTTCGCGGAATTTCTCGACGAAAAACTGAGGCTCGGGTGAAACCTCCTCGTCAATGAAAAATTCACCAGGTAATCGCAGTGTCGTACCATATACTAACTCCGCCGATGTGCTCGTGATGTCGTCTTTGTAGCTGCTTCGAAGCCCTAGAAGTACAGTTGATCGGTGCCAGCGTTCTATCATTCCATTAGTGGCTGGGTGACTTGCTGTTGTTCTCGTTCACCTGCTGCTGATAAGTTTGGACAATGCGTCGAACAGTATGGACTCGAACTGGGATCCTCTGTCAGATGTAATTGTTGCCGGTGCACCGAATCGGTATACCCAACCCGAGTAGAATACGTCGACTACTGTTTCTGCGGTAACATCCTTAAGTGGGACAGCTTCAGGCCACCTGGTGAATCGGTCTATCATTGTCAGGAAGTATCTATACCCTTTGCGGAGCGGCATCGCAACGATGTCAATATCGACGTGGTGGAATCTGCCACTGGGCATTGCGATGTGTTGTGGTGTGTTTTTAACGTACCGACTGATTTTGTTTCGCTGACAAGCAATGCAAGACCTGGCCGAGTTATGAATGTCCTTATTCATGCTAGGCCAGATATAGTTTCTGCTGATGAGGCGGCGTGTCGCTCGTCCACTTGGGTGCGACAAATGGCTGTTATCAAAAATCCGTCTGCGCAGTGACCTGGATACATACGGACGAATATCTGTGCCACTGGTATCACAGAAAACTATGTCGTTTGTGCCATCGACGCGCAGTCCCTGAAGTTGGAGTGATGTGATACGGTAAATTGCTTGAGCTCTTCATCATTCTTCTGCATATCCGCTAATTCCTGTGTGTTGACGATGACTGGCATACTGATATTGTGAATTCGGGACAGTGCATCCGCTACGATGTTCTCAGCTCCAGAAATGTGTACAACGTTCGTAGAGTACTGGCCTATCTCCTCGAGCTGCCGTGCTACTCGGTTGCAAGCGTGGTTGGACTTCTTTTCGAAACCATACGTTAATGGCTTGTGGTCGGTAAGTGTATTGTGTATATTGCCAACAACTCTCGATCATATACTTTGTAACGGGCTTCTCGTTCGATGAGCTTCTTGGAGAAGAAACCAAGTGGTTGCAGAGTATCTCCAGAGGGTTGGTCCAGGACGGCGCCGATTGATGTATCTGATGCGTCACATCGCAGAATCAATGGAAGGTCAGACCTCGGGAGTGCTCAAATGCGCATTCAGCTTCAGGTGTCCACTGAACCGGGCACTTGTCTCTCTTTTTCGCGCCTATGGTGAGCTCAATGAGAGGGGCCTGTGACTTTGCAGCTGACGCGAGTAGGATGAAGTAGTCTCTAGTTGATACAGCGTACATTGAACGCTACAGCTCTTGAAATCCTCTGCGGTTGAGTCTGAACGCTACAATAGGCTAGCCTATGCCGCCATCTCCATTCTAATAGCTCGAATTAAGACGCCTGGCAATGATAACATTCTAATGGATGTGCGGTACAAGTATACCTATGAAGGCTAACTTAAACACAAAATGGTTGCATATAATCGGAGGATTGCGACATGTACGACTGAACATTCAGGGTGAAGTGTTGCACGTAGCAAACTCAAACGAGTCTCATAAAAGATGGAATCACTCTGTGAACTGCGGCCTGCATCAAAAAATCTGATGGTATCGACACAGAGTCTGAAGTAGGTACACGCGTTCTCATTGTTGAAGCTCACTTACCTAGTAAGCAGGTTAGAACTGATTAATTGAACAATCGTGTGATGTAATTAACTTCATGACTTTCCACCAAAGCCCACATTCTGTAAAGCGCCGATACCGCCATTTGCGATAGCATCAGTGGATAGATCATTTTTGTTATCTGTTGATTTAGTTCGGCCATTTGTGAGAAGTTCACGTTTAGTTTGGTCACCCATCAAGAGCCCCTTTATGCCGCCCATATTCCTCATGAATGCCGCAAACTTTGTGTGATTTGAGATAGTGTTTTGGCCTCAGAACCTTATTCCACTCGTACACAATGTGTTCGCTGCTGCTTGCTAAATTTTTCGCTCCATCTCGGCTGTCTTGTTCTCCATTGTACGTTGAGTCCACCATCGTCATTATACTCTTGATTCTTGCTCTCCACCCTAGAACCTGAAATCTTGAGAGAACGCGGGAATGATCTGCGAGAACGGACCTATCTTCATGATATACTGCAAATGCTTGGTCTTGTCTCGTATTGTGAAGTGGGCACGACGAATAGTTTGTCGTTACTGCCTTGTCCCGATGTCTCTCATGCCTAGAAGTTTACTCGCGAATGGCTTTATTTTGAACAGTCCCAAATGGTCTACGTTTTCGCCCGTGCCAATGAGGATGATCGGTGATTATGTGGTTTCTATAGCAGAAAAGCCGTTTACGGCTGGCATTCCCATTAACTGTGATGATGATCGATCCAATGTCGGCTTTCTCTTTTAACGCATTCGCTGAAGCTTCGCAAGCCTGTCCAATTGTTTCGTCTGTCACAAAGATAATGTCGTCGGGCTTAGCTGGATAAGCAACAGTGAGTCATCTTGCTTGTGACGACCGCTGTCCGCTCACACTAAACACGATTTCCAATAGCGTTTCTTATAGAGGTTGTCTTAACATATCCCTGCAGATCAACAAACATCCTTAAACCGGTTGCCCCGAAGAGGCCTGCACAGATCTGCTTTCGTGGAAACAGTGACAGTAGGTCTTATACTAAAAATCGGTGAATATGACTACTCACTCGCCAAGAACTGAAAGTACATCAGCCCCCCTCTTCCGAAGGATAGTTGCGGTATATGTATGTGCGAAAAACCTGCATCGAGAATATATCCTCTGCTTAAGAATCTAACGAGCGGAATTGGTACAATAAGAACGCGTTGGGCGCTTTAATCGACATGGAGTGTGGTTTCGATAATTCAGTTTTTAATGGCATGCACTACACAGCCAGTCAATATGGCATAGACTCACAAGTTTTGTGGATCAAAGCAATGCTAGTGAAGACAATCTTGATTGGAGAAGCTGACTTCGGCCACTGTCACTGTGGCAGAAATCTACTATGTTAGTACATGTTTCTCGAATCGCATATCAGCGTCTATACTTCAGCTTCTGAAAATGATGTCGGTCTATCATCCATTGGCTCATATCGGAAACTATAAGTACCTGAGCATTATGCTGAATTGCATATATATCTTGGATCGGAGGGAATAGAATTCTATTGTGTTCCTGCAGCAAACCCTAAGCAACATAGGGTCATTTCTCGATCGTGTGCACAGGTGGCAGATAAAGGACCGTAATGCAGTTAATTTAGTTTTAGTTTTAAACGCATTTTATTTTCTTAATCACTAACTCTTACATACTAACAAAAAATGCTCAAATGCTGCCTTAAAATTACTTAACAAACTTATACTAACTTACTGGCCCCACACAGGCACTCTAAGCTACTCTAAATTCTTATACTATGTCTTTCGACTTCATTTACATTTTCTTTATGGATATTTATTTACTATACTTAAAGCTAAGAAAAAATATTGTTAACAAAAAACTTGGCCTATGGATGTAATTTTTTATTTTTTATAAAAACTTAATATCTAACTTAAAATAAACCTTAGTCTACCTAACCTAGATACATAATACAACATACAACATATAGACATTATACACAATTTTATACATATATTAGTATATACATTGTATATTATATATTTCTTAAATGCTAACCTAAACCTATGTAAGCTGGCCATCGCTATTTATAGAGAAAACGGATTGGTCAGCTCTGCCTCATTAATGAGGCTGGTCCGTAATTGACGGAAACGACGACGAAGCATCTTCTCCATCATTCAACCACCAGAAATGCTGGTGCTGCCGAATGACATCACTCTTATCGCGATTCCCCACCGCCCTACTGAACCTGAGTCGATCCACACTGCCACGTGCGACGTCTCTGTTGTAGTTGAGTCACCTGTCCCCAGCTGTCCGAGCGACATGGAAGATTGACGGCACCGCTGCTCTATCCCGGATCAACCCTATCTGATCTAGGTAGAGGAATGCTTCCGGTGGAACGAAGCCGTCAGAGCGCACACTCTCGTGGTAAAGGTGATTGGGGTAGTAAGCCCCAGATATCAGGTTATTCGTCGACGTCATTGCTCTTGCAATGTGCCTTCGAGTCAGCTTAATTACGAAGTTGTCCACTCGTATTAGGTTCGCCCTATTGTAAAGGACCTCATTAGGATAAAATTTCTTGTACTCCGACTCTGGTGTTCTGTACAAGCGAAGACAAGCCCTAAGGCAAGCCCTCTCAAATACCCGAATCTTTTCCATTAAGCTTGCTCGTACATTGAACCACACGGGACAACCAAATACCAGCATGGGCCTAATAAGGGCCATGTAGCAGATTACCTTTACCCTCGCATCGAGTTGGCTGCTATAAAACAGTCTCTTTGTAAGGGCAAAAGCACCTTTAGCTCTGGCCAGAGCAGCATCTATATTTTTGCCAAAATACAGAAACTGATCCAGCCAGATTCCAAGGTATCTGACTACATTTCGACAGGCAAGAGGCTGTCCGTTTTGTCCAATGATAGAGAACTTTCGCCAATTTTTTCTGGTATCCCTAGAGGCGTTCTAAAGAGAATGTTTTCCGACTTCTGAAAGTTGATTTTCAACTTCCAGTCATCGCAAAATCGTCTTATCTTATCGAAGTCACGCTGCAAGAGAGTATTAATGACCTCGATTATTGGACCTGTTCTGTACGCTACCAAATCGTCTGCGTACGCAATAGTATGGGAAAGTGAACCTATCAAGTCGCTTGTAAAAATGTTGAATAGGATCGGCGAATTGACCGGGTGAAACCAGAGCCCTCGGATCTCCAGTTCCCTATTTAATTTCGAATGCAGAAGTCGTGCACCAAGACGCGATTGTCCAGGTCGTAATTAGGGCCAGTGGTATCAGTGGCCTTGTATACTTCCTGGAAAGTCGCCCCTATGGCCTCCACCTTCTCCTGTGGATCCTCGATCACAAAAAAGTCGTCATCATCAGCGGCCTCATTTGGATCAATACCTGCTATTGTCAGTAACCGTTCGTTGTCCGTCGTCCGGGCTATTTTAAGACACTGAAGGTCGTTTTGATTTTTTCTCCGAAATAGTTTATTTATTTGCGGAAACATATTCGGGTTGCTGGTGTTTACAGCCCGAACCTTGTTGTTCCAATATGAACTTACAGCAATTCTGTTATTTTCTTTTATTAGCGTTTGAATATTTTTAATCGACGACTTCAGTGTCCTAATCTCCGGGTCTTGTCGGTCAGTTAACTGTCTGTACAAGTTTTTGAGTCTTGACAGAAGTCTGCTTTTCTGTCGGTGCAGTTCGTCAATAGTAGGATTGCGGAACAGGTCTTCGTTAGTCGTACGTCGATACCGCGGTATTGTAGCGTCCATAGTTTGTTTAAATGTCTCATCCATTTTTATTAGGTAATTGTCGATCTCCTCGTTTGACAAATTCCTATTGGACGGTGGGTGGAGCGTGTTCGAGGAGAGTGCTTTTGTCAAGGTTGCGGAGAAGCGTGTCCATCGAGTCTTACTGTAGTTGTAAGAATATCTTTGGACAAACTCCTCCAATTCCGCAATTTCGTTGGGAACTGTAATTTCGGTGCTAAAACCGCAATGGTCGCTGTCATACACGAATGTGCGCAGACAGTTTAGCGTTTGTAAATTCATACTTGTCAGTCGTATACGTTCGTCATACAGCAGTAGATCCAAATAAGACCCGCCTCTGGGAAACGACGGGTTATCCGTCGCTTTAAGACCGAGTCTGTACATGACATCGTGCTGACCCCACCAATCGAGTAGTAGGTTCCCTCTAGTATTTGGCAAATTATTTCCCCAATCTCTGTGTATAGCGTTGGAATCCCCGCCGATTATAAAATAATTCTCCCCCGACTCCAGCCTCAGAAGTCGAAAAAGCGTGTCGAGCTCTGCAATGAATAGGGTGGATTATGAAGCCTCCGGTGCATAAACAGAGGCCAAGTACAGCCGCTTTCCACTGCGGAGTGGGATGTAAACGACGACTGCCTCCAACACTCGGAACCTGCGCAACACGCCCTTGCACACCGCGACACCACCTCCACGTTTGGATCTGGGCCGGTTTCTTCTTCTAACGATATAATTATTGTACTCCAGTTTTTGCTTATCGGTTAGCTTAGTTTCGCTAGCGAAAAGCACATCAGGAGTTTGGTCTTGTAGCAATTTAAACATCGCGGCTCTTCGTTCGATCCTAATCAGTGAATTCACATTCACCGCAAGGACCTTCAAAGTTTGCTCCACCATGCGCGTACCCATTACGAGATGTGTTGCGTTAGGCCCAGCAGCAGCGCGTAGATCTGGTCCACCCGCTTGGCCTGTTCCTGTACCTGCTGTTGCAGCTGAGCCATCTGCCCTTGGATTCCGAGCAAGATGGCCAACATGTTAGGTGCAGCTTCCGTTGTTTTTGGCATTGACGCCGGAGCAGCAAAATTCGCTTGTTGTACCGTAGCCCCCCTACCTGACACCATTTGGGCGTAGGAAATTTGAGACGTGACGATTGGTGTTTGAAACCTCGCAGGTGAACGTTTGACCTCCACCTTCTGCTGCCGAGCCAGTTTTGCTTTCTTTATGTCAGCGAACTTAGGACAACCCCGATAGTTTGCGGTGTGTCCCACGTTTCCACATAACACGCACGAGAGCTGCGACCTATCGGATGCTCCGTCAACACCCAGAGGACATTCTTCGGAACTGTGGTTCTTAGCGCACTTCACGCATCGAGGCTGCATTTGGCAGTAAAAACGCGGCGTGCCCGAACCTCTGGCAGCGAACGCATTGTATAACGCCTTCGCTCCTTTTTAGTTTTTCCCAGTGAACCACCTGGTAGTCTAGGACATTGATACTCCTTAGACTATCCAGACGGCTTTCGGGACTGAGCTGCACCAGGAAGAACGGCAGACTCCGTTTCTCCCGCCTGGCTCTAGCTGTGGTAAATGGCTTTACCCCTACAAACTTGAGTCCCTCGCACTCCTTGTCTTTGAGCAGTGCCAGGATTTCCTCAGGATCAGAAGACGGTTCCAACCCCTTCAGCAGCATCGATTGCCGCTTTTCACACTTCGGTGTGAATGAGAAGTGCTCCGTCGTCGTTTCCTTCAGGAGCTCTTTCACTTTCGCATAGCCCTCCACTGTATTACAGTGGATGGCATGGCGATCGTTCCCCAATCTCTTTATATTAAAATTATTGCCAATGACCAACTTACACAGGTCCTTGGTTGCACTCACCTCTAATTTATAGGTATTAATAGGAGGTACCTTCTCCTTCTTCTTCTGCTGCTGCTGTTGTTGTTGTTTCTGCTGCTGCTGTTTTTTTTGCTGCAGTTGTTGTTTCTGCTGCCTCTGGATTTGTTGTTGGGAGCTCGATACTTCCAATTGCTCCCTCTGCCTGCGTGCTGTTTGCCGTTGCTTAATAGCAAGCACTTCCTTTTCCAGCCTTTGCATGCTGCTGGTGATGTTGTTTATTTGCTCATCCTCATCCTCCGATTCGGATGCCGCTAGAGAGGCAAAGTTGTTATTGCCCCCCTCGTAATTGACCTCATCAGCCGTTAAAGCGTCATTTATTCTCTTTTTTGTAATAATAGGAGGAGTTTTCAAACTCCTTCTCCTTTTAACGGCTTTCGCCACGGCACCGGCAACACTATATTTGCCTTTTTCCACTTCCGTTATGGGAAGAGCGGAGCGCTCTCCACCATCCATCACGTTATTTTGTTTTTTGTTTTTGTGAACACTTTAATTTCTCTTATTAAAATTGTCTGTTTGATAAATTAAATAAGAAAAACCCGTTCGCAGGGGCTGGGAAGCGAACCCACAACCCCGAGATTTGTCGCCCGGGTTTTTGCCACTTAGGCTACCGAACACTCGATAAATTATTGAGTAAAAGTATACTCCTTTTTTTTGCTTTTTTTTGTTTTTTGTCTTTCACACTGTGAAGCCGAACACGAAAAAATCACACGTCTATCCTCTGTCGAGGTCTACGAACGACTCCATTATGTCATTTCTCCGATCGTGCGTGTGCACAGGTGGCAGATAAAGGACCCTAATGCACCTGCTATATCATTGGTTAACATGGATGTTGTAATCAGATTTGTTACTAATAGAGTCCAACGAGTTTCGACCTGTTTATGAAGAACAATCGACAGAGGATGCCGTACCCCTGATCTAGATGACGTTAAGATAGAAATATCGGAACAAGAGTAAAAACGCTGCTGGCGCAGGCTACCCACGTCCTTCTTACTATATTTAACAAAGCTAGGAAAATGCACCAGCTCATCTATAAGAAATTGTAAGCATGCTCGTCGGCCTTCAGAATCCTAGGTCGCCGCAGCATTCAGCAACATGCTCACAAACGGAGGAAGATCCGACCGAAGCAAACACACGTCAAGTAGCAGAAATACAGACGATCGGAAAGAGTAGACCGTCTGCGCAAAAAGAAATAGGGACGTTGACTTGGTAGAAAATTTGACTGAGGAGTAACCAATTAAGCACCCTGCTCCGAAAAAGACGCGTATAAATTCGCCCAGGAAAGCAAGCGGAAACAACAGGACGGATTGTACTAAAACTTAAAACATCATCTACTAGTGGTCCCTGATATAATCGTAAGCTTCATTCGTGCCAGATCCTTTTCCAACTATTACAACTATATTGGTGCTTATCTTCATTTCACCAAACTTCACGATTTCCTTGCCATTTCTAATCTCTTTCGTCTATCCCTTTCACAGGGAGAATTACCTGAGGCTTGGAGTACCTCCTTCATAACCCTGATCCATAAAAAAGGCCCCAAAGAATGAAATAACCAACTATCGTCCCATCGCTAAACTCTACCCAAACTTTTCGAAAGTATTTTGTATGCAACTCTAAGCTTCCAATGTAAACCACTTATTTCCACTAGACAATATGGCTTCCTGAAGGTTAGGTCAACCACCAAAAATCTCGTTGAATTCGCATCTTTTGCCCTCTCTGCCCTAGAGAATGGTAACGAAGTCGATGTGGTTGCAACAATATTTAGCAAAGCCTTCGATAAAATCTCTCACCGATTAATACTCTTCAAATTGTCCGCCCTCGGCTTTGGACCCATACTGTTAAAATGGATATCTTCTTACCTCGAAAACCGTTTTTACAGTGTTCGTTTTAGGTCAGCCCACTCGGCTCCATTTTTGGCCACCTCTGGAGTTCCACAAGGCAACCATCTCGGTTCCCTTCTTTTTATATTAGCCATAAATGATCTCGATATGATCATCAAACACTCGTCTGTCTCCCTTTACGCCGACGATACCAAATTTTTCAAAACCATTTCCTCTCCCCATGACTCCTTCCTCCCTCAACAAGGCCTTGATAGTTTTTCGATCTGGTGCCACAAAAATTGTTAGGAACTTAATATCCCCAAATGCCAATCCATCACCTTTTCATCAATCTCCTCCCCAAATCTACGTTCTCCACAACCAATTTTTGTGTGGACGAATAGGATGAGATAATACTTAAAGCCAACTATGTACTAGGTTCTGTAAAACGGTGGTCCAAAGAATTCACCAACCCATACGTGATCATATTCCTCCATATTGCCTTTGTTCGCCCTCTCCTAGAGTTCGCCAGTCAAGTGTGGTCACCATATATCATCGTGTTCATATCTCGAGAATTGAAAGCATCTAGCGCCTTGGAATAACCACCGTGTGGCGCTCCCATTGTTCCGATTTGAGTTCTGTTTTCTTTTTGTTAAGTTGGTAAATCTATTATTGACATTCCTTCTAAATCTTAGCGTCAAAGCTTGACATTTGCAAAAGTTACGTAGCCAACTTTCGAGTGTGTTGGCGATTTTTTACAATTTTAGAAATGGATGCAACAACGGACTTGTATTAAATTTTGCGTAAAAAAACGGATTTAATGGTGCGCGAACGTTTGAAATGTTGGAAAAGTGTTTCGGCAACGATTATCTAAAGAAAATGGTCATTTACCAGTGGCAGGAGCGGTTCAATAGTTAATCAAAGATTATGAACGCAGTGGCAGACCATCGACATCGAAAACCGACGAAAACATTGATGGAGTGAAAGAAATGTTGGTCAATAACTGCAAATTAATCATAGGAGAGATAGCGGAGGACTTGAACATTGCCTATGGATCCGTCCAAGACATTTTGGGTTTCCGTCGTGTAGCAACAAAGTTGGTGCGAAAAGACCTCAATTTCATGCCAAAAAGAGACCGTGTTGACGTCGCAAAAGAGATGATTTGCGAGGCTGAATCTGATCCCATATTCATCAAACGGATCATTATTGGAGACGAGACGTGGGTTTATGAGTACGACACGCAATCCAGACATCAGGCAAGTGAATGTCGTTCACCAAATGAGCCGAGACTAAAAAAAACAGTAAAAAAAGAAGGCAATGCTCACGGTTTTCATGGATTACAACGGTGTATTGCATCATGATATTTGCAGAGGATATCGGCATCTTTTCAGATAGTCAGGCCGCTTTTAAGTCCTTTGACTCGATCTCAGAAAATTCTAAAACCGCCCTTGACTGCCGATAATCTCTCAGAGAGATGAGTGAGCAGCTTAACATTCATCTACTCATATGTTGGGTGCTGGGGCATAGGGATATTCCAATGAATTATAGGGTCGACGAACTCGCTAAAATTGGAACCACTATACCTATCCTAGGTGAAAAAGGTAGCATCAGTATATCAATCGCTACGTGCAAGCTACTAGTAAATCTGAATGATTATAAATGAGCAAAACTTAGGTGGAGTGTTGGATCAGTATGGTTAGCGACCAAACAAATCTGCCCAAACCTTTGAATGACTAGTTCTAAGATTTTGATCGTTCAAAATGGGAAACATCTCAGCTGTATGGACGAGAAAGAGGAGGAGATAATCCTCCACCTACCCCGTACATGCCCAGCCCTCTCCCAAAGAAGGAAATTTTAGTGGTCTAAACAATATAGACGTTAACAGTCTCCTACGCTTCGTCAGAAACTCAAATTGCTTCCCAAAGTAGGAAGATCACAGATCCGACAGGCATTCCAGAACCTAACTTTGTCCGGCTCATCCCATCACAATTCTCTTTGTCATTTAGGGCCTACAGCAAACAGCTTTGCGTTTTCGAAGCATTAAATTCCACTCTGTTAGTGGTTCCCAAGTTAGTTGTGCTGTTAATATCAAAATCAAAATGAGCTTAACATACGCTACCGTTCCCGTTCTACAGCCAAAGAGCAGAGATGTGAGTCCGTGAACGAATATGAAAAGCAGAGAGTATTATCATCAGCAAAGTAATGTGTTGGATTAGAAGTAGCAGACAAGAGGTCGTTGATGAAAATTAAAAAGAGTGTCGGAGACAGATCGGAACCCTGGGGCACACCATTTATTTTGTGAATAACAGACTTGAAACCTGCCAAGACAACTTGAATTGAACGTTCCTAAAGGTAATTTCTTATCATGGAAGAATGAGGTTCATCGATGAAGCCAAACACCGACAAATGCCTTAGAAATATCAAGTGTACCTATTTTGCTTTTGCCAGACTGATTACGAGTACGCTTTTAATCCACTTTTTGGTGAGACATGCCATCAAATCACCAGTGGACCAGTTGCTACGAAAACTGTAGAATTTTCGTGTTTCCAGATATTCCATGAGCAGACGGTTTATCAGCGTTTCTGTGACCTTGGAAAGAAGGGACATAAGTGCAATGGGTCTGTAAGAGGAGCGAGAAGAAGATTCGCCTTTTTACGGACCGACTGAACAAATGCTGTTTTCTATCTTCTCTCCTTAGAGGCGCACACAATGTCCAATATGTACTCCTTCATATCGAGTGAATATTCAATTTTGTCCACTAGATTTGGAAGTGCAGTTTCAGAAGGTCTTTCACGTTAGTACTTATGATGCATCTAAAGCAAAGTATATATTAGCGAAGCAATATTGCGCACATGAGGCTCAAACATTTTACTCGTACCCTCCTGTAGAAAGGATATCGGATTGACAAGTCTAAGACTCTTAGCAAATGCGGTCATCTATTCCAATTTTGGGCATATAAATGCCAGATTATCAGCCTTTCCTTTAACTGGAGTGCATAGTTGATTTCTAAAAGGTTTTCACTCTGCAACGTTCAGAATTTGATCATTGCCAACCTGTTGCATTCAAAGCGTTTGCATTTTGGTATGCCGTTTTATTCCTCTTCTGTGTTTTACGGCTTCCAACTTGGTAGATTTTCCCACCACATCCAATTTCCGTCCACCCGGGCTCCGACCTTTGCTGGTTGCAGGACGGGTTTTATTCGGACCTTTGACGGGGGGAAAGCCACGATCACGATCTCTAGGCGGTATTAACAAACTTTCGCCAGCCAGAACAACATCGTTTACCGACTGTAGCACCTGGTTCCGCTCTAGATGCGTTAATTAATTCAACTTTCCTTGATATTCATATCATGGGTTGCACTCTTAAAGCTATCTGCTGTTTAAAAAGTGGTACAACATGCTCTCGAGCTTTGATGACTTTGCGGATCTACGGTCGTCTAACTCTGGTCTTATGACGTGCCGTCTGATGCAATGACACCAGAACTCTTGCTGCAGAAGAAATACGAAATTAACCTTCCCTGTACCCAAGACTGGTTTCGACCAAAATCTGAGCCAGGAAAGGAATGTACTCAGGTCATCACGGATGGCTCCAAAACCAATTTAGGATTCTGGAGGACGATACCATTAGATTTCACTCCTCGTACGGAAAACCTTTGTCTGTCTTCCAAGCAGAGATTTTATAGGCAATTCTGATGGCAACGAATTATATTGCGAAGAATCTGTGGAGCGGATTTGCATCTGTAGCGACAGCCAAGCTGAGCTTGGGGTCTTGTTTTATCCTTACGACTTCCAAACTAGTTGAATTTTTGCAAGAGGGCAAGACAGTGAACAAAGAGTATTATTTGGGCTTTATGAGACGTTTGCGTGAAGCAATTCGCCGAAAGAGACCAGAATTGTGGCAGAAAACTCGTGGATTTTGCACCATGATAACGCACCGTCGCACAGTGCCATCGTTATTCGTAATTTTTTGACAAAAAATGCACTCGGGATCTGCTACTGTTGCTAAAAAAATCGGCGAATTCCTCAACAGTACGCCACTGATAATAACTTACAAATTCAACTTAAACTAAAATTTAAAACTAAGGTTGGTTGGAATGGTGAAGGAGAACGGATTTGAGGTAGGAAGTGGTGCTGTGGAAGTCAAAGACGGTAGGGTTTGAGTTGATTTGACGTATCATACGGGAGATTGGTTCGTTCGCGCCATAGGAGGTGTGGTGGGTTGGTAGATAGAAGAGTCGAGGGGTACGTAGATTACGAGGGTTAGTGTTGAGGAAAATGGAGTTGTGAAGGGACGCGCATTCAACGTGACCTGAAAGGAGTCGATGAATGAATAGAAAGTCTGCTGCATCTGTGCGATCTTCAAGGGTGTTTAAGTTGATAAGGTTGAGACGGTTTTGATAGGGGGCCAGATTAAAAGAATCGTCCCAGGGCATACCTCGAAGAGCAAATCGAAGGAAACCGCGCTGAATGCCTTCAATTCTCGAGATATGAACACGATGATATGGGGACCATACTTGACTGGCGTACTCTAGGAGGGGGCGAACAAAGGTAATATAGAGGGACCTGGTCACGTATGGGTTGGTGAATTCTTTGGACCACCGTTTTACAAAACCTAGTGCAGAGTTGGCTTTGAGGATTATCTCATCCATATGTAAACGGAAGTTGAGCTCGCTGTCACACAAAATGCCGAGGTCGCGAAGAGACTGTACGGAGGAGATAGGTTGGTTATGGAAAAGATAGAGTCGGGGAGGAGATTGGTTCCGCTTATGTGAGAAGGTGATGGATTGGCATTTGGCGATGTTAAGTTCCAAAGAATTTTTGAGGCACCAGATCGAGAAACTATCAAGATCTTGTTGAAGGAGGAAAGAGTCATGGGGAGAGGAAATGGTTTTGAAAAATTTGGTATCGTCGGCGTAAAGGGAGACAGACGAGTGTTTGATGATCATATCGAGATCATTTATGGCTAATATAAAAAGAAGGGGACCGAGATGGCTGCCTTGTGGAACTCCAGAGGTGGCCAAAAATGGAGCGGACTGGGCTGACCTAAAACGAACACTGTAAAAACGGTTTTTGAGGTAAGAGGATATCCATTTCAACAGTATGGGTTCAAAGCCGAGGGCAGACAATTTAAAGATGATTAACCGATGAGAGATTTTATCGAAGGGTTTGCTAAAATCGGTTGCAACTACATCGACTTCATTGCCATTTTCTAGGGCAGAGAGGGCAAAGGATACGAATTCAACGAGATTTGTGGTGGTTGACCTACCCTTTAGGAAGCCATGTTGTCTAGGAGAAATAAGTGATTTGCATTGGAAGCTTAGAGCTTCATACAAAATACTTTCGAAGAGTTTGGGTATATGGGAGAGTTTAGCGATGTGACGATAGTTGGTTATTTCATTCTTTGATCCTTTCTTGTGGATCGGGGTTATGGAGGAGGATTTCCAAGCCTCGGGAAATTCTCCTTGTGAAAGGGATAGACGGAAGAGATTAGAAAGGGCAAGGGAAAGAGAGGAAGAACATTTTTTAAGAAATATGGCAGGGAGGCCATCTGGGCCGGGTGTGAATTCGTCATTGAGTTGGTGTAATTTATATTCGATATAAGACGGATCAAAAATATGAGAGAGAAGTGGGCCATTGGAGAAGTTCAGTAGGTAACTAAAATAGGATGGATCTGGTACAAAGGAGTCGTTGGTGAAGGATTGTTTAAAAAAGGTGGCAAATAGGTTGGCAATTGTGGGTGGATCGGTTGAATACCTGTTGTTGAAAGAGAGGGAAGGAGGGTAACCATCGGACTTTCTTTTGTAGTTAACAAATTGGAAAAAGGACTTAGGGTGGTTTATAAGGTTGACTTGCGCATTGTTAAGGTAGCGCTGGTAAAGGGATAAATGAAAATAATCACCAAGATACTCGTAGTTGGAATAGTCGGTAAAGGATCTGGTACGCAGGAAAACAGCCCATAACTTATTTCTCTTATTTCGTAAGGAACGAAGCTTGCGATTATACCAGGGAGGACTAGTAGATGATGTTTTAAGGCGGGAAAACGGAACGTAAAGGGAAAAAGAATTAAATATTTCTTTATAAAAAATGGATAAGGCATCATTTATACTTAGGTTGTGAAAGTTAAAGAGGGATCTGCTGAGATATTCACTGATTTTGTGAAAGTTTGCTTTATGAAAGTCGTGGGATGAGAGAGTTGTGGGGGGAGTGGACTGGAATGAAGAGTTATGGAAAAATGAAAGTAGAAGGGGGGGATGGTAGTTATCGATTGTTGAGAGAGATAGGGGACAAAGTGAGACTGAGGAGTTAATTGGCCTGCTCATAAAATTGGATATACCACTGACTTGGCATAGACTTGAGTCTGTTAAGCGATCTAAGAAGAGACATTCCTTAGCTGAGTTGGCATTTGAAGCGATGAAAAACGATTGATCATCTGATGGAGTCCACTGTAGCTGAGGAAGATTAAAGTCGCGAAAATAAGGATATCATCAATAGGGTCTGACAGGTCAATTAAATGATGATCGATCAATAACAAATTGGTAAGATTCGATAGGTTGAGCTGGTAGGATGTAGCAACATATAACGTAAAGGGACTTGAGAGGGAGTGATATTTTTACTGCGACAAAGTCGGCTTTAGAGGATGAAGAAATTGTAATGGGAGAAGAGTTAAGGCTGTTGTCCATCGCCAGTAGGACGCCTCGACAGGGGGAATCTTTATTTGTGCGGGTAGGATCGTCGTCGCGGAAAACATTAAAAGTAGGAGGGAACAATTCCTGGTTCTTTATGTCGGGAATCAAATTGGTTTCGGTCAAGGCGTAAATATCAAAGGGAAGAGCATGTGATTGACGTAGGACAGCATTGGTTTTAGAGCGAAGACCTCTTACATTCTGGTTTACATTTTACTATGTAAGAGGGATGTTGTGGGGTGCAGGTGTGTGGCAGGATGGTTTAAACGTTGGCAGGAGAGGCACGTTATGGAAGAAAAAATTTGTCGTGGTCGGCTCGGCTTCGCTGTAGGTGTGAGACTCGTTTAGAGTGAACATAGTTGCCGAATGCAGCGAGGTCGTCTGCTACTTTCTGAGGGGGCATGTTAAAAATCTCGTGGTACCTGACATAAAGTTTCCTGAGACTGATTGGGTCGGCAGGAAGGCCTTCCTGCTGGATGGAAACCATGACGCTGGTTTTGGTTTTCCCTTCGTAGCAGACCGAGTCAGATTTGTCATGTAAATAGGCAAGAAAGAGACGAATGTTTTCATATATCTTTCGTTCTCTGAGCCTAGAGAGAGCATATCGACTTTCTGTAGTGCCATTGGTTTGCTGTGTTAGTTTAACAGTGGGGGGAAAAAGGGGATCAAGAATAGGAGCATTGGAGGAGGGAGATAGATTGGATATGGAGTTGGACGAGGGATGAGATGTGGGGTTTAAGGTATGGGAGTTAATGAAGTTAGGGTACTTAGCTCCAGTTTTAAGGTCGAAGTTGGGAATTGGGTTGCTAGCTGGGTTTGGTGGCGTAGAAGGTTGAGAAGGAATAATATGGGTGGTTGGGGTTAAGTTGAAAGAGACGCGTTGGCGCGGGGACTTCGGTGGAACGGGGGGAATTGGGGGATTAGAAGATTGGTGTGTAAGGGCTTTGTTTCGGATAAGTGAGGAGGGAGGACTAAAATTGGGGAATAAGTTTGTTTTGAAGCTCCAGTTGGGGTCGAGATTAGAGCTTCGTTTTTTGGAAGAATATTTTTTATTTGGAAAGGAGTGGGACAGGGGTCTTTTTTTAATTTTATTGTTAACACTACGATTATTTTTAACACTTTTATTACTCTCGAGATGTGCGTTTTCTCGTTCTTCAGAGCATTTTGTAATTCTTATCTTCCCAGGTTTAGTTGTCTTACCAGGAGGAATAGGGAACAACCACGAATATTTGGTTGGGATGTTGACTTTGAAGCTGCAGGAACTGTTGGAGTCAGCGGGGGAAATCATCTGGCACTCGCTAATGGTGATAGCGTATCTTCGGTGAAAGAAATTCCGCACCCAAGAAACATCAGCGTGTTGAGGGGCCCCTTCAACGAAGAATGCCGTATGGTTTCCCTGTTTCAGCTTTTCGAGTCTGTTTTTCCATTCGGAGGGGGTCCATGAAGTTCCAAATTGATTGAGCAGTTTGCGTGGAGCGGCGACGGGCGGGATTTTAGTTGGTGAAGGCAAGACGGTTTCGGTTTCTGTTGTTAGGGTGGCGGGAGGAGTATTTGAGAATGATGGCAAATGAGACTCCGTGTCTACTAATTCATTGTGAATTGAGACATTGTACGGGGAATTAGCCTGGAACTGAATTTGATCGGGTATTCCATCGATTTTGTGGGAAGCCAATCTCACTTCATTACCGATTTCGGCAACGGTCAACCGAGTTGCTATGAGTTCCTCGCTGACTTCAATCATTTTTAGGGTCAGGTCATCGAGCGTAGAATCTAATGGATGCGGGATGTGATGTGTTGTTTTGGAGGAGGATTGAAAAGCAAGTCGAGATCAGTACGGAGAAGATTGATAGAGTCGTTTATGTGTGTGAGTTCGTTGGACTTAAGGAGGTTGGCAAAATTTGTTTTGAGGAAAGCTTTAATTCCGTCGAAGTAATATTTGATCACTTCGCTCTCGTTGTCGCGGTTAGATTTATTTTTCGACAGATTTTGGATCGCTACCAGTTGCTTTTCGATCATTCTACCTGTGGAGTTTTAAGCTTCCACATTACTGTCAATGCAGTTTATTGAGTCCTCAATCTTTTCTATTCTGTCCAAAATAGTTCTGCTAATATGACCATTCTCGGTTAGCATCGCATTAATTGACTCGTTGTTGCATTTAATTGCTAGCATATCGTGAGCCAAGGTGATCTCTTCGCACTCGTCGCAGTAAAAATTGAAAAGACTGCAATACTCCTTGAGGTAGGTTATGGATCTTCGGGGAAGTCCAATGCATATGGCATGGAATGATTTTCCACAGAGACCATTGCATGCTACCCATTCGGCGTTGGGGTCAACAATTGAGCACAAAACACTAGCACAGCACTTTTCCATTATTTGTTTGATGTGGTTATTTTTTGTTTTTGTTTTGTTTTGGGGTCAAAACTGGCACAGTTGAGTTTGAGGAATCGGCAGAAAAAACTAGGTCAACGAACAAGGACGGTAGATATACTGAGTGGGCAGTTTACGGGGCTTTGAAAAAAAAAGTTCAAAATAATAACCGAACTCGGTATACGGGAGCAAAAGAAAAACACGTCCGCACAGGTTGACAATTGACAACAAGAATGTAAGTAACCTCCGGATGAACAATACTGTGGGTCACAACAGGGTCAAGCCCCAAGAAAGTGGGACAGTTGGTTAAATTCATCACGAGAATACCTACGCGAAGAATTGTTCAAAGAATATAACGAAGTATGCGACAAAATATCACCGAGACCGGAGTGGGTAGTATCTCAAATAAAGCCTTAAAGACAACTGTTAAAACACGACCGGACTTATTTGCCGAAATGTTTGACGACTATCTTCAAAAGGACATTTTTTCTGAGCCCTTGAAGCGCCAACCACTATTTTTATTAATAAAGGGAACGGGAAACCCAAACGATCCTTCGTCTTATCGTCCTTGTTAGCTTGACACCGTCGGCAAAATCCTTGAGCGGCCATAAAACAACAAGAGGTTTATCAGAATACAAATATGTTATTCGTAAGCCATTGTCAACAGTGGACGCAATTAATGCGGCAATAGCTAGAGGTCGAACTACAATGCAGGGCAAGGCTGCAAGGCTCGGTCCTACGTCCCAAACTATTGAAAATTATGTTTAGTGTGATCAGATAGCAATGATGGCTTTTCCAATTATTATGTTTCAGAAGCTGTCAAAGTTACCAATGACGTCCAGCTGTCAAAATATTCAGTAAGGTTTGCCATTTCATCATGCATCGATTTACGCTTGCCAAATAACTGTGGCTCAGTTGTAAATACGCAACGTAAATTTCGTCGTGAGGTCGGTCTTGATCATGGCTTCAGTGTGCAGGCAATTCGTTGCACCATGGAAAAATTTTGATCTTAAGCCACCAACTAGACAGAGATTGGTGTGAAATGAAGAAAACATAGCCGCCTTAGCGGCCAGTATCGAAGAAGATCCAGAAATGTCGATTTGTTAACCCGGCTTATTTTACGGTTGGATTTGGGCCTATATACATATAAGATTGTGCTGATGCATGAATTGAAACCGAATGACCATAAACAGCGCCGTGAGTTCGCGAATTCTGCGCTGGAAATGTTGCACGGAGATCTGGATTTTGGCCAAAAAATCATCTTCTCGGACGAGTCCAATTTTTGGTTTAGCGGCTAAATCAACAAGCAAAATTGCAATTATTTGGAGCAAACGCAATCCACAAGCGTTAGGCCAAGCATCAATACATCCACAAAGATTGACTGTTTGGTGCGGTTTATGGTGCGACGGCATAATCGGACTTTAAATCTTTCGAAATGAGGAAACATCGTTACCGTCAATGGTCACAGGTATAGAGCTATGTTAACCGAGTTCCTGTGGACAGAGCTCAAAAACATTCATATGTCCGAGTTGTGATTTCTACAGGACAGCGCTACATGCCATACAAGCAACGCAATGCTCGAAGTTGTGAAGGAGAAATCTAGCGACTGGGTCATCTCACGGCGGGTGTTCATCAATTGGCCACCGTGATCATGCGATTTGACACCACTTGATTATTTTCTCTGGGGCTACGTCAAGTCCTTAGTCTAAACTAACAGGACAACCACTTTTGACGAGATCGAGGCCAACATTCGACACTCTCACACCGTTGCTGTTTTATTGAAATTTGTTTCCCTATCGTTCTTATCTGCCTACAGATTCTAGGCGAAGCTCCGATTATCATGTTTGATGATGACATTGGCGTGGTGATTGCAGCAGAAACGCTTGAAAAAGTTCAACTCTAAAGCAACGAAACAACTACAACTGTACGTCGCTAGTTAACTAGCACCAGCAAGCAACTCGCTGACCATAAAACTGAAGCGGTGCTTATTACATGTAGGAAAAGTCGCGAAACGATAAGGGTTATACAATAGTTAGAGGGCAAGTATCTCTGAGTTATTATTGAGAGTCGTCTAAGCTTGAACATTACCTAGAGCAAATATGCGAGAAGTCATCGAAAACTGTAAGTGCACTTCCGGGGCTGATGAATAATATTGGAGCTGCAACTCCTATACCCCTGTGGGTTTGAGTCTTATGTGCGGCGAGTCAAATCCGTCTTAGCGTCCTCAGAATACTCATCGTATCTGTAACGCTATCTGCCGACTTACTTGCTAAAAACATAGCAATAACTCAAAAAAGAAAGTGCAAACGGTTCCGATACTAACCTGGCAATAGCAATGAAACTTGTCCCTGAAAGGATGATGGGCACATGGCATGAACTAGACCGAATCACAGTGAAACATATTTCTACCTCACTCAGTTTTTGACGACATATGGTTGTTTCAGAGGGACAGAAGACAAAAACATCTCAAACACTGCAAATACGTATTTTTTCATTGTCAATGGTTCGAAACTGAGAGACATGTGGTCTTCCACAAGACCCAGAATCTAATGTCTTACAATCTTGAACTTGAACTTACCTGACACTCACCTTAAACTGCGAAATCAAACAGAACATTTGCAAATGAATAGCAGATGCTGTAGCACAAAGACCCACCTGTTCCTACCAAATTACTGCTCCCAAACGACCTTGAACATATACTTACTTTGCCCTTAAAAACCAATCTCTCACAATTAAAACCATTTTCATTCCATTTCGTTACATTTATCGAACGAGAAGACAATCACAATTTATTCAAAAAAAATTATAACAAGAGACCATAAGATACACGAGATACTTGTACAATTAATTACTCCTTAAGCCTCGTCACTCTCATCAGATCCTGAACTGTTGTTGGACTTTTGCGTATTCTTCACAATCAGATTAATTTTATCACCTTCATCGGACTCCCCCGAACTATCATTGGAAGGTACTGACCTCTTACGACGAGATTCCTCCTCCGGCAATTCTGTTGTACTACTCTCATCCGATTCTTCAGATGATGATGAATTTACACTGGCGGCGGCAGCTCGCTTTCTACGTTCCTCCTCATCGTTAATAGTTTGGTTTTCCACATCCTTAATTTCTGTCTCCTCGGTTTCGGATGAGTTTGACTCCTCACTACTAACCGGTTTAGATGCCGCAAAGGCGACAAATCCCACAACGAACAACAGTACTAGAACGAAGCGCATTTTGAACTGATCTAGCCTTCCAAAATGATTCGCAATGAAACGTTTGTATCCGGTAATCTAATAGAAACTACAAAATGTCAGTGAGATGGGGCAGATTAGCCTGCGATAACGATTATTTATGACAGACAACAAAAAAAAAAAAACAAAAAAAACAAAACGAAAACAACTCTGACTGAATCAAGGCAAAACCGAACCGAATTCGGGGTAACTGCTGACTGATACTGGATGCTTCAGCGCAACTCAACTCTACTAGATTTGACTCAGTTACGTGGCGCTAAGTTGCAATCGCAATCGAAATTATTCGAGGATTCCGACTTGGATTCGGATTCGAATTTGTGTTTTTCAAATCGCTGCAGTTGCTTATGTATCATAGCTTAATCTCACTATCTGACGGGAAGTGTCATCTGGCGGTTATCTGTTAACAAATGTATGTCTGTATGCCGTAAACCTTGCCACCCTTGGAATGTCTCCGAACGATAGTAAGTTGAGCTGGCATACATTAGCTAACCATAGCTCAGGTGGGACTCGGAGGACAAGTGTTGTGTACATATCAAATCAGTCATGGCAAGGGATGATGATGACAACTGATTGTCATTACAATTTCGAAGAAATCTGGAAACTTTTATTGTGGCACGCGTAATGTCGCCTTGTGCGCAAATGTTTTGGTAAACATTTCAACGTACGAGTACGTACGTAGAATTGAAGCGATGACTTTTCGACCTTAATCATGAGTTGATTGTCTGATCGCTGGTAAGACGAAGTAGCGATTAATCTTGAAGCAAATCAAATCAAAACAAAAATGAGTGTTCGCATTGGTCGACGAGGCAGTTTGCGAGCTAGCATTTGGACAAGTTCGTAAGGAAACCTGACGTCGATCATCGTTTTTCAAATCTATCATGACTACCATGACTATCAGCGGGATCAAGTGGGACTTGATTATCAATATTTTGTGGCGTTCGCTGGGATTTGTCTCCCCAAAGTGACGTAAATAGTCAATTTAAGTACATCTACTTTCTATAACAGCTGTAGATCTGCCATCTTTTATGGATTCACCTAAAGTGTACCGGTTTTGTGTAAAATTTCAGTAGCCTGCTCTGGAATGATTCCAATCTTTGGCGTACTTGTCTTACCCACCTTGTATGTGAGAAGATTCAAAGTCATTCCTCTAGTGCAGAAAACACATCCACCCACATGCTCCTTAGACTCGGTAATCTGACATTTGGTTCGACAATGAAAGTGTCGATATATTCTGCACAGACATGCCATTCTGTCATTCTGCATCGATAGGTCAGCTCGGAACAGAACACTCAAACAGGTAACTGAATGGAATTATTTGCTCGAAGAAAGATAGATAGATAGCTAACAACCGAATCATCGCATATTATCCGCATCCTGATGAGAGCTCAAGCCGGACAACCACAAAGAATGTGGTTCGCGGTGTCGTCGTTACTCTTATACCAATCATGGGATAGTGTCACTTATGTCTCGCAGACTTAACTGCTTTTACTAAGCTAAACTGAGCATAAAGCTCCATTAAGATCACAAGCAGTACTCAGTCTTTTCAATGAAGAGAAATCCGGAATGGGCTGGCATAATAGAGATGTTCCGGAGAGTCATGCTACCCGCAATTGTACTCACCGGAAGCACAACTATCAACTGAATTCTTGAACGAGGACCGAGGTATTCGTTACGGTGATACCATATTTAGAAGTCGTTCTGTAAGCCTTGCCTGTCCAGTTCTTCCCGCAGCAATTCCTGATTACAGGGAAAGTTAACTCGGTTCTTTCGAAGCAACCGAACTGGTATCATCGCGTCAGGCTTGTTCACAAGAAGCAGTCACCCATGAATATAACAGAACTCGTCGACACATCTAGAGCAGATGCAAGTGTGGTGAGGAACACCAGGGCTTCACAGAAATCGCCAGTAGCATTCCGTCCCTTCAAACTTTCAACCGTAACACTCGTGTCGCTATGAATGCTCATTAGTATACCCTTAAGCCCACTTTCGGACGTACTCTAAAATATCGTGATTCGTTCTTAAGCCGAACAACTCGCTTGTGGAATGCCCTGACGAGTTCTCTATTTTTCGAGTCATTGTAACATTCAGACATTTAAAACCAACGTACATCGGTACCTATATTTTTTTCATCCCTAAATTTCCTTTTCACGCGCTGTGTACAAACATTTTCAGGGTACCTTAACCCCTTGAGCGTGCGCCGTTTAAAATAAAAATAAAAACTCCTTCTATATGAGACTGACTGTTCTTTGGAGTCTGATGAACAAAATAGTGACGTGTTTTCATCAAGGCTTATTTGGGGTGCGAAGAATAGACAAGCTCCTCGCGCCGCACCCGGGATAACGCTAAATGTTTATTCACATTTAGATGCCAAATATTCTCAATGAGAACTCTCGGCCGTTGTAACAAGATGAAACTTATTAGGATCGTCTCACATGCAATCTGCGTCTTTGCGCATTCACACAAACCGCACTTTTCAACGCCGCTGAAATAGATACTCGTATATAGGCCCTTCTGTCCGTATCTGGAACAGAATTGGATATTGGATATTGGAAGAAAATGACATTGATGTGGTCAAAACTCACTGCGTGTATGAATCAACTGTCTCGTCTCGAGGTAAACTAAGAGGAGTCTCCTTCATAGGCGCCTTCATCATCAGGCACACGGCATAGTAACATATGTGTAGCCCTCAGTCGAAAATGTGAGCCTGATTCAAACTAAGGAAAGCAAGTATTGGTAGGTGATCCTAAAATCGCTAAAATTTACAAACTTCCCAGTAGCTCCTGGCCTGTAGAGATGTTTTTAAGTGTACGAACAGCCCGCCTTTCACTTCGGAGATTTTAACAGCCGCCATACTCTCTGGAGATACCTCGCGGATGATGATAATAACGCAAAACTGACAGAATGGGCTAAAATTAATCATCTGACACTAATTTTCGATGATAAGGGTTGAAAAATCTTCCATTCTAGACATTGGAACCGCGACTATAGCCCAGATCTGTGCTTCGCTTTACTCAATTGCGCCGAACATGAAGAACAAGTACCTAGAATTTCCTAGACTACCACTTTCACAGGTCGTCATGTCAAGATTTCTCCAAAGATCTCGCCTCCACTGTCCGCTCCTTATTGGCAACATAATAGCCACAGAAAAAAGGTACAGAGCTATCGGAAAGAATTCGTTCCCGGTCGGAGTACTGATAGTGACCGGCTGTATCAGAAGAATGGTGACACCGAAATTGCAGAGGAACTCTTAAAATCTTTACTCAATGCACGAAACTAGATAAAAACAACACAAAACCTGGATTCTACCCAGAAAAGATTCGAGCCTCATCCGGAAGGTTGGGGGGTTAAATTCCTACCCACTACGCCAGCCTAAAATTGATCCAGACCTGATTGCAAATCCGATTGTCAAGCTTTGGGCAAAGCTTACACTCAACATATTAAGAGGTTATTAAAGAAGGCTAAAAAGGAGATACCTATAGCCGCTGCATACTCTCAAGTTTTCACCATTACCAAGCTGGAAGTAGCCATGGCCTTTTGCAAGTATATAAAAGCCGCTAGAGTTGATGGAATTCGTTGATTAAATTCCCAGAAAATATCATCCGGAAACCTGCCTATTGAGTTCAAGGAGTCGAAAATCATTATTGCCGGTACTTGAACAGGGGAAAACAGCCGACAAGGCAGACAGATACCGACCAATTGGTCTGTGAAGTGTATATCATAAGATCGTTGAACTCTTAATAAACAACAGAACTGAAGTACCCATCAACGAAGCTAAGCTGGATTGCGGACTGTCGCCGCTGTACATGAATTCATCTTCATTCAGATCCCAAATACTGCCCAACGTTTTTATCACATTACTGCTTTGCAGTTGAAGGCTTGACTCTCTTTGATCCCTAGGACAGTCTGCTAACAAAGCATCTGAATTGAGACATCACTTTCTTAATTCGAATTTGCCCTTTCTAACACTTGTATAAGCACCGCTTGTATCAGTTTGGCTTCATTCAGGGCATCTGAGCCCTTCAAAGTATCGTCGACATAAAAGTCGGATTCGAACAGGATTGCCTGTTGTTGTTGATTCCATAAATAACTGTACAAAGGCGATAGGTTTTGGTGTGGCTCCTCAGGATCTGTTGAAAATTGCAATCTCGTGGACCTACGATAACCTGGCGATAACTATTCGTTATGTTACCAGTAAAAACGTATCTGCAACAGAAGCGGAATTGATAACAGGTCAGGTTGAACTATAGACAGGTCCAATCATTAGTACTTCATTCATCTGCAAGCATTATTACAAAGCTAACAGACGTTACAAATTTAGAGTATCTACATAAAAATAGGAAACACTTTTTTTTATTAAATTATAAATATATACTCGTACAATTTAAAGTTATCTCTAGATAAAGATACATCTATGTCGCTATAAACACTGTTGAAAACTACTATGGCTCTAGATATGGGTTCATTTTGACCGTAATTAGTGCTACGACTTTGCTGAAAAAGAAGATGCCTTCTACTTGGGTCTAGATGGAGAATAAATGGGTACCATTGAGAGAAGAGAAGGTCATCTTATATGGTAGCACAGTAAGTCTCTCACAACATAACATCACGAATCTGTCTTGGGGATTTTATTGATTTGATTCCAAGTAGTAGGCATGTTGCTTTGTAATTTGGCGAAGGGACCCAATGCATTTTGTAAAAAATATATTTTGTATAACGCCTCTCAACCGTTTCAAGACGCTCTGAATAGGTTGAATATAGAGAATTCCAAATCACATCGGTATATTCAAGAAGAGATCGAACCAACCCAGTGAAAAGCGTTTTATAAATCCAACAACTGAATTAGCTTTTGCAACGATATATTCAATATGGGCTTTAAAAGAAAATGAAGAGTCCAGGAAAACACCTATGTAAGTCCTTAATCGTTGGTACTCTCGGTTTAGATCCGATTGGATCAAATGACAATCTTCTACACGGTTAGTAGCAGAAAAATGTTTTAAGTCATTTGCATACAGTAAAAACTCATTATTTTTGATGACAGAAACAATGTCGTTAATAAAAATAACGAAAAGTAATGGTCCTAAATGGCTCCCTTGCGGTACGCCGGAGGTACAACTTATCGTTCTCGAAAGCGAAGCCCCAAGTTTTACTCGTTGAGTGCGACCAATGGGAAAAGATGAAGAATTTCAGAGTGAAATCCAAAGGATGTTGAACCGAATCGAAAGCTTTACTAAAGTCGGTATATATGACGTCAACCTAACTTTTGTTCTCCATCTCATTGGCTATGTAAGAAGAAAAAAAAAGTCGTAACAGTGGACCGTACTTCGTCAAAAACTCAAGTCTGTTATGCACGATATTTTCAAAAGGTTTAGGGATCGCTGAGAGTTTACAAACACCTCGATAGTTCTCAGCATTATTTTTTGAACCAGACTTATGAATAGCACCACAAATGACGCCTTCCATATATCTAAGAAATTTCCATCGGTAAGTGAAGATGTTCACCAAAAGAGTGCAAAGAGAACTACTACAATATTTCAGTATTATGGCAGGTATACCATCAGCACCCCCCTTTGAGGTGGCTGAAAAGTCTGAAGAGCCAGGAGAACTTCTTCAAAGCTTAGTTGAAATGAACCAATGTTGACACAGCGAATGTTATTCCTACGCACATTGGTATGGAAATTACAGTTTGAGTAGACAGATTCAAAGAAGGTAACGAAAAGGTCTAGAGTTGATTCAACAGTAGACAATTCCATGTTTCTGTAAAGCATAATATTTGGAATTCCAACTGGTTTTCGTTTAGAATTTATATATTGCCAGAACTTTCTACTATTCTGTTTAATGTTGCCTTCAATAGATATGATGTAACTCTTGTGAATAAATTTACTAACCCATATGAAATCTTGCTATTTTTTGAACATCTTAAATGCTTTGTTTTTTAGATTCTTTAAATGTTTTTAGAGATGCCGGTTTCCAAGAGGCCCAAAACACATAGTTCCAAAACCCCTGGGCCATCTAACAGCACATCTCTGAGTACTTTCAATGAAGTCATAAAGGACGCATTGGTGATCGCGGTGATCGATAGGAACGATACCGGCGGTTCCATTACACCTGAACGGTGGCAGCTGGTCAAGCTAAAGCTTTCGAGCAACTTCTTGGCCATCATGCGGAAAATCTCCGGACCACCTCCTATCACAAGCGACGCTGGCTGGCACCAAGGTCATGTTAAACTCATTGCGTGTTCCAACCAGAGATCTCTTGATCTCTTCACCAAGGCCATAGGTAGTCTAGGAGAGATTAAGCCAGGTGCAAAACTCGAGGTCGTGTCTAAGGAAGACATTCCTAGCAGACCTCGAACTCGTACCTGGATCTCAGCCGAACCCTCCTCTCCAGGATGTATTCTGGGAATCATCAGGCTCGGTAACCCGACTCTTCCGACTCATGACTGGAAAATCGTGAAACTGAAGTAACTAAGGGGCTCTTGTAGATGCGCGTTAATCGTGATCAATAAGGAATCCCTTAATCCTCTGGCGCAGATGAAAGGCATGATTCGGTTCGGATTCAAGTCCATACACTTAAGGGTATACAAAAAGGATGAGCTGGATGCTGATAAGCAACCTCCTCCTCCTTTAATATCCTTTCCAGAAAGCTATCCGAGGTGACGAGGTGACGAAGGAAAAATAGGTCATATACGATCACACGATGAAAATGAGCTCTTGGGCACATCTTCAGAATCGGAGGATCTCAACAGCACCGGAGGCTACTCTAGAGGACTGTAGCAATGATACGGTTTCTCCAGATTAGTCTCAACAAAGGCCTCGGCCGCACACATTCTTCGTCTTTCTAAAAACGCAGACGACATTATCCTAATCCAGGAACCATGGATTGTAGAAGACGTGGTTCGTGGACTTAGGACACCGGCATTCGCTCCGCTCTATACAAGAGACAAAGGTAAGATCAGAACTTGTGTATTAGTGAAACTTAGCCTTAATGTATTTTTACTTCCCAACCTCACTGACTCCGACTTAACCATGCCAGACTAGAGACTACCAAAGGCTTTTACTGGCTGGCATCGGCTTACCTTGGCCAGCACCATGTGGATCTCTCCCTGGTGATAACCTAGAAAGGGTGGTACTGGAAGCTGAATGGCATAAAACTGGCCTCATCATCGGATGCGAAGCTAACACACATCACACGGTATGGGGCAGTACCGACATCAATGATAGAAGTGAGTCACTTTTTGACTATATTTTAAGTACTAACCTCTTAATTTGCAACATTGGCAATGCGCCCACTTTTATAACTAGAAACCGACAGAAAGTGCTAGATATCACTCTTGTCTCCTACAGCATCACTCAAAGGCTAACGAACTGGATGGTATCGTCTGAAGACTGCTTTTCAGACCACAGATACATCCAATTCAGCCTGAGTGATGCTCCCCCAGCCAACCAGCACTCCGGAAATCTGTTATATCATTGATGTATAATATAAAAAGCAGAGCACTTAAAATACAGCCTTGTTTAACACCCATTGAAGTTTCGAACTCTTCAGAAATTAAGTCTCCATCCCATACATATGCAATATTATTCTCATACAAGGCTCTCAGGATTTGAATAATTTTACTTGATACACCGATTTGTAAAAGAGTGCTTCACGTGGTAGTGAATCGAACGCTGCTCGAAAATCTACAAAGAAGGCGTACCACTTTTTTTTCTTGCTCTTATATCAATGTTCTTCTACCGCGAGCATCGAACTTGTCGAGTTGTAGAGGCTGAGTAGGGTCAATGAATCTCGAGAAGAAATTCTCCAGACGAGTCCTGAAACCAAAGGATGCTCCCCCCCCCCCTCCCCAACTCCCAAAGCACTCCATCATTCCCCTGGGCTGGATCAAGGTGTTATACGACCCGTGCCGAAGATCAACCCGGCTGAGGGCCCAGTATCTCCAAAAATAGCTCAGTCGCAAACGGAGTATCCGGATACCTGGCGACCTCCGGATTAGCTAGCCTTATCTGTATATGGCTGATCTCTGTACAGATGAACATCCCTTTCTCCGCTACTCGTGGGACTATTAATGGAAAATAACCAGAAAACAAAAACCGAGGCCGGTACTCCTTCATTACCGGGCGGTGGAACGGTGACTACACCGACTACCGGCAAGGCTCCTGCATTGCCGAGAGGAGGCAAAACTGTGGCAGGCCATGGTGCGCCATCCTCTAAAGGCAAAAGGAACAAGCCAAATAATAAGAATTCAGGAAGTGTTAAGACTGTGGCAGGCCATGGTCCTATCACCTCCTCCACCCCTAGCAGCAGCAAGTTTGTGGCAGGCCACGGACTTGTCGCGGCTACCAAAACTCCTTCAGGGAGTGTTAAGACTGTGGCAAGCCATGGTCCTATCACTTCCTCCGCCCCTAGCAGCAGCAAGTTTGTGGCAGGCCACGGACTTGTCGCTGCTACCAAAACTCCTTCGGGGAGTGTTAAGACTGTGGCAAGCCATGGTCCTATCACTTCCCCCGCCCCCAGCAGCAGCAAGTTTGTGGCAGTTTGTGGCAGGCCACGGACTTGTTGCTGCTACCAAAACTCCTCCCTTCAAAGAGGAATCTGGAGCTCAGCCGCATCGGCAAGCTCCATCTAAGGCGCTCTACATAAGACGCCGAAATGCTTCACGCATCATCAAAACCTTCGGATCCATTCCGGAGGTTGAGAGAAGTGCGGAAATAAAGAGCAAGGTTGAGTGGGCTAAAAACATCCTAAAAGACGGATTTCCCACTGCTTCCACTGCTCACAAAACGTCAAAAGACTCCTCTAAGCGTCAGAGATCGTTGGAGGAAACCGTACCGGTTTCCAAGAGGCCCAAAACATACAGTTCCACAACCCCTGGGCCATCCAACAGCAGGTCTCTGAGGTCTTATAATGAAGTCCTAAAGGACGCGTTGGTGATCGCGGTGATCGACAGAAGCGATACCGACGGTTCCATTACACCGGAACGGTGGCAATTGGTCAAGTTGAAGCTCTCGAGCAACTTCTTGGCCATCATGCGGGAGAACCCAGGACCACCTCCTATCACAAGCGACGCTGGCTGGCACCAAGGCCATGTCAAGCTCATCGCTTGCTCCAACCAGAGATCTCTCG
This sequence comes from Volucella bombylans, assembly GCA_949129095.1. Classification (NCBI taxonomy): domain Eukaryota; kingdom Metazoa; phylum Arthropoda; class Insecta; order Diptera; family Syrphidae; genus Volucella; species Volucella bombylans. The sequence continues at coordinate 377,805,031 of OX422140.1, read as the reverse complement.
ATCTCTTCACCAAGGCCATCGATGGTTTAGGAGAGGTTTGACCAGGTGCAAAACTCGAGGTCGTATCTAAGGAAGATATTCCTAGTAGACCTCGAACTCGTACCTGGATTCCAGCCGAACCCTCCTCTCCAGAAAATATACTGGAAATCATCCGGCTCAGCAACCCGACTCTTCCGACTCATGACTGGAAAGTCGCGAAACTGGAGGAACTAAGGGGTTCTTATAGATGCGCGTTAATTGTGATCAATAAGGAATCCTTTAATCCTCTGGCGCAGATGAAAGGCATGATTCGGTTCGGATTCGAGTCCATTCACTTAAGGGTGTACAAAAAGGATGAGCTGGATGCTGATAAGCAACCTCCTCCTCCTTTAACACCTGATATCACAACCTTGGATCTTGGAGCGTCGATATCCTTTCCAGAATTGGATAGCGACGACTCCAATCTGTCCGAGGTGACTACCAAGCCGTCGGTCTCCTCTTCTGACACATTGTCGGAAATGGAAACCGATGACGAAGCAAATAGAGGTTCTACATGATCAGAGATAGAAGATGAGCTCTTGGGCACATCTTCAGAATCGGAGGACCTCAACAACACCGTGGTGGAGGCGACTCTGGAAGACTGTAGCAATGATACGGTTTCTCCAGATTAATCTCCACCACTCAAAAAAGGCTTCGGCCGCACTCATTCTGCGTCTTTCCAAAAGCACAGAAGACATAATTCTAATCCAGGAACCATGGATTGCAGAAGGCGTGGTTCGTGGAGTTAGGACACCCTCATACGTTCCGCTCTATACAAGAGACAAAGGTAAGATTAGAACTTGTATATTAGTGAAACGTAGCCTTAATGTATTTCTACTTCCCAACCTCAGTGACCCCGACCTAACCGTTGCCAGATTAGAGGCTGCTAAAGGCTCTTACTGGCTGGCATCGGCTTACCTTGGCCACGACCAAGTGGGCCCTCTCCCTGGTGATAACCTAGAAAGGGTGGTACTGGAAGTGGGAAGGCAAAAAACTGGCCTCATAATCGGATGCGACGCTAACGCACATCATACGGTATGGGGCAGTACCGACATCAATGATAGAGGTGAGTCACTTTTAGACTATATTTTAAGTACTAACCTCTTAATTTGCAACATTGGCAATGCGCCCACTTTTATAACTAGAAACCGACAGGAAGTGCTAGATATCACTCTTGTCTCCGACAGCATCACTCAAAGGCTAACGAACTGGATGGTATCGCCTGAACGCTCTTTTTCAGACCATAGATACATCCAATTCAGGCTGAGTGATGCTCCCCCAGCCAACCGGCACTCCGGAACTACCGGAAAACTGATTGGCCTAAATACAGAGGAATATTGTCAGAAACGCTATCCTCTAAGCTATCAACTCTCCCGCGTGACACCAATGAGCTTAACATGAAAGTCAAGGATTTCACCCTGGCTCTCAATCAGGCTATGGCAGCTTCCTGCCCCCTTATTCAACCCAGGGGCCAAAATTTATGGTCTGATTACAAGAGACAAACTACTCTGGCCACTGCATAGCTTCAAATATAATAATACCTGCCAAGCTACAGAGGCCCTCAGATATTATTCTGCCTGTGTTAGAAAATATTATGAGGAGCTGTGTAGAACATATCCACATTCCACTGTCCTGAAGACAAGTCAATGTAGTATTCATTCCCAAAGACGGAAAATGCTCTCATGTTGTCCCAAAGGACCTCAGATCTATAAGTCTATCATCTTTCCTTCTGAAAACTCTAGAACGACTGATTGGTATCCATATTCGAGCTAAAGTTGATCCAAGACTTCTGTCAGCGGCTCAACATGCCTACTGTAAAGGAAAGTTAGTGGAAACGGCTCTGAATTCAGTAACTTGCCACATCGAACGATCCCTACAATATAAAGAGTACACAATGTTTGCTTCCCTAGACATAGAGGGGCCTTTAAAAACGTTGAAACATCCGCAATCACGACTGCGCTGTCAACTATGCAGGTAGACTGCTCACTTGGGGAATTGATCAGTCTCATGCTAAAAAGCAGGATAATCACCTCCGGACTGGGTGAGACTTCTGCTAAAAGATGTGTCAGCAGAGGTACGCCGCAAGGCGGTATTCTCTCTCCCCTTCTCTGGAACTTAGTAGTTAACGAACTACTGATATACCTGGAAGTGGGTGGTAGCAGAGTGATTGCCTATGCGGATGACGTTGCTATAGCCATCTCAGGTAAGCATCTCAATACCATTAAAGAACTCCTTGAACTAAATCTCAATAGGTTAACCCGCTGGGCAGATCGCTGTGGATTGGGAATAAACCCCCATAAAACTGATCTTGTCCTCTTTTCCAGGAAAAATAAAATTCCAATCACAGACCCTCCTTCAATAAACGGTACCAGTTTAGCTTTCTCCGATACAGCAAAATATCTGGGTCTAATTTTTCACAGGAAACTAAATTGGAAACCTAATATTCAAGAAAGGGTCAATAAAGCTACAGTGGCCTTATTCTCTTGCAACAAAGCCATTGGGAATGAATGGGGCCTTCAACCTCGCATAACCCACTGGCTATACATCTCGGTCATAAGACCGACACCAACTTACGGTTTGGTCGTCTGGTGGACGGCCTTAAAATATGCAGCCAACTGCATTAAACTAAGCAGAGTCCAAAGATCTAGATCATTCTGGGACGAAGTTTCTTTCACGGAGGACAAGTCAATCCATCTCTGCACAGATGAATCTAAAACCGATAGCGGAGTTAGTGGTGGTGTTTTCTCAGATTAGCTCAATGTAGTCCTCTCTTTCCGTCTTCCAAATCACTGTAGCGTGTTCCAGGTGGAAATTTTGGCGACTAAAGATGCTCTGTCTTGGCTGAAGAAAAACGTGATATCTGCAAAAGATGTCCGCATCTTTTCGGATAGTCAGGCCGCCATCAAGTCCCTGGACTCGGTCTCATTACATTCTAAAACCGCCCTTGGATGCTGATCATCTCTCATGGAGATGGCAGAGCAGTTCAACATTCACCTTTGTTGGGTGCCGGGCCATAGAGACATTCCAGGGAACTGCAGAGCCGATGAACTCGCCAAAGTTGGAACCACTCTACCTATTCTACCGGAAAAGGGTAGTATAGGTATACCAATCGCTACATTAATGCTGGATGCCAATAAAAGAACAGACCTCAGGTGGACTGCTGGGCAAGCATGTCTAGCGACCAAACAGATCGGGCCAAAGCTGGATCTGAATCGCTCCAAGTGCCTGATCCTTTTAAATTGGAAACATCTCAGCGCCATAATAAGTATCATCACTGGACACTGCCTCATAGGCAAGCACGCAAGAAGGCTTGACACTTTTACAAATGATTTCTGTAGAAGCTGCATGGACGAGTAAGAGGAGGAGACAATCCTCCACCTACTCTGTACATGTCCAGCTCTCTCCCAGAGACAACGACCTAAACGATCTAGAAAATATAGACGTTAACAATCTCCTACGCTTTATCATGAGCTCAAACTGGCTCCATTAGTAAGAGGATCCTAGATCTACGTGACATCAAAATGGGCCAATAGGCCTAAGTGGGTTGGTATTTCCAACAGCCACTCTTACCTAACCTAACCTGTCATCCCTGTTATTGGAACTAACGATTCAGGGTCTGTTGGATATTCGAACATATTGATGTTTCGTACCCTGCACGAGAAAATGACTCTCGTCCGAAAAAAGCACCTTTCATCCACTGTCCATTCTTTATATTTTCGAGCCCAAGTCATTCTCTTCTTTTTCATAGCAACAGTCAGGAGTTGTTTCTTCAGAGGTTTCCGTGCTTTTCGTCCAACCTCTAGAAGACGTCACCGAACTGTTGTGGCATCCACGACTGTACCTGCACCCGCAAGATCTTTTTGTAAGTCGTTACTGCTTTTACTTGGATTAATCCGATTATTTCTTATAAGAAGAGCGTCTTCTTTCTTGGTGGGTTTTCGTTTTCATCCACATTTCCCGACCGGTTGGTATGACCAACGACCATGTTGGTATGATTATAACGCGACAAATCTCGACTAATAACAAATCCAAGGCTAGTAACAGACTGTACAGCTTTAAATTTCGAGTTGTTAAGAAGAACGTCAGGCAGAAGATCTAGGTTAAACCTTATTTTGTATATTGGAATTACTCGAGTTTTAGTCGGGTTTAGTTGTACTCGTAGTCCGTTGTCAGTTCGTTGATCTTATAAAATGGTTTGGCTAGCTGTAATTGTACATCATCAGCATACATGGGCACAAAAGAATGCCTGCATACTGACGGTAGATCGTTGATAAACATACAAAATAGAATTGGACCCAATATCGACCCTTGAGGAACGCCTTGCTTGAGTTAGAATACAATATCTTGTGGTTGGCTGTATCGAAAGCTCGAGACATATTTCTTATCAAAAGATTGTCAAACCTCTTCAAGCAGATTGACCATGGTTGAAGAACAGCCGTAATTGGCCCGAAAGCCTGATTGCTTGTCGTATAAAAGGTTATTGAGAGTTACGTACTCTGTGATTTGTTTTGCTATAATTTTCTCTAAGACCTTCGAAGAGTAGGGCAGAATTTTTATTGGCCTAAAATCGGCAGATGATGCTGGATGGGCTTTCTTAGCGATCAGCATAACTTATGCAATTTTCCAATTAATTACATGGGTCAGAGCTGAAACAATTTGCCGTAGGATGAGTTTGACGAAGCGCACGGGAATGCCATCTTCCCCGACAGAATCAGATTTGACAGCCATTACATATCTGAATATTTCGTCCTTCGTAGCTACCGTAAAATCTTCTAGGCCCGGCCGCAAGTAAATATGGTCCACATTCTGGTTGAAGTCAAAGTCGCACGAGTAGGGATCATCCCCTAGAAAGGCATGATTCAAATCATTTGGATCGGGAAGGCATTCAGATATGCTGTTTCTAGAAGTTATACCAATTTTGTGGAGATTACTCCATAACTTCTTGTACAAAGACCAGTTGTAATGAGTTGGAGAGTGCTTCCATTTACTATGTAGCTTGTTCCTCTTTTTGATTGAATTAACCACTTGAGTAGTGAATCAAGGACATACATAGAAGACATGCGGTTCCGAGTCCACAATCTCCATATGATTCAGTTGTGCATACTCATTTAATATACTGGTTACGAAGGTCAATGTGAGTTTTCTAAACAGTAAAAGCGATGCAGCACCATACTGTGTGTGTTTCTCAGAATCGAAGGGTCACATTTGAATCGTAATCTGACTTGATATCGACCACAGTCAAGGCGACAGAATTTATTAGTAAAATGACCGACGATTTTCGATTTCCCCGAAAGCTCGCAATCGTTGGTTCAATACATTATCTACAAACTCATTTTCTGTAATTTAATTGCTTCGATGTGCGAGTATCTACATCTAGACACCCAAAAAGTGTATTCTTGAATGCGCCATTGAATTGTTTTCCAATAGCAATTGACCTGCCGATAGCAGGGACAAAAACAATCCAGCTCCCAGAAGCAAGTCAATTTTTTGTTTTTGAGGACTTTGGAAAGTTTGGAGCAGTTTATTTTCTCCAAACCGGTTATTTTAGGAAGTTTAACTGCTTCAATGGAGGCTTTAAAATTGATTTGATTGCGAGAAACGCCTCGTAAAATGCTTTTTTTAATTGAAGAGATACCGGAGTACGACTGAGTTATTTTTATGCGAGACGAGTCAATGCGCTGAGCAAATTGTTCATTTATAAAATTTTTTTTGCGAGCCAGAGTCCAAAAGTACGCGACAGGCAATGGGAGAACCTTGATAGCCGACAACGTAGATTATTGTAGTGGCTAAATTTGTTGTATGTTCGTTGTGAGTGCCTCAAATGTGGAGCGTGCGGCTGCATCGGGAGACGAGGAACTAGAGACGCTAGATCTTGGAATGAGTGAAAGGGTTTGATCTTTATGTCTTTGGCCACAGGAGCGGCAGTTTGAAGGTGTCCATTTTGCCGTAGAATGATAGAGTTTGAGACAATTTTCACATAGAGAACCATGCAACTGGTGATAGACAAAGGAATCGATAACACCTGGTAGTCATGTGATTATATTTAGAACGATCGGCAAAGGTCTTTGGCGCGTTTTTAAAGCGAGTGACTTCTTTTTTTTAAATTAGCGCGCGCTCAAGGGGCTAAGGTACCCTTAAAATGTTTGCACAAAGCGCGACCGGACTTAGGACTAGGACTCATCGTCGCTGTAGGCATTTGGCTTACTATCCCTTCTAAAGGGTAACCAGATAGAAACGATAGGAAAACAAATTTAAATAAAACAACGACGGTGTTTTCAAGCTACGTTCATGCCATTTAAATGGCCGCCTCGGCATTATTGGCAATGGTTCAAGCGGTCGGTCCAATTTCTGATGACTCGGTCCAATATATGCGGCGTTATTCCGGCAATAACGTGTCGATTGTTGGCCTCGAGTTTATCCAAAGTGGTTGGCTTGTTACCACAGACTAAGGACTTGACGTAGCCCCAGAGAAAATAATCGAGTGGTGTCATATCACATGATGGCGGCGGCCAATTGATGAATTCTTACCGTGAGATGACCCAGTCGCCAAATTTCTCCTTCACAACTTCGAGCGTTGCGTCGCTTGCCGTTTGCATGGCATGTAGCGCCGTCTTGTTGGAACTACAGCTCGGATATATCTATGTTGTCGATCTCTGACCACAGAAAGTCGGTTAACATCGCTCTATACCTGAGACCATAACGGTGTCTTCTTCCTCATTTCGAAAGAAATAAGGTCCCATCATGCCGCCATGCCAAAAACCGCACCAAACAGTCAACCGTTGTGGATGCTGTTGCGGTAAAAGTTACCACAACAAGTCCTACACTTTCCCTTTTCTTTAGCCTTCACCCATCCACATCCTTTGCCGTTGGTTCTTCAAAATCCTAGAAGGGTGGTGAGCAGCCATGTGTCCATCAGCCACTGGTGCACCCATATGGTATCTTGAGGGACCAATAACCACAGGTATGAGGATCTGCCAAGATGAAAAAAAGACCAGCGTCCAAGGCAGTTGTATACAAGAGCCCTTGATGGAGTTTTCGGGCCTTGTCCTTTGTGTTGTATTATCTCTCCTACTGGTAGTCCCCTTGTAAATATCGAGATCTGGGAGCCGCGTTCTAGCTATGACAATTTTTCGCCCCGCGCAAAGTCGGTCATCCGTTATCGGAGGTGGTTTAATGTAGGCTATACCTTCCGACGGTGCTTCCAAAGATGCCTCTCTTCCTAGCTTTGCATTAAAATAACCGAAGACAATTTTAATGTCATAGCTAAGGCACTGCCCGTTGGTCTTTTCCAAGACCTCGTAGAATCTATCTTTGTTGTCTTCTTCTGTTTGTGTGGACTTGCGCGCATATAAGGCTAATGCTGGCAAATTTGGCCTTAATATGTATTGATTCGAGGATCTCGTACATTTGACTGAAACTCAAGATACCTTGCCTAAGCCTGCCTCTAACAACAAATCCGCATCCAAATATGCGCTGGTTTTGCCATCGATAACAATCGCTGTAGTATGATAGACGTCGCAGTTGTTCCCCCTCTTTTTGTCCAGCCCATGACGTAGTATTTTTTGGATGGCGGTAACATTGCAGCAGTTCAGGGCCGCCACTAGTAATCCCGCAGTTCTATGTACTAAATGTAAATACCTCTCGGACGAGGAATCAGTTAGACCGAAACCAGTAACCCGTTCGAGGATGTGAGCGCTGCCGTTGGTCCCTTAAGGGCTCATCCGCTACCATTTCTCGGAAATCCTTACTGGCCTGAGCTCTAAATCAGTTGGAGTAGCCCGTTGGTTCCATCTGGAGAATTCATGCACTGTACCGTTTGTAATGCTGCCATTTTTGTCTACTGGTCAGCAGACCCCCGCCCAATTATCAAGGTTTCGCCCTTTAATGACGTTGTCTAATAATGAACGGGGGCAGAGCAAAGTACTGGTCTTATCGTAATCATCTTCAGATGACGCTACCGAAGGTTGCTACGATTCGATCAGTCACAAGTTGCCGGTCATAGGTCTTGTTGGCGGCTGGACCACCGGTAGTCCCTACCAGGACTTAAATCACTGTACCATGGGAGTCAGGAGCCCCCCGGATCTCGGTCCGGGCCTGACTTGAAGAGGTAGGCCCCCTTGTGGGAGCGTCATGGTGGCTGTGGTTTAAACCCAAAATCGCGAGCAGGGTCTTCCTTTGGTTGACCATGTAGAATTGCAATAAGTACTGGGTGCTCTGACCCTAAGAGCAGTAAGAGGTTTTAGGTCGGCCTAGACTCATACCAAGGGTGGAACTTGTGCCGGCAATACAGTTCCGATTTGGTATCTCAGGAAGGCGGCAGAGCGATGGCAAGGCGTATCCTTGCCCCCATGGATGTATGGGCATCCTGTGGGATAAGGCCATAATGGCAGGAGTCCACGTTAAACACAAGAGACGTTCTACTGTTCAGCACTCGCGATTATAGATTTTGCAAGTCGGGTCCAGATGGATATAGACGAGTTCCGGATGGAACTTACCACTTGGTAAGCACAATTGGTGTGTAGAAACAGTTATAGCATCGGATATCGACTAGTTCACACCTCTCTGTGACTACCCTATTTCTAACACCCCAACCAGCAATAAATTATGAATATTGTGAAAAATCAGTGGAGAGGCGAAGTGTCTGCATCTGTAACGGTTTAGCGAGTTAAGGCATTGCTTCGCTCTTGCTATTGCCAAGCTAGTTCAAGTCGGAAGACTGAATTCTTTGAGTCTTGCTTGTTTCCCAGATCACAATGTGACCACGGAAAATGAAATCGCCCATGAACTTGCTAGGCAAGGCTTAAAAGAGGCTTTTCAGGACCCGAACATGTGTTAGTACTGCCGATGTCTTGCTATCCATTGAGAGTTCATATGAGCACAACTGGAGATAGCATATCCCTCCAAGTTTTTGGGAGACCTAACGAATCCTTCCCGACATCTCTAAGAGGTGGGCGACTTTCCAGCTGTCTCTCAGTCGAAAAGACTGCAAATTGAATGCTGGCGTCGTGACGGGGAACTACTCTCTTTCTTAGCAATACTGTGCTGGGCATAAGTTACACAACATCCTGCGACGCTTATTGTAAAAGTGATGACGATACCTCGGAGCACTTCCTCTATGAATGCCCGGCCTACGATCGCATCATTCTGCAGGTAATCGACTCTGATGTGGTGGGTGCTGGAACTTTAGACATTTTTCACGCCCCATCTATCTATCTATCATTCCCGAGAGGATATCATAATATTGTTTATGTCTTGTCACTCAACACTTGCGCTTAGCACAGTAATTTCAGCCAGAAAACGGCGGTTTCCATTGGCATGTGAAACAAGCATAGTAGCCATAGTTAAACCGGGATAGTCATGTTCGCGTAGATCAGTGGTCACGGCAAAACATGCTTTTTTTTTAAAAAATAAAAACGAAACTACTCACAACAGCTTTGAACTAGATACTAGGATGCACAGACAGTAGACTTGAAAATGCCTGTGGTATCGTCGATCTTTTCCTAGGATGGGAAGGTGTTCTTGCCTGTAGGGCCCAGCAAGTAAAGGTGATAACGCATTTGTTCCATATTTTATGTGTCTTGGTTTCCCATATTTTTACCAAATGCCTCGTGATCATTGCAACATTGACGCAGAGTCAGATTGTAAACCGCGCCGCCAGGCTTTTCGCCGCAACACATTTTCCAATTCCACTTTTAGGCATCTTTACATTCTCAATTTTCACTATTTAGTCCTAAATGTTGGAGTCGTTTAGGGTCACGAGTATGAAGGGATTCTCAGTGCGTGTCTTACTTTAATTCTGCTGGTCTAGTGGCTTCAACTTAAATATATTTCCTAGGCAGTCTCAAATAACTTCAAAAAATTTGATCACGTCGGAGGATGTAATCTCATAACTGCTCGCATACGTGCTTACAACTTATCTGAACCAACCTCATTTAACTGGCCAAGTCCAGTTTGTCCTATATATTCAGTGGAATTTGAGAATTTCCCCGAATCGATCACTTTGCATCGATCGGTGATAATCTAATCGTAACACTTGGTTCACTTGTTCGACTAAGAAAATGCGGAAGCAAAGTATCGCAAAAAAACATCTCATCACTTATTCAGAACGCAAGCGCATTCGAATACATCTATTCGCGTCTGTTATTCAAACTTCGAACTAGGTTAACACGCTTAGACACTTAGCTAACCAAAATGCGTTCAAGAAAATTGCGAATCCCAAAACGACTGACATTAAAGTCTAAGAACTGAAATTTCCATAAAAGTGAAATCCTAACCAGGTTGAGGTGTTTGCATCAGAATGCCTTCGTCTTTGCGCAATGTACTTGCTTCTACCTCTATGCATACTAAAGGGGTGACAATCAATAGAACCAATAAATAGAGAACATTGAAGGACACTTTAGTTAAAGTATAAACGCGTAACCTTGCATTAGATCCTCTTCTAGCACGCGCACGTGTTTAAAATAAAACTAAAGCCATGGCAGTTAAGATGTATCCGTTTGTGTTCATAGTACGAGTACGCATACCGATGAACCCGGATGTGTTCCCAGTTGCAACACGAACAATTCACACTTTGGTCATAAATTTTTGCACCGGCCCGGTCTGGAAGCTCATCAATGATGCAATGAACCCCTTTTCATCTCCATCTGAATGCATCTTCACCAGCATCAGCAATGCCTGTCGAGTACAAAGTCCAAAAGGTCTCAAGCAATAGACCCAGACCTTGCTTTCGAGGAGAACTTTCGCTGCCAGAGGCGGCATGAGTGCTGCTCTGAGTACATGCTTGCAGTGCATGCTTCAGTCCATGGTGGTATATCGCACACATGAGTCCACCAGGAATCCGAAACGAAGATGGTTCTCATAAAATTCATCTTCAGTAGGAAATAAGTTTGCTTGTAGTGCGCTCGACCCAATGAATGGGGGTCTGAGGTCTGGCAAGGCGGTAAGCGTTCCGACAGCTGACCATCCCTACAACCCCTCTTGCTCTCTCTCTCTCGTTTTAGAGTTTGTCCATAATTTCTTTGGCGCGCATTTGAAATAATATGTTCTTTCATGCAGCCAATAAATTGCCACAGTTATGAGTGCAGTCTTGAGGATCTCACCGGCGAGCTGTTATCCGTTGGCCAGGTCCAGCATGTGATTACTTCTAATGCCAATATATTTATTCGTAATCGTTCGTCGTCCGTCTTTCGTCGTTCATCCCATTTGCCATTTGGGAAGTTGCCAGCGTTATTTGCCTATTTGGCTGGACAGAACAGACGAGAGCTCTGCTCATTGAGGGAAATATATGGGCGATTGGATGCGCGGCAAGATTGCAAATCTCAGCGCAATCATGGGAGGAGAATGTATCTAAATGCTCGTACAATGTCGCTGTTGTGGAGCAGTTGATGCTGATGGGTGCCTGCCGGTGCAGTAAACAGAGACAAATGGAAGCAACGCGAATTGAACATGCGACGAATGGAACAGTAACAGTTGCGCAGTTGCGATTGAAGTGAATGTACACCTCACTGGGCAATCGGACTACAGGTTGTGGATTGGGATTGGGATGTATCCCGAGTTTTATCTTGGAATCGAAATTCTCATTCTCTGGAATGAGGATGTGAGGGTACTTGCATTCGAAATTCAGGAGGAGACTTCTGTGAGAATCATTTTGGATGCGCGGTGAAGATTGTGCCGCAGTGATTTGTGTGTGGATTAGAAGAGTTTGTCGCTGCAGATTGGTATCAGCGTAGCTTCGGGATATTGAGACATTTCGATTAGAGAGGTTTTTTCGTTTCATTTTGCAGCAGGAAATGTGCGGATTTTGGTTTGAAAAGCGGAATCGTTATGAGATCGGGGACACCATGTGGAAGTGATAAATGTTATCGTTATGTTGGTGTTGATTGGGAGGACGGAGATCTCAATGAATTTGCTGGGAAAAATGTTCTAGGTTTCTGTAGGTTATTGACAAGATTAGATCTTGGTACACTGCATAAGCGACTTGCATCGATTATTGCATTGCAAACGAGGTGTCCGGTCTATTAATCACAAAGTTTCGTATCCATGTCGATGTGAGCAAATCAGGGGGCAACTACCATTATTTTTCACAACAGAAAGGCTCGGATCCATTATCCATATTCAACAATTCCTGGACGCCACTGTATTCGGAATTGCCCAGCTCGTTGAAGTTCAATCTTAGACCTTGGAAGTTCTCTTCATCTGTTTGCCTAAAGTAGCCTCTTCATTTAGAGCGTTCTATGGACACACTTCTATATGAATGAGATTCCAATTCACTTGTGCTCGTTGCCTACGGCGCTCTACCTCTACTAAACTGTTGGTTCGGGTAGAGGCAGAAGATTCTTCCGGCTGAACCATTGATATTCACCCAAATCAATCAACGATTGATTCCGATCCTTGCTGCGCAGAGAGGACTTTCCATCGTTGTACTACACATTGTCACATGCTTAGCAGACATGCCGGAACTAGACATAGCCCCGTAAAGTCGATTCTCTAGATGCTGCCATATGAAGTTCTAAAATCGACAAAGAGGTTGTTAACTTCTTGAGTTTTTCTCTCTGATCTTCGGCGTTTAAGGCATACACACAATACAACAGACAAGACGTTGAATATTTTCTCCTGACAGTATTTGTCCGCCGTTGTGGGATATTTGGTGGTCGAAGATGTACCTGGGGTGCAAATAGCAAGAGGTTCGAACCTATATCCTCCACTCGGAATAATCTGATATCTACAATACTGTTCCTTGTTTCCTTGTGAAGAGACCGTGATTTTTTTGCCAGTGATCTCAATTTAACAAGGCCGGTCAACGTCGTTTTGAGAGCATTTTTGAGGGAACTTCTGCTGCAATAGAAGTCGATCATATGGGAAGTTCTATTAGCTTCGTGTAGCATACGAAACAATAGTTCGTTAAAACCATATGCGGTTCGGTGGTTATTTGGACGAACAGGGGAACAAGCCTTAAATTGTGTGAATCGGTATTAAAAAAAATCTGATCCAGCGGTAAGGGACAGTCGATGGTGCCAGTGAAGAGCTGGTGTATAAAGAGAATATATGCGGATTCGCGACCTTTTTCAGAGATATAAGACCCAGCAATTTGAGTCGGGGTCATCATAGGGTGGCATGATGTAGTGGTCAGTCCATGGGAGCGCAGAGCGAATAGTAGAAATCTGCGTTGGACAGCTTCGATACGTAGAATGTGGTTTTAGTACAGCCACATCTGGCTAACATTGTGACGTAGACGTAAGGGTCGGAGAACTCGCTGTGAATATCGTTTAACAAAGCCGAACGCGGAGTTAGCTTTGCTAGCTATGGAATCAATGTGAGTACGGAAATTGAGCTCACAGATAACGCCCAAGTCCTGCATTGAAGTGACCGAAGCCGCAGCTTGGGTTGATGTATACTAAGTTCGGTGAGCAAGTATTGAATGTCTCCGGGAGTATGTGATGGTTTGACATTTTTTTAGGTTGAGTTCAAGGAAGTTTTGGTGGAACCATATTGAATCAGGAAATTTGGAAATTTGTCTATAAATTTTCATGCCATCGGGATGTGGTCTCGGCAAGAACAACCTGCATCGCAAAGCAATATTAATTCAATCATTTCAGAGGAAAAGATTTCCTGGGCAATTAACAGCTTCTTCTGTTATGCTACAGAGAACACAAAACCTAACAACACCTTGACTAGCGTCAATCTTCAGAAGCTATCTAATACTGAACTAAGTACCCTGCTTTTAGACTCGCTCGTTAGGTAGATAAACGAATGAAGGAACCCGCGAAGGATTTCGGACTAAGTAGTTTAACCTAATTTGTATTTAAAACCCTAGAGCGTGTCTTAGACATCCACATGCGAAGCATTGTAGAAGAACTTTCGCTATCCAAACCAGAGCACGCCTCTCCACGAGGTACTTCTCATGAAAAGTCCACACGCAAAGAATATACCATAGCCTCCTTCCTAAGCATAGAGGTAACGTACACGCTGAAGCTATTCACAAATCTCTGATCGAGCTGGGCATAGAGGAATTTCTTAGTCAATGGATAGTCTCTATGCTCAGAACAAAAATTATTCAGCCAGCACTACGAAACAGTTACTTAACCAAATTCGTCCATAGAGGAACGCCACAGGGTGGCGTTATTTCTCCTCTACTCGATTATGAACAAAATCCTTGCAAGTCTAGAGAGAGAAGGAGTCAAGGTGGTCGCGTATGCGGATGACGTGATGATACTAGTGTCAGGGAAGTTACCTTCCGTGATAAGTGAAATCATGGAGGCTGCTCCAGATAAGATAACCAACTGGGTGGCAAGTTGTGGTCTTGTTTCTCAACCCGAGCAAAACTGAAATGATGCTATTCACTGCTAAAACAAAAATATCTGATCATACCCTTCCCTGTCTTAAAGGTCAACCGGTTCCACTATCCTCCAGCGCTACGTATCTGGGTATCATGATTGACCTAAAACTTAACTCGAAGCAAAACATCGAACACAGGATAAGGAAGGCATGCGTCGGGTTCTATGCCTGTAGCAAAACCTTTGGAAAGAAGTGGGAACCTTAACCAAAGATGATGATAGTGCGTCCAATTCTCATCTACGGGTCACTAGTTTGGAAGCCCACGTTGAGCAGGGGTTACCACCTTTCGGTATTAAAAATGTTCCAGAGAACTACCAGTATGGGCACCACTCGATCTACACACAAAAAATACCGCACTATTCGGTGAGACTCAAAGAATGTGGGTGCTGGACTGCACGTCCTTACGGCCACAGCAATATCCTGGACAACAAACTAAACTTCAAGAAAAACTTCCTCGTAGGATTCCCCACCAGAAGTCAGTTAAAGAAAGGGGAAGTAGTAAAAGACATCGACACGGTCATCTACGGATCAAAGACGAACTGTATTGTGGAAGCCGATGACTACTCGGAATCACTAAAAATTTTAATATCATACCGCTTCCCGGATAAAGCTTGCACTTGCACGTAACTCGCACATGGCACAAAGCACAAACAAAACATTGCTATCTTCACAGAGAGCCAAGCCGTTATCAAATCCATCAACTCGGCTACCATATCCTACAAACTGGTGCAGGAATGAGCTTGACCACCTGGGCGAACGCTTTATGGTCACACTGCTCTGGGTTCCAGGGCATAGTGACATAAAAGGAAACGACGCTCAACTCTGAACGGCTCACTTGCGGCAAGTGTCCACATCCCGCTAGGAGCGGTTAAAGGACAAATCTACTTAATCAAGTGGAATGCCTTCTGAGGAGGGTTTCATTGTTGAAATTTTAAATTTGAAGCGACAAGACTCTGACGTTTTGGGCGAGCTGACTCGTTGGCAGTTGAAAGTAGCAATTTTAAATTTGCGCTTGAAATTTACACTTTCGATTGTAAAGGTGACGGAGTCAGGTTTCTAGTTTTTCAAGTCGCTTGTTCCACTACGAAGAAGTTCAAGAAGTTCCAAGTGACATTTTCTCCCCTAGCCAGGTCAAATATTATAGCCTAAGTCCACTTCCAGATGAGGTCTCGTGTAGACTACGCTTCCTCTTTCTTTTTCTGTTTTCGTGCTAGAATCACCTTAAACGATCTACACGTCATTCTTAGGTCATTTTTCGTAATTTTTGTCCTCCTCGACAAAAGACATCATCTCGTAGTATCACAATTTACTTTGTTGGTGCTTCAGCATATATCAAGTTGATGTTGGCAGTGCAGTTGCAGTGATGCGTTTTGCAACAAATCGGGATCCAAAAGTTGCAGAAGTCAGCGTAACATTTGTTATAGTTTCTCATCTTCCTGATGATTCCATTGCACGTACTGAATGGCGGTGATATCAGTTTATGTCCCGGCTAGATGTTTAGCTGCACATGTCCTGTTTAAGGTTGAATACACCTTGTGCAGATTCCGAAGTTATTGTTCTTTTGACTTATTGTAGAGCCGTCAACTGTAAATCCGTCTTTGTCCAAGTAGTCCATAGTAGTTACGATAAGTTTCTTACGTGGCCGGATGGTTACCCCACGCACAACCTCCTACCGGGAGGTCCAGGCCTAACCTGACTTCTGATATACGACTTCTTCGGCTATTTTTGGCGAAGTAAAGTCGGCCTAAAATATGGACGACTGTTTCAAGCATTTGGGGCTATTTGTCACTAATAAGACGCTCAATATTGGTTTCCAAATCCTCAACCAAGGCTTTTAGGAAACCTCAGAAGAAGTAATCGAGTCGTGTCATCTCTATATACAAGGATTTCCCAATACACATCTGTCGTTGAATCGAGTCCTTGATGGGTCAACAGTTTCATAGGCAGTAGCGCCGCTTGCCGACGAAGCAACCACATACCGTCTGGATTAATGTCAACCATATTAGCAATGAAATAATTACAGATCATTGTCCGTTGAGGTTGGCCATTGGAAAAATCAAGCCATGTGCTTTTGCTGAGTAGACCTAGGCCTTTTCGCAAACTATTTTCCACATTTTGAATGGACAAAAGCCAAACTGTTGCGATCGGCTCCAAATTGACGATTCCTGATCTTTCGACACACTTGCACTGGAATTTATTCTGTACGCGAGTTATCCCTACTGAAAGATCTATCAGACAAAAAGGGACACCATTTGCAAGGAATCTTCAGTACTGCTGTTGATGCAATCGTTAATTTGGTTACGTGAATTAATCTGCCATATGGGTGGGGTGGCCAATGCCCCGTGGCTATCGCCAGGAAGTAAAATAAGCACAATTGATGTGTAGTCATAGTTACAGCACTGAGCACCACCTGGTTGATTGACGTCGCTCAGTATTTTCTCTGGTCGCGCAATAGAATAGTTGAGCTGTGAGAAACACATTTTCAACAATGACCACATCATGAAATATCTCCCGATGGTGCTGCTAAAGATTCCTTCTTGCTCTTATTTGGCGAACAATTACTGGGACCTTTCTAACGCCGTTTGGCAAAGTACTAGTTCTACAACCCTGTAGAGTTCATGAGAGCGTATGATACTGTTGTGCGGAGCTTTCCCTTCATACGAGCTGTAATCAAGTGTCCATTCGCAATCGTAAAGTTCAAATTTGCTCGATTTGAAAGGACAAATTCGCAACTGAAGAGGCTCTGTTTCTGCTCCTTATTGCGGCTTCTATAAACGTTCGTTCTTCTTATAACTGCCGCATTCTATGCTTTGCTTTTGTAGATTTCAATATGGGTAACCCACCAAGTGTTGCAGATGTCGGAAAGACTGATTTAATGTGGAGAGGAATTGAAGGACCTCTGCCCATTGGTGTTAGATATTTGGAGCATATAATGGCTAAGAATTACAAATTATATCCACATATGTCTAGTAAATAAAGAACAAGGCCTATGGCCAAAGCTGTGTGAAGTTCTGTTTTACTTTCACTAATTAGGTGGCGCTATAGTCCAGGGTATTCTACCAACAACCCTCTCCAGTTAGCACGATCCCTCACCAGTTGCCTCCAGTGCCACACTTCAAGTTGTTAAAAGCCTCCTTGCACTTGCGCGCGCTACCCTAACTCCGATCATCCTCTCCTGTGCCGTTCTATGAGGTTAGAGTAGAATGCTTTCTGGTAGGAGCTGTAGGATTCAATCCTCGCTCAACATGGCCTCTATATCTCATACATTAGATCCGTAGACGACTGACTTTTTTTTCTTTTATAATTGACACACGCTCAACTGATTCTTCGTGAAAATGTTTACATACAGTGCGGGCAAAGGAAAGTTAGAGCAAGAAAAAGAGAGATACCGATGATCGTTGGTCTTAAATGTTTGCAAGTTATAATGAGTAGGAAACAGGGACCTCTGCAGGGCATTCCACAAGCGAGTTGTACCACTTAGGAAAGAATCACGATATTTCAGAGTTTAAGCGTTGGTGATGAGCATTCATAGCGAGACGGGGGCCCGGTTGATGGTTTGAAGGGGCGGAATGCTACTAGTAATTTCGGTGGAGCATTTGTGGTAATAATAGCGATAGAACAAGGTAAGGTGAGAGACGTTATTGATGGATAATGGCTGGGTATTTATATTTCGCTTTAACGAAATTTTACTCTGTTGACAGGTCCCATTTGATTAAGTTTTTTAATATCGGAATTTAGCGAGCCTAACCAATACTGCCGTTACCGTTCTATAACCGATAAGCAGGACGTGAGTGAGGGAACTATTACGAAAATAAAAGAGTACTGTCGTCAGCAAAGGAATACATTGGATTCGAAGTACAAGACAAGAGATCATTTATGAAAATTAGAAAGAGTGTCGGAGACAGAACGGAGCCCTGTGGCACACCAGCATTTATTTGTAGAAGGAGAGAGAAAGAGGACAAATTCTGGCTTTTATCTGCTCGGAAAGAGTCCCAAAGAGTAGGATTGATGAAAAAGCTTAGGCAGTGGTTTTTGCCAGCGTGTAAGAACACCTCTTCAGAAGAAGGGGAGATATACCATTTGGAACAGCGGATTTGTGAATGTTAAGAACTCGTGCTACTACACGAGTGCGAAAGTAGATGCGTCCCATTGAAAATTCGACGCACTTAAGTGTAGTAGAAATGTTGAACTGGCTGCAAAGTGTACAGCATGCAGGTTATGGCTGGAGTGGGACGAAGGATGAGGCAGAATTCTAATGGTTTTGACAAGCGACCAATAGTTTTTACTAAAAATAAGGCAGTAGCGGATAATTTGATACGGAGATGGAATTTTAGTTACTTAAAATTGAATTCCAGATTGGAACAGGGATTACATTGTGGTGGTGTTTGATAAGCTACGTCGCTACACACGTAAACAGTGAGACCGCGGTGGGAAAAGAATAATGGCACTAGTTCGTAGCTGGTTAGGTTGGGGATCTACCTATGTTTCATTAAGTGCAGCAACTGCAGGTCTATATTTACAGGTGTGGATATACTCGTAGGCAGAAAAGTGATTACTTTTTAGCCCGCCTATTTGTTATGTCATAACTAGACCGCAGACAGTTTCTGGTTTAACCTCTTCTCCAATCTCGGTCAATATCAACGAGTCTGAAAATTACGCGCAGTATCTTTCTCTTGAAACGCCCAAGTGCTGGAGTAATAGCCAATGCTGACGCATGCTTTCTGATGACAGCATGTACTTTGTTTTGCTCTCAATTATCATCAGATCCATTTTGGCAGCTCTGCCTCAATACTCGCAAAAGCTTCATTGATAGCTCGTTGCATATGTCCAATCATCCGCAAACACATGTAATTGTGCGGACTGTACCATGACAGCGTGTCCTATGTCTTCAGTATTTCTTTACGTTGAAAGTCTTGATTAATAAACTACCGAACTTGATGGAGCAACAGGAATTCCCCATAGTCAACCCGCACAACCTGAAGAGTTTGGAAGGGATGTAAAAGCTAGGCATGGTGTTGCGTAGCTCTGCCCTATACATGCTTTTCTATCTGGCATTGAACGTGACAAAGTATCAGCCGGACATGCCCATCTTTTCCACGATCTGATATAGTGTGAATATTTCATGAATATTTCTTTCCTCGCCTAAAACCGCACTATAGTTGGCGCAGTCACAAGGGTGTTCTTCCTTGAGGATGAGGCAAATGATGCTGAGATTCCATACCTCGAACATGCTTTCGTCCATATCTTACAGGCGAGCTGGTGCGTGTTCCCAACCAGATCATATACAGGCCAGGCGACGGAATTCTTTGTCAGCTTCTTCCAGGTTTAATGGTTCACTCTGCCTGAGAGCGAAATTTTGTCCATCCTCGTTATACTATCTTCAAAAGTAGTCATTCCGTATACTCAGCACCTATTGCGACTTTACCACTAGTTGTCCACATTCATCTTTGCAGCTTCCATTCCTGCTTTGTAGCCCAGGCATGTACGTTTATTTCGCTGAAAAGACTTTCGAATATCTTTCTGCAGCTTCTTTGCAGGTTTGTTGACAACATTCCCATTGGTGTTCCACAGTTTGTAATTGTATGCCTGGACGTTGGAAGAGAGGGAAACTCAATCGGCAAATATTCTAGCGGTCTTTTGCGATTATAGCTTCTCAACGTCGGACTTTGAATCTCTGACTTGAGCCCGTTGTGCCTGTAATATCAACAACAATATTATGATAAGAGTCATGTTGGCTTTTTGCAAAGCTCGGACATCAAAAATTTTGAAGGAGTGCCCCGTCTCGTCGATTGTAATGTGATCAATCTGGTTGACGGTTGATTGATCACAGGACAGTCAACTTCCTTTATGGATGTTGAGATGTGGGAACCAGACGTGTTGTTACCCAGGCTGCGTTTTTCAAAGATTCTCTTAAAGATGGCTTTCTTACGACAATTTTGATGCCAAAGTTGGAGCACTGAGCATATGCTCAGTCTGTGAAGTCACAGGGTTCGCATTTGATGCCGTCATCCTTATCCTCTGTAGCTGCATGCACGCAAATCACGCTTATATTTCCGAATTTTGCCTTGATGCGCATTATTATGAGGTGTTCCCTCACGTGCTGAAAGCTTAAGACTCTGTGCCTTAGTCTACCTGGAATTGCAAAGCCACATAAGCATCGTCCTCCTTCTTTGTAGCGGTCTTCTCGAACACGATGCAGTGGGTACCAAACGACGCAGCTTCTCTCCCTTCCAAGGTGCTAATTGGTTCCGACAATTAAGTTTATTACCACCATCGCCGACTTTCCTTTAACCACCAAATGCAATTGCTCCATCTTTTTCTGAGTGGATGCAGTTCAATAAGCCAATTGACCTGGTGCGTTTCCAGTCTTGGACTTCTAATAATTACTCCTCATTTGCGGTTAGAATTGGTAAAACGAATTCCAATTGATCATTAAATCCCGACCAGACAAAGTCGAAAACAGAAATCTGTCCAAACACCAAATTTTCCCACACTCCAAGACAGCGCCAAAGCAGACAATCTTTTCCGTTTGCCCAACTACTCGCAGCAATAATATTGGAAATCCACCTCATAACAATTATTCGAAATTGTACTCGAAGGCATTCTTATGGTCGTAGTTGTAGTCGTGGTTGCAGTCGTATTAGTTGTGGAAGTCGTACTCATGGTTGCATTAGCTGAAATTGAAATTGAAATCTCTTACGACACCGCCAACGCAGAGACGCTCCAAACATAACACTGACCTCTTGGCTGCCACAAAACTTGAGAGCTCTCTACCGCAGCATCAACATCAGCAGTAGTAGTCATAGTCGTAGTCGTAGTCGTATCTGCAGGAACAACAGCTACATGTGTACCACAACCATCTTTGCGATGCATTAGCGATGCCAAAACAGCCACAGCAACATTGTTCCTGTCATGTTTGTGCCCCTGTGAGGTACGAGGTACCACAACTCCCCAACAAGATAGACATTGTCTTAGAGCACTCCAAAGAGCTCAACATACACACTACGGTGACCATATGCGCTCCAGCCCATCACCATCTTCACAGTGTGCCCAGAGTGGAATTACCATAAACCCACCGACAACGGCTGGAGCATGTGAAAAATCGAAATCGATATCGAAAGACCATTTCCGAAGCTAGACCTTACCAAAATGGTCTTCCCCATCCGCTATAGAATCCGTACGAATCGAGTACCAGAAAACAAAACAAAAAATAAAAAGTATTTTTCGCCATGTCGTACCCGTAGTGGCGCTCTTGTCGAGCGGTATTTTTGGCATAATCCACCGAAGCGATTTGTCAAATTGCAAAATCCTAGAGCGTTCCGAGGTGGCGTCAGAGTATTCGTACCCCATTGACAGGTTACAACTTTAAAGCTTTGTTTACACTGTGCGCATTCTGCATCCCTATTAGCTGGCGGGGCATTGATTTCGATTTGGATTAGGATTTGGATTTGGATGTTACTGCTCGTATCTCTGAGATACATCGACACCAAGTGATGTGTGTTTACGACCCACACACAGAGATCATTCGACGTCAGGTTGGAGAACGTGTGAAAATCGACGTCTTTACAACCGAATTGCTGTGGCATGAAATTGATCAAGCGCTCCTTGGGTATTTGGATCGTTGTCGTCGCCAGATTCGGACAAAATCGGTAAATGGCTCGCGTTGGAAGTTGCGATTTTTATTGTGCAATTTGCGTTAGTTACTTGTACGAGTACGAGTTGTATCTCCCGCCTTTCGCCTTTACCATGGATCGTGGGCCAAGTGGTGGAAGAATGATTTGTTAGTGGACTTAATGGTGGCTGGTGGTGATGGTAGTGATGATGGTGATGGTGGTGGTGGTGTTTATAAAAGAGAGTACGCAATGTAGTTTTAGGATCGAAAAGATTGTTACCCGATCGATTTATGGTAGCCTCTAGGTAGAGTCGTATGAATAGAAAACGTTTTGTAACTTCTCGATGTAAACATGGTTTAATGGAGCGAAATCGACTGACACGATAAGTGTTTTGATAAAAAGCGCCTATTGGCAGGTTGATGTTTGTTTTCGAAAACAGATTTTGGTTGGTGGTAGTACCTAGTGTTACTACCTTTTCACAAGAGTTCAACTGAATGAGGAATCTTGAAAGGTTGCAGCTCTGTGTTCTATGGAACTTTGCCTCCCACCCAAAGCATCATGAGCAAACCATATGCTTACCTTCAGTGTGCACAACAGGCTGACAAACCTACTAGGAGAAATGAAGTCAAAAAAAGAGTATCTAGGCTGAGTTGTGAGACTCGGATCGCCACCCTATTGCAACCAAGGTACGAACGCGACTTTCCAAGCACCACAACAAAGAAGAACTACTGCAAGAGACCGCCGGAATCTTGGTCCAAAGCATATCCCGAAATTTCTCAACAACTCCTATGGTGCTAATATAAAGTACCGAGAACCAGTAGCAACGTTGCCAACATGCTGGGTTTCATCTGACCACCAGCAAGAAATCCCTGGATTAATGAACAATTTCGGCAAGCACATGCGAAGTACACAAGAACTGTTCAAAGCGGCATTAGAACGAAGAATGAAAGCCGTTCGTAAACTCCACAAACAAAAAAGACGTAAAGTACATCGGCTTCTCTAGAAGGAGAAAACAGAGCATGAGAAGCGTGAGTATTGGGAGTTTGTACTCCAGAAACAACGTGAAGACATTTTACCAACAGGTAAGATGAACAATTCTAGGCAAGAAGACCCGTACACAAACCTGTAGAGAAGAATTTTATTGGGCTGAGGCCCCCTTAAAAACTACAATAACAGAAAGACTTAAGAGCTAGGAATCAAGGGAATGATGGAGGAGATCTTGTTTGAGACGAGGAGTGCTCAAGTGGAAATCAAAAAGAGAGAGGTTTGAGTTGGCCTTTCGGAACATACGGGAGATTGGTTCGTTGGGCCTATAAGAGGCGCAATCTACCGGTAGATAGAAGAAACGAGGACAGCGTAGATTGCGTGGGTTAGTATTGAAGGAAATAGAGTTGAAAATGGATGCGCAGTGGATGAATGAAAAGAATGTCAGCCATACTCCCACGTTCTTCTAACGAGTTCATATTGAGAAATTTGAGGCGGTCCTAATACGGAGGTAAGATTAAATGGTCGTTCAAAGGCAGATCACGGAAAGCAAATCGGAGGAATCGACGTTGAATACCCTCGATTCGGGAAACACGAACTCGGTGAAAGGGGAACCAAACTTGATTGACATTCTGAAGCAGATGGGCGAAAAACGGGTTAGAAAATTCCTTGGACCATCGTTTAATAAAATCAAGTGATGAGTGATGATAAGATGATCCTCAAATCTTATCGATATGCGAACGGAAATTAAGCTCACAGTCCCAACATCATTAATAGTAAGAATGAACAGAAGAGGACCAAGATGACTGCCTTGTGGAACTCCAGATGGGACCAGGAAAAGAACAGAACACAATAATAACGGTAAAAAGAAATCCATTTGTATAAAAGAGGCTTACAGCCGAGAGCAGACAACTTGAAGATGATCTATAGATGAGATATCGCATCAAACGCTTTAGCGAAATCAGTTGCAATTACATTTTCTAAGGCTGCTGGAGCAAAAGACACGACTAGGCTTGTGGTAGTTGGTCTACGTTTTAGAAAACCATATGGTCGTGGCGAAATAAAAGGCTTGCATTTGAGGCTTAAGGCTTTGTATAAAATGCTTTCATGCTTAGATCCCTTTTTGTGCGTCGAAATTATAAAAGAGGTCTTCCAAATTTGGAGAAATTCTCCCTATGGAAGGGATAGAAGCAAAAGGTAGAAAAGGGGTAGAGACAGGTTGGAAGAGCATTTAAAAAAAAAACGGCGGGGAAACCATCTGGGCCAGGTACAAATTCATCTTTAAGATTTAGTAACCTTTCCTCAATAACTGCAGGATTGAAGGAAGAAGGAAACCTTGTAGTCGAGTCGCGGTCGGTCCTGAGAGTATGAAAAGACTTTTCCTGCAGACCATACACCGGTGAAGAAGTCCAACATCTCACTGTCAGGCAGAGTAGACAGAGGTTAGCAATATCAAAGCTAGAATCCACCAAAACAGCTGGACCTGACGGCTTACCGACTTAGGTTCGAAGCTGCTGGAAGTGACTATCTAGATAGTATACGCCAACTAATTTCTCAAATTTGGTCAGAAGTATGTATGCCTGATGAATGGAATTGTTTACCTGATCCACGAAATTGGAGACCCGCTCAACTGAGCCAACTACAGAGGCATAGTCGTATATCGCCTCATCATTGCGTACAAGATCTTAACTGCCATATTGTGTGAATGTCTAAAACCCTTCGTCAACAACCTAATTGTTACTTATTAGTGCGATTTCAGACCATGAAAGACCACAATCGACCAAATCTTTACACTCCGGCAATTTCTGCAATAAAACTCAAGAAGTCTAAATCGATACCAACCATCTTTTCATCGATTTTAAGGCCGCATATGTCGTCATCTATAGAGACTAGCTTTATAGAGCAATGTCAAATTTTGGCATCCCTAATGACGATTGAGAACGCTCGCTGCTCCGTCAAGGGTTGGTAATAACTTATCTGAGAGCTTTAACGTTAAAAAAGGTTTTAGACAAGTTAGAGCGCTGTCATGTGACTTCTTTTCATACATCATACATCAAAGTGCAATCTTTCAAAAGTCTGTGGAACTACTAGCGTACGCCGATAATATCAACATAATTGGGAGAACTCAGCGGACTGCCACCGGTGCGCTGTAAAAACTGTCAGCGGGTTACAAAACTTGTCTAAGGTCTCGAATTATCTTGGTGGAACACTACACCTTTTCTATTAAGCAATTCTGGCCTTTTCTGCTTAAGCGAATCATTCAATTTGTCCAGCTGATGACAGTACACTTCAAAATTAATCGCTGTGTTGTCCGATAGAAACTCAAACAAAACGATTCCTTTGGAATCCCACCAAACAGATAGCAACACCTTTTTTGAGGAATATCGGCTTCCGTGATTTGAGCCAGTTCATCCTTTTCACACCATGATCTCACCACCCATTTCTGGTGCCCAGTGATGGTGCGCTTCAAAAATGGATCCTTTTCTTGACGTTTGACGAGCAAATCACAAACATTAACGCGACGGGGCAAATTTCGTTTCGTAAAAACATGAGGAACCCATCTGTCGCGCTTCGAGGTTAAACCTAGGCGTTTCAAGTGATCGTCAACGGCCAAATTCGATAAGAAAATCAATCGAACTTTTTCACAAGCAAGCCTTTCTAATCAGCTGTCAAAATATATAATGATGATGCAGCTTAAGTGTGAAGTTGGCTGTGAAAAAATAATTAAGTCCTCTGTTGGGAAAAAATCAAATTACTTTCCGAACAACAATAATTAATCGTTGACGGGCTTTGGAAGAGAAGATTCAACCACGAACTATACGAGCGGCATCGATCCAGTCAGAAAATTGAGCATCAGTCCCCTAGGACATGTAGAGCGAATTGACAAAGTCTTTCAATCTAACCCGAAACAACAACGCAGTAGAGGATCGCCTCACCTTAGGTGGCGCGCACAAGTAGAAGGGGACCTCAATTGACTTGGGGTGCACAACTTGAGAGAGTTAGCTAAAAAGCTGGCTAATTCGAGAGGCTTGTAGTTGAGGCCCAAGTTCACCCCAAATTGTAGCTCCCCCTATGTAATTAAGTACTCGTATGCTGATAACGCACTAAAGGTGGGTAGAATATAAGCCGTCCTCACACTGAACTCAGAAGACTGAAATCTATTCTCTTAAAGGGCTGAAGTATTTAGATTTTGTCTTGTTAGCAAGCTTGCAAGAGGTTATTCCGACTCTCATATTATGAAAGACCATAATGAGTAGTAGTCTTCGAAACATAGTCCCAGTGTGCTGAGATGCTGAGATGGGTGTACATAAGTAGTCGTTATGATATGAGCAATGTATAACTAAAACAAGGGAGATGTTCAACAAAGCGGAAAAGTTGGTGTGGCTCTCTATTGCTGAAGCAACCAGACGTAGACGTAGAAGCATCCTAAATATACGCTGCCACATCAGCCATCAGAGCACTTGATGAGCCATCAGAGGAGAGACTTGATGAAAAGTACGCGTAATATAGGAGATACGTCAGCCAACATTTCGGCAACTCTATTGAATGAAGAATGAAATATGCAACCTCATTCGACCTACTTCCACTCATTCGAAGCTCAGGTAATATGAGGATTTTTACCATCTGGCCAGGTTGTCCAAGTAGAGATGGTAACGAGGAGATTTCGAGAAGACTAACGAATGCGATCACACACCCTTGTTGGTACTAACCTCAGAAATGTCTGAATCTGTAGGCTAGGGATTACACCATTGTGTTAATTGCCTAAGTGCCTGACCACTTAAAACACAATATACTAAAAACTTTCTAAAATGTGGACCAATTTACTGTTGACCCCTATAGCAAACGAAAAAAGGGACAATGATTCAGGTGTGCACGCGGAACTCGTTGTTCTCCCAACAGCCCATATGCCTCAGAATAATTAGCAAAGCCTCTGGACCGCTGCAAAATGTATTTGACTATTCAAAAGAAGGGTGCGAATCTTGTGACATTTACTATGGTGATTGCTATAAAGAACATATAAGCTGCGAGCAATTGATTTCAATCGCTCAAGGCTAAATCCGGCGGTATAAGACTAATATGCGTTCATATTCCTCTCCCCCCAGAAGAAAAGAACGACCTTGGGATAGTTTATATCGTTTCTGTTGACTATAAAGCGAAAAGGAGAGTTTCTGTCATAGCAAAGTAGCACACAGTTCCATTGCAATTGATGCTGGGTACATATTCAATACTCTGGATGTGTCAGAACATTCCATGAGATCAGCTTCGGATCGTAACCTAGCAGATAAAACGTAAATGCGCAAGTTCGCACGCCAGAACACCGAAGAAATACTTTGAAAAAATTTTACGACGATCGGCTACAATCACAAGAAACTACTGGAGTCTTTTATGCTTTATTTACTTCTATTATGCCACTTTCAGCAAGCCATTAGAGATACCACATCTCAAGTATTAGGGTTCACCCAAACATTGCAACGATACCTATAGTTTGCTGAAGAGTGCCTGGTGTCAATGTACAATAAGAGGTATACCCCTACAATACATCTCTGCAAAGAAGAACGAAAACGAGGACCTGCTAGCGAACTCTATGAGCAAAAAAGAAGTTCGGAAGGTCTACAAGAAGGTCTCAAGAACGAACTGTATGAGTTGTACAGACACCTCAGCCAACTTGGTATTAGTAACAAGAGATGATAAGCAGCAACCACCGGTACATAGAGAGAGCTGTTCGTTGAGGACAAGGTGACTGACGTCTCATTGTACTGTCAATTGCAGTGGTGATGACCGTCGTATAGGTGGTGGGTGTGGACCTATTATTTTTTCCAAGATTTGGAGCAATCTCAGTATCTGATCAAAGGTGGACCAATCTTACACAAAATACGCTTGATAGAGCATTATGTGCGATACCTAGAAGACTTATCCCTTGCTAGTTGACACAGTACGTGGGATTGCATTTCTTGTCAATTGGTCGTAGCACGATAAGATTGGGAAGTACTTTTTCCTTAGGCATGAGCATGCGCTGTGCAGGACCACGTCTTTAGGCTCAACCAGTCCTCATGGTATGCCATCTCAGCGGTGGTTGAAAATCAAGGATATGATAACAATTGTTGTCCTCATCGCCTTCTAGCAATTTTGAGAAGAGCATGCTCTAGATATCGGTCTGGTTTCCAAACTCTGGGTGATGCGTCTTAAATTCTAATTCTTCAAGGAATTTTCGCGTCTCGTTTCTAGAGTCAGCTCGGCAAAGACTGGTTCCTCTGGGGACGTTGGAAGCCAATTACTTGAGCGGCATATGCGTGTATATAGTCGGATTGTAAAGAGGAGTGGGACCTTTCCTACTTTCGAGTTATGTATGTCTTTTGCTGCACACAAATGTATGCACACATTGGCTGTAAGAAGGTAATGATTCTAGTAAATGTTGGCATATCAGATCGCGCGTACTTCCAGATCACCGAAAGAGTGCCTTTCCTCTATAAGATCATTTGTCTATTGCTGATTGGTGTCAATCATTTCATTGTTGTACGCTTGGTCGTGGATGTTGAATTTCGAATCGTCAGTCTGAAGACGCTGTCCTTGCTCATATTTGTATTGAAGTATCCTGGCATTATTTTAACAACATGGTGCGGCCATCTCCTGTAGAAAGCGAAAAGCGATATTCCATTCATTCACCGGTGTGTCTATGGAGTTCATGTCTATCCAAATTGCAGCTGAAATAGGCATCTCAATACCGTGAAGTACGTGAGGTAACCCTGTCACTCCAAAATATTGCAGATCAATATGGAAATGCCTGTCAAAATGGACTTCTTAACGATAAAATCCCCTAGTTAGCCACCGACCAGGAACTTGTCATCACACTAAAGCAAATGGAACAATGACTTCATGATCATTAGCAAACTTTCAACTGAACAGGAGGAATATTGAAGTCCGCGCAATGGTGTTGATTCTGTCAAATTAATTTGTCAGCCCCATTGAAGCAGGTAAACGACATAGGCATCTTGAGGTCTTCATTGTTCAGAGTTTTGCTGCAGCTTTTTTTGTTTTACAGAAAAGCCAAAGCTAAGTTGTCACCATAAACTCGGTTTTAGTTCCAACTCTCTTCTATCATAAGATTCATGTTATAATCTAAAGAGTAAAATCGACGTGCAGCAGTGAAGGACACATGAGGACGGGATGTAAAATCTGTACTTTGGTGATTTGGGTACGTAGCACGCATGTTTCCGACCCGATCCGACACGTATTATGATCATTACGAGATCAGGTAGGCGCGTTCTGTTCAGACCGAAGTTGAGATAGGTTGTTTATAGGGCTGTCTGGTAATGTAGAGCCAATGCTGGGATGATATAGTCTCCAGTTATGTATCCTCAACTAACAAGAGTATGCGATAAAAGATATAGTCGAAGGGAAGTAGGAACGAATGAGCTCAAGCAGTGATAGCAGTGAATTGTTGCCGATATTAGTTAATAACAATTCGTTAGGAATCCTCCATAGCATACATTTCAGGTGCAAAGATATTTTCATGCTGCCATTTAAATTGAACTCCGCGATGTATGCTCTTCATCAACAAGAGCAACAGATGGCAATGGTTTGTGTCTTAGGAGGCTACATGTAAGATCTATGCCAGACCTTCCTCCTAAAAGTATGCAAAGAAAAGTTACAGTATCGTTGAGCAGTTCATGCAACTCCCAACGTCTACATGGAACTGTTAAAACAGACTGAAGTCAGTTAGCATGAATGCATTATCCCAGGTGGTGCCGTATTGATACACATTTGACTTGTTATCAAAGAATCCTCTTCCTCTTCCCCTTCCCCTTCGAGAGTAGAACATACGCGTATAAGGCTTACGCTGGTGAAGTTATCCATCTGTTCATTTTCATAGCGGAACCCAAGACTTCTTCATCAAATCTTCCTGAAAGTAGGTACTCTGGAGAAGCGTACGATGGCGGATAACCACAACATAATCACGTCGAAGCTGCTCTACCAAAACCATCGAACCGCCGCCGGTCGTACTCACAGTTCCGTAAATCCATAGAACTAGGGAGCTAATCAATAATTTCGACTGATTAAGAAATGAGTTGCAGAACCATCCAACAAAGAACAGAAGCACTTAACGTCAATAGGACAGAGATCATTGCAAAGTAGAAGCACCTCTTTTCGAAGTCCTTTAACTGACGCTCTCTATGATCGTGATCGCGGCAAATGATGGAAACTTTTAAACAATGACAACTTACAGGTAACTACCTGAGCATAATGAAGGGTAACCCGAGACCACCTCCGACCACTTGTGAGAGGATGCCTTGTTAGGCTCATTGCTTCTGATGGTCAGATATCGCAAGATTCCTTCAATTAATTAGTGAAAGTGTGAAAAAGTGCGAATCTGTGAAGGTTGTTGAAGATATTCCAAGCAAAGCGATAACTCGTACTTGGAAGAAATTCTGAAAATCACTAAGCTTAATAACCATTCGAACTCAGCGCCAAAGACGTGAAAGCTAGACCTTAAATGGACCCTAAAGGACTCCATGTGGTACTCCTAATATCGACAATCCATCCATGGGCTTCTCATACAACATATTAAAGAAACTCCACGAACATTTAAGTACTAATTCGTTAGTAGCTGGATGCCTCGATTCCGATGGCTCCTGCGGTTCTTCCTACGACAAATTCAGTAGATTAGGCTGGATCAATGGAGAAAGTAGCGTAAAGGTTCAGCCTGTCACAGTTAAACTCTATCAGAATACAACAGTTGGTTAATAAGAGTGTTGTCTTAGACGGCTGGTTCCGGGAAACCGGAAAGGCCGAACGGACTCTAGAAGAGGCACACCGTATACCCTTTAAAAAGGTACAGGAGACGTTAGGCAAACGCAGAGCACAAAGACACGGCAAGTGCTGCCAAAAACGCGTGTGCCAAAATCTCTCTCCTCAAGTGACAACAGAGAAGCGAAACAGATTGGTGGAGGTGACACCCATTGAAACCAACAAGGCTCTAGAAACTGAAACTGCACCCTCTTCTTCTGCTTAGAACAGGACCAAGAGGAAGAAAGCCAAGAAATAATCAACGAAATGGCAAAGGACGCATTCATCAGGGGAATTGCAGATTTGAAGCTACAATCAGCAGTAAGGATGGCCGGGAAAAGAACCCTTGCTGAAGCACTTGCCTTCGCTCTGGCGATGGAAGCATCCAATCAGGCTTCCAAAGGAATGCATTTCGTAAGGGAAATAGTATTTGGTGAATGCTCCTGCTCAAGACCATCTACCATGCAACGAAATATCCCGCGGGAGAGACGAAGGATGCGCTGCTGGAACTGCGATAAAGTAGGACATTTGCAAGGGCATTTTAAGAACCGGTACGACGAGAAGGATGCCTGCACTGGGGATACAGGCAAATAGAAAGAAAAACCGACAGGAACGGCTACCAAGAAACCGGTCAAATTTCCAGAAGCCATCAGTTAGGAAATGCTTACTTCGCGAGGCAGAAGTCTGTAGCAGGAGTTGACTCCAGGGTAATTATCCCAGTCTCACAGGTAAAACAATGCAATGAAAGCCTCCCAGCAGAAGTAGTCAGTGGTAAAGAAGCGAAAGAACAGGCAACTATCCAAACGATCAGGACTGAGCCAATAGAGGGTTGGAGTATAGACGAAATCCGTTCCTCCCAACAGGCAGACAATGACATCGAACCAATATTGGCCTGGAAGGAACACGAGGAAAGACCAAGCTGGCAGCAGATATCAGATCGAAGCCAAACTCTGAAGGCTGGTGGGACTCGCTTTTTGTGCAAGATGGGTTGCTGAAGAGAAAATGGGAAAGTGTAGATGGGACAACATCTCGTATGCAGCTAATTATGCCACGGTCCAGAGTCAACCAAGTACTCCATGAAATACATGACGGAATCTCAGGAGGCCATTTGGGAATAAACAAGACGTTGGAAAAGGTAAGGGAACGTTTCTATTGGCTAAGCGCTAAACAAGATGTCGAGAATTGGTGCAAAAACTGCATAAGATGTGCGGCTACCAAGGGTCCAAAAGTAAAGCCACATGGACAAATGCAACAATACAATGTCGGAGCACCTTTCGAACGAATAGCCATCGACATCGCTGGGCCGTTTCCCGAGACCTTTAATGGTAACCGATATACCCTCGTGGTCATGGATTACTTCAGTAAGTGGCCGGAAGTGTTTGCCATCCCAAATCGAGAGGCTAAGACCGTAGCCGAACAGATAGTCAACAACTGGGTGAGCAGATTTGGGGTCCCAATGGAGCTACACTCTGGTCAAGGGCGAAATTTTGAATCAAAAGTCTTCCAGGAAATATGTCAATATTTGGGAATAAGAAAGACAAGGACAACGCCACTACACCCTCAATCGGATGGAATGGTCGAGCGATTCAATCGGACATTGAATGAGCATCTATCTAAGGTGGTCAGCAACTGCCAGCGGGATTGGGATCGACACATACCCCTCATCTTAATGGCCTACCGAAACGCGGTCCATAGTTCAACAGGGCACACACCATCCGAGATCTTATTTGGTCAAACAATTCGGTTGCCAAATGAAGCAAAATTCGGATCCCCACCGACGGAGCCCAAAGAGGTGAACGACTACGTGAATGACTTGCGCAGCAGGATTCGTAAATTGCACGAAGACACCAGAGAAAAGATGAAGCTAGCAAGCAGCCGCATGAAAACTAGGTACGATATCAAGGCGAAATCTTCCGGTTTCAACGAAGGAGATCTGGTCTGGCTGTATAATCCTCAGCGTAAGAAAGGCAAGTCACCAAAATTGCAACAGGACTGGGAAGGTCCATACAAGGTGATAACCCGCATTAATGACGTTGTCTACAGGATCCAGCGTGGGGATCGAGGAAAATTGAAAGTGGTCCATTTGGATAGAATGTGTCATTTCAACGGGATGTTGAATGACGAAGTTGTTCGGGACGAACAACTGTAGGGAGGGAGCAATGTGATAACCACTTAAATGTGAGCAGCGACATCTAGATCCACAGAGCAGAAAATGTCGATACTCGAAGACCAGAAGATTTCGATACTGGAATAACAAAGTCTCGACTGGAGAGTGGAATCGAATTTTCTAGCAAATTGGAAATTGTATGGGACGCTGGATGGCGAGGATTGTTCTCGAAGTATGTCATTCGAGTATAAATACCAGCATCCCCAAGGTATGCAAATCAGTTCTAAAGAGAAATTTGAAGTGTTTATTAGGAGAAGTGATTAAGTGGTTTATGTAAAACATAAGTAAATTATAAGCGGTTGAGAAATTGGATTGTACTGAGAGAAACAATTAAATAGTGAATTGTAACTGTACTGAATAAAGCGACTTTTATTGAAAAGAATAAGTTCTATCATTTGTACCCACACAAACATTTTACAATAGTATAGTTACAGGCATAACTATAAGGATGTCGCTATCAACTCTCTGATGCTTCGAATTTGGAAGGCTGGCAATGACAACAGTCTGAGCGGCGCAGAGTGCAAGCACTGCACAGATCAAATGTGTTAGCTAGCTAAAGAAGAGAATGTTTGTATTCAAGCATACCCCTGCGATATGTAAATCTGAATTCCTAGAGTAATGTGGTCCACATAGCAAATCTTTTGAATAGCTAAACAAGTCTGTGCCAAAAGTCTTCGCTAGAACTTACGACTTTTGATATTTACAAGTCATCAAAACTAACGTTCGCCACCTCTCGGGTTCCGGGACAACTCAGAAAAACGGAGGATACGCTGATACGTCTCATATCCCGAACCCTGGACTCGACACCGATAAGTGGAAAATCTATTCTCACAGGGCACTAAAGATTCGAACGGAAACGGAAGGGAAGCAGACGGCTCTTCTCTCGTTTTTCAGAACACAAACCTGCATTAGGACTACATACCTCCTCAGTTAGGGGTTCTACAGGTTGTCGCGTTTCATAAGAATATACCAGCTGATCGAATGACTCTTCCGCCGTTTCTAAGAGTTTATCGACTTTCATTCTATCTCTTTGAAAGAATGACTGTAGACTGCTTATGCATACTGGATTCGTGGTGGGACACAAGCTTACAAAACTCTTTTGTAGCATTTTGAAGCACCTAAGTATGCTGGTGTGAACTGGAAGTGATGGCGACACCGCGGTGCACTGCCTCCGCTTACGCTCGCATCATTCTGCAGGTACTCGGCGCCGATGTTGTGAATATTGGTACTGCATGCACATTACGACTAAAGCGCTTACGGTCTTTCTACGAAAGATTGAGTAGTTTTAGTAAAATGAGCAAACAAGGAGTTCAATTGGCTAGTTCTTTGTCTGAGTGCTCTGGTTCGACAGGAAGAAAAACAAACGGTTTCTAGCTTTTCTTGGTGACATGACAACCAAAGGTTTGATTAGGTTCGGGTTGGAATCAAAACTTACGAGTTCAGCACATCCCTTAAGTAGGCGAATCTTCTTCTTTCTCTTCTTACAGACCCATTAATCTTACGTCCCTTCTTTCCAAGGTCACGAGCCTCTGATTAACCGTTAGCTCACGAAATATCTCGAAACACAAAAACTTCTCAATAATCGGCAGTAAGATTTCGTAGTAACAGGTACATTGGTGCCACCACTGGAAAGTGGAACAAACGCATACATTAATCTGGCGAAAGCAAGATAGTTGCACCTGATATTTTAAAGGCATTTGACTGAGTTTGGCATCAGGCTAGTTTGTCGAAAATGTGTGCATTCGGGATAGATGAATGACTTCTTCAATGAACGAGAAATTATCTTTCGATTCAATAATCGGTCGATTCAAGTTGTCTTTAATAGAAATAGGGAAGAAATAAAAAAGGTATTTTGAATTAGTTTGGCAGATGTGAAAAACGGACGTTGCGTCTATTTCGGTAAGTAATTTGTACCCCATGTGATGCGCTGCTTTCACCCAACGCAGATGGACTTATTTAGGTATCACATGACATCTTGTCTTCTACATCTCTTTTCTGACGGGACAGTACTGCTGCATATTCGTTCCGGAACTCACGCCATGCCAGTGCATAACCATAAATTCGGTATGTGTGTCAATGACAACTTAGGTTGGAAAGACCACATATTTAATGTTGCGGAAAATGCTATGAAATGTCCGGGTATCCTCAAACGAGTAAGAAATACTTTTTCCTTTCTGATCTGGCTTCAATATACATATAAGGTCAGGGCACCCAAGAATTCTTTGCACTTCCCGGATAGGATTCAAAAGCGTGAGCTAATAATTATAGACGTCTTCATAATTTCACCGTCAATTGACACCCTTAAACACCGACTTAGTGTGTTCTGCCTTACTTTCGTCTATAGCTATTTTCACCACCGGTCTTCCATCGACGGCATTCCGTCCCTTAAAACCTTCAACCGTAACACCCCTTTTCCTATCCTCATCAGTTTACCATCAAATGTACTTTAAAACATAGTCGCTCTTTCTTAAGCCGTATAACTCGCTTATGGAATGCCCTATCGAGCTTTCTTTTCCTAGTCATTATAGCTGGTAAACATTCAAAACCAATGTTCATCGGTTTCTCTCTCTTTTTTCTTCTTAATTTTTCTGCGCCTGTGCTGTGTGCAATACTTTAGGGTGAACTAAATCCCGCTATGAAGCAGATATCATCTCCATCCAGAAGTTGCGTGGAATGGGTCGAACAAAAGGAAGAGAAAGATTTGTCACATACTAATATGTCTTAAGCGACAGGTGAGCAAAAGGGAACATATTTGTTACTCCAATACATTCCACTTGCATATCCTATGCGACAACCATGTGTGGAAACGGTTTTAGCCTGATTGACTTTATTGAGGGACATTTCAACCTTCAATGCTCGCAAAGTAATCTGATCACAGAACTTTCAACCAGATTGTGCACGTTGTGATCGATGCAAGGCACTCCTACACTACTGTAGATGTGCGAACATTTCAAACGCCCACAGGTAGATTCGCATCCTTGTTGCTGTCAAGGTACCTCGGCGGATATCTCAGAAGCCATAACAAAGAAAAAGTGTTCAATTGAACAGCTGCAGCAATGCAAAAACAAAAAAACAGCCAGAACCTTTGCAAATCGCGTGGACCTATGCAGCAAAAACTGAGGGTCAGTGGAGCCGATACGGAGAAGACTTCAGAAATGTCCCAACTAATGTCCTGTTTACCCCGACAAACAGTGCCGGAAAGCAAATCCAGCAAAACGAAGTGGCGCTATATAGGAGGACGAAAGAAGCTCGTGCGTTCTAAGAGCAAAAGAAAAAGGAAGATAAAGGGTATGCGAAGTGTCATATCGTGCAAATTAGCAGTCCCTACTTCAAGAACACTATCTAAAGTGCTGAAGCAAAGCGTAAATTAGCGTTTTAAGCCAATAAAGATAGAGATAGAGGTAGAGATGAGCAATGAAACTTAGTGGTACACCCAAAGTCCATGTTGAAAACTAACAAACCATATAACCAGAGCCACAGAAGCCAAGAAATAAGGTAACGACCGTACTAAGTTTAACAAAGCCGCTGGGCTGTACTGCCTTCCTGTCGAGCTATTTTAGACAGAGGGAAATGATTGATTACAGAGGGGACCCCAACTCTTTTCCGATCCACAAGAAAGGAGCCAGTCTAAACGTATGCCAACTATAAGTGCATCAGTGTTCACAAAATTTTGTCTATTGACGTTTGAAACGATTGTCAATGTCAAAGTACGGAATCGGTGTAGTCTTTGACAAAATATT
Source organism: Volucella bombylans (assembly GCA_949129095.1). NCBI lineage: Eukaryota > Metazoa > Arthropoda > Insecta > Diptera > Syrphidae > Volucella > Volucella bombylans. The sequence continues at coordinate 377,768,390 of OX422140.1, read as the reverse complement.
CACACTCTTCTGAAAGTGTGATAAAATCCAAGAATAAAAGCTACCAAATACGTGGATTTGCAGACGCCTCCATAAAGGCATATGGTTGCTGCATCTATCTAAGAACGATCGATTCTTCTGGAGCAGTAGGAGTAAAGCTTTTAGTCGCTAAATCTAGGTTAGAACCTACTAAGAACAAGCAACTTCCTCGTTTGGAGCTCTGCGCAGCTCATTTGCTATCTAAACTTTGGGTAAAGATCCAGAACATTTTTAAAGGAGAGTACACAGCGTACTTTTGGACAGATTCTGGTCTTCTTTTATTGAAAATGGGAGGTCGATTGAAGCACGATAACATTCCAGAAGAATGTAAACGTCCATTCTTACTTCCCAAGAACACTAGTTTTAGTAGAACCCTCGTTCGACATTTCAAATAATCATGCCGGTCCAAAGTCGCTTGTCGCACTAACGAGACATAAAGATATCAACCAAAATTATTCGAGCAGGTAATGGGAGATCTGCCTGCTGCAAGACGCTTTCATAGCTGCTTTAAGAAGGATGATAGGTCGGCTAGGTCTCGCTAGAGACAGCCATGGTGATGGTAGTAGTAGCAGCCGTAAAAGTAGCAAAGGGTCATCCTTTCCGAAGCTTGGAAGGTGCTAAGCTGACATTTGAATAATTAACAACAGCGTTGGTAGAGATCGAAGCCATAATGAACTCAAGACCAATTACCCCGATGTCAACAGATCCCAACGACTATGAAGCACTTACACCAGCACATCTGCTTATTGGGTCATCATTGAAGACAATCCCAGAACCAGCAGCGAAGATCGCGAACACAGATCATACAAGCTACATTCAATGCTCCTTTCCTGTGGGCTTAAAACTTATCGAGTTGTAGAGGCTGAGTAGGGTCAGTGAATCTCAAGAAATTCTCAGACGAGTCCTGAAACTAAAGGATGCCCCCCCCCACACATCCCTTCCCAACCACTCTTTCCACTTTTTCCCTTGGGGTGGCTCAAGGTGTCATATGATCTGCGCTGAAGATCAACCTGGCTGAGGCCCCAGCATCTCCAAAAATAGCTCAGCCGCGAACAGAGTAACCGGATACCTGGCGACCTCCGGATTAGCAAGCCTTATCTGTATACAGCGGAACTTTGTACAGATGGACCACCCTTTCTCCTTCTATCACAAATAAAACAAAACCCGAGGCCGGTACTCTTTTAATACCGGGCGGTAGAACGGTGACTGCACCAACTACCAACAAGGCTGCTGTATTATCGAGCGGAGGTGAAACTGTGGCAGGCCATGGTGCACCATCCTCTAAAGGCAAGCGCAGGGAGCCTAAAAAGAAATCTTCATGGAGTGTCAAGACTGTGGCAAGCCATGGTTCTATCACTTCCTATACCTCTAGCAGCAGCAAGTTTGTGACAGACCACGGACTTGTCGCTGCTACTAAAACTCTTCCCGCCAAGGAGAAATCTGGAGCTCAGACGCGACGGCAAAGTCCATCTAAGGCGCTCTACCTAAGACGCGGAAATACTTTACGCATCATCAAAACCTTCGGATCCATTCCGGAGGTTGGGAGAAGTGCGGATATAAAGAGCAAGATTGAGTGCTCCCTGCACTGCTCCCAAAACACCAAAAGACTCTTCCAAGCCCAAAGCTTACAACACCCAAATCCCTGGGCCATCCAAAAGCAAATCTCTGAGGTCTTTCAGTGAAGTTCTAAAGGACGCAATAGTGACCACCTCGCCCCGGACCACCTCTCATCACAAGAGACGCTGGCTGGCACCAAGGCTACGTGAAGCTTATCGCATGTGCCAATCAGAGATCTCTTGATTTGTTCACTAAAGCCAGGAGAGAGATTTGGCCAGGTCCAAAACTCAAGGCCATGTCTAAGGAGGACATCCCTAGCAGACCTAGAACTCGCACCTGGATCCCAGCCGAACCTTCCTCCCCAGAAAGTATTCTGGAAATCATCAGGCTCAGTAACCCGACCCTTCCGACTCATGACTGGAAGGTCGCGAAACTGGAGGAACTAAGGGGCTCTTATACGTAGATACGCGTTGATCGTGATCAATAAGGAATCCCTTAACCCTCTAGCGCAGACAAAAGGCATGATTCGGTTCGGATTCGAGTCCATGCACTTAAGGGTATACAAAAAAGATGAGCTGGATGCTGATAAGCAACCTCCTCCTCCTCCTCCTCTAACGGAGACACCACCAAACACAACCTTGGATCTTAAAACGTCGATATCCTTTCCAGTCCATCCGAGGTGACAATTAAACCGTCGGTCTCCTCTTCTGTCATCCTGTCGGAAATGGAAACCGATGACGAAGCAAAAAGGGGTCCAATACAATCAGAGGAAGAGAACATCGATTACACCATACCTGAACTTGGTTTGACTAAGAATTCCGTATAAGCTTCCCCTCTAGATTCTTCTGGGAGGAAGATGCTTTCATGAAGGACAAACCAATCCACTTACACACAGATGGATCTAAAGACGATAGCGAGGTTGGCGGCGGTGTTTTCTCAGATAAGCTAAATCTAAGCTTCTCCTTCCCTCTTCCAAATCACTGTATCGTGTTCCAGGCGGAAATGTTGGCAATTAAAGAAGCCCTGTCCTGGCTGAAGAAAAAGGTAATATCAGCAAAGGATATTCGCATCTTTTCGGATAGTCAGGCCGCTATCGAGTCTCTACACTCAGTCATATTAAATTCCAGAACTGCCTTTAAATGACGATTATCACTTAGGGAGATGTTAGAGCAGTTCAACTTTCACCTAAGTTGGGTGCCGGGTCACAGAAACATTCCAGGGAATTGTGGGGCTGACAAACTCGTCAAAATTGGAACCACTCTACCTATTCTACCGTGCAAACTAGCATTAAAGCTGGATGCCAATAAAAAAACAGGCCTGCTGGACAAACATGCCTAGCGGCCAAAGAGATCTAGCCAAAGCTGGATTTGAATCGCTCTAAGTGTCTGATCCTTTTAAATAGGAAACATCTCAGCGCCATAAGAGGTGTAATCACTAGATACTGCCTCATAGGCAATCACGCAAGAAGGCTTGGTGCTTTTACAAACGATTTCTGTAGAAGCTAGCCACTCTATCTTATTACTGCTCTTACTTACTGCTCATGCCCGGTACCTTCTGTAGCAACAAAAATGTACTAAGTAGAAAAACAAAACAGACACTTGATCAATGACAACTTTTTTCCCCCTTTCGCGCCTCCAACTGGCAACTGTATCTCATTGAAATGAACAAATGTCTGAAATGTGATTATAAATGTCAACAAGATGAAGTCCACCATGAAATTCAACACTTTGATGATGAAATAGAATATTCGTCTGCATACTTGATGAATTCGAATTGATAGCCAAAATTCAGCACAATTCCGTCGATGCATATAAATCACTCTCTACTTGATCACTGTCACTCAAGTACCCACAGACCATAACAACGTTTTACGATCACTTTATGGTCCAAAATTTCATTCTAGCACTCCCCATTGTCATCTAACGACGCAAAACTCTTGTCTTGTCACTTTGTGCCACGCCTGACAAGACAGCAATGTGAAACAACAACCAAACAGGAAAACCCCGAAGAATGCACATCACAGGAGAGGGACCGGAGATGCCGGGAAGTGTTATCTCATTGATGAGTCGTACCATGTACCACGTTGGATCGCATCAGCTCATCAGCATCACCTGCTTGTGTTATCCGTCTTGAAATCCGCGCTGTCTTACTGCTTGCGGGTCTTAGAACTTTGAAGCTTATTACTGACACTTGTGGCTTGGGTTGTGAGTCGTACATGTAGTGACGTACGTCGACTTCTAGCGTTACACCCATTTAAATTGATGACGAATGTGTCCAAATATTCTTGTTGCTCGGGTGTCACTTACACGTTACTGAGATGGCATTTCCAACTTTTTGGGATGGTCCAGGTATTAGTGGGATGCGCAAAAGTGTTTATCTGAGATGAAAGGGTGCAGCTGTCGGAATTTTGTTTGATTGAGGTCTGGGAATTTGGTGGATGAAGTTTGAAGATTACCTTTCCACCTAAGGAATTGTGACTTAGAACTACTTGTCCTGGCAGAAGGTGTACATTTCACATTAGGAGCCGACCTATTGCAATAGCAATAATGGAGCTATCTATTGGTTCAGGACGCTCCTTACTGAAAGAATAAATTTGGGAAACCCAGCCTTCAACAAGACATAAATAACGATAGTCTCGTGGGGACCAAGGCCCAGTCTCTTCCTCTGACTGTGTTGCCTTGTGATTTTGTTCCATTTAAGAATTATCCTTTCAGAGGTCTGCCATTGTCCACCGAAAGGGTGTGATTGTCTAAAATGTAGATCAACTTTGCACCTTATTTGCGTTGGCCGAGTTTTGAACTCAGGCTATCTTGCATAGTAGTCGATAAATTTATTCCCTTCGTCACGCCACCATGATACACTGCTTAAACGTAGTTACTTAGGAGTGGGTGGCGCTACAGTCTGAGGTGAACTACGCAAAAGTAGACGAAGTTCATAACTATTGTACATCTATCGCTTCCGTCTCAATACTTAAGGAAACTTCATTGACGGCTCACTGTTTTCTCCAAGTGAGCGAGGTCTTAAGTCCGTTGAGGTCCCCAAATCCACTGAGGTCCCCTTCAACTTGCGCGTGTCACCTAATATTAAATCCTTCTCTACTGCGTTGTCCATGGATGCCAAAACTTGATATCGCTCTACATAGCTCGTCTCTATATATGACGTCATATTCGGCCTTAAAATCGACGAAAGGATGATGGGTATCGATTTGGCCTTCTTGAGATTGCCGGAGTGTGAAGATTTAATCGATTATGGCCTGCTTGGTCTGATACCGCACTGATAGGGACCAATCAGGTTGTTGGCGAAGAGATTTAGATGTTCACACAAGATTGCAGATAAGATCTTGTACGCGAGGATGAGGCGACAAATGCCTCTATAGTTGGCATCCACTTTTGTTGATTGGGTAAGCGATGGTGCGATTCCATTCATCAGCCATACATCCTTTTACCAGATCTGATAAATGAGTTGACACATGCTCTCTAAAAAAGTCATTTCCAGCAGTTTTGAATATTTCGGCCGATAAGCCGATAGATCCAGCTGTTTTGTTGATTTTCAGCTTAGCTATTGCTATCCTTTCATCGTTATGGCCATGTGGACGGAAATTTTGGCTATCATCGTCTAAGTGGAATGGTCTACTCTGGATTTTGAGCTCCTTCGCCGCTATACAGTCTGGAGGGAAAGTTGCTTCATACTCTCAGGACCGATTATGACTCTACTACAAGGTTTTCTTCTTCATTTAACTCTACAGGGAACTGCTTGCCTTGACACGTTCTTCATATCTGTTAGTAGAACTTCCGTACGTTATTCCTGGAGTACAAGTTCTCAATATCGTCGATCGGGCGCTTCTCGTGCTCGTTTTACTTCTTCTGGAGAAGCCGTTGTTATTCGCGTTCCTTACGCTCGTAGAGCTCACGAGCAGCTCTGCTCTTTCGCAGCGCGATTTGTACGCTTCTTGTTTAGCTGCATGTGCTTGACGGTATTTTTCATCACCAGAAGCTCAGTAGCGGCGTCTCTGATGGCACCTTGGCAGTGCTACCATTGATCTGCGGTACGGTAGTAGTGCGCGCTCAAGGTACCCTTAAAATGTTTGCACACAGCGCGTGCAAAGGAAATTTAGGTAGGAAGCAAAGATAGGTACCAGTGTACCTTGGTTTTAAATGTCTAGAAAATAGAGCGGTTGGTAGGGCATTCCATAAGCGAGTTGTTCGGCTTAGGAACGAATCACGATATTTCAGAGTACGTCTGAAAGTGGCCTTGACGGTATACTGATATGATGAGCATTCATAGCGTTACGAGTGTTACGGTTGCAGGTTTGAAGGGGCGGAATGCTACCGGTGATTTCTATGGAGCACTGGTGGTGGAGATAACGATAAAGTGAGACACGAGACATTTTGTTGGTGTTCGAGGAGAACAACTACAGTAAAACTCGATGGATACACTTCTTTGCAACCTTGAAAAGAGCGCTCTCCTCGAACACGCTCCATCCACCATCCAATAGGAATTTGTCAAACGAGGTGATCGACAATTACCTAAAACAAATGGACGAGACAATTAAACAAACTATGGACACTACAATACCGCGGTATCGACGTACAACTAACGAAGACCTGTTCCGCAATCCTACTATTCACGCACTGCACCGACAGAAAAGTAGTCTTCTGACCAGACTTAAAAACTTGTACAGACAGTTAACTGACCGACAAGACCCGGAGATTAGGACACTGAAGTCGTCGATTAAAAATATTCAAACGCTAATAAAAGAGAATTACAGAATTTCTGTAAGTTTGTATTGGAACAACAAGGTTCGGGCTGTAAACACCAGCAACCCGAATATGTTTCCGCAAATCAATAAACTATTTCGGAGAAGAAATCAAAACGACCTTCAGTGTCTTAAAATAGACCGGACAACAGACAACGAACGGTTACTGACAATAGCAGGTATTGATCCAAATGAAGCCGCTGATGATGACGACTTCTTTGTGATCGAGGATCCACAGGAGAAGGTCGAGACCATAGGGGCGACTTTCCAGGAAGTATACAAGGCCAATGATACCATTGGCCCTAATTATGACCTGGACAATCGCGTCTTGGTGCACGACTTCTGCATTCGAAATGAAATGGGGAACTGGCGATCCGAAGGCTCTGGTTTCACCCAGTTCAACGACGAAAATATGGCCAATAATGTCATTGCCAGAGAGGGTGACCTACCCCCATTCGTTTCGAAGGAGGAACTCCATGAGATCTTCGACACAATCAGGGCTAAGAAATCAGTGGGGACCGATGGTATTCCGAATATCGTGCTTCGACATCTTCCTCTAGAAACGGTGGACATTTACACCACCCAGTTTAATAATGCAATGAATAATGCACATTATCCAGCGCATTGGAAAACGGCGGTGGTTCAACCTATCCCCAAAAAGGGAAAGGATATATCCAATCCGGCGAATCTCCGGTCGATAAGTCTCCTTCCGAATATCAGTAAGGTTTTTGAGAAAGTAATCAATAGAGCTCTGTCTAGGTGGGTTGAGGACAAACATATAGTTCCGGATAATAAATTCGGTTTTAAGGCGGGACATGATATCTCACATGCCGCGTCTAAACTGGTGTCCGAAATCCAATGGAAAAGGCAAAAAACAATGTACTGGTGCCTGCCTTGCTGACTTGGAGAAGGCCTTCGACACCGTATGGTTAGAGGGTCTTTTCTATAAGCTGACTAGGCTGGGGATCAGCAAACCTCTCTTGTACATTCTTTATAATATGCTAACCAACAGACAGTTCATCGTGAAAAATGGTGATGTGACTTCTGTTGGAATATTTCAAATTAAAAATGGTCTTCAGCAAGGCGCGGTCAATTCGCCGATCCTATTCAACATTTTTACAAACGACTTGGTAGGTTCACTTCCCCATACTATTGCGTACGCAGACGATTTGGTAGCGTACAGATCAGGTCCAAAAATCGAGGTCATTAATACTCTCTTGCAGCGTGACTTCGATAAGATAAGACGATTTTGCGATGACTGGAAGTTGAAAATCAACTTTCAGAAGTCGGAAACCATTCTCTTTAGGACGCCGTTTTCTGGAGCCTCTAGGGATACCAGAAAAAATTGGAGAAAGTTCTCAATCATTGGACAACACGGACAACCTCTTGCCTGTCGAAATGTAGTCAGATACCTTGGAATCTGGCTGGATCAGTTTCTGTATTTTGGCAAAAATCTAGATGCTGCTCTGGCCAGAGCTAAAGGTGCTTTTGCCCTTACAAAGAGACTGTTTTATAGCAGCCAACTCGATGCGAGGGTAAAGGTAATCTACTACATGGCCCTTATTAGGCCCATGCTGGTATTTGGTTGTCCCGTGTGGTTCAATGTACGAGCAAGCTTAATGGAAAAGATTCGGGTGTTTGAGAGGGCTTGTCTTCGCTTGTACAGAACACCAGAGTCGGAGTACAAGAAATTTCATCCTAATAAGATCCTTTACAACAGGGCGAACCTAATACGAGTGGAGAACTTTGTAATTAAGCTGACTCGAAGGCACATTGCAAGAGCAATGACCTCGACGAATAACCTGATATCTGGGGCTTACTACCCCGATTACCTTTACCACGAGAGTGTGCGCTCTGACGGCTTCGTTCCACCGGAAGCATTCCTCTACCTAGATCAGATAGGGTTGATCCAGCTTGATCCATGTCGCTCGGACAACTGGGGACAGGCGACTCAACTACAACAGAGACGTCGCACACGGCAGTGTGGATCCCCTCAGGTTCAGTAGGGCGGTTTGGAATCGCGATAAGAGGGATGTTCCATTTCTGGTGTTTGAATTATAGACCAGCCTCACTAATGAGGCAGAGCTGACCAATCTGTTTTCTCTGTAAATAGCGATTAATTTAAGTTTTTATAAAAATAAAAAATGATGTCCATACGCTGAGTTTTTTGTTAGCAATTCTTTTTTCTTAGCCTTAAGTATACAATATTGTTACGGAATTCAGACTACGCATTGCTCTATGTAGATGTAATAGGTGTATTAGTGTCGGTAAAGAAGTCTTTTATATGCCGCTATTTTGTTAAACCAGTTTTTTTTTTGGATTTTGACACTTGTCGAGAAGAAGTGACTTTTTCCTTCTGTCTTTTCCTTCTTCGTCTTCCAGCAAGTGCGCATTGGAGTTGCGATCCTTAAAATAAAGATAAAATAATCCAAATATTCTGCAGAAATCTTTCTATTTTATAATTTAAAAGTTTTGTTATCGTCACGAACACTCAACAATATACATAATTCTAAATAAAATGTTAATAAAGTCGAAAGACATAGATATAAGAATTTAGAGTAACTTAGAGCGCCTGTGTGGGGCCAGTAAATTAGTATAAGATTATTAAGTAATTGTAAGCTAGCATTTAAGCATTTTTTGTTAGAATGTAAGAGTTAGTGTTAAGAAAATAAAATGCATTTAAAACTAAAATTGGTGTTCGAGGGTGTCCATTGACTGAGTGATATTGGTATCCGCTATGAGTTTTACCGCACGGTTCTGAATCCCATCTAGCAGGTGCAGATATGTTTTAGGCGCTCCTGACCAGATGTGAGCATTGTACTACAATTTTGGGCGGATATAGGGTTGGTTATATAGAGTTTGCCAATAAGGACTTGACAACTTTTTTTTTAAATAAAACGCAAACCATTTGAGATATTTCAAAAACATTATCGGCTTGAAGCACCATCAAAACATTTATGAATGGAACTCGACTTCGTTCATATGGCCACCGCGGGCACGTTTGCAGCGGTCGATTCGTTGGACCCAATTTTCAACGACTCGGCCACACATTTCGGCCGCTATTTCGTGTTCAATGTTGGCTCTGAGCTCTTCCAACGTCGTCGGCGTGTTGGCATAAACCAATGACTTAACGTAGCCCCACAGAAAATAGTCAAGCGGCGTTAAATCGCACGAACGAGGCGGCCAATCGACTGGCCCATTTCTTGAGATAACACGCTCACCATACTTACTCTTCAATAAATCGATTGTAGCGTGTGCTGTGTGACTTGTGGCATCATCCTGTTGAAACCACATGTCGTCCAAGTCCATATCTTCCAATTCGGGCCAAAAATAATCGGTGATCATGGCGCGATAACGCTGACCATTCACAGTAACATGACGATCGTTATCGTCGACGAAAAAATATGGCCCAATAGCGCCGCCGGCATGGAAACCGCACCAAACAGTTATTTGTTGTGGATGAAGTGGTGATTCATGAAGCACAAGTTTATTTTCACCCGACCAATAACGCATATTTTGCTTATTGACGAACCCACTGAGCCAAAAATGAGCTTCGTCACTGAAGATGATGAAATTCATCATCTTGGCGCATCTTCTCCAGAACCCAATCGGAGAACGCACGTCGCTTCAAATGGTCCATCGGCTTCATTTCTTGAGTCTGCTTGATCTTGTATGGGTGTAAACCAAGATCCTTACGCAAAATACGCCATAATGTGGTCTGAGCGATGCCCAATTCTTGAGGACGCCTGAACGGCAGCGATATTTTCGACACTTCGACCAACCCGTTGTCTCTTTGACACGACAACATCACCCAACGAATATGTAGACTCAAATTTTTGCACTAAACTTGTTATTGCCTGTCTACTAGGGCGACAATTACGACCGAAAATTGAAGTTAACGCTCTTAAAGTTGCAGTCACCGACTCCGAATTTCGGTAGAAAATTTTTATAATTTGCACACGTTGCTCGTTCGTGTACCTTACCATGATGAAAATGTTGAGTTTACTGAATAAATTGACAGTGACAGTTTGATGATTAGTGAAAGAGTGCGTTCACAAATTAAATTCAAAGTTGTCAAGTCCTTATTGGAAAACCCTTTACATTGAGGCCAGATTGGAAGGGGAAAAGTATTTCTTACATCGTTTGAGGAAACCTAGACATTTCGCAATATTTTTGGCGACATGGCTTTTCCACATCATTTCGTTCCATAGTAGTTCTTCTTTGTTGTGGTCGTCCGAAATGCCGGAGACATGTCTTGAGTTGATCGCAAAGTTGATTAATTTGATTTAGCGTTTCATGATCTGGAGTATGTTTGCAATGGGGATATTTCGTCCGTCCGCAAAATCAATTGCCTAAGTCCGTCGCCAGACGTGGTGCTGAATAGGCTATGCTTACCAACTGTCCTCCTTTCCTATCCTGGTGTCATACTTAGGACATTGCTGATATGCCTTGTCGAGGAGCTCGTTGAAATATAATTTTATGGCGTGCTCCATCTTCCGTAGGGGCATGGACGCATATTAGGCTTATGTTAGCGAATTTAGCCTTGATGAAGATTATCATAAGGCTCTAGCTCACTTCTTGGCTATGTCTACCTAATTACAATACATATGACAAATCGGCATCCGAATAAGAGCTGTTTCTTTAGTACATATCACAATTTTTCATCCTCCTTATGCCCGCCCCACACCATCGGACTTCCTGGATATCGGTGTTACCTTCGTGCAGTAGTCAAGGGCATCTGGCAATTGTTCAGCTGCTCGTGGCCCTTTAAGTGTTCGAACATTCCACGTGCAGTTCCGAAGGTCGTTTTCCTTTAAACGGTTGCTAGGGTCACTAACAGAGAATCCGTTATTGGCCGAGGCTATAAGTTGGTTCATCACACCATTTTAATCTCTTCCGTATAGGGTTGTGAGCTCTATGATACCCTTGTCAGTATGCACAGCATGCCCTTACCATTTTAGCCTGCATAAGTAAGGGTTTACCTAGAAGCGACAAATGTAGTAATATAATGAATAAAAGCGCAAACATTTCAAGCTGACGAGTGTTTGTATTCACGCCACATGGACAGAGGAAGGACTTAAACCAGCTAATGAACAGATTTTCACTCCTTTGGCTTATAGTATAATACGTGTACTTCATAGTTGGCGGTGCTTTAACGACGCCGCTCAGTGACTACGATAATTATTTCACCGTATATTGTTTTTTAGAGACCTTGAGACTACAAGCGAGCGCCTTAATACTTTGGCTTTAACCTAGTATTTTGCTTGTAAAAACTATAAACAAAACGAGCTTAGAAAAACAGCAAAATCAATTCAATATGTCAAAAAACGGAATCTTGTGTGAATTTCAGAAATTAAATGAGAATATCGAGGTGCTCCAGCCCATGGATCTATAATTCGCTTCTCGACGTCCGAGGTTTGAAGGTTTCACCAAGTCCTTTGTCTTCAAGTCATTGACTGGCCTTCTTTCGGCCCACCAAACGACAATGTACGAATGCAGTCACTTAAATAATCTGGAATTAGCAGATCTTTTGTTCTATACTCCGGCACCCATCCATCTGTTTCTTGGTTGCGAAGTTTATGCAGACATAATCATGGGTATGCCAATAACCCAAAAAGCTCAACAATTAGGTTGGGTAGTCTTGGAAAAGGTCTCGCAGACACCTTTAAAACTCCGGACCTTCACTCAAAATGTGAGTCTCAACACCACGTTTAAAAGATTTTGAGAAATTGAAGAGCTACCGTTTGCCGCTCAAACCTCAGAGGCAGGCATCCAATCGAGTAAAGAAGCAGCTTTACGACGATTCTTTCATCTTGAACGATGTTTCCAGAGAGACCCAAAGTTGAAAGATGGCTACACTGAGTGTATTATGGAGTCCTTAACACTCAACCACATAGAAGAGGTGAAAATTGAGAAGGACCTTACGTTCACCACAGCACAACACTATTTTTTGCCTCATCATGCTGTTTTTAAGGCAGCCAGCACCACAGCCAGCCGTGGTATATGATCTGTTGGAGGGATTCTAGTGGCCAATTAAAAACTTTTGGCTGAAGACAATAACTTTTGGCACAGCAAGCGCTGCATATTTAGCCATACGGGTCCCTCAAAAGGCAGCCAAAGACGAATGGACAATTATACAATCGGAACAAAAACAGTTCTGAACGAAATATATGTCGACGACTTAATCAGTGCAGATGACACCATCGAAATCACTCGAACTAAACGAGAAGAAGTTCGAGACAAGATGACCAAGAAAACCATACTTTCAACAATAGCCAAGTTGTTTGATCCGCTTGGTTGGATTTCGCCGTTCGTGTTCAAGCCAAATTAATCATGCAAGAACTATCAGGAAGAGGTACAGAATGGGACCAAACAGTGCCTGAGGACATACGATGCCAATTTAAGACTTTACGTAACGATCTCCTAGTACTGGAGCAATTACAGATTTCTAGGTGGATCCACAGTCACAGAAGCTGAGAGATGAGACACATATCCATCTTCTGATATCAAAAATTAAGGTAGCTCCACTAAAAACAGTAAGCCTTCCGCAGCTCTGCCGGCGACATTGATGGATCACACAGCAAAGGTCTTTAACGTACCACGTCAGCATTGGTATGCGTGGTCAGATTTCACAAAAACTCTTGCTTGGATTCCAGCTCAATCCTCCAGCTGGACTACATTCGTTAGCAACAGAGTCTCCGAGATACAACCCCTAACAGATTCGCAGATGTGGAAACACATACCTACACAACATAATCCAGCCGATTTGGCATTGCGAGGACTTTTGCCATCGGAACTCATCATGGCTCATCCTTCATGAGAGACCAGAGCACCCAACAGACATCAACACGGAAGAGGAAAGGCGAACAATAAAGACTCATGTCGGCACAACACAACATTGCATAGTTGGACAAATTACCGCCAAATTCTCCAGACTGCACACGATATTTCCCGTTTTGGCGTGCTGAAAACCAGAAGAATTGAACACCGCATCACAGATGGCAATAAGATCCGTGCAAAAGGACATGTTTCCTGAGGACTTAACAAAACCGCACGACAGTCCAAAGGCAACATCAACACTTAAATCATTGAATGCCTTCATAGACATAAATGGAATTCTTCGCGTGGGGGGAAGGCTTCAAAACTCGACCTTGTCATATAACCAGAAGCACCCAATTATCCTCAAGTCGAACCACCATTTCACCTAAACTCTATCGGTGATATCCAGCAAATGACAGCATATATTCGGACAAGGTATTGGATCATCATCCAAAGCACACCATTCACCAATGTGTTAAGTGTTTCAGCAGGGCGGGTTCGGATAGCAAGACCATTTACAAACACAGGGGTCGACTATGCCGGACTAATCGACATAAAAACGTGGAAGAAAAAGGTGGAGAAACATTAAAAGGCTACTTTGCCATTTTTATATGCCTCGCAACAAATTCAATTCATTTGGAAGCAGTGAGTGATCTCACGAAACAAGCATTTTTAGCAGCCTTTAGACGTTTTACGCCACGAAGAGGCATTTCTAGTCAAATATTTAGTGACTCTGGCACAAACTTCGTGGGAGCTGATACGGAGATGAAAGACGCAAAAATCGAATGGAAAGAAATCGCAGACACCCTAAGCAACCAAGGTACGAAGTGGAACTTCATTCCCCCAGCTTGCTCACACTTCGGTGGACTATGGGAAACAGGGGTGAGATCTATTAAGCACCACTTAAGAAGAGTTAACGTTCTTACGCAAATAGAAGCATGCCTGAATTCAAGACCTCTGTGTCCTCTCTCCGACAACCCAGAAGACTGAGAGGTGATCACTCCCGCGCACTTTTTAATTGGTGAAACATTTAACGCGATACCTAGTGAAGACACATCGACAAACAACATCAACACAATCGACAGATGGAAGAGGGTTCAAGTTTTAAAAGACAGCTTCTGGAGGAAATGGAACACTGAGTATTTAGCGCGTCTTTAGGTAGGGGATCTGGTTATCCTCAAAGATGAACGGTTGCCAGCGACGCAGTGGATGCTCGAGCGAATACCTCAGTTGCATCCAGGAAACCATGGACACGTTCGAGTCGTAACACTGAAAACATCCACATTGAAAAGGCCAATCAGAAAACTATGCTATGGGTCTGGTAGGCAGACCCAACGGAGGTTCGGGTCCTGAAAAACAGTTCTCTGTGCCTTGCCTAGAGAGTTCATCGGCGATTTCCCGTGATCCCATTGTGATTTGAGACCCAGACAATACTCTGCGAATTTAGCCTTCCGGCTGGGTTCCGCGATGTCTTGCGTTCTCAAACTAGCTTAGTAGTAGGAGGGTTCAGCAGCTTGACTGTTGTTACATAGCCTCTGCTTTTTAACCTAAACCAACTGCCGTGTAGACTTTATGTGTACGGGATGCCCATACGTCCACGGGAGCAAGGATACGCCTTGCCAACATTCTCCGTCATTCCATTGATACCGAAACTGTGTTGGAGGCACAAGTTCCACCCTTAGTGTGAGTCGAGGCCGACCTAAAATCTCTTACTGCTCTTAGAGTCTTATAACCAAAAGAAGACTCTTCCCTCGACTTTGGGTTTAAACCACAGCCACCATGACGCTCCCACAAGCGGGCCTACCTCTTCAAGTCAGGCCGGGAGCGAAATCCGGGGGGCTCCTGACTCCCATGGTACCGTGATCCTGCTAGGGACTACCGGTGGTCCAGCCGTCAACAAGACCTATGAATGGCAACTTGTAACTGATCAAATCGTAGCAGCCTTCGGCAGCGTCATCCGAAGATGTTTACGATAAGACCAGTACTTTGCTCTGCCCCCACTTTTTATTAGACAACGTCATTGATGGGAGCCTTGATAATTGGGCGGGGGCCCGCTATTCATAGACAATGGCTGGGTGTTTAAATTTCAATTTAACATTAAATTCCACTCTGTTAGTGGTGTCCCAGTCAGAATTTAATGAGCTTAACATACGGTGGCGTTCCCGTTCTACAGCCGAAGAGCAGGGTCATGAGTCCGAGAACGAATATGAAAAGCAGAGAGTGCTGTCACCAGCAAAGGAATATATTGGATTAGAAGTAGCAGACAAGAGTACGGTGATGGAAATTAAAAAGAGTGTCGGAGACAGAACGGGCCCCTGGGACACACCAGCATTTATTTTGTGAATATCAGGCTTGAAACCGGCCAAGATAACTTGAATTGAATGCTCCGAAAGGTAATTTCTAATCCATTGCAGAACAGAGTCATCTATACCAAAAGTACGCACATTCGCTTGAGTATACAGCAAGCAAATTGGCTTTGTCCAAAGAGCTGACAACTGGAATGTCGTTGTAAATGAGGGTTGGGATGGAGGATGAGTCAGAATTTTTAATATTTTTGACGAACGACCAACAATTTTTACTGCCTTTGGGACATTGCAGTATTTTATGCCTCAGTATTTGGTCGTATAGGAATTTCACTCGCTTAAGAAAGACGTTGCAGTCATTCCTGGCTCGCTTGAACTTTTTTCGGTTTTCCTCGGTTGGGTTGGTCTTGTAGGACCGAAAAAACATTTCTCTAACCCTGACGGCATCTTTACAGCATCCTATGAGGGATAAAAGATCTCATTCGAAGGAGAATAGCAGAGATATCCACGTCGTTATGGAGGAAACATTACGGCCAGTTAATATTCCTAAAGAAGCTGTTAAGTCCGCTCCAGTTGGCTTCCTCGTATTGCCATGCGGTTCTTTTAGAATTTTTTCTCTGACTGTGTGGTCGGTGTACGAGGAATTAGCTGATATGACACAATGGTCCGACGAGCCTAGAGGGGAGAGCACATCAATGGTGTACTTATCAGGGTGAGAAGTTAAAAACAAGTCCAAGGTGTTGGCGGTATGACTATCAACGTCTGGTATTCGCGTGGGCTCATTTACAAGCTGCGTTAGGTTGTTTTCCGCAGCGAAGATCTCAACACACCGTCCTTCGGGTGTTGTCTGTCCAGAATGTCGAAGCCACCCAGAATTGTGTATGTTGGCATCGCCCGTAATCACGATTTCAGTATGAGGATGCAGGGATACAATTCTTTGAATGGCGTCAGACAGCCGTTAATAGTCGAATTGCTGTCCAGTTTGGGGCTTCTGTAAATAAAACGGTAGTGGATAATTTGCTTACGGAGATGGAATTTTTACCACATTAAGTTGAATTCCGGATTGGAACAGGGACTACATTGTGGTGGAGTTTGGTAAGCTACATCACTACTCACGTAAATGCCGAGACCGCGGTGAGAAATGAATAATGGCACTAGTTCGTAGCCAGGTAGCTTCAGATCAGAGCGATCTGAAAGTGGGGGAGGGGATCTACATGTGTTTTGCTAATTGCTAAAACAGCTGATTTGAATATACAGACGTGGACGTACGCAGAAAAGTGATTGCTTTTTAGCCCGCGTATATTTGCTATGTCCGCTCTAAATTCCCGAGTCATTACAGCCTGCTGATACCACTAGACATAAATTCTGAGAAGATACAATATATAGTTTCCCTGAAAGTAGCCCTGAGATGCTTTCTGGAACTTTCAGTGTGTCTCATGGGCACTTTTGAATCCTAGCAGTATCCGGAATACCCCTTAAGTCATTGCAAATGTTCCTCTCAGATTTCCTTAGTTCTTTGTTGTACGTTGTGAGAGACCTTCTGTTGTTCGTTTAGTTATTTATTCTTTTGGCCTTTTCCAATTCCCTTCTTCCCATTTCGGAGAGCATTTCACCTTCGATGGACAGCATTCATGGTATGAGGATACAATCGCATCGGTCAAGTGAACCATCAAGTCCCTTTGTTGCGTTTAAGGGCAGTGTTATACTGCAGAGTTTCTCTTTACTTTAAAGAAAATATGTTTGTGGACAGACATGTATGTAGTCCTCATCAGCCCTCCAATTTTGAACCAAATCAGAGCAGATGCTATACATAAGAGGGTGTTAGACCTCCTGAGGCATAGCATTAGCAAAAGTTAGTTTCAGCCCGTTGTTTCCAATCATAATAGTGTTGGTTAGTAAGAACTCTAAGAGTAACTCGCCTCTCATGTTTGTTTCTGTGTTGCCACACACCGTGTTGTGAGCGTTGGCACCACACACCTTCCTGTATGTATGGCATTACTCCACTACTTTCTTGACAGTGTTACGTGGTATGTCCTCAGAGTCACCCGAAATGTATGATGATCCACTTTAACCAAAATTGCAACCCCGTGTAGGAATCTTGTAAATGGCAATCACAGTGTCTGCAATTAAGGCCCTATAAGCGGCCGTTGTTGGTCCTGGGTTTTTACACAATTTCCTCTGTCTCCGTCATACAGAATATACACAGAGTTTGAACAAAAATTTGCCCTGCCCTTTCTTTAAGGCAACCATATCGGACACTGACAGTAGATGTCACTCTTGGATAATCTCCTGATATGTATGTTATTGTAGTACCTACTGAAACTGAATAGAGCTATACGAGTATCATCATCGTTTTAGCCGTCATGTGAAAGTATGCAGAATCGTTTTGTTGTCTGAAAAAGTAATTTAAATATCACCCAGCCTACTGACGCGCCTATTAGTCATCGAGCAGTTCAGAGTATGTATTCGAAATCTATCTTAAAGCTGTGGCGAATCTCAAATGAGTCATAAATCAATAGTTGTCCGTGTGGAATCGGTCAAACACCTCTTCAAAGTCAATGCACAACCTTTCGTTTCACTTATTTGTGACGCACGACCCCCTCTTCGGTGTTTCGCGAAGAAATCTCATTCATTAGCGAGGTCATTTGTTTTATTGTAGCACGAGTATATCTACCATTCGGCAGTCAAAGACTTCCTCTCAAACACAAAGTCAATTTCCAGTTCCCTGATCTCAAAATTCGTTCAATCACACACAGTCATTCGTATGGGTGTAGTAGACAAATTCCTTAACGGAAACACATGCGCCTCAATTAAATGGCCATTACCACACTCAACTGAGGAACCATTAAACTGCCATTAAGTGTTTTGTTTTTTGTTTTTCGTTTCACCATTAATCAATATCGGAACTCGATTTCTTTTTTATCTTACCAAAGTGCCTATGCATGCACCTTCCTACCTCACAGATACGCGGATATGTGTATCAACAAAAAACGCTAAAGCAGAGGAGACAGAAAACAAAAACAACAACAACAAGTCAAGAGGAATATTGTTGAGGAGAGTAATCGCACACTAGATACCGTGGCGACCTTGTTTGCCCACACCGACCGACACCAGCATCATTATCATTGACGGCGTCATCATCGTTATGCAGATATGGAACTAAATTGCATGGCAAACATTTGCTACCCTCTGCTGTTCGACTGTAGAGTGTCGAACACATCCACTTGCATCTCCAACTGCACCTACATACCCACATAGTTCCCTCAATATCGGATCGGAACAGTGAACACTAACTCGTAACAGGTACAACACACCACAGACCCACTTGACTTCTTGTCAATGGAAAGACTTCCTTCCTCCTACCCCATAATGGTATTTGCCCCTTGATGGTGTCTGCCCCATGATGGTGTCTTACTTGCTTCCAACCTGAGACGTCTTGAAGTAGTTTTCAGCTTCTTTGTGTTTACCTTCGGTTGTGGCGCAGCATGGGAGACGGCACACAGTAGTATCTGGAAAAAGTGGGTAAATTTACTGCATTCCGATCGATTGGAGTAGAAGGTGTATTCATGGGGGGCAGGGGCGGGGTAATGGAAAAGGAAACAAAAAACCACACAGAAACTGTGAAGAGAAGACGAAGAAATCAGTGAAAAACTTGAGGAATGCTGCAGCAGGTTTGGGGTCTACTACGAATAGTAAGGTGGTTGCACATACGACCTGTCAGCCCGTGTTGTGGTTTCCGTCCTCACAAGTGCCTGATTGTGGCGGGAAGGCGGGCCCGTTTACATGTTTCTGACTCTGTTCATATTTATGGTTTTAGGATGGAAAAGTATTTCAAATATTTCAATTTGTAATCAGGAATTTCGAGTTTTTTTCTCGTTGTGTGCTGTTGTTGGTGTTGGTGGAAGTGGTTGTATTTCTGGTTCATGCAAACGTATCCACAACAACCCCATGGTCTCACGGTTCCAATAAGATTGAATCAAATTCGTAAACCGGAGAATTAAGCATGCCCGTAATGAGGCTGGAGTATGTTCAACAAGTTATGAACAGATTGTTCCCTTTTGTTCCCTTTGCACGTTACGATGGCCAGTATCTCAAGATCGACGTGGACAGAACAGAAAATGAAAATAACTTTGGTAGGTAGTCCCCTAGACATGCGACACTATGTCCGAAAACAAATACAGGCAGAGTGCTGCTTTAGTCGCAATAGACCGGATTTTCTGCCTCAAGTGTCCAAGAAGCATTACTGGGATCTGTCTATTACAAGGAGCTCGAAACAATACTCGCATCCAGTAAAGAGTTTTGATAGTAAGCTTCTAATGTCGGTGTGAGGATCAGCTTGCCAGATAGAGAGAACACATCGCTACAGGGATTGGTGATATGATGGTGAACTCAGATGCACCGGGCTTCCTGCATCTGAAATCAAGAATAACAAAGTGGTGGTGGCGTCACTGCGAAACTATCGCTGTACTATCAAGAGCTGCCCAATACTCGTATATCTGCAGAATTGTGACACGAACGGAGTGAAAAACGAGCAATTTTTACAAAACTAAGCACAGACAGGATGGTTGAAAGTTAATGGAAATTGGAGGCCATCTCTTGACTACAAACAGCCAGGTTTTCGGATCCTGGTGGATCCTGCTGCATCGAGCGGAGTATATAATACCCCATCACGACTTTGAAACACCATTCCCAAGGAGAGAGGAATGGGACATCATCCAAATGGTACCAGACTCGATGTCCATTTTCGCGGATGGATCAAAGATCGATATATGAAACGGAGCCGGGATCTTATCCGATCAATTGAACCTACGATGATCACGATCATGCCGGACTATAGTAGTGTCTTTCAGACTGAGAAATTGGCTGTACCCGAAGTAAAAGCATTAAAGGCAATATCCCACGAGGATATTACTACATTTATTCACAGCAAGGGTGCTATCAAGTCTTTGCTTTCGGCATAAGGTTATACGCTATGCTGGGTGTCTGGCCACAAAGAGTAGCAGGAAATGAGCATGCACACGAACTAGCTCGAAAAGGACCCTCCCTAGAAAGGGAACTGGTAGACCAAAGTATCAAACCTCCAACCTGCACTGCAAGAATACAAGTAGAGCGAATGATACAAATTAAAGACAATGAAAGGTGGAGAAACCTTCAAACCTTAAGACAATTATGGCCGGAACTCAGCAAACCCAGAACAAGCAAGATCCTCTTAAAAAGCAGGGCTGAGCTCTGTACGCTTGTTGGATTGCTCACAGGTCCTAATCTTCTGACAGCGCACGCAATAAAACAACGCCTTACCGACGACAACCTCTGCAGAGGCTGTGGGGAGGATACCTACCACTTTTTGTGAATTTGAGGCAAAGCACTCCCATATCGTGTTGACCTCCATAAGTTATTTCGGATTCTCGGATACAACAAGATGGCTAAGACCGGTTCAGGGTCAAAACAATAAACAACGTGAGACAGAAAGCGGAAACCAGAACTACGAACCACAATCAAATCCCCATTCGATGAACATGACAATGGGTCTACACGGACCTAAGTGTGATGAGGTATAGAATGGACTCGGATCCAGATACCTCATCGTCTGCGAATAAAACATCCTATATCAAAACTCCAGCAATCTCCTGCAACCTGGTCTATGTACAAGGTTGGCCAAAAGTCATGTCATTATGTGAAAGTGCCATGCGTTTTGCAAATGACGTCAAGTGTACTTTGACATTTATGTTGCAGACAGATAGAGAATTAGTTTACAACAAGCAATGGAGGGACACACACCTGAAGAATGCGTAATTATTGTTACTGCTTGGTTGACCAATTTCCGGTCTGTCGTATCAACACAGCATGAACAATTAAGCGTTTGGCTGGGGGTCGCATGCAAACTGGGCCCAATAGAGAGAAACGTCACAAAAGGTTGCCGGCCCCGAAGGAGAATATCACTGGTGTGGATGGGGACGTCCGAAAAAGTTCACAACGAGACAACGATGAACACAATTTGGCATCAGCAGACGTACTTTGCGTCGAAATTTGGTGAAAGACCTTAAGATGTTTCCCGATAAAGTGCAAACCGTTCACGAATTTCTGCATGCTGACCGTCAAGTGAGGTGAACTTACTCCCATGCTCTGTTAAACCTGGTGCAAGACGAAAATGATTTCGTATCCAAAATCATGATGAGCGACGAAGCCCATTTCCACTCAAGTGGTTATGTGAACAAACAAAATTTGCATTTCTGGGGCACGGACCATCCACATGAAATGGACGAAGAGCCCTCAAAGTGATGGTTTGTTGCGGCATTTCAAGTGAAAAAGTAATTGGCTCTTATTTGTTTTGAAGAGGCCGACTGCACCACCGTAACCGTAACTGGTGAGCAATACAGACAGATGTTGAACGAGTTTTTTTTTGCCGCAAGTTGCTGAAATGGGTCTCGAGAATTGTTAGTTAAAGCAGGACGGAGTAACCACTTAGAGACCTCGGCTAGCGAGGAATCACCAATTTCCAGGCCGTGTGATCTGATCTCCCGTTTTAGTAATTTGAATTGGCCGGCCGGATCACCAAATCTGACGACGCCAGACTGCTTCTTTTCGCCTCGCATTTACCACAACAAACCACAAACCTTGCATGTCTTGAATGCCAGCATTGAAGAAGAAATCACCAGTTGGGCCATAAACAGTGCCCATTTTCCTTTATTTTCATTGGCAGTATGCCCCACCTTGTACATAGCAAAGTGATTCGGGATAAGTGCACATCCTTGTCTTACTCCTGATGTTGTTTTGAACCACTCCGAAGTCTCGATTCCACTCCATACTGCTGATTGTTTCATTTCATAGCCGTTTTCGAGAACCTTCCCAAAGCGTTGTAAGGACTAAAAGTTAGGACTCCTCGACCGATTTTATCAAAGGCTGCCTTGAATTTGGTTGAATGCAGTGCTTATTTCATCGCTGAAGTTGTCTGTCCCATATTTAAGGAATTCCGAAGCGATGCTATCAGCACCTGCTTTTTAGCACCTTGCAAACTTCATCAGGTGTGATAGGCGCGTTCAATATTTCATTGGTGATGAAAGTGCTGCACACTGAAGGGGAGGGCTATCCATTGCAGGATTCAAAAGGGTTTGGAAATGGTTCATCAATATATTCGGGTTCAAATGAACTGGGGGAGTTTTGCCGTTAAGTTTCTTTACCGCAGACCAGAATTCTTTCGTATCTTTACAGGAAGATAGCTAGAGACCTCCGTTTTCGAGATAACTTTTCTTCTTCTCTTCGCTGATTTTCTTAAAGGTTATGTTTGCTTGTAAATAGAGTCTTTTACAATACAGATCGCCAAATCTTCGAACAAGTTGGAGCCAACCGAACGATGTTTTCCTTGCTGTTTTGCATCCGTCGTCGAACCATTTTTCTTTTGGAACCGAGCTTTTCCCCTTAAAACTTGTATGCAGGTGGGGACTTTCAAATCTTTTTTTTAAATCTTCAACTCCTCCAATGCTGCATTGTATATCGGTATGCCAGTGAAAATCAAGAATACCGAACAGTAGACAGTTGATGAAGATCTGGCTATCTGCCTCAGAACTTGATGCATGCAGCGAAATCGTGAAGGCAGAGACTGCGTTCGGAATGTTATCCAAAGTCCGGAGAAACAATGCTCACAGAACGATAATGAAGCTTCGACCGTTCAGCTCCAACGGAGAATAATCCTACACTCCAACACACGCAAGCTGCAGACCTTTATAAAAAGAGGGCTATGGAAATTTTGAGCGTGATTTGACCCAAACGTAACTCCAACGAACGACTTATTAAGGAAAGCGCCAAGGGCCATATTGACAATAGGAAGCAAGGGTACACCCTACGGGGTGAAGACAACTTCATTAACCCAGTCAGGCAGAACTGCGCTGCGGAACGTCCTAGGCAAGTGTGGCGCAGAAAACCTGAAGAAGGATCAACATCTTTGGGAATGACTTGGTTGAAGCTCAGTCTCCTTAGTGTCACTAAAAAATCCATCGTCACTTGATGTGGATGTCACTTGATCGGTGTCTATTAGTGCAGTTTTAGGTCCGAGAAATACCCCAGTCCCCTCCCAAGAGTTCGATATCGATAGCATGAGAGCATAGGTAGTGGACAGATACACAGAGCATCGACCATCTGTGCAAAAAAGCAATGTGGAGTGTACACGTTTTCTTTACTTTAGGTGGCGTTACAGTTTGCTGAGGTCCTTTTCCCTATGAGTAGATTCTTTCCTTTCTGGCTTGTTCAGCCAGAATAGATTTCAAGAGTGTGGTGCTGTTTATTCACTCAGCACATCTTACCCAACAGAACGAATAGATTTTAGTACTTCCAGCTCAATATTGCTCTATGGCCTATACACTTAGGTGAGGTTAGGCTGTTGGAAACACCAACCCACTTATACATAAATGGCCCATTGTGATGCCACGTGGAACTATGATTCTCCTACTCTTGGAAGAAATTTGAGCTTATGATGATGCATTGGAGACTGGTAATGTCTATGTTCTTTAGATCGCTTAAATCTCTGTAGAAAAAAGCTTTTCAGTTAAGTTTTCTTCCTTAGGAGAGAGCTGAGCATGTGCAGAGAAGCTGGAAGATTGTTTCTCCCTCCTCCTCGTCCATGCAAATTCTACAGAAATCGTTTGTAAAGGCGCCAAGCCTTCTCGCGTTCTTGTCTATAAGGCTGGCGCTGAGTTTTTCCTATTTAAAAAGATCAAACTCTTAGAGCGATTCAGATCCACCTTTGGCCAGATTTATTTTTTTTTTATAATTTACGCGCGCCTAAGGGGTTAGATACCCTTTTACTGTTGCCAGGGAGCGGGCGGAAGGGTAGAAGGAGGAGAAAGGAAAATTGTTTTGTAGTGGTTTGAAACTCAGGTGTGTTTGGTTTCAATATTCACTCTCCAGGGGTGGGAGTCCGAATAGGACGGAGAGTTTTTTCTTCACTCAGAGTGATTCGAGGAATAATTCACAGTATTTTTTTCTGTGCTTGAAACTCTACAACAGCCAAATCTACGTGTCAGTGTTATGCCTTCACACGCAGAATTTGTCTGTCTGAGTTCCAATTACACAAATGAAAAACTGACTTGCCATCGGCAGGATTCGAACCTGGACCCTCCGAGTGAGAATCGATTGCTAGTATCACTACACCACGGCCACCCGTAATGGTCGCTAGACATGTTGATCCAACAGTCCACCTAAAGTCTGTTCTATCATTAGCATCCAGCTTTAATATTAATTTGTACGTTTCCGGTAGAATAGGTAGAGTGGTTCCAATTTTGGCGATTTCATCGGCTCTGCAGTTCCCTGGAATGTCTCTGTGACCCGGCACCTAACATAACTGAGAGTTGATGATCGCCATTCAAAGGCGGTTCTAGAATGTAATGTGACTGAGTCCAGTGATTGGATTATGAATTTCCTTTGAAGATATCACGTTTTTCTTCAGACAGGACTAGCTTCTTTAATCACAAACATTTCCTCCGGAAACACGCTACAGTGATTTGGAAGACGGAAGGAGAGGCTTAGATTTAGCTTATCTGAGAAAACACCGACACCAACCCCGCTATTGGTTTTACATCCATCTGCATCCTCATTCCAGAAGGATCTAGAGGCGAAGCTTACATGAAAGTGTTTGTCAAACCAAGTTAAGGTATGGTGTAATCGATGTTCTCTGTGAGGATTCCTAAGGTGTTAAGAATGTTGGCGCGGCCAAATGAATTATTTGTCCACTGTGCAGTCGCTTTAAGGCGAACAGCTGCAGTCGCAGGTATTTGCCTGCTGAAGATATCGAGGGGTGTCAAGTGAAACAAATGTCCTATGCCGCAGAGGGGGAGACCGAAAGGCTCCGCCTATGCATAGAAATGCTGTTCTTTAGACTCTGCTTTGTTTAATGCAGTTGACTGATTTTCTGAGGCCAGAAAACCGTAAGTAAGTGTCGGTCATATGACCGAGATATATAGCCAGTGGGTTATGCATGCGAGGTTGGAGGCCCCATTTATTCCCAATGGCTTTTTTGCAAGAGAATAAAACTATTGTAGGTCTATTGACTCTTTCTTGAATGTTAGGTTTCCAGTTTAGTGTCCTGTCAAAAATGAGACCCAGGTATTTTGCTGTATCGGAAAAGACTGTTATCGTTTATTGAGGGCAGATCTATGGTCGGAATTTTATATTTCTTAGAAAAGAGGACAAAATCAGTTTTGTGGGGGTTTATGCAAATCAACAGCGGTCTGCTCAACGGGTTAATCTGTTAAGATTTAGTTGAAGCAGTTATTTAATGGTATTAAGATGCTTACCTGTGACGGCTATAACAACATCAGCCGCATAAGCAATCACCCTGCTACCACCTGCTTCCAGGTATATTAGCGGCACATTAACCACTAGGTCTCAGAGAAGAGGAGAGAGGTCACAGCCTTGCGGAGTGCCTCTGCTGATACATAAAGGGTTTTCCAATAGGGACTTGACAATTTTGAATTTAATTTGTGAACGCACTCTTTCACTAATCATCAAACTGTCACTGTCAATTTATTCAGTAAACTCAACATTTTCATCATGGTAAAGTACAAAAAATAACTGTTTGGTGCGGTTTGCATGCCGGCGGCGTTATTGGGCCATATTTTTTCGTCGACGATAACGATCGTCACGTTACTGTGAATGGTCAGCGTTATCGCGCCATGATCAGAGATTATTTTTGGCCCGAATTGGAAGATATGGACTTGGACGACATGTGGTTTCAACAGGATGATGCCACAAGCCACACAGCACACGCTACAATCGATTTATTGAAGAGTAAGTATGGTGAGCGTGTTATACCAAGAAATGGGATAGTTGATTGGCCGCCTCGTTCGTGCGATTTAACGCCGCTTGACTATTTTCTGTGGGGCTACGTTAAGTCATTGGTTCATGCCAACACGCCGACGACGGCTCAGAGCCAAAATTGAACGCGAAATAGCGGCCGTTTCGGCCGAAATGTGTGGCCGAGTCGTTGAAAATAGCGCCTTTCTTGTCATTCTTGACAAGTGCATGTCCTCCTAAGGCTTATGTTAGAGTTAGGAAAAGATAGTGTAGCGCGGTGTTAGACGACACAAATACGTATACGCACAGATGCTAATATGACAAGATGCGACGATAGTATTCTTTGTAGTAACTAAAAATCTTCTCCGAAGAATTTTAAAGGGGAATAATAGACAAACCCTAAGGAGGAAGTCAAAGAGCATCTTGATTCAACGCTTGAAACCGAACAGACCGGGTTCCGAACTGCGTCCAGTTCACAAAACTAGTGATTCGTCTATGCCTTGTTGGCTGGCCGAGTTACACATGGCATCAAAAACTGCGTTGTCGAAAGCATCCTCAATGTAGATGAAATTACTCAAAGCATACTCCTTCTTGTCGAGTACGACTTCAATTCTGCCACCAGATTTTGAAACGCACTCTCGCAGGATCATTCGGGTTGGCGAGAATGCATTGACAGAGCAGTTTTGCTCACATGAAGCTCGACCTTTCCAGGCTCTTCAACATGAAAGAAGTCAGGCTGACCCGTCTGAAGCTCTTGGCGTGCGTTTAGTCCTATTTTCGGTATAAAAGCCAATCTCACTATTCGACATGGTTTCGGTGGCAGAGTATCAGTGAAGATTCTCTTCATAATTACCAGCAGCTAATCTATAATTTTTTGTATAATAGCATAATTGGGTATACGTCGTCGGTGCCAGGGGACTTGAAGCCATCAAAGAAGCAACCGTGTGTTTGATGCAATCAGCTAAATTCCCTTAATTACGAGTAGCATAAGATTGTTCAACTACCCAAGTGAGTCGTCTGCCTGTAGTGTTGAAAACGCAGTCGTGATTGTAGGTGTGTTGACGTTTTTAAAGGCACCCTCTATGTCCAGGAAATCTGTAGATTATATTGTCAAACTGTGCCGCCAAAGATGTTTTTCTTTTTTTTCGTCGTGCTCAGAGTATTGCTCATTTAGCTAGTTGAGCAGCTCGTAGAAGTAATCTTGGAGTTCTATCAGACCCCTTAAGTTCGAGAAGTCTTCCTCCATATCCAAATAGCCCCCGCCTCAGCTGTCTGTGGTAATTACCACAGTCGTTGTCAGAATTTTCTATCCCTGTGGACGTGGACGAACCATCAGTGATATCAGATTTGTAGCGGTTTAGTACCTCCGACAATTTTTTGACCCGAAAGTCGTTGTCCGTTTTTCGTTTTCTGTGGTCATATATGTAGTGTTTCATGTGGGAGTGCAGCGTAACCCAGCGGCACAACCTTATAGGGCCAGATCCAGTAGCTTGCTATGGGGGTTTGAGAGTTCCTGCTGGTTCGCTTCGAACTAGTCCAGCACCATCTCTATTCCGACAACTTGGCTAGATGTTGAAAAATGATCATATGACCTTAGCTCCGAAGAAGAGTTATAAATCAAAAGAAGTCATATTTGGATCTTGCTCTTACATTGTTGCTTACTACATCTCAGGACTGAGGACTTTGCCTGAAATATGCGTTTGTACTGAAGTTCGTACAGTTGTGTTTGTGCAAGTGTAGGAGTTCAGTTACATTTTCGGTGTCAGACATAGCATACCGACTGTTCTAGTGAACCCTAAAACTACTCGTATGCTTGGGAGTAAACATGGATTGTACAGCAAAGAATTAAGGCAGCTCGATGAAAACAAAAAAGGGCGAAGAGACCGGGGTAAAGTAGATTTCAGGGGTCAGTGTAACAAAAAATGGAGTTGTGAAGAGAAGTGCAATCGACGGAGCCTGAGAGGAGTCAGTAAATGAAAAGAATGTCTGCTGCGTCCCTTCATTCCTCAAGGGTATTCAGGTAAATGAGTTTGAGGTCACGATAGCGAGGTAAGATTACAGGATCGCTCCAAAGTATACCTCGAAGAGCAAATCGAAGAAAATTCGTTGAAAGGGAAACCACGCTGTGCTAGCGTGCTCGAGTAGGGACCGAACGTAAGTGATGTATATCTGGTCACGTACGGGTTGTAGAATTCTTGCAACCACCTTTTAACGAAGCCAAGTGATGCATCAATATATGAGCGGAAATTAAGCCCCCTGTCGCATAATATGACAAGGTCGGGGATAGACTGAACAAGGGATATATATAGTTGGCCGTGGAGAAGGTAAATTCGGGGAACAGACTTGTTGCACTTACGGGAAAGTGCTGAGTGTTGAATGACCCTTTCACGATCGTTAATAGTTAGAATGAAGAGAAGTGGGCCTAGATGACTACCTTGAGGAACATCTGAAGTGTCCAAGAAAACGGCCGATAGCACAGCCCTGAAACGAACGCTATAGAAACGATTATCCAGGTAAGAAGATATCGATTTTAGTAAGATGGGTTCAAAGCCGGAGACATCTTGTCAAAAGCCTTACTGAAATCAGTTGTTATAACGTCAACTTCTTTACCACTTTCTAAGGCTGAGAGAACAGAGGACCCGAATTCGAC
Organism: Volucella bombylans; assembly: GCA_949129095.1. NCBI lineage: Eukaryota > Metazoa > Arthropoda > Insecta > Diptera > Syrphidae > Volucella > Volucella bombylans. The sequence goes on along the minus strand of OX422140.1, from coordinate 377,739,502 downwards.
GAGGCCGTTTTGATTAGGGGAAATAAGAGATTTACAGTGGAAGCCTAAGGCTTCGTACAAAATGCTTTCGAGGAAATTGAGTATATGTGACTTTGCTCTTGTGTATCGGTGTTATGAAAGAAGACTTCCATATCTGTGGAAATTCACATTGAGAGAGCGATAACTGGAAGAGATTTGAATGGGGGTGGGAATGTGTTCCTGTTCTTAAGAAATATGGATGGAAGGCCATCTGGGCCGAGTAAGTATTCATCATTAAGTTGTTCTATTTTATTTTCTACTGTATGATCAAAAAGTAGCAAAAAAGTTGGCTACGGTATACGGATAGGTTGATGATATGTATTCGTATGAGAGGGATTGAGGACGTAATTAACGAATTGGTAGAAAGTCTTAGGAAAGACTATCCAGGTATCGCTGGTAGAGAGCGTTATAAAGCTGCGCGAATTGAAGGTATGACCCGAGATATTTATTACTGTGTGTAAAGGGATGAGAAAATGAGGCACGTATACCGTGCGTGCGTTTCCCTTAACACGTAGTCTCGAACATTGAATCGAGATTATTTTGTGCCACCTTCGATTGCGGTTGATGTAAGGTCTGCTGCTGTTGCTGAGATTGTGCCTGCGTTGCAGCTGTTGCTTTCTTATCCTCACAGCAACGAAATTGTCGAAGATAATCACTAAAATCGGCACCAGTATTAGTGGTGATTAAGGCGGCACTTCCTGCCTAAGTTTTACCCATTTGTTCAGATAAACGACGAATGATTAACTGTAACTCATCATCCCGCTGTGATATTGACGAAAAACTATGGCGTGCTTGCAGTAGGTTAGGATTGACGACATCTAAAAAAACTGCGTTGCACCTGATGTGGCTATTGCTAAGGTTGTGGTGGTTCAACAGTTGTAACTGTTGGCTTAGTGCGAGCTGGTGATGTAACAGGAGAATTGCTGCAAATGTAGTGTGCCGGTAGCGGTGGTGGCCACACCAGTAAATGGCGGAGATGGGGGTGAGAACTGACTCTCGGGTGCTTGGTGGCAGAACATCGTCTTCAATGAATAAAGCCGTTGTAATTTGGGCTGATGGCCTTTTGGTATTTCACAGCCGCCCAATTCAAATTTCGAAGCAGGAAATGACTTTGCTTGTCGAAATATTTCTTGTTTGGGTGATTTTTTAACATTACCAGTTGCAGCTGTTCTTGGACCACCATTAGCGGGATCTGGTCGGGGCTTTCGCCAAATCCATGGATCATTATCAAGCTCTTCTAAATCGGACATTTTAAACCACTGATCCGATGGCACATACACCAAACATTCTGTGCTTTTGCCATTGGTTTGATTATATGAGAATTTTGTATCAAAATCCGTGATGTTTGGAGAGGTTTGTTCACTTTTTGATGTCTTGTGCTCTTACTTTGACCCAACAGATCCAGGGCTACTACTTAAAATCTTACTATCACCGCTCCTATCGCGTATACTTAACTCAGCAATTCGCGTCGTTAGTCCATTTTCTAACGAAGGGGTTTTATTGCGCGAAAAAGGGACATAGAGAAAAATAGAATTGAATAATTCTCTCTAGAAAGTAGATAACAAAGTCGTAAGAAGAGGCACAGCTGCAGATGGGGTGGACCGGATTGGAGAGTGGTGTAAAAGAGAAAGAAGAAGTGGTGGGTGAAAGTTATCAATGGTCGACAGTGAAAGGGGACAGAGCGAGACAGAGGAGTTTATGGGGTCAGTGGTGAAAATGAGGCCCATATGGTTGGAGACCCCACTAACTTGGCATAAGCTTGGGTCTGTAAGCTTATCCAAGAAGAGGCATTCGTGTAGGGTTTGCGATAAAAAATGATTCATCATCTGATTGAGTCCAGTGCAGTTGAGGTATCGCCGAATACGATGATATAATCGAGAGGATCGTAGCATTCGGTAGTTTGCGCCAGGAGGATGTGAAAACACATAACGCACAGGGACCTGCAGGGGAGTGTTATCTTTATTGAAACGTAGTCAAGCTTAGAAGAAGTAGAAAAAGCGATTGGAGAAGAGATTAGGTCATTGTGGATGGCCAGTAGGACATCTCGACAAGGAGAGTCATTTTTTGGACGGGTAAGAACGTCGTCTCGAAAAACGTTGACTAGCGTCCTTAGAAAGTCCGCTGCACCGGAATCTTTATCAAAAGTCACCATCACACCTACAGTCTACGAATTTTAAAAGACGAACTTTGGCTCATATTTATTTTAACAATATTTTGTAAAACTGTAAAAAATTCTGCCGTTTTCGGAGAATTCATTGAAGAAAATATCCTCGTTGTGGACACGATAACTCTTGATAGTTTTATCTGTGCTAGCACTTTCGGCTGCTCAGCTAGGGTTGGGTCTATAGATAAAATCAGCAATTAACTGCAGTAGCAACTATCTGAAAAAAGAAGACACACAACTGTATCTTTTGGTGCCACGCAATCTTTTCGAAAACGAGCTGCATAACCTTAGAAAAGATGAAAAAACGACAAAAGTCTAAGGTCACCTTCTGAACAGTGATTTATTGGTCGGAACATCGTATGGCACAATGAATTGAGTGGTATCATTCAAGTGACATTTACTGATCAAGGTCAATTAAATGGCAGTTAAAACGCTACCGGAATGGAAACCGCTTAAGAGTGGGTCGGTATCTTCCCTCTTCCCGAATGATTGAGAAGTGATTCTCTTTAGCCGGTCGACTGTCCCGTTTGGTCTTCTTTTTGCTGGTGGTTTTGTTTTTTTTTCCATAACGCGGGCAAAACCCTACCGGGGACTTAGAAATAAGTCAAAGTGGCAAAGAATATTCTTTTCCAACGGATTTGGACTAAAAAAGGGGCATCCAAGTCACGATCTAGGGGTCTCAAGTCGAAACTTTTGAACAATTTGTTTGGCCTTCGTGACGAAGGAAGAAGGAACCTTTTCTCAAATTTAGTTACATTTAGTGGTGGAAAAGGGAATAGCGCCCTATTCTTTACATTGCTAATGCCTTTTTCTAATTTTCGATTGCACAATTTGTGTTTTGGTTATTGCTCTTATTTTTTGGTTTCTGTCTTGTGTTTCGTTTATGCCTGTGCTTTTGTGGGCGTGTGTTGCAGAGAGTTGCAGACCGTCCGTCTGGCTCTAGGCGACTGGCGTGGGTTGTAGGTATTTCATCTACACAGAGGGTTCTAGACCAACCACATGACTGTCTGCCATATGTTCAGAGTGTTTTAAGTCGTCCGCCTGGCTCTGCATTTGCTGGAGACTTACTGATTGTACAGGCAGAAGTTCGGGATTGGAAGAATCCACAGAAGTCTTCCACAGATATGTTCCTCCGAAGCGACAACAGACATAATAGACAAGGCAGGTCAAAAAAAGTGTAGTGGTTAGGAGCTGGAGGGATAGAGTGGAATACCTTGGCTCTACTCAAGGGTGGAGACTACCCATCAGGGGATGCATAGTGTCTGATTTTTAACGTAAGCCACCTGTCATGTAGACTTATGTTTACGGGATGCCTATACGTGGGAGCAAGGATACGCCTTGCCATCGATCTCCGCCAATCCATTGATACCAATTCGGAACTGTGTTGCCGGCCCAAGTTCCACCCTTGGTGTGAGTCGAGACCGACCTAAAACCTCTTACTGCTCTTAGGGTCGCAGCACCCAGTACTTATTGCAACTCTACATTGGGTCAAACCAACAGGAAGACCCTTCACGCGACTTTGGGTTTAAACCACAGCCACCATGACGATCCCACAAGGGGCCTACCTCTTCAAGTCAGGCCCGGACCGAGATCCGGGGGATTCCTGAATCCCATGGCACCGTGATTTAAGCTCTGGTAGGGACTACCGGTGGTCCAGCCGCCAACAAGACCTATGACCGGCAACTTGTGACTGATCGAATCGTAGCAACCTTCGGTAACGTCATCTGAAGATGTTTACGATAAGACCAGTACTTTGCTCTGCCCCCGTTTATTATTAGAAAACGTGATTGATGGGTGAAGCCTTGATAATTGGGCGGGGGCCACCATCAGGGGATACAGAAGGCACGTGACATGGGTTGACTACTTCGAGCTGGACCCTTGTTAAACAATTTATTGAGCGCTTCCCTCGCGCTTTTTTAGCAGGCCACCAGCCTGCGCTGTTGGTGTTTTTGACCGTCCGTTCTACCTGTTTGTGTGATCCTTCCAAGATACTGAGAGAGTGCACCGATGGCTTATGCCCCTCCGGCTGTCCATCACAATCTCAGGATGTTGTACCGCTAGAATTGCACGAAATTTGAGTTTTTGGCAGAGTTATAGGCAAAAAGGACGATTTTCAGTTGAATCTACAACACCTGTTGCCTTATAAAAGTTGTCATCAATGGAAAAAGACGTTCCTTCAAGACCGATAAACAATGCCTAGATATAAATTCGAAGCACCTGTCTAACCTCGCTTTTGAAAGGAAATTCCAAAGGCTCTCTCTCCTAGAGTTTTACTCCGATTGACTTGAAATTTTGAGAAAATATTCCTAATATTATGGGCGGATTATGGATTTTTTGAAATTTCCAATCCTACATGGGTTACCCCATGGTTACCGTTACGATGCCAGCATACGCAATGTTGACGCATGAACTGCTAAATTCGGTGTAAATTGTTTGATGACACTATTCTAGGTCACTGACTGTTTATTTTAGCTTTAAGATCCCAGTGCCTCACAAGTAGAAAGTGTCCAACTTCTAGTTAGATTCAAAAATTCTAAATGAAAAGAGATTGCACGGAAATATCAAATTTCACCGGCAATCTTTCTTGCACACAAGACTGTGTCTGCATTTGAAGCCACCACCAACAACATAATTTTGGTTGAAAATATATTTTCGACATCTCGGTTCTCACTGTTAGTATGTGGCGCTGTATGTGTCCATATGGATACATTGGCCTCGTCACATAGATTAAGGAGTGGCGATAGTGATAACTTGCCTCGTGTGCATGCTCTGCTGAACGTGTTGTCGACTCTTTACCAAGATAACTCTCGACAAGATGCCAATGTGACTGGGCCGCGCTAAGTGCTTGGAATGGCATCCATAAACACAACCACACGGCAATAGCTACAAATACGAATACAACATGTGAATTTCAAATTTAACATGGCAAAGCAAGTTACATGGAAATATGATGAACCCAATATGGGTCACTTGGCCAAAAAGTGCCATCGACTTGGCTTGGCTTGGCTTGGCTCATGAATCTTGCGATTTCGACGATGACAACGTCCATTGTTTCTCTTTCGTTCCGAGCATTTCATCTTCTTTTTCGCTGTCTTGGCTTTTCTTATCAGAGAAAGTCTTCTTCTTCAGAGCCAAGAGTCTGTGTGTCGGTCTGCTTTGGTCGGTGGTCACCTTTGAGCGGTCGTCCCGCTTGGCTTGGTCATCTGACTTGTTGACGGTTTGACCATTCCGTTGATTAAGGTATTTTTGGGCGTCCAAACATTTTGGAGTGCCATCAATTTGACGGTTACTGTGTTTCTCAATTTACTCGTATGTATGCGCGAATGGAACAGTGCCTCAATGCGGCTGCAACTTTCTAATTAGTGAGCAGCCATAAATTTCTTTGGTGGACATGAAGGCACCTCGGGTAGGAGGTGAGACATCCATTGACTAGGTTTTTATCTTGGATTTCGTTATAATGAATTCGAAATGAAATGAAATGAAAAGTGAAGTCTATCGGATGTGTATTGCTGATGTGGAGAAGTGCGGCACGGCGGTACCGGGTATTTATACCTTTTATGGGAATGAATTCACTTTCATTGACGAAATTAGATTTTCGTTGATTGAGTAGCCAGTGGCCAAGATGGACAAAACGCTTTGGAATGTCTAGGGTCTGTTGATGTGTTGATTTTTTTTTTTTGAAATGATTGGCGATTAATTGGTTTTGATTGAGGATGTTGTAGAGAGTATGGTGCGAGTATGTTGTGACCTTGTTAAGTCGCATTTAGATGCAAAAACTGATGTCGGTGGGAAGTACGTCATTTGCTAATTTTTGGTTACTGACGAAGTTTGCTGGGTAATTGGAAAGCTTCGTGATGGACGAATTGATAAAAGTGACGGCAACTAGCTGACTCATGTACATGGAAACTAAGGCATGTGAAAGAAATTTGTGAAGTTTTGCAATGCTAATTGATTTGATGATTAGGAAACATTATTCGAGTGTTGGTCCCAAGACGGGTTGAATTCTTTGCATCAGACTATGGGGCTCCTATTATGTAAATATTTCTAGTTAGAGAGTATGTGACTTAAGTCATTTCAACCAGTTTCACTAGTTTCACATAATCAAACACACTTTTCTAGTTTGGGCTTACTACTTACTACCCACTTACATATTAAGAATAAAGCTCTCCTATTAGCACTGTCTTTGATCAACCGGATAGGTTAGTACACACTTAGATGGTTCAGTAATGATGCAACGCCATGGGTACTTAAGCATTCTCACTTAGTTCCTCACTACCAACTCCTACACGCACCTCCACGTTGATGACTGCTGGGTGCTTAGTACCTCGATTGGGTAACCAACCCCTTTGGAAGGTCTTTGGTGGCAGCGAAGGAGAGAGGCGGGAGGAGTGTATTCTCACTTAGGCACTTCTTCTGTTTGTTCCAGGCAACAGCAGACGAATTGTCTAGATGGAGTCAACGGTGGCCTCCACAGTCCCAGTCAGGCCGAATTACTAAGTGCAATATGACTATATTACTATATGAGGTGCTTCGACATATCCAGATACCAGGTCTATAGGGATCTCCAATACTGAGCCAGGATGTTGGGTTAACGGCAGCGCTTATAAACCGAAGTTGGTTACTGGCACCGGAATATCCGGTCTGCTGTTCTGAGGTTTGTGATCCGCATCAAAGGCACCTTCCAAAATATAAGCCTAATATGTTCACATGCACCTACCGACCATTTACTAATTGATGCGAGGCACCCATCCAACATCCTCGACGTGTACACATTCTGAGGGGCAAACGTCGACTCTGACCGTTTTGTTGTTGCGGCTAAATTCAGAGCTCGATTGTCCAAAGAGAAGAAGCTGCGAACTGCCCTGCCCAGAAGAAGAAATTCGACGCTGGACGCTTAAGCACACCTGGAGTAGCCAGAGTCTACAGAGAGGGCCTGAGTGAGAAACTCTTCACTTTCGAATTAGGAGAAAGGAGGAGAAGAAGATCCTCCATAGAAAGAAGAGGCCTACGCAGCCACCCATATCAAGGAGATTGAAGAGTCCCGCGATCGAAATAAAATCCGGAGGTTTTATTAGAAGCCCAAGCAACTGGTGGCTGGATTGAAGACCGGAACACAGGCTCTTCGAAACTAGTCACCGAAGTACAGGAGATAGTAGATGTATTTAAGCAGCATTTCCAGCAGCTGCTAAATGGTCATCATGTAGAGAGAGTAATAGGTCAAGAAGAGAATCCAAATCCAGTCAATGAAAAACCAGTTCCACCACTCAGTATAGAAGAAGTCTGCTTAGCTATAAAAAAAGCTTAAAATGGCCTACCAGCCGAGCTGTTCAAATACGGTGGTGATGCATTGGTAGGGCGCATTCCCCAAATCAGCAACCAAGTATAGGTGGAAGAAAGCATGTCCCATCTACAGCAAAGGCGATTCTATGTCTTGTAAGAACTATCGGGGCATATCCTTGCTTAATGTCACATATAAGATCCTATCCAATGTACTGTACGAACGTCTCAAACCTCTCTGCAAATAGTATTTATCGTCAGGAGCTTTATACGGCGATGGATGAATTCGGGATCCCGGCAAAACTGATCCCGATGTGTCGCGTGACGCTGGAAAACACTCGCTGTAATGTGCAATTTGGAAGTAACTCCTCCAACCTATTTCAAACGTGCACAGGATTTGGGTAAGGAAATGCGTTATCACGTGACTTCTTCGATCTCGTTCTAGAGCAGATAGTGCGAAGGTGTCAACAGGGAAGGCACTGTCTTCAACATGTCCTTTCAGCTACGATATTGACATCATCTGTCGTTCCCTGCATGCTGTGATAGAGCCTTTCACGGCGATTGAAGAACAGGCGAAATTTGTTGGCCTTGAAGTAAACGAGGACAAAATTAAGTACAAAACTTCACTATTGATAGGAACAATTTCGAGGTTCTGAGGCTCGAGAGGACAAGGAAGGCCGAACCTCCGTTTATAAGACAGGAGTACCGAGTCGACCACCGTCGAGTGCACAGCTCCACCAGTGCACTCGCAATATTGTTGTGTGATGTGCAGCAAAAAAAAAAAAAAGCGTGCGTGCAAAAAAAAAATATATACAAAAACAAAAAAGTGCAGTGCAGTGACAGTGAAATCACACAGTGCGGGTATCCCACCTCACCCGCTCCTAGACGAAGTACTGTTGCTTGCACTCAGTCACTGCCGTTACTGTATTTACCATACGGTACGGGCAGTGGCTGAGTGTATGTAACAACTGATGGATAGCGGGTTGTGAGTGAAAATTTTGTTGGTGCACTGTTTCATATTGTTGTAAGGGCAATTTGATTCGGTAAACCAACGTCAGAATTTCCACTTCGCAGCCTTGCTTAGTATCGTCGGTGTTTGTCTGTGATTATGACTAGGGAATTCAGGGTAGACGTAGCTAATATACGCGGGCTAAAAAGTAATCACTTTTCTGCGTACGTCCACGTCTGTAAGTACAGACCAGCTGTTTTGGCACTTAGTGAAACACAGGTAGGTCCCCGCCCACACCTGGCTACGAACTAGTGTCATTATTCTTCTCTCACCGCGGTCTCGCCATTTATGTGCGTAGTGATATAGCTTACCAAACTCCACCACAATGTGATCCATGTTCCAATCCGGAATTCAACGTCATGTGGTTAAAATTCCATCTCCGTAAGCAAATTATCCGCTACTGCTTTATTTACAGAAGCCCCAAACTGGACAGCAATTCAACCTTTAACGAGTTTGATGCGCTGTCTGACTCCATTCAAAGAATTGTATCCCTGTATTCTCATACTGAAACCGTTATTACGGGCGACTTCAATATACACAATTCTGGGTGGCTTCGACATTCTGGACAGACAACACCCGAAGGAAGGTGTGTTGAGATCTTCGCTGCGGAAAACAACCTAACGCAGCTTGTAAATGAGCCCACGCGAATACCAGACGTTGATAATCATACCGCCAACACACTGGACTTGTTTTTAACTTCTCACCCTGATAAGTACACCATTGATGTGCTCTCCCCTCTAGGCTCGTCGGACCATTGTGTCATATCAGCTAATTTCTCGTACACCGACCACACAGTTAGAGAAAAAATTCCTAAAAGAACCGTATGGCAATACGAGAAAGCCAACTGGAGCGGTCTTAACAGCTTCTTTAGGAATTTTAACTGGTCGTTATGCTTCCTCGATAACGACGTGGATGCCGCTGCTGATATGATTACAGACACCGTTCTCTTTGGAATGAGATCCTTTATTCCTCATCGGATGAAGAGTATCAAACCAAAAGAAAAGGCATGGTACGACTCGAGCTGTAAAGAGGCCGTCAGGGTTAGAGAAATGTTTTTCCGGTCCTACAAGACCAACCCGACAGAGGAAAACCGAAAAAAGTTCAAACGAGTCAGAAATGACTGCAACGCCCTTCTTAAGCGTGTGAAATTCCAATACGACCAAAAACTGAGGCTAAAAATACTGCAATGTCCCAAAGGCAGTTAAAATTGTTGGTCGTTCGTCAAAAGCATTAGAAATTCCGCCTCATCCTCCATCCCAACGCTCATTTACAATGACATTCCAGCTGTCAGCTCTTTGGATAAGGCCAATCTGCTTGCTGCACACTTTGCGGCCAGCTCAACACTCCCAGATTGTGCTTTGTCTCCGCCTACACTTGAGTGCGTCCTTCAATGGGACAATTCTACTTTCGCACTCGTGTAGTAGCAAGAGTACTTAAAGATCTCAACATACATAAATCCGCTGGTCCAGATGGTATATCTCCCCTTCTTCTGAAGAGGTGTTCTTCCTCGCTGGCAAAACCACTGCGTAAGCTTTTTCATCAATCCTACACTTTAGGACTCTTCCCGAGCAGATGGAAAACAGCATTTGTCCAGCCCGTCCCTAAAAAAGGCGAATTATCTTCTCTCTCCTCCTACAGACCCATTGCACTTACGTCCCTTCTTTCCAAGGTCATGGAAACACTGATAAATCGTCAGCTCACGAAATATCTCGAAACACGAAAACTTCTCAATGACCGGCAGTACAGTTTTCGTAGCAACAGGTCCACTGGTGATTTGATGGCATGCCTCACCGAAAAGTGGAACCAAAGCGTACATCAATCTGGCGAAATCAAGATAGTTGCACTTGATATTTCTAAGGCATTTGACAGAGTTTGGCATCAGACTCTTTTGTCGAAAATGCGTGCATTTGGGATCGACGACTCTCTTCTTCAATGGATTAGAAATTACCTTTCGGAACGTTCAATTCAAGTTGTCTTGGACGGTTTCAAGTCTGATATTCACAAAATAAATGCTGGTGTGCCCCAGGGCTCTGTTCTGTCTCCGACACTCTTTTTAATTTCAATTAATGATCTGATGATTCCCAGACTCACGGCCCTGTTCTTCGGCTGCAGATCGAGAACGGCAGCGTATGCTAAGCTCATTAAATTCCGATATCAACAGCATAACCAATTGGGGAACTATCAACAGAGTGGAATTTAATGCTTCCAAAACACAATGCTGTCTGCTGTCTTTAAAGCGAAATTTAAACACCCGGCCATTATCCATTAATGGCACTTGCATCGTCGAAACCGAAAAACTTTCCATTCTCGGTATGTGTATCAATGACAACTTACGAGTACGTTGGAATGACCACATTTTCGATTTCGTCAAAAATACTGCGAAATGTCTAGGTTTCCTCAAGCGACGTAAGAAATATTTTACCCCCTCTGATCTGGCCTCAATATATAGGGCATTCATCCGCCCAAAATTGGAGTACAATGCCCACATCTGGTCAGGTGCTCCTAAAACATCTCTGAACCTGCTAGATAGGATACTGATACTAATATCAGTCAGTCAATTGATACCTTCGAACACCGACGTAATGTCTCCTGTCTCACTTTGTTTTATCGCTATTTCCACCACCAGTGCTCCACTGAAATCGCCAGTAGCATTCCGCCCATTCAAACTTTCAACCGTAACACCCGTCTCGCTATGAATGCTCATCAGTATACCCTCAAGCCCATTTTTGGACGTACTCTAAAATATCGTGATTCGTTCCTAAGCCGTACAACTCGCTTATGGAATGCCCAGCCGATCTCTGTATTTCCTGGTCGTTATAACTTGCAAACATTTAAAAACAATGTACCTCTCTTTTCATCCTCCCTAAATTTCCTTTGCCCGCGCTGTGTACAATCATCTTAAGGGTACTCAAACCCCTTGAGCGGGCGCTCATTATAAAAAAAAAAAAAAAAAAAAACAAAGCCTTCGCGTATACCAGAGCGCTTGGTCTGAATAACTAAAAGCAGCGTGCACGGGATCGCGGAAGATGGAAAACCGAATGGCTCAGGCAGAGGCTCTTCACGCGTCGAGAACCTGTTAAGTGAAATGAGTATTATAGATGATTTTCGTTCCTTCCACTTCCGGTCCATTAGACTTTCAATCTGACCGCCTTCTAGTTGAAGAGCAAGGTGGAACTTCGTGTGCGTAAAACTGATTCGTGAATGCATTCTCTGCCTAATAGTGGAGACAGAGTGCTAGTATTGATACAATGGTGCGAATACCATGGTATAGTGAATACTACAATCCATCACAGACAGCATTTCATAGTGCACGTTGACTTTTGAGTTAAGTAGCATACTTTGACATTTGTGTAGTCTGTCATAACAAACAAAAATATAATTTTCAAGACAAGATGAATAAAACTGATTTACTTTTGTGCCAAATGATGATGATGAATACAAAGAAAGTTCAAAAACTTGAAAGCGAAAGTGCACATTTAAGAATGTAAGCCATTCAAAGCAAAAGAAAACTATCGCATTATATTCCCTAGGATTTTCTGCTGAAAACAGAACCGTAGCAAGTCTGTTTGGTGTTGGCAGATCAACAGTTGTCGAAATAACATGGGAGGTGTGTGAAGAAATATGCAGTGTTTTCCAAAAACATTATCTAAATTTTTACCCACCAACTCAACATGACCTAATGAAAGTAGTTAATGGCTTTGAAGTTCTCGGATTTCCACAATGCTCTGGGGCTATTGACGGATGTCATATTGAAGTAAGACCTCCGAAGGATGAAGCTGTAGATTACTTCAACCTTAAAGGATGGTATTCAATGATCTTTTTGCTGCAGTGGATTATCGCTACAGGTTTACCTATGTAAATGTTGGAAGTCCGGGAAAAACGCACGATTTCACAATATTCGAATGCTCCTTGTACCTTGACAACCCTATATTTCAAGAAAATAAAAAGAATACTGAGGGGAACAGATATTGGAATATTGTTACTAGGAGATTCTGCTTTATTGTGGACTTCAACGCAGTTCGGGCATGCTACCGTCTTGTGCTCTCCGCAAACAGATTTAAGCATTTTGCTTGTTGTTTTCGAGACTTAATGAAATGTAGGGAAGTTATTTTCTTTTCATTGCCCATGGAGTAATCAGACTATTGCTCAAACTTTTCATGAAATTACGGCAGCATAGAGGTTTTTCATGCAATAAATTACATATGCGTTTATAAAGGCCATATTTAACATGCCATAAAAAACTGCCATGGGCCATCGGTTTGTTTTACGGCTGGATGACATCGAGGAACACATTTGATCGAAGGTATCGACTCCGCCTTTGGTTTCGTTGTAGAAGTGGATCATATTCGGCTTTGATGTTTCAGGATGAACCGTACCATTTTCATGGCACGATGATAAAAGGAATACCATTTTGTTTGGTTTCGGCTTGTACGAACCTAAAGTTAGCGGTCCATCATAGCAAAACATTGATGATCCGACAGGTCTAGGTCGTGAATTTTTGAGTTCTTGTGGTATTTCACGGTTATTGGACCTTATTGTTCCAACTAAAGACAGGTTATAGGGTGTCTTCAGCAAGTTCTTTGCTGAAGGAACAGAGGTGAACCAGTTGTCACAAGTTACGTCTCTGTTGCTTCCATGTATACATTTTGTCAGTTCTTTTACGTAATACTCTTCTAGAGGCGATCGATGAGTTTGAGTGCATCTTCCTATGTAAGGAATTGCATCGATCATATATTGTCTGGCACTCTCACACGCCATTACTATTTTAATTCCATATCTGTTGGGTTTGTTGGGCATGTACATACGAAAGGGACATCGGCCTCGGAATCCTAAAAGCTGCTCATCTACTGTTACATAGGCTCTCGGAATGTAATTAGAACGACAATTGCTTATGAAAGTTTCCTCTATTTTTGTTATTATACAACAATGCTTGCAGCAACTAGTGGCATGAATTCCACGAATTCCATTAGTGGTGAGAGTGGAGGGATCTGTCGCTCAATGTTGAATATTCTTTGCGAGCAGAAAACTGGTTTGAGGATATGCCATATTAATGCGCAGAGCCTCTTTCCAAAATTGGATGAGTTTAGAGATCTGTACCAAAGGTTCCAATAGTGATGTTGTTTGCGTTAGCGAATCATGGTTTACAAATTATTGCAAAGATAAGGTTTATAAAGTTAATGGGTACAGGGTTTTTCGTGGGGATAGGATAGATAGAATAGGTGGTGGTGCTGCAATATACGTAAGAAGCGGCTTAAATAGTCACCTCAAATGTAAGTCTGACCTCGGAAGTGAGATTGACTATGTTTTCGTTGAACTGAAGTCTCCTTCGGGCGCCCTTTTAATTGGGTCTATTTACAGACCAAATAAATATACCGATCCCTCTCCTATTTTTGGTCTTTTGGAATCTATCTCGATAGCTTATCGAAAAATTATCATTGCTGGTGACCTAAATACTCGTAGCAACCTTTTTGCTGAGCATATTGTGGTTATATTAACTTATTCCCGGCTAACACTACTCATGCTACTCACTTCACTGAAGAAGGTAGTACCCTCCTTAATGTTTTCTTTGTCACTGATGTAAGCGACATTCTCCTTTATGACCAGCTGTCAGCACCCGGTTTTTCAAAACATGACCTACTGTACTTAACTTTTAATTTTAACTTTACGTCCTCAGATCTAGTATATGAATACCGCGACTTCAGAAGCATTAACTTAAATCAGCTGGAGGTAGATGCCGCACTCATTGAGTGCAATCGAATATTTTACATGCCTTCTTCTAGTGAACAAGTAGACCATCTCTGCAGTAATGTTCGTGTTGGAATAAAAGACGCAGGTAGATATTCAGTTTTTTTAATATTTCAATTAGAATTTATTAAAAATTTCCTATAAAGGGAAATACAAATACAATATACTTTTTATTAATGTTTTATATATTTTCTTACTTTTAGTCACCTAGCATCTATTCCAGTTCTTTTCCTTTTTTCCTATTGAGCGCCTTTTCTTGTGTCAACTTGACACCTGTCATTCGCTTTCTGATAGGGGTGTGTCCGCACGTTTGTGTTGGGTTGCGTCCACACCCTCCCCCGGTATGGGCAGTCCTGGACTTACCACCTCTGTTTCTGCTCTAACATCCAACACAGCTAACTTGACGGCGGGCCTCTCGTATATGCCACTGATGGTCTTAATTGTGGCCGATCTAACTTGACCATCCTTGGCGAGCTTGGTCGCGATGACTCTCCCTTTTGGCCAGCAGTCTCGGGGATTGGCAGGATCAACGATGATAACAATGTCCCCAACTTCAATTGGTTTTTGGGGTTCAAACCACTTCGACCGCCTTGTCAGGGTCGGAAGGTACTCCAGTACCCATCGTTTCCAGAAAGCATCAGCATATCGTTGGGACATTAGCCAATTTTTTCGAATTGCGTCTCCGTCGTTATTAAGTGGAGCCCACGGCTTGGAACCATTCGATGAGCCTAGCAGAAGGTGGTTTGGGGTAATTGCTTCACAGTTTTCGTCCGACACTGGGACGAACGTTAGCGGTCGACAGTTTAATACATGCTCTACTTCAATCAAGGCGTTTTGAAGGACTTCGTGGGTTGGGTTCTTATTGGGAATAATGCGGTGAAGAACTCTCCTGACGGATTGGACTAACCTTTCCCAACTACCACCCATATGTGGCGATAGCGGGGGAATAAATGTCCATCTAGTTTGAGCATTTGTAAACTCTCTTACCATCTTATCCTGGTCGACTAGTCGTAGTGCTTCATGAAGTTCCTTACTGGCCGCTGTGAAGTTTGTACCTCGGTCGCTGAAAATTTCGATTGGGGTTCCCCGTCTGGCCATAAAGTTACGGATCGCCATAATACACGAGTCGGCCGTCAAGGTCGATGCCACCTCGATGTGGACCGCTCGAATAGTCAAACAGGTTATCAAAACCCCCCATCGTTTTTCGAGTCGCCGCCCGATTAACACGTTTATTGGGCCAAAATAGTCGATACCGATGTACGAAAAGGGTCGACAATATGCTGAAAGTCGAGCAGCGGGAAGCCCAGCCATCATCGGAGAACGAGGTTCGGCGTTTTGGGTCTTACATCGCTGGCACTGTTTTCGTTCCGCCCGCGTTGCAACTCGCAATCGAAATATGAAGAACCTTTGGCGCAGTTCATTTACTACCGTTTCCTGGTTACAGTGATGGTACCTGTTATGAACGTCGCGGATTATAAGCGTCGTTACATGGTGGCCCCTCGGCAAGATAATCGGCCGTCCTACCTCGCTACTCGTCACATTCTGAGCATCGATCCTACCTTTAATCCTTAGAACTCCGTGGACATCTAGATACGGTGAAAGTTGCCATAGGGGGCTCGTCTTGCAGATTCTTCCTTTTGAATCAAGAGCTGTCATCTCTTTGGAATAAATATCGCGCTGCGCCTGGCGAAACAGGTAGTTCTCTGCCTTAGTAATTTCTGTTTGCTGAATGCAGCCAGTTTGCGGCGATTCTGTGGGACAAATTTTAGATTTTAGGTTATTAACATACCTTAGAACAAGAGCTGTTATTCGTAGAAGTCGTTTCCAGTCCGAATAGCGTTCGGGCTGTAATATGTGCGGTCGTGGGGTTACATTTGCACCTGCATCTGAGTGGTGGTTTAAGTATTTCGGTCTTAGCTCCTCGTCGGTAATTTTATTAAAGTACGGGTCAGCAAATTCGGGCCAGTTTTCCTTGGGTTCGCGAAGAAATTGCGGGCCGTTTAACCATCTGCCGCCACTAGAAAGGTCTGGACGTGGTTGCCACTTAGTTCCTTCGTCGGCCACATTTAATTTAGTTGGAATCCAATGCCATTCATTGACTTCGGTCGTATCCAAAATTTCACTTACTCGAAATGCCACAAACTGACTGTACCGTCTATGGTCGGATCTAATCCAACTCAAAACATTGCGGGAGTCTGACCAAAAATGTCTGCTGCTAACCGTTATGTAGTGCTCCTTTATGATGCAGCTCGCCAGCCTTGATCCGAGAACCGCTGCCTGCAGTTCCAGCCGTGGGATGGAAAGCATCTTAAGAGGTGCGACTCGAGTTTTTGCAGCAACTAGGGAGCACTCTGTCGTAGCTCCATCGACAACTCGGAAATACGCCACAGCAACGTACCCCTCCTCGCTGGCATCAACAAACACATGTAATTCGGTCTCGCTTGCTTGTTTGAATGTTGTAATCCTCAGATAGCATCTCGGAATCTTAACTGCTGCTATACTCGGCAGGACTTCTAACCAGGTAAGCCACTTTTGAAATTCCGGATCTCTAATCTTATCGTCCCAGCCTATTCCTGATCGCCACACATCTTGCAGTAAGATTTTCACAAATATGAGGAAATTTGCTATAAGCCCCAACGGGTCGAAAATTTTCATTAGCGTACGAAGCAGCTCACGTTTGGTTGGATGTCGTTCGCCAGAAAACAAATCTTTATCGTGCTCAGATATCTTTATCTTGAAGGTGAACACGTCATCGGTGATACTCCACCACATGCCTAGAACCTTTTCGGAGTCAGACACCGCGCCGATGTTGAGGTCGACTTCGCTCTCGACTTGATCATGCATTGCGTTGACTATTGCTGATGAGTTGGACATCCAGTTCCTGATTTCAAATCCAGCCGACTCATGTATGTGTTTGATATCTCGGGCCAACTGAATCGCCTCGTCGATGGTATCCACGCTGTCCAAAAGGTCATCCACGTAATGACTTTGGATGATCGACTCCACTGCTCTAGGAAATCTAGCTTTAAACCGTTCTGCGTTTAAATGTTTGATATATTGGGCACTACTCGGCGAACAGGTAGCCCCAAACGTCATCACGTTCATAACGTACTCCTCCGGCATCTTTTTCGTCTCGTCGTCACGCCACAAAAAACGTTGTGAGTCTTGATCTGCTTTCTGGATTCCAACTTGATGGAACATTTCGCAGATGTCCCCGCATATAGCAATTTTCCTTTGACGAAACCGGAACATTACTGAATTGAGGGGCTTTAGTTGGTCGGGCCCTTTAAGTAGGACTGAATTCAGCGACACCCCTTGAAACTTCGCTGCGGCATCCCATACCAGCCTCAGCTTTCCTGGTTTGTTCGGATTTGTCACGGGGAATACAGGCAAATACCATGTGCGCGGACCTCGCCGTTTAGCTTCCACTTCAGAAAGCTTGCGGATGTAATTTCTCGAGAGGTAATGACCGATTTTCTCATTCAGACTCTCCCTGAGTTCAGGATCACGCCGCATTCGTTTCTCTAGGCACGAGAGGCGCCTTATCGCCATTTCTCGGTTATCGGGCAGTTGGACGTTGTCGAACCTCCATAGGAGACCTGTTTCGAAGCTCTTTCCTCTTCGTCGAGTGGTAGCACGAAGTAGGTCGTGTGCCCGCTGGTCATCTCGGGATGTTAAAGGTGATTCCTGTTTGGTCACTCCGAGGCCTTCTAGAGTGAAAAAGTTTTTTACCAGTTGTTGCAATCGATGGTCGTGGTCTTCATTGCAGTCGCAGCTGCTGACACTATGGTGAGATATTTGGCTAACTCTTGAAACGCTGGCATTTTCGCCTCTCGGGCCGTACACTACCCATCCGAGTCGCGTCTTGGAGGCAAACGGTTGATTATCTCCTAATCCTTCGATAGAGTTCGTGGCGAATCCAAGCTTCATGTTGTCTAACCCGATGAGATACGTGGACGTATGGCGCCATAAGAAGTAGCAGGGACGCCCTTGAGATGTTGATACAATTTTGATAAATCGGACATGTTCAGGGATTGCTCTGGCAGGTCAAGTGATTTCACGGTCCGAACATTTGTCAGGCGGTATTTTTTTGCTGACTTACAAATGCCTGAGATATCGACGTCGATATGCTGGGAGTTGTCTTCGTAACGGTGAGTGTTGGCCGTCCACTTCAGGCAGAGGGGGTGAACCACGCCATGAAGATCTAGTTCGTTTGCCATGTCTTGATCCATTAAGGTTATCGAGGATCCGTCATCGAGAAAGGCGTACGTGTGCACGGTCCTGTTTTCGCCATAGAGAATAACTGGCACGTAGCGATATAGAATGGACTGTTTACTGCTCTGGTTGTGGTAATTTAATACCTCCGAAGCCTGATGTTCTGCCTTTGGTGTTGATAGATTGTGCAGCAGTCTGTGGTGTAGCAGGTCGCAACCGTTTATACCGCAACGAACCTTTGAGCGGCAGTTCCGATAGTAATGTGGTTTTAAACACTTACGGCATAAACGATTTTCCTTGACTGTTGCCCATTTGGAGCTCTGACTCAGTTCGAGAAATGCCTTACAGCTTACCACCGAAGAGCAGTTTGAGGAACATAAGCAACATGTTTTCGTAGCGGCCGTGTTGTTTGTTTGACCGCATCTCTGATGAGTAGAGCGTACAGGTGCTAGTTGTGTTTCCTCCGAATGCATGTGCAGAAAACCTCTCTCTTTTGGCTGGCGTACGTTGATGCTTGCAGTTGATAGCGCTGGGATTGTTACACAATTCGCTGCACCCGCGATTTGGTAAAGCCACTCGCCAAAGTCGGAAAGGGTGCAGCTTTCGAGAGTTTGTAGAAAAATTCCCCAATTCAGGCGGATCGATGTCGGAAGCTTCTCCACGAGCTTTTGTAAGAGGGCAGGGTTGCATAGGTGGGAAAGCAGCCCCGATGATTCTATTGTAGCGATAAGGTTCTACACTGCCAAAGCAAACTTCACGATGCTCTCCAACTTCCCTTCTTTTGGCGCCGGCGTTGAGTGAATCCTCTGTAGCATACTGTGAACGATGAGCTCTGGTCGCCCATACAACATTCTCAACGTTGAGATTATGCGCGGAACACAAGACGGTTGTAGCAGCATACTGCGCACTGCTTCGTATGCATCGCCTTTTAATGCCCTTTGTAGCCGCGAGATGTTTTCTTGATCGGAGAATCCACATAACTGAGTGGTGCGTTCATAGTCGGATATAAAGCTTGGCCAATCGTCGGGGCTTCCATTGAAAGGCTGCAGGTCTCTTGATATGGAATGACGGGCTGCTAGTTGGGATTTATTTAGCTCACCGATCGGATTGCGTGGCAATGTTCGATTTAGGGTTTGCTCTACGGTAGGCGGAACTTCTCGATGGTGTTGCATAAAGGTGCTAGTATTGTGCTCCATTGGCCGTTCAAAAAGCTGTGAAATCCGAGGTGTTAACGGACGTTCACCCAGAGGCGGTGGCAGTTGTCGCTGGAGTCGTTGTTCAGGTTCAAGTTGCGAGGATGGTCGCAGATTTGGTCGTGATCATAGTGCGCATGACAGGGCCTGTTGCTCTAGCTGCTGAGATGTCTGCTGTAAATTCATACGCTGCAGTTGCTGTGGCAGCTGATTGGCCACATTTTTGCTAACATCCCACTGGTACTTTCGGTAATCGAATGAATTAGCAGCTTGTAAGTTAGGCAGCAGGGCGGCATTTGTTCCATTGTTGGTAGGATTTGGTGCGGATATGGTGGGTGGATTTTGTGTTGAATTACGCACCTCCTCTATCCACAGTTTTACTGCCGCATTTCCTTGGGCGGGATGTATAACTTCATCGCCAGCATGTGACGAACAATCATCTTCAGCTTGATGCGGGAGCGAATATTTTTTCTCCAGGTACTCCCTGTAGCGCTGCTTACACCTTCGCAGTTTAAATTGTTCCTCTTCACGTCGTTTTTCTTCAAGAAGCTGCTCTTCGTTGTCGCGCTTCTCTTCCAAAGCGCGCTCCACGTTCCACTGAAAATAAAACAAATAAGGCATGGGCAAAATGCTTGGTTTACTGGTGAAATTAGGGACCTAATCAAGAAACGTAATCGATGGTATGATGCATGGAAGCGTTACAGGTTAGACATCCATCTCCAGATGTATCGTTCCCTGCGCAACCGTGTAGTGGGAAAAATTAAAGCGGCAAAAAAAGAGCTCTACAAAAACAAACTAAATACACAGATTAGAGGAAAACAGCTTTGTAATAATCTCCGTGCAATTGGTATTGGCAAAAACAAAGAAGACGGCGATGTTAATTTTAACGTAAACGAGCTTAACAAAAGTTTTGTTAATCTTCCCCATCCCATCCTTAAATGTTGAACGTCCTACATCGTCAACTTCACATGAAGTAGGTAGCTTAGAGTTCGCCTGCATCGACGATGTCGAATTAGTTTCATGTCTGTTATCAGTCAAATCTAATGCCGTTAGTTTTGACGACATCCATCCCAAATTTATAAAAATCATCCTGCCAGTTATTCTTCCCTACTTAGTTTATTCCTTTAATTCTATTTTAACGACCGGTTGCTATCCCACACAATGAAAAATGTCAAAAATTATCCCTATCCAAAAAAAGCCTAACAGTAACGACTTTCGTCTCATCTC
This sequence comes from Volucella bombylans, assembly GCA_949129095.1. Taxonomy (NCBI): domain Eukaryota; kingdom Metazoa; phylum Arthropoda; class Insecta; order Diptera; family Syrphidae; genus Volucella; species Volucella bombylans. The sequence continues at coordinate 377,718,654 of OX422140.1, read as the reverse complement.
AATTCTACCCTATTTGTCAAAAGTATTCGAGCGAGTACTACAAAGACAAATGAGCTCTCACATCCAAAAGTATAACTTGCTCTCTCCTTTACAGTCCGGTTTTAAGAAACACCATAGCTGTATCACTGCAACCATTAAAATTGTGAATGATATTAGAGAGAAGTTAGATTTTAATGAAGCGACGGTTTTGGTGCTCCTCGATTTTTGTAAGGCGTTCGACACCGTTGATCATGCACAACTGTGCCATAAATTGAAAACTTTTTTCCGCTTCTCTAGTTCATCTGTATCACTCATCTCCTCGTACCTGAAACTGAGAAAACAGGCTGTCGTTGTCGGACCTCAGACATCTGACTTTATTCTAAATAATAAAGGTGTCCCACAGGGCTCTATTCTTAGACCGCTTCTATTTTCCCTATATATAAATGAGCTTCCTTCTATTGTTTCTTCTTCCATCCATATGTATGCCGATGATGTTCAACTCTACCGTAGTTGCCAACTAGGTATGATCGAAGACTGTGCGACCGCAATTAATTCTGATTTAGAAAATATATCCAACTGGGAAAAAAACAATGGCCTCTTTCTCAATCCCTTAAAAACCAAATGCATTGTTATAAGCAAAACATTACTGGATATTACTCACTTTCCCGATATTGTGCTTAATGGCCTTGAAATTGAATATGTTGAAACTGTTAAAAACTTAGGAATCGTGTTCAACAGAACACTGACATGGAAGACCCATATCAATGCAACAGTTGGTAAGGTATATGGCATACTGCGACAGCTCTGGATGTCCCATTACTATGTCCCCCTAAAAACGCGTTTTTTGCTAGCCAAAACCTTAGTATTTCCTATACTTACGAGTAGTTATGGCTGCGAAATATTTTCCAACTGTGATTCTGCGTGCCGGAGAAAGCTGAATGTTGCGTTTAACAATACTGCCCGCTATGTTTTTAACCTTAAACGTTTTGACAGAATATCCTTGTTTTCCAAATCTCTATATAACATGTCACTTGACCATCTTTTTCGCTATCGAACTCTTATACTGCTATCCAATGTCATTCAAACTCACCAGCCCTCTTATCTCTTCAACATACTGCGCCCTTGCACCTCAAACCGAACTCTCCAACTTATTCCCACCAGATTTACTTGCCTATCTTCTGAGCGCCAGTTCCTCGTTCACGTCGTCCGCCTGTGGAATTCTTTACCTAGGCATGTTAGAGAGCACGGCGGCACTAGACGTTTTCGTGTTAAACTTAAGTCCTTTTTTGTCAACAACCGAATTTAGCTTAAAGTCCTGTTTATTTTCTATTCTTTTTTTTTCTCACTTTTCTTTTCTTTTATACGAGTATCTATTAAATTTAATTTAATGGAGATGTTCTTGGTTTTGGTTTTGTTTTATCCTACTTCACACTTTCAGTCAGTATCTCAAACCAGACAGACGTGTTTTTCTTGTTCTCCCTTTAATTACTTTTCGGCAAATTGCATTTTCCGGTTCTTAAACCCAGTGCTTGAATTCTCGAATTCTTTTTTTGTTTGTGCATTTTTTTTCAGTGCAAGCCCCTAACTATATAAAATTGCAACCAAGCAATACAAAAAAAAAATAATAAATAAATAAAAACAATAATTTCGACCTAATATTTATACCCTCACTGACCTACTCAACTAAGTTAAATATGTCTTGCGGAATTGCCAATTGTGTAATCGATGACTGCAGTGCTGACTGGGTAGCTTGCAAGGGCATCTGTGGGAAAGCCTTTCATGCCGTTTGTGTCGGGTTAAACAATAGAAATACGGTGTTTATCAAGGAATTCTCTGATAACCTCCTTTTCTTCTGTGATGAGTGCAAGTGTATCTCACTCTCGCATGTTCTTTTGGCAATAAAATGCCTAAGCGATTCCAATGACTCCTACCAAGACGCACTCGCGAAAAAGATCACGGACAAAATTTCGGTCATCGAAAGCAGTGTTAAAAGTATTGAAGAGTTGCGGAACTCAGTGCAGACCTCAGCCGAACTAATAAAATCGAAAGTAAGGCATATGGATAAACAAATTGCTGGTCTAATCGAGTTAGACTCTGGGAGATCCAGGAATGAAGAAACTCCCTTAGGTCACCTGGATAAAGTGTTAAGTGACATCAAAGCCATCTGTTCTACGCAAGTTATATCCAACCAAAAAACTTGCGAGTTGATAAGCTCTCTGCGTGACGACATTGACATTCATTTCCAGTCCTCGTCACGCAAACAACCATCTCCTAAAGAATCCGATTCTATGCTCGAAGTTATCTTCGACAAAGTGAACGATGTCAGTGATGAACTTACTGCGACTCGATCCCTCGTATGCGATATTGAACATCACATCGCAATAATAAACAGCAAAATCGTTGACCCACCAAACTTCCCGCAGCCTTACCAGAATGTTCCCTATAATACATCACTAATGGCTGAATTAATGGAACCTGAAGTGGATTCACACTCACCCCCACATACAAGTCATCTGCGGACGGTTCAACCAACTGATTCTTGCGAAGTTTCTTCCAACCTGATAATAAAGACCACATCTACGCCAACACCTCCAATCGCTGCCCCACGGAGGCTTATCAATCACTTCAACTCAACTTGGACACCATCTGAATGGCAGCGTAGACTTGATAAGCTTGCTTCGAAAAATCAATTGGTCACTACGCTTCTTATAAAAGGCGCCCCACCACACGCTGATGCTGATTGGATCTCGAATTTATTCCTAAAGAAATATGGCATTACCATTAGCCACTGTAATTTAATTCCAACATCTCACCACAGAAGTAAGCGCAGCTTCAAGCTCAATATGCCGGCCAAATACGAATGGCTATTCCATAATCCAGCCAGCAACAATTTCAACCTTGGAAAGATGCGTGTCTGCAAATGGTTGGAAAATACGACCAAGAAGCAGGATAAATTCAAGCAGTCCGTTTTACCTAAACCATCTATAAAGGTAGCAAGTAAACCCAATTTGCCAAGACCCACCTCCTCTTCTCAAAACAAACCCAGCTCCAATTGGAGCTTTAAAACTAAAATTTTTCCTAATTTTAAGCCTCCTACCCATACTCCAACTCCGTCTATTCCACCCCAAACCAAGCCCCGACGTCAACGTGTCTCTTTTGACTTAACACCTATCTTAAATCCCGCTTCCAGCTCGCCTTTTAACTCGATTTCACGGGCCCCAGTCGCTATTTTTGATACACCACCAAACCCAGCTAGCAACTCAATTCCCAACTTCGACCTTAAAACTGGAGCTAAGTACCCTAATTTCATTAACTCCCATACCCTAAACCCCACATCTCATCCCTCATCCAACTCCATATCCAATCATTTATCTCCCTCCTCCAATGCTCCTATTCTTGATCCCCTTTCCCCCCCACTGTTAAACTAACACAGCAAACCAATGGCACTACAGAAAGTCGATATGCTCTCTCTAGGCTCAGAGAAAGAAAGATATATGAAAACATTCGTCTCTTTCTTGCCTATCTACATGACAAATCGGACTCTGTCTGTTACGAAGGGAAAACCAAAACCAGCGTCATGGTTTCCATCCAGCAGGAAGGCCTCCCTACCGACCCTATCAGTCTCAGGAACCTTTATGTCAGGTACCACGAGATTTTTAACATGTCCCCTCAGAAAGTAGCAGACGACCTCGCTGCATTCGGCAACTATGTTCACTCTAAACGAGTATCACACCTACAGCGAAGCCGAGCCGACCACGACAAATTTTTTCGTCCATAACGTGCCTCCCTTGCCAGCGCTTAAACCATCCTGCCTCACACCTCCACCCCACAACATCCTTCTTACATTTTACTACCAGAATGTAAGGGGTCTTCGCTCTAAAACCAATGCTGTCCTACGTCAATCGCATGCTCTTCCCTTTGATATCTACGCCTTGACCGAAACCAATTTGATTCCCGACATAAAGAACCAGGAATTGTTCCCTCCTACTTTTAATGTTTTCCGCGACGACGATCCTACCCCCACAAATAAAGATTCCCCCTGTCGAGGCGTCCTACTGGCGATGGACAACAGCCTTAACTCTTCCCCCATTACAATGTCTTCATCCTCTAAAGCCGACTTTGTCGCAATAAAAATATCACTGCCTCTCAAGTCCCTTTACGTTATATGTTGCTACATCCTACCAGCTCAACCTATCGAATCTTACCAATTTGTTATTGATGCGATCGATCATTTAGTTGACCAGTCAGACCCTATTGACTTTAATCGACTTTAATCTTCCTCAACTACAATGGACTCCATCAGATGATCAATCGTTTTTCATCGCTTCAAATGCCAACTCAGCTAAGGAATGTCTCTTCTTAGATCGCTTAACAGACTCAAGTCTATGCCAAGTCAGTGGTATATCCAATTTTATGGGCAGGTAATTAGACCTTATTTTCACAACAGATCCAATTAACTCCTCAGTCTCACTTTGTCCCCTATCTCTCTCAACAATCGATAACTACCATCCCCCCCTTCTACTTTCATTTTTTCATAACTCTTCATTCCAGTCCACTCCCCCCACAACTCTCTCATCCCACGACTTTCATAAAGCAAACTTTCACAAAATCAGTGAATATCTCAGCAGATCCCTCTTTAACTTTCACAACCTAAGTATAAATGATGCCTTATCCATTTTTGATAAAGAAATATTTAATTCTTTTTCCCTTTACGTTCCGTTTTCCCGCCTTAAAACATCATCTACTAATCCTCCCTGGTATAATCGCAAGCTTCGTTCCTTACGAAATCAGAGAAATAAGTTATGGGCTGTTTTCCTGCTTACCAGATCCTCTACCGACTATTCCAACTATCTTGGGTGCTTGTCTTCATTTCACCGAAATTTAAGATTCCCTTTACCAGCGCTACCTTAACAATGCGTAAGTCAACCTTATAAACCACCCTAAGTACTTTTCCCAATTTGTTAACTACAAAAGAAAGTCCGATGGTTACCTTCCCTCTCTTCAATAACAGGTCATCAACCGATCCACTCACCATTGCCAACCTATTTGCCACCTTTTTTAAGCAATCCTTCACCAACGACTCCTTTGTACCAGATCCATCCTATTTTAGTTACCTACTGAACTTCTCCAATGGCCCACTTCTCTCTCATATTTTTGATCCGTCTTATATCGAACATAAATTACACCAATTCAATGACGAATTCACACCCGGCCCAGATGGCCTCCCTGCCATATTTCTCTCTTTCCCTTGCCCTTTCTAATCTCTTTCGTCTATCCCTTTCACAAGGAGAATTTCCTCAGGCTTGGAAATCCTCCTTCATAACCCCGATCCACAAGAAAGGATCAAAGAATGAAACAACCAACTATCGTCCCATCGCTAAACTCTCTCATATACCCAAACTCTTCGAAAGTATTTTGTATGAAGCTCTAAGCTTCCAATGCAAATCACTTATTTCCCCTAGACAACATGGCTTCCTAAAGGGTAGGTCAACCACCACAAATCTCGTTGAATTCGTATCCTTTGCCATCTCTGCCCTAGAAAATGGCAATGAAGTCGATGTAGTTGCAACCGATTTTAGCAAAGCCTTCGATAAAATCTCTCATCGGTTAATCATCTTTAAATTGTCTGCCCTCGGCTTTGAACCCATACTGTTGAAATGGATACCCTCTTACCTCAAAAACCGTTTTTACAGTGTTCGTTTTAGGTCAGCCCACTCCGCTCCATTTTTGGCCACCTCTGGAGTTCCACAAGGCAGCCATCTCGGTCATCTTCTTTTTATATTAACCATAAATGATCTCGATATGATCATCAAACACTCGTCTGTCTCCCTTTACGCCGACGATACCAAATTTTTCAAAACCATTTCCTCTCCCCATGACTCTTTCCTCCTTCAACAAGATCTTGATAGTTTCTCGATCTGGTGCCTCAAAAATTCTTTGGAACTTAACATAGCCAAATGCCAATCCATCACCTTCTCACATAAGCGGAACCAATCTCCTCCCCGACTCTATCTTCTCCATAACCAACCTATCTCCTCCGTACAGTCTCTTCGCGACCTCGGCATTTTGTGTGACAGCGAGCTCAACTTCCGTTTACATATGGATGAGATAATCCTCAAAGCCAACTCTGCACTAGGTTTTGTAAAACGGTGGTCCAAAGAATTCACCAACCCATACGTGACCAGGTCCCTCTATATTACCTTTGTTCGCCCCCTCCTAGAGTACGCCAGTCAAGTATGGTCCCCATATCATCGTGTTCATATCTCGAGAATTGAAAGCATTCAGCGTCGTTTTCTTCGATTTGCTCTTCGAGGTATGCCCTGGGACGATCCTTTTAATCTGCCCCCCTATCAAAACCGTCTCAACCTTATCAACTTAAACACCCTTGAAGAACGCAGAGATGCTGCAGACTTTCTCTTCATTCATCGACTCCTTTCAGGTCACGTTGAATGCGCGTCCCTTCACAACTCCATTTTCCTCAACACTAACCCTCGTAATCTACGTACCCCCCGACTCTTCTATCTACCAACCCACCACACCTCCTATGGCGCGAACGAACCAATCTCCCGTATGCTACGTCAAATCAACTCAAACCCTACCGTCTTTGATTTCCACCGCACCACTTCCTACCTCAAATCTGTTCTCCTTCACCACTCCAACCAACCTTAGTTTTAAGTTTTAGTTTAAGTTTACTTTTTAAGTTATAGCTTGTATTAAGCCGAATAAATGGGGGCATTCGCCCCCACCAAAATTAAATTAATTTCACAAGAATACTTAGTTTTTAGTTTTCTTATTGATATGTTTGTTTTACGTTTATTCAGTAGTGTTTAATATTTTAATTAATTCTAGGCGTCACTAACATATAAGATAATTATTTAATCTTAAAGTGTATGCTTCCAATTTACAAATAAATATAAGTATAAATATAAATCACAGCTTGAATTTCGTCTGTAGTCGTTGAACGAAAGGTTGCTTTTAAATTTGAATTTAAATTTTGATCCTGAGTTTTTAGCTGAATTTCAACATTTGTCCATTTTGTGATTTAATCAAGAATTTCACTGGAAACGAAAATGTTAAAACACTGAAGAGGGTCGATATAGCTTTTATTTGCTCGAGTTGGACCTCTGGTGGCTCTAATAATTTGGGAAGCCAGTGTTCTGTTACATTTCCTGGTTTTTGTAGAAGTCCAACGTTGGCCGTTCTTACATTTCAATATTGAATGTTGAGGAACAATAATAGCATTTCGTATTACGGATGAGGTGCTATTTTCTTACCTATTTTCTTCTTCCACCTCTACATCTTCGAAATCACTTTGGATTTCATCTTCCAAGATATTTTCTTCTACTTCGCTCTCCGACCCATCAATATCTTCGTCAATTTCGAATGTTTATTGGAACAATATATGTAACTGTGCATCCGCTGAAGTGCTTTGCGACGTCATTTTATGTTTGTCATATATCTTTGAAGAAATATTCAAAACTACTCATAAATATTTACATACCATCCAACAGAAATTAAGAAAACACTCTATATTTTTTTTTTTCAAAATATAACGTAAAAGCTAACGTACGTCACTTCGACGTATAGGGTCTATTTTAACGAAGCTTATGTATGTTTTACGATTAACTCACCAAATATGTATCCCTTGCAAGATCTCCTTGTCGACTGAGTTGGCGAGAAGGAAGAGAACGGTGATGCAATACACAAACAAATTAAAACGGCATATTCAAAACTGAACACGTCGATTCGACGTACGTTATTTTTCTAGGGTTAATGCGCGTCCGGAGCTCAATCGGATTTAATTGAACATTGTGCACCTCCTCCAGCTCCTTGCACATTTTTTTCACCACTCCAACGTTGCGTCTTGCTCCTCGTAGCTCGGCGATGTACTTTCTCCAAATTTCAGTTGTTTTTGCTGTTTCAAATTTAGACAAAATAGTCCTCTTCGTGTCCATGTTTTAAAATTGTGGCTGTGAATTCTTGCTTTTGAATTGCCAAAGAAGCTTCAAAGACTAGCCAATAGAGAGAAAGTGGTGCTGCAATCAGTAAGATGGTGGTATACTACCAAAAAACTGCGAATCTCATTACCAGGTACGTTACGTGGCACACCAGCTTTTAATATAGTATTGCAGTGACAGACATGTGGTATGTTTGACACACTGATGGTATGGATACCATAGTATTTGTACCATGGTATTGGCAATACCGACTTGCAATCCCTTTGGGTAAAAGAATCGCAGCAGTTTTGTATGCATTGGCTTCGTCGGTCGAATACAGAACAGTAGCTAGTTTGTTTGATTTAATTTTGGTGGGGGCGAATGCCCCTATTTATTCGACTTAATACAAGCTACGAGGGGCGTTCAATATATTCTCGGTATCGATATGAAGGAAAATGCGAATTCAATTTAAATTGTTTTTATTATCTCCCTAATTTGTTACATCTTGAGATAAGCTTTTTTAAACCCTCAAAAAAATAAATTTCCTCTTTCTCTGCAAAATACCGACTTGAGTTCTTCATCATCCGAAAATCTTTTTCCACGAAGACATTTTTTCAAATCCGGAAACAGGAAATAATCACTAGGGGCAAGGTCTGGACTATAGGGTGGGTGTTGGATTTCTTCGAAACCACAATCTCGCGCAGCAGCCTTGGAAACTCGCGCCGTGTGAACAGGAGCGTTGTCATGAAGAAGCAACACACCCGCTGCGAGTTTACCCCGTCTTTTCTTTTTAATTTCCTCCCGCAAATTATGCAAAATGGAAGCGTAGGATGTGGCGTTGATGGTTTCACCTTTTTTTTTGTACTCAATGAGCAAGATTCCCTTTGAGTCTCAAAAAACTGTGGCCATGAACTTCCCGGCAGACGGAGTGACTTTGAACTTCTTCGGGGGTCTGTTCCTTTTTTATGCCACTGCATGGACTCTGGTTTGCTTTCAGAGTCATAATGGTGGACCCATGTTTCGTCCCCAATAACAATTCGATCCATAACACCGTCCGCGTTCTCACTACACATCTCCAAAAGCTCTCTACAGCATGCGATTCTCACTTTTTTCTGAGGCGCTGTGAGCATTCGTGGCACCCACCTTGCACTGACCTTTGAAAGGTTAAGATGGCCATGAAGAATGGTGTGAATGGTACCAATTGAAAGCTTGGTGATCTCTGCCATCATTTTCACCTTTATTCGGGCATCCTCAAGAACAAGTTTTTCGACTTCTGTGATGCTTTCTCCCGTACAAGTAGTAGCCCGGGCGCCGGAGCGGGGGTCGTCTTCAATGCTCTCTCTGCCTCTCTTGAACTCACTTGACCACTTTTGCACAGTTGATAATGAAGGTGCGGGACCCTGGTAAGCAGCCACCATCTCTTCATGAATAGGTTTTTGACTTTTTCCTTGCTTAGTGAGAAATTTAATTACAGCGCGATGCTCAATTTTCACCATCATCGTCTCAGTTGCCATTATGATTCTGTTTAACTAGAGATAAAACGCGAATTAATAATCAATTTTTAAAGGTAATATAGAGGTAATATAGAGGGACCTGGTCACGTATGGGTTGGTGAATTCTTTGGACCACCGTTTTACAAAGCCTAGTGCAGAGTTGGCTTTGAGGATTATCTCATCCATATGTAAACGGAAGTTGAGCTCGCTATGAGCACTGAAAAAATTTCACAAAAAAAAAATTAGAGAATTCAAGCACTGGGGTTAAGAACCGGAAAATGCAATTTGACGAAAATTAATTAAAGGGAGAACAAGAAAAACACGTCTGTCTGGTTTGAGTAACGGACTAGAACGGACTGGAATTGGTCGAACCACTTTAGGAGAAATGGTTGTGGAAATATGCAAGGAATTATGTCAAAAATTTCAACTCGAAGTTTTCGACGCGTATCGGCCGACACAGGATAAGATTGTGGAAATAGTTGAAGGCTTTGCAAAACTTGGGTTTCCACAGTGCTATGGTACATTTGATGGATGCCATATAGAAGTAAATCCCCCAAAAGATGATGCTACCGACTATTATAACTACAAAGTATGGCACTCCACTATACTGTTTGCTGCCGTTGACCACAGGTACAGATTTACTTATGCCAATGTTGGTATACCTGGAAGAAGTAATGAGTCCACTATATTTGAATGTTCAAAATTAAAAGAAATACATATGTATAAGCAATGAATTATTTCTGCAAAATACGAGAACAATTGAAGGCGTTGGGGTGCCCATTCTTTTGATCGGTGATTCAGCGTTTAGATTATCGAAGTATGTTAAGAAGCCCTTTCCATTTTGTCTCGAGCAGTCACACGAGCAAGGGACACTTAATAAACAACTTTCCAAATGTCGTCGTGTTGTTGAAAATGCTTTTGGCCATCTTAAATGTCGTTTTAGGAAGATAGCTCGAGGATTAGAAGTTAAAATGGAAAATGTTAGTTGCATAATCAAAGCCTGTTTCTATTACACAATATATGTAATAACAGGAATGACAAAATAAACCAGTCTTGGATCTATGAACATGATCAGCAAAAAAAAGCAACCAACCCCAAAGAAGTACAAACTGCAGAGATATGGATGTACCTGGAAGTTCAATAAGAGAAGCCATCACGAAATATTTTTGTGAGCAATGTTTTTATTAATATTATTTTTTATTTAACAATGCTGTCAAAATTTTATTGTTTTCTTCCAATAATTGGAATCGTTTTCCAAACATTTATTCAAATATGTTTCGAAAACCTTTTCTTCTTTTCTTGCCAAATCCAAATATGCTTCACAAGTAATTTTTTTTTTTTCAAATTCTTTCTAGGCACTACTAGTGTTGATGTTGGCGGCGGTGTCCTTGCTGATGTTGACGAGAATAGATCCGGCGATGTTGACGGCAATGGTCTTGATGCTGTTGAAGAGATTAGCCCCGACGATGTTGAAGGTAATTCGATTGACGTTGATGAAGAATAGTAGACTTCCGACGTTGATAGATCTTCTACCGTCGCAGAAGACTCCGGCAAAAAAATTGTGTCTTTTCGTTTAAAATAAACATTAAACTTGTTTCATTATAATATTATTAATTACATACCTATATTTTTTGGTTAAATTGTTTATCCTCGTCCGGAGTTCTGCCTCAGTCAGCTTTATTCCGTACACTTTTAACAATTCCTCGCACATTTTCTTATAAATGTGTACTCTTTACGCGCTGAAAATTGTCATTGAGGCCGCTTTAGACAACGCGCCTTTGAAGGCATGTGTAACAAAACTCGGTCAGGCAACATGGCATAGAAGAATCACTAGTTTTGTGGACAAAAGTAGTGTTGATGAATAGGACACTGATTGCGGATGGTGATTGTGACCAAAATTGTGATAACGGGGGTAAACAGGGGTTCCCGCAAGGCAGATGATTTAGCTGCCTGTTGGATCATGTCTTGCGATTACCCGGGCCTCAAACCAAATTAAAAATATAAGAATGTAAATCCACCAGCGACAAGTTATCTAGCAGAAGTAACCAGATGCGTACGACCTAAACAATCCCAGATATGTCTTATAGCGGAGTATGATTCTTACAGAGGATGACCAGAATGACATTTGGCAGAATTAAGAGGCGTCGTTGGTCATAAATGAATTCGACTGAATTGGCCCTGTTCAGTACTTAGTAATGTAAAACACACTACAACACACTCATCTAGTGTGCGTCGTTCAATTATTTGGTGATCAAAAACTTCAGAAATGAATGTTTTAAAAACTAAACGCGGTCATATTAAAGGATGCATTACACGCACTTTGGCGTTCTCAGGAACAATCAATGAAGCCACTTCGCTTTCCATGTTGCAAATTCCGTTCCAAAAATTGTCTGAATCTTGGTCTGAGTTTATCCAACTCCAAGACAAACTCTATGAATTCGCCGACGATCAAGAATTCGTAGATCCTGAGCCTGAATTTGCAGAGTACGAAACTAAGTACTTTCAAGCGCATTCCGTTCTAGATAGCGCGATTCGCAAACAAACGGTTTCGGATTCGAGCAACCAATCGGTCGATGAAAAGTTGGCTTTGCAGCAAGCCTCATTTTTGAAAGTTTTAGAAGCATCAAAGGCACCTAAAGCGGTACAGCTACCGAAGATTTCCATTCCCATATTCTCTGGAGACTACAAAGACTGGCCGGGTTTTAAAGATTTGTTCACGGGCACAATTGACGGAAATCCTTCGATTACTGCAACGCAAAAGTTCCAGTATCTCATATCTTTTCTGGGTGGTGATGCTGCCAATTTAATCAAACACATTACGTGCACCGAAGATAATCTCTTTTACAGAGTTTAATGCAAGGTTTTTGGAAGCGTTGACACTGCGGATATTTGACATCGTTGCAGAATCGTCCTAAATGGCAAAAACAGCATCAGAATCTGAAGATAGATGATATAGTACTCATTCACGAACCCAATCTACCACCTTCAAAATGGGTTCTTGTTGTTGTTACAGTGAAAACCCAACACGGCAGTTATGTTCGACCGGTTGTGAAGATTGCCACTTTGCCTATTACTGAAAGACTCCGGTCTGAATGTTCAGTACTTAGTGCACCAAAAAACCAAACACATATACTCGTAATGTATCCTATTCACATATTTTATTGTTTTGCTAATCTCTTTTGCTCTCACTCTTATTTCTGTTTGTAATAAATTTTGATTTATATCGCTTCAAGGCGATGAAAAATGGAAATTGTGCTCTCTTCTAATTGGACCGTCAACCAGAGCAGTCGTTTGCTAAAATTACATTTTGTTTCAAATTACTAATAAATTGTAAAATTAAATATTTGACATATACAGCCTTTTTTACTTTCCAAAAACACAAACACACAAAAACATTATTTAAAAACAGGCCCAGTACCTTCAAATAGCTGTACCAAACTGCGTGTACCAGTAAGCTTGGAACAGCTGTATGCCAACAATAAGAAACTATTTATTAAAATTTATTTGGAGTACATACTTGCAGGCAATACATGCAATAATCCGCACGATATACCCGTAGGTGCGATTCCGATGAGAGATCGAGGAAAATTAAAAATATTTTCAAAATAACTGAATTTATAGACTTTTCCTGACGTCTCAAGTATTTGACTTGAATTCATGTTTCTGAACTGTTGCTCTGTTTTCCCCAATCTCAGGTCGTATCGTAGAACCACCTACAAGCCACATTCTCCACTGTTACCACGTTAATCACAAGCACCTCGAGGAATCGGGTAATAAAACCACAAAAAGATTTCTTCAATATTCTCATTTAATTTCTGAAATTCACACAAGATTCCGTTTTTTGACATATTCAATTGATTTTTCTGTTTTTAAAGCTCGTTTTGTTTAGTGTTTTTACAAACAAAATACTAGATCAAAGCCAAAGTATTAAGGCGCTCGCTTGTAATCTCAAGGTCCCTAAACAAACAATATACGTCGAAATAGTTATCGTGGTCACCGGTAACTAAGAAGTGCACGTATTATACTAAATAGAAGCGAAGGGAGTGAAAATCTACAAACACTCCTTACTTATGGTTCTGTATGCACCAGGTAACAAGTGACCGGCCCATCATGATCCCTGTGGAACCAGTTGAACTTATGTTCAAAGGGCAAAATCCTAAACAATCTCCCTGGTGAAACATCCAATTTCTTTGCAAGAGTCAGGAAGGCCTTTGAAGTTCGTGCCGTCTATTTAGTCTAGACGTTCGAAAAAGTATTTCCCTAAAAATTTTCTTCAACTACGCGATATTGCCTCGCATTCACACAGTATGCGGGTTATGCCATAAACAGCCTTCAGAATCTGCAAATATCCGTATCCGATAATTGGAGTCTCTTTGCGTGTTTCTGCAGTGTCCTGTCAGGATTCCTATAACTGTCACAAGCTTATTCCTGTTTAATTTTGTTAACTTCCTAAATCTTTTGCCGTCGAAAATGTGTACTGTGTACTTCAAGGCTTGACCCCCTTAGGTTGGCAGTCTTTATGATTTTTTCCTAGATAGTGCCCCTAGCAAAGGGGTGATTTGATTGATGATGGCTACCTCACTATCATCTGCTTGTTTATTTCCCTCAATACCGCAGTCTCCTGACACCTTAAGTGCGGCGATATCTCTCCCGGATACCGATCTCATCTGGCTGTCGCTTCAGATACAGATGGTTCACCCACTCCACGGATTTCTCATAAAATAATTTGTTGCCATCAGAATTGCGTTAACCTCCGCTTGGAAGAGAGATGCAAGTTTTAACGAGGAAATCTAGCGTTATCTTCCTCCAGAAAGACACCGGCTGCTACTACATTCCTTTCCTATCTCAGGTTTTGGCCGAAATTCTTCCATAGGAGAAGTCGATTCCTTTCGTATTTGTTTTATAAGTAGGAGTTCGCCACGTCCGTAAGATCATAGTAAAAACCAGTCGGCACACAGGGTCATCAAATCTCCAGTGTATGCTGTATCAAATCACTTCTTTTTGAACCGAAGATGGCTTAGAGATGCATCCTAAGTTATGAATATAAAGCTTCACCAGTTTGTCTAGCGCGGAGCCATCCCTCATAGCTACGGCCGCAATAGGCCGTACTTTGGCGTCTCGAAAATGAAACAGTAACGTATTTTAGTAAAAGCCTGTTCTAAAGGATGACCAGATAAGAACGATAGGGAAACAAATTTAAATAAAACAGCAACGGTGTGAGATATAAAATTGATTCTGGCCTTATTTGAAGCTACGACCATGCCATTATGTGTGGAATGGCACATCATTCAAATGGTCGCCTCGGCTTCGCTGTCCACACTTCAAGCGGTCGGTCCAGTTTTTGATAACTCGGTATAATATGTGCGGTGTTATTCCACCAATAGTGTGTCGAATGTCGGCCTCAAGCTCGTTGGCTTGTTAGCGTAGACTAAGGATTTGACGTAGCCTCTGAGAAAATAATCGAGTGGTGTCAAATGGCATGATCGCGGCGACCAATTGATGACCTAGTCGTTAAATTTCCCCTTCACAAATTCGAGCGTTGCGTCGTTTGTATTACATGTAGCGCCGTCTTGTTGGAATCAGAGTTCGGATATATCGATGTTGTCGAGATCTGACCACAGAAAGTCGGTTAACATCGCTCTGTACCTGAGACCATTGACGGTAACGGTGTCTCCTTCCTCATTTCGAAACAAATAAGGTTCGATGATGCCGCCGCGCCATAAACCGCACCAAACAGTTTATCTTGGTGGTTGCAGTGATGCTTGGCCGAACATTTTTTTTGATTTTTTGGCCAAAATCCAGACCTCCGGCCAACATTTCCAGCGCCCAATTAACAAACTAGCGGCATTGTCGATGGTTGTCACAATCTTATATGGATGTATGCCCAAATCCAACCGCAAAATAAGCCGGGTTGACTCTCTGGCGATGCCCAATTCAGCTGATCGGTGCAGAATCAACAATTCTGGGTCTTCTTCGATACTGGCTGCTACGGAGCCTATGTTTTCTTCGCTTCGCACCAATCTCTGTCTGATTGGTAACTGAAGATCCAAAAGTGTGTACTCACGCTCAAACTTTTCCACGGTGCGTTGGATTGTCTGCACACTGAAGTTTTGATCAGACGCAGTATTCGCAGATTTTTAGTGGTAAATTTTAAGGGCAAGACCAAACTCGTGTTTGTTAGACAGTGATGTGGGGAAGATACCCTGAATCTCTGCTCTCTTTGCTCTCTGAATCTCTGCTCACCCTTTGCCATAGTACTATCAGAATCGAAGAACCAAATATTGAGTCTGCGACAAAGAAAAGTGTAGTCATGAGGGTTTCTGAAGCTGTTAAAACTGAAGCTGTGGTTGTCTCAAAGCTTATCGGTCGATAGATCGATCATCTTATGTACTTGCATTTTCTGTTGTATCTATTCGAAACAGATGCTTGCCCATAGTGGTCCATATAATCCTTAATTTTGAGTTTTAATATAATTCAAAAGATTAAGTGGCGAAGCTGGCCAACCTGTCCAGCCGCGGGTTACCACACAAGGTCTAACAACAGACAGCCCATCAACAGAAAGCGTCATCGTCGAAAATATCGGAAAGTCTAAGACTGATGTGCAATTTGATAATTTGATTGCAAACACGGAGAATGCGAACGGGATTGCGTGAAGCCAAGATATTAGTTCTGAAAATGTGCCAAAGCAATCGGAGACGTAGACGTCTTTACATAAGTCTTCTGATCCGCAATTTTGACAGAATACAGAGGTCTAGTTGTTCGTTTGCTTGGCTACTCATCTATGATATGTGAAGAAGGCTATTCGACAGTACAAAGATACGCAGATTTCCTGTAGTTTGAGGAGGTGACTGGAGAAACTAACGAATCCTGGTTATTTGCTTAGAGTTTGCTCTGCGACAAGGGAACTCCTTCTAAAAGAGCAGTATAGGACGACGTAGCGAGTGACACAAAGTACAACGAAGTATTCTATAGTGTTACAGCGCTTGACAGGACAAACGGTTGTGTATCAACAGTGTGTAGACTGGATAGATCTTCAAAAACAGCGCAATTTCAATCAAAACAGAGGCAAAACAAAGAGCTCAAAGTTCCTTTCTTACACCAGATTCTATAGGGGTGGAATCTTTCTGTCTTTGATCACGTGAGTCATCACGTAAATCGTTGCTATTCGATTTTATTCGATTGCATATCGCTGACGGAGAAATGGACTAGAACTGATGCGTAATGCCCCTGCCATCTTCATAAATCATCGTCATTCGAAATAACAGGCCTGAAACAACACGGTAACTACAGATTCCATAAGCACGGCAGCACAACTTTATATTTCCGTGCAAGAAGCACAAGCTTTGATAATTATTAGGTCATTCCTGATTTCTACTAGTTAGCGGAAATTCCAATGGACAACAAGCATTGACGTGCTTCTTCTAAGGATCAATAAGGCACCTATAATGGTAGTCTGGTGTGATAGCCAGCATTCACTCCTTAGTTAGAATCGCCTACTTAACCGAAGTAAAACAGAACCCCCAGAATAAATTTCTGTTACTTCGAAACCTCACCTCTCTTTTACTCTTGGCAATCAATCTTGGCAGCACACAGTCACCAATCGGCAATAATGAACCATCAATTCGTACAACAGCAAGACTTCGTGTATATCGGATAATCGTCGTCCTTGCACTTAAGACAGACCATCTCTTACATTTTCTTTCATTCATTCATATAATTCACAGCCTGTTCCAGCAAATATTTTATATAAGTAAAAGTGTTATGGTCCACTGTTCACACACCGTATAGAGCACCACACCATAGGATGCACTTGTGTATCGAAACAGTCTCCTTCCCTGGAGTTAAGATACGAATTGTTTGGGATGGCCCTACAAAAGAGAATTCGATTTCCTCATGGGCCAATTAGCAGCTGTATTCTCGGACAACAGTAAAGGAATAGCATTATGCTCGTCGCACCTAGACGTCAGTAGTGAATAATTCCTGAGCGCGCTACGTTTTTCTATGTCATCTTTGACATTTGTGAAGTAGAGACAGACTTGCTGAATTTTAACCATACAAATGTCACAAGGTTCTGAAGGGGACATAAGATGGTGACCACAAGTTTGACCGTGAGACCCATTTTCAAATGGGTCACTTTTGATTTTTCAAATGATAATTCCTGATTTTCATTGCTCAGTCGTATTCCTTAATGGGGCACACGACTTTGTCTCAAAGGTCTTATTCATTCAGTGCTAGATACCACTGCACTGGCACGCCTAAATCAATAATCGGTTTCCAAGGTGTTAGAAGGTCGAGATTTGTTTTGAGGAAATCATTATTGCCTCGAGTGAAGTTAAAACTCAAAGAAATTTCAGATAGAGACAAATTGTCCTAAACTTATCTGCGAGTGTATGATGTGCACTCTGCTCTTTTTTTCTACTTGAACGGAACTGTACTTCATTTACAAGTTCGATATTTGTTTTGAGGAACTGATTATTATTAGTAACGTTTTCCAGATTAAACGTTAAATAGCTTGCATTATTTCAATTCAACAGAAAATTGAAATGATATTGAATTATGGAGAAATTGGAAGGAACATCGATGGTGCTGTTGCTCTTTACGCCCAACGTTTCCCAGACCAGATACGATCGCGCGCTTCCTTTTATCGGGTCATCCATCAATTCACTGGTGAAGGAAGTGCGCAACCAAAGAAAAGGAATCGGTTAGATAGGGTGGCTGTTGAGGACAATGAAATAGCAGTGTTAGCTGCCGTTGCACACGATCCTCACATTAGCAGTCGCCAAATAAGTCGTGAATCAAGAATTTCTCAAACGACTGTCTGTAAGATATTACATCGGCATAAATACCATCCTTATCATGTTTCAATGCATCAAGAACTTCCTAGTGAGGATTTTCGCAACCGGGTTTCCTTTTGTTAATGGGCACTTCAGCAAATTGAACGAGATCCCCTTTTCTTCGCCAAGGTGTTATTCTCTGATGATTCGACTTTCACCTACCGAAAACCCTTTTTGGTTGCGACAAGTTGAACGCCAGCACTCTTGGAATGCTAATGTTTGGGCGGGAATTATTGGGGATAAATTAATAGGTCCAAATTTTATTGAAGGCAACTTAAATGGCGAAAAGTATGTAAACTTCTTGCGGGACCATCTTCGAGTATTACTAGAAGAACTGCCATTGGAGTTGCGACAAACAATGAGGTTTCAACATGATGGTTGCCCAGCCCATTATACCCAAGTAACCCGGGGCGTATTAAACAATGTTTACCATCAACGATTGTACGGACGAGGGGGTCCGAGGCAATGTACTGCTAAATCACCTGATCTTACATCACTTGATTTCTTCTTGTGGGGCTACTTAAAAAGTGAGGTTTACAGAAAAAAGCCAACAACACGTGAGGACATGAAAAGACGAATAACTGAAGCTTGCCGGAAGATTGCGCCAGAAATACTTCTCAGTTCTGTTGGTTCATTTAGAGCGCCGATAGACAAGTGTATTGAAGTGAATGGTCAGATTTTCGAGCATTTGTTGAAATAGTCTCGGGAAATAAACGTCGAAATGAGAAGAATTCAATGATTCAACAGTGGGAGGCAAGGGGACCCACTCTAATTAATCACCCCGAAGGAAACGAAATACTGCTACTTCCACGTCATTGTTTCTGTATATAATTAAAAATATGAAACCTAGCTGGGTATGGCAATATGCTCGAAAGGAAGGTGAAAAAGTAATATGCGAATTGTGTCGTGAAGTTAGTAGTGATTCACTCTCTTGTCGCGGCGGTACGACAGGATCAATATTGCGACATTTACGAATTATTCATGGAGTTAACAGTCTTACTTCTGCCAATAGCAGGTATGTTATATCTTTTTTTGTTTTGAATTTCAATTTTTAATAGACCATATTAAAAGGTGTACAAATTATGACTTGATTGGCAAATGATGGAACGTATGAATCAAAAAGTCCTCCAGCGGCAACCCAACCGTCTACATTTACTGCACACAGAAACAAATTTCCAAGGCTTTCGATTAGATCGCAATGTTTCCCAGAAAGAATGGAAGAAATTCACCAGGCAGAAATGCACCAAATATGATAGCAGTGAATCAAATGCCAATATCTTATTGTTCCAGCGAGGATTTCCGTCAATTTATGGCTGTTGTTGAGCCAAATTATAAGCCTTTGAAAGAAGAAGCAATTAAAAAGCGGCTGCAGGCCTTGATACAGCAAAAAGAAAACCTAATTCGGGAGAAATTAGAAAAGGCTTGTAAAGTATCATGCACATCTGATTGTTGGACCTCCGCGGTACAGGACTCCTACATGACTATGACGGTGCACTTTATAGATGAAGTTTGGAATCAACATTCGTACACTCTTAACACAAATGAAGTAGATGTCAGTCGCTTCCGAACTCTCAGTGAGGAAAGTTGATTTATTAGTGGTGTTAGCAAGCGCAAGTGGTTTAATAAGTGATCTAAGTGAAGGAGTCTGAAATCGTTGTTTGACTCAGTGGAGTGTTTACTGAGTTCAGGATTGGAGGACCTAGGTTCAAATCCACCGGGGGACGAAAGTCTTTTTTTTCTTTTTTCTTTCGTAACCGAAAAAACTAATAGTGACGCGGGTGCCGAAAGACAATAAAGCAATGGCCTCCGGGCAGCTGGAGATCCCGCAAAATCAATCGTTGCCAAAAAGAGTTACGAGACCAAATGAAAATCAGCAGCCGTCGGCAACAACAACAAACATTGCAACAACCACAGCGGAAACATCATCCGAGTCATCCAAGTTGGAAAAAAGAAGAAGGAAAGTGATGCCAAAATCCAATCCATCAGCAAAAAGGCCGACAAAAGAGGGAAAAGTGGCACTCAGTTTAGCCGTATCAGCAGGCAGAAACAGAAGAAAACAATGGTCTTAGCTACTCCTACGAATCAAAAGGGGGTGAAGGCCGATATATCGGAGAAGGCAATTCCTTCAAAGAACTATGGGCAGACGAGCAGGGTGCCGCATCAGAAGAGAAGGGTGACGAGGAAGCTAGAGAGCTCGATAAGCTGATTAAAGAGCTAATAGCAAAAAGGGAGAAGTTGCGACAGAAAAGACAACAAGAGCAACAAAAACAACAACAACCACAGAAGCAACGACAAAGAAAGAGTACCACCAATTAACGTAAGTGATTTAGAAATAAATGATAGCATAAGGTTATGTAGATGAGTAAGTAAGGATTTTTACGTAAAAAGATTGAGTGCCAACAAGCACATTATAATATGTAGTAGCATGGAGGAACATAAAAAAGTACGCACCGCCCTAGGTAAGGCGGAAACCGAATATTTCACATACACTCCTAAAAGTGAAAAATTACAGACTGTGCTGTTGAAAGGCATCGACCCTTCAACAAATACAGAAGAGCTCGAAACAGAGCTTAAGAGGTTTGAGAGCGACGACCTTAAGTTCGTGGGGGTCAAGCCGTTTACCACGGCTGCGGCAAGGGGTGGTAACCGAAAATTACCATTCTTTTTAGTGCAACTACCGCCCTACAGTAAAACTGACAGTTTACGAAGTGTCAAGTTTCTTTACTATCATTCTGTTAGTTGGGAAAATTAAAGAGGGTACTACAATGTACGCGTTGCGAGAGGTTCGGGCACGCCGCAGCTAACTGTAACATGCAGTTCAGATGCGTGAAGTGCGATAAGAACCACAAAAATAGAGAGTGTGCACTAGTTAATGATAAAGTAGAGGATAGGAGTCAACTCTTGTTCGTACTCTGCAGGAACTCGGGACATTCCGCCAATTATAGACGTTGTCCTAGGTTCCAGGAGCTGAAAAAGAAAGTTCAGGCTAGAAAACAGTTAATAGAAGAAGGAAAACGTCTAAAGAGTAGCGCGTTCGCTAATTTTGTAGCGCCCAATGTGTCCTTTGCCCAAATGGCAGCTGGATCGAGTGGTGCCACAATGACATTAAAAAGCACGTCGAAAGTTGCCGAAAGCGATCCTTCTGTCACTGCATGGAAAGATCGATCACTTCCAGAAACAACTCAATGAACAAGCAGCTCGAATAGACGTTTTCTCTTCGACACTGTTTGATAAGACTGGAGCGCCGATATAATTTCTGATACGCTGAATGAGGTAAATCTGAAGATCCTTGCAGTGAATGTTAACCCACTGATCAGAATCGAGAGAAGGATCAATCTTTCTAACTTGTTGGTATGCGAGTGCCCAAATGTTATTTTGATAAGCGAAACGAAGCTTAACCAGAATCACAAAATTGGCTACAGTGGGTACAATATTTATAGAAGAGATCGGCCTAACTCCACAAGAGGGGGTGGGGTTGGTGTACTTTTACGTAAAGGCTTGCGCCATAAAATCATGTATAGCAGGGTCGTGCATGGGTTCCAGGTGTTGGAAGCGTGCATCGTATGCATTCGTCTGCGTAGTGAAAGAAGGTTGTATGTGGTATCGCTTTACGCACCTGAAGCACTTCTTCCCAATCAATTTGTAACAGAGCGGTTACAATCGGAAGAAAATTTTTACTTTTTGGCCGGAGATCTTAACGCTAAACATGTGGCATGGGGAGATAATCCATCAAATACCAGGGGCAACCATCTTTCCCATCTGCTGGTTCCTTTTTGGACTTGGCAGTAATAGACAATAGGGTGGAACTGACGAACATAGAACGACCCACTAGGAACTGTTTGAGAGCGTTTGAGTACGACAGCGACCACTACGGACTCGCCGCTACAGTACGGATCCAGAACGAGCAAACACTGCTACAACAATATGATCATGTGTTCGATTATCGTAGAGTAAGATGGTCATGCTTCGGCAAAACTCTGAAGCGTAACTTGCGTCCGAGCGGGATCGATCCTACGAATAACAGAAATCTGACCAACGACGAGATTGACCGACATTTAACAGAAATGGACATTGTAATTAAACAAACTATGGATCCCTCGGATACAACACTCTGAAGACAATCAGACTAATAAGTACCGAACTCCAACAATCGACGCACTATACGAACACAAAAGTAGATTGCTCTCGAGCCTAAAACAGCTATACAGACGGTTTACTGACAGGAACAATACTGAAATAAGAACACTAAAGTCAGTGATTTCAATAAATCCATAAGTCTACACTGGGGCAATAAAATCCGGGCTATAAAATCCAGTAGCCCGAATATGTTCCGGCAGATAAATAAATTGTTCAGGCGGAAAGATCACAATGACATCCAATGTGTTCGAATCACACAGACGACAGAAAACAGACAGCTATTACTGACAGCCGGTATAAGTCCAGAAAGTGTCGACTCAGGAGACGGTATCTTTGTGGTCGAAGACCCACAGGAAAAAGTAGAGTTGCTTGGCGCTTATTTCGAAACCGTGCATACTGTGAACAATCCAGTTTACCGTAACCACGATATCGAGAACAGGACTTACGCAAATCACTTCTATCTGCGCAAAGAAAACCATAATTGGAGTCACTGAAGAACAAAAAGTCGGCGGGAGTAGACGGTATCCCAAACGTCATATTGAGACATCTACCCCTGGAAGCAGTGGACATTTTCACTACGCTATTTAACAATGCGCTGAATAATGCATATTATCCATAGCATTGGAAAATAGCAGTGGTACACCGTATCCCAAAGAGGGATAAAATTAGGACCAACCCTGTTATAGTCGTGTTGAAAAGATAGTCAACAGGGCTCTATTGAAATGGTTGGGGGATAACAATATAATCCCGGACAATCAGTTTGGTTTTAGGTCGAGGCATGACACAATTCATGCGGCGTCAAAACTGATCTTCGACATACAATGGAACAGAGGCAAGAACCAATGTACTGGTGCTTGTCTGGTTGACTTGGAGAAGGCCTTTCACACCGGGGCTTTGGTTAAAGGGGCTTTTCTACAAGCTAACCAGAATGGGCATGCAGAAACCTTTGTTATATATGATTTACGATATG
Source organism: Volucella bombylans (assembly GCA_949129095.1). Classification (NCBI taxonomy): domain Eukaryota; kingdom Metazoa; phylum Arthropoda; class Insecta; order Diptera; family Syrphidae; genus Volucella; species Volucella bombylans. Next base: position 377,695,304 of record OX422140.1, on the reverse strand, counting down.
CTTATGAGAAAGAAGTTCGTTGTCAAATGTGGCAATGTAACTTCGAGTAAAGTTTTTAATATTAAAAATGGCTTACAACAGGGGTCGGTTATTTCTCCGATATTGTTTAATGTTTACACAAGTGATCTAGTAGGTTCCCTCATGCCCATGCCATAGCGTACGCAGACGATTTAGTGGCGTACAGATCAGGTCCAAAAATCGAAGTCATCAATACTCTTCTGCAGCGTGATTTCGATCATATTAAGGCGTATTGCGATGATTGGAAATTGAAAATCAATTTTCAAAAGTCGGAAACAATCTTGTTCAGGACTCCATTGAGATGGGCTTCTAGGGATACCAGACATAACTGGCGAAATTTGGGCATCATTGGACAGCACGGACTGCCATTAGCGGTGAGAAACGTAGTGAGATACCTTGGTATTTGGCTTGATAAGTATTTATATTTTGACAAACATATAGATGCTTGTCTGGCTGGCAAAAAGGCTTTAGCTCTGACAAGAAACCTGTTTCAAAGCAGTGAACTTCATTCCAGAGTGAAAGTCATATGCTACGTGGCCCTAATCAGGCCAATCATCGCTTACGGTTGTCCGGTGTGGTTTAATGTAGCGCCGTCTTATATGGAAATGATTCGAGTGTTTGAGAGACAGTGTCTTAGAACTTGTCTTCGATTGTAGAGAACACCTGAGTCAGAGTACATAAAATACTATCCCAACAAAGTTATTTACAAGTGAGCTGGACTAAATAGGATTGACAATTTTCTAATTAAGGCGATTCGAAGGCACGTCGCAAGAGCAATGACAAGCGATAATAGCCTGCTCTTTGGGGCATATTACCCCAATATAATGTACCACGAGAGTACACTCCAATCTGGCTTTATCCCGCCTGAAGCATTTCTCCATATTGATGGTAAAGGGTTAGTGCAAAGTAAGGATGGTATTCCGGTATTATACCACCGCCACCACGTGCGAGGGAAAAGCGCCTCATCTACGACGGGTACGTCGCCAGTGTTCCGGAGCTGTTCCGTTTTAACCCTGCAATTGCGGACAGGGATAGGATCGATGCCGAAAAGCAGCACACCGAATATTGGTGGCTTAAAGAAGGGGAGAGAGGCGACACGCTCTCCTAGGTCGGTGCGCTACTTGGGTAGCTCCTTAGGTATAAGTAGATTAGGTTTAGCTAGGGGGTTTTCGTGGAGAGGCTCGTTATCATGTAGGGGTCCCTCCGAAAGTTGACCGACGCTAGATGGTCTAAATATGCTTTAGAAGAGAAGCAAAGGCAATTGTCTTTGCCAGTTCAATCTTTATTACAAGCGAACAACACAAGATGGAATTCCATTTACTTTATGCTGCAGCGACTGATACAAAACCGAATCCCAATCCCCAACGTATTAGCAGATCGAACTGTTACTTCATTTGCATCGGTCATAAAATTTGAAATATCCGAATAGGAGTGGACATTGATGAAACAACTTGCAGACGTACTCAACCCGATGCAAGTTCTCACCAGCGTGTTAAGCAGGCAGGGCTCACCAACATCTATGGTTCGACCACTTGCGCATAAGCTACTAGAAATGCATATGGAAGAATCCGATGCTGATTCCGAAATGATAAAAGAAATCAAAAATGTATTTTCTTCCGAGTTACGTAAACGGTTAGACCTACAAATAAGTGAAATACCTGAAACCTTATCATCAAGACAAATTGCTTCTCTACTCGATCCACGCTACCAAGATCAGCGGCATGAATGCTATTCTGTTCGAGGTGCAATAAAAGATAAGTTGAAACAACTTCTTGAAGAAAATTGTCCTCAAGCACAGCTTCAAGATTCTAGCCAAGCAGAAAACAATGATGGTATAGAAAAGGAGTTGGAATTTCTTTATCAAGTAACTAGAGACAATCCAGCAAATTTTGAAAAGCAGCTCCAATCATACTTAGAAGAGCCTCAGCTAAGGTTTACGTTTAACCCTTTTGAATGGTGGAAACACAAAGCAGTAAAGTATTTTACGTGAAATTTTCATTCACGTGAATATTAAATCACGTGATAACGTGAACACGTTTTTCACCTTATTCACGTGAATGATATGAAGCTCTAGTTTGGATTGAACTTTCGTTCTATACGGGAGGGTTGGTTCGTTCGCGCCATAGTTGGTGTGGTGGGTTAGTGTTGAGGAAAATAGAGTTGTGAAGGGACGCGCATTCAACGAGACCTGAAAGGAGTCAATGAATTAAGAGAAAGTCGAGTGTAACTCTGCGTTCTTCAAGTGTTTTTAAATTAATAAAGTTGCGACGGTTTTGGCAGGGGGGCAGAACAAAAGGATCGTCCGGGGGCATACCTCGAAGAGCACATCAAAGAAAACGGCGCTGGATGCTTTCGATTCTCGAGATATGGGCACCACACTTGACTGGCGAACTCTAGGAGGGGACGAACAAAGGTAATATAGAGGGACCTGGTCACATGTGGGTTTGTGAATTCTTTAGACCATCGATTTACTAAAGCTAGTACAGAATTGGCTTCAAGGATTTCCTCATCCATATGTGGACGGAAGTTGAACTCTGGGACTGAGAGGGCAAAAGATACGAATTCAAGGAGATTTGTGGTGGTGAACCCACCCTTCAGGAAGCCATGTTGTCTAGAGTACATTAGCGATTTGCGTTGGAAGCTTAGAACTTCATACAAAATACTTTCGAAGAGTTTGGGTATATGGGAGGGTTTAGACGGTAGTTTGTTATTTCATTCGTTTGTCCTTTTTTATTGTTCGGGGTTATGAAGGAGGTTTTCCAAGTCAGAGGAAATTCTACTTCTGAAAGGGATGAAGGAAAGAGATTAGAAAGGGCAAGGGAAAGAGAGGAGGAACATTTTTTTTAAGAAATATGGCAGAGAGACCATTTGGGCCGGGTATCAATTCGTCATTAAGTTCTTGTAACTTACATATATTCGATAAAAGATGGGTCCAAGGTGTGAAAGAGAACTGTAGAAGTTCAGTAGGTAATTAAAATAGGATGGATCTGGTACAAAGGAGTCGTTAGTGAAGGATTGTGAGTGGATCGGTTGATGACTTGTTGTTGAAAGAGAGTGAAGTAGGGTAACCATCAGAGTTTCTTTTGTAGTTAACAAATCGGAAAAAGGACTTAAGGTCGTTTACAAGGTTGACTCAAGCATTGTTAAGGTAGCACTGGTAAAGGGAATCGCTAAGTTCGGTAAAATGATGACAAACACCAATATATTTGGAATAGTCGCAAAAGGCTCTGGTACGAAGAAAAACAGACCATAAATAGTTTTTCTTGCGATTATACCAGGAAGGACTAGGAGATGATGTTTTAAGGCGGGAAAACGGTATGTAAAGGGAAAAAGTATTAAATATTTATCTATAAAAAATGGATAAGACATAATTTATAGTTAGGTTGTGAAAGTCAAAGGGGGATCTGCTGAGATAGTCACTGTGAAAGTTGGCTTTATGAAAGTCGTCGGATGAGGGAGTTTTGGGGGAAGTGGACTGGACATAGTCTCTGATTTTTAACGTAAACCACCTGTCATGATGACTTATGTTTACGGGATGCCCATACATCCATGGGAGCAAGGATACGCCTTTGGTATGAGTCGAGGCCGACCTAAAACCTCTTACTGCTCTTAGGGTCGCAGCACCCAGTACTTATTGCAATCTTCTACATTGGGCGGAACCCTTCCCGCGATTTTAGGTTTAAACCACAGCCACCATAACGCTCCCACAAGGGGACCTACCTCTAACAAGTCAGGCCCGGACCAAGATCCGGGGGGCTCCTGACTCCCATGGTACCGTGATTTAAGTCCTGGTAGGGACTACCGGTGTTCCAGCCGCCAACAAGACCTATGACCGGCAACTTGTGACTGATCGAATCGTAGCAACCTTCGTTAGCATCATCTGAAGATGTTTACGATAAGACCAGTACTTTGCTCTGCCCCCATTTATTATTAGACAACGTCATTAAAGGGCGAAGCCTTGATAATTGGGCGGGGGCCCAGGTGGACTGGACAGAAAAGGACAAAGTGAGACTGAGGAGCTAATTGAATCTGTTGTGAAAATAAGGTCTATTTGCCTGCCCATATAGTTGGATATACAGCTGACTTAATTTTGGTGGGGCCTAACGCCCCCATTTATTTAGCTTAATTCAAGCTTAAAAACTAAGACTTAAACTAATAAAATACAAGGACTTAAAGCTAAGGATGGTGAAGGAGATCGAATTTGAGGGAAAGTGTGCTGCGATTAAAATCGAAAACGGAAAAGTTGGAGTTTACCTTACGCAGCATACGGGAGATTGGTTCGTTAGAGCCATATGTGGTGCGGTGGATAGGTAGATAAAAGAAACGGGTGGAACGTAGATTACTAGGGTTAGTGTTAAAGAAAATGGAGTTGCAAAGAGGCATGCAATCGACGGAGCCTGAGAGGAGTCGGTGAATGAACAAAATGTCTGCTGCGTCCCTTCGTTCCTCAAGGGTATTCAGGTTAATGAGTTTGAGACGGTCTCGGTAGAGAGGTAAGATTAGAGGATCGTTCGAAGGTAGATCTCTAAGAGCAAATCGAAGAAAACGACGCTGGATCCTCTCAATACGAGATACATGAACTCGTTGAAAGGGACACCACGATTTTCTAGCGTACTCGAGAAGGGGGCGAACGTAAGTGATGTATAGTGATCTGGTCACGTACGGGTTGCAGAATTCTTTGGACCATCTTTTAACGAAGCCGAGTGATGAGTTTGCTTTAGAAATTATCTCATCAATATGCGAGCGGAAATTAAGCTGCCTGTCGCATAGTATGCCAAGGTCGCGGATAGATTCAACAAGGGGTATAGGTTGGCCGTGGAGGTGGTAAATTCGTTGAGGAGGCTTCTTGCCCTTCCTTAAAAAAGAATCGATTGGCATTTGGAGACATTGAGTTCTAAGCAGTTATCGATGCACCAGGTGGAAAAACTATTTAGATCTTTTTGAAGGAGGCTGGAGTCTTGTTGTGAGGAAATGGGTTTACAAAATTTGGTATCGTCATCATAGAGAGAAAGTGTTGAGTGTTGAATGAGTCTTTGAAGGTCGTTAATAATTAGGATGAAGAGGAGTGGACCTAGGTGACTACCTTGAGGAACACCTGAAGTTGCCAAGAAAGGGGCCGATAAGACAGACCTGAAACGAACGCTATAGAAACGATTATCCAGGTAAGAAGATATCGATTTTAGCAAGATGGGTTCAAAGCCGAAGACGGACATTTTGAACAGGATTAGCTTATAAGATATCTTGTCAAAAGCCTTACTGAAATCATAACAACTGATTGAACGTCAACTTCTTTACCACTTTCTAAGGCTGAGAGAACAGAGGACACGAATTCTACGAGGTAGTTGATCTACCCTTCAGAAAGCCGTGTTGATTGGAGGAAATAAAAGATTTACACTGGAAGTTTAAGGCTTCATGCAAAATGCTTTCGAGGAGTTTGGGTATATGAGAAAGTTTAGCTATAGGGCGGTAATTAGTGACTTCACCCTTTATTCCCTTTTTGTGTATAGGTGTTATGAAGAAGGACTTCCATATCTGTGGAAATTCACCTTGAGAGAGTGAAGAGATTTGCAAGGGGATGGGAAAGAGTTGAGGAACACTTTTTAAGAAATATGGATGGAAGGCCATCTGGGCCGGGTAAGTATTCATCATTAAGTTGATGTAATTTGTTTTCTATTACTGTATGATCAAAGCTTTGAGAAATAGTGGGGCCAATAGGGATGGTAAGTAGGTATTTGAAATAAGAGGGATCCGGTACGAAGGAATTATCGACAAAAGATTGCTTAAAGAAAGCAGCAAAAAAGTTGGATATAGTATGCGGATCGGTTGATGATATGTTTTCGTATGAGAGCGATGGGGGGAAACCGTCAGATTTGTTTTTGTAGTTAACGAATTGGTAGAAAGACTTAGGATCATTTATAAGCCTTGATTGCGCACTATCAAGGTATCGCTGATAGAGAAAGTTATAGAGCTGGGCGAATTGAAGGTATAACCCGAGATAGTTTGAATGGTCAGCAAAAGAGTTGGATCGCAGAAAAACTGCCCATAATTTGTTTCTTTTGTTACGTAAAGAGCGAAGTTTACGATTATACCACGGGGGGCTCGTAGAAGAGGTCCTATTACGCGATAAGGGGACATAGAGAGAAATAGAATTGAATAATTCTCTGTAGAAAATAGAGAGAGCACTTTTTAGGGGCATATTGGCGAAATCAAAAGAATACTTACTAAGATATGCGTTAATTTTGCGGAAATTCGCTTTATGAAAGTCGTAAGAAGAGGTAGCTGCAGATGGGGTGGGGTGGAAAGGAGAGTGGTGGAAAAGAGAAAGAAGAAGTGGTGGGTGAAAGTTATCAATGGTCGATAGTGAAAGGGGACAGAGCGAGACAGAGGAGTCTATGGGGTCAGTGGTGAAAATGAGGTCTAATTGCCTACCCATATAGTTGGAGACTCCACTAACTTGGCATAGGCTAGAGTCTGTGAGCTCATCCAAGAAGAGACATAGACTTGACTTGAGACATAGACTTGGCATAGACTTGAGTCTGTTAAGCGATCTAAGGAGAGACGTTCCTTAGCTGAGTTGGCATTTGAAGCGATGAAACACGATTGATCATCTGACGGTTTGATATTCGACGAATAAATGGTCGATCGCATCGTTAGCAAGTTGGTAAGAGTCGATAGGTTGAGCAGGTAGTATGTAGCAACATATAACGTAAAGGGACTTGAAGGGGAGTATTATTTTTGTTGCGACAAAGTCGAGGTTGGAGGATGAAGAAATGGTAATGTGATAAGAGTTAAGGCTATTGTTGGTAGCCAATAGGACGCTTCGACAGGCGAAATCTTCATTTATGTGGGTCGGATCGTCGTCATAGGTGTCTATGAGAAAGTGTACTGGTGTCAGCAAAGGCAAATCCTCAGGGTCTTCCTTAATGGGCAAAGAGGTCGCGTATTGAGACGAGCCTCGACTTGTGTTAAGACCGTTGCGTATTCCTCAAATGTAAGGCTGTAGTGACCGATGATTCACTTTAAGTGAAATTTCATGGACTTCACACCTGCTTCCCACAGCCCGTCAAAGTGCAGCCGGAGGGTTGAAATGCCACGAAATGCAATTTTGTTGCGGTTGATTAACTATTCCTTTAGGCCATTCGACGCTTGTAACCTTTTCGTGTCGGGGTTTCTTGCTGGTTCTTGGAAGTTGGTTTTGCAATAGCTGTAAATGTTTCTGCATATCCCACGGCGCGCAGTGAAACGTTTAAATGCTGCGTGAAGAGCTGAGGTGCTGTAATCGCTCACAAGCTCTAAATGAACCGCTTTTGTGGAGAAACAAACAAAGATTACGATGTACGCCTTGGTGAACTTGCTGCAACGACCACCTTTCCATGCCTTGAGTTGTACAGGGCCTGAATAATTCACTCCACACGTTTCAAACGGACGAGCCTGATTGACTCTCGGCGCAGGCAAATCACCCATTTTTTGTTGCCTGACCGTTGCTTTTAATCTGAAACGTTTAATGCATTTGTGGATACAATGCTTTACATTTGATTTGAGCTGCATTATCTAATACTCGGCTTTTAGTGATGTCATCATGTGCTGTTGACCGCCATGCAGCGTTTTGACATGAGCATTATGAACTATGAGCTTAGTGAGGATATTTTGTGAGGGCAAAATAATTGGGCAACTCGTAATATTCCTGTTTGATCAATGAATGGCGAAACCCTTGCCAATTTGCTTGCACATCTTTTCGGGAAGATTTCCTTCCGAGATTTTGTCGAATGAAACAAACGCTTGCAGGTTTTTCGAGGATTGTTGATGAAGCTAAGGCAGTACGTTGTAAATCGAAGTAAACGCTGTAAAGTAGAGTACCCAGGAAAAAGTTCGTTGTGTGAAAACGCGGTGGAATGAGAGCAGAGCTGAAAAATAGTTTGTATAGGGTACCCAGATGCAATTAGCTCATTTCTTACCTTTACAACCTTTGAGGTCTTCATTTCCAGGTCAGTTGTTTGACTTGTATATGGTGCCTGCTGTTTGTCGTCGAAAAATTGCAAAAAATCAGAACCATGACACCATTTTTGGCTGTTTAAAAGCTGTTTTACTGAAAGCCCCCGTGATGCCATGTCTGCTGGATTGTCTTTAAAGGGAATATGGTTCCAGTAGTTGGGATCTGTGAGCTCTTAGATTTCTGACACACGTTTGCGACGAATGTAAGGAGTGTACAGTGCCGACTTAATCCAAGCTAGTGTGATTTCCGCAAAAAGTTTGGCATTTTGAAGATCCATAGTTTTTCTATCGTGCCAACGATTTGTTTTTGAGGGGTGTGAGCCTAGTTTTATACAGAATAAGTATCGTTGGTGTAGCACTGCTATTGATGACTCTTAAATACACCACTGCGACGTATGCCTTTTCGGAGGCATCACAGAATCCATGGATTTCCAGTTGAGAGTCAATTGTTGTATTTATCCGGTGATCGTTTTGCATCTGGAATATTGCATTTGATTGAGAACATTTTTTTCAGTTTTAATTGCATTTTATTTTCTTAATCACTAACTCTTACATTCTAACAAAAAATGCTTAAATGCTAGCTTAAAATTACTTAACAATCTTATGCTAACTTACTGGCCCTACACAGGCACTCTAAGCTACTCTAAATTCTTATAACTATGTCTTTCGACTTCATTTACATTTTCTTAGAACTATTTATTTTGTACACTTAAAGCTAAGAAAAAAATTTGTTAACAAAACTTAGCATATGGATGTAATTTTTTATTTTTAATAAAAACTTAGTATCTAACTTAAAATAAGCCTTAGTCTACCTAACCTACATACACAATAAACACATACACACACATATACATTATACACAATCATATACATATATCAGTATACACCTTTGTATACACTGATATATGTATACGTTTCTTAAATGCTAACCTAAACCTATATGGCCACCGCTATTCACAGAGCAAATAATTGGTCAGCTCTGCCTCTTTAGTGAGGCTGGTCCGTAATTGACGCAAACGACGACGAAGCATCTTCTCCATCATTCAACCACCAGAAATGCTGGTGCTGCCGAACGACATCCCTCTTATCGCGATTCCCCACCGCCCTACTGAACCTGAGGCGATCCACACTGCCGTGTGCGACGTCTCTGTTGTAGTTGAGTCGCCTGTCCCCGGCACCGCTGATCTATCCTGGATCAACCCTATCTGATCAAGGTGTCCTATCTGATCTATATAAACGAAGACAAGTGCTAAGACAAGCCCTCTCAAACACACGAATCTTTTCCAATAAACTTGCTCTCACGTTGAACCACACGGGACAACCAAATACCAGCATGGGCCTAATAAGGGCCATGTAGCAGATTACCTTTACCCTCACATCGAGTTGGCTGCTATAAAACAGTCTCTTTGTAAGGGCAAAAGCACCTTTGGCTCTAGCCAGACCAGCATCTACATTTTTGCCAAAATACAGAAACTGATCTAGCCAGATTCCAAGGTATCTGACTACATTTCGACAGGCAAGAGGCTGTCCGTGTTGTCCAATGATAGAGAACTTTCGCCAATTTTTTCTGGTATCCCTAGAGGCTCCAGACAACGGCGTTCTAAAGAGAATGGTTTCCGGCTTCTGAAATTTGATTTTCAACTTTCAGTCATCGCAAAATCGTCTTATCTTATCGAGGTCACGCTGCAAGAGAGTATTAATGACCTCGATTTTTGGACCTGTTCTGTACGCTACCAAATCGTCTGCGTACGCAATAGTATGGGAAAGTGAACCTACCAAGTCGCTTGTAAAAATGTTGAAAAGGATCGCCGAATTGACCGTGCCTTGCTGAAGACCATTTTTAATTTGAAATATTCCAACAGAAGAATTCTTCACGATGAACTGTCTGTTGGTTAGCATAGTATAAAGAATGTACAAGAGTGGTTTACTGATCCCCAACCGAGTCAGCTTATAGAAAAGACCCTCTAACCATACGGTGTCGAAGGCCTTCTCCAAGTCAACAAGGCAGGCACCAGTACATTGTTTTTTGCCTTTATTCCATCGAATATCGGACACCAGTTTAGACGCGGCATGTGAGATATCATGTCCCGCCTTAAAACCGAATTGATTATACGGAACTATATGGTTGTCCTCAACCCACCTAGACAGAGCTCTATTGATTACCTTTTCAAAAACCTTATTCGGAAGGAGACTTATCGACCGGAGATTCGCCGGATTGGATATATCCTTCCCCTTTTTGGGGATAGGTTGAACCACAGCCGTTTTCCAATGCGCTGGATAATGTGCATTATTCATTGCATTATTAAACAGGGTGGTGTAAATGTCCACCGCTTCTAGAGGAAGATGTCGAAGCACGATGTTCGGAACACCATCGGTCCCGACCGATTTCTTGTGTCGAAGATCTCATGGAGTCCCTCCTTCGAAATGAACGGGGGTAGGCCACCCTCTCTGGCAATGACGTTATTTGCCATATTTTCGTCGCTAAACCGGGTGAAACCAGAGCCCTCGGATCGCCAGTTCCCTATTTCATTTCGAATGCAGAAGTCGTGCACCAAGACGCGATTGTCCAGGTCGTAATTAGGGCCAATGTTATCAATGGCCTTGTATACTTCCCGGAAAGTCGCCCCTATGGCCTCGACCTTCTCCTGTGGATCCTCGATCACAAAGAAGGCGTCATCATCAGCGGCCTCACTTGGATCAATGCCTGCTATTGTCAGTAACCGTTCGTTGTCTGTTGTCCGGGCTATTTTAAGACAATGAAGGTCGTTTTGATTTTTTCTCCGAAATAGTTTATTGATTTGCGGAAACATATTCGGGTTGCTGGTGTTTACAGCCCGAACCTTGTTGTTCCAATACAAACTTACAGAAATTCTGTAATTCTCTTTTATTAGCGTTTGAATATTTTTAATCGACGACTTCAGTGTCCTAATCTCCGGGTCTTGTCGGTCAGTTAACTGTCTGTACAAGTTTTTAAGTCTTGTCAGAAGTCTACTTTTCTGTCGGTGCAGTGCGTCAATAGTAGGATTGCGGAACAGGTCTTCGTTAGTTGTACGTCGATACCGCGGTATTGTAGTGTCCATAGTTTGTTTAATTGTCTCGTCCATCTGTTTTAGGTAATGGTCGATCTCCTCGTTTGACAAATTCCTATTGGACGGTGGGTGGAGCGTGTTCGAGGAGAGCGCTCTAGTCAAGGTTGCGGAGAAGCGTGTCCATCGAGTCTTACTGTAGTTGTAAGAATATCTTTGGACATACTCCTCCAATTCCGCAATTTCGTTGGGAACTGTAATTTCGGTGCTAAAACAGGGATAAGCTTGGGACAGTTATAGGAATCCTGACAGGACACTGCAGAAACACGCAAAGAGACTCCAATTATCGGATACGGATATTTGCAGATTCTGAAGGCTGTTTATGGCATAACCCGCATACTGTGTGAATGCGAGGCAATATCGCGTAGTTGAAGAAAATTTTTAGGGAAATACTTTTTCGAACGTCTAGACTAAATAGACGGCACGAACTTCAAAGGCCTTCCTGACTCTTGCAAAGAAATTGGATGTTTCACCAGGGAGATTGTTTAGGATTTTTCCCTTTGAACATAAGTTCAACTGGTTCCACAGGGATCTTGATGGGCCGGCCACTTGTTACCTGGTGCATACAGAACCATAAGTAAGGAGTGTTTGTAGATTTTCACTCCCTTCGCTTATATTTAGTATAATACGTGCACTTCTTAGTTACCGGTGACCACGATAACTATTTCGACGTATATTGTTTGTTTAGGGACCTTGAGATTACAAGCGAGCGCCTTAATACTTTGGCTTTGATCTAGTATTTTGTTTGTAAAAACACTAAACAAAACGAGCTTTGAAACACAGAAAAATCAATTCAATATGTCAAAAAACGGAATCTTGTGTGAATTTCAAAAATTAAATGAGAATATTGAAGAAATCTTTTTGTGGTTTTATTGCCCGATTCCTCGAGGTGCTTGTGATTAACGTGGTAACAGTGGAGAATGTGGCGTGTAGGTGGTTCTACGATACGACCTGAGATTGGGGAAAACAGAGCAACTGTTCAGAAACATGAATTCAAGTCAAATACTTGAGACGTCAGGAAAAGTCTATAAATTCAGTTATTTTGAAAATATTTTTAATTTTCCTCGATCTCTCATCGGAATCGCACGTACGGGTATATCGTGCGGATTATTGCATGTATTGCCTGCAAGTATGTACTCCAAATAAATTTTAATAAATATTTTCTTATTGTTGGCATACAGCTGTTCCAAGCTTACTGGTGCACGCAGTTTGGTACAGCTATTTGAAGGTACTGGGCCTGTTTTTAAATAATGTTTTTGTGTGTTTGTGTTTTTGGAAAGTAAAAAAGGCTGTATATGTCAAATATTTAATTTTACAATTTATTAGTAATTTGAAACAAAATGTAATTTTAGCAAACGACTGCTCTGGTTGACGGTCCAATTAGAAGAGAGCACAATTTACATTTTTCATCGCCTTGAAGCGATGTAAATCAAAATTTATTACAAACAGAAATAAAAGTGAGAGCAAAAGAGATTAGCAAAACAATAAAATATGTGAATAGGATACATTACGAGTATATGTGTTTGGTTTTTTGGTGCACTAAGTACTGAACATTCAGACGGAGTCTTTCAGTAATAGGCAAAGTGGCAATCTTCACAACCGGTCGAACATAACTGCCGTGTTGGGTTTTCACTGTAACAACTCGACATCTGGCATCTTTCCCAAGGTGAGTGTTGGTGATTCGTCCAAGAACCCATTTTGTAGGTGGTAGATTGGGTTCGTGAATGAGTACTATATCATCTATCTTCAGATTCTGATGCTGTTTTTGCCATTTAGGACGATTCTGCAACGATGTCAAATATTCGCAGTGCCAACGCTTCCAAAAACCTTACATTAAAAGAGATTATCTTCGGAGCACGTAATGTGTTTGATTAAATTGGCAGCATCACCACCCAGAAAAGATATGAGATACTGGAACTTTTGCGTTGCAGTAATCGAAGGATTTCCGTCAATTGTGCCCGTGAACAAATCTTTAAAACCCGGCCAGTCTTTGTAGTCTCCAGAGAATATGGGAATGGAAATCTTCGGTAGCTGTACCGCTTTAGGTGCCTTTGATGCTTCTAAAACTTTCAAAAATGAGGCTTGCTGCAAAGGCAACTTTTCATCGACCGATTGGTTGCTCGAATCCGAAACCGTTTGTTTGCGAATCGCGCTATCTAGAACGGAATGCGCTTGAAAGTACTTAGTTTCGTACTCTGCAAATTCAGGCTCAGGATCTACGAATTCTTGATCGTCGGCGAATTCACAGAGTTTGTCTTGGAGTTGGATAAACTCAGACCAAGATTCAGACAATTTTTGGAACCGAATTTGCAACATAGAAAGCGAAGTGGCTTCATTGATTGTTCCTGAGAACGCCAAAGTGCGTGTAATGCATCCTTTAATATGACCGCGTTTAGTTTTTAAAACATTCATTTCTGAAGTTTTTGATCACCAAATAATTGAACGACGCACACTAGATGTAGTGTGTTGTAGTGTGTTTTACATTACTAAGTACTGAACAGGGCCAATTCAGTCGAATTCATTTATGACCATCGACGCCTCTTAATTCTGCCAAATGTCATTCTGGTCATCCTCTGTAAGAATCATACTCCGCTATAAGACATATCTGGGATTGTTTAGGTCGTACGCATCTGGTTACTTCTGCTAGATAACTTGTCGCTGGTGGATTTACATTCTTATATTTTTAATTTGGTTTGAGGCCCGGGTAATCGCAAGACATGATCCAACAGGCAGCTAAATCATCTGCCTTGCGGGAACCCCTGTTTACCCCCGTTATAACAATTTTGGTCACAATCACCATCCGCAATCAGTGTCCTATTCATCAGCACTACTTTTGTCCACAAAACTAGTGATTCTTCTATGCCATGTTGCCTGACCGAGTTTTGTTACACATGCCTTCAAAGGCGCGTTGTCTAAAGCGGCCTCAGTGACAAATTGCAGCGCGTACTCCTTCTGTGAAGAAAATTTGAAGTGCACTGTCGTAGCATTTTACGCGTTTTTAGGCATTTTGCATCTAAACCTGTGACACACTGATGGTATGGATACCATAGTATGCGGATATTAGCATAGTATTGATACTTTCTAACGATCGCAAAGCCATTATTCTTAGTGAATCTTCTTTAAACTACAGTTTGTTGTCACATTTATTGGCTTTGTTGTGAAAAATGGACGTGCAGAAAAAAAGAAAAATATTGAATTCGGCCGAAATATTAAAGCTAATTGATGTTTGGCGGTCCTAAGTACACAAAATAAACATTTATAAATAAAATGTAAATGAAGTCGAAAGACATAGATATAAGAATTTAGATTAGCTTAGATTGCCTGTGTGGGGCCAGTAAGTTAGTATAAGATTGTTAAGTAATTGTAAGCTAGCATTTAAGCATTTTTTGTTAGTATGTAAGAGTTAGTGATTAAGTAAATAAAATGCATTCAAAACTGACAACCAAATACCAGCATGGGCCTGATAAGGGTTTAGTTTTAGTTTTTAGTTTGAATAGTTTGTCCCATTGAACCACCTGGTAGTCTAGGACATTGATACTCCTTAGACTATCCAGACGGCTTTCGGGACTGAGCTGCACCAGGAAGAACGGCAGACTCCGTTTCTCCCGCCTGGCTCTAGCTGTGGTAAATGGCTTTACCCCCACAAACTTGAGTCCTTCGCACTTCTTCTCTTTGAGCAGTGCCAGGATCTCCTCAGGATCAGAAGACGGTTCCAACCCCTTCAGCAGCATCGATTGCCGCTTTTCACACTTCGGTGTGTATGAATAGTGCTCCGTCGTCGTTTCCTTTTCTTTCACTTTCGCGTAGCCCTAGGCGATCGTTCCCCAATCTCATAATTTTAAAATTATTACCAATGGCCAACTTACAAAGGTCCTTGGTTGCATTTACCTCTAATTTATAGGTGTTGATAGGAGGCACCTTCTCCTTCTTCTTCTTCTGCTGCTGCTGTTGTTGTTGCTGCTGCTGCTACTCGTATTGTTGCTGCTGCTGCTGTTGTTGTTTTTGCTGCTGCTGGTTTTGTTGTTTCTGTTTCTGGGAGCTTTCTACTTCCAGTTGCTCCCTCTGCCTGCGTGCAGTTTGTCTTTGCTTAATAGCAAGCACTTTTTCATTCAGCTTTTGTATGCTGCTCGTCCTCATCTTCAGACTCGGATGCTGCTAGAGAGGCAAAGTTGTTGTTGCCTCCCTTATAATACTCATCAGAGATGTACATCGACGATTGTTTTTTAATTTGTTGTCTGGGTTTTACTGTGTCTGCTGCTAAAGCAGCACCCATTTTCATCTTTGTTAGATTACTCGTAGGAGTGGTTTTTAAGATCTTCCGCCTTTTAATGGCTTTCGCCACGGCACCGGCAACACTATTGTTGCCTTTGGCAACTACCGTTATGGGAAGAGCGGAGCGCTCTCCACCATCCATCACGCGAATTCCTTATCACTTTTTGATTGTTTATCCAATTTAAGAACAAAAAGAAAAAAAACAAAAACAAAGTCCCAATCTGGAAACGAACCCGTATCCCAGATTTGCTTATCGACGCCGCTAACTGCTTGGCTATCGAGTCAGATAACAAAACTGCAACCAATTAGCTTTATTAGCAGAACTGTATCACTTACTGTATCACTATTTTTTATTATTTTTTATTTGTATATTTTTTTTTGCACTCTAGGAAAAGCCGAACACGTTTACACTCTGCGGAGATGTGCGAACGACTGTCATTACAGGCTGAATAATTGAAGATGTTCGCATGGACAGACTCATCAATCGTGTTACATTGGTTATCCTCGCCCCCAAAGAAATGGTCAGTATTCATTGGAAACCGAACTTCCGAAATATTGTCGTCAATTCCTCTCAAGTCCTGGAATCATGCTCGCTCTGGATCCAATCCCGCAGATATTGCAACGCGTGGAATCTCACCATCTATTCTCGCTTCCACTGATATGTGGTGGAATGGTCCGTTATGTCTCAGTACTGGTTCCAGCAATTGGCCAGTATCACAATATTGCATTAAAGACATTCCTGTTGATCAATTGGAGGAACGTAAAACAACCAAATTTCAGGTACTCGCATCTAATGTAAATTCAACTAACATTTTTGATAACATACTCGTAATTCACAATTCTTCAAATTGGATGAAATCTGTGCGTGTCGTAGCATTTGTTCTTCGATTTTTGTCAAACTGTCGCATTTCAAACACTTGTAATAAACAATCTTTATCCGTTCGGGAAATCGAAAATGCAAAACCTCATCTTATCAAAAGTGCTCAGTGTTCGTTATTTTCATTTGAAATAGACGTACCTCAAAACCGGAAGCAACTACCCTTGCGAAACAAGCTTAATTCTTGTGATGTTATCGGACGATTAGGTTCAACACTTGACAGCTTGAGAGTTCAGTGGCTTTACTTAGTCACGCGCCCCGCCTTTTCGCCTGGCTGTCGACACACGTGTAACATCAAACATCATACCACAAACGTTAAAATCATTTTTGTATTTCTTTTTCCTAATTTAAAATAAATAATAAATGAACTTATAATTAAATTACACATCATACTGGCGACGAGGACTTTTTAATATAAAAAAAAAAAAAAAAAAAAAAAACAGCGGAGATTGCAGCAAAGAAATTGGATGTGTATAAGCTATTCAATCTCAGCCACATAACCTCTTCGATGGATGACAATCAATTCGCACAATTTATGCAAGTGCAGCGAGAGCTCATCAATCAACTTGTGGACAGTCAAAGAAACGCCAGAAATGAAAGCTTCGGTGCAAACATTTCTAACAACGTGCCTAGTGATATCAGTCGCATCGTCAGAAGTTTTCGGTGTGACCCCTACGATACATTAAGTTCAGTCGAAACCTTTATAGATTGCTTTGAAGCACGATGTGGTATGTATGGCCTATCCTGCCCATGGCAAAATCAGTTTTTCATTGTATAATTGGAACTCAGACAAAAAAATTCTGCGTGTGAAGGCATAACACTGACACGTAGATTTGGCTGTTATAAGAGTTTCAAGCAATGAAAAAAAAAATACTGGGAATTATATCTCGAATCACTCTGAGTGAAGAAAAACTCTCCGTCCTATTCGGACTCCCACCCCTGGAGAGCAAACATAGAAACCAAACACACCTGAGTTTCAAACCACTACAAAAACAATTTTCCTTTCTCCTCCTTCTATCTTTCCGCCCGCGCCCTGGCAACAGTAAAAGGGTATCAACCCCTTAGGCGCGCGTAAATTATAAAAAAAAAAAAAAAAAAAGACAAATACAAAGAAGAACCCGAGTACTCTAGTGCAAAACGAGAATTGTTTCTATCCATTTTAAAACCTGAACAATACCGAGAGATCAAAGTGGCATTTTCAGACGCCACAGAGAAATTTGAAAAGCAAACGTACGAGGATATCAAAACAAAATTCATTCGTCTATACCAAATCAAAACTACTAGATTTAAGGCTCTTACTACGTTCTGGAATAGTGTCAGGAGCAAAAACCAATCATTTGAAGCATATGCAAATCGTTTGAAGGAAATCATTCGAGATTGCAGTTATGAGGGCACGTTGCTGGATCGTCAGTTAAGAGACAGGTTTGCAACAGGTTTACAACACAAGCGATTAGAAATTGAATTAAAACAAAAGTGGCCAGATTTAAAAACAATAGACGTGAACGGAGAACGGGAAGTTTCATTCGCCGAAATTTTTGCAGTGGCATTGTCAAGGGAAGCAGCTGAGAGAAAAAAAACAATTAGACAAAAAACAAAAAATTAGAGAGCTAAAAAACAATCAATGTAAATCTTGCGGGTGGAAGGAGAGACATGCACGAAAATTGTGCCGGGCCAGAGAGCATACTTGTGAAGCTTGTGGGGTAAAGGGACACTATGGTTCCTGCTGTATTACTACAGGCCGTGCAATTGTAAACAACACAGGTACAGACCAGAGATCGACAAAACGAACGGGAACAAACCGTTACAAAATTTCAAACAAAAACACAAATGAAGCCAAGTACATAGTTACATCAGACAGAAGTGAGCAGTTAAACAGTGACGACGAGTAAATTTTTAATATCAAACAAAAAAGCCACAGCAAACAAATCGATTTGAAAATTAATGGACATACTTTTACAATGGACTGGGACTCAGGAGCATCTGTTTCCATCATCAATTCAAAATTTTGGGTTAAGATCGGATCTCCAAAGTTAACAAATGGACCACAATTAAAAACATATGGTAACTACAGACTTCAATCCAAAGGAAAGTGCAAAGTGACTGTGGAACTGGCTGAACAAGTAAGAATATTGCCGGTGGTTGTAGTTGAAAAGACAACACCAATGCTATTTGGGCTTCCATGGTGTGAAGCTTTTGGAATGCAGTTCCCAAAAGAAGTTTATTCCTTGCAAGCTACACATGATAAAGGTAACAATTATTTGGCCTACACTTCAACAACTGACAGTGCATTTCAAGCTCTATTGAGAAAACATGTAAAGCTGTTCGAGAACTCAAAGAAGCCGATCAGGGACTTTCAGGTAAAAATTCATAGAATAGACAATGCTAAACCTATCCATTTTCCAGCTAGACCCATCAAGTTTGGAATACAGCACAACGTTGAGAAGGAGCTAAACCGACTTGTGGAGAAAGGTATAATCTCTCCAGTGGACCCCAATGACGTACCAGTAGAATGGGCTACACCGACAGTCAATGTGCCGAAAAAAGACGGCCAAATTCGTATCTGTGGCGACTTTAGAACAACGATCAATCCAGTTCTTGTAAAAGATACACATCCGGTTCCACTTTTCGACCAACTTCGAAGGCAATTAGCATACGGTGAGAAGTACTCAAAGATCGATTTGAAGGACGAGTACCTACAGAAGCTGGCGCTACTTCGAGAAAGTATCTGATTATTTCAACTCACCTGGGGTATTTCCAATATATCCGTTTGCCATTTGGGTTAGCTAATGCACCAGCGATTTTTCAACGCTACCTGGAGCGACTTTTATCCGGTATTCCACATACTGCTGTATATTTTGATGACATTGCAGTCACTGGAGCGAATGACAAAGAACACCTTCGAAACCTAGCATTTGTATTTGAAAGATTGAAGAATGCTGGTTTTGTTATCCAACGCAGTAAGTGCACATTTTTTAAACCTACAATTGAATACCTAGGTCACACGTTTTGTAAGACGGGTATAATGCCCTCCGAATCAAAGCTGGCAGCAATTAAAAATGCACCCACTCCCACAAACAAAACTGAACTGAGGTCATTCCTCGGAATGCTAAATTTTTACGAGAGATTTGTCCCAAACCTGCATGGGATTTGCGCCTGTTTGCACTCAGCCACAAAAGCAAACATCCATTGGAAATGGGGCCAACGAGAACAGCAAACATTTGAGGACATCAAAGGAAAACTTTCACAGTTAGTTACCCTTGTTCCTTTCGACAACACGAAAAAGTTATTCTTGGCTTGCGATGCCTCGGAAGCAGGTCTTGGTGCAGTTCTTTTTCACCGTGATAAAACATATGAGTTACCAATTACATTCGCATCTCGCAAACTTTCAGATGCTGAAACCAAGTATTCCGTCATTGATCGCGAAGCAATGGCGATATTTTTTGCGGTAAGAAAATTTGATCAATTCCTACGAGGAACGCGGTACACTCTTATCACGGATCACAAACCGCTTAAGCATCTTTTTAGGAGGGTACGACAACTTCCAAAACTAGTCAACAACCGATTAATACGTTGGGCTCTATACGTTGGACAATACAACTACGACATCGAGTATCGGAAAGAGACATTTAATGTAGTCGCTGATTGTTTATCACGCCTTCCTGACTCCAAAGAGAAGATGTCAACTGAAGAAAGCATCATATGTAACATCAGCCAGGTACAACATAATGAGAAATACTTTGATTTGCAACTTACGGAAACAGAACTAAGGAAGGCAACTAAAAACGACAAGACCTTAAGCAGTTTAATATGGTGTGTTGAAAAAAACTGGCAACTCTCAACAGTAAACCCTGAGATGAAGCCGTACTTTGATAAACGCAACGAACTCTCAGTGGAAAACAGAATTTTGTTGTGGCAAGGTCGAATGATTATTCCGGTGGCATTTAGAAAGAGAGTTTTAGAACAGCTACACAAGGGCCATCCAGGGATCGTTGCTATGCGTGCTTTAGCTAGGTATTATGTATGGTGGAACAACATCGACGAGGACATTGACAACTTTGTAAAAAAATGCCAGAACTGCCAAGTAAATCATCCAAATGCAACTGAGTTTCCAGTGTACTCCTGGTCCATTCCAGAA
The DNA here is from genome assembly GCA_949129095.1 of Volucella bombylans. NCBI lineage: Eukaryota > Metazoa > Arthropoda > Insecta > Diptera > Syrphidae > Volucella > Volucella bombylans. The sequence goes on along the minus strand of OX422140.1, from coordinate 377,674,924 downwards.
CAAGTATGGGAGGGGTTACATATCGATTGCGCAGGTCCTTTTAAAAACAAAACTGGGCTTATCGTCGTGGATGCTTTATCTAAATGGGTGGAAGTCAAGCATATAAAAGCTATAACTGCAGAAAGCTTATGTGACACGTTAGACGAAATCTTTTGCACCTTTGGACTACCAGCCATGATAATCTCAGATAGATTTCAAAATTTTTGTAATCAGCGGGCTATTAAACACGTCAAATCGTCCCCATACCATCCAAGGACCAATGGCTTAGCTGAGCGATTTGTAAGGACGTTTAAATCTAGAATGTTGGCCAGTAAATGCGATCCCGAAGAGGAGAAACAACAGCTACGCAATATACTTTCGTCCTATAGGAAAACCCCTCATGGAACGACGGGAAAATCTCCGGCGGAGATGATGTTTGGAAGACGTTTACGACTCATCTTTGACAACATTAGACCAAATATCAGGAGAAACATTCAATACAAACACATCAAACATGAAATCCATCAAAACGAAACAGGAAACAGAATTCAAACCAAATCAACATGGGTACTGCAAAACAAAACTAGAAAAACAGTCGAAACCAGCAAAGGTAATAGAACGGACTAACCGATATTCTTATATTATAGAAACAGCTGATGGTGTTCGAAGAAGACGGCACGCAGATCACTTACGAAACAACGCGGATGATACACTACCTTTAAAAGAAGCATTCTTAGCCGATATCATGCTGCCCAAATACCAACCTACTCCAGAGCGTCAACAAAACTCGAACGTCCTGTCACCAGCTTCAAAACAACAAAAACACATTCAGGAGGGATCAGAGCCAACACCTAAGACGACAATTGCAGACAGTGAGGCATAGAAGACGCCAAGTGATAGCATATGCGACAAACCAATAGCAAGGAAGAGTACGCGTATTCGAAATAAGCCTGATCGTTTGATCTATAATCAGGCCACTTAACGAAGAAGGGAGAAATGTGATGTTATCGGACGATTAGGTTCAACACTTGACAGCTTGAGAGTTCAGTGGCTTTACTTATTCACGCGCCCCGCATTTTCGCCTGGCTGTCGACACACGTGTAACATCAAACATCATACCACAAACGTTAAAATCATTTTTGTATTTCTTTTTCCTAATTTAAAATAAATAATAAATGAACTTATAATTAAATTACACATCAGTTCTTTAGCTCCGTTTCTTGATCAAATGGACGTGCTTCGTTCGGGTCGGTGGACGTTTAGAACAATCGGAACTTTCTTACGATGAGAAACATCCAATTATTCTATGCAAATCTCATTCTATCACTAAACTTATTATAATTTATATACATAAACATTACTTGCATGCCGGTGTAACGTTAATGATGGCGTTAATAAAACAGAATTTTTTATTTTTACATACTCGGGTGTAGAAATCTCGCTCGCAAAATAGTTCATGATTGTGTGGTATGCCTTCGACAGCGTCAGACTCATTCCAGCCAATTGATGGGAAATCTTCCCAAAGAAAGAGTTCGATTTTCTCGCCCCTTCAGTAAGGTTGGGTGTGATTATGCTGGTCCGATTACGCTTCGATTAGCCAAGGGATGAAACCCAAGATTTGTAAAGGCATACATCGCTCTCTTCGTCTGTTTCATCACGAAAGGTGTCCACATATAGTTGGTAGGCGATCTATCAACAGAAGCGTTTATCATGACATTCGATCGGTTCGTGTCGGGTCGCGGAAAGCCATCGGAGATATGGTCTGATAACGCAACAAATTTCCACTGTGCTAAAAGGCTGCTCGGCGAAATGTATGATCTTCTTTGCAAACAACAACATCACAACATCATCATTAACCATTTATCTAAGGAGAAAATTGAATGGAAATTTATACCACCTGCAGCGCCACATTTTGCTGGCCTCTGGGAGGCGGGTATAAAATCCATTAAAATACACCTGAAACGAGTCATCGGTGAGAACAGACTCACGTACGAAGAGATGTATACTCTTCTTTCCAAAATAGAGTGTCTGCTAAACTTAAGGCCTATATGGCAAACATCAGATTTTGAACCAACTGCACTAACTCCATCTCACTTTATGATTGGAGAACAGTAACTTACTGTGCAGTTTCAACACCTGATTTTACAAATTCATCCTTTTCAATTCACACTAACTGGTCTCTTTTACAGAGTTTAATGCAAGGTTTTTGGAAGCGTTGGCACTGCGAATATTTGACATCGTTGCAGAATTGTCCTAAATGGCAAAAACAGCATCAGAATCTGAAGATAGATGATATAGTACTCATTCACGAACCCAATCTACCACCTTCAAAATGGGTTCTTGGACGAATCACCAACACTCACCTTGGGAAAGATGCCAGATGTCGAGTTGTTACAGTGAAAACCCAACACGGCAGTTATGTTCGACCGGTTGTGAAGATTGCCACTTTGCCTATTACTGAAAGACTCCGTCTGAATGTTCAGTACTTAGTGCACCAAAAAACCAAACACATATACTCGTAATGTATCCTATTCACATATTTTATTGTTTTGCTAATCTCTTTTGCTCTCACTTTTATTTCTGTTTGTAATAAATTTTGATTTACATCGCTTCAAGGCGATGAAAAATGTAAATTGTGCTCTCTTCTAATTGGACCGTCAACCAGAGCAGTCGTTTGCTAAAATTACATTTTGTTTCAAATTACTAATAAATTGTAAAATTAAATATTTGACATATACAGCCTTTTTTACTTTCCAAAAACACAAACACACAAAAACATTATTTAAAAACAGGCCCAGTACCTTCAAATAGCTGTACCAAACTGCGTGCACCAGTAAGCTTGGAACAGCTGTATGCCAACAATAAGAAAATATTTATTAAAATTTATTTGGAGTACATACTTGCAGGCAATACATGCAATAATCCGCACGATATACCCGTACGTGCGATTCCGATGAGAGATCGAGGAAAATTAAAAATATTTTCAAAATAACTGAATTTATAGACTTTTCCTGACGTCTCAAGTATTTGACTTGAATTCATGTTTCTGAACAGTTGCTCTGTTTTCCCCAATCTCAGGTCGTATCGTAGAACCACCTACACGCCACATTCTCCACTGTTACCACGTTAATCACAAGCACCTCGAGGAATCGGGCAATAAAACCACAAAAAGATTTCTTCAATATTCTCATTTAATTTTTGAAATTCACACAAGATTCCGTTTTTTGACATATTGAATTGATTTTTCTGTGTTTCAAAGCTCGTTTTGTTTAGTGTTTTTACAAACAAAATACTAGATCAAAGCCAAAGTATTAAGGCGCTCGCTTGTAATCTCAAGGTCCCTAAACAAACAATATACGTCGAAATAGTTATCGTGGTCACCGGTAACTAAGAAGTGCACGTATTATACTAAATATAAGCGAAGGGAGTGAAAATCTACAAACACTCCTTACTTATGGTTCTGTATGCACCAGGTAACAAGTGGCCGGCCCATCAAGATCCCTGTGGAACCAGTTGAACTTATGTTCAAAGGGAAAAATCCTAAACAATCTCCCTGGTGAAACATCCAATTTCTTTGCAAGAGTCAGGAAGGCCTTTGAAGTTCGTGCCGTCTATTTAGTCTAGACGTTCGAAAAAGTATTTCCCTAAAAATTTTCTTCAACTACGCGATATTGCCTCGCATTCACACAGTATGCGGGTTATGCCATAAACAGCCTTCAGAATCTGCAAATATCCGTATCCGATAATTGGAGTCTCTTTGCGTGTTTCTGCAGTGTCCTGTCAGGATTCCTATAACTGTCCCAAGCTTATCCCTGTTTTAGCACCGAAATTACAGTTCCCAACGAAATTGCGGAATTGGAGGAGTATGTCCAAAGATATTCTTACAACTACAGTAAGACTCGATGGACACGCTTCTCCGCAACCTTGACTAGAGCGCTCTCCTCGAACACGCTCCACCCACCGTCCAATAGGAATTTGTCAAACGAGGAGATCGACAATTACCTAAAACAGATGGACGAGACAATTAAACAAACTATGGACACTACAATACCGCGGTATCGACGTACAACTAACGAAGACCTGTTCCGCAATCCTACTATTAACGCACTGCACCGACAGAAACTTAGACTTTTGTCAAGACTCAAAAACTTGTACAGACAGTTAACTGACCGACAAGACCCGGAGATTAGGACACTGAAGTCGTCGATTAAAAATATTCAAACGCTAATAAAAGAGAATTACAGAACTTCTGTAAGTTTGTATTGGAACAACAAGGTTCGGGCTGTAAACACCAGCAACCCGAATGTGTTTCCGCAAATAAATAAACTATTTCGGAGAAAAAATCAAAACGACCTTCAGTGTCTTAAAATAGCCCGGACAACAGACAACGAACGGTTACTGACAATAGCAGGTATTGATCCAAATGAGGCCGCTGATGATGACGACTTATTTGTGATCGAGGATCCATAGGAGAAGGTTGAGGCCATAGGGGCGACTTTCCAGGAAGTATACAAGGCCACTGATACCATTGGCCCTAATTACGACCTGGACAATCGCGTCTTGGGGCACGACTTCTGCATTCGAAATGAAATAGGGAACTGGCGATCCGAGGGCTCTGGTTTCACCTGGTTTAGCGACGAAAATATGGCAAATAATGTCATTGCCAGAGAGGGTGATCTACCCCCGTTCATTTCGAAGGAAGGACTCCATGAGGTCTTCGACACAATCAGAGTTAAGAAATCAGTGGGGACCGATGGTATTCCGAATATCGTACTTCGACATCTTCCTCTAGAAGCGGTGGACATCTACACCACCCTGTTTAATAATGCAATGAATAACGCACATTATCCAGCGCATTGGAAAAAGGCGGTGGTTCAACCTATCCCCAAAAAGGGAAAGGATATATCCAATCCGGCGAATCTCCGGTCGATAAGTCTCCTTCCGAATATCAGTAAGGTTTTTGAAAAGGTAATCAATAGAGCTCTGTCTAGGTGGGCTGAGGACAAACATATAGTTCCGGATAATCAATTCGGTTTTAAGGCGGGACATGATATCTCACATGCCGCGTCTAAACTGGTGTCCAATGGAATAAATGCAAAAAACAATGTACTGGTGCCTGCCTTGTTGACTTGGAGAAGGCCTTCGACACCGTATGGTTAGAGGGTCTTTTCTATAAGCTGACTAGGCTGGGGTTCAGTAAACCACTCTTGTACATTCTTTATAATATGCTAACCAACAGACAGTTCATCGTGAAAAATGGCGATGTGACTTCTGTTGGAATATTTCAAATTAAAAATGGTCTTCAGCAAGGCGCGGTCAATTCGCCGATCCTATTTAACATTTTTACAAGCGACTTGATAGGTTCACTTTCCCGTACTATTGCGTACGCAGACGATTTGGTAGCGTACAGAACAGGTCCAAAAATCGAGGTCATTAATACTCTCTTGCAGCGTGACTTCGATAAGATAAGACGATTTTGCGATGACTGGAAGTTGAAAATCAACTTTCAGAAGTCGGAAACCATTCTCTTTAGAACGCCTCTAGGGATACCAGAAAAAATTGGCGAAAGTTCTCTATCATTGGACAAAACGGACAGCCTCTTGCCTGTCGAAATGTAGTCAGATACCTTGGAATCTGGCTGGATCAGTTTCTGTATTTTGGCAAAAATATAGATGCTGCTCTGGCCAGAGCTAAAGGTGCTTTTGCCATTACAAAGAGACTGTTTTATAGCAGCCAACTCGATGCGAGGGTAAAGGTAATCTGCTACATGGCCCTTATTAGGCCCATGCTGGTATTTGGTTGTCCCGTGTGGTTCAATGTACGAGCCAGCTTAATGGAAAAGATTCGGGTGTTTGAGAGGGCTTGTCTTCGTACAGAACACCAGAGTCGGAGTACAAGATATTTTATCATAATGAGGTCCTTTACAACAGGGCGATTCTAATACGAGTGGACAACTTCGTAATTAAGCTGACTCGAAGGCACATTGCAAGAGTAATTTTTTGTTAGAATGTAAGAGTTAGTGTTAAGAAAAGAAATTGCATTAAAACTGAAAACTGGACAGTCTTCTCGTTCATCTGCAGCCAATTGTTGTAGTGTCCGAACCGCTAAGTATGGTGCCGCGGACCAAAGGTGACGGTGTTGAGCTGGTACGTCTTAAATTCTTCTCCTTCTGTATCTCTCCGCAGGATGAGTTGATAGGCCGCATCTTCCGAGGGTACTCAAATCTGCCTATACAAAGTAATATCGAAGCTCTTGGAAGTAATTTTTATGTCAATAGTCGTGTGAGTATGTCTTTGCAAAGTATTTTTATTTTGCGTGAGTGATTCTTGTATAGAATAATCCACTTTGTCTCTTTTAACTTTGGCGGAATGTAGCATCGTGAGGTCCTTCTACATTTGGACTGGTAAACTCTGGCGTATCAAAATTCAACCACACATTTAGAGTTGTGCTTAGTTTGCTCTCGTAGATAGTTGCAACTCTTTAGTGCAGAGGTCGCTAAGTAAACATCTGTCAGCCTCATCAATCATTCTTACGATTGATAACTTTTAAGCAATATCCCACCAATTTTCGATCATCTCGCTGACGTTAACCTTCTACCGAAACTGAAAGTAAGTTTCACTTAATCATCCGGCCATTTGGTTTCGTCTTACTCAAACAAAGGGTCTTCCCCAAATTTCCATTCATCATTATGAACAATGAACACTGTCGACAGTAAATTTTCATTTAGATACGAACTTTCAACCCAATACCACAGTAACCCATTCACAGCTGTGATGACTAAAGTATCTGCATTATATCACGCGCCATACGGATATACTCGTACTCGTAGCCTGCACTTTCTATCCAAGTTCAAGTATTCGACGAGAAAAGTCTTCCAACAATGTATCTACTACGGCGGCACTGACAACAATGCACTTGAATGTATTTTTTTATTTTTTTTTTGTGATTAATGTGGAAATACTCGTACGATTTTCTACTTCCACATTTCACATTTTCCGTTTTCCGTTTTCCGTTTACATCGGCGCCGGTTGGGAGCCATATTCCGGAGAAGTACATAACTGAGGCAGTCAATGTACTTAACGCTTATTATCTTAATCACAGTCGTGGGAATTTCCCACCAAAACAAAACGAAAAAAACGAAGAAGAAACGATGCGCATTGTATTCGCTTGAAAGTGCTAAAAAACGGGAGTAAAAGGTAAGAAAAAATTAGGCGAACAGAAATAGAGAAGATTTTCTTAATGAAATTTTTGTCTTAATTAGCCAAACGATATGTGATGAAGGGGAGATAGAAGAAATTCGGGTTAACGATAATATCGTTCTTTTGCAAAAGAAGATACCTGAAACAGATGTGGAAGTAGGTAGGTGGACTTCCGGTATGCTTATGGGTCGATTTCACAAAGTTTTATTATTCTACCATATGCTGCTTCATCGCCCCGACGAAACCAGTAATGAGAACTAACTCAGTGTAAGCCACCAACAAGGAAGCCTTCTCGGACACCACTCAATTATGAAATCTAGCTAATCTGGCCCTAAATATCTGCTCAGATGAGAGGAGAATTCTTAAATCAATCTTCATCTTGCTGATTCTTGAGCACTACAAGCCTATCCTACATCCATTGCAAGCCGTTAAATGCTTAGACGTCAAGAATCTTTCCATAGCCTTACACCTTAATTTGATTCGCTTAACATTGCTCCAAAAATTTGTCAAACCCATATGTCACCAAATACCTGTACAAAACATCTCCTTAATCACTACGCTTGGTAACTTTGATCAACCATCCATAGATGGAAGCTGTTTAACTACGAGTAAGATGCTAAATTTTGAATCCGAATGCAAAGGAAACTAAGATTCAACAGTAGACTGATGACTTGACCTACTTAGTAAGCAGCAAAGTATTGTAGTAAACGAACAAGCTTCAGCCCAATACATTCCTTCAATCGTTCCTGATCTACAAAAAAAAATATTAGGGAGATCCTTCTCGTTGCACTCTATAAAACCAAAAAACGTCACAAAAAACTGTAACAGGTACCAATCAGTGAAACATTCAGTGAAGATTTATGAGACCGTTCTGACATTCAAGACATTACGATCGTTGAAATCTCAGTCACTCTGGAGAAAGCACCACAAGGACTCGAAACGCTACCTCGTGTATGTTGATGTACGCCAATTTCGATGTAGGTCTACGGATATCTCATCTACCATAGCACTAAATAAACACTGTGAAATATTTTAACATTGAATGGCTGCAATCAGAATAGATCGACACAGTCTTTTCCGATCGTGTATCCCTCAACCTCTCGACATGTGCTATACAACCAACACCAAGCCATGAACACCAGTGACATGATGCCAAAATGCCATCAGAAATACCGCTGCCGTTGTGCTGCCACTACCTACCCATTCCAGCGACATCTAAGTTCCGCCCACCAGAACTCTAACTCGTTTCAGCCGGTTCTTGTGCGCGGGAAAAGCCAAGACCAGAGTTGCTTCTCATGCATTAGCCGACTTCCGTCGACCAGAACTACTACTTTGTCTGGACATCGTGTGCATGTAAAACCACCCCTGGTTTTGTTTCCGTCCACTAGCATTGTTGGTTATAGCACCGATTTCCCCCGGGCATCATGCGCGGAGAGATCCATCGCCACAGGGAGTGCCGGAAACATTCTTCCTCTATCTCTACGGTTTTACATGAACACCTGTCTGTGATGACTTGGAGGCAGAAGTTCCACCCTTGGTATGAGTCGAGACCGATCTAAAACCTGATCGTAGCACCCAGTACTTATTGTAACTCTACATCGGGTCGAAATCAACTACAAAATCCTTCCTGCGATTTTAGGTTTAAACCACAGCCACCGTAATGCTTCCACTGAGAGGCCTACTTTTTTAAGACTTTTTTAAGAAGTGATTTAAATCTTGGTATGGACTACCATTGGTCCTGCTACCAATAGATATCAATGAGATATCAAAACAATGCGTTGATCAGCGTTCTAGTACAAATGCCACCACCAGATTCGAAGTCGTGGTAAAGTACGATCTTCGCCGATGCTTCAATCGATCTACCCGCGCGATTTTGAGTATAAACCTACAGCCACCTTGATATTCCCACAAGGAGGCCAACTCAGTGTAAGAGAAGTTGTAGAAGTCACTGACCTCTAGTGGTACCAGAATACAGCTTTCGGTCGAGCAACGCAAGCTTGCGATCACCTCTACTGAGGCACATTACAGACCAGGACTAAACTAAATTGATACCTGCTAACTGCTTACTACGTCTTCTATTAAACAATTCCTTTGCAAAGGCAACGTGTTCTTTCGAACCGTACGGTATCAATGACATTGTAAGCCTCACCGTCAAAGGTGATGCCCATAGCCTGCAAGTCCCTAACATCTGAATAATTGAGACATTCACACAGAACATTCAGCTAGTTCTCACAAGCAACTCCACATGAGCAGTTTGCCTGCTCCCCGCTAAGCCCCCACCAAGAAGCCAAGGCAGCAGACAAAAAATTGTCTTATGGCCAGCACATCGCTAAGGAAACTATAAATCACCCTACAGTTTTCGCATTGAATACCGTCAAGATTGCCATCTATATACAGAGCTTGCGTGAAGCACGGATTTACGCACTCTCACCGATAACCCATCCCGGGAAACTCAATCACGCTCGTTTAAAGGGGGACCTTTCCTCCCAAAAATACTTTCATTGCCTCTGTAGAGACAGTGTGGCACACAGGTAAACATCCAAGTAAGGCGACTCTTTGGCAAGCCAAGATCCGACGACCTTCCTTGACAGTCGTAACCTTATCATACCAAGCCAACGCTCCATATACTGCACAAGGAACAAAGAGGCCATCGTATATGATACGAACAGCATGCCTGTTAAGCTCCAAGTTAGATCGCAGAATGTGTCATATCTGGCCTACAGCAAGATGAGGTAAGAAGTTTATGCGCTCACCCACCGTTATGCCTAGATATCTGACTTCATTCTGCTGTCAGAATGAATGTTGACTCCATTCATAAGCATGAAGGAGACCTACTTCTTGTATTCAAGTCCGTCTTCTCCCGAGACACACTAACGCACACGCTTTCTCTCCATACAACGACGAATGAAAGAGCCCTTCCTCGTAATTCCCCCACCATAGCCATAGACCGTCTTTCGAGGATAAGGAGCAGATCATCTAAGCGCAACATCCGCAAAGCTCGTCCAATCGTTGCAGAAGCGGATCCACATGAGGTTCCAAATGAATGGACCGTAGATGGACCTCTGACCTCTCATGTTCATTGACCATACTCGCTCGAGTATGCCAGAAAAATAGCCCAATTACCAAACAGCCCAATCCATGCAACCTGGTTAGTATTTTCTGCCAGTTTCAGTTATCGGAAGCACCTTTAAAGTCAGTAAAGATGCCTAGACACACTCTGGAGCTGCTGTTCCGGACTCTGTTCCTTAAGAAAGATCATGCATTCCGCAACACTCTTGCTCTTCTTAGAGCCGAATTGGAACGGGGACATTGGTTGAGTAATGATCTCCGAAAGACCCTATTTGGGGCGCAATTTCAGATCCTGGAGGTTGATCGTTTTCAGTGGATGGTACTTCTGCCGATCTGTTTCTCTTCTCCGCCGCCGCTGGGCACTTGCCGTCTCTTCGCACTGGCCTTAGACTGACGTTGTCTAATAAAAAGCGGGGGCAGAGCAAAGTACTGGTCTTATAGTAAACATCTTTAGATGACGCTACAGAAGGTTGCTACGATTGAATCAGTCACAAGTAGCTGGTTATAGGTAGTGCCTATCAAGACTTAAATCACGGTACCATGGGAGTCAGGAGTCCCCCGGATTTCGGTCCGGGCCTGACTTGAAGAGGTATGCCCCCTTGTGGGAGCGTCATGGTGGCTGTGGTTTAAACCCAAAGTCGCGGGAAGTGTCTTCCTTTGGTTGACCCAATGTAGAGTGGCAATAAGTACTGTGTGCTGCGACCCTAAGAGCAGTAGGAGGTTTTAAGTCAGCCTCTACTCATACCAAGGGTGGAACTTGTGCCGGACAGTTCCGATTTGGTATTATCTCAGGAAGGCGGCAGAGCGATGGCAAAGGCGTATCCTTGCCCCCATGGATGTATGTATGGTCATCCGATAAACTTGAGTCTCCATTACAGGTGGTTTACGTTAAAAAAATCAGACACTAGTGGCCCTTAGACGGTAGTCCTACCAAGTGTGCCTCTACTGGAGCCCATTCCAGCTGTTAGTTTAATAGACAAGCCGTCATAAATAGCACTCTAGTCTATTCTGATGGAGTTTAATCGTAACTGGCAATGTCTCTACGCACTCTCTCCACAGTTCCAGCTCAATCAACCGAACTTAGAAAGAGCCGCTGAATTCATCGGAATCAAGTGATCCAGCAAGCCCTGCCTCAACGAGTGAATCGACAGGGGTGTTTTTTTAGTATGTTGGTTCGGGCCTCTAGAATTCATAGTCGAAAAGATCACTGGTGGAATGTTATGCTTTAAGGTCACTTCCGTACTTCTAACCATTTACGCTTAGTTGGACGCGAGTTCTTTTCCGAATCTTTGACTTTCAACCCTTCCTGCGCAACGATAGCTTGGGATGGCTAGAATATGTGAATGGATATTAGCTCTCCCACCTGAAACATCTTCGATTCCTGCTCACAGAATCAACACAGCAGTGGAATACGACTATCTCTTCGTAAGTAGCACACACGAACAAAACTAGACTTCAACAGTTTTAGAGTGTGCAACTTGGTTGACTTAGAAGCGCGTTAAATGGAGAGGCTTATGGGTTAAAGCCCAAGTTCAACTTGGACGATAGCTCCATCTAAGTTGATTGGTAAATTTAAGAAATGTTTTCTGTCATATTCTTTGGCACTTGCCCTCTGTATAGATCTTTAATTTACAAGCCATCCCAGCCACTTTCTGTTGTATCCAATGGAAATTATATTTTATAGAGCTGCTCGTGGTGTGAAATTTTGGAATTAATTGTTCATTGTTTCATTTCCACTTGACCACAAGGCGTAACAGCTGCGCAATAAGCCTGTCATATTCCTACAACTTAATCTCCACCCCTCACGACATAGAAATGTATGTTCTCAAGGAGAACTATATTCAGCAAAACAAAAGCCTATCCTCCCTCGCTCCTTTGCCATCTATCATAAAAAAGACTACCCCTTGCCACCACCGATGAATTGACAAACAACCAAAGAATGTGGAATAAAATTCTTTCAAGTTTACAAGTTTGCTGCTCAACTCTTTTGTTTTGTTTCATCTTTTTTCGATTGTTTTCCTTCTTTCCTTTCCCATTTTCGCACACATACGTATACTTTCCTTTTTTTTTTGTTTTCTATTTATTTCTCTAAAATTTGACAAAACACCAAATGCAATTAAATTCCATCCCATATCTGAATAGCATCCATAAAAGATAGACGAGATAATAAAAATACAAAATAGTTGCGTCTACGAGTAGTGAGTAGAGGAGTACCCACTTCTGTATAAGCGTACGAACACCAGTACGAGTACTCGTATCTGTGAATAAATTGGCGATATCTAAATATACTGAATACGTAATAGAGAACGATTAAGAAAGAAAGCAAAACAGCAACGAAAGGAACTTGAAAAGGGGAGACAATCTCACTAGCGCAAAGAATTTGTTTTCACAGAAAATAGAGGAGAATTAGAAAACAATGAAACCAACGAAATCCAAAAGAAGAGAACAGCGAACAAGGAAAAGGAGAAACAACAAAAATAAAAAATTCAAAAATAGTATTCATCCTGTGGAAACGACAATGGCAACAGTATACCCAATACGGCCGTGTCTAATCCAACAACATACAGCTTCTCATAGGTACACAAAGTTAGAGAAGTATGTATGTATCTACCACTCACAAACACTCAGAGATACAGTCGGACGCAAGTCTACTTCGTATAAGAATGGCATGCGCATTCAAATTAAAACACCAAACACTCGAAACTAGAGAAATAGACGAAACGAAATAAAGGAAAATTGATAAAAAATCGGGAAAACGAAAAAGAAAAATTGTTTTTGTTTTTTTTGTTTTTTTTTGAAGAAATTCTAGCAGAAGGGATTGGAAAAAAGAGGAAAAACCGGTAGATTAGGTCGAATACAACAGAGGTCTGGGAAGCGACACAACACTGGCGATGTATTCGATTCGATTCAAATGTGTTGTTGGCCTAAGGTGAGATGATGTTGACTTGAGACGCGTATACGTGTATGCATTCGTGAATTGAAAAGACCAACAAGTTTTGCTGTATAAACCTCGAAATGGACAGAAGCAGTGCCTACCTGACGGAAATCTTGTGGTATGGGATCTAGGGGCAAGCAACAGGTATGATTTCGAGGGAGTGAGTATGCACCCAAATTGAAAGAATTTTAAACTGGCTTCGACCAAACTAAATGTTGATTAAGGATTCACGTTCCACTACGACTTTAACCTTAGGCGAGCATATTCGGAGTTCTGCAACGCGTTTGGAACTCATATATAGTTCTGTACATGCTATATACATATACTATACGCGTCATATAGTGGCGTGAAATAGTCTAGGGTATCACTGTGATCTGAACCCCATCACAAAGATGTTTTTTAATTGACAACAATCCAGTACGGAAGTTCACTGCGCTGTATAATCAACTTAAATCTGAGCTGACTCAGACTCTCTGAATAAGAGGATCCAGGGAACGTATGCCTTAAACCTTGGTTGGGTTGAGGAATTATCCACAAATCTCTCACTTTAGTATTAGTCTAAAACCTCAGGGTCGTGGTTTTATAACGTCACCCGATTCCCATCCGCGAATATGGAGTAGCAGACTTCGTCGGCTTTGTGAATCTCCAATTTCCGATCTCCTAGTCGAATATGTTGAGAACTAGAGTTTGTTAGCAACCTCATTGAAGGACTTGGACATTTCAACATCCACCTCTTGGAGACTTTCTTTAGAAAATGTTGTCTCTTCTGCGCCAAGATGCATTCTCCCCTACGAATTGACTGAAGGCCTTCCTATATTAGGTTCCACGCTTTTCTTTATTGAATGACGGATCCATGTCACATGATGTTTTCTCTTCACTGGCTTCACGCTTGATATGTCCGACTCTGATAGAAGGGCTCTTGTTAGAAGATTTTGAATCTTATTCGTCCCAATTGCCTTTTCCTTGAAAAAAACTAAGACGTAAGCCTCAGTATATAGGCAGCATCTATTGCAAAGCCTAGAATCAACAACGTCCCCACTTCACCAGGCCCAGTGTCGGATACCATAACAGCAGTAGAGGCCGTTTCCACTGTACCTATCGAGTCATTGCCTATGGCGTCCAGGTCGGTCAGGTTAATAGAGCTATCACTCAACAGAAGAATAGAAGCCTAGATGCGAGCGCCATCAACATATAGTCAGATGTAAGGCAATCCTTTACATCAGGACGCGCTGAAGGATAACCTTTCAAATGTTGGTTTTTTTTTGCGTTTTATTTTGTTTTAAATGTGTTCATAAAGTGTAACTTGGGAGACCAACTCCCGTGATAACCGGTGAAAATTTATCCAGGACACATGTCTATGGAAAACGGTAATCGCTTCTATGACCACAGTTGGTACTCATGTATCCGATCTGAAGATCCGAAAAATAAACAGCAGCTGCGCCATCATGTTCGGAGTTCTGCAATGCGTTTGAGCTCTCTCATTCCTAAAGAGCTCGATTCCTCCTCGACTGTTCTGCGCCATGTATGTATCGGGCCCCGCTCTATTCCGCCTGATTGGGTAAGCGGATTCCACTGCATTTCGTACTTCGTAATGGAACTGTGTTCGCGTCGTAGTATGTGTCTAATCTATTGCCACTTTCATCTCCGTATGATACTGTCTATAGGCTCTTGTCCCGTTCTCTGATAAAGCTGTGCATTGGAGATACGATTGGGCCAAAAACACCTCAAGATGATTCTTAGACATCTATGTACGAAGGTTTGCAGCCTGCGTGTGGTAATGGTGTCCAGATGCAGTCTTAGCCTTCCCGATTCTGCTGCACACATCCAGTTTGGTGCCACCCGGGTTAGCCGAGACCATACTTCCTACGTGTATGTGTAGAAAGTTCTCACCTTTCTCGACCTCCTATCGGACAATATTTTGGCTGTGTTTATTTTGAGCCCCACTTTCTTCGCATCAGCTTCCGGATTGTGGGCCATCAAATGAAGGTCCAATATCCGATGTGAAAGCAGGAAAACATCGTCAGCGTAGTAAAGTGCTTAAAGTAAGATGTCATTGTCCATCGAATTCCACAGTTGCCTTCCGTCACTGCTGCACGGCTACATCGGCTGATAATCACCAAAAACAATAGTGGTGACAGTATACGCACCTGACGTACTCCACTTTGGACTTTAAAATCCTCAGACATCTTACCATTGTGCAAAGCGAGACTCATACCACTCTCATATGTAGTTATAAGTTTTACTGGGATGCCTCTCCTGCGTAAGGCCAACCATATAGCATCTTGATTCAAACTATCGGAAGCCTTCTCGAAGTCGACAAACCGTCAATGTAGCGGAGACCTGTAATCAACGCATTGCTCTATAAGGATCCGTGAGGTATTTATGTGGTCGATGCAAGAGGATCCAGTGCGAAAGCCTGCCTGTTCGACGTCGAGAATTGAATCTAAATGTTCACTGATTCGTTCAAGAATTATACATATACCTCTCATACCTCTCCAGTTTCCACATTCCATCAGGTTTCCCTTTTTTTGGTAGCTTGAAGATCACCCCTCCTTTCCACTCCCGCGGAAATTCTTCACTATCCCACGCTTTGCATATGACCGGCTGTAGCAGATTAGCCGATGAATTTGGCGCCGATTGGTACAGTTCGACAGGGATACCCACCGTGTTGTTTTTCTTGAGGACCTGATTGCTGTCATTAATTCGGTTTTACTGGTAGACCCGACGCGAATTCGGGAATTTGTTGAATCGAAAACCTTATTCAAATTCGAGCATAGCGCCATCGTCTATGTGGTTTAAGACCGTAGCAAAATGTGCCCTCCATCTACTGAGTTTTTCCTCATCCGAAATCAGTAGATTACCATCAGCACTTTTTACTGGAGCTCTTTGGTGATACCAGTGAGCTCCTTGGTGATTTTATAGATAGCGCTACTGTCGCACGTGCTTGCTGCTGCTTTCGACCTTGATACCAGTGTGTCGATGTACTGATGCTCGTCACTTCCTTCTTCTTCACACGCTATTAGACTTCTATCTCGGTTCTCTCTACTGCAGAGGCGACTGCAATCTGAGCTTTGATTGCTGTACGCTCATCGATACGTCTCCAGGTTTCAGGCGAAAGCCATGTGCGGTGACTTTTCTGCCTTTTACCAAAATAGGTGATTGCCCCAGTTGAAAACACATTTTTCACAGCATTCCAGTGGTCGTCTACTACTTTTGCTTCTAAGGTAAGGTGTTCCGTGAACTGTTGGCGCACTTGCGGATCCCTGAGACTGTTACTACTATTGAACCTGGTTGTTTTGAGCAAGTTTTAACGATTGCTGTAGACGGATACAGTACGAAGGCGCATATGAGCTAGCATAAGATGGTGATCGCGTTCTTGACGAATGTCTGCTCCGCTTCTATTTAGGACGTGTAGAAGACAATTTCTAAAGCAACAATTTCTGATCGCAATGTGATCTATTTGGTTGAATGTTGTCTGAAACCCGGCTGAACTTGTGCCAGGTACGAGTAGTATTCTTAAACAACATTCTCCAATGACTAGACTAGATTGGTATTGCAGACGTCTACAAACCACTCACCGTTGTAATTCCGTTCTCCACGGGCGTGAGCTCCCATCACGTTCTTTAGCATAGTGTTGTCTCTACCTACCTTGACATTGAAATCCCCCATGACCATTAGGAGGTTTCCAGGATATGAGGCTTATTCGCGCAGGTGGAGTTTGCATCAATCCTACTCCGGACCTCCGAGTAATTCCAGCTGGCTTGCCAGAGTACAGCATGATAGTGCTTTTTGTTGGGGACTGCTATTCCCCAGCAACGAACCATCTTATCTCACTCAGTCCCAGTATGTCAATATTATATCGTGTGAACTCCCGTTCCAGTTGGAGGAATCTTGCGTTATGAGACAATTCCTCGAGTGAGTCGAGGAGAGTCTTAACGTTCCAGAATTCAATCGTTGTCCTTATTCGATAGCCCAAGGTTGTCAATAAGCTATCCGTTCATATTCGAGCAATTGCTGCAGATTCGTGCCAGTTTTACGATCATGGCTCGCTGGGCCATAGACCAACCGACACTTATCCTGTTTTGTGGCGCAGGAAACTCGCCATTCGTCCTCATCTGGTTCACAATTTCCGATGAAATTCCCATATTTACTAATTGAGCTGCTAGAATATCGACTGCAGTGGCTCTTACTCGCTATTAAGCGGACCAACACCCTTCGGGAGATATTGCTCCTTTGAGGCCTTTGTTAGTCATTCGCCATCTAAGTAAAGGATCTCTATAGCAAGTACAGAAACATACTTGAACTAGCTATCGGTGTAATCAAAGACTTTAAGACAAGCGTCTAAGCAGGAAGTCAATCCGCAACTCGACATTGAGCAATATACTCTGCCGAGACGTGAGTCACTTCTACACATGTATTACCCGCCATTAGAAGCGGAATAGATTTGAATGACGCTTGCTTACAAATGGGCCCTTACCAGTAACAACGTCTGCCTTTTGGTATTGCTATCGCACCAACAATTTTTCAGTGCCACCTAATGCAAGTTATCAGTGGCTTATCAGGTTTGCGGTAACTATCGCAACGACATCAGAATCTACGAGTACTATTGATCAACACCTTGTTCTCGTGGAACAAATTTTAGACACTTTAAAGGAGAAGGGCATACATTGTAAATATGAAAAATGTTTATTTTTTCGAAGAAGGAATCGAATACTTGGGAGAAGAGTCAGTTCTAAGGGCATCCTTCCTGATACTTCAGGACTAAAACTTATCAAACAATTGAAGCTGCTCACTAATTTGCAAAAGCCAGATGCATTCTTAGGAAAAGTGAACTACTACCGCAACTTTATCTCCAATTAACCTCAGTTGGCTTCTCCGCTAAACCAGCAGGCTTTTGCAGCATTGAAAACGCCCACTTTGATGAAGAGCTTCCACTAGGTTTAGCCAACGATGCATCTTCCTTCGGCATTGGTGTAGTATTGTCGTACACTAAACCAGACGGTAAGGAAATGCCTATAGCATTCGCTTCAAAAACATTGGGCAATCACCAAGTCAGATACAGCCAAATTGAGAAAGACGGACTTTCCATTGTTTTCCTTACTTACTTATTCGGCCAATGACCCTTGGAGGCTCTGAGCCTGAACTTCATGGTCCCAGGCACGTTGCTTCCAGCTTACTAGACCAAGGCTTCTAGCGTTCGTGATTACTTGATCTTTAAACCGGATGTTCGATCTTCCTTTTCTTCGTGAACAAGGTGGCTGGATTCGAAGATTCTCTTAGCTGTAGCATTCTCGCCCATTTGCTCTATGTGGCCGAGGCAGTCCAGCCGACAGATTTTTGCCTTGCACTACATCCACATCTTTATACAGCTCGTAGAGTTCGCGGTTATATCTTTTCCTCCATTCGCCCTGATCGCAGACAGGATCAAATCAAATGCTGGCTGTAGACGCTTGTTGGTGGAGGCCCAAGTCCAACCCGGACTATAGCACCACCTTAAGTAAATAATTAACAAAGAGATCCCTTGTTCGAGGACGAATGGAGACAGGCATATCTTGAAAAACAGCGTATGTAAAGCGCGGTCTTCCTGAAAAGAACGAGAGGGGCTCCTGAGCTCTACGATCAGAAACGAAGAGGGTGAAAAGGATGAAAAGAGAGGTACCGATGTACATTTGTTTTAAATGTTTGCAAGTTATAATGACCAGGAAATAGAGAGCTCGGCAGTGTGTTCCATAAGCGAGTTGCACGGCTTAGGAACGAATCACGATATTGTAGAGCACATCCAAAAGTGGGCCCCCACCCGATAAGATCAAGCCAGGACAGCAATTTCCAAGTCTATGTCTAAGAAAGCCCCCGATGGCTTACTAGCGAGGTCTTTAAAGGCGATGGTTGGGTATGGAGATCAACTCCTTACCCTAATATGGGTCAAAGAAAGTTCGCCCGACGAATGGAACTTCAACATTGTTTGTCTCATTCTAAAGAAGCGAAAAGTTTGAAAATCGCCGGCCGACTCCAGACTCTTTCAAAAGTCATGCATACGATGTTGACATTATGTTAAGAACACAGCGAGCTGTTAATGGACCGTTTGCGACTATTAAATTAGAAACGTCGCAGATAGGTTTCACGATCAACGAGGGATAACCAAAGTATATGCTGTGAACAAAGAGGGATACATAACATAGATGCCTATGATAGATAGCTACAACTTTAAGGCAGTAAGGGACTTTGTCCACTTCGCCTCCCCTATCAACTCTGACAACGACAACAGCGCGAAAATCATGCGAAGAATCACTCTTGTTAATCGCTGTTTCTTTCGCTTCGAAGACGATTGAGTAGTAAAGTCCTCTCTCGAGCAACCAAGCAGACATATACCAGGCGCAAAAGTTGTCACCCGATGTTCTTTGGCTGCAATTTTTTTTAATGAATGATTCTGCATTCGGTTCCGCATGGATCCGCATTCTTGACAGATATTTTCTTTGAGGACTTCAAGAGTCTGAAGCTTATTGACATAGGTTCGTGGTTTCAAAAAACCCCCCACAAAAAGAAGTCTAGAACGGTTAAATCAGGCCATCTGGCCGGCCAATGCTAATCACCAAAACGAGAGAGATAAGCAACCTGGAATGCAGGACTCAGAATTTCGGTTGTACCTACTGCAGTATGCGCCGTTGCTCCATATTGTTGGAACCACATGTTCTCTGGTCCCAATTCATCCAATTGAGGAAGGAGAAAATTGTTGAGCATGGCTCTGTCGCGCTCACAGTCCACAGTAGTTACTTGGCACACAGCGTTTTCAAAAAAATACGGCCCGAAGACGCCATCAGCGTAAACAGCACACCATGCAATAACTTTGAGCGGGTGTAAGGGCTCTTCTGTGGGTTACACACGGATTTTCAGTACCCCAGAAGCGATAATTTTGCTTATTCAAATATTCACAGAGATGGCAATGAGCCTCGTCCCTCATGATGATTTTCGATGAGAAGTTGTCTCCCTCGTGGTTTAGATTTAGGATGGCTTGAGCGTAGGTTGGACGTGGTGGTCAACCGTTAACAAGTGATGCACTGTCTGCATTTTGTAAAGGAACATCTTATAGTCTTTCACCAAAATTTTGTGTAAAGAGCGCCCGATTGATGCTCAATTGCGTGGCACGTCGTCTGGTCGATACTCCCGGGTCGTCTGCGATATTGTCAGCAGAACGGCTGGTCCTGGGACGGCCAGCCCTGGCAGCATCTGGTGTTATCCCATACTCTTCTAGGCGAGCGACTAAACGTCGTAGTATTTGCCCAATTAGTGTCAGGCGACCGGGAAATTCGCGCCGAAATTCACACTGCGCCAACACCACCGACGAATTATTCCGCATTCTTTAATAGTATAGCGATTCATGTCTTGTTGGAGTATATTTTGTATCTGTTTACTTCACAAATGTCAAAGCAGAATTGACATTTGCCACCATTTGCAAAAATTATAGCATTTCCCGATAGGGTGTTGGCTTCTGCGCCACCTAGTGCAAAACAATGATCATCTCAGTCTTGTTTTAGGGCGCAGAAGTATGGGCACTGCCGAAAGCGGATGAAAATTCTCTCAGGCGCTTCGAGAGGAAAGTAATTCTCGGCTCCGTGTGGGCAACCCGACACGGAACCCGACAGTAGAAAACGACTTCTTCTTAGCCAAAGGGACAACTTCGTAGAGGAAGACTTCGTTTTATAGAATAGAAAGTAATAGAATAGAAAGTGGAAAGGAATCTGAAACATCTTGGAGTGTGGAACTGGAAGCAGTTGACCAACAAAGACGGCATTAATTTGAGAGCTATATTGGTTCTGGCAAAGGTCCAACTCGGATTTTTATTCCGATTCTGCCTAAAACTTTTGTCTGGGATCCTAGGAGCCCATTTATCACTGGAAATTTGTTATGTCACAAGAGCCTTGTTAATGGTCGGTTTGCGCTCCGCTTTGACTGATAGTTAGCACCTACAGTGGTTCTTACTTTCCTTTATTAATCATTCAAAGTTGTAGTATTCCATTCTTGGTGACAGTTGCATTGTGCCCTTAAATGAGCTGACCGCTTGCCTATCTTATGAAAATATATTTCTCATGCGGTGAGGAGAGTCGAATAGATTTATGTTTTCCCTTTCGCACTTCCACTGATCTATGGTATCAACACTTTATGTTTGCAACGATCAATCGTTCGGTGCAATCGTTCCTATGTTAATGGTGCAGTGATTATGACAACGGTGGTAGTGATAGCACAAAAAAACCATTTCATTCTCTTACATAAATTTGGGAAATCCTGGCGGAACAAAGTCAATAATCTGCATTTCCAATGTATCCGGGGAAACGAGCACTTTAAAATCAAATACTTTACTGCCTTCCTGTTGTCTTTTCTTGTGATTTATTGGTACTACCCCAGGCAAAAAATCTACACCTCTGTCAGTCCATTCAACCAATTCCTCGACGTCCCTCAATTTTCTAATCGCAAAATCGTTTCTACCAAAATTATTTGCCCTCGTACAGCCAAACCGAATTCATTCATCTACCTGCCATACCTGCACAAAACCCAGCACAAAATCAACGCAGCACATTTTTGGAAAAAAAAGTGCTGTCACATGTAATTTTCGCATACATTCGCGAAACACTCCAACACTCACACCATCCCCAACGAATTCACACAGAGTCCAACCGCATACACATATCTCCACTCTCAAGACTAGTTAGACTTGCGGAATGTGGAAACGAAAAGCAGAAAGATGGAAGGAAAAAATACCACGTCGTCGCTACGGTCTCTATTCTTGAGTATACCTGCGCCGTGGTAACAACTCGAGCAAGCGATACCGATCCGGACGTATGAGCGCGCGCTTCGTTCGTCAACGAACTCGGGGGAAAAAGGTTTTCAAATTAATTTTTCCCGTAAACTACAATACGTTTCCTAATTTACAAAAAGAAAAAAACAGAAATTCCATTCAATTGAATTTAAATACGAATCTTTGACATATCTAGATACCCCTCGGAGTGAATAAGAGAAAAAAATAAAAACGAAACCACCTCAGAGAGGTTCAAATCCGAAGAAAAGTGATCTGCCCTAAAAGGAGGAAACTTCCGCCATATTTTTCCTGTTTTACTCGATCTTCAGACGGATACGAATACGAGTACCTTTGCTCGATTGTGGAGTGAGTGATTTTTCTGAGAAAATATACAAATTAGTAAAAAATTTCAAACCAAAAGATACAAATTAATCTTTGACGCAATATTGTGTGAAGGTGAAAAAAGTGAAAAAAAAAAAAAATGTCCACTTCGAGAATTTAATTCGCCCCTCGGGTTGTGTAAGTGTCAAAGTAAAAGGAATTTTAACACAAATACTTAGACGTGAACGTGTCACTACCATCACTACGGGAGGCAGATACTCGTAATCGAGCGAGTATTCGTATGCGAGTACTTTTGGTACCTACAAGCCCAACCAACACTTGTGTGTGGAGTGGAGTGGAGTGGAGTGTCAGTGGAAATATAGAATTCTTGAAGCTTGAATGTTGAATCTTGATTCCTGTATCTGGAATCGTTTCGTCCGTCTATTTTGCTTTGATTACGTTTACATTTACATTTACGTTTTCGTTTATGTTTAGAGTTGAAGTTCATTTGCTCCTTCGTTTCGTATAAACATTTCGTCTTTGTGTCGCTGTGTCGCTGTTTGTGTCGTTGTCATCGTCGTGTTCTTTTGTCTGGTGTTACCTCGTACCGTGTACCGCGGACCGTATATTATATACCGAGTACCTTCTGGCTTCTTGTACCTTGAATCGATGTATTGAATATCACGCCCTCGAGAACGTGTTATTGATGATCAAACAGGAAAAGTCGAATAATTAACGCGAATTAGCTGACACTGGCTTTCGCCGACGCGCTTTTGTCACAAAGATACTTAATTCCCCTCACCTTTGCCACATAGATACTGTTTTTTTTTTTTTTGTTATCTCGTATTTCGGATAAACCTTCCCGATGATGGGCGATTCAACACCGATCTGTCGCTGCCGGGTGCTTTATCTTGGCAGCGCAGTACCACGACAGAGTAAAGATGGCCTTCAAGGAATTCAGGAGCCTCTTCGAAGTTTATATCCGTCCGAGGGTGCTGTCGGAGCTAAAGGCATCGACTCTTGGTTGAGTGTCTGGTCAAATGGAATTTTACTCGAAAATGTCGATGAAAATCTAAAACAAATTACAAGATTCTTTCCCATCGAATCACTGCACTATTGCGCTGCAGTACGACAAGTTCTCATCCCGGAAAGAGGCAACTCAAATCCAGAACCGAAATTTCTTCCTTTGGATTCGCCATTTGCACGAATGCCACGGGCTCAACATCCGCCGATATTTGCAGCGATTCTAAGAAGGACGACCGGAATTAAAGTCCTCGAATGTCATGTGTTCATATGTAAGCGTGAGGCTGCGGCCAACGCTCTAGTCAGATGTTGTTTTCATGCGTACGCAGATAATTCATACGCCAGACAGTTGGAGACTGGAGGTGGTGGCGGTGGCGGTGGCGGCGGCAGTGTCTATGGAACTTTGAATAGCAATGGTGCATTGAGTAAATCGAATGGAGATTTAACAGCTGCAGCCAGCGGAAGTGGATGGCGTTCGCGGGCGGGCAGTACATCCACGCTCAACAGTGTTGGACGCAAATCAAATGGACACCAACAACAACAGCAGCAGCAGCAACAACAACAACATCATCATCACATGATGAACGGTGGATTAAGTCTGAACGGCGGTGGGAGTAGCAGTAGTGCAGCTGAGGGATATACGTCTGTTAAAAATTGTAAGTAAAACAAATTAACAACAAAAAAAAAACTAAATCTAGCAACTTTCACTTGTTTATATTGAGCAAACATCTCAGCTCCTCACGTCTGGAAATTTCTGTACAAATAGAGCCAGACATCGGTCATAACCGAACATCAGCCGAGTGAATATTTTGTGACCCCGATTTCTAGGAAAATCACAATTCCAAAGTGGTTATGTCAATTTTACGGGTTTTGTGGTTAGGCGATTTCACAATTTCATCGAAAAACCTTCTGACCTAAAGAATCGATGATGTCATCTGAGGGGAATCCGGAACGGATGGGTGAATAGAACTTATTTGATTGAAATGGTTTTTGGGGACTTTGCACCGATGCGGAGCTGTCTAAGGATAAGGTAGATCGGATATTAGAAAAGCTAGGCCGCCTGTATTGGCTACCACACATTGGTGTGATTAGATTAGCAACGCATCACCGGAATTCAAGCTCACATCATGCAGGAGCCTTGTTTTTATCTCGAATCTGAATCTCATTCAGTTGCCATCAGTGGCCATCGTGTTTCGAAATCGGATTTTGAGTAAAGGACGACAATTCAGCGCCATGCTCGCTCTAACAGATTTTTTGAAAAGCGCTGCCATAACATAAGCACTTCGGGAAGTGTGTAAATCTTTGCCTAAGAGTATTTAATTTAGGAACTTGGTTGCTTCTCCATTAAACTGACGATCCATTCAATAGCCTCAGGTTGAACAAATTCGCGCAAGATTCGACTTAAAATTATCCCTCTTCCCGCTCAAGACCAACAGAAATTTGAAAAGATTTAAGCCTCGATCATGTAAACAGTCCAAGATTTCATGTGTTTGGGCTGTTACTTCAAGGCGAATGATTTCGTTTTCAACAATATCGATCTCAAGATGCAGCCTTGTGGTAGTTCATTTTTGCTGCCTTATTTCCATATTGCTGTTGTCTTCTGCCTTCTCTTCCAACTCTGACATTTGTACAATTTGTTCCTCACATATAATGCTGAACTTTTAGCGGCTAAAACCAACTCTATTCTGTTGCAAGCCGGTTTGTAAGTCACCGTAGAGACTCCGAATTAGCAGTAGTCGGAATAAAACACTAAGCGCTTTCCATAATTTGAACTATGCCCTGCATGTTGTCTATGTACATGCCTAGAGTCGCAGAGTAACGTCGGTGATTGATTTATCCAAGAACATCTTCTGTTACCTGCTCTATTTCCAAATTTTAACACTCTTCCAAACTCTTGCAAAGCAAATAATTAGGTCTTACTTGACGGTCATTCCATTTGAGATAGCTTTCACGACAGCTTGTACGTAAACCTTTTCGGCGGCCTTTTGGGACTTGCACGGGTGTATACAAATTCAGCGCTGTTTTTCGGGAAGTAACATCTCGACTCATGGCGTGGGCGAAGTATCTGCGTCGGTAGCGACAGTCAAGCTGCACCATCTTTAAGTGAGTCTAAGGACGTAAGATTCCTTTGATGACAGTAGTAAAGCGACCATCAATGAATTTGCTAGGCGAGGCTCAGAGAGCGACTTTCCCGAACTTGAACCCGCCGGTGTCTGTTAAAACTTCCATTGATAGTTGGGTCTTTTATGACCACAATAGCAGATGGTGTGGGAGACCAAAAGAATGCGTCCCCACGTCTTTAAGAAATTTATGTTAACCTAGGCAGGGAGGACTACAGACTTTTAACTTGTTTCTAAAAGAAGCACAGCTTAGCACCCGAATGTGATAGACACGAGATGGATGGTGGGCGCTGAAACTGTTTTCAAAGCATCGATTGCTCATATTTCTAAGGCAGATATTTCATTGAAAGTGACACTAAAGAAATACAATGGATTAGTTCCTAGTCTGAGTAGTCTCATTGTATCGAAATGCATGTTCACAAAACTGGCAAAAAGGATATCTTCACTGTAAAGGCGTTATATGTCAAGTAAGTTCGTTACTAAGTCCTATACACAGCTGTACATTTTAATTCAAGTGATAGCTCCCATAAAGGATCTTGTCATTGTCTCGCCGAAACCAGCTTTCTAAGGTCTGAAGGCCACCAAAGCTTTGACAGGCTTGATGTATAACATATATAGTATTTTCCAATAAGGACTTGGCTACTTTTTTTAATTAAAACGCAAACCATTTGAGATATTTCACAAACTTTATTATCGGCTTGAAGTAAAATCAAAACATTTATGAATGGAACTCGACTTCGTTCATATGGCCACCGCGGGCACGTTTTCAATTTTCAATTTTCAACGACTCGGCCACACGTTTCTGCCGAAACGGCCGCTATTTCGCGTTCAATGTTGGCTCTGAGCTCTTTCAACGTCGTCGGCATATTGGCATAAACCAATGACGTAACGTAGTCCAACAGAAAATAGTCAAGTGGCATTAAATCGCACGAACGAGGCGGCCAATCGACTGGCTCATTTCTTGAGATAACACGCTCACCATACTTACTCTTCAAAAAGTCGATTGTAGCGTGTGCTGTGTGACTTGTGCCATTATCCTGTTGAAACCACATGTCATCCAAGTCCATATCTTCCAATTCGGGCCAAAAATAATCGGTGATCATGGCGCGATAACGCTGACCATTCACAGTACCGTGACGATCGTTATCGTCGACGAAAAAATATGGCCCAATAGTGCCGCCGGCATGCAAACCGCAAACAGTTATTTTTTGTGGATGAAGTGGTGATTCATGAAGCACATGTGGATTTTCACCCGACCAATAACGCATATTTTGCTTATTGACGAACCCATTGAGCCAAAAATGAGCTTTGTCACTGAAGATGATTTTGTGATGAAATTCATCATCTTGGCGCATCTTCTCCAGAACCCAATCGGAGAACGTACGTCGCTTCAAATGGTCCATCGGTTTAAATTCTTGAGTCAGCTTGATCTTGTGGTCTGAGCGCCATAATGTGGTCTGAGCGATGCCCAATTCTTGTGAACGCCGTGGAATTAACTGATTTAGATCGTTTGCTACGGACGCCTGAACGGCAGCGATATTTTCGACACTTCGACCAACCCGTTGTTTCACTGACACGGCAACATCACACAACGAATACGTAGACTCAAATTTTTGCACTAAACTTGTTATTGCCTGTCTACTAGGGCGAGAATTAAGACCGAAAATTGGAGTTAACGCTCTTAAAGTTGCAGTCACCGACTCCGAATTTCGGTAGAAAATTTTTATAATTTGCAGACGTTGCTCGTTTGTGTACCTTACCATGATGAAAATGTTGAGTTTACTGAATAAATTGACAGTGACAGTTTGATGATTAGTGAAAGAGTGCGTTCACAAATTAAATTCAAAATTGTCAAGTCCCTATTGGAAAACCCTTTATTTCAAAGAAGCTTTCAATCCAGGATGAATCTTGACCTGATTTGAGTAAAGACTAGGGGAGCCTTACAGACCTTGCATTACATCGAACGAGTCCATTTCTTCCTATTTATGTAGAGAACGCCAATCGTTGATTAAATGTAAGCCTTTTCCGTCTTAGACCAGGTAGATGCTAGGTTTAAGCCCACGAAACGCACGTCAATATCCTTACCATGGGCTTAGTCGTACATAGCAGATATTTTAGGAGCACGAAAAAGGAGTAGATTCAGAACATCGCCCATCTAATTCCAGTCTATCTTTGCAATATGCCTGCTCTTCTACAGCTCCGTTCATACGTATCTCTCTTATTCACAAAACCAACGATTTACTTACCCCGTATTGCCTTATATGAGTACATTTGCCTAAGTGCAGGCTAGAGCGATCTTAGGCAAATCAGCTACATTGCGCACACCTAATTGGCTAAGATTTCTTCTGCTCGTGAGCGTGGCTACAATCCTGTCTCCAAGATATATTCTCCAATAGACTCGGTTTAGATTTTTGGATGTCGTTCGTTAAATATAGATGTTGTCGGCCAAACCGATAAATACGGGACCTTCCAACCAGCTCAACGACTAACAGCTCATTGTTATAACACCAAACACCATGTAATCTTGTTGGAATATTTTCTTGATATCAAAGCCCTAGGTGGGATTATAACCGACTTCTATGGATCTATGTTATAATTCCCATCCGGCCAGATCTCTTTTTTTTCGGCTTTGTATACTTAGTACACATATTCTTTCTATCTTCTGGTAAAGGCTGGTACATTAAGCCCGGCGTCTCTGATGGGCTGACAGCAGTTTTGATTTTATTTAATTTTTAAATTTAGTGGGGAGGTCATCCCAGGTAGTCCACGAAAAACAAATCGAAGAAGACACCCTTGAATGTTCTCTATTCGGGATATATGAAGCACACTTGGCTGGCATATTCGAGAAAGGGCAGACCAAAGGTACATAGGGGTTTGAAAATGCATTAGATCATCAACATGCGAGCGGAAGTTTAACTCTCTATCAAATAACATTCCAAGGTGGCTAAGAGACTAAATCTGGGGCATAGGTTGGCCATGAAGAAAATAAAGTCAGCGAGGAGATTGATTGGACTTACGTGGCTAAGCCATTGATTGACATTTGGAGACATTAAGTTCAAAGCAATTTTTTAGACACCAAGTGGGAAAACTATCATGGTCTTCTTCAAGACCATTTGAGAGTTTTGGGGTGAAGAAATAGTTTCGGAGGTCTTGGTGTCGTCGGTATAAACGGATAGGGGGCAGGATTTACAATAATAATCATCTCAAGACCGTTTTTAGTTAAAATGAAGAGCAGGGGACCTAGATGGCTGCCTTGTGGTATTCCAGAAGTGGCTAAAAACGGAGTTGAGAGGGATAAGCGAACGCAATAAAAATGGTTTTCCAGATAAGAAAATATCCATATTAATAATATGAGGTCAAGGCCGAGACAAGGCAAGGGATCTATTGATGAAATATTTTATCGAAGGCGATTTCGTTGCCATTTTCTAGGGCTGAGAGCGCAAGGGATACGAATTCAACTAAGTCGCCTGTAGTAGTGGATCTATCTTTTAGAAATCCATGGTTACTGGAGGTATAAGGGACATGCATTGAAAGCTCAGCATCTTATATAAAATACTTTCGAACATTTTAGGTATGTAAGAAAGCTTAGCGATGGAATTATACTGAGTTACTTCATCCTTCGATCCCTTTTGTGGACCAGAGTTATTAAAGAGATCGCCTAAACTTGGAAAGATTGGAGGCACAGTTTTTGATAAGGTTAATCTGTGTAGCGTGGGGTGAACTGGAAGTAGGTTTCAAGGTAGTAGGACTAGTCAAAACAGGATTATTCACAAACTGCATAACATAATGCAGATATTACCTCAATCCAGCAGATCAAAACATTATGGCCTCACTATGGCCGGCGACTGCTACAGGAAGGAACACAACGCCTACTTGGATGTGGATTTGGTATTCGAGGCAGACCTAGGCAAAAAGTCTTAATTTTCGTCATGTAAGCGAACACTTCACACAATCTGCATTAAACGCCAGCTATGAAAACAATATTGAGCTAGGAGATCTTGTGGCTAGCCTGAGAAAAAATGAAGTCTTTGAGCACGCCGTCGGAGGGCATAAACTGCATAACACGTCCGATAACGGCTCCAGTTCCTTATAAAGGAACTTGGCTATCCCTTGATCAATCAATCGTCAACCAACCGATCACATGTCCGAAGTTTCCAGGGAGCCAACATCTAAACGGGTCATTACCTTGTTGCAGGTGGAGTACGAATGCAGATATCACAAAGACAATCGCATCAAGTAAGACTACAAAAGTTGGAATCTGGAAAGCAACTGCAATCGCAAGAGACCACTGAAATCTTTGCCAATCGGGTTTCCTTGTAGCTCTCTCAAAACTCTAGCGCCCCGACACAAACCTTAGAACACCAATGAGAATGTTGTCAAAGGGTCATCAGAGAAGCTGCTTCTGATGTTAAAGTGCCGTCACAAAAAAACCTCTGGTGTGACGATGATTGTACGCAAGTGCACACTGCCAAACAAGAAGCATTACAAGCTGCGGTGCATTGAAGGACTAGAGCTGATTGTAAAGACGAAATGTCCTTGAAGTACAAATGTACAAGATATGTCATTTAATTTGACAGGAAAATGATTGCTTTCTGGAAACTACTTGGCGCAAAAACAGTTTAATCATGCTTGCCAAGGTTGTCGGTAAGAAGGCGATAGTAGTGATAAATCTGAGCGCTTTCGTCGCTAGAGTAGCAATTCTTGTAACAAATCTGCTTAATCAGAAGCTAATTAGCTGGCTTGTGAGTAAGCAGCTTTTACTGCGAACATCTTCTTCTAAGCCTGCAATAGCACCTACATACATACGAGTACATACATGAGGCATGCAATGAGTCCAACGTGAAATTTATCAGCAGTTGATGTCGATCGAATAATACGCCCTCTGATCTTCATCTTTCTTCGCTGAAAATACGACGTTAAGAGTCCAGAATTCCATCGGTTTTAGGCACTTCATACCGACAGGCAGAGGGTTGGTATCAAGACAACACAACGTCTATCTTCTCTGCCACTCTGAGTATTTACAGTGACCAGCATCTCCTTACTTACTTTGCAGTCTTAGCTTCAAAGCTCTGGATTTCGAAGAGCGAATAGGGCTTAAATATTTCTGTGTCGATGCAAACCTTCAGGTTATTAGGGGGTCTCTCATCAACCAGCTTCTACATACGAATAAAGGGTCCGCCATCTAACGTTTTTTTTTTCAACTAGTGCTTATTTCGTGAATGGTAACACTTAGCTCATGTCTGATCCGACAGATAATTAGTTTTATCCCTCCGCTGAACGAATATGGTTATGTATACGCTTGAGCAACGCTGCGAAATATTGCGACATTACTTTGAAAATCATGGTAATGTTGCAGAATGTGTGCGAAAATTGCGTACGGATTTTGGAAGAAGAGAAGCACCGTCAGCTCCGTATGTTCGTTATCTTGTGAAAAAAGTGAAAGAAACTGGCATCCTCATCGATAAACCAAAGCGTGAAAAGCCAAAAACAGTGCGTATACCCGAGAATATTGCTGCTGTGGCAGAAAGTGTGCGTAAAGCGCCATCAACATCAATTCACCGTCGTTCTCAACATTTGAACATTTCGGAGACATCATTGAGACGAATTTTACATAAAGACCTTGGTATGACTCCATACAAAGTCCAATTGGTTCAGGAGTTGAAGCCAACTGACCATCCAATGTGTTTTCGCTTCGCTAAGTGGGACTGCGATCGACTTAGAGAAGATGCCGATTTTGCCAAAAAAATCATCTTTTCAGATGAAGCTCATTTTCATCTTGGCGGGTATGTAAACAAGCAAAATTGTCACATTTGGGGCACAGAAAACCCGCACGCATACATTGAACAGCCGATACACCCAAAACGAGTCACTGTTTGGTGGGGATTTTGGTCCAGAGGCATAATTGGGCCATTTTTCTTCGAAAATGAGCAAGGAGTGGCCGTTACAGTCAATGGCGATCGTTATCGGGCCATGTTGAACGAATTTTTGTTTACAAAAATTTAAGAGGAGGATATTGGCAACATTTGGTTTCAACAGGACGGCGCTACGTGCCACACAGCCGAAGCTACACTCGATGTTTTGCGCCCTGTTTTTGAAGATCGCATTATCAGCCGCAGAGCTGATGTCGTTTGGCCACCTCGGAGCTGCGATTTGACACCGTTGGACTATTATTTGTGGGGTGCCGTAAAAGATAAGTGTTACGCCGACAAGCCAGAGACAATTGACGCTTTAAAGGACAATATTCGTGAAGCCATTGGTGAAATACAGCTGCACACAATCGATAATGTGCTTAAAAATTGGACCGATCGTGTAGGCTACTGCATGACCAGCCCAGGCAGCCATTTGAATGAAATTATTTTCCATTATTAACCGGAGGGATAGAACTAATTATCTGTCAAATCAGACATGTGTTACCATTCACGAAATAAGGACTAGTCGAAAAAAAAGACGTTAGATGGCGGACCCTTTATAAAATATCTAATAGACAAAAATCAGACGTCCATGCGATACATTCAAATGTCGGTCAAACTGCAATAAGTTCTCAAAGGTGTTGTTGTCGTGCCAGTAAAACCAGTATTGAGCTATGACACATACTCGTTCGTACTCGTGCTCGTAAACTACAAATTGAATATTTCAACTTTCCAAACCGAAAAAATGTCACATACGTCCCACATATTTCCACAAACTCTTACACAACATCTCTCCTCCAGCAACAAAAATTATCACAATTAAAAAATTTATTGCAATTACACATTTCACGAGTAAACGACTAGATACTCGTACAGCGCAATTGCAACCAAACCTCGATTTCAAATTCATTGGCGTTTTCCCTTCAAGACACTTAAAGACCCCAAGCACGATGACAATTTTGTTTTTAAATGATTGCGTCAATTAACTTGGCTCAGAGATACAACTGCTTGTAGATACAAACAACAAAAAAAAAACAAATCAAAACGCACCACCTCAGTGGCACCGAAAAAACGTTTAACATGCACAGCATTGCAGTATTATTAACAGGCGCGATACATGTACAATTATTGCGTAACCTCATCACTCGCAGATTATTACAAAAAAAATGAGAAAATGAGAAAATCACGCGACAGATACAAGTATTTGAACAAATTCAAATGAATGATGAAATTCGAAAGTTTTTAGGATGTGCTGGAGTCTTATTGCTAATTAGTCTACCCAAGATCAAAGAAGATTTAGACAGGTTATGTGAGAAACATTCAAATTTAGGTCCGACTTTGAGCTAATTACTCACTGTCGTATCTAAACACCGAGAATCGGCTAGTAGTCGTACCTATTCGTATATTTTTGTCGTCTATGTATCTTTCTTGATTAAGATACGCTTAAGGAGTGTTAGAGGTTACCTAAGAGGGGTGATAATGATGGAAGAGATGAAGGTTTCCATAAATGACTTGTACAGAGCGGTATGTGAGTTTTAACTGAATCATTTAATGGTGAAGCCAATTAGTCAAGGCGTCGCCGTGTTGATGAGTGTGACAACAACACATAATTGCAAATTAGGTTATTGAGGTGACTTTCCCAGTGTAATGCCAAGAATGCCTAGGAAAGATAGAAGCTGAAAAGTATACGCAAAAGTGAAGAAAGTGATTCTATCGCAAGGTGCTACCATCATAATGACCAATCGGGTTATCCTTAAGATTCTTGAAGACAGCCAAACAAATTAGTGATCATTCCGAACATCTTCGTTCACCAAGTTTCAGCGAAACCATTGCCCCCAAATTTGTAAGCGTAACTTTCAAATTTGGCCGAAGAAACGTCACGTGATTCATCGACAACATATGCAGTCGAACGCAAATTAATTATTTTGATACGGTTTTTGAGGCATCGCAATATCATCCTACACACTGACGTGAGACGAACGTTTTATTGCGCTCAGAGTTCAATGAACGCATCAATTCCAAAAGTGGCAAATCGACTGACCTCCAAGATCATGCGACTTGATTAATTTTCTTTAAATCAGCCTGATAAATAGAGTGTCACGGATGAATATTGTAAATAAACAAAAACAAGCAATACAGCGTTGGAATTTTTATGAATTTATTTTGATTGTGAAAATTTTGTCGAAAATACTTGCCGACCTATGGGTCGATTGCCTATGTATCTAACAACAGATCGAGAGACCTTTGGACACGTTCCTTATTACCTAACAAAAATCTGGTCATATGACACTTAACTGCGACTGCGAGTAGATTCCAAGTCTCTAGATTAAAAGACTTTTGTGTAGTTGAAGGGGGCAAGGGTATTTATAGAAAAAAAATAAACAATAAATTCCGAATAACTATCAAAATTGGCTTCCAGCATCCTAAAAATCATCCCTGTGAGTACTTTGTGGTTTCTGATAACACTTCGACTTCCAGGTCTAGCATAAGCTATGTAAGCAACTGCAAATACGAGGGTTGTCTGAAAAGTTTCCGACCGCAAAGTAAAGCTAGCGGCACTCGGTCAATAAAAGCTAGTGAATGCTAGTTGTGCATCTTTTGACAGTTACTTGCCGAAGTTTCAGTCATTTTGGGAGCGCAGTTTTTACTTGACAGTCGTTTGAGTGTGTCGATGTGAGTGTTTCTTGTGAAAATGGAAAGAATTGAGTATCGAGGTGTTATTAAGTTCTTGTTTTTGAAAGGCAATACGCCTACGCAAATCAAAAATGAGTTGGACTCTGTGTATGGGGACTCTGCACCATCATTGTAATTTTGGGCAGCTGAATTTAAACGTGGCCGTAAGAGCTTGGGAGATGATGAACGTTTGGGACCTCTAAAAACTGTTACCACTGACGATAACATTGCTAAAGTTCACCAAATGGTGTTAGACGACCGCCGAATTAAAGTGAGAGAGATAGTAGAGGTTGTGAAAATGTCCAAAGAACGTGTTTGTTACATATTAAATCAAGTTTTAGGCATGAGAAAGCTGTCCGCGCTTTGGGTGCCACGTTTGCTTACGTTAGACCAAAAACGTGTTCGAATGAACATTTTCAACGCTCTGTTGGCGCAGTTTAGGCGCAATAAATCCCAGTTTTGGCTCCGATTAATTACTGTAGATGAAACTTGGATAAACCATTGTACGCCCGAAACAAAAATTCGGTCAAAACATTGGACTGCAAAGGGCGAGCAGGCTCCAAAAGAGCAAAAACTGTTTTTTTCGGCTGTGAAAGTCTGTTTCTTGGGAAGGAAAAACCATTACAGGTGCATACTACGCATCATTACTTGCCAAGATGAAGGCAGAAATTGGGGAAAAACGGCCACATTTGCAGAAAAAGAAAATCCTGTTTCACCAAGACACACCTCACTGTCACACCTCAGCGGTTGCCATGGCGATAATCCATGAATTACGGTTTGAACTGCTTGACCATTATTCATCAGATCTAGCCCCAAGCGACTTCTTTTTGTTCCCTCATCTAAAAACTGCGCTCGGAGGACAGAGATTTTGGTCAAATGAGGAGGCAATCACCTTCGTGAACAATTATTTTGCAGAGAAAAACGCCAAGTACTATTTGGACGGGTTAGAGAGATGGGAGCATCGCTGCGAGAAGTCGGACTATGTAGAAAAATTAAAAAAAAATTTGATAAAAAATGTCTTGTATCATTGTTCGGTCGGAAACTTTTCAGACAACCCTCGTATAAGCTACTGAGTACACATCTGAAACGTCCGTATTGGTCTTAAGTCCTGACTCTCTACGAAATGTAAAGGGTGTTTTTTTTTGAGGTATACAAATCCAATATGAAATAAAACACTTGAACCTTATGTTAATATCTATGATATTAGCTTTATTTAATAGATAGTTTTATGCCATTAGTGCTTAAATGTGATATAGGGCATATGCGCGTCACGGTTAGCTCAAGTGTAGCGCAATCGTGAAGTCCAATTTTCGACAACTTTATCGAGCAACTGGGGCCATATTTCAGCAATAAGACGGCGAATATTGACTTCCAAATCGTCCAACATCTCTGGTCTGTAGATTAGTGACTTAACTACCCCCAACGCTGTGAGATTAGTGAGACCAGTTTTATGCTCTCAGCAAATCTTTTCCGTGTGGGAAGTTGCGGCATCTTGTTGAAATCAAAACTCTGTCACGTCAATTCCATTCAACTGAAGAACGAAGAAGTCAGAAATCAAGTTTCTAAATCGCTCTCCATTAACAAAGACATATGGACCGATGATTCCGCCAGCCCATAAAGCACACCAAACAGTGATTTTTAATGGCTTCTGGCTTTTCTCCACTCCAAATTCGGCAAATTTGCTTGTTCACATAACGAAAAATAGGTCTCATCGGAGAAGAAAATTTTGCGTTGAAAATGAGGATCAAGCTGAATAATGTTTTCTGCACATTCACCGAACGTACGACACGTATAATGGCCACGTGGTTTCAACTCTTGCACAAGTGGATCTTATAAGCTTTTAAGCCAAGATCTTTCCGTAAAAACTTCCACAAAGTAGATGGGCATAGGTCCAATTGCTATGCATGGATCGACTCATTCCGATTCTCCTCAACACTGTGCTCCACAACGGCAATAACTTCTTCTGTTCGCACTGTTTGTCATCTTTGGGGATGCGTATTACCCACTAGAGTGTACGTGGTGCAAAAACGATTCATCGTGTTCCGAATAACATGCTCAGATGAAAGATTATGTCGACCGTAAAATGCACGTAGCGCACGATAAGTATGGTGAATCGAACCATGGTATTGCTCGCGTTGTTCTTAGTCGTAGTCTATTCATCGTAAAATGGCAAAACGTACTAACCACAAATCAACTTTCAACTGTCCAGAAACTGTGTTGCCAAACCTCTAAAAAAAAAACGCACTTTAGAAGGTGAAATGAAATGGGTAACCACCTTTTCTTTGCATCTTGAAAGGTGACAAGTCGATCGAACTACATCTTCTTCTTAATTCCTTCTCTACAATGGTCAAAAACTAACAACAGACTCCAATGTATGTGGCTTCGTGGAAGGTCTCATATTAGAAATTAACCTGGTCTATCAAGTGTGCACAAAATTGTTGCCTTCTAGATTAGGATTCAACGTTCAAAACTCTCAGGAGCGTTGTCATTATTTGCCCAAGGTTTTTACCTTCCCATCTACGCTCATTTACAAAATGCTTGAGAACCACTTAGACATCTCAGAGATCTGAATGACAACCCAGCAATGGGTTCTTGGTGTCCAAGATGTCATTAGAACTGCTACCGAGAGTCAATGAAGACAGTTCGCTAGTTTGGAATATATGATTACCATTAGGTTCCTGAACGTCAAAATACTCGTACATGCTTCCTCTAGCTGTTTGAAGGAAGAAAGGATTGTCATATACTAAGTAACAAGCAGACTCGATCCCTGTGTCTACCACAGAAGGCATTGTGTTACACTCATAAACGTTCAGTACGAATGCGGATGGCATAGTGCCCTTTAATAACTACAGATACGACTCCCCCATCTTAGCAGCTAAGTGTTATCTGATTAGAGAATGTGATTCCTTCCCAGCTATTGGACCCAGAGTTCACCTGCTCGTAATGGAAGGCCTCCTCAACAACAGACACTTTTGAGTGTGTTTAATGGAACTTTGACAGAGATAGGGGCCTGCAAAAAATACAATGCCCACCTATTTCTCGCTAATACTCGTAGATCGTTCCTTTTTATTGCCTCTGTCCTGCTCTGCTTCAAGTACTGTGCGATCACCATCCACTAATAACCACCTTAAACCCTTTCATCTCTTGACACCATCCACGCCGGAACCGCTTTCGCATTACTTCACAGTGGTCGAGTTTTCTTTCCCCTTTGGGGGCCGGATTTTCAGTATTTATCTTCTTTTCCGGATTTTTTCTGTCTTGCCGGCGAGGCTTTTATCCATTTATTAAAGGTATATTTGCGTCTGGCTCTCCATTCTGTGAAGAAACAAATTTAACTGGTCGCTCGTGAGGTCGCTCATGTTTTCTGGGCGGTCTACTCCGCTGCTGCTTTCCAGCACTCGTCATTGAGCTTCCCACCTCCTGCAAACGAAAAAAGTGTTATTTGCATCATCTACTGGAGAGTCCCCGTACTGGCAGGCTGTAGTGTTTCCTTTACCGATATTGTGAAGAAAAGCTTTGAAGTATCGCGGTGTTTCTGTCCATTCCATTTAGCCGCATCCTTGATCAGCTTATCAGTGCATCATCATGTCGTTTCGTGAGCGGCTGTGCCTCCTAGATTACCGCTACCACTCAAATTTCTGTCGACAGGGGTCACTCCGGCAACTACAAGGACGGCTTGTTCCAACACAGTTCGGTACGAGCTTGATACGCATAGAGATCCACGTCTCTGCACTGCTGCCATCTCCTTTCTGGACTTTTCTTGTTGGAGTGCATCTGCCCCAATCTCACTGCCATATGGAAGAATGGCGAGTATGATTGACATTCGTAGCCTTAGGTTTCTGTCCGTAGGACCCACTACGTTTGCTATCAGTCTGCTTATTGACATTGCGACTTTCGACTCTCGTTACGATAAGACTTTATCTGTTGCCGGAAGGTGACACTCAGTATCAGGGCCCGATTTGGAAGTTAAAGACGGTCGGGATTCTCTTCTTGGTCAGAAGGAACATTTCATTGTATAAAATGTTCAAGAGGTCAGGTCCCAAGATCGATCCCTGTACTCCGGTGGTGATTTCGTTTCTTCGAGGACATTCCGTGGTATCGTAGATCAGCACCCGGTCTTTGAGGTAGTTCTTGAGCATCCCAAAGAGGTAAACTGGAATGCTGAAAGTATGTTCAACCGCATTTAGTGTATCGCGCCACTTGGTTGAATGGAAGACATTTAGCACATCTATATGATACTATGTTCGGTAGATTTCTGGTTTCAACATGCCTTGACCTGGTACCGCCAATTCAAGAATCTAAACACGTGCTTTGCTATACGAATAGACAGCAATCGACCGCCCTCTTACTCGTATAACACTCTCAGTAATTGAAAGCCACTGCGTCAATATGTTATTCTGAAGAATTGATCAGCTCCTAGCGTGTCGCAGAGGGCCTCAGCCACCATTTGATTTTGATTTGACTATTCCTCCATTTGTTCCTCTCAGAAATTTTGACAGTGAATATCCTCTTGTCAAGCAGCCTTAAAATCAGTTTTCGATTAATTTGCTGCAGTTTCCCAGCGAGGGAATATTAAAATGTAGCTGGTGGCCAGGGCATCAACCTTGTCAGCTGGCTAATCCTTTGCAGTATACACAGCAGAATAGTGACAAATTCCGCTTTGAATGTTGTTCTGATTGATCCCAGATATCCGATGTAGATTAATCGCCAATGGCGTCCACGAACTTGTAGCTGTGGCAGGCATTGGTGATATTGATACCACTTTTGCTGACAAGGCTGCAGTTAGGCCGTTTAGCTTTAGGTGTTGTTCCGGAAACGTCGATTAAAATGTATATAGTGCCCGTATACTTGCTTAGGTCCACTTTTTTGGTTCTTCAGGAGTATGGGAGCTATTATATCGATTACATATTGCACACATTAATGACGAAAGGCTAATCGCTCATCAACGAGGAGCGAAATGGTGGAATCGCGACCGGACTCTTAAACGGAGGGCGGTACGAAAATTTAAGAAGAAATTCCAACGTGCTCGGGCTGCCAATGCTGAGAACGTGGCTCAGATGAGCACTGCCTATCGACATTGCTTTGCTGAATATAAGATCATGATAGTCAGTGCAAAAGAATCTAAATGGAGGGACGATCACTGGGACAATTTTTTTAAAATTTGTAGGAGTACAAAAAGGACTGCTGCTATTGAGGGCATCCGTGTGAATAAGACTTTGTTATCCACATGCAGAGATTGCATGAGTGTCTTGCTCGACTGTCGAGGCTTCCTCTTTTTAAGAGGCTCCGGTTCCTCCTCAACTAAGGGCTGCCGAAGTTGAGTGCGGTGTCTCACTTCTTCGTCCGAAGAAATCTCCTGGAACAGATGGTATGACCGGTCAAAGTCATCTGGAAGGCCATTCCCGACTACCTACTTACCATGCACAGCAAATATATTGCCCGAAGGTATTTCCCTTCAAATTGGAAAGAGACGAGGATGGTTGAACTTCTGAAGTCTCTCGATAAGATTTAAGATCAGACCCAGCCTACTTCCGGTGATTGGTAAAGTACTGGAAAGGGCCATGGTGGAAAGACTCTCAAATAGGTTAGTCGAATCGGTTCTTTCTGTCCAATTAGGCTTCAAAAAGGCAGAGGTGTTGAGGACACATGGTCTTTTGTTGAAGACTGCGTCTGGAATAACAGTGTTAAGCTTGTTTTAAGCGCCTTTATTGATTTTAGGTGCGCATTGGACAATCTAAGTTGTCAAGGTATTCTGACCAGGTTACGCGAGGTTGATTGCAATGAGATTGGCTTATGGGAAAGCTATTTCTCTGGCAGACGCGCCTTTGTAGAATCTCCATACGATAGGGTTAGCTTAGATGCAGAGTGGGGTTGCCCTTATTTATATGGAACCTTATGATGGATCCACTACTGAGGCAGTTATCAGACCACTGCAGATGTTGCGCCTATGCAGATGATTTGCTTCTCCTTCTGGAAGGTCAGTCTTGTGCTGAAGTCGGGAGAAGACTATGACAATGCTGCTTTAAGACACATTGCAAGCAGTCCGTTGGGCTTCTACAATACACCTGGTGTTAATAGAATGGTGTTAGCCTTAGGTATGACGATAGGAAAACGGATGAATTTTTTAACACATCTCATCCAGCTAAGAGACAGACTCCTGAGTGTTGTGGGCCTGGTAAAGCGCATTCTATGGACTGATTGGGGTCTTATCA
The DNA here is from genome assembly GCA_949129095.1 of Volucella bombylans. NCBI lineage: Eukaryota > Metazoa > Arthropoda > Insecta > Diptera > Syrphidae > Volucella > Volucella bombylans. The sequence continues at coordinate 377,634,693 of OX422140.1, read as the reverse complement.
GGCGTGACGGTCGTACTGTGTACTGTGGCCTTTTTGTTGCCTGTGCAACATTTGGACCATCGGCTTGAGACGAGGGTAATGTCTGAGTGTGATCGTCGCTAGATCTTGTCTTGCCAGAGAATGGCCTTGGTTGACTGTTTCCTAGTTTGTCGAACGGTATCTACGGATGCATTACAGGTTGGGGGTGTCTTTCCGGACACCTCGCTGACAAATATTGACTTGGTCTCCCTGATGGAGATGGACAATTTGTCCCGTAGGGAGTATAAGCTTTCCGAACGCCCTTCCGATCTAGACGGAAATCTATATGGGACATGAACGTTAAAGGCAGGGACTTACAGGTTCTTTCAGGACGTGTCGACCATGAGCAGACTACCGGAGCTGAGTTTCAATCTCAGTCTGGACTTTCTGCTAACTGGGTGTGGCTTCTTAAATGCATTTCTTGTATAAAAGACGCCTTAGCGAGGTGGCAGGTTGCTCATGCGAAGGTTCTCTTGAGGATTGAATGCATGTACTGCGCGTGTGCCCACCCTAGTCAGATACTAGGAATTTGCGAGCTATGGACATGAGCTATGACAGAGCGAAATTCGAAAGAATGCCCGTCGTACAGGGCTCAGGTACTCGTAGTTAGCTGGTGGTAGTCATTGATTAGCATAAAGGAGAAGTTCATGTTTTACTCACTCCTTCAAATCAGGTAGTCGAAGTAGTACTTATACTACTCGATGCTTCGATCTATCGTGTGATTAAGCAACGTGGATTTAAGTTTTCACGCCTGTCCTTTGAATCTTTGTTAGGTTTAGAAGCTGTGAGCCTTTCCCTAAGATTTGAAATATACCTATAGGTATCACAACTCCTGACCATCAAAAGTCAAAATTGAAGAACTTAACCTTTCGTTTCGATTGTTTTGCTCCTAGCCCTCTGCAATAAGTCTACATTTCCACCAGTAATTTAGCTTTGACTTAGAACTTAAGGAAGTTGGTTCGACATCAGTGTGACCAAATCGTCATTGTAGGTCATCGATTTAAAGCCGAAGTCCTTCAATATTACCGTGCACTACAATAAGTCAGATGATCGGTAAAAGCACCCTGTCTTGGGGTGTTAATCTGTACATCTCATTTCTGCAGATTGTGGCCGTGGTGTAGTGGTAGTAGCAAACGCTTCTCACTCGCAGAGTCCAGGTTCGAATCCTGCCCATGGCAAAAATCAGTTTTTCATTGTATAATTGGAGCTCAGACAAAAAAATTCTGCGTGTGAAGGCATAACACTGACACGTAGATTTGGCTGTTATAAGAGTTTCAAGCAATGAAAAAAATACTGGGAATTATATCTCGAATCACTCTGAGTGAAGAAAAACTCTCCGTCCTATTCGGACTCCCACCCCTGGAGAGCAAACATAGAAACCAAACACACCTGAGTTTCAAACCACTACAAAAACAATTTTCCTTTCTCCTCCTTCTATCTTTCCGCCCGCGCCCTGGCAACAGTAAAAGGGTATCAACCCCTTAGGCGCGCGTAAATTATAAAAAAAAAAAAAAAAAAAAAAAAACTTCAGTTTCAAGAATGGTGAACTTAACATGGTTTTTGCGCCATTCTTCAACTCCTAATAACCCCAGCGGTAGTCGCTTCACATGTAGAACGTTGTTTGCAATGATTTTCTGATGTTTTTTGTGTTTTTGGCTCAGTCGTTATTTCAATCCAATTCAATGCATGAAAGTTCACCCAACTCTAAATCAACTTGCAATTCAGTGCGCATGTCCTTCCCATTTCCTGTTGCTTAGCAATGGTAGTACAAATGGATTCACCAATCTATTTTATTTCAGTTTCCTTTCCCAATTTGTAGACGCTTAGTCTGCAATTAAAATGTCCTACTCCACCAGTAAGCAAAATCACTATTCTGAGAGATATTTCTGATTGATAAACTTACTTCTTTTAGGATATGGTGGTCACATACCAAAAGCCCTTCATCACTTTAAGCCAATTCACGACGATGTTAAGGTGATTCCTTTGTGTCAATTCGCTGGCAATTGTTATCATAATCGACCTAGGGAACGTGAACCGTTGGGATATTTGGGAATCGGAACACCCTTTCCTGGCTATGGACCTTTTCAAATTTACCATCGAAACACCGGAGTAATCCCTAACTATGGTGGACATATTCCAGGAGCCAATTTGGATTTCGGCAAGACTTTTGCTAGTAATAGTGTGAATGCAAAACGATGCTTATTTGAGTGATTGCACAGAGATTGTTGAGAAATCAATAAATAGAATAACAACGCACAGGACATGTATCTTTTGAATATCTTTGTTCCCGGTGGAGGTAAATGGGCTGTAGAAGGTGTCTAAAACAAATTTGTCTGACGTCGTGAACACACTTTTTCTTTTCATTTTGTTCAGTGTGGCAACTTTTAAATCTTAAATCGATAAGCTTACGACTACTTAAGTTACTTTAAGGAATTGTGGTCCGCAATAGACTTGAGCTTCAACCAAGATCTGTTGAGTCTCCTTTCCACTATAGATGCTGGTGGCGTTGAATTGTAATCCTGTTTCAACCTCTATCATCCTCTTCTCCAAATTCTGCTTTTGTAAACGGAACTAAGACATTTCCAGTCGCTTTTGATAAAATGTAGCTCTCTACGCCATACAGCGGGATTTTGGTAGTAAGAGTTTTGTAGATGACCTTCCTGCTCGTAAAAAGGTGTTGTCTTTCAGGTGCTTCTTAGGTGAAAGAGTGATTGTTCGCCTGGTTTCGTCTGAGTTCACAACGGACCCCAGATCGACAAAATCTGTTATTGCCTCAAAGACGTACTCATAGATTCCTTACCCTGCCTTCGTTCACTGCAAAACGTTTACTTACTTGCTTACATGTGAGCCTTTACTTTATTACCCATACACGAACCAGTAACAGCCAAACTTCCGATTCTTGACTCTCAAAGTGGCTTCATATTCGAAGAACAGGTAGTTGGTATCGGTTATGAGTTCCTTTTCTGAGTTGATGGTGGACGTAGCAGGCCTAAAACTGCAACTATCGAATGGTTGAGGAAGGGTTTTTGGGACTTGTCGAATCACTGAAGACAGGAATTTGTGCAAGTTGTTGAGAAACTTCCCACTGTGTAGTTTAGGGAGTTTCTTCATAAAAACTGGACAAACGGGGCTAACATTTTGTTCTCTAGGCGTACTTTAGCAGCTTTCCTGGTCAGATAAACTGAATTGTTGTCATTCATAGCCGTTTTCATAGCCCATGTGGATTGAGAGCCGGCTATTGCTCATCATTTTCGTTAGGTAGAATCCACTGAAGTGTTGTTTTTTTTTATTTCCGGCAGGGACTACTCGTATGAGTCGAATACTACCTTGTCTATCTTATTCCTTCAATCTGCATCTGGGCTTTCTATAGTAGCACCGATCTGTCTCGATCTACGAAAAAGGAGAACTCCTCAACTGCCCCAGCTATAGAGGCATATGTCCCCTTAACATCGCATGCAAGATTTTTTCTACTATATTATGTGAGCGTCTGAAATCTTTCGCCAACACCCTGATTGTAGTGCGGTTTCAGACAAGAAAAGTGCACAATAGACTAAATCTTCACACACTGGTAGATCCTGGAAAAGATTCAAGAAGTCCAAATCGATACCCACCATCTTTTCATCGATTTTAAAGCCGCATTAACAGAGACGATCTATATAGAGCCATGTCCCTGTCAAACTCGTTCGTCTGATGACCTTTGATATCAAAAAAGGCTTTAAGCAAGGTGACGCGCTGTCATGTGACTCCTTTAACATCACACTTTAGAGAATGGTGAACACTGGAGGCGGAATCTTTCAAAAGTCTGTGCAACTACTAGGGTACGTCGATGATACCGTCATAATTGAGAGAACTCAGTCGGTTGTCACCGGTGCGTTCACTAGTATTGAAACGGAAGCTGCTAAAATACATCAAAATGAGGGCAACACCAAGTATACACGTATGCTGTCAACACAAAAACGATGAATTAGAGAAAACGTCATAGTCGAGAGTTAAAATTTCGAGGTAGCAAAGGACTTTGCCTACCTTGGATCTGATGTGAATTCTGCCAAAAACACCCCATCCGAAATAAAATGAAGATTCACTCTTACCAATAGCTGTTTCTTTGTGCTAAGAACGCAGAGTAGTAAGGCCCTCGAACAATTAAGGATACTCTTTATAAGACCTTGATCATCCCAGTCCTACTTTATGCAGCAGAAGCATGGACGCGGATGAAGGTACCCTCCATTGTTTCGCGAGAAAAATTCTTCGTAAGACATTCGGTCCCGTTTGGAGGAGAAGAATCAATGACCAACTATGCAAGCTATACAGCGACATCGATCTAGTGACGGATATTCGCTTTGAGGGCTTCAAGAGTCTGAAGCTTGTTGACATAGACTCGTGACTTCAAAAAAACCCACAAAAAACGTATGGTACGATTAAATTAGGCGATCTTGCAGCCCTCAGAATTTCGGTTGTGCCTGCTGCAGTATGCGCCGTTGCTCCATCTTGTTGGAACCATATGTCCCAATTCATCCAATTGAGCAAAGAGAAAGTCGTTGAGCATGGCTCTGTAGCGCTTGCTGTCCACAGTAGTCGTCCACAGCGTTTTCGAAAAAATACGGCCCGATGACGCCTCCATCGTAAACAGTACACCATATAGTGACTTTGAGCAGTGTAATGGCTCTTCGGGGGTTACACACGGAGTTTCAGTACCCCAGAAGCGATAATTTTGCTTATTCACATATCCACAGAGATGGAAATGGGCCTCGTCGCTCATGATGATTTTCGATGAAAAGTTGTCTCCCTCGTGGTTGAGATTCAGGATGGCTTAAGAGTAGGTTACACGCGCTTGGCGGTTAACAGCTAACAGCTAATGCACTGCCTGCACTTTGTAAGGTAACGTCTTACAGCCTTTCATCAAAATTCTCTGTAAAGTCCGCCGATTGATGCCCAATTGCGTGGCACCTCGTCTGTCCGATACTCCGGGGTTCTCCACGACATCTTTAACCACTGCTGCGATATTCTTAGCAGAACAGCCACTCCGGGGCCGGCCAGACCTGACAGCATCTTGTGTTGTCCCGTACTCTTCTTGCCGACCGCCTAAATGTTGCAGATTTTATCCAGTTAGTGTCGGACGACCGAAAAATTTGCGCTGAAATTCACGCTGTGTCAACACCCCCAACGAATTATTCCACTTTCTTTAGGAGTATAGCGATTCATGTCTTGTTGATGTGTATTTTATATCTGTTTACTTCACAAATGTCAAAGTAGAATTGACATTTGCGGCCATTTGCAAAAATTATAGCATCTTCCGATAGGGGATGACTGATGACTTTTGCGTTATCTAGTAGAAGGAGACCTCAACCAACCTGGAGGCAGTTAGTTATGGACCAGACTAACTGCAGAGGCTTGTTAGTTGAGGCCCAGGTTCACTTCTAAGTAAGTAAGTAAGTAAGCTCTGGCTTTTTGAAATGACGACTTGCAGTACTTCTGGTTTATGTCAACTGCTTGGTAGCTCTTTAAGTTAAATACATCAGCTGCGGCGTCTGTGATGGTTTGCCGATAATGTTGCCACTAGCTATTAGCATTTCTAGACATGTGGATAGGTACAAAGGTTACATAAGGTATAATCATAATGAGCTCGTGTAGTTTTCAGCAGCCATTTAAGGTTACAGTTCCATAGCTTCAGTACCTCAACTTCAGCGATATTCGAATTCATACTTTGGATGCAACAAGCTATTAAGACGAATCCATATCGGCTCTTAAGAGCTCAATAGTACGGCGGTGTCTTCTGTCCATTTTGTGATTGATCTCTCCGAAGGTTTGTTGACGAAAGTACCAGAATTTCATTGATCATCGATATTGCAACAGGCACGCAGGTTGAGAAGTTCGTTGACGTAGCCTATGGTAAGACCATGCTTCTTCTTTGTGGAAATATGGTTGCATATCAGGCTTCTGTTGGTGTAGGCCAGCTTAATGGAGAATGCTATCAGAATTTTGCTCTTCCTTGTGCGAAATCTAAAACTTGTTGGGCCCTTCTTTCTCTATCTATTCTGTGTGTTCTCTAGTGACCAAAGTAAATGCTCAGTGTTCGTCGTTCAGCAGTCACCATAGTAAGTGTCAGAGTTCTCATCCTTCTTTTACGCTGCCCATTTCATCGCAGTTCTAGCATTTCAGTGTCTAACATTTCTAACTAACTTTTATTAGTCTAGAGACTCCACTAACAGTTCAACCACATTTGTTTTGTAAGCCAAAGTCTTTGTCCTTGTTTCGATTGCTGGGGTCGTCAGCTGTAAAACCCTCACCGCTCAATACTGTATGCGGTCAGGCATTTAACTGAAAACACAACTTCTAACTTCGAGGGTCATATCCTGGAACGAATAGTACAAACTTATAGGGAAATTAACTTGTGGTGATCCCTCAAATACACCTTTGCCATAGTCTCTATTTCGCCGAAAATCCTCTATGATCTGAGGGCTTCAAACAACTCGAAGTAGGTCGAACAGAACAGCTGTTAACTCGGCTACTAACGCTGTTCTTGACTTCATATGAGGAATTCCTCCAGCAAAATACCCGGGCGTCACAATCAGGGCCTCGGAGTCTTGGAATTACTGCATCAACCTGACACGAAGTTTCAGTCTTAATTGGTATGCAAGGCTTATATATCCAGAATCGGATACTCCTCCCACTTGGTCACTAAAATATTAATTATCCAACACTTCTGTCAATAGTATCAGGGTTAGTCAGTAATGTCTTGATGATGGAGTACATGGAGCTTGTATGACATGTTCTTAGCAGAGTTGAGAACTCTTCCCGATTTTATCGTTACTCCTCGATAGTACCCCAGATTTCAGCTCAAATTATAAGAGAAGACTTTCTGACTCTGACATTACACTCTGTAGATAACCAGGCCGACAAAATACCAGCCAACTTTTCAACCGTTATTTCTACAAGACCAAAATTAATATCTACAAGGCAAAAACAAAGTCAAATTGACGGTTAACCTAGATTTAGTTTCGTTCGTCTTAAGCTCTCTCAATAAGCCACACAAGCAGAATAAAATCATTAAGCCAACAACTAATACGCATAACAAACAGCATACCGTTGCTCTAACTGGTTTTTAACACATTTCCACGAAATTCCACACAATTAAGTGTATTCGAATGCGAGCGCAAAATAAAAGACAAAATTAACTTTTGCCCCAACAATGGAATTGCATTCGCGGATCGCGCTTTATTATACAAAGCCCACCTGAAGCAAATACCTCCGCAATGCCAGCAACATTCCGTCGTTCGACATGTGTCCGACATCGACATCGACATCGACATCGACATGACTTCACCGATAAATCAGTGTATACCTCCGAACTGAGATCCAAATGCTAGAACTCTGACAAATTGTATCCGAGGAGAGCAACAATGTTTTGAGCGAGTACGATCATTATGATCACCGATCACTGATCACTTCTTAGTCATTCGACAGATTTTTGGCTCCATTTTGTCTTAATTTGTTTGTTTAGTTCCGTATAAATCGTAAGAAGATACATTTCTGTTTTTGTGTGAGTATGACTGTGGATACTGATCACGAGAAAAAGTCGCAATCGGTGATCGGTGTACTAGGAATCTGATGCAGCAATTTGCATACCAATTAGCATACTCACTGTACACACACACATATGTAGATACAAAATCATAAGACAAGCTAACCCAAATTGAGTCCACATGATGGGTAAATATTTGTGCTACGGCCAAGACTGTCAAGACTAACCTGGAGCTGGAATTGATGTTGGCATCGGAGGTGCCTCTGAAGATGGAGAGACGTTCAGGGAGACCCAACTTAAGACACGTTTCGGCTGAATGCTGTAATTAGAAATGCCAATAACAATAAATAACGTTACTCTCGGATACCAGTTCACGATTGGAGGTCTATAATGTACGGATACATACGCCTGCATTTGAGGCGCGAAGAAAATAAAAGAGAGTTAGCCCGTGAATAAGATTTTACTATTTTAGCTGTTAATGACAGGTGATATTGGTTCGGTCTGGGTACGGATAGCTAACTATAATACTAGACTTAGGCAGCCTAGTCTAATCGAAGTGATCGTTGGAAGAAAACTCGTCAACCGATGTCCGAAGTGGCGCTCGATTGCAGATGCGAGTAATTTGTTCGACATCACTACGGATACTACAACCGTGGCAATGTTAATGACGAACTGAGGGGAGTGCCCAAAAGGTACAAACTTGTCTCGATACGTTTATGTAAATTGTGTCGACATGGAGGTAGCTGGGAATGCGGAAAAACTGATCGTTTATGTTCACATGTTTTTTTTTTCCGTTGATTTTCGTTCTCGATTTGTAAACTAGGTGAAATTGTAATTAGATCGGCTGATGTGATTTCTAAGAAAACTGTAACAGTGGGGGTTCAGTAGACGTCTATTGCTGGCTTGTATGTACTGTCTCCAATATTTCTGCAAAGTGTTAGCTCAGATTTCTGGAGCTAAATTACCATGGCTCTGCAATAATTGCTCTAGTTTGAATAAATGAAAAGACATGGTCCTCATCCCTAGCCTACGCAAGACTGTCAAATACTTCAAAATCGTTAGTCAGGTGCATTTTGACAGCCTATCCCTAAAGCAACACTGCGATCATTTTATTGACAAGACTTACTTCCAATCCAACTCTTTCTCGATTGGTAAGCAGAGACCCAAGAGTATTGGAAAGCTGGTCACTAATACCAGCTAAATGTAGCTGCAAAACTGTTGATGCTATTGAAGATTTCTTTCAAAGCGGAGGGTTCCTTTTCCTTTTACGTAGTATACGCTGAAATGCGCAGATCTGAAAATATTGCTTCTTTAAAGTACATATTCCCTCTGTGTTAGCCTCCTTAGAGACAGAAGAAAACACGCGATTTTTTAGAGACCCCTACCGAATACTTTTTTGACTTACTTGGGTCCTCTGACCTCTTGTGGGACATGGATCGTCAACCACACTTGCGCACCATCGTGTTCAAATACTTGTAATCTGCTTGCGTTCCCTCCAAGTTACCCCCAAAAATTTTGATTCTTCCTCGACGGTTCTCTTCCTTATCTGGCTAGATCAAGGCGTACTTCGCAATGGAACCATCTAATGTGTGAGCTATCTACCGCAGCTTCATGGCGAGGGAACTCCGTTGCGAATTGCAAATTACTCTGGCACCTCACCGTTGTGTAAGACAAGATATATACCGCCATTTTACTGTTACTAGTTTTTCTGGCATACCTCTCCTGCGAAAGGCTCAACACATAGCATCTCGACTCAAACTGTCGAAGGCCTTCTTGAAATCGGTGAGCAACAAATGTAGAGATCTATACTCAACGAATTGTTCAATAACGTTCATTGGTGTTGATGGAGTCGATGCAGGAGAATCCAGCCCGAAAGCCTTCGATGTCAAACGTGAATTCGAGAAGATCTTTCATTTAATCTAAAATTATTTTCTGCAGTTGACACACCTTTCTTGGGCATATTCTCTGTTTTTTAACGTAAACACCTGTCGGGTAGACTTAAGTTTACGGGATGCCCATACATCCATGTGAGCAAGGATACGCCTTGCCATCGCTCTCCATCAATCCATTGATACCAATTCGGAACTGTGTTGGAGGCTAAAGTTCCACCCTTGGTATGAGTCGAGGCCGACCTAAAACCTCTTACTGCTCTTAGGGTCACAGCACCCAGTACTTATTGCAACTCTACATTGAGTCGAAGACCCTTCCCGCGATTTTGTGTTTAAACCACAGTCACTATGACGCTCCCACAAGGGGGCCTACCTCTATCAAGTCAGGCCCGGACCGATAACCGGGGGCCTCCTGACTCCGATGGTACTGTGATTTAAGTCCTAGTAGGGACTACCGGTGGTCCTGCCACCAACAGGACTTATGATCGGCAACTTGTAACTGGTCAAATTGTAGCAACATTCGGTTCCGTCATCTGAAGACGTTTAGGATAAGACCAGTACTTTGCTCCGCCCCCGCTTTTTATTAGACAACGTCATTAAAGGGCGAAGACTTGATAATTGGGCGCTGGTTCACCTTTCTTGGGCAGCTCAAAAATCATTCTCGTCTATCAGTCTTCAGGGAGTTTTCGGTTTTCCATGTTATCCTTATAATTAATGACTGTAGGACCTCCACCGAAGTGTGGAATCGCGACTTGGAAAAGTTCTTCCGGCACGAAGAACCCCTGTTCTTTGATCTAAATCGATTGTTGCCTAAGTAGTTGAGTACTTGTTTTCGCTATCTAGCAAGGGGTTCCTCATCCAGAGTCAGTAGATATCCATCTAATCCTTTTATTGTACTAAAAATAGTCTGGAACTCTGACCACCAATGAGTTCGTTCGTAAAACTATAAACGGATCTGCTATTGCACCTACGAGTATATGTCGCTGATTCAGCTGTATTTATGTAGTTTGACTGGCATTGTCTTCCGGTACGATGCACATCTTTTCTCTTTATGCAGGCTTTCTAATGCCGAGACCACTGCAATCCGTGCTTTGAGTTCAATACGTTTATAGAGCCGTCTCCCGGTGTCTGCTGTGATGCATGCGTTTTGGCTTTTTTACTTTCTACCGACAATGGTGTCTGCAGCTGAAGTAAAATTATTTTTTTGGCCTTCGCTCGTAGGAGTCCTCACTGATTGTTTGGTCCCTTATTTGTTGGTGCGTTGGCAGTACGGTTTTCATAGCAACAGCTTCCATTGGTGATTTGATGGCATGTCTCACCGAAAACTGGAACCAAAGCATACATTAATCTGGTGAAAGCAAAACAGGTAGTTCCGCTTGATATTTCTATGACATTTGAAAGTCTTTGGCATCAGCTCCTTTGTCGATCGATGACTCTCTTCTTCAATGGATTAGAAACTACCTTTCGGAACGTTCAATTCAAGTTGTCTTAGATGGTTTCAAGTCTGATATTCACAAAATAAATGCTGGTGTACCTCAGGGGTCCGTTCTGTCTCCGACACTCTTTTTAATTTCCATCAACGTACTCTTGTCAGCTACTTCTAATCCAATAAATTCCTTTACTGCCGACAGTACTCTCTGCGTTTCATATTCGTTCTCGGGCTGACGTCCCTGTTCTTTGGTTATAAAACGGGAACCGCAACGTATATGAAGCTCTTTAAAGTCCGATATTAACAGCTGCGAAAGGTCTAGCTCTCCTCAAGCGATGTAAGAAATTTTATATTTCACCACCTCTGATCTGGCTTCAATATACATATAAGGCATCCATCCGCCCAAAATTGGAGACGCAGATGCCCACACCTGGTCAGGTGCTCCCAAGACCTCTTTGCACTTGCTAGATAAGATTCAAAAACGGGCGATAAAACGTTTTTTGCCTCACCGAGTTCTATAGCTATTTTCACCATTAGTGCTACTCGTATACCAAAATTGTTCCTTCAAACTTTTAACCGCAACGCCCGTCTTGCTAAGGATTCTCATCAGCAAGCTCACTTTCGGACGTAATCTAAAATATCGTGGTCCATTCCTAAGTCGTCCAACTCCCTTATGGAATGCCCTGCCGAGCTCTCTATTTGCTAGCCGTTGTAACTTGCAACCATTTAAGACCAATGTACGTCGGTACCTTTCGTTTCTTCTAAGAGTGCTCACAAAAAAGCACCTGGCAATTTTTATTCCCACTGTCGTGAGTCTAATCAGCTCCTACACTCACGGTTTTGTTTATAAGTTTGAGCACGGCACTCGATAAAACTTCGCAATCGAACATACAATCAAAATAGAGACCTGGTATGATGGCTTCTAATCATAGGCTGTCCGTGCAAGCTTAAATACTGAAACGATGTTATGATACAGCCACTGTGCGTCTCGATTTTTAAGGGTTCCCTGCATAGCGATTGAGCTATCAGTAAGTATTGCCAGTGAATCCACCTACGGCAAACAGAGAGCTTTGGCATTTGGTGATTTTCAGTGTCCTTGCCAGAATGACCGCGATCCTTTGCAAGAACTGGACTCACTGAATATATTCTGCATTGTTAGATTGTCTCTGAAATTCGGGTGATTACTTTGGCGACCCCCACCCTTTATGTATCCTGGTTAGCACTCATGTGCTAACAGGTATGGTGAGATGTCTATGTATAGCATAAACGTATACAGAACGATATCAGTTAGAGTAAATGGGCTTCTCCTCCCTTGATTAATAAGACTTGCGCCATGTGACTCTGCCCTCAAAACAGGCACTTTTCGATCATAAGGAAGCCATAGTTAGCCCTAAATATGCTCGCATCAAAGAATTTGCGTCAGCAAGAAACATTATCTTAGAAGACTAATGGGTGTATCCGTTTAGATGAAGCCTGCTCTAAAACTAAAGAGGATAGGATGACGCTTCTCTGTGATGTGGAATTGAGTCTTTATTTAGTCTGTCTATTGACTACTGTTGCAATATCAACTGACTGAGTGCCTTTTCCTGTAGCATTTTGGAGACTATTCTAGTCCTACACGATACGAACACTCAAAGAAGCTGACAGGTGTACCGAAAGTGAGTAGTCCTCAGTATCTGCTGGGACTAAAGACACATGATTTAGTAAATTTAATAGTCACCATCTCCGGTCAAGGCTCCTTGAGTAAACGAGTGAAAAGCAGAACTTCGTGACTCTGCATTTGACGTGTTTTTGTCATTATCAGGTACTGCTCTGGCTTAAACACTTACTTTTCCGGTTCCAATTCCAAAGTCAAGTCCTGAACAGTGTAATCCTGGTGCAAGCAGCGTACTCAGCGATTATTTTATATAACTCCAGCCACCGTAGAGACAACAGTTTGCTCATTCGTTTCAAGAATCTAACCCAAAGGAGAGTGAAGGAGAGCTTCCTTAGAGTCCTTCTCTCGACTGAGGCTATGAGATCGGAATGATGCTTTCTTAGCAGTCAGGCCTTTGAAGAATTTGTAACAACAGCATCAGATTGGACGCCTTCGCATCTGGATTTGTCGCCAAAATGCCGTTTCGATGATGTTGCCTGGAACACAGACTTAACATCGCATTTGACCTCAATCTTCTGGCCCAGGACGAGCCCTACGTATAGATGTAGAATGTGCCATTTAGCCTATCAGGTATGTAGTTTAGGCCCAAAGCAGACGTAGATGAGACGCATGCCGATGCAGTGCAATTAGTTCACAGGATTCAATGAGTCATTGCAGATTCCTTATCAACTCACGTTCTTCAATGTGGAAAAATTAGCTGGCAAAGCCTTCGAATCTCGTCTGATTGTATGAATTTGAAAGACTCACCTTGTTCAACAATATTCTGTTTGTGTTTGACGTAGTCAAACCGTTTCCAAAAGATATTGGAATATTGCAGGTCAACTGTGACGGTCCAGGATACGTCCTAGATATCCAAAATGATATACTCGGCTTCGTGGCAAAAACTATCTCTCAGAACCAAACGGTATTGACGTCCACATTTGATGACATAAATATATCTGGTTCCCAACCCAGAAGAGGTTTTTGTTTTCGTACAAATTTATGATTCCACTTTAGACAGCACACGAGTACAAACCAAACCTGTCTGGCATGTAGCCACCTCAAATTTCTACCACTTAGATGGAAATTTGCCAAGAGACGCATCGTTATGCCAACCAATTTTAGCAATCGCTTGCATGCACTCATTGATATTCAATTTTCAATGGCCTTGCCTTCCCAAAGGCCGTTTATCTACTTCTAGTTGGATACTCGTATCAACATCTTAAGTCACCCAACCAAAAATAGTAGCTTCCTCATCGCTTAACTCATCGCATTCCCCATCATAGTCATCAGCTATGCAACTCATCTCCATTTGATAATTCACTACTAATGCTGTTCAGGTCCATAAGTCAAGTAAGAGCTGCGGGCACATAGTCGTAACAAGTTAAGTACTCGTATCTATGCACTTACTGGTACACTCGTCGCTTTGACTTTAAATTACTCGAACCCTCCTCCCAAATGACTCATTGCCACATTGACATTCTACTGCAACAAAATTGCTGCTTAGCATTTGTAGGTTGCTGTTGCTATTGCTGTCTCTGTAGATATAGCTGGCTGCGTCATTGAAGAGGTTATCGGCTTTAGCAAACGAAAAGCAATTAAAACTGGGGCTAGTTACAAGAAGCGCCAGTTGTGCATCTTCATCTCAAAACTCCATCTCCATCTCCATCTCCATCTTCATCATCTTCAGCGACGACAGCGAGTATGAAGAAGTCGACGGCAACGATGACTACCACGACGTCGTCGACGACGTTGAAGACGACATTCAAATCTCTTACACAATTCTCCTGCTTTTCTTGATCAGCCAAGCGAGGCAACCTCACTAGCTGCTGCTGCTGCTGCCGGTGTCGTGTTGTTGATGTCATAGTCGTGGACGTCCTCTTCATACTTAATGTATCTTGCCAGTTCCAGAAAGTCAAGCCAAACGTAACGAAGCAGACTAGATACAAATACTCATACATCCGACACATGGCAGTAACAAAACTTCAACTTGCCTCTAACCGGCGCGGCGGCGGCGGTTTCCAACAGCCACCAAAGAGGTAATAGCGTGAGAAAATCTACATTTGGCACGGAATCCATTGAACTTTTGTGCGAGTATGAGGGCTGGAGAATGGCGTTGGCACCTACTGCTCGTTTCCATCTTTTTCTTTGGGCACCCTTTTATTGCCCCAATAGATGGGGGACCTCTTTGAGAACTAGACTCTAGCTGTTCATTGTGTTTGACGGGATGACTCACTATCCATTGAAGGACAGACTTGGAATATTACAGCGAGAGGGGAATCCGCTAAAAGATGAACAAAAAAACCGGAGTGCAGTTCTTGTTAAATTTGAAACGAGTCCGACTCACCCTTCTATTCATTTGCCAATCTCTTGTTGGTGTTCCAAGGTGCTCCGCAATCTGGTGAATGACTCGACGGAGTCCGTAATGTGGAATACGAAAGCCATTGTCTGACGCGGGACTACGTAATTAGTGACGGAGTGCAGTGAGTGTGCTTTAACCTAGAATCTGTTGCTGAGTAAGGAAATTTTTTCGTTCTTTTTTTTTGGCTGGTTCCCGTGGTAATTTTTCGCACCGGTCGGTGTGGCAACTGAAGTTGGTTGCTGGAAAAGTTATGACAAATTATGGCGGTCTGCCGATGTGGGTTGGGAGTTGTGTGTACTCGTATTTGTCTGTCGAAATGGATTTGTCAACAGAGGTGGCTTACTGATACTATCCGGAGATGTGGGAAAGGTATCATAGTAGATCTCTACCCAGAAATTTTATCTGATTGAAGTTTTAGGAAACCGAATGTAAATATTCTAGCCAGTCATGTAAACTAGGTGCATGGCTGAAGGGTAGCTCACAATATAAATTCAGTCTGTCCACCATAGCTCAAAAACCCTTTACAAACGATATGCTAACTAATTTACGCAGTTCCAACCTCACAAAGTGCGAAATATGGTGGTCACAAGCGAGGCTACGATCAGCTGTACATGATGCCGCCGTCGAAGTAAACTGAATCACATGAATGCTTTGCAAAAGGCAAAGTCCCTTACAGTGAAAAGGATAGAATTGATGTCCTATCTTCATGTGGGTCTGATATTGACGTCAGCGAGTTTCACTTTCCGTAAAATTCATATTCCGTGAATTCACTCAAAGCGAGTTCAGCGATATCGAACATTTCTTCATTCCAGAACAAAGTTTGACCTTAATCTTCGCCTTTCAAGGTCCGAGACTATTTCAAGCTTGAGACTATTGTGAGGAGTATTTTAGCAAAGTTTATTCGTATTTTGTGGCAGACTCCTTTTTGAAGGGATTTGGGAAGAATCAGCCAAGTCCGTCTATTTCCATCTTAAGCGAGTCTTTAGTAATACTATGTTCAACTTCAAGGAACTGTCCAGATTCGTTGTGCAGATAGAGATGAAGCTCAACTCAAGATATCTGCTGTTGCCTTCGGATGATTCACTTCACGAGATTACTCGTGAATGTCAATTTGACCATTCCTTGGGCAGTTACTACCACGTGCGAAATATCAGCGACGTATACGCTTGTTCTTGTACGGAGATTTCATAGAAAAAGCTAGAGTGCTACCACTGGTGGAAGAAACTTGTTCGCACGGATCTGACCAAGACGGAGGGGAGTTTGACTCTTTGAAGCAATTGCGTGTTGAAATGTGTGAATAAGAAGCAAATTACACTGGGGACTCATGCCAAGAATCTCACTCTTTTTGACTCATGTGCCACAGGTTTTTCAGCAACGGTAACTACCTAACTTAGAGGGACCCTGTAGTTGAAAACAAAATTATTCCAACAGCCTTGCAAGAATTTATCTTTGTTGAGTGTCGATAGTGGAAAACTGCGGTCAGCAAGAATGATTCTTCGTAGGATTGCCGCGCTGGTGTCATTGCCGAAGTTGATAGCGGAGCCGAGGTACATAAAACACCTAAGGTTAGGTTACGTTGGCGGGTTAATGAAGTATCTGGAGCCGAGTCCATTCTATACCTCATCACTCTTAGGTCTGTGCCTAGGTGGGGGAATAGGATGCGGTACCTAGTTCTGGATTCAGCTTTCGGTCTTGCTCTGATTGTCGTTCCGCGGGTCTAAGCGATGTTGTTGCATCCACGAATCTGAAAAGCAGCAGACAGTTCTGAGAGGCAGTGGCAGTTCTTTGCATCAAACTACTCAGGCTGGGATAATGGCACAAAAGGAGGATATCATCCTGTGAGTCTACATATGTCCCCACAACCTCTCCAGAGGTCGTCGTCGGTAAGGCGCTTCTTTATTGCGTTCGGCCTCAGAAGATTATGCTTTGTGAGCAATCCAAACGGACGTTGATGGTTTAGTACTGCTTCTCAAGAGAATCTTATTTTTTTGGATTTGCTGAGTTCCGGCCATAATGTCTTGAGGTCTCGTAGGTTGGAAGTATTTGAATTTGTATCGTTCGCTCCACTTGTATTGTCAGAATTCAGAGTGGATGTTTGAAGCTTTGATCTGCGAGTTCCCTTTCTAGGGAGGGTCCTTTTCGGGCTAGCTCGTCTGCATTCTTATCGCCTGCCCCTCCTTTGTAATCTTAACCTTATGCTGACCGAAAAAAACCTTAAGCCATTCGCAGCAGCGCTTCACACTCAGCCTGACTGTCAATAAATATAGTAATATCCTCGTGGGATACTGCCTTCAATGCCGCAAGTTTGGCTACTTCTGCTACAGCCAATATATCAGCCTAGAAGACACGGCCGTAGTCTGGCAGTCCGTAAGTTCAACTTATCGGAGAATATCTTCGATCCATCCGTGAAAATGGATATCGGGTCTTGTACCATTTGTTTCCTGTCCCACTGCTCTCTGCTTGGGAAAATTCAGAGGAATGGTGTTTTAATGTCGTGATAAGGTATTAATTAGTTCGTATTGGAGCATAAACCCAGCTCGAGGCAATGCCTTTCGGATTCGATTTCGCTGCAGATTCTTGCCTGTTTAGATCTAAGGGCAGGAGGCCAAGTATATTTTCCAGCCACGCCGTTGGCGTCATTCTCATGGCATGGGTCGTGCCTATGCGTGCAATCCTCTGTACTTTTGTCATTAACCTAAGATTGCTAGTTTTATTTATGGATTACCACCACATCAGCTCCTAAGACTGATAGCGGGGTTGGCGACGGTGTTTTCTCAGATAATCTAATCTAACCATCTCTTTCCGTCTTCGAAATCACTGCAGAGTGTTCCAGGCGGAAATTTTGGCGATTAAAACAGCTCTGTCTTGGCAGAAGGAAAACGTGATATCCGCAATGGATAGCCGCATCTTTTCGGTTAGTCAGGCCGCTATCAAGTCCCTACACTCAGCCTCTCTTATTGAGATGTTAGAGTACTTTGACCTTCACCTATTTTGGATGCCGGGCCATATTCCAGAGAATTGGAAGGCCGACGAACTCGCCAAAATTGAAACCACTCTACCTATTCTACCGGAAAAGGGTAGCATGGGTACCTATACCAAAAGCAAACAGATCTGGCCAAAGATGGATCTGAATCGCTCTAAGAGTTTGATCGTTCTAAATAGGATACATCTCAGCGCCATCATAGTTGTCATCATTGGACACTGCCTTATAGGCGAAAACGCAAGAAGGCTTGGTGCCTTTGCAAACGATTTCTGTAGAAGTTGCATGGACGAGGATGAGAGAGAGACAATCCTCCACCTACTCTGTACATGTCCAGCTCTCTCCAGAAAGAAGAAAACTCCACTTAGGAGCTGTCTTCTACAATGACTTAAGGGATCTAGAGAATATAGACGTTAACAGTCTCCTACGATTCATCATAAGCTCAAATTGGTTCCAAGAGTAGGAGGATCACAGATCCACGTGGCATCACAATGAGTTAGGTAGTAGGCGATCGTTGCTTTCTTTACTCGTTCTTCGATATTGAGCTTCCAACTCAGCTTACTATCTAGTATGATACCTAGGTGTTTTGCATTGTTCGATAGACGGAGGGTTGTCCTATCTAAGGAAGGAAGGTCAAATGGTAGCATTATCACTTTATGTGTGAATAGAACAAGCTCTGTTTTTTGCGGGTTGATTCTCAACCCACAGAGCTTGGCCTAGTCTCCAAAAATTCTAAGGGCATGGTTTAGAATTTCACTGATGGTGGGGAGGAACTTGCCGGTGGACATTTCACATCAGCCGCCTATGCAGTGGCTTTTATACCTTCCCGTACGAGTATGCTCTTTGTCGTAAAGACTTTTTCCAATCCTACTGACATGTCATTACGTTTTGTATAGACATGCCGGGTTGAAACTGGGTCTTTTGAGCGCAGCTTAGTTCGAACATGAGTGTCAAGTACTTTTTCTCAAAGTTTGGAAGTGTATGGTGTTAGTGTTAGGGTCTGAGGTCTTTTGGATGGGTATGGCTGGGCTTATCGGTCTTGGGAATGAAAACAACCTTTACTCCCCTCCAGAATTTTGGCACATATCCATACTCGATGCTACTGCTGAGTAATCCCTTTAGGAACGGTATCGCAGTCTGCTATCAATCTATTGAAGCATGATTGGTATGATTCCGTCCATTCCAGAGTTCTGAAGCTTCAGTGTTGGATTTCATGCAGCTACCTTCTGATCGTTTTAGATCTACAACTAATGTAGGTTATTTACGTACGGCTTGACTAAGCCCTTTACTACCTCAAAGTTAAAGCTGCCTATCGTGACGTTTTGTCACGATGTTGTGCCGTTTTTTTGCCAATGCTATGCGTCCCACTTTGTTGACAGCATGTACTCGTACTTTGCTTTTCCTTGCTCTTCTACTTCAATAGTCACAAACGCTAGATTAGTAGCTCCCTGTCCTTCCCATTATAAGAGGAACTGTGCCTCTGAAGTTGGATTGCGATTTTCGCATAACTCATCCACGAACGATGATTCAAAAGTCACAGAATAACGCATTCCCTTGTTTAAGTACTTTTCTGACATTGCTGGCCCCAGTTTTGTCAATACAAACCTTGACGGAGTCAGGAAAAGCAAATCAGCTTGACAAGAATACTAGATGTGTTTCTCATGGTTCGTCTCATAGATACAATGCACTTTTTGGCCTAAAACAATACCGGTAGGGACTAGTTACATCGCAAACGACAGTATTTTATATGGTCTGTTGAATAGACTTATTCCACTGTAGCGGGCGCAGTGCAGGGGATCTCCCCTCTTTCGTCAGGCATAGTTTCGTCGACTCAGATTTTAGAAAGGAGTTGATGTGTCTTCCGTATTCAATCATGAACCGCTGCTTTTATCACCTCGACAGTTAAGTCATCGAATACAGTAGCTTGTTTTGAAATCGCTGTCGTGGCTGCATCTTGGCCGAGTGGGCGGAAATGTCGTCTGTCTACGTCCATGTTCGTTCGCTTTGACGGTGATATGTTGTTCGTCATCACAGTTTGATAGTCTTCAGAACTAATCTTTCCATTCTAAGTATCGACTGTGGTTCTACTATGAGGTTTCCTTCTCTATTCTTGCTGATTTCAATTAGGGCTTTACAGCATCTCTTTAGGGCCCCGATCGTTTGACACTGGCGGCATAGGACTTCTCGAGAGGTTGAGGGAGACTCGATCGGAAAAGTCACTGATTGTACCCAGCCGACGTGGAATTTCCTCACAATACTCCGCTGGCTCTCCGCTCCTGGTTACAACAAGATTATGGTCCGAGTCGATGTTAGCTGTTCGGAACAATAGACAATCAATCAACACTGGAGCAGTGCCATCTCGGTCGGCTTAGTCTTTCATATTCCAGGGCGGACTCAACATCGACTTGCACAGTCGTACCTCTATGGTTTAAAAACTTCTTAGACCCCTTCTAGCTTGCATAGAAAATACTGATTTTAGATTGCCATATCAGATGGCAATATCTTGATCAGTCGATCTTCACTTGAGCCGATAATTCCAACTAATCGGGAACACTCTACCTTCTCTTCCGGTTGTCCTGCTGATGACTTTTAGTTCTTGCTCCTTATATGAGCAAATGTCTTTCATGTATGAGTTTAGTTATTAGAGTCTATCGAACTCCTCGAGATCCCGTACATAAAGTATTGCTTATCACCATCAAGAAGAATATCTTTGAAAAGATTCATTCACATTGGATCTCAAACTCATCCGAAAGCCACCTTAAATCGACGCAATGCAAGCAGAATTTTAACCTTTTCAAAATTAGTGACCAGCAGGCAAGGTTACTATCGATATGCTGCACACTGCTCTATAAAGACTCAAAGGATATTGATGTAGATAGGAAGATCCAGAATGGCTTTAATTGGACGATATATATTCTAGCTTTTATTTTGTACGCAAAAGTTCCTGTTTTCACATTCCAATGGGGCCGGAAATATCTGGACTATATCAGTGAATGTAGAAGCCCTATTGATGTTTTTGGCTATTAAAGGCTCCGCGATCATCTCGCACACCATGGTTGTTTCAGGGTGTCTTAGTTAGTTATATCTCTGATGAATGTGTTATATTGTATCTAGCTCCAGCTCGAAAGTTGGTATTCATCCGAAATAAGCAGGGAGCCCTAGGAGGCTTTTACCGGGTAATATCTAGACAGTTCTGATATCACTCCCATTAGCTCATTCTTCTTCTTCTACGGTATAAGAATTGATAAAGGTATCACGTCGGATTCCGGGTTACACTTCTCTCATTTTCAGTGATGCAATTCGGGCTCTTTAAGACTTTTGCTCCTCCAACAAGGCCACAAAGTCTACAGAAAACCATTATGCTCAGCTTCTTCTGCCATCTTTTGACAGTTTCTTGTTCTTTAGCAACGAAAACACTTTTCCACGGTTTTTTGGTCACTGAAGATAGGATAGGTTGTTTTCCCAAAAAACGTTCCTCTAAGGATTTTAGACAGGTCAGCACCCGAAGTTCCTAATAATGTCATGAAAGCTCATCTGCTTCGAAGTTCTTATGGTATGTTCTTAGACGGAGAAAGCAATTTTACGTGCGTACGCGCCCAAAGTGATATCCAGCTAATTCGTTGCCAGATTCAGAATATAAACATGATACCTCCAGTGACTGACATAACAGATCGAAGAGTCGTTCACCTTGGTCAGTCTGGTGCTCGGCGATTCATTTATCCCGAAACGCTGTACCCGATGCATAAAAAGTGTCTTAGTTGCAAGATTCATTGATAAATAATGAAGATGCTATCATATGCATCCGCCTTCTGGCTTGAGAATAGCACTTATTTTCCAAGGTCCTCCTGGAGGGGTTAAGCCAGCATTTCATGACAAAGAGGATTGTTCTCATACTGGTTCAATCTAAGTTTTAAATTCTCGATCGACGAGTATTTTACGATTATTTTTTCGTTTGAAGCCTTAGATTGGAAGATTTGTTAATTTCTAAGCGTCTCGTCATAGTCGATCGAAGCCAGACATAACCGTGCTTAAAGGGAAGTATTGTTTGATTGAAAGGAATCATGATATTACCGTAGAGATGACCAAACTACTCCAGACCTTCCCCAAACAACAGTGATAGGGCCTTTTCATTTGAGAACTTGTGTTTGTAGAAACCCATTCATCTCTTACACTTTTACTGCACTTCAAGACAACTTGCTTTCTACAATAGCCATCAAATAAATGAGAGCCCTTTCGGGCAGTCATTAGCACAATTTACGTGCATTACTCACCTTCCACAATGGCGTTAGCCACGTGTTAAAATAAATAAAAACCAACAGACTTCCAACTATGGCAACGTTTTCACTTCAACGTGACTATAAATCCAATAATCAGCTTTCCACTAGCGCCCTCTACCCTCCATCTTAACCACATCCACATGATAATTACCAAACCACATAAACTTCAAACTGCACGTAACCTTCTTGCATTCCATCATTCGCCAACATCGACTAACCCCAAAACCAAATAAAGGAGTGGGCCCCTTCTACAATACTAACATCACCGCTAATCACAACAAAATTTTTCAAATACCAAGTGCTGCCAAGTGTGCTTGAATGGAATCGAAGCATATGGTATAAACTCTAAACTAGGACACTTCAAGACTGGGCCACACCACACTAGTAATCTCTTAGCTGCAGCATATGCAAATTATTGCCACACAGCTGGAGTATGGCAGTATTGGCAGTAGCATCACAGCATCACATCCGCTCCTATTGTTGCCATAAATGTGCCATAATCGCGCATAACAATGCAACCAACGAAATCAACAGTTTTTTTTTTTAATTTTTTTGGTTTTCTTCAGTTAGCTGCTTTTTATTGCTGCAACAGACAGATGCAGATACTCAGATACTGAGATATTCATACTTACTCCATAGTGCTGTGCTGTGCTGTGCTCTGTTACTATGTTTGCATAACATGCACACCAACTCCGGCGCAATACACGAATAACGAGCAGCATTCCGTCTTTTCTGGTTGGCAAGACAGTTTTTGTGCATTTTGTTGTTGTTGTCATGATCAAGTGGTCACTACCAGTTGGTAGGTTTTCTTCTCTTTTCTTTTCTTGTTGTGTCTCCATTCCACCGATTCTGTTCGGTTTTACGGTATTTTCAGCTTCAATAGGCAAGTTAGCACAAGAAGTTGAGAGAAAAACGTCAAAGCGCGATTTGCCTAAAATGACAGCTTCAACTACAATTAACAACTACAACGAAAATAAAAAAGTAATAGATCGTAGTTGAATGTACTCTCTGAACACAACGGTATGTGTTTCGATAAGGGGTTAGAAAAAAGGGGAAAACAATTGTAAAATGACTGCACGTGTACAACAATGCCGAATTGTAAATAGCAACAGCAGGCCACCACAATGGCTTACAATATTGTTGCTTGTACCTAGCTGTTTTGGTTACCAATATTGCAGCCATTGTTGTTGTTTCTATTGCTGTTGGTAATGGTAATGGCGGCGGGCCACAAACGTGATTTTACTGGCCCACTAAACAAAAGCGCAGATAGAAGTTTGGTACGGCTGCCGCACTAACGACTTCAACTTTGCCTGGGCTACAGCTTCAGATGCTTTGACGAAACTGGTTTATTGACATTTCACTGGCGGTCTTGAGTAGGTCTTGAGTTTTTATTGTCGCATTCTGATATTTAATTGACGGTTTAGTCGACTGTTGATTTTTTTTTTTTGGATTTTCGGTGCGATTGACGAAATTTAAAATCAATGATTTAGGGCAGAGACAGAGTTTCAGTCGAATTCAATTCGAATTGCTAATTATCATGTTAATTTCGAATTCGAAATTACTTGTCAGATGAGTATATCATAATTATGCTAAGTAGCCGCACTGTAATGATGCAGAGTTGCATGTGATGTAGAGTTGCTCAACATGAGGGCATGGCATTGGTTAGGCCTTTATGGAATGGAAAGTCGGCCCAAATACAATAGTTTTTGAAACGTTTGTCAGGGCAACTTTCATTGGAATCGATAATTGCCAGTAGTTATTTAATAGAGTGGGATGTGGGTAGATGATTGTGTCGGAGATGACAGAGCAGACCATAGATAGCTACGAATCAGGTTACTCTGTCAGTTAAAAGTGCGATTGGCTGGTTCGGCCGGAAATATTATAGGAAGAAAATCTGTGATAGAAAGCAGACCCAAACCTGTATGAATGGAAATTTCTCATAAGAAGAAGAGATCTAACTCAGTTTACTCTCGCAAACATTAGGCTGATATGAGCTTAAAGGTGACGGGAGGCTTTTCTAAAAATTGCTGATACGATCTACTAAATTAGGCATACGAGCATGATGTTTTGAAAGTCTTTGGTGATTTAGGCCAACATTTAGAAAGAGGGGTAGACTTGATTGAACTCAGAACAACTAAAAGACAGCTTGCACGGGACTAGCTTGAAAATACGGACTTGAACCTATACGTCTTACGTTAGAGCCCTCTTGTTTTTAGTTTACTATTACACTGCCATTCACAACACACACATTTGCTGTTCTGGATGGTCAAACTTGTAACAGACTAATAATAGTGGTGGCCTAATTTTCATGACAAAATCCTGAGGAAGCATTATAGGTAAATTCGGGGTCGTATTGCTGATATGAAAGTGACCTCTTCCAAGATCATTTAGGTTGTCATATGAGGTTTGTCCCAAAACTATTCGTTCTATGCCCATAACTATGGCTGCATCCTCCGAAGTAATCCCTATTTCACTGAACAAGATGCTTTCATCGGTGCTTTCACAAGTTAAAGCAGTTCTAGTAATTCGTTGCTCGAATGATCTTGAGCATTCTCATCGCATTTTCAATCTTGTGGCCCTGGCGGCTGACAAAATTGTTCTACGTTATCCTGAGCAATTTTCAAGCAGTCCTTTTTCTGCTCCACCGTAAGCAAATGCAAATACCAGTTTCCAATTCACGCGTTGGCAAATGGTGATTTTTTGTAATCGCAAGTCTCTCACGTTCGATATTTTCCGGTTTTGTTGTGCACGAAGGTCGGTCAGAATGTGGATCACTTTCAATAGACGTGTGGTTATCTTTCAGTCGCTCGTACCGCCAAATTACTACCAGGGTCAAAGAAGTCATATTCAAATTGGAGAACGCCTGTACTATTTAAAGCAGCGAGTTTATCTGGTAAAGAGTACGCACCAACTTATCTGCTAGATATTGCTGAGAGTATGCCCAATAAATTTAGCATCTATTACCCGATGCCCCTCTGAACAACGTTGACTATAGAGACAGCAGTCTACTCAACACTTGGTGAAACATCTCTACAGCAATCTGCGGAAGTAGTGAAAACATCAATGCGGTCCTCGTCTTGATAAATCCACCATCGACCAGATACCAGTCGACAGAACTATTGAAGCATTATGCTCAAAGACACCATTGGATGGTAAAGCAACCATAGAGGCTCTTTCCGAGGTACACTTTGCTGGTTCTACTTTGCATCTTCATTCAAACTTCTTCAACTGGGGTTATTTTGATATTAATTTTTACAGTGGAACTAACAGCCAATATTTGGCAAGGTCTACAGCGCTGACACAGTTAAATATGCAATTGGCTTGTTTAAACCATTTAAGGTTGAAGAAAAAGACTGAAATTACCTCTTGCAAGCCCTCCTCGACTTAATAATCTCTCCTTTGGTGGGCATTTTTGGAAGAAGCTTTACAAGAGGATATAAGCAGCAAACCTCGCAGAAGGCAAACGTCGGTTTTCTGTCTAGACTGAGTAAGGAAAGGCAATACTAAGCATCTAACCATGGTAAAGCAGGTCTCTATCTGGTGATGTCTAAGCTTCGAACCGCTTGCTTGGACTTACCAAAGTTTTTTTCTGCCTGCTTTAAATAATGTAACCAGATGTCAACATGAATTACATGAAGACTACTGCTACTGTTGGCTTGGAAAATAAAAATCAGCCCCAGTGTTTCATCGAGGTCATTGCGTTAGCAATGTGCCTTTGGGTCAGCTTAATGATGAAATTCTCTGCTCGTATTAGCTTCTCCTCGTTGCACAAAACCTCTTCAGGATAGAATTTTATGTACTTTGTCTCTAGTGTCTTTGTAAGGCCAAAAGCACCTTTGACTCTGACCTACGAGTACATCTATATGTTAGTTCATATAAAGATATTAATCTAGCCGGATCCCAAACTGATCGAAAACTTTCTGCCATCCGTAGAGGCCCCAGAAAAAGGCCTGTTTTCAGACCTCTAAAAGTGATCTTCAACATCCAGTCATGGCAATATCGTTTAACCTTTTTAAAGTATCGTTGCAAGAGCACATTAACGACCTTGATCTTTAGAGCGGATCTGTTGAAGAGGACCAATGAATTAACCACACGTTTTTGCAGACCGTTTTACCTGAAATCACGAGCCCGTTCAGCTGGAAGAAGAGTCCATCTAACTATACGCAGTCAAAGGCTTCGATTACATGAAGCTCTTCCTCCGAAATAAAGGTGGTAGCTCCCTCTCGCCGACGAAGACAAATTCAAGGTACCCAAGGTAGTAGATTCTGAGTTTTTGAAACGCCAATTCTCCTTATCAAATCGAAGATAAAAATTGTGCATTCGCCTAGAGTACTTCCTGGAAATTCGTTCCTATCTTGCGGATTCTCGATCACAGAAAAGTTGTCTCCTGGTTCTACGAGTACGCGTACTACTAACAGAACATTTCAAGTACCTTACATGGATACCCTCCATGATCTTATTCCACGGAGCGCCTACGCTCATATCGGGATTAATACAATGAGTCAATCAGATCTATTCGGATGGTACTAATACCACTTCCAATACTTACTAAACGTCGTGTGCAAGGCATGATCTTCTCCCTTAGTAAGGGGTTGACGCCTATCTAAAACTTTTTCCGTTCTCTGAGTTATGGCACTCGGTTGCAACGCAAACCCATATCGAGTCGTCCGAAAATATGCAGCGATCATTTCACGATTGTCCGTAAGTTATGTTAATAATTCATGGAAGACCGCGAATATGCAGGTATAGTCGGCTTGACTCTCCCCGCGATTTGGGTATAACCTAAGCCATACAACCACAACTCCCACAAGGAGGCCAACTCTTAAGTCAGGCTAGAATAGAAGTTCCAGTGGCTCCCGACCACCCGTGGTACTAGAATATATTTTCTGGTCGAGCTTCGCAACCTTTCGGCTACTACTAGCGAGGCACCTTATTGCCCAGGACAGTCAGCATTTTAAACAATTGCTTATTGAGCATCTTCATATTAACAGCCTTAATAGACGCCCATGTTTACATAGACCCAAATCCGAGTTATTTTCGCGTTTTTGACAAGAATGTCGCCAACGTCGGAAACACCGTCTTCGAAACCTTCACCCATAGCCTCGAGATTTCGAACATCTTCAGATGACATACAAGCACGCAAAACATGCAACCAGTCCTCAAATTCAGCTGCACATAGGTAGCCCTCCACCTGACTAAGATCCCTTTTATACAAAAATGCATTAAAGGCGCAATGTCCAGCAAAAAGAAAGCCCAAGTTCAGACTAAATCTCTGCTCAGGCCGCTTTCACATGAACGAGACAACCTTCTGGGAGTGGTAAGTTACTCAACCATTCTTGCTGTCGTGCCATCTAGATATGATGCATTCATTCAGCAGATCCTTACGCCCCCGTAAGGATATCTATAAGAGCTAAGTGCCGGACACCCAGTCATTGCACACTATGGGCATACCTCTCCTAACTTTGACGGCGATTCCATGTCGGATCACCTCTTACTCAGGAAGGGGTACTCCCATCAGTACCTGCAGTAGGCATCATACTGATGCCCCAAAAATGCCACCATATATGCATGGTACGCTCAGTACGCCTGCTGAGTCCCCAGCCAGATCAAATAATGTGACTTGCCTGTGACAGTTTTCTCTCGGGATACATTGACTCCCACACTGTCACTCCAATCTGCAATAATCGGGAGCATCGCACTCCGCATTCCTTCCAAATCAGCTATAGACTGACCTTCAAGAATGAGAAGTATCTCATCCGTGTATGCGCAGCACTTCCACACTACATGTATCTGCCTCCGAAAGGGATATATCATTAGGTTCCAAGGAAATGGACCACAGACGGAACCCTGGGAGCATCCACGCTCGACATTCACACTCGCACATCATTCATAACAGACGCAGTTCTGCTAGTACAGTAGCTCTTCCAAAGCCGACATCAGGCAACATTTCAAGCACATTTCGTCATGTAATAAAGCTGCCTAAGACATACTTGACCCTCATTTTTCGCAATTTTTGACATATAACCGAGCGTCCTCAATGAACTTGTCTTTCTTGAAACCGAATTGGAATCAGTAATACTCTCCAGGAGTATTATTCCACCATAACCCTTTCCAGCACTTTTCCAAGTACCGGAAGCTTGTCGGGAAACTTCAGAAGAACGACCACCTTTGACCTCTTTCAATTCGACGGAAAGTAGTTCGCCTCGATATAGTGCTTAAGTATTCTGAAACCACTTTCCAAATGGTATTCACCATTTCGTCAGTCATTTCGTCTAGCCCGGGAGACCTTCTCGAAGGGAAAACTGAATCACCGTGTTGCACTTCTTTAGTTCGTAGCTCTGAGGGTGCTGCTGTCTTCGCAGCGGGAGGCGCCTCCGCTCGGTCTTCTCTAGGGAAGAATGCATTGAGTAAGACACTCATGCAGTCCATCCACACCTATAACACCTACAAGGGGAATCTTCTTGTTAGCTCTACATGAGCTGGCCCCAAGAGTTATCTCGATTGCCTGCTTCTAACAGTAAATGTTCAATATTCATCGTTCGAGCGATATTTTCTTTGAAATATTTTATTTGTTGGACGCAGGTGTTTATAGCCCGAATTTTACTGTCGGTCTATTTCCGGCACTATCTAGCTTCCTTGCGCTTATTCGCTGTAATCCAATGAAGACTTCCTTTCATAAAGATTTGGCGCATTTCCGGTACTACAGCAAGTAGTCGGATGGAGCACTGAGATTGGAGCCCATGGCGATCAAAACCGTGAATTTATCCGACTTTCTAGGACTAGTGGAATGTTAGGTCCCTTAACAAGTAGAGGCCCTGGTCATAACCGCCATCCAAGAAATGCGATGGGATGGGCCGGACAAAAAGAGGATGAAAGACTGCGACATCTACTATGGCGATTGCTATCGACGGATTTGTTGTCGGAGGCAGACTAAGACAAGAAGTCCTGAGCTTCCGGCAAGTGAGCGAGCAGCTCGTAGCAATCCGCATCAAGGCCAAATTCGCCAACATTAGTCTTATATGCGCGCATGCCCCCACAGAGGAGAAAGATTACGACACCAAGGATGCCTTCTGTGAGCTCCTTAACAAGACGTGCGAGCAATGCCCTAGCTATGACATTAAAATTGCCCTCGGTTATTTAAATGCAAAGCTAGGAAGAGAGGGTATCTTTGGTGGAATGATCGGAAAGTATAGCCTGCACGACACGACCTCCGATAACGGATTCAGGCTAATTGACTTTGCGGCGGGGCGAAACATTGTCGTAGCTAGCACGCGGTTTCCATATCTCGATATACACAACGGGACTTGTGTTCTGATCAATCAACAGTCAACCAGATTGATCACATTGCGATCGACGCAAGACACTCCGAAAGTATTATGGATGTGCGTACGTTTCGAGGAGCCAACATCGACTCGAACCATTACCTTGTTGTAAAAATAAATGCCACGGAAACAAACCCAGAACCGAAGCCTGTAGAGATGAACAAGGGAACATCGTTTTAGAATCGCAGTCAATGCTGAGGATTTGGAAAGACCATTTCTACAGACTGTATATAGTAACGGCGATGACGAACCAAATACCGCTGTCACGCAGAATCAACTTTTCAACCCAACCATGATGACCAACAATTCCATCCACCCGACCTGGACGAAGTGAAGATAGCTATATCTAAGCTTAAGTCCAACAAAGCTGCTGGAGTGGACGGTCTGACTGCCGAGCTCCTCAAAGCGGCAGGTGATGACTTGGTAAGGAACATACGCCAACTCATCTGTAAAATATGGTCGGACGAATGTATGCCCTATGGATGGAACCTCAGCATTGTTTGTCCGATTCTCAAGAAAGGAGACCCTCTGAACTGCACCAATTACAGAGGCATCAGTCTCCTTAACATCGCATACAAGATCTCATCTGCTGTATTGTGTAAAGCCGTTCGTCAACAACCTGATAGGTCCATATCAGTGTGGCTTCAGACCAGGAAAGTCCACCATCGACCAAATATTCACACTACAGCAGATCTTGGAGAGGACCCATGAGTTTCGGATCGATACACATCACCTATTCATCGACTTTAAGGCCGCGTATGACAGCATCTAGTTTTGGCATCCCTGCCAAACTCGTCCGTCTGTGCAGGATGACGATGGAGAATGCACGCTGCTCCATCAAGGTCGGTAAGGATCTCACCGAGACCTTTGATGTCCAGAAAGGATTTAGACAAGGCGATGCGCTGTCATGCGATTTTTTCAATATCGTACTTGAAAAACTGATGCAAAAGTCACGAGCAAACACTAGAGGCACTATCTTTCAAAAGTCCGTCCAACTACTCGCATACGCCGACAATATTAACATAATCGGGAGAAAGCAGCGTGATGTCTGTTGCGCTTTCGCGAGTATTGAGACGGAAGCGGCGAAAATGGGTTTAGCGGTCAACGAGGGCAAGACCAAGTATATGCTGTCATGCAAAAAGGACAACCAACACGGACGTCTCGAGCAGAACGTCACCTCGACAGGTATAACTTTGAAGTAGTTAAGGACTTTGTCTACCTAGGCTCCGCTATAAATACAGCAAACGACACCAGCGCTGAGATCAAACGAAGAATAACTCTTGCCAACCGCTATTTCTTTGGGCCAAGAAGGCAATTGAGTAGAAAAGCCCTCTCTCGGACAACAAAAGTCACCCTTTCTTAATAATCTCGGTCCTAGCGTAGCGAAGAGGCATGGACATTATCAAAAATGGATGAGGGTGTTCTTGGTTGGTTCGAGAGAAAAATTCTCCGGGCGATCTTCAGACCCGTCGGTGAATGAATGGAGGAGATACAACAATGAACTCTACGGACTGTACAGCGACGTCGACCTAATCCGAAGAGTGAAGATCCAAAGACTTAGATGGCTGGGTCATGTAGAGCGTATGGACACCAATATTTCGGTCTGAAAAGTCTTCGAATCTGCTCCCAAGGGACAGCGTGCGAAACTAGAGGCAGCTACCTAGGGATCGAGCTGGCTGGAGAGGCTTGTTGACTGAAGCCCAGGTCCACCCCGGACTGTAGCGCCACTTAAAGCAAGATGCCTTCAGTTAGTTGTACAGATTTTCGGTGGATGAAATCGCAGAAATATTTAAGAACGTTAGCTCCACAGAACTATTGCAGTCATTGGCGCGGAAATAAAGCTGTTCTCTCAGTTTGAGATCCTTGGTGACAAACAATGCGTCGATAATGTCAGAAATTTTGAATTATTTTCTCAGTCCAGTTACGTGAGCACATATTTTATCCGTCTTTAAGAACTCAGTCATTGTTCGTCAATATGTTGTAACAGACTTTCAATCTTTATTGTCGATCAGGGGAAGATCGGATTTTATCACTGATTTTCTAGCTATCTGAACGTCGATATTTTCCCAAATGTTCTTCCAGACGAAGGTCCTGGAACCTACGCTGACATCCCACCAATTGATCTCTTTATATAAATGACAGGACTGTTTGTGATCTAACATATGTAGCTCTCACATGAAAATATGGTCCCGTATTTGAGATGACTTTCCTTTCCTACACAAAACACATCGCATTCGTAAGTCTTAAGCCCATTAACGTCCCATTAATGAAATTATGTCGCAGCTCTTCCCCGGTTCCAACTAATCTTCTGAATATTTCACAAGACAGCCCACAGAAATACCTTAGAAATCGGTCAATGCTGTCCAAAATGAAGGGGTTTCCATGGCCCCAAAACCAATGGTGACCTTGGATTTTATATTTTTTTTAGCCAAAACCGCTATTAACAAGTGCCAATTGCCATCAAAAGTCCTATGTACATTCCGTCTATGCCACCTATGTACGAAACCACAAGTGGTACTAGAATTGACAGATAATCATCACTGTCATGATCGGTGATCATGTGAGGTCTGCTTTCTTCCGTGATCCATAGCTGGTATGCCGATGCTGAAGCGATTCCGGGTTACATTATACGATCTATCTCTTCAACACTTGCGTATCTAGAATCAAAGCGGAAAATCTGGTTTTACAAAAAAAACACAAAAAAAAAACACAAACTTACGCCAACAATAACGGCAGCAATAAAAACCTGTCGATATGCCATCATGGGCAATTAGCTGATCATTTTACGCTGACTTGCGTGAAGGGCAAGACTTTTATGGCAAGGTACTTGCCGGTATCTCGGTGTAGGTTTGATACTTGAAAATCGATACCTCAAGGTGGACACATTAAATTTGATCTCAGAGATGAAATTGAAGCAGCTCTAAGGCGGTGCTTGTTATTCGTTAACGTTATTCGTAACTCGTAACTAGTTGCTCTGAGCGATGGCAGATGAGTGGGTAGAGAGCAAGGTTTTTTGGTTTCGCAAATTGAGTTTGAGTTAGAAATTGATGGGGAACTTGCATCTGTGGCTTTGAACAGGAAGCCGGTGCCAGAAGCTGAGCTTGTTTGCAAGATTGGTTAACAAAATTCTAGACTTTCATGCAATTTAGATACGAGCACATACGAGTACTCGCACTACGGGGCAATTCGTTTCAGTACATGGGTTCACATCTGTTTCTTGTGAACCGACATGGGAAATTTGAATATGAACTTGTAATCTAAGACGGCTTATGGTTAATCGGTTTAGGCTGTGGGGTGTATTTTTCAGAGAATATGCCAATGAGGAGTTTGCTGTCATGTCGCATCAGTTGTTCGTGTTGTGAGCGGTTAAGTTTGTCTCATTGAAAAGATTTTGAATTTTGATACTTGAAACCACGGAATCTGCTGATCTTTGTTTCTTTGACGATCGTTCGATCCTCTCTTTTATTCCTTTTGTCTGTTTTGATTTGATCATTTGTAATTCTAGATCTGATCCGAACTTGTAGAGGTGTTCATGTTTTGATTACCAAATTTGTCGCTGATCTCCTTTTCTGATGATCATCACTTCTGATCATGTTTTGTGCTGATTTAATGTTCAACTTATCCCGATCAGATTTTTTGTTGATCTTATAATTTGCTCATGACGTGTTCATTGCGATTTTCTTCTGCTGGTTATAACTGGCAACACTGTTTCTACAGATTGTCAATTTGACAGTTGAAAGTTGATTTCTGGCCATTTTACAATGAATTGATTAACGACAGAACAATGCGTACAACACCATGGTTCGGTTCGCCAAACTTATCGTGCTCTACGTCCATTTTACGGTCGACATAATCGTCCATCTCAGCAAGTTATTTGGAACACGATGAATCGTTTTCTCACCACGTACACACTTGTAGGTAATACGCATCCCAAAAGATGACGATCAATGTGAACAGAAGAAGTTATTGCCGTTGTGGAGTGCAGTGTTGAGGAGGATCCGAATGAGTCGAACCGCCATCGTGCACAGCAATTGGAGCTATGCCCATCCACTTTGTGGAAGATTTTACGTAAAGATCTTGGCTTAAGAGCTTATAAGCTTATAAGATTCAGCTTGTGAAAGAGTTGAAACCGCCATTAGACCATTAGACGCGTCGTAGTTTCGGTGATTGTGCTGAATACATGATTCAGGTTGATCCTCATTTTTAACGCATTATTTTGTTCTCCGACGAGGCCCATTTTTGGTTAAATGGACCTGTGAACTGGCCTCCATGATCCTATGAGCTCACACCTTTAGATTACTTTCTTTGGGGGTATGTGAACTCACTAGTCTGTCTCGATAAACCAGAGACGTTGGACGATTTGGAAGTCAACATTCGTCGTGTTATTGCTGCCCCAGTTGCTCGATAAAATTATCGAAAATTGGACTTCACGATCGCGCTTAATTCGAGCTAGCCCTGGCGCATGTACTCGATATCATATCTAAGGACTAATGGCATAAAATTATCTATTAAATAAAGCTAATATCGTAGACATTAACGTTAGCTTCAAGTATTTGATTTCATATTGAATTTGTATAACTCTAAAAAAAACACCCTTTATTTTAATACAGACGGACTCTTAAGCTTTTTTATGATCTGTCAATGTCAAAACGTCAGTCAAGGTTTAGATTTTTATTATGGTGAAGTCCTGAGTTGGTGGTCGCAACTTTATGTGCGCTTACTCAAATTTTCGGTCGTAATAATCATCCCACCAGACAGGCTGTGCGTTCTATATTGGATAAATTCGAGTCAACATATTCACTATTGAATGTTCCTGTCGAAGTAGCGGTGCTTCAGTTCAAAATGAGCCAAATCAGTCGATTCCACGCCATTCACAGGAATTGTGAATCTCTCAGTCCACATTGTGGCGAATTTTGCATAAAGATCTTAGCCCACACCCGTACAAGATCAAATAAACTCAAGAACTCAAGCCTCTGGATCATTTGAAGCGCCGAAACTTTTCCGACTGGGCCAAATATGCATTATTGGACAGCTACGAGTGCAAACCCAAATGTGCTTCAAGAAACTCCATTGAATCCACAAAAAGTGATCGTGTGGTGTGGATTTCATGCCGGAGGTGTGACTGGACCATCTTCGCTATGTTACGGTTAAAAATAGTGTTCGCTATCGTGCCATGTTGAAAGACTATTTTTGGGCAGAATTGGATGGACTTGACATCAGTGATATGTGGTTCCAACAAGATGGTGGCACATGTCACACAGCTAGTCAAACACTTGATCTATTGAAGAGGAAGTTCGGTATTCGTGTAATCTTGAGAAATGCTCCGGTCGAATGGCCATCTCGCTCATGCAATTTAACGCCGTTGGATTTCTTTTTATGGGGTTACGTTAAGTCGTTGCTTTATTGCCAACAACGTTATAAAGGCTCAGGAACAATATCGAAAGCGAAATTGCCAACGTTCCGGCCGATATGTGTGGAAGAGTGGTGAAAAATTGGCTCTAAAGAATCGGTCACTGCAAACATGCTCTCGGTGGCCATATGAACGAGATCGAACGAGATCAGCCCGATATCTCATTTATTCTGTGTTTTATGTAAATACACACTGCGTCAACGCAGATGGGACCGAAGATCACTCAGAAAATGTTTCGCTCAAAGCAACTAAAAAACGTACATCCTCTCTTGAGCGTATCTATATCAGGACAACGGTGTTAGGAGTCTTTTACGAGTATGGCGTCTTCTTCAATCGGCTTCTTAGCGCATAGAAACCCACAGGAAGTGAAATTGGCGAAATCTATTCTTCAACTGATCCAAGCTCTTATGTTATCACTGGAGTCAATTGAGTAGCCTAAGTAGATAAGTTCGTTTTAACGCCTCCAAATGGCAGTTGTTCATCGTTACTTTCCGCCTAAGACGTCGGTATTGATTGTCCTTGTTTAGGTTCTGATATACTCTTTTACTTTTAGTGAGGTCTTCATCTCGTTTCCTGGCAGTGGTACTTTCATAAACAATTTACAGAAGTAGTGCTTCTAAACCACGACTGAAACTTTACTGCAATATTCCCACGTTCACCTTTGCAGACTTTTGTGCGAATTTGGTTTGCCTGTCACGTTAGTGATATTTCGAACACCGTTCCTAGATAACCATCTTTCCATTGCCTTCTTAGGACTTCTTAGTCTTCCTTCGGAGAAGTTTTTGTTCGGGTTTTCTCCTCTTCCAATATGTATCAATGTATCGACTTAATCATCGACCTCGCTTGCAGCGTTGCACTCTTATTTGGCTGACAGTGGTTGCCGGCTTTAAACGTAGAATCATTCATTTTTTGTTTGCAGTTGACATGTGAAACCGAGTACATTTCCGGACGCATTTTTGATGGGCAGTTACTGCTAGTGATCCGGGATTATGAGAAAATTAGAAATGGTCAACACAGGTTCTACAGATTTTTTGCAATTGTAGTCAAAACTTCTCACTGTACTGCGATTTACTGTCTCTGATGCACACATTCGTATTTTGGCTACTACTATGTAATAGTTCCAGTCAATGTTGGCTTCTTAAAGTTTTTGGAAGCATTGAATACCGGATGCATGTCTTCCATCCATCGAAACATGATCTGGCTCGACTTGTCGTGTTTCGATCCGGAGATCAACATGTGTCCTTGTGGGTCCCAATACAAGGAAAAGGCATAATTGTTGCGACGGTGTTACGTCCATTTGCAGATATAGATCTTCTAGATCTTACTTGGGATATTCCTCATTTATTCTCTCTAGGAGTTCGTCCAAATCTTTGCTGGTAGCGTCGTCTTTATTCATTGTTGTGGCATGTGTTCATAAATAGCTGATGTCAGCGAGTTTTATCCAGATACAGCTTGTTACCAGTCGCTTGCACATGACTTTGTTCTTGTGTCCCCTTTTTGATAGTTCTATTTTTTTTTGCTTTATCAGTCTTATAGGGTACCATTGTAGTAATCGGGAGAACCAAGTGTGTTAAGAGTCTTTCCATTTCAGGTGTGTAGATACTCATACGTCGCTCTCCACTGGCCGCCATAAACTTTAGTTATATTGCCTTGTCGATTGTCTACAACTCACTCACATTTTTTCATTGTAAGCGACATTGGCTTAAGTGATTTGCAATTGTTGCAGTTTTTCGTGTCGATTTTGCCTTTATACAGTATTAATCCGTTTTTTGTCGTTCTTCCTACATTTTTCCCTATTTAAGTTGTGGCAGTTGCTTTTCTCCGCAGATGACAATTTCAGTTTATTTTTGCGGGTTTCTAGAAGTAATTCTTACAAGTAAAGTCGGTGCCGACATGGAAGAGGGTTCCCAAGATCGCTTTAGAAACTTATGCAAGCTGTGAATCGAACCGACATGGATTGAGTTTGTTTCCGTAAACTGCTAGAGAGGGAAAGAAGCGGATGTGACTATAACAGACCTCCGGAAGGACTTTGATGAAATCGCACACAAGTTATTTCTTTCAAAACTCAATGAATTTGTTTTTATCCTGGGCTAAATCCTACTTGGAAGAACGCTACTACCTAGTTCATTTTCGTTCTAGTTGATCTGAACCAATTAAAGCCACTTCGGGTGTTCCACAAGGCAGTCACCTTGGTCCATTAATGTTCATTTAGGCTATCAATGCTTTTGTAGAATACACCCACATATCTGTTTGTGCCGATGATATGAAAATCTATAGAAAACTTTCTAATTTTTCTGGCCCACAACCTTCATAAAATTAGCTCAATATGTATTCCCAATATGGTGCCGCAGAAACTGATGATACCTTTGAATCTGCGTTGAATCAGCATGAGACTACCTTAGTCATATTCTATGCACCATGGTGTGGCCACTGTAAAAGATTGAAACCCGAATATGCCAAGTCCGCTGAACTTGTTCGAGACGATGATCCACCAATTACTTTGGCGAAAATTGATTGTACCGAAGCTGGCAAAGAGTCATGTATTCTCTGTCAGTGGGTACCCAAAACGGCCCTCGTGAAGCAAGTGGTATTGCTAAGTACATGCGTGCCCAAGTTGGACCTGCATCGAGGGAAATTCAGACTGTTGAAGAGTTCGATAAGTATTTGGGTGCAAAGGAAGCAACCATTTTTGGTTTCTTTGAAAGCGACTCCAAGCTGAAGACAGTATTCACTAAATCCGCTGACAGATTGAGGGAGAAATATCGTTTTGGACATTCCAGTGCCAAGCCTGTTTTGGAGAAGCAGGGCAAAACTGAAGCCATAATTCTTTTCCGTGCACCACTTCCTTAAAGAGAATCTCCACGGATCGGTCGGACACAAGACCCAGAATACTGCCAATGATTTTAAGAATCCTCTCCTTACTGCCTACTACTCATTTGATTACGTTAGAAACGCCAAGGGCACCAATTACTGGAGAAACCGCATCCTTAAAGTCCTCGAGGGTAATACAGAAGTCTGTGGCATCGCCAACATCTATCGCTGCATTGTCCAGCATGTTGATAATCTCGGAAAGCGTCGGCTCCGGCAATGGTTTTACCTTCTCGGATATCATTTCCTCAGGAAGCTCATCCACATCGATGGGTTCCTCAATTTTCTTTGTCTTTTCCGTTTTCGCTTTATCTACTGCAGCAGCATCGTTATCTTCTACTTCCATTTTCTCAGGTTCATTTGTCGACTCGTTAGCGTCTGATTTTTCCAACGAATCTCCATCCTTTGACGTGGGCGTCGTGGTACTAGGAACAGACTCCCCTTCCACGTCTTTTGACGGTTGTGCAACATCTTTTTGAGCCTCTGCAGTTGATTCTGTATTGGATTTGTCCTTTAAATCTTTTTCGACTGCAGCTGGGGTAGAGGCTTTCTTCTTAGATGCAGAGTCGGCGTCTTCTGCTTGTCCTTCGTCAACCAAATCTACAATCGTTATGTTCCTTTGAGATTTCATCTGCATTTCCTTCATATGTTGAGTGCATTTCCTCTTTACTACTATAGTCGCAGCGCAGGACACTAATGATATGCTGGCAGCTCCAACATAGCCCGGCGTCAACTCGGCAATTTTATCAAAATCCATCTTGGGATGCACCGAAAACCAGTCACAGATGATTGTGAGGATCTCGCGCCGATCTTTGCGATTCGGGATACCGATGGCAATCCCATGGTCGAATCGACCAACGCGTCGCAAAGCCGGATCGAGCACATCAGCCCGGGTTGTGGCTCCAATCACCAAAACCGCCTGACCGCGCTCGCTCACTTTGAGATTGTCCAGACTCCGATACGATACGACGTTCGATGTCACGCTGAGTGTTGGATCGTTTGGATGAAATTGCATCGATTTCGTCGATGAACAAAACGCAAGGCGAGCATGCAATTGTCTTTTCGAACACATCTCTGATCCCCTCCTCAGATTCACCTGATATTCCAGCAATCAATTCCATCGCAGCTACTTCGATTAGATTTAGTCCAAGTTGTCCAGAGATAGCGTGTGCCAACAAAGTTTTACCACACCCAGAGGGTCCATGAAGCAGTAGACCTCTGGGAGGCATTAGTCCCAGCATAAAGTAAATGTCTGGCTGCTTGATGTGCATGAGAATTTCGCACCACTTCTTTAGTACACTCTCCATGCTGCCAACATCTTGGAAATTTTGCCGCGGTTTCGTTGGACGAACTTCCTTTTTGTACTTACGCGGACGTAGCAACGGTAGAAAGTCAGATACATCGCCTCCAGCACTGGTATCAGTGGCATTGGCAGTAACAGGCTTTTGCGGTGACAAAGCCGTCAGCTCAACTTTGTCTGTCTGCGAATTGTCACTCTTTGGCGGAGACTGAGAGCTACCTCGCTTACGCTTCTTCGATGACGGTGTAGCTGTATGTTTGGCTGCATCCCGGTCACCTGCACTTGATATTTCCTCTGATGTTAAGGGAATTTTCCTCATTGTCATCTCGCCAAACTTCATCACAGTTCCTGGAGGTTCTTCCTTTGATTTGCCATTTGTGGTCTTATCCTCCTCTGAACTCTCGTCACTGCTGATGTCGATGAGTTCATTGTTTCCGCCACCGCTCCCTGCACTTTTCGCATTTTTCTTTGAATACAAATTGGTTAGCATGTTTTTTATTGAATTTGGAGCCACTTCTTTGGAAAATCGTCGCCAATCCGCGGTTATTCTCTTTACCCACCAGCTCTTAACCGGCTACATCGACTGTCTGACATTGCTGCCTCAGCTTTTCTTTAAAACTAAAACAACGAGTTTAGGCTCTGTCTTTTTTTTTCTATCCAGCGATCACTGCTGAGTGTGTCTTGTCTGATATTCTTAAATAATTTTCTCCAAATGCATCAATTTCTACTTCGCTCGGGATCATACCTTCTATTAGAAGACATCTCCTATTATCAATCCTATTTTTCGTTTATATCTATTACTGATCGTAACTTCTAGGGCCTTGCCATTGCTTCTTGTGACCATAGTATTTGCTGACTGTTTTTTCCTTGGGCGCGTCTTCTTCTAATCATATTCTCATGTTTCCAGCCACTCTTTACACTCTTCTCATTGTGTAGTTGTATCGGGTTAACTACTGATCTTGTTCCGTATTGATCAAATTTTCTAATCAAAACGCCCACTTTTGGTCGATCCTACAGCTGATCATGTCTGCTACTGATCGTGCACAATATTGATTGATGTTCTCTTCATTTTTGACAACATCTTTAGGGTATAATCGCTGATGGTGATTTATAGTGATTGGCATAACTGGGCGTATTGTCTACTGATCTTGCTCATTTGTGATCATTTGATTGTACACTGTTCTATCTACATCTGCTGAACAATACAGTTTCAGACAGGAGATGGTGTGTGCGAGGCGCTGATTGGAATGTTTATGGTGCGCGTATACTTGCGGAGGTTTCCTCCCTGACACCGCAAGTGTACGGCAGCTTAAGCATAGACCAGCAAATCGCACACATTAATGAGTGCGTATGGCGGGTTAACGACGAACTCTTTGAGAGGAGCCGTAGGGCGAATCAAAAAAGGGTAAGTTGGTGGAACCGCTGTCTGACAGAAAAGCGAAGGGCTGTCAGAAGCCTGAGGAAGCGATTCCAAAGGGCTAGGGCGGCTAACGCTGAGAACCTGGCTCAGATGGGCATTGCATTTCGGCAAGCGCTCGCTGAGTACAAACGGCTCATTGTCAGCACAAAGGAGTCTCACTGGAGAAACTTTGCCTCTAATAATAGAGATGATCCCTGGGGCAAACTATACAAGATTTGCCGTAGAGCTAAAAAGACTGCTAACATTGAAGGCATACGTGTGGATAATACGGTTTTATCCACATGGAAAGACTGCCTTACTGCATTGCTTGGTCAGTTCTTCACAAGAGAGGAGCGCTTTGAGGACTCTTCATATGAAGAGCCTCCGATCCCTCCGGAGTTAAGAACTGAAGAAGTCGATTATGGTGTTTCACTTCTTCGCTCCAGGAGATCTCCTAGAGCTGATGGAATGACCGGAGAGATGGTGAGAGCCATCTGGAAGGCCGTCCTAGAATACCTACTCGGACTGTACAGCAAATGTATTGCTTGTAGCTACTTCCCCAAGGATTGGAAGGTGGCAAGGGTGGTTGTGCTCCTGAAGTCCACCGATAAGAATAGGTCTGACCCTAAATCTTATCGGGGCATCAGCCTGCTTCCGGTACTGGGAAAAGTACTGGAAAGGGTTATGGTGGAAAGGGTTTCAGAGAGCATGGCGGAACCAATGTCCCCCTTCCAATTCGGCTTTAGAAAAGGCAAGTGTGTCGAGGATGCATGGTCTTTCGTTAAAGACAGAGTCCTCAGAAGCAGGGCCAGTGTGGTTATAGGCATCTTTATTGACTTCAAAGGTGCTTTTGATAACCTAAACTGGCAGAAAATAGTAACCAGGTTGCAGGAATTGGGCTGTCGGGAAATTGGGCTTTGGGGAAGCTACTTTTCCGACAGAAAAGCGAGTGTGGTAAGTGCACACGACAGTGTATCAATAGATGTTGAGAGAGGTTGCCCCCAGGGGTCCATCTGTGGTCCTTTTATTTGGAACCTAATGATGGATCCACTCTTGCGGCGACTAAACGAGCTCTGTGGGTGCTGCGCCTATGCAGATGACCTGCTCCTTATCCAGCCAGTCTAGGGCCGAAATCGAGGCAGTAGGAGAAAGAGCTCTAGCAATCGTCGCTGAATGGGGAGAAAGCGTAGGGGTAAGTGTGTCGCAGGACAAGACCGTCTTAATGAAGTTCAAGGGCAAGTTGAACGTAAGACGTCGGGCTCCTAAGATACATTTGAACGGCGTTGGCATTAGATGTGTGACTGAGGTCACATATCTGGGCATAACGATGGGTGAGTGTATGAACTTCATGCCTCACCTGGTTCGTACTAGACTACGTATGCTGAGTGCTGTAGGCCAGGTAAGGCGCATCTTACGATCTGACTGGGGACTCAACAGGCGTTCTGTTCGTATCATATACGATGGCCTATTTGTTGCCTGTGCAACATATGGAGCATCGGTATGGTACGACAGAGTTATGACTGTTGATGGCCAAAGGCGGATCTTGACTTGTCAAAGAGTCGCCTTACTTGGCTGTTTACCGGTGTGCCACACTGTCTCCACAGAGGCAATGCAGGTGTTGCTTGGAGTGCCACCTCTGGATCTGGAAGTGATGCGACGTGCTATTGCTTTCAAGATCAGAAAAGGTCTCCCTCTAAACGAGCGCGATTGGGTTTCCCCGGAAGAAGTGGATGACCTATCCCTGAAGCAGCGTAAAACCTTGCTACACGCATGTGTTCTATCTAGATGGTAATCTAGATGGGATACTAGCGTAAATGGCAGGGTTACTTACGGCTTCCTAAGGGATGTGCTAACCATGCGAGTTTTTCCTGAACGGAATTTTAACCTCAGCCTGGGCTTTCTGTTGACCGGGCATGGCTCTCTTAATGCATTCTTGCATAAGAGGGGGCTTAGCGAGGTTGCGAGCTGCTCATGTGGAGCTACCTATGAGGACTGGCTTCATGTCCTATGTGAGTGTCCCAATTACGCTGACATAAGGAATTTGCAGGCTATGGGCATCACCTTTAATGGTGAGACCTACGATGTCAGTGGAATTATCACTGATACCGTACGGTTTGAAAGAACCCGTACTTTTGCAAAAGAAGTATTTAATAGAAGGCGCAGTAGGCAGCTAGCGGGAAGGTTATAGGAGCTTTTTGTTGCAAGGCCGCCAGTCCTGGGCAGTGAGGTGCCCAACTGGAAGTAACCTCAAGGTTGCGAAGCTTGACCGGAAGCTATATTCTGGTACCACGGGAGGTCAGGAGCCCCCGGAACTATGGTTCCGGCCTGACCTTGGAGTTGGCCCCCTTGTGGGAGTATCGTGGTGGCTGTAGGTTTATACAAAAAATCCCGGGGAGAATGGACCGAATGGATCTTGGACATCTCATGGCTTAACATATGTTGTAGTGTACTACGACCTGTGCTGGGCCATGGGATTGCCATGGAACCAACTGGTTTACTCGATGTGGAGTTGCATTGCAACCGGGTGCCATGACCCACAGAATGGCTGAGGTATTAGATAGGCCTCGACCCTTCACCAAAGGCGAAGTTCGTGCCTTATACACGACTTCGAATCTGGTACTGGTGGTAGTACTTTTACTACCCGACGGGCGCTTATCAACGCATTGTTTTGATATCTTGTGCGAAGACGCACCGTAGGCTTAAGCCCTCACGGCAGGTACCTACGTTAAACACAAGAGACATCTGTCTACATCTGCTGATGATGATGCTCGTATCAACCAACAGTTCTTTACTACACCGTCTTCTAGCACTGATCTTGCTAAAGTTATGCCCGATTGATGGCATGTGCTACTGATCCAATATGAACAAGATCGTTTCTTTCCCCGATCTCATCTGTTTAACTGTTCGTTGTTACTCAACTTTGATATTCCTCTGATACTCTACTGATCGCATGTTTGAACATCAGTTTTTGATAATGATCATGTCCACCACTCATAATCGTAGTCTGCTCTACTGATCACTTTTCCTACTGATCGTAATCACCATTCACTTCCTGCTTCTTCTTTCCACATGACCAAATTTCCACAAAACCCAAAACCAAATTCAGCAAATCGCCACCAATTAGATTACTTCCGCTCGAATTTATTCACTGAACTTTCTCAGGTCCTTCTAACCGTTGTTTTACTAATGTAGACCTCCCACTTTCATCACGCACGCAGATTACCAAAAACCACTTCATTAAACCAACAAATTTCGAGAAAAAAAAAAAAAAACCTCTTCCGCATTTTCGCTTTATTTGGTTTTCTCTTTCCTCGAAAATCATAACAAAGCAATTTCTTTAAACATTCTGAGGCCGACGGAAGTCAATGAGTCTATAAGGTGGCAACTCGGCTAGCTGGCAAGTGTAAGGTCGGAAGCGAAAATCGCCTCCACGCCAGAGTTATGCATTAAATTGCTCGCTCTCCTCTTAAATCAACTAAACACGCGTTTAATTGCGTTTTCTTTCGAAAGCAACAATCCGAAGCCAAAGCGTTTGCCAACAAAATAAACAAAAACCAGCTACGTAGAGACACAGAAGCTACTTATCCGTAGTGTTGCAGTATTTCAAAGACTGCAGATACTCGGATATTCAGAAGCGTAATGCAAAGTTGGCACAATTCAAATTGACGGCTGAGCCTACGTGCGTTTTGAATAAGCAACTGCAACCAACTAACTGCGGTGTACTCGTATACTCGTGTCGGGGGAAAAATGGAAAATTATTTTCACAATTTTCCCAAGTCGACATTGGTGCGCCTACTGACGGTTTTCTTCCTCGAACTTTGTGTGTCTGTAAGCGTAACTTACAACAACAGCTGGCGAAGAAATGCATTTCACGCACGCATGCATTTTTAAATTGCAACGCTTTGGTGAAAAGGTGCTCGTCGGCGGTAAGAGCAGGTAAACACCTCACGGGGGAGCAGGTTCTTGTAGCGTTTTTGGTTTTGAACTTGACGCATCGTAAAGAACACGTTATGAAGCGTTTTATGAGAGGGAATCGCATACACGAGTACTCGTACATGCTCGTATGTACAATGCCGTCAGGCACGACTGTAAATTTAAGTTTCTTACGTAAGCAATTTTTATGGCGTTTACTGTAATTGGTCGTAGTGAGTTTTTAATTATCCGGCTTATCTGTGTAATTTATGGGAATCTGTTGGATGCCTTGCATGTTTGGAGAATATTAAATGGTAGCGACATTAACAGATTAACTGATGTTTCCATTCAGGGTTACGAATTTCTCAGACGATGGTCCCAATTTAATCTGTTGTTGCTCTAGAACTT
This sequence comes from Volucella bombylans, assembly GCA_949129095.1. NCBI lineage: Eukaryota > Metazoa > Arthropoda > Insecta > Diptera > Syrphidae > Volucella > Volucella bombylans. The sequence continues at coordinate 377,589,964 of OX422140.1, read as the reverse complement.
GTCGGCCGGAAATGTCACATTGAAGTGGGACGAGTACATATGTACCTCGATTGATTTTGTGCAGCAACTATGTCATCTATCATGCTCACTGATCTTTCCAATTATTAATCAAGCGTGCTACTCATCCTACCTTGTGCTTGTCGTCTTAATTGCGGATCATGGTTACTCTCGATACTGCCATATTCCTATCATCTCACGCTATTCCGATCAGTTTATCGATCGCTCTTCAGCTATCATGTCCTTTGGCGATCACGAAGATGTAGGAAATATTTAGTTACTCAAGCCTACTCCTGATCATGCCTATAACTGATCCTATTAACTGATCATGGTTACTGTCGATCACGGTTACTACTTATCATGCTTACTAGTGATCATACTCATAACTGATATTTCCAACAACTGGTCAAGCCTACTACTGATCCTCTCCAGCTTTGATCATGTTAATTGCTGATCATGGTCTCCGCTGATATTGTCAAATTCCTATCATCTCACGTCACAGAGATCGGTCTTCAGTTATCATCGTGCTCAATTACTCCAATCACTTCCTTACTTAGTTAAATAGCGGGGTAGATGTGGGCCTCAACCAATAAACCTCTCCCATTAGCGCTATCTTAGGCCAGCTACCTCCAGGTAAGCCTTTCAAGATGGTGGAGGTGTGTGTGAGCCAACTAATGAGAATCAAAGATTTTTCGATCCGGAGCATTAATATCTATTCGCCCTACAAGTCATTGCCATATCAGACGACTGAAACGTGCTTTCCTGACGAGAAAGACGAAACCACTTAACACCACCTTGTCTTAAACCTTTTCTCTGTACAATCTTACGAGTATGGCAGAGATACCAGCACTAGACATGCTTCTATACAGCACATCTTTGTAGATGCTGTCAGATCTGGACTGTCTAAATATTAGTACTTATCAGGATTCAAATTCCACCGATATTGTTACATCAGATCGCTGACAAATGTTAATATTTTGGGCATTTGCACAATATACCAGAAAAGGTCTTTTAGGACACTGATATTTGGAGGAGTTAAGAGGGTCTGCTTTCTTGTGGATCGAGCATTCTTCAGGCATGTTTTCTGTCGACCAAATTTTGGGAATGAGTTGGTACAAGCTCTACACCAAGCCATTGCCGGGTAGGTCGTCCACCCAGCAGTCTTGCAGTATTTAAACTTGGATATTGCTCTCCTCATTTGGTGGGTGGACTTGACTTTACCACTTTGCAGAAATAGTTTTTCGATATCCTCAGCACCAACTTTGGCTTTACTACAATGTTTCCTTATTCATTTCTACAGGCCTTGTTGCCTTGATACGTTCTTTTCACATTTTGGTAAAACTTCCGAAATTTGTTGCTGGAATAGCATCTCTCTATTTACTCAACCGTGGGCTTCTCAGGCTTCCCTCTTTCTTATATCAAAGCCGATGATCCTACCTCCTCTTTTGCTCGTAGAGCTCACAGTCCGCTCTGGTTTTTCTATGTAATGCCGCTTCATAGGAAGTTGTTTCCCTTCATGTTCTGTGGGGATGGTCTGGTGAAACCCTTGATGTTGGTGGCATAGGACATGTCAAGAGCTTGAGGGATACGTGATCGGCAAAGACTCTGGCGGTTTTTGGGTCCTCACAATATTTCATCGTTTCTGAGATATCCGTAGACATAACTTGGGTGCAGGTGTAGGCGTACGTGTTCTCTCCGAGTAAAGTGCAGGCTATACTTCACGACTGCGCTGCCAAAAATGTCCTCCTTTTCTATTTTGACGGTAAAATAATCTAAGACAATTTTAACATCATTCCTCTGATATTGCTCGTAAGTATTGTCGAGGAACTCGAGGCTGGTGTTGCCGAATTGAGCCTTGATGCGTATGGTTATAAAGCGTTCGTTTATGTGTCGAAGGCTAAAGACTTCTTACAACAAATCCGCACCAAGCAGGCGCTTTTTATATTGCTTGCAGTAATCGCCGTAGTATATGTCTCAGTTTATCATCCTCTTTTTACCTGGCCAATTCGACCGCTCTTCCTGAATGGCATTGATATCTACCTTATAGCAGCCTAGGGCCTTTGCTAGTTATTTGGCTGCATGAGGTCTATTCTGGATGGATAGTTAAGCCTATGTACAGCGAACAACCTGTAGGGTCAGAGCCTTTCACCACCTCTCTGGCCGGATATTTGAGAGATGGTAACCCAGTTCAGAGGTATGATAGCTTTCAGTGGTACATCTAGGCCGTCATATCTAGTTCATTACCATGACTAGTTCAGAAAAGCCTTACTTATCTCAGCCCTAAATTCACTGAAGTGGCCCACATAAGGTATCTGCCATTCTGACTGTTAAAGCCACCGTCGATTCTGTGATGTGAATTCATCCTCCATAAGTTGTTCTTCTGCGGTTGAGTCATTTCTGACAATGACTTATAAATTTGGCAGATCACATCCAGTTGGATGAGATCAATACCTAGCAGCTAGCATGAGAAAGTAAAATAAGAACATCGCCATGTTAACGCCACTCTGTGCCTACTCTAATCATTCACACCCATACTTGTTCGTTGTCTTATCTGAGATATCTGTTACACTGACAATTCGGAGTGCCCCACATCGATTGTAACATGATCGGTTTGGTTGACTATCTCATGATCTCAATGTTAAATATTTGCACACAGCCAAGGAAACTTAGTGAGGAAGAAAAGAGCGGTACCGATATACATTGGTCTTAAATGTTTGCAAGTTATAACGACTAGGAAGTAGAGAGTTCGGCAGGGCGTACCAAAGTCGTCCTCTTTCTTATTTCTTCCGTAGGGGCAAATATTAGGTGAGCAACTAAGTGATGAAGGTTGAAATGAATCATTCAAAGCATTGCCCATCGCTAGCTACAACTTTTTCCCATCTTTCTAACAGAGCTCGAATACCGTGACGGTAAAAGTGTTCATCTTTTGAGGCTATCCACGAATCAATCCATTTTTTGATGTCTTCATATGAGCGGAACTGTTGATCAGCCATACAATGTGTAATCGATCGGAACAAGTAATAATCGGACGGCGCAATATCTGGGGAATATGGCGGGTGGCGTAGAACTTCCCATTTGAGCGTTTCCAGGTAGGTTTTAACGGGTTTGGCAGAGTGAGGCCGAGCGTTGACAGGCTGTAGAATCCCTTTTTCGTGCATCTGTTCGTATTCTGGCCGTTTTTCACACCGACCTGGTCCCATCAAATACACAGCGTAATATTCGGCTGAGCCGACGACATAGAAGCTTGACCGGGCAGTCCCCACGTCTTTTTTCTCTTTAGGTTGCTGTAATGAATTCATTTTTCATCACCCGTCACGATGGGATGAAGAAAACGCTTCCTTTTCTGCCGCTGGAACAGTTGTTCACGGAACCCAAGTTCCTTGTTTTTGAACCATCCCCAACGCATGTAATCACTTGGCGGGTAACTCCTAATCCTGAAGCAAATTGGCATATATCCCCATACAGCAATGTCTACAATTCAGCGTCTTCGAAGGATGTTGGCCTTCCTTCACACGGACGGTTGTCAACATCGAAATTACCGTTTTTGAAGCGACGGAACCAATCACAGCATGGTGTTTCACTTAGAGCAGCATCTCCGTAAACTTTTTGGATGCGCTCTGAAGTACATCGAGCCCCGTTACAGACATTTATACACAACCAAAAGCGTATGACGCCAAAACAAAATCACTAATGTGTCAAAACGGTTTGTTTACCATATGTCTAAGCTTGGTTCATGAGGTTTTGGATACGTCAAAATCGACCAGCACTTAGTTCTGGAGCCATTTTAAATGCACACCTAATACATAAGAGCACATCAGCCTGATGCAGATTGTTACAATGTGGTTGCTCACGTTCCGAAAGCTCTTGTCTTCCTGACTAGGTCACTGTAGTTTGCCTACTACCGAGCTTGCCATATTTCGATTCTTTGTTCAGTTTTGAGAGAATATTACTGGTACTGTAGAAATGAGAAAGAGTTACTGAGCAATCACTGATTTGATTTGTACCTCCCACCGAGTATTAACTTTTCTATCTGATTGGCCTCGCCTCTCTGCGTCCAGAACTGATCATCTCCATTTGATCATATCTACTACCGGCTATGATCTCATCAAAGAAGGCCCTCTTACATTTAATTATTTTTTTGCATAGTAAACGCTTAATGACCGCATCTTCGCTGATTACGTCAACTACCTATCATTGACAGTAAATGAGGGAATTTCTAAGTACCCTTGACTTTCGATCACGGTTTTACTGTTCAAATCTCTTACTGATCAATTATGAGCTTTGCCTGTCACCCTGCCTTGGGTACAACTGATTGCAACTCATATTATTGGGTCTTAGATCCATTAACTACTTTTGATGTTTTTTTTTTATTATAGGCTCAGATGAATGCTGTACCTAATAGGTCCACTGCTGCTTACCAGTATCCCGTAACAATTCATAGAATAATATTATGTTTCCAACCGCACCTACTACTGAAAACGTCTACTAAACGCCCACTCAACTAATCATGCTAATTCTCCAAACATCAGCTTCCATTCAACTTTATTAGTGGTATCAATCACAGTCACTACCAAGCCCACTCGTATACCATATTTTTCTTGATCGCTTCCTGTATAAATGGACACTCGTACAATGACTACAAATTGTATCTATTAATTTCGTATTGTTGTCATAGATGATGGATACTTTTATTTGCTTACACTATCGATCAGCATGTCTTTCGAGGATGATCATATAACTATCCTTTCAGTAGCCTTTCACTGAATTCACCGATTCCCTGGAGTCAAAAAAGACAATAGCGAATTATTAGTGCGACCAAATCTTAGTCCCCCAAACCATTGAAGTAAATATGGTGGATTTTATTTCTGGTAGCCGATCGTGCTTCACATGAGCACCTTTAACTGATCACGCCACTGATCTGTCTTGGTATCAATCTTAGTTGTTGAACCTATCAGTCGTGATTCTAATGGCGTTCCGAATAGGGATCGTGGTTCCAATCCCCTCTATTGACTGCTTCTTACAGTGATCATGCCATAAATCAAATTAGACACTAAAAGGGTCTATTGATCGCGCTTGAAAGCGATCATATTATCAAATGTTGCTGGTCTTAGTCGCATCTGGCAACATTTTCTCATGGTGATCGGGCCTCTCCAATCGCAACAAACGATCGCTTCTAATAGTTATCGAGGCATCAATCATGTTTGATACCGATCGCTCGAGCTAACTGTATTTTAAAACTATGATGCTCCTGATCGTCTGTCACATAGTAGTCATCACATCCACTGATCGATCACTAGAATGCTTCTATTGAAACTGCACTTACTGATCGTTATCGACTGATCATAGTAAATTTCACTACTGATCTGTCGCTGATCATGTGGATTTCTGATTTTGATTATCACGACCCTCTGAGGTATCCTATTGAATGCAAATGACGAAGACCGCTTAGTCGATTGGAATTCTTTTCGAAATATGTTAATCTTCCAATCATAAAACCCCAGCACTAACTCTAAACAACTCTTTAGTCAAACCCTCATTTACAAAGATTAAATGCGATTATGATAATTGGCCCGTCAATCATTCTAACCCGACCACGTGTTCGTCTTAAATCAGTCTGCTCCACACTGACAGGTAATTGTTATTCCTTTTTTGATCGCACTCTCCAACAAATTGAACATTTGTCTCAGACTGTTCATAAATTCTTTTTGAAAGACAACCCATCAACTGTGGTCTGGATAAGGCCCAGGACCGGAAATTCTCTTTTGGTTTCATATGTCGTAGTATGGAGTAGACCCGTACTACAGGTTGACCGTTAGACGGCATATCATCATGTCTTTAAGTGCCAGCTGACGTGCAAAGGAGCCCAAAGAAGCCAAATGAAGAAATTCGAAATTCCACTTTTGGAGAGTCTTTTCCATCATTTTCTTCTTCTCTTCAGTCTTCCTCTTTTCAGCTTCTTCGTTTCTTTGTTTTCGTCTTCGACACCTTGGCCTCGCTTCCCTTGTCATACTCGCATTTATATTGTACACCGGTGCACTGGCCTTATGGCTATCGGTTTGAATGTATACATATGTATATACGATCTACAAAGTAACCTTCATTATAATTTGCTGTGTATAGCTTTTTTGAGGTTAAGTAACTGCCATTTGCAATGCGAATTAACTTTTTTTTGCAGTTCCCCCCGAGACGAAAGAGATCACCACAATCAAACGGTCCAAAGATCCAATAAGCTATGTGGGATTGCCATAGTCAGTCGGAGCGTGGTGATACGCGATCACCAAAAATGACTCACTGACTGATCTATCGCGACAAATGATCGATGGCTGTAACACTAATGACAGTACTGCCTAATTATTGCTATTTTCAACATCAGAGTTCGATAAACCGGTGACATGATCACTTTTGAATGATGGGAACCTTCTTTTCGACTCTGGGCAGTTGTTTTAGATGATCGTAGCTGCCCTACGGCATGGAAGACAGAAGCTTGCGCATGGCAAAATGTTTTTTTTACACTTCAAACCCACATTCGGAAGATAACTCGTATAAGATACGAACGTTGGCGAAGTGGTTCAAGTCTCGAGTGTACCACGCATTTTTCTCTATCTCAATCTCAAAGCATTGTCCATTGAAATCTGCGGTACGTTTAAGTGTTCAGGTTTTATGCAACGATTGCTGGTATTCAGTTTCTCAGTAGTGGAACGCCAACAGCGTTACCTAACGTCATTTTCACTTGAACGGCGTATACGGTTACAAATTTCAAGGTTAAAGCGTGAGTAACTGCTTCTTTTCTTTTCAATTTATCTTTCAGCTAAAACGAAAGAAACGAAGGGCAAATGGCGTTTACCAAACAAAGAAAAAACTGCAGTAGCGCGTATTGTTAATTAAAAACACAAAAAAAAAAAAAATGATGTGTCAGTTGTAATATCATAGTAATGGCTTACCAAGGTGATGGTTTTGCCACTTTTCCAGGCAGAGACCGCAAAAGAAAGAAACCAGTTAACATACTCTTTCCCGAGAAACCGACATAAAAAGGTATACCGGTAGATTTGGGCTGACTTCAAGCAAACCTAACCTTGGTATGCCTTCCTTAGAGACTATTCACTAACCCTCTTGGATGCTCTTAGCTTTGAGTACTTATCAGAGATGTCTTCAGATGGAGTATGAAAGGATGTCAACAAAATTTCTTTCCAAGTTAGGGACTACTACATCGTCCAAACGAGAAAATCTCCAATAGTAAGACGTAGGATCATCAATCGATGTGTAAAAGTTACGCAATATCAGGAATGTCATGGTGATAACATCTAATTGAATAACGTCCCACGTAGCCTAACGTATTTACTAAGTCCGTCGTTACTAGTAGCTGATCGAGATAACCTTTTCTTATAGATCTTCTGACTCCTCATAAGACATACTCGTAGTGTCTCTGCAACACAATTGAGTTCTTTCCTAGTTATCACCAAGAATCTGGATTCCTCCTCGACGGTCGTTCTCTATACCTACATAGGCTGAACCACTCGTCTACCTAAGTTCCTAAGTGAAATTCATTGCATGACATATTTCGTGCCTGGTTAGGTAAGAGTGACTTTTGGAGAAACCAACCCACTTAGGCCTATTGGCCCATTGTGATGCCACGTGGATATGTTACCTTCCTACTCTTGGAAATATTTTGAGCTTCTGATGAAGCGTAGGAGACTGCTCCTAAGTGGAGTTCCCTTCTTTCGGAGAGACCCCGGCATGTACAGAGTAGATAGAGGATTATCTTCTCCTCCTCCTCGTCCATGCAGTGTCTGCAGAAATCATTGATAAGGACACCAAGCCTTTTTGCAGGCTTGCCTATAAGACAGTGCCCAGTGACATTTGAAATATCAAACTATTGCAACCATTCAAATCCAGCTTTGACCAGATTTATTTGGTCGCTAGACAGGTTGATTCAACTGTCCATCTAACGTTTGTTGTTCTATTAGCATCCAGCTTTAGTAATAGCTTGCACGTAGAGATTGATATACCGATGCTCCCTTCCGCGCCATAAAGCGTGAACGATTCAGTGGTACTTTCTCCTCTGCATTTTGGCGTCCATTGGTCTTTGCCGCTAATCGCTTGTAGTTGGTCGTTCGATATGTAGCTTGGCAAGAGGATCCTATGATGTTTCGAATGCAGTTTTAGTCATTTTCCGGGTAGTACACCCATAACGTTACACTGTTTACACATTTGAACAGTACTAGCTTTGTCCTTTACGCAGCAGTACTTTAAGCTGCTTAATGTCTTGACTTGCTACAATTCGATTCAAGCTGTCGGAGGACTTCTTAATCAATAAACATCGATAAACGAAAAAGGCGGGAGAGATCTATTCTCGACACGTTGTTGGAGGATGATCCTCAAGTTGTTGGTGTGATCGATGGAACAGCTTCGTCGAATTGCCACCTATGCCAACTGCCTACTGCCTAGGAGTATTCCTTCCTCCGGTGTTTATGTAAATAGTGGCTGTCCCTCATCTTAAGTCAGTAGATTTCCGTCTAATCCTCTCCGTACTAGATGCATTGGAATAGTTTGGAGCTTTAACTACCAGAGAGTTCGCTAGTAAAACTACTGGTCCTGCTGTCGCACCTAGTTGCTTTTACTTTAGCCTTGGTGTCCAGTTAGTTGATTTAGTTACACTTGTCCGTCTTACACTACATTGAGTTCCTTTTCTTTTCTGCGGAACTGGACTTTTAGCTCGGTGCAGGCCGCTGCCATCCGTGCTTTGAGTAGGTGTCAACTGTCCCATTTACTTTTGCTTCCTCGCTTTCTACTCATCTCCTTATCTGTTAGTGCCTTTTGGGATTACAGGGCTAGTCGGTAACAGATGGTATACAATGCTGGGAAGTAGCAACCATTAGATGGTGGTCCCACTGTATCCCAAAATAGCTGCACGTTTGTTTGGGATCCAATTTCTTCGGCTAATGGTAGCGTGACCAATTTGTATCGATTAACGTCGCCGGTCAGTGAGAATCCAGCTGATCTTGTGGCAGTCCTTAAGGTCAAACACTGCCTTTAATGGCAAGTCGGTTAACGTTTCAATAGTCAGCAAGCCTTTTGCCGTTTTCATAAGTAGTCATATATTTTTAAACTGATCCTCAAAGCAATTGATCGCACTTATTTTGACTCAAAATGTGATGGATCGAACCCGTGGCAAGCAAATATGGACTTGCTTCCAATGTCGTGTCTATGAGTAATCCAAACAGCTCTCGATGATGCATCTTACTGATATACGAGTATATTCTTAATATTAAAACCAAGTTTTCATCTAACACTGATCGTACGAATAGCTGATCTTGTTGACTATGTTTATGTTCAATCAACTGAGGCTCTTACTGTGATCATCTTATTTACAAATTTAAGGCGGCTCGATCAGGCACATCATGCCCTGAACAAATCACAATGATCTTTGCTAAGATCAGATGCTTGTGAAGTCTTGACAAAATAAACTTTCTCCCAGAATTCAGTCTTTGCATATGTCACTCTGGATATTCAAAACCTAATTGAACGATCAGTTGTGCTTCTACTAACCAGATCCGGATCTATCCCGAAAGTTCCTCACTTACCAATGTCTTTAGAGCAATTAATTCATGCGGTTATATCCCAAATTGTTGGAGAGAAATTATCGTAAGATATACCTAACGCAAAGTGTAGGTCGTAAAGATCAATCAGCCTTTCCTTATTTCTCCTCAAACCGATCGAAAAAGTTTTGGATAGTATATCAGAGATCGAGCTTTTCAAACGAATCTTCTTCACATTAACCAATATGCTTAACCAATAACATCAACCATCAAGGCTTCTGGCGTCCGCGATTACTTGATCTTCAAACCGAAGGTTCGGTCTTCCTTTTCCTTGTGAACCAGGTGGCTGAGATTCGACGTAGCAGAGATAATACAGTCGACGGAATTTTGCCTTCCGGACTACATCCCCATCTTTATACTGCTCGTAGAGTTCGCGGTTATATCTTCTCCTTCATTCGCTCTTCTCGCACACAGAAACAAATATTCGACGCAGAATTTCTCTTTGGAAGGATCCGAAGAACTGCTCCGCTGTCTTACTTGTCCTCCAGCATTCAGCTCCATAAAGCACGACTGGCAAGATCAGGGTTTTGTAGAGCATGATTTTGGACCTTCGATGGTGAGATTGTGAGTATCGACTTGGAATTCGTTGGTCTTTACCAGGATTTACTGCAGTGTGAAGATTTGGTCTGTCGTCGGTTTTCCGGGCCGGAATGGTAGGTGCCGATGATTGTGGTGCAAAACGGCTTTAGTCGTTCACACAGTACGCTGCAGAGGATCTTGTAGGCTACGTTAAGCAGGAATATGCCTCGGTAGTTCTTATAAGTCATAGAATCGCCTTTCTTGAAGATGTGGCAGATAGAGCTGGTAGTCGTCGGGCATGCTTTCGTCCTCCCATTCTTTGTAGATGATCTGGTGCATACTCCTTACTAAAACCACCAGCTTTGAAGAGCTCTAACTGCAATTTGTCCGAGCCCGCGGCCTTATTGCTCTTCAGCTGACTTCGTCTAGGCCGGGTGGAAGAACGACTTCATCGACTGAAGTTTAATTCTCTTCACCACCTATCACACTCTCCTGGTCATGCCTATCAAGCAGCTGTTGGAAATGCTGCTTAAATACATCCGCTATTCCCTGCTGGTTGGTGACAAGATTACCATCAGTGTTTCGAAGGGCCTGAATTCCTGGTCTGTAGCCTGCAACCAGGCTTTTAGCTTTTTTATTAAAGTTTCGCATCTTGAGCTGGGAGACTACAAAGAGAGTCTTTTCTTTTTTCGCAGTAACTATTTCTCCTCCCTCCCTCTGGCTTTGAACTCATCCCATGTTGCCTTCTTCTATGCTTTATCTTCCGCAAGAAGAAGCTTCTGCATGCACACATCAACATACCATGGATTTCTTTTCGGGGTTGGCTTGTATGTAGTTTAGAGTTGCTTCGGCTACTTCCTGAATAGTAATGCATCACCTATTGTTGGCATTTGGGGTAGGCAATGGCATATTGCTAAGTCAATAGTCGAGCTCTGAATCGGGCTGCAACTAAATAGTGGTCAGAGTCGAAATTTGCCCCTCTAAATGTTTGCGCATTTAGGATGTTTGACGTATTACTAGCTACCGCAAAGTCAGTGAGTCGTAAGCCGCTATCTGTTGTCGTTTCGTGGGGCTGTATTTTCTGACCACTCCGAAAAAGATGCCCTCCTTACCAATTTTAGCACTGAAGTCCCCGAGCACGATTTTAAAATCGAAGGCTGCGTAGGCTCAGTCCAAGAGGTCGTAGAAATCCTCTTTGATAGGGTCCTCAGCTTCACTGGTACGGGTGTGTGCACTTATGAGGCTAATATTTTTGAATTTCCCTTAGATTAGCCAGGCTAATTGGTTTGAAATCGATAACCTTTGATTTTAGCCGCTTTCCCACGATGAATCCGCATCCTAATATGTGCAACCTATTGTGGTAGCTGTAATATATATCGCGCTTCCTTCGTTCCTGGATCGCAGTAATGTCCGCCTTATACTGCGTGAGAATATTTTCCAGTTTTTGGGTAGCTCCTGGAGTGTATTGTATACCGGCAAATCCGGTCGAGGTAGAAGAACGTGTCCTCTTGTCGAAAACACGGCTGCGTACATTAGTTCACTATTCAGCGGCTGCTAAGATAGCTATCCTAGGGCACCACGAGGTGGCTGTATGTCAGCTTCAACTGTACAGTGACAGAGATCATATCTGGCATATCTCCTAGTTGAGCGCGTTCAGAACTTTATGCATTTCCATGCCATTGGAGGAGTTGAATCAACCAACCCACCCTAGGTGGCCCTCGTCTATTTGTACACTATTTCAAATCTTTTTAATGGACATGGTTACAGACAGCTCAGGGCCTTAAATCTACTGGCCCAAACGACGAACTTTTAAAAAGACCTTCGTTCTCGTTCTCGTCGATCTCAGGTTTTTTGTCACTTGAAACTCTTTCCTCTTAACCACCGTCCTGTGGGTCGGGGTTAATTAATGCTAAAGCAGAATACCTGCCTCCGAAATTGCACTAAGCTGATAGTGTGATTGTACTCATGCATTCTCCTCTATTAGCTTGCTTAACACACGGCATAAAGTATCCCAAAAATTCGTTCTTTCGTTAGATCTAACGATCATCAGAGTGGTCTGCACTTCTGTAATAGTATTTCGTCCTCTACTTGAGAGTAGAGGAATCTGATCCTTTTATCATGGAGAAGAACTGCCTTAAAACAGTGGTGTTACACCGCTGAGTGATATTTCAACGTTTTGAACGATCAAACTCAGAAAGCCCAGCAGTGTATCTTCCAAATATCACTCTCATTTAAGATAATAACCCCTCTACCTGCTTCTGACAAAGCAAATTATAACTTCCGAATTCTTAACTCTCATCTCAATTAAGTGAAATCTCTGTCGTTCACATGCTCCACCATGAAACCAGGTCCGACCAAAACGAAGTTCCAGTTATCGTGGCTAAATGCAGCCTTGATATCTCAATCTGAAAGCGACACGTGAGTGTAATCAAATTTGAGGGAAAGAAGAGAAAAACACCGCGCGGTTAACTGATGAACAATTAACCTTGCCCGGCCGCTGCTATGTACGTTCTACGAATTTCTCTCGTCAAATTCAATTTTTCTGAACGCGTACTTTCACTAAACTATGAGCACACACTACACACCGATGTTTCCAATTGTCTTTTCAATATTTCTTCTCTGACCATTCGCACTGTATCCGTACGTGCGGTCAATTTCTTCATTTCATCTAATCTCTACAAGATAGTCATCAATTTGTGATTTACAATTTTTTTTTTTTTTTTTTTGTATTTCATTTCAGTTTACGGTAGCAGTGCAGACATTCACGTCGTAGACGATGGTGATGGTTCCATCTATAATGGCGACGAGAATCACAAAGTCTGGAACGGTTCCCAAGATCAACTTGACGGCATCGCTATGGAGAGTCCCTACGAAGTTTTCTCGGGAAACACCTCGACTCTGGGACGACCGGTACGTGCGCGTCAAATAAGCACTCCAATTGATGTACCACCGCCACCGATGAAGGAAGAGAGCAAAAAGAAAAAGGACAAGAAATCGTCCAAATCACCTGGAGGAAGTCAAAGTTTGTCGGGCACTCTAATCCGACCGAAACCGATTCATGCGAATACATTACAACGGCCTGGGATGCACCATGGTGGGGCAGCTAGCGTCATGTATGGTCCAGTAAGTGGTCCACCTCCATCGAGACACTATCACACAATCAGTCATCGAGGATTCCCCATGAATGGTGGTCCACCACCACATCATCCACATGCACATCATGCAATGATGGGACATCCAGCGCATCATATGGGCCCAGTTGGGATGCCAATGCAGGTTATGATGCCACAGCAGTATGCGACTTTGCAGCCTTCCCGTACATCGACATCGTCGAAGAAGAAGAAAAAGGACAAAATGAATGGTGGAATTCCCGTTGGTATGCCAATTGTACCATCGATGTATGCCTACCATGCACACCCGCCACCACCACCGACGGGGGCAGTTCAATCCATGATCGGCGAACCACGTCCACTGGCGATGAGCAGTCGAAAATTGGCAGCATCATTGGGTAACGGCTTGGATGAGTCTGGTAATTCTGGAGGCGATTCACCAAACGGCACTGGCATCTATAGGAGGAAGGGACATTTAAACGAACGGGCTTTTAGCTATTCCATACGACAGGAGCACCGAAGTCGAAGTCATGGATCACTTGCTAGTCTACAATTTAATCCGCCTGACATGAAGAAGGAACGTGAAATCGCCCAAATGGTCGCCGGTTTAGACCTGAATGAAGGCGATTCGTCAACTCTCCACCGAAAAGGTCCCCAAGGACCTCCAATGATGAACGGCGGACCGGGTAGCAGTGGCCAAGCGATATATGGAAATGGTGGCGGTGCGGCGATTTATGGAAATGGTGGTGGTGGTGGTGGCGGTGGCGGTGGCGGTGGCCCATCTAGTAGTTTTGGCAAACCACGAAGATAAGTGGATGCTGCGAGAGAGGACGTCTGTCCGATAAGCACGGAGGAGGTTAGCTTTTAGGTGTTACATATATTTTTTATTTTTTATTTTTTTTGTATCTAACTCTGATTCTGATTCTTTTGCAAGGAAGAGGACAATGAAACTGTAAATTGTATTAACTTAATGGAATGTTAGTGTAAAATTATTTAAAGCTCATAACCTCTGGAGGTTAGTAGGATTAGAGCAAAAGTCAGCTGAAAAAAGAAAAGTGCACCCCAATAGGCTCTAAAATTTGTGGCTGGTCCTGTTTTCAATATTAACAAAAACAAACAAACCAACATTACCCGGCTCGAATGACCAAAATTTCTTAAAAGTTGACTGTAAGCACTCAATTTCTTTTGACAGAAAGAATCCAAGAGCGCTTGTCACTCCATAAAACTGATTACTTAGTCATTTGTATCAACAAACCGAACCACTGGGATATGTGAAGTCATATGTCAAATTGTTAAGATGTTGTTATCACAAAAGAAAGTTCTTTTTATACTTTTAAGGTAAATTTAAAATCACAGTCTTGTTAGTTGTTTTCCCATTCCATAACCCACCACATCAACAATAAATAAAAATCGACAGACCAAAGTAAAAGATTTAAAAGATTTACCACCCTTTGACTGAGGGAACTGTAAAGGATCATACATATCCACCCTATACATACATTAAAGCCAAAAAAAAAAATTAAAATTCGACCATTCTACCAACATCACAAACCTAAAACAAAACAAAATTGAACAAAACCCCTAGGACCTAAGAGAGTTCTTATAACAAATTGAGAAACAATAATAATTCAAAAAAAAAAAAGGAAAAACTATTATATGTGCCTTATTAGGTTTTAACGTTGAACACATAAAATGTTAAATTTATTTTTTTTTAACATTGAATCGAATATATATAAAATAATTACTTTGTGAATATGGAGAGGAAAGTTTAATTGTTAAATGAAAAACAAAAAATAGAAATAGAAATAAAATTAGAAAAACCATGTAGTTCGTGTATATTTTATGAGTTAATTTTTGTTTATTGGAAAAGAGAAAATATTATAAAACAACAAATCAAATTGATGGTATTTCATTTGTTTATGTAAGTTTTTATTTTATTATTATTATTTGTTTCTTCTTAAATGAGTTATATTAATTTATGTTCTACATAAACATTCTGTAACCATTTTTTGTCCATATTAGTGCGCGTAGAGATAGTATGAAATGTTAAAAACAAAACAAATGGATTATATAGTAATTAAAATTATTAAAGTAAATAAATTAATTTAAAAACAAAACTTTTGAGTGCTCGATTTTTTTTTCTTAATCTTAGGATAGCACCCGAATACAGCACCCGAACGAAACAAAAAGTTCTCCATTTCAAATATTCCCGCAATACCAGCTTTCAGTTCTGGGTCACAGCTTGGTGCGGTAGGTCGTGCTTTTCTTTTTACAGGCATGGCTAACAGTTGCTATTTACGAGTATGTATGTTACTATTTTTTTTGTTTTAGGTTTTATTTCGAACTTCTTATTTTTTCAGTTCCAAATGGCTTTTCGATCAATTGAAACTTGGAAAAGTATGAGCAAGAGGTTTGCGGAAATACGAAGGTTTTCTGAAAAGCTTCTGACCGAACAGTGATCTTTTTTTTTTCTACATAGTCTCCTTGTAACTCTACACACTTCTCCCAGCGATGCTCCCATCTCTCTAACCCGTCTAAATAGTACTTGGCGTTTTTCTCTGCAAAATAATTGTTCACGAAGGTGATTGCCTCCACATTTGACGAAAATCTCTGACCTCCGAGCACAGTTTTTAGATGAGGGAACAAAAAGAAGTCGCTTGGGGCTACATCTAGTGAATAAGGCGAATGGTCAAGCAGTTCAATCCGTAATTCATGGATTTTCGCCATGGAAACCGCTGAGGTGTGAGACGGCGTGTTGTCTTGGTGAAACAGGATTTTCTTTTTCAGCAAATGTGGCCGTTTTTCTGCAATTTCTGCCTTCAGCTTGGCAAGTAATGATTCGTATTATGCTCCTGTAATGGTTTTTCCTTTTAAAGATAATCATCAGCCATCGTTTTCCCAGCCGAAAAAACTGTTCTTGCATTGTTTGGAGCCGGCTTGCCCTTTCAGTCTACTGTTTTGACTGAATTTTTGTTTCGGACGTATAATGGTGTATGCAAGTTTCATCTACAGTAATTAACCGGCACCAAAACTCGGATTTATTGCGCCTAAACTGCGCCAACAGCGCGTTGAAAATGTTCATTCGAACACGTTTTGGTCTAACGTAAGCAAACGCGACACCCAAAGCGCGGACAGCTTTCTCATGCCTAAAACTTGATTTAATATGTAACAAACACGTTCTTTGGACATTTTCAGAACCTCTACTATCTCTCTCACTTTAATTCGGCTGTCGTCTAACACCATTTGGTGAACGTTAGCAATGTGCTAACGGTTGCGGTTGCAGTTTTTGGTCGTCCCGAACGTTCATCATCTGTTTGTGTACCCTTAAGGTGATTGTACACAGCGCGGACAAAGGAAATTTAGGGAGGAAGAAAAGAGAGGTACCGATGTACATTGTTTTTAACTGTTTGCAAGTTATAACGACCAGGAAGGTTATAACGATCGGCAGGGCATTCCATTAGCGAGTTGTACGGCTTATTAACGAATAACGATATTTTAGAGTACGTCCGAAAATGGGCTTGAGGGTATACTGATGAGCATTCACAGCGAGACGGGTGTTACGGTAGAAGGTTTAAAGGGGGGGAATGGTACTACTGGCGATTTCAGTGGAGCACTGGTGGTGGAAATAGCGATAAAACAAAGTGAGACAGGAGACATTACGTCGGTGTTTGAGGACGTCAATTGATTGACCGATATTAGTATCATCAATAAGTTTTACCGCACGGTTTTGAATCCTATCTAGCAGGTGCAGAGATGTTTTAGGAGCACCTGACCAGATGTGGGAGTTGTACTCCAATTTTGGGCGGATGAATGCCTTATATATTGAGGCCAGATCAGAGAGGGTAAAATATTTCTTACATCGCTTGAGGAAACCTAGACATTTTGCAGCATTTTTGGCGACACCAAATATGTGGTCATTCCAACGTAAGTTGTCGTGGACACACATACCGAGAATGGAAAGTTTTTCGGTTTCAACGATGCAAGTGCCATTCATGGATAATGGCTGGGTGTTTAAATTTCGCTTTAACGACTGCAGACAGCATTGTGTCTTGGAAGCATTAAATTCCACTCTGTTGATAGTTCCCCAATTGGTTATGCTGTTGATATCGGAATTTAATGAACTTAGCATACGCTGCCGTTCTCGATCTGCAGCCGAAGAGCAGGGCCGTGAGTCCAGGAATCATCAGATCATTAATTGAAATTAAAAAGAGTGTCGGAGACAGAACAGAGCCCTGGGGCACACCAGCATTTATTTTGTGAATATCAGACTTGAAACCGTCCAACATAACTTGAATTGAACGTTCCGAAAGGTAATATCTAATCCATTGAAGAAGGGAGTCGTCGATCCCAAATGCACGCATTTTCGACAAAAGAGCCTGCTGCCAAACACTGTCAAATGCCTTAGAAATATCAAGTGCAACTATCTTGCTTTCGTCAGATTGATGTACGCTTTGGTTCCACTTTTCGGTGAGACATGCCATCAAATCATCAGTGGACCTGTTGCTACGAAAACCTTACTGCCGGTCATTGAAAAGTTTTCGTGTTTCGAAGTATTTCACGAGCTGACGATTTATCAGTGTTTCCATGACCTTGGAAAGAAGGGACGTAAGTGCAATGGGTCTGTAGGAGGAGAGAAAAAATGATTCGCCTTTTCGAGGAACGGGCATCTGCTCGGGAAAAGTCCTAAAGAGTAGGATTGATGAAAAAGCTTACGCCGTGGTTTTGCCAGCGTGGAAGAACACCTCTTCAGAAGAAGGGGAGATATACCATCTGGGCCAGCGGGTTTATGTATGTTGAGATCTTTAAGTACTCTTGCTACTACACGAGTGCGAAAGTAGATTCGTCCCATTGAAGATTCGACGCACTCAAGTGTAGGCGGAGACAAAGCACAATCTGGGAGTGTTGAGCTGGCCGCAAAGTGTGCAGCAAGCAGATTGGCCTTATCCAAAGAGCTGACAGCTGGAATGTCATTGTAAATGAGCGATGGGATGGAGAATGAGGCGGAATTTCTAATGTTTTTGACGAACGACGAAAAAATGTTACTGCCTTTGGGACATTGCAGTATTTTTTGCCTCCGTTTTTGGTCGTATTGGAATTTCACACGCTTAAGAAGGTCGTTGCAGTCATTTCTGGCTCGTTTGAACTTTTTTCGGTTTTCCTCTGTCGGGTTGGTCTTGTAGGACCGGAAAAACATTTCTCTAACCCTGACGGCGTCTTTACAGCTCGAGTCGTACCATGCCTTTTCTTTTGGTTTGATACTCTTCATCCGATGAGGAATAAAGGATCTCATTCAAGCATAACGACCAGTTAAAATTCCTAAAGAAGCTGTTAAGACCGCTCCAGTTGGCTTTCTCGTATTGCCATAAGGTTCTTTTAGGAATTTTTTCTCTAATTGTGTGGTCGGTGTATGAGAAATTAGCTGATATGACACAATGGTCCGACGATCCTAGAGGGGAGAGCACATCAATGGTGTACTTATCAGGGTGAGAAGTTAAAAACAAGTCCACGGTGTTGGCGGTATGACTATCAATGTCTGGTATTAGCGTGGGCTCATTTACAAGCTGCGTTAAGTTGTTTTCCGCAGCGAAGATCTCAACACACCGTCCTTCGGGTGTTGTCTGTCCAGAATGTCGAAGCCACCCAGAATTGTGTATATTGAAGTCGCCCGTAATAACGATTTCAGTATGAGGATACAGGGATACAATTCTTTGAATGGAGTCAGACAGCGCATCAAACTCGTTAAAAGTCGAACTGCTGTCCAGTTTGGGGCTTCTGTAAATGAAGCAGTAGTAGATAATTTGGTTACGGAGATGGAGTTTTAACCATATGAAGTTGAATTCCGGATTGGAACATGGATCACATTGTGGTGGAGTTTGGTAAGCTACATCACGTAAATGGCGAGACCGCGGTGAGAGAAGAATAATGGCACTAGTTCGTAGCCAGGTAGCTTCAGATCAGAATGATCTCAGAGGTGTGGGCGGGGATCTACCCGTGTTTCACTAAGTGCCAAAACAGCTGGTCTGTGCTTACAGACGTGAAAGTACGGAGAAAAGTGATTACTCTTTAGCCCGCATATATTGGCTACGTCTACCCTGAATACCCTAGTCATAATCACAGACAAACACAGAAAACACAAACACCGACGATACTAAGCAAGGCTGCGAAGTGAAAATTTTGACATTGATTTATCTCCCAAGCTCTTACGGCCACGTTTAAATTCAGCTGCCCAAAATTTCAGTGCGGTAAATGATGGTGCAGAGTCCCCATACACAGAGTCCAACTCATTTCTGATTTGCGTAGGCGTATTGCCTTTCAAAAACAAGAATTTAATAACAGCTCGATACTTAATTTTTTCCATTTTCACAAAAAACACTCACATCGAGTCACTCAAACGACTGTCAAATAAAAACTGCGCGTCCAAAATGACTGAACCTTCGGCAAGTAACTGTCAAAAGATGCACAACTAGCATTCACTAGCTTTTATTGACTCTTATTTTACAGACAACCCTCGTAGTTCTGATGATGAGAACAGTGTGTGCGATGTGGATTTTTCGGAAGCAGAGGATAAAATCTCCGAGCATTCGCAGCAAAATGATATTATTTCTAATTGTTCTGATGTCGCTGAAGATATTCCGTTAACGCAATTGCAGGGAAATGTGTTGAGAGGAAAAAATGGACACGTTTGGTCTTCAGTACCAATAAGAATGACACCACGACGAAATATCGTCATTCACCATTGTATAAAGAGCAGCGTTATATACATGAGACTGACCCCACTAAAGTTGAAGCCTTGATTGGACTTTTATTTCTTTCCGCAATAAATAATGACAATAGGAAAAACAGTCAAGAAATGTGGTCGCCTTTCAGTGCATCTATAGGGTTTTCCAATAAGGACTTGACAACTTTTTTTTTTTTAAATAAAACGCAAACCATTTGAGATATTTCAAAAACTTTATTATCGGCTTGAAGCACCATCAAAACATTTATGAATGGAACTCGACTTCGTTCATATGGCCACCGCGGGCGCGCTTGCAGTCGATTCGTTGAACCCAATTTTCAACGACTCGGCCACACATTTCGGCTGAAACGGCCGCTATTTCGCCTTCAATGTTGCCTCTGAGCTTTTCCAATGTCGTCGGCGTGTTGGCATAAACCAATAACTTAACGTAGTCCCACAGAAAATAGTCAACCGGCGTTAAATCGCACGAACGAGGCGGCCAATCGACTGGCCCATGTCTTGAGATAAGACGCTCACCATACTTACTCTTCAATAAATCGATGTGCTGTGTGACTTGTGCCATCATCCTGTTGAAAACACATGTCGTCCAAGTCCATGTCTTCCCATTCGGGCCAAAAATAATCGGTGATCATGGCGCGATAACGCTAACCATTCACAGTAACGTAACGATCGTTATCGTCGACGAAAAAATATGGCCCAATAACGCCGCCGGCATGCAAACCGCACCAAACTGTTATTTTTTGTGGATGAAGTCGTGATTCATGAAGCACATGTGGATCTTCACCCGACCAATAACGCATATTTTGCTTATTGACGAACCCATTGAGCCAAAAATGAGCTTCGTCACTGAATATGATTTTGCGATGAAATTCATCATCTTGGCGCATCTTCTCCAGAACCCAATCGGAGAACGTACGTCGCTTCAAATGGTCCATCGGCTTCAATTCTTGAGTCAGCTTGATCTTGTATGGGTGTAAACCAAGATCCTTACGCAAAATACGCCATAAGGTGGTCTGAGCGATGCCAAATTCTTGAGAACGCCGTGGAATTGACTAATTTGGATCGTTTGTTACGGACGCCTGAATGGCAGCGATATTTTCGACACTTCGACCAACCAACGTTGTCTCACTGACACGGCAACATCACGCAACGAATATGTAGACTCAAATTTTTGCACTAAACTTTTTATTGCCTGTCTACTGGGCGAGAATTACGACCGAAAATTGGAGTTAACGCTCTTAAAGTTGTAGGCACCGGCTCCGAATTTCGGTAGAAAATTTTTATAATTTGCAGACGTTGATGATTAGTGGAAGAGTGCGTTCACAAATTAAATTCAAAGTTGTCAAGTCCCTATTGGTCGTTGAATCGTCTCCTCCAAAGTATGTATGTGTACGTAGAGAAGGCGGAATATTTATCGAAGTATTTTTCTCTCGAAACAACTAAGAATGTCTTTATCGCTTTTCGGTGGATCCCATGCGTCAGCGACGTAAAGTAGGACTGGGACGATCAAAGTCTTATATAGAGTCTCCTTAGCTGTAGGGCATTACTACTCAACGGCAATTGGCAAAAGTGATTCTTAGTTTCATTGGTACTGAGCTGTTGTTTGCAGGATTGAAAGCAGAGCCAAAGTCCCTTACTACGTTCTACCCATTTCATGGATGTGCGCTCCCTTCTTGTTGACAGAATATACAATACTTGATTTTTCCCTCATTTACCGCTAAGCCCATTGTGGCAGCTTCAGTTTCAATACTAGCGAACGCATAGGTGACAGCCCGCCGAGTTCATCAAGTGTGATGTTAAAGAAGTCAGATGACAGCACGTCACCTTGTCTAAAACCTTTTTTGACATTAAAGGTCTCGGATAAGTTGTTATCAGCCTTGTGAAAGCAGCGAGCGTTCTGTATCAACATTCTGCACGGACGACAAGTTTGGCAGGGATATCAAAACTAGACAAGGCTATATATAGCTTGTCTCCATAAATGCTGTCGTATGCGGCCTTAGAAACGATGAAAAGACGGTGGGTATCGATTTGGACTTGAGTTTTTTCCAAGACCTGCCGGAGTGTGAAGATTTGGTCGACTGTAGACTTTCCAGACATGCACACAATATGGCAGAGTAGATCTTGTATGCGATGTTGAGGAGTCTTTTGCCTCTATAGTGGGCTCAGTTTTGTGGATCGGGATTCATCCAGTACACATTCTTCTGACCATATCTGAGAAATGTGCCGGTATATGCTCTCCGCAAAGTCATTTCCAGCAGGTTTGAATACCTCGGGCGGTAAGTTGTCAGCTCCAGATGCTTTGTTGGTCTTCAGCTTAGATATTGCTATTCTTACTTTGTTTTGGTCGTCTAAGTTGAATGGTATATTGTGCCTGGCGGTAGGATGTCCGGCTTCTTCGCCCTTACACAGTCTGCAGAAGAAGTTTCTGGATATTCTCAGCACCCACTGTGACTCTATCACAAGGTTTCCTTCTTTATTTCTACAGATTTCTGTACGGTTTAGATTTCAGGATGGAAGTTCAGTAAAGATTCTTATATCATCTCACAGTAGCTCTTCTTCATTGTGGTGTTACAGAAATCCGCATTATTCCTTGGCTGTAACAAGGTGGTGTTACGAGATAATGTTGGCTGCCCGGTTTAGTCGTCCAAAATACTGATGGCGTGCCTCACGCCGATCGCAATGTGATCAGTTTTATTAAGCGTTTCACAATCGGGACACTGCCATGTCCCCTTGTGTATATTGAAAAGAGCAAACCGTATGCTTGCTATGGTGATATTTCGTCGTGTCGCAAAGGAAATAAGCCTATGTCCGCTTCCATTCGTGGTGTCATGTAGACTATGCTTACCAACTGTCCTACCAAAGATTCCCTCCTTTTCTATCCTGGCGTTAAAATCGCCTAGTACAATATTTTAGACAATTCGGACGCTGCTCATATGTCTTATCGAATTTGGCCTTGTCATAAGACACTCGCTTACATGTCGGAGGCTGAAAACTTTTTGCCTAAGTCCGCCGCGTATAACAAATCCACATCCACATTATAGTATACATCACAGTTTTTCATGCTTCTTTCGGCATATCCTATAGCACTTCTCAGTGATATTTGTGTAATGGAAGTCAAAAGCCTCTTCTATTGCTCCGCTACACATGGCCTTTTAAGGGTCCAAACAATCCACGTGCAATTCCGAAGGTTGTTGTCTTTTAATCGATAGCCAGGCGGATTCTTTATTATCCGAGACTATTAGCTGGTTCGTCGCTTTTTTATCTGTTCCGTATTGGGTTTTGTGCCATATGTGTCTAGTCGCCTTAAATACTTTCACTGTGACTTGCAGGCCTTTAGCTACCACCAAAACGGATGGCAGTTATATCGTCGTTGGAAATTTCGCGAATTGCATTCTGAAGTGCCTGGATTTGTTTACAGAGTAGCTGCTAAAAGTGTATTTAAGGTCCTCAACTGACATCATATGGCCATAACACCTTCACAGATCTTCGTAAACCTTCATGGGCCATATTTCTTTGAGGAACAATTATTGTTCTTAGACAGGCTCAGCAACGATTGGAGATATCACAGCTAAGGCTTTTCATTTGAAAGCCGATAATCAAGATAAAAAATTCGATAGCTCAAAAGGGCTGCTGCAATGTTGGCTGAAAATGTTTAAAAAACAAAAATCGTGGCTTTTGGAACTCCATCACATAATGACACCAGCGCTGCATCCAACGCTGGTGTCATTAAGTCAAACGAGAAGAACCGTCTTCCTTCGTTTTCTGGTGCAGATTCTATCCGAATTCGTACTATCGCAGCAACAGAAGACTCAAAAGACAGTTAGCGTGTAAGTTCATCAAATCTCCGGTGCGTATTGCATCAGAGACCACTTCATTTTGACCGAAAGATAGCTTTAAAGGTGCAGCTCATGATATAAAAATTAAGGAGCGTCTAGTGCAGAACCATACCTGTTAGGGAAAGCCTCCATCCGTCCGAGATAATAATCATAATTGGCCTAATCATAACCGTGTAGATCCAGAAAATCCTCCTCGCTAAAAAGACCATGTCTTCGCGACAGCTCCTTTGCGTTGCCAAGAGGCCGCCAGCTTCTTATCGCGTTGGCCTTCACTTCTGCTCGTCAGATGTTTAAGCACAGTCTCGCAGAATTATTTTCGTTGATGGGCGTGCTGCGTATTGGAGAGAAGATGCACTCCCACATCAAACTTGGCTATTCTCTTCATTCTCGTCAACATGAAGGAAGTCAGATCAAATGATCTAAGACTCTTGGCGTTTAGTCATCTTTTCCAAACTTTGGTATAAGCGATTCTACAATTGTATTAGATTTTGAATTTGATTTACCTATGGTCGTTATGAAAGCATCCGAGAGTTCTTTCCGGCCGGAATCTTTTTGGCGTACCTACTGGACAGCTTTAAGTGGGTCACATTCTGTCTTACTCACAATAGTATAAAGTACAAGAGGCGATTGACTCTCACGTTGCATTTGCTAATGTCACAGAAAGTCTTGTGTACATTAACTTCTCTACATACTCGTACAAGTCCCATCTTTCTGGAGTCACGGTATTCAATCAAGATCCCAATATTCAACGAGTGCCTTTGGTGGCGGCTGCTATGGATATACCGAAGCATAATCTAAGCCAACTACGTACTTGTGTCATTTTCCGTTGGCTTGGTTATAAATGCTTAAGGAGACAAGTCCTCGGTCTTTCCGATCACTCTTCAAGTAATGGTGTGAAACCTCTTCTGCATACGAAGCCACAGATGGGTTTATTCCACACCCATGGTTCCTATATGGGTATTATGTGAGGTTTTATTCAACCCGGAAGTCTTCTACAACGTGCCGATATCGACGTGAGACATACCAAGATTTGATGGTCTCGATTGAAGCCTACTGTCTTTGCTTTCGCGAATCTTGTTCGTGTTCCACTTTTCAGTGTCGGCTTCTGGATTCTAGGGCAGCCCACTTGCTTAGCTTTTCAAGGTTACTCTTCACACTAAGAATTTCGTTTCCAAATCGCAACTCTCCGCTTGAACGTATTGGCCGCTTAAACTAAATTTAGCCTCCCTCAGAATATTTTCATTGCCAGCCTTCCCAACTCGTATTATCAGATCGGAGGCAGCGGCAACTTTATAGATAAGTCCTTTTCGTCGTCGTCTTTGCCGTCTCGTTGTTTCCTTAGGGGTGGAAGTGATTTATCCGAAGTATTGCAACTTTTGTTGGTTGCAACATCGATTTCCCGGGCCTTGTGTGCAAAAAAAGGCGCCACTACGGTAAGTTTGACCGCATTTACCAACTCCGCCGGACGATGAAGTTTAATTTCCGAGACCTTGATGTTTTCAGTGTTTGTCACATCCGTCGATCTTTTTCTCTCCTCGCTCGCACCGCGGTGAACTTGTCTAGGATTTTACGTAGGCTTAATTCTGCTTAAGCCAACAGAACGCCCACGCTCATTGGGAATAATCCCCATTCTCGATCTTTTGATCATCCTGTAGAAACCCGATCCAGACCAGAACCAATTCATCGTGCAGGCTAGACTTCCGCTTTGGTCGAGGGGGTGCCGTGAAATAACGCCGAATTTCAAAATTCGGCTTTATTTTGCTTTGTAAAAGTGAACTAAGACCGAATATTAGTGATTGGCCTTATTTCACTTTTCATTGTTTCTAATATTGCTCATATCATGCTAAAAATGATTAAAATAAACGGTACCATGTAAAATAGACCAATTACAATCACAACTAAAATACAATTGCTAAGAAGTTATAGCCGCCTGCCTGACAGTTGTTGACATTCTCTTAGCGGAGCGATGAAGTCGCGTGAGCGTCTAAACCCTGCGGAGAAAAGGGTGAAATACTATTAGTGAGCGAAGCGAGCCACCTTCTTAAAACTCTGAATTCGGCTTTATTTCACAATCAATGGTCGGCGTTATTTCACTTTATCATTGCGAAATAACGCCGAATTCCAAAATTCGTTATTTCACGGCACCGGTCGAAGGTGAGGCCTGCCTAAAACCTCCGCGAATCTTAGGATTATGACGCATTGCAGTATTTGCTACATTTTGGTATTTTCCAACGACAGACGGAAAACCCTCCCTTCGACTTTAGGTTTAAATCACAACCACCATGACGCTCCCACAAGCGTTCCTACCTCTACTAGTGAGGGGCTGCTGACTCCCATGGTTCAAAATTCTGTGGGAATATCAGTGAGACCCCTACCTTGTATCGACTGGCCGCTTGGCGTTCAAAAATGTCGCTGGTCAAATGCAGTGTACATCAGTCCCCACTCTGATGTTTTTTGCATAAGACCAGCTGTGCTCTACCCCTGTTTATTATCACACTGCGACATTGAAAAACGTAGCCTCTGTAATTGGATTGGGGCCCCGCAGCTCCGGGAGTGAAACTTTTAAACTTCGACCTTTTCGGTTCACTGGACAAGCACCACTTTGACCAACCAACTATCTTTTCTAATAGAATTACAAGCTGAGCCTCCCTAGCGAGGATCAAGGATCTAGGAACTCCCGGTGGTGGTTTTTCTTTTGTTTAAGGTATTGGTGTCACCAGAATCCGGGTGGATTATTGCTACTACGAGTTTTATAGTCCTGCTGGGTCACCATCAATCTGTTTAACTCAAGTCTTGTCTGGACGCCTTTGGAGCTTTGACATCTAATATGGGTTCTTATGAGAACCCAGGTTCCTCGTCTCTTAAACCTCCTCACACTGCCAACAACTTGAAGCAAAAAAGAGGGCTCGAAATGGAATGTTGCAACATCCCTGCGGCAGTGTATTGCAGGTAATGCTGAAATGACTGTCGACTAATGGTTGGTCTAATGAAGGTCACCCACCTGTTCCCAGAAGAGTATAGAATGTCGGCACTCGAACTGTATTTATCTTATCATTGCGGTGAATCGATAAATTAAGCTTACAACAGATCCACTACTCACTAGACAAAAGCGGTTCCGCATTAAAAACGGTGTTATTCCCACCACCTACAACAGCCAGATTAACGTCGAATTTGAATCATAAAATGGGCCACGAGGAGTTCTTATTCTCCTGTGATGGCCTCCAAAAATTATTAAGTAAGTAAGTAAGTATACGTAACCCTTCGCAGGATTGTGGTAATACAAATCTTGAAGTTCGAATTCCACCATAGTAGTAGTTATCAAGAACAGCTGTTCGAAGTGGATGCGAATTAAGAGAACAAACGAAAACTACCAATTGACATGCGCACTAAAAATACTGCTTCTCGAAAGAATCTTTTCCGCCAGATACATTTTCCTTTGTATACCCACCCAAAGCATTTCTAGATAAAAACTCAACCTTATCTATAGCAGGCAGTGGTGAAAAATTTGATTGCATGCGGTGAGTGATTTCCAGCCAGCTGATTACACTTCCACCATTAAAATCGTATTGACGTGGTTACGTCTTGACGTGAGCAATCTTTGCTGACCTGGGCATTTTGCTGCAGCCAATTGAACAAAGTTGATTTGAAGTGTCTGGCTGGCGGTTGCTTGCCAATAGATACAGAAGACTATGACGTTTAATTATTTTCAACAAAGCAAACATAGTTGTACTGCACAAGTACGTACAATGTGTAATATGTAAGTACAGTGGCTCACAGTTCAAACGATGCAGTCGACTTTTTCAAATTTTCAAAGTCTTGTAGAAATGTAATGTCACAGCATAATGCATTGTAAAGGGTTTTCCAATAGGTACTTGACAACTTTGAATTTAATTTGTGAACGCACTCTTCCACTCTTATTCAGTAAACTCGAAATTTTCATCATGGTAAGGTACACGAACGAGCAACTTGTGCAAATTATAAAAATTTTCTACCGAAACTCGGAGTCGGTGACTGCAACTTTAAGAGCGTTAACTCCAATTTTCGGTCGTAATTCTCGCCCTAGTAGACTGGCAATAACAAGTTTAGTGCACAAATTTGAGTCTACATATTCGTTGTGTGATGTTGCCGTATCTGTGAGACAACGGGTTGCTCGAAGTGTCGAAAATATCGCTGCCGTTCAGGCGTCCCTAGCAAACGATCCAAATCAGCCAATTCCACGGTGTTCTCAAGAATTGGGCATCGATCAGGCCACGTTATGGCGTATTTTGCGTAAGGATCTTGGTCTACACCCATACAAGATCAAGCTGACTCAAGAATTGAAGCCGATGGACCATTTGAAGCGACGTACGTTCTCCGATTGGGTTGTGGAGAAGATGCGCCAAGATGATGAATTTCATCGCAAAATCATACTCGTATTCAGTGACGAAGCTCATTTTTGGTTCAATGGGTTCGTCAATAAGCAAAATATGCGTTATTGGTCTGCTGAAAATCCACGTGTGCTTCATCAACCACCACTTCATTCACAAAAAATAACTGTTTGGCGCGGTTTGCATGCCGGCGGCGTTATTGGGCCATATTTTTTCGTCGACGATAACGATCGTCACGTTACTGTGAATAGTCAGCATTATCGCGCCATGATCAGCGTTTATTTTTGGCCCGAATTGGAAGATATGGACTTGGACGACATGTGGTTTCAACAGGATGATGCCACAAGC
Source organism: Volucella bombylans (assembly GCA_949129095.1). Lineage (NCBI taxonomy): Eukaryota > Metazoa > Arthropoda > Insecta > Diptera > Syrphidae > Volucella > Volucella bombylans. Next base: position 377,561,452 of record OX422140.1, on the reverse strand, counting down.
CACACAGCACACGCTACAATCGATTTATTGAAGAGTAAGTATGGTGAGCGTGTTATCTCAAGAAATGGGCCAGTCGATTGGCCGCCTCGTTCGTGCGATTTAACGCCGCTTGACTATTTTCTGTGGGACTACGTTAAGTCATTGGTTTATGCCATCACGCCGCCGAAGTTGGAAGAGCTCAGAGCCAACATTGAACGCGAAATAGCGGCCGTTTCGGCAGAAATGTGTGGCCGAGTCGTTGAAAATTGGGTCAAACGAATCGACCGCTGCAAACGTGCCCGCGGTGGCCATATGAACGAAGTCGAGTTCCATTCATAAATGTTTTGATTGTACTTCAAGCCGATAATAAAGTTTTTGAAATATCTCAAATGGTTTGCGTTTTATTTAAAAAAAAAAGTTGTCAAGTCCTTATTGGAAAACCCTATATGAGTTCAATTGCAAATCACCAAAGTTTGCATGAGTTCAACTTGTGTTTAGGATCGTTGGCTGGGTACAGTCGAAACTTATAGCATACCTCCTCTACTGTAGAAAAATACCAAAAATTCAAAATAACAAAATTGTATGTCCTTAACGGACCCAAAATATAAACCCCCGCCGAAACAGTCTATGCAGTGGAGAAACTGGCGCTTTTAGCCAAGCATGCCTTAGGAAGATCAAGAAATCCAAGAACTCCCCACATTAGTGAACTAAAGAACTTCAATGCGTTAGGAAAGATGCAAGAACACTTTTCAACGTACGCAAAAGCTGAAATTTATACTCCGACTGAGACAAATATAAGGCCAGTCTGAAGAAATACAAGAGCGCAATGGAGAAAGTTTTGCTCGAACATTGAATGCACAACAGAGTGTGCGAGGCTAAGGAAAGCCATATCTAAGGAATCTACAGTAGTTGAATGCCTAAATCTACCAGATGATAGTTATACGAAATCCAACACTGAAGCTTTGAGGCTCTTATTAGAAACGGACTTTCCTGGATGCACTCTTACTCCTAGCATATGTGAAATCCCAGAAGAGATACTAGAAGAAAAGGAAATATGGTAGGTTATGGACTCATTCTCGGCTTACAAATCACCTGGAATGGAGGGAATCATACCAGTCACGCTTTAATAAACAAAGCAGGCTGCGATACCGTCCCTAAAAAGATTATTCAGCAGTAGCATCTAGTATGGATATGTGCCTAAATGCTGGAGGGAAGTGAAGGTAGTTTTCATTCCCAAGGCCGGTAAGCCTAGCCATACCCATACAAAAGACCTCAGACCCATAAGACTTACACATCTGCGCTCAGAAGAGCTAGTCTCAACCCAACTTGCATACACAAAATATAAAGACATGTCAGTACGATTGGAACATGGACATGTCAGTATTTACGATAAAGATCACACATTAGAGGTTTTCCTTGACATCGAAGGATGTCAACAATTCCGCTAACGAACCTATACCATATGCGGACAACAGGAATATTAATGCAACACTAGATAACACGATATTGAAGGCCACCACGTCAATGGGCACCCCTCAAGGGAGAGTGATATCACCTCTTCTGTGGACCGTAGTGGTTAATGAAATACTTGTTAATCTTAAACGGGAAGGTAAAAAAGCCCCTGCATAGGCGGCTGATGTGATTCTTATGGCCACCGGCAACTTTCTCCCCACCATCAGTGAAATTCTAAACCATGTCCTTAGAATTCTTGGAGACTAGGCCAAGCTCTGTGGGATGGGAATCAACCCGCAAAAAACAGAGCTTGTTCTATTCACACATAAAGGGATAATGCTACAATTTGACCTTCCTTCCATAGATGGAACAACTACCGAACAGTGCCAAACAGGTAGGTATCATGCTAGATAGTAAGCTGACTTGGAAGCTCAATGTCCAAGAACGAGTAAAGAAAGAAACGATCGCCTACTACGCTTGCAGCCGTATATTTGGCAGGGGACTTAACCCATTGTGACGTCACGTGGGTCTTTCATCCCCCTACTCTTGGAACCAATTTGAGCTTATGATGAAGCGTAGGAGACTGTTAACGTCTATATTCTCTAGATCCCTTAAGTCATTGTAGAAGACAGCTCCTAAGTGGAGTTTTCTTCTTTCTGGAGAGAGCTAGACATGTACAGAGTAGGTGGAGGATTGTCCCTCCCTCCTCCTCGTCTATGCAATTTCTACAGAAATCGTTTGCAAAGGCGCCAAGCCTTCCTGCGTTCTCGCCTGTAAGGCAGTGTCCAATGATGGCAACTATGATGGCGCTGAGATGTTTCCTATTTAGAAGGATCAAACTCTTAAAGCGACTCAGATCTAGCTTTGGCCAGATCTGTTTGCTCGCTAGACATGTAGACAATATTAATTTGCACGTGCGATTGGTATAGGTATCCATGCTACTCTTTTCCGGTAGAATAGGTAGAGTCGTTTCAATTTTGGCGAGTTCGTCGGCCCTACAATTCTCTGGGACATGGCCCGGCACCCAACATAGGTGAGGGTTAAACTGCTCTGCCATCTCACTAAGAAATGATAGGCATTCAAGGGCGGTTCTAGAATTTAGCAAGACTGAGTGCAGAGACTTGATAGCGGCCTGACTAACCGAAAAGATGCGGCTATCCATTGCAGATATCACATTTTCCTTCTGCCAAGACAGAGCTGTTTTAATCGCCAAAATTTCCGCCTGGAACACTCTGCAGTGATTTCGAAGACGGAAAGAGATGGTTAGATTCGATTATCTGAGAAAACACCGCCGCCAACCCCGCTATCAGTCTTAGGAGCTGATATGGTGGTAATCCATAAATAAAGCTAGCAATCTTAGGTTAATGACAAAAGAACAGAGTATTGTGTGTATAGGCACGACCCATGCCATGAGAACGACGCAAACGGCGGGACTGAAAAATATACTTGGCCTCCTGCCCTCAGATCTAAACATGCAAGAATCTGCAGCGAAAATTGCTTTACGATTGGGTCAGCATAATAGAAATGGTGGAAATCGAAACCGAAAGGCATTGCCTCGATTTTTACAAGGGAGCTGGGTTTATGCTCCATTACGGACTAGATAATGCAAACGACTTTGAAACACCATGTGCCTGAATTTTCCCAAGCAGAGGAGAGTGGGACAGGAACCAAATGGTACAAGAATCGATATTCATTTACACGGATGGATTAAAGATGGAGACAGGAATCGCCACCGGGATCTTCTGCGATCAATTGAACTTACGATGCTCACGACGACGCCTGCCGGACTACAGCAGTGTCTTCCAGGCTGATATATTGATTGTAGCAGAAGTAGCCAAACTTGCGGCATTAAAGGCAATATCACACGAGGATATTACTATATTTATTTTAAGCCCGGCTACCGTCAAGGCCATAGCGGATGTCGCATTCAAATTGAGGCTTGTGAAGTGCTGTCGCGAAGAGTTTAAGGCTCCTTGCTTTCGGCGTAAGGTTATACTCTATGCTGGGTGCCACAAATAGTGGTAGGAAATGAGCATACAGACCAGCTAACTCGAAAAGAGTCCTCCATAGAAAGCGAACTGGAAAATTAAAGCCAATGAAAGGTCGAAAAACCTTCCAAATCCAGAACAAGTAAGATGCTCTGGAAAAGCAGAGCTACGCTTGTTGGATTGCTCACAGGCCACAATCTTCTGAGGGCGGACGCAATAAAGCGAAGACAACCTCTGCAGACACAGTGGGGACATAGGCTCATGGGAGGATACCCTCCACTTTTTGTGCCACTGATCCAGCCTCAATAGTTTGAGGCAAAGAACTTTAGCAAGTTAATACTTCCACGACCTCTCAGTACTATATGCAACTTCACTTGTATCCCTTTTCAGATTCGCGGATGCAACATGGTGGATTAAACACGTTCAGCGGAAAGCCTGAACTAGGAACCGCAATCTAATCCCCATCACAATGGTTTTACACAGACCTATGTGTGATAAGGTATAGAATGGACTCGGCTCCAGATACCTTATCTACCCGCCAACTTAACTTCCACAGCAAGGGCACGAGCACATGTCAACAAAAGCGATCCAGAGTCGTGTAATATCACGCAATCAGATTAACCATTGTTTCACAACTTTTTCGGTGGGAAACCATCAAAATGACGATTCAGCTGTTTGGCTGCACGAGACCCACTAAATAAACAATCAACTGCTGCGTCGGCTAAAATTCATGAATCAATTAAAATATTTTAATTTTGGAATATGCAATCAATAAATTGTTTAAATAGCCAGCACTTTAATTTAAAAAAAAAAACAGAATTAATTTCACAGCCAAAATGACGTGCTTTAATTACTTAAAGTAGCGCTGCAGTCCGGGGTGGACCTGGGCCTCAACCAACAAGCGTCTCCACCTAGCTCTGTCTTTACCAAGCCTCCTCTAGTTTCGTATATTAAGTTGCCTGATCGCAGTCTTCGGAGCTCAGTAGCTGTCCCTCAGGGCGGTTTCGGAGATTTTTGGACTGGAAAATCTACTGGAATCCAGTCGTTAGATCTTAATTCTTCTCGCTAAGCCCGTACAGTTCGTCGTTGTATCTCCTCCTCCACTCACTGTCTATGCAGACGGGACCCAAAATCACCCAAAGAATTTTCCTCGTAAAGCAGCCAAGTCCATGCCTGTGCGCCATAAAACAGGGCTGGGATTATTAAGGTTTTATATAGGGTCAATTCTGTTGTTCGAGAGAGTTGTTGATAGTCAATTGCCGTCTTAGCCAAAGACGCGATGATTGTCAAGAGTTGTTCTTAGTTTGATCTCAGCGCTGCTGTCGTTGTCTGAATTAATAGCGGACCCTAGGTATACAAAGTTCTTAACTACGCAAAGTTATATGTGTCGTGGGTGTCGTCCTGTCCGAGACGTCGGTGTTGGTCATCCCTTCTTGTTGGCAACATATACTTGGCTTTGCCCTCGTTAACCGTTAAGCCCATCCTCGCCGCTTCCATCTCAATACTTGAGAAGCGCCACTGACATCACGCTGCTTTTATCCAATTATGTCAATATCATCGGCGAATGCGAGTAATTGGACGAACTTTTGAAAGATTGTGCTTCTAGTGTTGGGGCGTGTGTTTTGCACAATTATTCCAAGAATGATGTTAAAGAAATCTCTTGGCATTGCCTTGTCTCACTAAATCCGTTTTTGACATCAAACGTCTCGGTGAGCTCTTTAAATTAATGGAGCAGCGTGTATTCTATATCGAGTTTGGCAGGGACGCCAAAACTAGACATTTCCCTGTACAGCTTGTCTCTATAGATGCTGGCATAGGCGGCCTTAAAATCGAAATATAAGTGGTGTGTATCGATTTGGAGTTCATCGGTTGTTTCTAAGATCTGCCGTAGTTTGAATATTTGGTCGATGTTGGACTTCCCTGGACTAAGGCTACATTGATATGGAAAAATTAGGTTGTTGGCGAACGACTTTAGGCGTTCACACAGAGAAGATCTTGTAGGCGATGTTAAGAAAACTGATGCCTCTGTAGTTGGCACAGTTCAGAAGTTCTGCTTTCTTGAGGATCGGACAAACAATGCTTAGGTTCCATTCGGCTATATTTGACAGGTGAGTTGGTGAATGATCCTTACCAAAGTCATTGCATGCCGCTTTAAAGACCTTGGCTGTCAGGCCGTCCAGTCCAGGGTCTTTGCTGGACTTAAGTTTAGATATGGCTATCTTCACTTCATTCAGGTCAGGTGAACGGAATTGTTTTTCTGCATTGTCCAGGTTGAGAGTTCCATTCTTCAAGACAGCAGTATTTGGTTCGTCGTCGGCGTTATATAGTCTACAGAAACGCGTTTTCTGAATCATCACTATCTTCCCGTGTACGTCTCTAGAGGCTTCGGTTTTATGTTTTTTGTACGTTGTACCTTTTGGTAGAACTTTCGAATCTCATTCCTGGAGTAGCATCTCTCAATTTCCTCGACCGCGAGCTTCTCATGGTCCTTTCTTCTTGAGAAGCCGGTGTTCATTTCTCCTCTTCTGCTCGTAGAGCTCATTTGCAGCTCTAGTCTTTCTATGCAGCGCCGCTTTGTATGCCTCTTGCATATCTGTATGTTCTTGCCGGTACTCGTGGTCAAACCAGGGGTATCATTGTGGTCGCCGAGTGAAACCCAGTGCATCGGAGACGGCCTTCGATACTTGATGCTGGAGACATGGTCCTCTTAAGAGATTAAGGGAGACGCGATTGTAGCCGTCAAACTTCCTCACCGCTTGCCTTTGCGATATTTGCGACATCCGCAACCGTACCTTAGCTACCACTAGGTAGTGGTCCGAGCAGGAGTCGGTCCCTCGGAACATCCGGTCATCCATAATACTGGATGCCTTTCGTCGATCGGAATGTGTAATATCTGGTTGACGGTTAAGCATTAGCAATTCTCCAAGACCCCTTATGAATATCGGCATGCGGGAACCGCGTGCTAGGTACGACAAGGTTTCACCCCGCCGCAAAGTCGATGTCGAAGGTGGTGTCGTTCAGCCTATACTTTCCGACTTTACTACCAAAGATGCACTATTTTCCCTATTTTGCACTAAAGTCGCCGGGGACAGTCATAGCTAGGGCACTGCTTGTAGGTCTTGTTCAATTATTGGCAAATTTAGCCTTAATACGGTTTGTTATGAGGCGCTCGTTTACATACTGGAAACCGAAGACTTTTTGTCCATGTCTGCCTCTAACAACAAATCTGCATCCAAATAGGCGCTGCTTTTGCGTCAATAACAATCGCCGTTGTTAATGTCGCAGTTTTTCATCCTCTTTTTGTCCGACCCAACATATAGTATTTCTTGAATGGCGGTAATATCTGCTTTGCAGCAGTCCAGAGGCTCCGATTGTTGTTCGACTCCACGTTCATTGTCCTTATTTCGTGGGCCCCCGCCCAATTATCAAGGCTTCGCCCATCAATGACGTTATTTAATAATAAACGGGGGCAGAGCAAAGTACTGGTCTTATCGTAAACATCTTCAGATAACAATTACAAGTTGCCGGTCATAGGTCTTGTTGGCGGCTGGGCCATCTGTAGTCCCTATCAGGACTGGTTGACCTAATTGGTTGACCCAATGTAGAGTTCCAATAAATACTGGGTGCTGCGACCCTCAGGGCAGTAAGAGGTTTTAGGTCGGACTCGACTCACACCAAGGGTGGAACTTGTGCCGGAAACACAGTTCCGATTTGGTATTTCAGGAAGGTGGCAGAGCGATGGCAAGGCGTATCCTTACCCCCATGGATGTATGGGCATCCCGTAAACTTAAGTCAACATGACAGGCGTTTACGTTAAAAACAGAGACACTATGTCCTTATTTCGTTTCCAGGGGTTGCCAGCAGTAGATCCGTCCATATCCGAGGCATGTTGTTGCTTCGTAACTTAATTGGTTTGTTGATTCCGTTTGGGGAATTCATATTCGCTCTCCCGTTTATAGGGCTGCTGGTTTTGTCTGCTGGTCAGCGCTTGGAAGTTTGGCATAGTTACAACATTGGGCATCGCCAAGTTGTCACCTCTCAGTGCCTACCCTAATTCTATTTCTAACCCCCTTCCAAAGGTAAGTTGTTTATTAGATCTCCCTAACAAAGTGTTGTTTCATTGAACGTTCTGGAATATATGTATACTTCGAGTTGCTTACATGTTTCTGCAGTTCTCTCATCGTCTCCAATTTGTGCTGGGTTTCATCCAGGCTTTCGGCTTCGATGATGACATCATCCGCATATTATTCCTCTTTAATTACTGACACAGCTGCAGCGAATTTTGTGCCTCATAATCTGCAGCAATATCCTAGAGCCGCAGCTGCCCCGAATATGTCGGTGTTTAACCTTTTTTTAGACCTTTTCGATGTCTCCAGTGAAGGTAAATGTGTACCTAAATGTGTAAATGTGACTCGACATCGACATGTTGTTTAGGGAACAACCAAAATATGATTTGAATGTTGCGTCAAATATGAATCTCAACTCCACGGTGGTACTGAATTCCTTAAAATCGGTCCAAAGGGGAATAAGAAAAGCAAACGGTTATTGCAAAACCGGATCAGCTTCATTCACCGCTGGCATATGCCCTAGTTGAATATGAAGGTTTGCGTTGGCTTGGAGTCCCTTTTTCAGCTGAAGAAAAGCTCTGCATGAATACTAACAGGAAGGCACACGTCATAACGGCCATCATGATTCCGATCTGTCCTTATCCTTCATAGAGCTGTTGTCCATAATTTAACTATCAGACATTTTGACATTTTGTAGCCACCAGCAAGCTGCTTCGTCTATGACATTTCTAAAATCTAAACAACAGCAAAACAACGATCAATTCAAGTTATCCAACATCCAACTGCTCACCCTCTAACACAAGAGCCAGTTGCGTAAACTATGCGACACAATGCAAGACGCACCTGGGTAGTATAATGCTATCCATACTCAGACTCATTGCTCCTCCGTAAGGAGGTCGAAGGCGTACAATTATGCTCACACTTTCTGGTTTTATGCGTGCTGCCCCAAACGAGCTACCTACTCGAGGAACTTGTTTACGAGCCGCACTCCCTAGGTTTTACGATCAATAATATCTGACCTGGCCATCTGATACCAAGCCACCGTTGCATTGGTATCTGCCAGATACTACACTCATACTCGTCCACTGGTATTCGTGCTTTGTGAAAGTGATTTTTCCTTTTTGTACTTTAAAATGTGAAATGCATCAGCACAGCTGAGTGTACGGGTAGTAAGGAAATTCCACTTAAATCGAATTTGGTTGTACTGATACCCAAGCCCAAGATACGGATACATGTTTCGATGAAGAACTAAGTAGTGCAACATACGAGTACGAGTAGTGTGCCTCATATCCAGTCTCCGCAGTCCATATGGAATGGCATGCACCACAACAGGAAATTCTTCATTTTATATAATCGCCCAAAAGAAATTAATTCCTCGACGGTACGTACTGCGAGTACTTGCGAGTTGGAGATGCAGTTGGAGTTGAAGTTTGCGTTCGCGTTTGTGTTTGCGTTTGCGTTAGAGAGCACATTCGCGTTCGCGTTCTCTGACGCTGCAATGGTTTGCTATTAATCAAAATGTTAAGTAATAAATTAATAAAGCGGGATTCCTTTTTGCAATGTTAGCCGATCTATAGTTGGTGATTAATTATGCAGCGGTATACTAGATACATACTCGTAGATTGTCGTGTGAGGTATAATTAAGCGAGCAACTAATTTGTGTTTGAATTAATTGGGAAGAAGGTGGAATTCAGGGAAGCTATTTCGGAATGCGTTATGGAAAGGAAAACATCACTTTGTCGGTAAAACAGAAGCCCCTAGGAGATGAAAGATTAGCCATCGGCATTGCCTCTGTAAACCCTTTTCTGTAGCTTAATGGATCTCAATTTGAGAAGAAACCTTAGATCGATTTACTGGACAGTCTACCTCAAGCGTGAGTTGTGGAAAATGCTGACTATGATGACCATAAATTGTCTCTTAATTGCTATAGGCAGATACAAATTACAGATGCTATAGATGCAACTATTTTGGTTCCCAGTTCCCAGAATAACTTTGCAGGTTTCCAATGCCGCGGATATGAGTGCTTGAAATGAAGACGACCTAAGTAGATGAATTGGGCGAAACAGCTTCCTGAGACCGGAAAGGACACTGGGATGGACTGCTGCATGCAATTTTGCTATCTAAGTAGCCCAGAGGCAATCAGTCCTAAAGCACGGCCTTTTATAATCCGCATAGATGACAATTTTTAAAATCTACGAGCTTCCGCGGAAGACATTCGACTTCCAAATCATGCTTGGTGTCTTCAACACTAAAGTCGGAAAAGTGAATATATTTGCCGCAGCAGACAGAGGCTATAAATTGTGTGGCAATAGCTCTCGGAACTGATAACTTATTCTCTTTGTAGGCTTAGCAAGGGAACTTATTACTCTCTGGAGCCAGACATGCCTTCAGAAAAGTGATCAACATGGCTTTGGACTATGTGATAGTATTCAAGGAATAGTCAGAGAAGCTTAGTTACTGCGTTTACAATCTTTTTGAAGTGCCATCTATAGTGTCCTAAGGATTAGTAGGGGCAGTCGGCCGAATAACGTTTCTCTCAATTGCTATAAAAAGCATAAGAGCTGTACGTGAACGGAAATGAAGGGATCTACAAAGGAAAAAGAGTGCGCACAAGTAGGGTGCGGTAGTATCTATTGGTTCTGAGATATATCTTTAGATGTTCAAACATGTTAACTCCCTCATTTCCAATGTCCAGATAAAGCAGAAGAGGAGTCTCTAAATATTAAATCACCCCGATTACGCAGCTTTATTGAAGTTACGTGGGAACATCTTCTACCGCGAGCATCGAACTTATCGAGTTGTAAAGGCTGAGTAGGGTCAATGAATCTCGAGAAGAAATTCTCCAGACGAGTCCTGAAACCAAAGGATGCTCCCCCCCCCCCCCCAACTCCCAAAGCACTCCATCATTCCCCTAGGCTGGATTAAGGTGTTATACGACCCGTGCCGATGATCAACCTGGCTGAGGGCCTAGTATCTCCAAAAATAGCTCAGTCGCAAACGGAGTATCCGGATACCTGGCGACTTCCGGATTAGCTAGCCTTATCTGTATACGGCGGATCTCTGTACAGATGGACACCCCTTTCTCCGCTACTCGTGGGACCATTAATGGATAACAACCAAAAAACAAAAACCGAGGCCGGTACTCCTTCATTACCGGGCGGTGGAACGGTGACTACACCGACTACCGGCAAGGCTCCTGCATTGCCGAGAGGAGGCAAAACTGTGGCAGGCCATGGTACGCCATCCTCTAAAGGCAAAAGGAACGAACCAAAAAATAAGAATTCAGGAAGTGTTAGGATTGTGGCAGGCCATGGCCCTATCACCTCCTCCACCCTTAGCAGCAGCAAGTTTGTGGCAGGCCACGGACTTGTCGCTGCTACCAAAACTCCTTCGGGGAGTGTTAAGACTGTGGCAAGCCATGGTCCTATCACGTTCCCCGTCCCCATCAGCAGCAAGTTTGTGGCAGGCCACGGACTTGTTGCTGCTACCAAAACTCCTCCAGGCGCTCTACATAAGACGCCGAAATGCTTCACGCATCATCAAAACCTTCGGATCCATTCCGGAGCTTGAGAGAAGTGCGGAAATAAAGAGCACGGTCGAGTGGGCTAAAAACATCCTAAATGACGGATTTCCCACTGCTTCCATTGCTCCCAAAACGCCAAAAGACTCCTCTAAGCATCAGAGATCGTTGGAGGAAACCGTACCGGTTTCCAAGAGGCCCAAAACACACAGTTCCACAACCCCTGGGCCATCCAACAGCAGATCTCTGAGGTCTCATAATGAAGTCCTAAAGGACGCATTGGTGATCGCGGTGATCGACAGGAGCGATACCGACGGTTCCATTACACCGGAACGGTGGCAATTGGTCAAGTTGAAGCTCTCGAGCAACTTCTTGGCCATCATGCGGGAAAACCCAGGACCACCTCCTATCACAAGCGACGCTGGCTGGCACCAAGGCCATGTCAAGCTCATCGCTTGCTCCAACCAGAGATCTCTCGATCTCTTCACCAAGGCCATCGATGGTTTAGGAGAGGTTTGGCCAGGTGCAAAACTCGAGGTCGTATCTAAGGAAGACATTCCTAGTAGACCTCGAACTCGCACCTGGATTCCAGCCGAACCCTCCTCTCCAGAAAATATACTGGAAATCATCCGGCTCAGCAACCCGACTCTTCCGACTCATGACTGGAAAGTCGCGAAACTGGAGGAACTAAGGGGTTCTTATAGATGCGCGTTAATTGTGATCAATAAGGAATCCCCTAATCCTCTGGCGCAGACGAAAGGCATGATTCGGTTCGGATTCGAGTCCATTCACTTAAGGGTGTACAAAAAGGATGAGCTGGATGCTGATAAGCAACCTCCTCCTCCTTTAACACCTGACATCACAACCTTGGATCTTGGAGCGTCGATATCCTTTCCAGAATTGGATAGCGACGACTCCAATCTGTCCGAGGTGATTACCAAGCCGTCGGCCTCCTCTTCTGACACACTGTCGGAAATGGAAACCGATGACGAAGCAATTGGAGGTTCTACACGATCAGAGATAGAAGATGAGCTCTTGGGCACATCTTAAGAATCGGAGGACCTCAACAACACCGTGGTGGAAGCGACTCTGGAAGACTGTAGGAATGATACGGTTTCTCCAGATTAATCTCCACCACTCAAAAAAGGCTTCGGCCGCATTCATTCTGCGTCTTTCCAACGGCGCAGAAGACATAATTCTAATCCAGGAACCATGGATTGCAGAAGGCGTCCACGAACCGACTTAGGACACCCTCATACGTTCCGCTTTATACAAGTGACAAATGTAAGATTAGAACTTGTATTAGTGAAACGTTGCCTTAATGTATTTCTACTTCCCAACCTCAGTGACCCCGACCTAACCGTTGCCAGATTAGAGATTGCCAAAGGCTCTTACTGGCTGGCATCGGCTTACCTTGGCCACGACCAAGTGGGCCCTCTCCCTGGTGATAACCTAGAAAGGGTGGTACTGGAAGCGGGAAGGCAAAAACTGGCCTCATAATCGGATGCGACGCTAACGCACATCATACGGTATGGGGCAGTACCGAATTCAATGATAGAGGTGAGTCACTTTTAGACTATATTGTAAGTACTAAGCTCTTAATTTGCAATATTGGCAATGAGCCCACTTTCATAACAAAAAACCGACAAGAAGTATTAGATATTACTTTTGTCTCCGACAGCATCACCCAAAGGCTAACAAACTGGATGGTATCGTCTGAACACTCCTTTTCAGACCATAGATACATCCAATTCAGTCTGAGTGATGCTCCCCCCAGCCAACCAGCTTTCCGGAACTACCGGAAAACTGATTGGACAAAATATAGAGGAATACTGTCGGAAACGATATCCTCTAAACTATCAAGTCCCCCGCGTGACACCAATGAGCTCGACATGAAAGTCAGGGAATTTACTCTGACTCTCAATAAGGCTATGGCCGCTTCCTGCCCTCTTATTCAACCAAGAGGCAAGAAAAAGCCACATTGGTGGTCATCGGCACTAGGACTGCTCAGAAACACCTGCAGAAAACTTTTCAACGCAGCAAAAAGCACAAGAAAAGTGACCGACTGGGACTCATATAAAGAATCCCTCAAATTATACAAAAAAGAACTGAGGAAGGCAAAGCGACAATCCTGGAGGTCATTCTGCGACAAAATCACAGAAACCTCTGAGGCTTCGCGGCTAAGAAAAAGCCTCTCCACAAATCCTATGATGCCCAGCTGTTTGAAAAAAACCGATGGCTCTTGGACAACCTCAAGTGATGAATCACTCAACCTGCTTCTGGACACCCACTTTCCAGGTAGCTCCCATCTCGCGGCCAGTAGCAGCCCAAACAAGCCTACTGCAACCGTGACCAAAATTCATAGTCTGATTACGAGAGACAAACTGCTCTGGGCGCTGCATAGCTTCAAACCATACAAGTCTGCTGGTCCGGACGGTATTATACCTGCCGAGCTACAGAGATCCTCAGATATTATTCTACCAGTGTTGGAAAATATTATGAGGAGCTGTGTAGAACTTATCCACATTCCACTGTTATGGAGAGAAGTCAATGTAGTATTCATTCTCAAAGCCGGAAAATGCTCTCATGTTCTCACAAAGGACCTCAGACCTATAAGTCTATCATCTTTCCTTCTGAAAACTTTAGAACGACTGATTGATATCCATATTCGAGCTAAAGTTGATCCAAGACTTCTGTCTGCGGCTCAACATGCCTACTGTAAAGGGAAGTCGGTGGAAACGGCTTTGCACTCTCTGACTAGCCACATCGAACGATCCCTACAATATAAGGAGTACACAATGGTTGCTTTCCTAGTCATAGAGGGCGCCTTTAACAACGTCAACACATCCGCAATCACGACTGCGCTGTCAACTCTGCAGGTAGACGGCTCACTTGGGGAGCTGATTAATCTAATGCTAACAAGCAGGATAATCAACTCCAAACTAGGTGAGACTTCTGCTAAAAGATATGTCAGTAGGGGTACGCCGCAAGGCGGTGTCCTCTCCCCCCTCCTCTGGAACTTAGTGGTTAACGAACTACTGATATACCTGGAAGCGGGTGGTAGCAGAGTGATTGCCTATGCGGATGACGTTGCCATAGCCGTCTCAGGAAAACATTTAAATACCATTAAAGAACTCCTCCAAGTAAATCTTAACAGATTAACCTGCTGGGCAGATCGCTGTGGATTGGGAATAAACCCCCATAAAACTGATCTTGTCCTCTTTTCTAGGAAATATAAAATTCCAATCATATACCCTCCTTCAATAAGCGGTACCAGTTTAGCTTTCTCCGATACAGCAAAATATCTGGGTCTCATTTTTGACAGGAAACTAAACTGGAAACCTAACATTCAAGAAAGAGTCAATAAAGCTACAATAGCTTTATTCTCTTGCAAGAAAGCCATTGGGAACAAATGGGGCCTTCAACCTCGCAAAACCCACTGGCTATACATCTCGGTCATAAGACCGATACTTACTTACGGGGTGGTTGTCTGGTGGACGGCCTTGGAAAATGCAGTCAACCGCATTAAACTAAGCAGAGTCCAAAGAACAGCATGTCTATGCACAAGCGGAGCTTTGCGGTCTACCCGCTCTGCGGCATTAGATATTCTGCTTCAATTGACACCCCTCGACATTTTTAGCAAGCAAGTAACTGCGACTGCAGCTATTCGCCTTAAAGCGACTAAACAGTGGACAAATAATTCATTTGGTCACGCCAATATTCTTAATACATTAGGAATCCTCACAGAGAACACCGATTACACCATACCTGCACTTTGGTTTGACAAAAACTTCCATGTAAGCTTCCCCTCTAGATCATTCTGGGAGGAGAATGCTTTCATGGAGGACAAGTCAATCCATCTCTACACAGATGGATCTAAACCGACAGCGGAGTTGGTGGCGGTGTTTTCTCAGATAAGCTAAATCTAAGCCTCTTTTTCCGCCTTCCAAATCACTGTAGCGTGTTCCAGGCGGAAATTTTGGCGATTAAAGAAGCTCTGTCCTGGCTGAAGAAAAACGTGATATCTGCAAAGGATATCCGCATATTTTCGGATAGTCAGGCCGCTATCAAGTCCCTGGACTCGGTCTCATTGTGTTCTAAAACTGCCCTTGAATGCCGATCATCTCTCATGGAGATGGCAGAGCAGTTCAACATTCACCTCTGTTGGGTGCCGGGCCACAGAGACATTCCAGGGAACTGCAGAGCCGATGAACTCGCCAAAATTGGAACCACTCTACCTATCCTACCAGACAAAGGTAGTATAGGTATACCAATCGCTACGTGCAAACTAACACTAAAGCTAGATGCCACTAAAAGAACGGACCTTAGGTGGACTGCTGGACAAACATGTCTAGCGACCAAACAGATCTGGCCAAGGCTGGATCTGAGTCGATCTAAGTGTCTGATCCTTTTAAATAGGAAACATCTCAGTGCCATAATAGGTGTCATTACCGGACACTACCACATAGGCAAACACGCAAGAAGGCTTGGCGCTTTTACTAACGATTTCTGTAGAAGCTGCATGGACGAGGAAGAGGTGGAGACAATCCCCCACTTACTCTGCACATGCCCAGCTCTCTCTCAGAGAAGGAAGCTTCACCTAGGAGCTTTCTTCTACAACGACCTAAACGATCTAGAAAAAATAGACGTTAACAGTCTCCTACGCTTTATTAAAAGCTCAAACTGGTTCCAGTAGTAAGAAGATCACAGATCCACGTGGCATCACAATGGGCCAATAGGCCTAAGTGGGTTGGTATTTCCAACAGCCACTCTTACCTAACCTAACCTAACCTACGTGGGAACATTCGGGGCTCAGATCAATTCTGGATCCTAGCATTTTGTCAGAATATCGGAGTAGAAATAGCAAAGGTGTTGGACTCGTTTCCAGCGAATCAACGGCAGTGCTCACACGTAACTATGTAGTGCGCTATTGGCACTATCCTTTGAGGTACCTAATCTTATTGTTAATGTAAGTCGTCCATATGTTCTGATTTCTCAATAACGTAAAATACTATATGTTGTGAAGCGATAAGTAGCCTTAAATAGGGACGTCCATTTTCAACGTTTCAAAGATTATTGGGTTTTCACGATCATTATTCAAGCGCTTAACGGACTACAAGCAGCTGAAGAGTCAGCGGAAACTCTAAAGAGTTATAAAACCGATGTTTCGACCATCCAGTCCAGTGTAATGGAATTACCTGGGCAAAAGAAGGATGAAACCTATACTACGGTGATCGCTATACAGGTAGATAGGAAGACAAAGCAATAAGCCTTACGAATCTGGCATGTGAACGAATGCCTAACTACAACGCCTATATTTCGCTAAAATAAACCTGATAAGCACTCTTTCATCGGCAGAGCAGGAGCGTTATACAAATATTTGTGTCTGACCAATGTCCGAGGAACCAAGTTAACATCACTCTTTACGATTAGAAGAGGATATTTCACAGCGTAGTCGATAAATATAGACTGCACGGGACCAACCCCGAAAATATATTTAAGCTTATTGTGTGTCATGGCTATATGACATCCCTGCTAGCACGCGTTGCCCATGTCTCAACATTAATAAAGAGGCTCAGACCATTGATTAAGAAACTATCAATGTTTGTCAAAGTTTAACTGGTTTCAATGTCACGGATCTCCAATTTGTTGTGCGAGTCCCCAAAAACTCATCAAGAAGCGTTCTTCAAGTACAGAAGAGCAGTGGTGAACCTGTCAACAAGCCGCATTTGATGTGTTAGGCTTCGTCTGAAAATTATCATAAGTTCCTGCAAAAAAGAACTAGAGGAACGTCGGCTGCTCGGAAAGAAAGAGAAGGGATTAATAATGCGTTGGATGGAACTAGTGGAGAGGTCTTACTCCAGAAATGAGGTTCGAAACTTCTGTCTAAAAGTTTAAAGAACATTCCAAGGATACAAATCTCGGAGTTGTGAGGTAGAATAATCCAGTGATCGACAGTATCTGCGTCGTCTCGGCCTGGATATAGGCGAGTCTACACAGACAGATTCTCTGCCGAACCTTTTAAAGCAGCTGATGTGGACATCGTAAGGAGCACACAGAATCTGTAAAACATTGTCGGATAAAAAAGTATTCCCCGCAAATGAAGTGTCAGGATAAATTGAGCAATTTTCAAGAAAGGAGACCTTGTGCACAACGCCAACTTTAGGGGCAACAGTTTCCTTAACATCGCGTATTGGTTTTTATCAACAATCTTTAAGGGCCTTATTAGCAGGACTAAACCTAGTCACCTAACGAAAATCGAGGAAGTCTAAATGGGTGCTAGCCTCCTCTTTCCGGTCTTAGGACCCTGCCAATTCGTCAGATTGTGCAGAATTATAATAGAGAACTCTAGCTGTTCCACGAAAGATCGTAACAATCTCACAGAGACCTTGGATTTACAAAGGGATTTCAGCAAGTTCATTTGTTGTCAAGGGTTCTCGTCTGTATTAAATTTCAAAGAATTGTGAGAAACTCAGAGGACATCATTTGAGCCATAATTATTTACTTAGATGGCGCTACAATCTGGGGAGAACCTGGTCCTCAACCAATAGGTCTCTGATTAGCTGCCTCCAGTTGCGCACTCCAAGTTGGTTGAGGTTCCCTTATACTTGCGGACGCTTTTAAATGCGAAGTCTTCCTATACTGAGTGGTGCGTCCGGGTTGGCATTGAGGAATCTTCGGACTGGAGCGTTGGTGTTCATTCGCTTCACATGTCCTAGCTATTTTAAGCGACTAATATGCACTTTTCTGACCAACTCAATGTTATCGTACAGCTCATAGAGTTCGGCCTTAAATCTCTTCCTCTAAACCCCATCAACGCAACGGGATCAAAAATCCCTCGAAGAATTTTGCGTTCGAAACGGTCAATGATATCTTTATCTGCCTTCACTGACGTCCATGTGGCTGTATCATAAAACAGGACAGGGATGATGAGGGATGATGATCTATGGAGTGTCCTTAGTGTTCCTTTGTAAGGCCTTATTATTCATTTGCTTTCTTATGCCGAAGAAACGGCGATTAGCGAGTATAATTCTTCGTTTAGTTTCTGATGATGTGACATTAACAGATTCTTCAGCGGAGCAGAGTTATACAAAGTCCCTGACAACAAAGTCTACGGTGACACGGTCAGAACGTCGTTGTGTTCCTTCTTGTTGACAGCATATACTTAGTTCTGTCCTCAATCACGGCTAAAGCCATTCTCGTCACTTCAGTTCCTATACCTATTTATTTTCTGTGATTATGGCTAAGGAATTCAAGGTAGACGTAGCCAATATACGCGGGCTAAAAAGCAAACATTTTTCTGCGTACGTCCACGTTTCTAAGTACAGACCAGCTGTTTTGCTCTTAGTGAAACACAGGAAGATCGCCGCCCACACCTCTCAGATCATTCTGATCTGAAGCTGCTCGGCTACGAACTAGTGTCATTATTCTTCTCTCACCGCGGCCTCGCCATTTACGTGCGTAGTGATGTAGTTTACTAAACTCCAGCACAATGTAATCCATGTTCCAATCCGGAATTCAACTTCATGTGGTTAAAATTCCATCTCCGTAAGCAAATTATCCACTACTGCTTTATTTACAGAAGCCCCAAACTGGACAGTCGACTTTTAACGAGTTTGATGCGCCGTCTGACTCCATTCAAACGATTGTATCTCTGTATCCTCATACTGGAATCGTGATTACGGGCGACTTCAATATACACAATTCTGGGTGGCTTCGACATTCTGGACAGACAACACCCGAAGTACGGTGTGTTGACACCTTCGCTGCGGAAAACAACCGAACGCAGCTTGTAAATGAGCTCACACGACGTTGATAGTCATACCGCCAATACCCTGGACTTGTTTTTAAGTTCTCACCCTTATGTGCTCTCCCCTCTAGGCTCGTCGGACCATTGTGTCATATCAGCTAATTTCTCGTATACCGAACACACAGTTAGAGAAAAGATTTCTAAAAGAAGCGTATGGCAATACGAGAAAGCCAATTGTAAAGAGGCTGTCAGTGTTAGGGAAATGTTTTTTCGGTCCTTCAAGACCAACCCAACAAAGGAAAACCGAAAAAAGATTAAACTAGCCAGGAATGACTGCATCTTTCTTAAGCGTGTGAAATCCCATTACGACCTACAATGTCCCAAAGGTAGTAAAAGCTTTTAGTAGTTTGTTAAAAACATCAGAAATTCTGCCTCATCCTCCATCCCAACGGTCATTCACAATGACATTCCAGCTGTCAACTCTTTGGAAAAGGCCAATCTGCTTGCAGCACACAGCATTTGTCCAGTTCGTCCCTAAAAAAGGCGAATCTTCTTCACTCCTCTCATACAGACCCATAGCACTTACGTCCGTTCTTTCCAAGGGCATGGAAACGCTGATAAACCGTCAGCTAATGAAAAATCTCGAAACGGGGAAACTTTTCAATATGGTTTTCGTAGCAACAGGCCCACTGGTGATGGCATGTCTCACCGAAAAGTGGAACTAAAGAACCTCAAAGAGTTGGAAACAATTTCCACCCTCAATCTTCATCCTTGGTAAGAACATGCAAGCTCTATCTCTCCTTGGGATGTAGTTAGATTTACAAAAACCAACGTGAGAAGATAACTCAGTCATAAATAACCACAGCTCATCGTGTGCTAAAAAGAACCTTGAATTTGATCATTCAACCCGTACACAGCTTTGAACAAAATCAAATATTTCGATGGCCGTCAACTACTTGAGAGACAGTACCAAGCAAACTCTTCTAAGTGACACACGTACTTAAAGTGCAGCGCGGTATTTTTTCTTTAAATCACCCATTGAGTGTATTTTGTTAAAAAAAAAAGTATTGTTCCAACTGTTTTCTAGTACACAATACTTACCGACCTAGTTGCTAGTGTTATTCAATAAACTTAAATAATTCTTTCATAATATAAATTTTCCCAAAAACTTTACAGAAAAAACTACACATCAAAGTTTTATCAATTGCTCCCGCCGATATGGCGGCAAAAACAACAAACCGGTTTGATGGGCTGAACCCGGACGACCCAATGCAAACCAACAAAACGGCGAAAAGAAAAAAAACAGACAGAGGAGCACATGCACACGGTGAACAATGGCCAATTCTAATCTCTAAATCGCAAATACCCGTTGATTTTACGCGATTCCTTGTTATTACTAACTCAGTGATGGACAGTGATAAAACACCAATTGCCAACCGAAACGCAATTATCATAGATAAAGGCATTGACGCTGTCTCCACCTACTATAAAGATGTCAAAGCCCTTAGAAATGGTGACTTACTGATCCAGGTAAATAATAAAGAAGTCGCCGACAGATTTGTCAAGTGCAAGTCTCTTGGTCATGTTCCAGTCGAAATAAAGTACCATCTGTCACTTAATTCTTGCCAAGGTCGTATTTATTCCTATAACTCCATTCCTCTCGAAGAAAATGCTATCCTGGAAGAGCTAAGAAAGTTCAAAGTCACGGCAGTAAAAAAACTCTTTAGAAACGAAGGAGGAACCCTTAAAGCAACTGGAGCTGCTATATTGACGTTCGACGCCCCTGAACCACCTACAAAAATAAAACTAGGGTGGCAGATATTAGAAGTGAATCCTTACTACCCTAACCCCATGTCTTGCAGAATATGCCAAAAAATAGGACACACCAAAAACCATTGCCGGCAAACAAGTAACATCTGTGCAGTCTGTGCCGAAGTTTCCCCACACGAAGAAGGATGTAAGCGAACATTCTGCGTAAATTGTATGGCGGATGATCATGCATCTAAAGATAGGAATTGTCCCACATTTGTAAGAGAAAAGACTGTTCTTATTATAAAAATAAAGAAACGTTGTACGATTAAAGAAGGAAGGGAGGAGTACAATAAGTCAGGACACCTTTATGTACCAAAAACTATCCCACGGGGAACAAACCGATCACTTGCAGAAGTAATAAGAGAGAAACTCTCAGAGAAAGCAACTGATACGAATACCATCTCTAGCACAAGCAATATTGAACAATTGGCAAAAAACACCCTACAAACTACTAACGTAACAAAAACAAAGCACACCGAAAATAACACAAATACACACATTAATGTTACTGGCCCTAAACAAATTACCAAAACAATACCTACTCGTACAACGCTCCAACACAACAAGGACAAAAATAAGACAAACAATACCTCTTTACTATCTTTACAAGAAAAGAAATTACAAGCAGAAATCATTAGTAATACTACAGACAATGATATGGAAATGAATCCATCTCATTTAGTTAGCCCCAAAACATTCCAGGACTACCATGGTCCTGGGCATAGACTAACTATACCTAGATATCAAACTTTCCAGATATTGGAAAATCAAAACCGGTTTTGTACTGATCGTCCCTATCCGTGTGAACCTGTCCGTGAATACGTGAGAATTGTCAACAATGTCAAAATTCGAAAAGTTTTACGAGTGACGTCACCCATATAAAAATGACGCGGTGAATTTCGATTTTGACATTTCTCATATTTACAAATCTAATTTCGTGTAAGTTGCAAAAAAATTTTATGTTGAACAATAATTTTGTTTATTATATTTTCTAGGACAACAAAAGAAGAAAAATGTACACATTTGGAGCAAGAAGAAAACATTTTCAACAGAATACTGCGGCCACGAACAGATTGCCTTGGATTGGAGGTGGCAAAAGCAGTTGGAAAAGTTTGTTTACATTTTCTTGTGAGTAACTACAAACATTTTAATTTCAAAATAATTTATTTTACTTCTTTTTTACAGTAAGAACAATGAATCTAAATGCACCATTCAAGAGCATTAAGAAATGTGGATGAGTGATCTAACTAATTACATGTAAGTAAAAAGAATACATTTTCGTATAGCTATACATATAATGTCTTTTTCCTTGCAGATCCAACATTTGAAGTGCAATGGTTTCAAGAAAAGCGTTCCCAGTGTGGAACCATCGTGAGCTGATCAAATAAACTTAAAGCATTTTTTCGATTTTTGTTTTGTTTTGCTTTGTTTATCCAATAAATACAATAAATTTAAAGAAATTGTTTTTTCTTTCTTGGATTTGCTGCTTCTTCAATAAATTATTGACATTTGTTCATTTCACCACGGTGTGGGTAAGTTTTTCGCTTCACCATGAATGTTTTCATCAGGAGAGCATGTTCCGAAAAAATGTAAATTACAATTCATGAATAAATTGGATTATTAGATTAAATGGAAAATATTGTATTAACTTTTCATATGAAGTAATAAATAATAATTAATGATTATTTTGACTGTTTTTATTTGTGAAAATAGAACAATAAATAGAAAATTAGTGCTTTATAGGTCCATTTAGTACGACAGCGGATTGACCAATTATTTTTTGAAAAAATATGGATGTGACTGGACAATTTAGCTCATATTTAATGCTTTTCTATTACTAATTCCATTACTAACGCAACATTTCCACATACTTTGCTCAATTTTTGCTTCAAAAAATTTCCGAGAAGAAGAAAATCGATGTAAACACAACGCTGTACGTTTCACAAATATCACGTTGTAATTCTAAAATTTGGCTGGATTTTCGTGAATGTCAACGACATCAAATCGGCGTATAAATTTTATACCGTTAGAAAGAAACCTTTCGTCAGCGAAGCAAATAAAAAAAAAACAAAAGGACTTTGCTAATAAATAAAAAAAACAAAGGATTTGTCTTCTAGGATTTTTTCAGGAGAGTCAAAACTTAGCATTTATGAATCAAATAGGCCTTCGAAAGCATGAAGACAACCAAATGAAACTTACAGTCCAAATACACAAGGCAAAAAGTAAAGCACGGAAATGGTGGTTGTGTAATATGGAGCTAAATATCCACTGTTGAGATCGGTAATTTAGTCACAGTAATTCAGAAAAAGAAGTATACTAAAATATTTAGAGCGAAAATTTGCTTCAAAGGACACAAACAATGCTTATTGCGAAACATTTTTTACTCCCAACAGGACAACGATTTCAAGCATAAGTCCATATCCACATAAAGTCTCTCACTTGCTAGTAACGCCACCACATAGCCCCGATCTTAACCCGTTCTCTTTGGAACGCCTTTGGAATCATTAAATGATGAGGTTACGAAAACATGTCATTACATCGAAGCCTCAGTTAAAAATTTTAATTTTTAGCGGAATGGCAAGAAATAATATGTGAATATATGGAAAAATTGACGCATTCTATGCCAGACCGGCTTAAAGATGTTAACAGCATTAAAGAATACTCAACAAAATAGTAGCAAAATCTGTTGAAAACAATTATAAACAAAAATTCCCTTCGACAAAACCAAATTAAGTTGGGATATCATTTCACATTGTTTGTCAAATTCTGGAAATTATTTTTAAAAAATAAACAATTAAAATACCACCGCTTTTGTACTTTATAATGTGTGAAAAAAAAGATTCTCGAAATATTTTGGAAAATCTTTAAATTCAAATAGAAAAACAAATATTTTCCTTAAAAAACTAAAAAATGATCAAAAATGTTAATTGTACTTATCAGTATTATTTAATTAATTTATTTACTCAACACATTCAAACTAAAAGAACAGCAAGGAAATTGATTTTAAAAGTTGCCATTAATTAATAATCCTTTTCATTGATGTCCAGAGTACAGAGTTTGTGCCTAAACATAAAAAATGCTTATACAATTGACTCTCAATACAAGCTTAAGCTTGATTTCAGAATTGTAATAGTTTCAATTCATTTATATCTTCAAATGAAACTTTCAAAATATAATCCTTAGGTCCTTTTTTAATTTTATTCTGAAACGATCCCCTTTTTGTTCAATTGAAACAAAAAAAAAGGGTTTTTTTAAATATATTCTAAAGGGTCCGCCACCTAACGTTTTCTTTTTCAACTAGTACTTATTTCGTGAACGGTAACACCTAGCTTATGTCTGATTTGACAGATAATTAGTTTTATCCTTCCGGTTAATAATGGAAAATAATTTCATTCAAATGGCTGCCTCGGCTGGCCATGCAGTAGCCTACAGGATCGGTCCAATTTTTAAGCACATTATCGATTGTCTGCAGCTGTATTTCACCAATGGCTTCACGAATATTGTCCTTTAAAGCGTCAATTGTCTCTGGCTTGTCGGCGTAACACTTATCTTTTACGGCACCCCACAAATAATAGTCCAACGGTGTCAAATCGCAACTCCGAGGTGGCCAAACGACATCAGCTCTGCGGCTGATAATGCGATCTTCAAAAACAGGGCGCAAAACATCGAGTATAGCCTCGGCTGTGTGGCACGTAGCGCCGTCCTGTTGAAACCAAATGTTTCCAATATCCTCCTCTTCAATTTTTGTGAACAAAAATTCGTTCAACATGGCCCGATAACGATCGCCATTGACTGTAACGGCCACTCCTTGCTCATTTTCGAAGAAAAATGGCCCAATTATGCCTCTGGACCAAAATCCGCACCAAACAGTGACTCGTTTTGGGTGTATCGGCTTTTCAATGTATGCGTGCGGGTTTTCTGTGCCCCAAATGCGACAATTTTGCTTGTTTACATACCCGCCAAGATCAAAATGAGCCTCATCTGAAAAGATGATTTTTTTGGCAAAATCGGCATCTTCTCTAAGTCGATCGCAGGCCCACGTTCCCAGCGTTGTTCAAGCATATACACAACCATATTCGTTCAGCGGAAGGATAAAACTAATTATCTGTCGAATCAGACATGAGCTAAGTGTTACCATTCACGAAATAAGCACTAGTTGAAAAAAAAAATGTTAGATGGCGGACCCTTTATTATCTTCACTTTTTCACCACGTTGAATTAAATATTCACCAGCGAAAAATATTTTTCCTTTTATTTTTGCCTTTATTATATATACTTAGCGAACATTACGTGAAATTTGTTGTCATTTTAGCCATTCTGACAGGTTATAGAGATTGAGAATGTGTTGGTGATTCACTTACAGTGTGTCTGTGCGAAAGTTAAACGTTTGCATAAGTATTAGTAGAGTTTGATATCTAGGTATAGTTACTCTATGGTCCTGGGCCTGTCACAATAAGTAAGGCCTCTATGTCTTCATTAAAATATGTAATTCCAAAATCTGACAAAAAGCTAGAACAAGAAAAAACTAAACTGCATAACTCCTACTTAGGCAACTACATAGAAAACCCAATAGCATGCTCTTCACAAACAATCCCTCCACTACGAAAAACAGGCCACCAATAAAAGATTTTTTTACAAATAAAACTTAAATGAATCGCGACATGAACAATAAAAATAAAAAGATTAATCTAACAATTCTCCAGTGGAATATTCAAGGATTATTCAACAACCTGCCTTATCTGGACATTCTCATTCAAAAGTATTCGCCTACGGTTATTGCGCTGCAAGAAACGAAGGTTCTAGTAAATAAAGCTCCCACTAGATATAAAAATTACGTCGCTTATTTTAATAATAAGCCACACAATAGGAACAAAGACGGCACGGCAATACTCATAAAATCAGGCATCTCACATTCCTATACGAGCTCGCCATCATCGATTCTTACCCAAACTTTACAAGTTAACCTATCCCAAACAATAACAATACAAAATATTTACAGACAGTCCCAAACAACTGTATCTCAGAAGGAATATCTTAACCTGGCGGGGAACCATCTCTCGCACAGCATTATCCTAGGTGATTTTAATGTCAACAACTCCATCTGGGGTTCGCCTAACACCACCAGTGCAGGAACTATTGTGGAAAATTGGCTTCAGAGTTCCAACTTTATTCTGTTGAACAATGGGTCCCCGACCTTATTTTCCACCAAAAGTACATTTACTGCAGTAGACCTAACATTTGCATCCCCTGCAATCACACCCAACACCAGCTGGAAAGTCCATGATTCTCTATTGGGCAGCGATCACTTTCCCATTATAATTGAAACCTCAGAATCATACACATATTGTAGAATATTTCATTCTCGTTTTATTGAATAGAGAGCCAATTGGGATAAATTTTCCACAAATGCTAACCATCTAGACTTTTCAACACCAATTGCACAAAACATCAATAAAGAAGCAGCAAATTTAAGGAAAATAATCAGACGAGCAGCGGCAGCATCCATTCCTTCTTCGCATCCCCCTCATAAGTCGTCGCAACCTGTTTGGTTTAATTCGCAAATAAAACAGTTGACCAAGGAAAAAGAACAGGCATGGGGTCACCCAAAAAGCCGCTTAGCCGCCGTAATAAAATGCACGGTACGGGAAGCCAAGGCCGAAGCGTGGTCAAACTTCTTGGGTTCACTCAACTCCTCTTTGGATTCCAGGATACTATGGAGCAAGGTTAAAGTAATGTATGGGAACCGAGCACAGCACCGAATTACTTCTATCAAACAGAACAACACCTCTGTGATAGACCCCGCTGAAATAGCACAACGCTTCGCGGACAAATGGGCTGGATACTGCGCCGACAGAAACTACTCCCCTTTCATCCTTCATTCCTCAGTTCCCAGCGTTACCATCAAACGTTTTGATCCCATTACTTTAGCAGAATTCATGGAATCACTTAAAGGGACAAAAGTTTCAACGCCGGGGTCAGACAAAATTACTTTCAAGATGATCAAACGATTACCAGTACAAGTCATATTGCGATTAGTTGGCCTTTATAACAACATGTTGGATAAAGGCATTTTTCCATACGAATGGAAGAAAGGAACCTTGATCCCAATCCCCAAGCCAAATCATGACCGATTTCGCTCCTTTCAGTCGAAATTACTTGAAAAAATAATTGGGAACAGGCTTAAATGGATCTTGGAAAAACATCTTAATTGTGGACAACATGGCTTCAGGCCAAGCAGAGGGACACATACTCTGCTCCATAAGCTGGACGAAGCAGTGCACACAGAGTTGGTTTTATGCAAACATTCCTCCCTCCTTTCCATGGACTTGGAGAAAGCCTTCGATAAGACAACTCGAAAATTGGAAAATTAACAGGGACCTTCTAAGAATAATTTACTCATTCATGTCTAATAGGGCTATAATTGTCCAAGTCAATGGTTACCTATCCACAATAACACCAATCGAAAACGGCGTCCCTCAAGGATCTCCAATTTCGACATCACTGTATAATGCCTATATCAATTCGTTACTCATGGAGATAGAAGCTGGCAACCAACACATCAAGTCTACTTTAACGTACGCCGACAACATCTTTGTTTTAGCATCTGGTAAACCAGAGGAAGTGACAGTAGCGCTAGGGCGGATGGTTTCGAAATCATTAATGTGGTGCCAAAATTAAGGAGCAAAATTGCCTCTTGAAAAAGTGGAAGCCTTACACATCTGCCGCAAACGCAGCTGTACAAATACAGCAATAAAAATAGAGAATGTCAGGTTTTCTCTTTTGGAAAGGGGTAAAATTCTTGGTCTGATCTGTACCAAAACTTGGAAATGACATGCTCACGCAAAAATCGTGAGAGAGAAACTAGCAAAAGTTCACAACCTGCTCAAAATAATATGCAATAAACATAAAGGACCTTAACATAACACAGCCATCACTATAGCCCAAACGCTAATAAGAGGCGCTATACAGCATGGACTCTCCTTATTTTCAAAGTTTAGTTTAGTTTTAAACGCATTTTATTTTCTAATCAATAACTCTTACATTCTAACAAAAAATGCTTAAATGCTAGCTTAAAATTACTTAACAAACTTATACTAACTTACTGGCCCCACACAGGCACTCTAAGCTACTCTAAATTCTTATACTATGTCTTTCGACTTTATTAACATTTTCTTTATGGATATTTATTTACTATACTTAAAGCTAAGAAAAAATATTGTTAACAAAAAACTTAGCCTATGGATGTAATTTTTTATTTTTTATGAAAAACTTAATATCTAACTTAAAATAAACCTTAGTCTACTTAACCTATATACACAATACACACATACAGACACAAAGACATTATGCACAATAATATACATATACTAGTATATACCTTTATATATACCAGTATATGTATATATTTCTTAAATGCTAACCTAAACCTATGTAAGCTGGCCATCGCTATTTACTGGGCAAATAGATTGGTCAGCTCTGCCTCATTAGTGAGGCTGGTCCGTAATTGACGGAAACGACGACGAAGCATCTTCTCCATCATTCAACCACCAGAAATGCTGGTGCTGCCGAACGACATCCCTCTTATCGCGATTCCCCACCGCCCTACTGAACCTGAGTCGATCCACACTACCATGTGCGACGTCTCTGTTGTAGTTGAGTCGCCTGTCCCCAGCTGTCCGAGCGACATGGAAGATTAACGGGACCGCTGATATATCCTGGATCAACCCTTTCTGATCTAGGTAGAGGAATGCTTCCGGTGGGACGAAGCCGTCAGATCGCACACTCTCGTGGTAAAGGTAATTGGGGTAGTAAGCCCCAGATATCGGGTTATTCGTCGAGGTCATTGCTCTTGCAATGTGCCTTCGAGTCAGCTTAATTACGAAGTTGTCCACTCGTATTAGGTTCGCCCTATTGTAAAGGACCTCATTAGGATAAAATTTCTTATACTCCGACTCTGGTGTTCTGTACAAGCGAAGACAAGCCCTAAGACAAGCCCTCTCAAACACCCGAATCTTTTCGATTAATCTTGCTCTCACGTTGAACCACACGGGACAACCAAATATCAGCATGGGCCTGATAAGGGCCATGTAGCAGATTACCTTTACCCTCGCATCGAGTTGGCTGCTATAAAACAGTCTCTTTGTAAGGGCAAAAGCACCTTTAGCTCTGGCCAGAGCAGCATCTACATTTTTGCCAAAATACAGAAACTGATCTAGCCAGATTCCAAGGTATCTGACTACATTTCGACAGGCAAGAGGTTGTCCGTGTTGTCCAATGATTGAGAACTTTCGCCAATTTTTTCTGGTATCCCTAGAGGCTCCAGAAAACTGCGTCCTAAAGAGAATGGTTTCCGACTTCTGAAAGTTGATTTTCAACTTCCAGTCATCGCAAAATCGTCTTATCTTATCGAAGTCACGCTGCAAGAGAGTATTAATGACCTCGATTTTTGGACCTGTTCTGTACGCTATCAAATCGTCTGCGTACGCAATAGTATGGGGAAGTGAACCTATCAAGTCGCTTGTAAAAATGTTGAATAGGATCGGCGAATTGACCGCGCCTTGCTGAAGACCATTTTTAATTTGAAATATTCCAACAGAAGTCACATCACCATTCTTCACGATGAACTGTCTGTTGGTTAGCATATTATAAAGAATGTACAAGAGTGGTTTACTGATCCCCAGCCCAGTCAGCTTATAGAAAAGACCCTCTAACCATACGGTGTCGAAGGCCTTCTCCAAGTCAACAAGGCAGGCACCAGTACATTGTTTTTTGCATTTATTCCATTGGATATCGGACACCAGTTTAGACGCGGCATGTGAGATATCATGTCCCGCCTTAAAACCGAATTGATTATCCGGAACTATATGTTTGTCCTCAACCCACCTAGACAGAGCTCTATTGATTACCTTTTCAAAAACCTTACTGATATTCGGAAGGAGACTTATCGATCGGAGATTCGCCGGATTGGATATATCCTTTCCCTTTTTGGGGATAGGTTGGACCACCGCCGTTTTCCAATGCGCTGGATAATGTGCATTATTCATTGCATTATTAAACAGGGTGGTGTAAATGTCCACCGCTTCTAGAGGAAGATGTCGAAGCACGATGTTCGGAACACCATCGGTCCCGACCGATTTCTTAGCCCTGATTGTGTCGAAGATCTCATGGAGTCCTTCCTTCGAAATGAATGGGGGTAGGCCACCCTCTCTGGCAATGATGTTATTTGCCATATTTTCGTCGCTAAACCGGGTGAAACCAGAGCCCTCGGATCGCCAGTTCCCTATTTCATTTCGAATGCAGAAGTCGTGCCCCAAGACGCGACTGTCCAGGTCACAATTATTCCAATACTTCCTGGAAAGTCGCCCCTATGGTCTCAACCTTCTCCTGCGGATCCTCGATCACAAAGAAGGCGTAACCGTTCGTTGTCTGTTGTCCGGGCTATTTTAAGACACTGAAGGTCGTTTTGATTTTTTCTCCGAAATAGTTTATTTATTTGCGGAAACATATTCGGGTTGCTGGTGTTTACAGCCCGAACCTTGTTGTTCCAATACAAACTTACAGAAATTCTGTAATTCTCTTTTATTAACGTTTGCACATTTTTAATCGACGACTTCAGTGTCCTAATCTCCGGGTCTTGTCTGTCAGTTAACTGTCCATATAAGTTTTTGAGTCTTGTCAGAAGTCTACTTTTCTGTCGGTGCAGTGCGTCAATAGTAGGATTGCGGAACAGGTCTTCGTTAGTCGTACGTCGATACCGCGGTATTGTAGTGTCCATAGTTTGTTTAATTGTCTCGTCCATTTGTTTTAGGTAATTGTCGATCTCCTCGTTTGACAAATTCCTATTGGACGGTGGGTGGAGCGTGTTCGAGGAGAGCGCTCTTGTCAAGGTTGCGGAGAAGCGTGTCCATCGAGTCTTACTGTAGTTGTAAGAATATCTTTGGACAAACTCCTCCAATTCCGCAATTTCGTTGGGAACTGTAATTTCGGTGCTAAAACCGCAATGGTCGCTGTCATACACGAATGTGCGCAGACAGTTTAATGTTTGTAAATTCATGCCTGTCAGTCGTATACGTTCGTCGTACAGCAGTAGATCCAAATAAGACCCGCCTCCGGGAAACGACGGGTTATCTGTCGCTTTAAGACCGAGTCTGTACATGACATCGTGCTGACCCCACCAATCGAGTAGTAGGTTCCCTCTAGTATTTGGCAAATTATTTCCCCAATCTCTATGTCTAGCGTTGAAATCCCCGCCGATTATAAAATAATTCTCCCCCGATTCCAGCCTCAGAAGTCGAAAAAGCGTGTCGAGCTCTGTAATGAATAGGGTGGATTGTGAAGCCTCAGGTGCATAAACAGAGGCCAAGTACAGCCGCTTTCCACTGCGGAGCGGGATGTAAACGACGACTGCCTCCAACACCCGGAACCTGCGCAACACGCCCTTGTACACTCTGTGAAATTTTATACCCTCTTTAATGAAGATCGCGACACCGCCTCCACGTTTGGATCTGGGCCGATTTCTTCTTCTAACGATATAATTATTGTACTCCAGTTTGTGCTTATCGGTTAGCTTGGTTTCGCTAGCGAAAAGCACATCAGGGGTTTGGTCTTGTAGCAATTTAAACATCGCGGCTCTTCGCTCGATCCTAATCAATGAATTCACATTCACCGCAAGGACCTCCAAAGTTTGCTCCACCATATGCGTACCCATTACGATATGTGTTGCGTTAGGCCCGGCAGCAACGCGTAGATCTGGTTCACCCGCTTGGCCTGTTCTTGAACCTGCTTTTGCAGCTGAGCCATCTGCCCTTGGAGCAAGATGGCTAGCATGTTAGGTGCAGCTTCCGCTGTTCTCGTCATCGGAGCCGGAGAAGCAACAGTCGCTTGCTGTACCGTAGCCCCCCTACCTGACGCCATTTGGGCGTAGGAAATTTGGGGCGTGACGGCTGGTGTTTGAAACCTCACAGGTGAACGTTTGACCTCCACCTTCTGCTGCCGAGCCAATTTTGCTTTTTTAATTTCGGTGAACTTAGGACAACCCCGATAGTTTGCGGTGTGTCCTACGTTCCCACATAATACGCACGAGAGCTGCGACCTATCGGATGCTCCGTCAACACCCAGAGCACACTCCTCGGAACTGTGGTTCTTTGCGCACTTCACGCATCGAGGCTGCATTTGGCAGTTCGACGCGGCGTGCCCGAACCTCTGGCAGCGAACGCATTGTATAACGCCTTCGCTCCTTTTTAGTTTTTCCCAGTGAACCACCTGGTAGTCTAGGACATTGATACTCCTTAGACTATCCAGACGGCTTTCGGGACTGAGTTGCACCAGGAAGAACGGCAGACTCCGTTTCTCCCGCCTGGCTCTAGCTGTGGTAAACGGCTTTACCCCCACAAACTTGAGTCCTTCGCACTCCTTCTCTTTGAGCAGTGCCAAGATCCCCTCAGGATCAGAAGACGGTTCCAACCCCTTTAGCAACATCGATTGCCGCTTTTCACATTTTGGCGTAAATGAGAAGTGCTCCGTCGTCGTTTCCTTTAGGAGCTCTTTCACTTTCGCGTAGCCCTCCACTGTATTACAGTGGATGGCATGGCGATCGTTCCCCAATCTCTTTATATTAAAATTATTGCCAATGACCAACTTACACAGGTCCTTGGTTTCATTTACCTCTAGTTTATAGGTGTTTATAGGAGGCACCTTCTCCTTCTTCTTCTGCTGCTGCTGTTGTTGTTGCTGCTGCTGCTGTTGTTGTTGTTGTTGTTGTTGCTGCTGCTGCTGCTGTTTTTGTGGTTGCTGTTGTTTTTGTTGATGCCGTTGTTGTGGCTGCTCTTGTTGTTGTTGCTGGTGTTTTTTCCGCTTTTGTTGGTGTTGTTGTTGGCTCTGCTTTGGAGCAAGTAGCGTCTGCTGTTGTTGCTGGGATAATTCTTCCTCTTCTCTCTTCCTTCTGACCATTTGCCTTTCTTTCATGGCCAGTACCCTTTGTTGCAGCATTTTGATGCTGCTACTTATGGCCATCATTTCTTCTTCTTCATCTTCCGTTTCGCTCTGTGCCAATGTAGCGAAACTGTTCCCTTCCCTCACTCCACCAAGCAGTTTTACAGTGGAAGTTGGTTGGGCGGGACGGTGAACTATGTTGGAGGATGGCCTAAGCTTCCTCCTTCTTTTAGCCGTGGGTATTTGGCTTGACCCGCTTGAAGCCTCGCCTGATAATAATTCAGCAGGTCCCGCTATTGACATAGCGGACCGCTCTCCACTATCCATTACGGGACTTTTTTTTGTTTTTTTTTGTACACTTCTTTGTTAATATTTCAATAAAAATTGGAAATAAAAACTGTTGTCCTACGATGGGAATCGAACCCAGGCCTCGGGATCGTTACACTAGGTATAATATCGTCAGAGTCGTTACCGAACACTTAAAATTTCACTGGCTAAAAGTATGCTACTTATTTTTCTGCCTTTTTAAGCCGAAACACAAAACACTTCTGCTCTCCGTGGAGGTGTATGAACGACTGATGCCAAAAAATCTAAAAACAAAAGTGCACGCTTCAATTCCATTCGTAGTAATAATCTAGCAAGTATCACTATTACGAAACCACTGAGTTATCAGACAACACCACCTTGGCTTTTTCCTCGGCACCTAATAAACGACTCGCTCAGCGCTTCACGTAAAGGACACACGCAGCCGATAGTCTATCGAAAAAACTTTCTGGAATTGTTGTCAGAGGGTAATTTTGATTGTATAGGGTGATTTTTTAAGAGGTTTAAAACTTTTTTAAAAAAAAAAACACAAAAAATTCCAAAAAATGAATGAAATATTTATTTGAATCGATAGTTTGAACCTTGCAATTTAATGTTTAAAGATAATTTCATGCAAATGATGACCGCGGCTGCGTCTCAGGTAGCCCATCCGCTGAGTCCAATTTTGACATACTCTTTCACACATATCGGCCGGTATCTCACGAATGAATGCATGGATGTTGGCTTCCAGTGCGTCAATCGAAGCGGGCTTGTCCCTATAGACATTAGCCTTGACATACCCCCACAAAAAATAATCTAATGGTGTCAAATCGCACGATCTAGGCGGCCAATTGACCGGCCCGAAACGTGAAATTAACTGTTCACCAAACTCGCCTCGCAATTGCGCCATTGTTTCGCGTGCTGTGTGGCATGTGGCACCGTCTTGTTGAAACCACATATCATGCAAGTCAAGAACTTCCATTTCGGGTAAAAAAAAGTTTGTTATCATCGCTCGGTAGCGTTCACCATTGACAGTAACGCTGCGATTCGCATCATCTTTGAAGAAATATGGCCCAATAATGCCGCCGGCCCATAAACCGCACCAAACAGTGGCTTTTTCGGGATGCATTGGTAGCTGTTGCAATGCTTCTGGCTGATCTTCACTCCAAATGCGGCAATTTTGCTTATTTACGTACCCATTCAACCAAAAATGAGCCTCATCGCTGAACACAATTTTTCGATAAAAAAGCGGATCCTCGGCCAGCTTTCCAAGAGCCCATTCACCAAAAATTCGGCGTTGTGGTAGGTCGGCTGGCTTTAGTTCTTGCACCAGCTGTATCTTAAAAGGCTTTACGCCCAAATCCTTCCGCAAAATTTTCCACGTAGTGCTGTAACAAAGGCCTAACTGCTGGGAACGGCGCCGAATCGACATTTCGCGGTCTTCTGTAACACTAGCTGATACGGCCGCAATATTTTCTTCACTACGCACAGTACGTAAACGTGTTGGTGGTTTAATGTCCAACAAAGTAAATTTGGTGCGAAATTTGGTCACAATCTTCCGAATAGACTGCTCAGAAGGTCGAGAATGCCGATCATAAAATGGAAGCAGCGCGCGATGAACATTTCGAACCGAGCACGAATTTTGATAGTAAAATTCAATAATTTGCAAGCGTTGTTCATTTGTAAGACGATCCATGGTTAAATTGCAAACCAAACTGAAGCTGTTTGACAGTGACACAAGGTACTAAACACACGTCAGCTGTCAAAACCAGTGTTGCCAAAACCAAACCAGCTAAAAAATCACACATTATTTTATATACAGACGCTTCTTGTCACGAAGGAACCACAGGTTTTTGTGTCTACAGGCTAGACAATCAATTTGACACAATAATAACGCAACAAATTACTACACCCAAGCAAAACTCTTTCATTGGTGAAGTAATGGCACTAGTAGAAGCGTTCAACTTCGCAAAAGTTCTTCATGGAAAAACAGCAATATGCACAGACTCCCTTAGCGCAATACACGGCATCCAAAACAATAAAAGCAAAACTCCCCCAGGATCCATGTTATATGGACACTCGGACATGTAGGCATTCCAGGGAATGAAAAAGCTGACGCAGGTGCCCGTCTAGCAATTAATATGCCTTTGGTGTATTCCATACCACCTTTCGCAAATACAATATGGCGACAAAAAGTGCAAGAAATACAAATAAAAGCAGAAAACCGCTGGACCTTGTCAAGTTCCTTCTTAAGAACACATAAGCCATCTTTAGCACCTGTATTCTACAATGAGTCCTTGAGCCGACTACAATCGGTTAAACTCGTTTGATTGAGATTGGGACATGCACTGTTTAATAAGTCGCACTTGTACAACAGAGATAGTCAACCATTATGCAACGTTTGTCAGGAGAATTTAACCATACATCACGTGCTTCAAAGCTGCCAACTTACTAAAGACCACTTTACTGATAATATTCCAACCCTATCGCAGCTACTTGATCCCTCCTTACCGCCACAGAATTCTAAATTATTTCCATTATTGACTAAACACAAATTATATTCAATTTGAAATCAAATCTAAAATCTAAATCTAGTATCCATATACGAGTATGTATAAGAATAGTGAATCTTAAGGTCTGTGTAAATATAAAATTGTAAATATTTGTAGAAATTGTAAATAGTACGACATTTAAGTAACAGCCATATGGGCACAGACCCCCGGCATTATATTCCGGACAATACAAATTTATTTGTATTCGTACCTGTGAAAAATAAAAATAAATAAATAAATTAAAACTACTTGAGAGATTTGGCTCAATGGTAATCCTCATGAGTATTCTACGTAGTTTTGCTAGATTTCTCATTGACTGGCCGTATTTCCTAGACAGCATTGGATGGTGTTTTGGGTATGTCGGTCGGCATGCATGTGATCTCCCAGCAACTCTCAGACCAGTGGAAAGTAAAGACTTGAAGTTTTGCTACTGAATTAGGTTCAACTACACCGTAAAGAAAGTCAATAACTTCATTCATCTAAGAGTTTTTAATAAACCCCTAAACATGGGCAGACACATATGTTTTTATCCAGCGTCAAATCATCTCTCAACCTCGTGCCATTGTCCACTTTCATTTGAACGCAAAATTGAATCGTTTTGCCCCAAAAAATTCATTCAGTGAAATCGAAAATGGTATTCTCTCAAGCCTCCTGTCGTGCATTCACGTGACCTGCATCCAAGAAAGAAATTTCTTCCAAAACCCAAAAGAAAAACAAAAATGAAAAAGCTGATCCAAGAAATGGCGCATCGTTGATGACTCCGCGCACGTACAAGCTGTATCTACACTACAAGAAGATCTTCACCGGAAGACCCTTACAGCCCTGACTTTGGCTTGGCATTGCTGCCACCTGTCCAGTGGTACTCGTACATGCACAAAACAAAACAATCGAAAGTTTATCCTGTTCACTGACAACACCACATCAAGAATTAAAAAAAAAAAAAAAAAACTCAACACAACAACACTACTAAAAAGAACCCTCCGGCACATGTCCAGAATCTGTAATCAGGAATCCATCCCGTGGAGGTGCAGAGGGGGTACCAAACGGAACTCCAGCTCAAATTAATTACTCAACTCGAGTGGTGTGGTTTTTACGACTGACTACGAGAGAGTCTTCAAGTGGAACCTTGAAATAAAGTCAGCTAGCGCGCCAAATTCGTCACCAGTCACTACATTGGGATCTCGACTCGAATCACGAAACCGATTTGCTTACGTTTTGTGGTTCGAGATACATTTGATTTTGTTGCTTCTCTTGAACTTGAACTTTGAAAACAAATGAAACAAAATAAAACGACAACCTCACAGATGTCAGTCAATGAATTGGAGCTGAGATGAGTTGCTTTACGGAACGATGAAGCACTACGGGTAGACTTGACTTTGCGCAGTCTTGCGGTCTCCGCTGATGAGCTGGGATTTCTCTTTTAGTTTTTCTGAAAATCGAAATTCATCAGCGTGTTTGTGTCAATTGCAATTACTACAGCAAGATGCGATGATTTGTTTAATTTGAGCTAGCGTTTGTTTGTTTGAAAGTTTGTTAGCTCTGACCATGGCATGATCTCATTTGTTTATGCTGTTGGTCGGGCTATTGTTGAGGCATCGAGTGCTGGTCAAATAGGCCGCGGATTATGGTGAGAGTGGATACAGCCTTGTGCTTGTGGTTGTTGAAAACCTTTGAGAAAATGAGTTGCTTGCTAATCAATGGAAGTGCCGAAAGTAAAGGAAATCCCTAAGAGGAAAAGCATGCTTATGCTGGTTGTTCTGTGATTAGCTCGTTTTCTTTTTCCACCAACACCACTCTATATTTGACTTAAACTTCATTTAAAAATGTTGGCAAGGCGGAGGTTTATGTAAGTATTGTACTTCAGATGACACGAATTGTAACATAAATCCACTTGTGATCTTCTAGATCTTGCGCCGAGCTAAAGACTCTGAATGCCACAATACTTGCATTTATATTGAACCACAGTGCTTCAGGCCACCTGCTGCTCTTGATCTGAAACGATTGGTGAGTTTAGCATGGGGTAGCTGGCTGGTTAGGCTGCTGCTGCTAAAGGCTCAATTCGGTTTGTGAAACAGAGACTAAAAGCAGACCGATGAATCAATCTAGCTTTTGGTGAAGGCATGACAGCTAGATAAGACTCAAAAGTGGAGCCAACATCGGCGGAAGTGATGTGAAGAAGTAAAATGAAGTGAAGCGCTCAAACACGGGATGAAACTTGACTGTCAAACTCGCTGAAAACAGGCTGCAAATAGATCAAGCAACAATGTTCACAAGGAAAAAAATTTGGGATTGAGGGAACAAGGAAAGCAGTTTGCTAACGAGTATAAGAGCGTCGTTTAGTGGTGAGAATCAGAAACACTGCAAATCATATTAAGTTTGCTAAGGCAACATACTCATATAACTGCATTCAGGCAAAAGGATGTGAATAACTAACTTACTTAACGCGCTACAAACCCGTGAAAGGTTTATGTCTGTGACATGGCAGCCCTCACATATGTTACGTTGTTTCCAATTGTCTTGGACAAGCGCTTTGCCAACCACCGTAGCTTGATCATTGTCGTCTTGAGCCTGGATGCTGTGAATCGAAAATCCGAATCAGTGTAGTCAATGTTTTTGGGCTTCCTAGACTACATACAGACCTTAATACAGCTAATAGAGCTAGCGGTTGTATCCTCCCCTCCAATGTTCCTTTCGACATATGGAATCAAATATACGTCGCATGAATTTTTCTGTCCATTCGTGTGAACTATTCTAGAGACCTTCTTTGGTAGCATCGTCTATTCCTTCTTCAGATACAGAGCTAGTCCATTGTATATACTTCTTCAATGCGACTTTTCTTGGAACATCTCAGCCTTCCTAGAATGACGAGCAAGCGCTTTTATAATAAAGTGCCTGAGGTACCAGCACCCACCACTGATCAAGCGGCCTACATTTGCTGTGCCGTCATCATTTTTACAAGCAAGCATCGAAGGATGTTGTATCACTAGTAAATTAGCAATCCACAGTAGTGTCTACCGAGGGATAACTATAATAGAAGGAAAGCCACTAGCTTCTTAGGGACATTGGAAAGTATTCGGTTGGATTGCCGGTTTATTTAAAGAAACTTTCCACTCTCGAACTAGCTTGTAAGTGGTAAGACCATTTAGGAAGGCTTGAAGCGCAGCTTTGCTGTCACTACAGATGCAGGCTCTTTTTTCCCTCTACCAATCCTTCACAATCTGGTTTACTGCCATCACTTATTTACTTAGGGGGCGCTACAGTTCGGGGTGAATCTGTGCCTCAATTAGTCGTAACAAACCACACAAGGTAGCCCGGTATTCTACTAACTTCCTGCAGTTTTGCACTCCAAGACGGTTGAGATCCCCTTCTACTTGTGCGCGCCACCTAACCTGAGGTCTTCCTCTACTGCGTTGTCCCTCCGGGTTATATTCGAATATTCTGTGGGACGGAGCACTGGTTCTACGTATCCTATCCATCTCAGGCGCCTGATGAGAGGTTTTCTCAGTAGATCAATGTCGCTGGACAGTTCGACGTTGAATCTTCCCCTCCAAAGTCCATCAATATAAATGGGACCGAATGTTTTTCGAAGGATTTTTCTCTCGAAACGACTGAGGACATCTTCATCCGCTTTCGATAGAATCCATGCCTTCTGCGCCATAAAGTAGGACTGGGATGATCAAGGTCTTATATAGAATCTTCTTAGTTATTCGAGATAGGGTCTTACTACTCAGTCGCCTTCTTAGTCCAACGAAACAGCGAGGTGTTGCTGGCATAATTGATAGCAGAGCCAAAGTGGACAAAGTTCACAGACTTCGGCCCAATACGTCGAAGTTTTGTGTAATTTCTAGATGACAGTATATACTTGGTGTTGTCCTCATTTACTGCTACACCCAATTCGGCAGCTTCCGCTCCAATAGCGTACACTAGTAGTTTCACAAACTTTTGAAGGATTGTGCCTCCAGTGTTCACTTGTGAGTTCCGTGCAATTCTTTCAAGTATGATGCTAAAGCAGTCTCATTACAGCACGTCACCTTGTCTTGTGTAAAACCATTTTTAACACCAAAGTTCTCGGATAGGCTATTACTTTACTTGACAGAGCTGCGAGCGTTCTCAATCACATTCACCACAAAGTCATTTCCAGCAGCTTTGAATACCTCCGCCATTAATCCGTCAAGTCTAGCTACAGTGTTGGATTTCAGCTTAGATATTGATATCCTTACTTCGTTTCGACAGTGACTCTACTACCAAGTTTCCTTCTTAATCTCTACAGGTTTGTGTAGGGGTCTTCTTTCCCTGACACATTCATCTTACCTGCTGATAAGACTTCTGTACTTATTCCCGGAGTACAACATCTCAATATCTTCGATCGCGCGCTTCTCGTGCACTTCTTTCTTCTTCTGGAGAAGCCGATGTTCTTCTCGTCCCTTCTGCTCATTGAGCTCACGAGCGGCTACCGTCTTTCGTTGCAGCGCCACTTTTTACGCTATTTGCTTAGCTGCATGTGCTTGCCGGCATTCTTCATCAAACGAGGGATTTCTTAGTGGTAATTGGGTGAAACTCGGCACATCAGTTGCGGGGTCTCTGATGGCATGTTGGCAATGGTGCTACTGGTCCTCGGTACTTGATGCTGGTGACGTAGAAGTTGTTGAGCGATCTGGGGATAAGCGTTCGGCGAAGATTCTGGTGGTTTCTTGCGATTTGAGTTTTTCTATGTTAAATCTCCTCATAGTAGTTCTTCTTTGTTGTAGCGCTTAGGACATTCACATTTGCACCTTGGCGGAAGGTTCGGACGTCCAGATGAAGAAACCGTGTGCTTGCTTCAATAATATTTCGTCTCGCCGCAAAGTCTATAAGCCAGCCGTGATGTCGTGTAGGCTATGCCTACCAACTGTCCTGCTAAAGATATCCTCCTCTCACCTAGTATAACTTTGAAGTTAGTCTTCGGACAATGCTCATATGTCTCGTCGAGGAGCTCGTAGAGACATTCCTTGGTGGCGTCGTCCTTGTCTTCTGTAAGTGCATAGACGTATATGGTATTATACTTACTCGTATGTTAGCGAATTTAGCTGTGATCCAGATTATCACAAGATTATCAAATCGCAAGAGACCGCCAGAATCTTTGCCGAACGAGTATGCTGAAATATGTCGACAACACCTATGCCGCTGGCATCAAGAACTGAAAACTAGTGGCAATGCTGCCAGCGGGCCATCTAGGTCGCCGCAACTGATATGATGGGTTTCACTCGACTTCCACAAAAAAAATCACTGGTTTGGGCAAGCACGTGCAGCTAAAAAAGATGCGTACAAAGCGGCGCTGCCATGAAGGACGAGAGCCACTCGTAAACTCTACGAGTAGAAGATATGGCAAGAACATAGGCTTCTCCCGAAGAAGAAAATTATTTCTTCGGAAAACGAACAAAGCAGCTAGAACTGACTCCTTGTCGGGCGAGGTATTCAAAGCTGCTGGAAATGACCTTGTGGAGAGCATGCACCAACTCATTTCTCAAATCTGGTCAGAACAGTGTATGACTGGTGAATGGAATCTCAACACCGTATGCTCGATCCACAAAAAAGGAGACCCCTTCAGCTGCACCAACTACAGACGTATGAGTCTTCTCAATATCGTATACAAGATCTGATCTGTCATAATGACTGAACGCCTAAAAACATTGGCCCCCATCAGTGTAGCTTCAGACCAGGAAACCTTCGACCAAATGATCTCTAAAAAAAAAACTCAAAAAGTCTAAATCGATACCCACCACCTTTTCATCGATTTTGAGGCCGCATATGACAGCATTTATAGGAACAAGCTATAGAGTTGTCTAGTCTACTTTTGGCATCCCTGCTAAACTCGTGCGTTTGTGCAGGTTGTGCAGGACGATTGAGGACGCTTGTTGCACCGACACCGTCAAATTTGGTAACGACTTAACCAAAACTTTGAAGTCAAAAAAGGTTTTAGACAAGGTGACTCGCTGTCATGAGACTTCTTTACCATCATTCTTGACAGAATTGTGCGATCAAAAGTCTGTGCAACTACTGTCGTACGCCAATGATATCGACATAATTGTGGTTAGCGGTAAATGAGGCCAAAATCAAGTACTATATGCAAGAGATACACAACATCGATGAATTGGAAAGACCGTCACATTCGTCTGCTATAATTTTGAGGTAGTAAGAGACTTTTTCTACCTTGGCTCTCAAAAATTACCAAAAAGCCAATCGCTGTTTCATTGGGCTAAGAAGGCAATTGGGTTGTATGGCCCCATCCCGAAAACTAAGGAGAATAGTAATCATCCTAGTCGAACTTTATGGCGCTGAAGCATGTACTCTATCGAAAGCCGATGAAGATATCCTCAGTCGTTTCGAAAAAAATCCTTCGAAAAATATTCGGTCACGTTTGCGTTGACGGGTTTTGAAGGAGAAGATTCAACGACATCGACCTAGTAAGAAAGCTGCACATCTGTCACCTAACGCCTCGACGCACAGACTCTCCCAATCAAACCCGGAGGGACAACGCTGTAAAGAAAGAGCTCATCATAAGTGGCGCACACAAGTAGATGGGGGCCTCAAACGACTTGAAGTGCGCTACTGGAGGTAGTTAGCTAAAGACTGGAGAGGCTTATTAATTGAGACCCAGGTTTAGCTCGAACTGTAGCGCCATCTACTAGTAAGTCAACAAGTAAGTTCCTCCGATTGCTCTTTGCCAGTGATGCCACTGGTCTTCAACGTTCATACATCCAAAATGCTGGAAAAGTGCCTCGCGTCAATCGCAATATGATCAATTTGTTGAATGGTTTTTTGATCAGGAGTTAGCCAGGATTATATTACCAAAGATGCCCTCTTTGTCTAGTTTGGCATTAAAATCGCCAAGGACGGTTTGTAGTTTATATTTAAGGCATTGCTCGTAGGTTTTCTCAATGAGCTCGGGGGCATTCTTTGGTCAGGTTGTTTTTCTCCTCTGTCGGAGAGTAGAAGTCCTTAAGGACTTGGAACAGTGATCCATATTAGGTATCATAGTTTTTCATCCTCTTTTTATTCGGTCCATCGCACCGCTCTTCTTGGATGACGGTTATGTCTGCTTTGTGCCAGTCGGACTCTATTAAGG
Source organism: Volucella bombylans (assembly GCA_949129095.1). Lineage (NCBI taxonomy): Eukaryota > Metazoa > Arthropoda > Insecta > Diptera > Syrphidae > Volucella > Volucella bombylans. The sequence goes on along the minus strand of OX422140.1, from coordinate 377,518,994 downwards.
ATCCGAACATTCGACGTGCAGTTCTGGAGATCGTTGTTCTTTAACCATTTGGAAGGGTCGTCATCAGTGAATGCATTTCTATCTGAGGCCATCAGTTTGTTCGCTATATTTTTAATCTCTTCCCTACAGGTTATGACGGCGTAGGCCAGTATTATGTTGCTGGCCAAGCTTGACTTTGCCATTTAAGTCTTACTCATGCTGTTACCGGGTACCACCACTGGGACGTAAGGCAAGCACTACGGTACGAAATTGATTGCTGCGTTGCTGGTCAATTCCAAGTTATGGGAAAGTCCACAGTTTCACCAGGTCCCCACGGAGTGGAAAGTAAATCCCCCGGTGGAGTTAGCTACTTATTTCCCTGCACCGCTTAGTTCAACGTCTCACTTCAATTTCACTTAACTTCAACGTCAGTATTTTAGCACTGTGTCGGATTGCAACAAGGCGTACGCTTAGAGATTTTAGCCGCTTAAAACATATCCGCACCCAAATAGGTACAACTTTTGTTCTCTGTAGTCATCATATTGTATGCCACCGTTCATATTCTTCTACACTTCCTGGATGGTGGTGGCCTGTTCAATGTTCCAACATTCCATGTGTACTCGTAGTACAGCACTAGGAATCGCCAAGTAGACTCTGCTCAAATCATGCAACACTCAGCCACTAACCTGGTGACAATTTGTAAAACTAGTGACAGTTCATCTAAATATAACCGCAAGAAGCACCAAGACTTAAGTTTGGCATTCGTCCTCTAAAACATTCTCTCGTTTTCCAGCCACTACCCTTGAATTTTCATTCAAAAAGCGCTAATCTTCCGATCTTCCGAATAACTCGCCGAAAGCTAGTTTTTTATTATATCACAGGCTTAGTCGATAATTCAATGGCAACCCCTTGCCATTATCATACAAAAAAAAATTCCAAAAACTTTGCTGCATCTATTTTTAGCCAAAACATTTACCAACAAAACGAGATTTTTCACATTTTTTTCTTGTTTTCTTGTTGAAAGATAAATATTTAATAATACCGTAGATACTCGTACTCAAAAAAAAAGCTAAATCACACTCCACAGCTCGGATGGATGGCGAGCAGTTCCAGCCCTGCGGCTTGTGATGATTTGCATTTTTATACGTATTGCGCAATTTGCCTTGATATCCGTAGAAATGAACGCGAAACACAATAGACGCGTTTAGAGTTTTGACTTAAGTTTGACATGGTAGAAAGATACAAAGTATACCATATGTATGCAAGTGTGTATCTATGCGGATGATTTCGCCTCCAATGGAAATCTTTTGTTTGGAGAATTTTTGTACATTACACAAAGATTTCCCTTCCGAATAAGGGGAGCGGAATAATAACCAGTCTTCGGGTGTGTCAACTCAACACCACATCGTTAACATCATTCTCATTACAGATTCACCAGAGTTAGGGTTTTGTGTGTTTTCGTTTGTCACCAGGTTTGGTTGGTGATGGCTCTGCAAGCTCATGGATCGTGTAACCCACCCATTTCTTGTATCTGTATGTAGATTTCACATCTGAAACTTTGATTTCTATCAGAATAGATACGCTCGCTACGAAGCTTGTCCAATCGCTGGTATGTCTTCTATCCGTGGCTTTTATGAACAAAAAAATCAGAAAAACATTCTGCAATTAGCATACAAGTGTGGAGGCGCGTTTTTTTTTTTTTTGCGTTTTGAGGTCTGCTTTTGTGGAATCTCATTCAGGTTGACGCGCATTCGTTAGCTCGTAATGGAGGCTTAAATATTCTCGATTGGTTCGACCGGCTTCGTATTCGAATCTATTCGGTGCGCTGCCCTGAATATCTCTGT